>OU026153.1:275112328-276494828 GCA_907269105.1 Volucella inanis | reverse complement strand
TTATCAATAATTGATCATTGTCCAAATCCGAGGAAAAGTATCTGTTTCGGAACACATTAGATCCGGCATTTACCACCGTGTGGCACCCCAATTGTCCCGATTTTGTTAAGTTGGTACATCTGTTGTTGACATTCCCTCTAAATCTTAGCGTTATAGTTTGACATTTGCAAAAATTACATAACCAAGAGTACATCTATCTCTGTGTGTGTTGGCGATTTTTTACAATTTTAGAAATGATTAAAATTTGCAACAACGAATTTATATTAAATTTTGCGTAAAAAACGGATTTAATGGTGCACGAACGTTGGAAATATTGGAAAAGTGTTTCGGCAACGATTCCCAAAAGTAAACGGTCGTTTACCAGTGGCTCGAGCGGTTCAAAAGTGGTCGTGAGTCAATCGAAGATGATGAACACAGTGGCATACCATCGACATCGAAAACCGATGAAAACATTGATGAAGTAAGAGACATGTTGCTCAATAACCGCAAATTAGCCATCAGAGAGATAGCGGAGGACTTGAACAATGCCTATGGATCCGTCCAAGACATTTAGGTTAATGATTTGGTTTCCGTCGTGTAACAGCAAAGTTAATGCCAAAAGACCTCAATTTCATGCAAAAAAGAGACCGTGTTGACGTCGAAAAAGAAATGATTTGCGATGCTGAATCCGATTCCCACAACGAGACGTTGGTTTATGGGTACGACACGTAATCCAGACATCAGGCAAGTGAATGGCGTTCACCAAATGAGCCGAGACCAAAAAAACCACGTCGTTTTCAGTCAAAAAAGAAGGCAATACACACGGTTTTCATGAATTACAACGGTGTAGTGCATCATGGCCAGAAGTTCCTCCTCTGAATAACCTCGAACTGCTTCCTTGACTCTTCGACTCTTAGTTTTAACACCGCTTTAGGGTCATCAGTTCTCAAATCAATAGATTTCAAATTTTTTTAAGAATAGCAACAGTTGCCGTATTTAGAAATTGATTAAAATCATCTGGATTTTTTTTTTTTTTTTTTTGCAACAACTTTTAACACTAGACAAATAAACACTTCCGTTAAAGTTTACTTAAGAAATCAGATCCCACTTCTGAGAAGTTCTATAACACTATTGTTATAGAGGCAAATAATGATATAACCTATGTTGAGATTCTACATTATCTAGAATCAGAATAAGAGGAGAACTCTTAATCCAGCTCAAAGAGACAGGAAACAAAACAGCTGAATATAAAAGCGTTGTGAGTACAACCTTGGGAGAGCAAACAGACGTAAGGATGTCGATGAAGTCACCACAAAGGATACAGTACATTGTCCCGGAGTGCAAACTCTCAATTTTTTCTATCGGGCGCTTCTCGTGCTCTAGAGAAGTCGATGTTCTTCTAGTCTCTTTTGCTCGTAGATCTCACAAGCGGCTCCTGTTCTTCGGTGCCGTACTTCCTTACACGTTTCTTGTTTAGATACATGATTTTCTATGGTATGGTTTATTTTCTCTAAATAGTTCCCCATTATTGTGGCGCTTTGGAGATCCCCATTCGTACTTTCGCTGCAAAAGATAGTTATCGAAGGCAATTTTGTCTGTCTCGAGGGTTCGGAGGTCTGGAGGTTCGGAGGTCCGGAATAGTGGTGACATGCCTTACGTCGATCGCAAAATAAAATGATCAATTTAATTTAAAGTTTGGTAATCCGGAGAGCGCCATGTTTCTTTGGGTATATTGAGATTCTGCAGAGATATTTCTTCCCGCCGCAAAGCCAATAAGCCTAAGTTCGTTGCCAGACGTGGTGTCGTGTAGGCTATGCTAACCAATTCTTCTATCAAAGATGTGCTCCTTTCCATGTATGAGGCTTAGAATTTCCGAATCCGAATATACACTGTTTCTGTTATAGCAATCAACATAGTACAATGCATATCACAGGTTTTCATCTTCATAATGCTCGGTTCATCCCCTCCTGGATGCCAATGATATCTGAGTGATAGCATTCAGTGTCTTTGGTCCAAGTATTTATAGTGCAGGATCGAAAGTCGTTGCCCATTAGTCGTGTGACAGGGTCATCAACATCAGAGGCTAATAGCTAGTTTGTCACTTTTTTTTACCTCTTCCGGGTTGCGAGTGCTATGACTTCGTAGACCAATAGATATTTTGGTACTGTTCGACCAAAACAGAGAAATAGTACAAGCATGACGATATGAACTTGAATGTTACGCTGCAGGCTCAATCCAAGTTATAGGACAGTCACCAGTTTCCCGATCGAACGCCGCACAGACTGAACACGGAAGTGAATGTAAAGTGCATATCTTTTTTAACTTCTTATCCATAATCTGAGATTCAAATTTATTGCCTTAGATTACTCTGAGGAACAATCTGAATCAAAATAAGAACCTTTTCAAAGCGGACACCTTTAATAAGACCCTTTGTATCCCAGTAGGAATACATAGTTTCCGCTTATCTTTTTGTTTGTTAATGGTACGTAAACGATGTGAATATTTCACAAGCATAACCTAACATGTTTAATTCTCAGACATCTAGGCTCTTCTCCTAGTTGAGTAAATCGTTACTCACTGTCATTGTAAATCGATGTCTTAAACCTGCCTCTGTGTAACAGCACATGATTGATGAGGATGATTCGAAAGTTCAGATCTACAAACAGCAACCTGTTAAAACTCTTGAGTGAATGCTACCGCTAAATTCCGTCGAAAATTCCAACAGCCATCAATCAAAACCAAACCGTAAAAGTTCAAATAAAGAAAAAAAAAAAACACGAAAATTGAAAATTAACTTTATGTGCAAGTAAATATAGTATTTACTGTAAATTACCGCTAACTCTTGATGCAAAAATAAAATTTCGATTACACTTACAATATTTGGAAATCGATTAGGGGAGGAATTCGGTCATTAGGCGTAACCGCGTAGAGTGTAATCTTTCGCTCGGAATCTAAATATTTTCCGCCAAAATAAGGGGTGGAATCGATAGGCAAATATATATATTCGCATTCGAGGACGTAAAAGTCTGTGGATGCAGCTATTTACAATATAGAATTGAAGTGTATTAACCCCACTTTCCCCAAAAACCATAATAAGCCCGCGGACCCATAATCTCTTCCATCTGCTGCAATAACTCATGGGAACATCTCAAAGAATTCGTCATTATCTCATTAACTCGGTAAAATTTAATTACAAAAATCTGAATCTCCTAAATTGGAAAGACCAAAAGAGTTAAATTTTTGTGGGTTCTGACCGTGGCATGGGAGTGTTCCTTTGAGTCAGAACAAAAATAAAATTATATGACAGGCCTTCGGAAGCTTTTCCAAGGTCAAACAAATCGCGTTTGATGGTGCCATCACTTTTAACAATTTAAATGGCTTAACAGTAGAACTACGAATATTGCACTTGGAAAGTCTTGAACTTGATGAAAGGTTTATTTGGGGTAGGGAAGTTTATGGTCTTTAACCACGCAGACAGTGAAGACAACGTGGTTTCTCAATCAGGAATATTGGAAATATCCATAAGAAATTGAGGGAAACAAAAACTTAAAAATGATTTGCCATAAATCTGTGACGGATTTTTGAACGGATTATGGGTTCGAAAGGATTAATTTACTAATTAAGTAAACGAGGTCAGTAAGACAGTTACAGTTTGTCCCTATATATTGAAAACCTTTGATAACTCAATGATATTGAGTTGACAGGTGACAAACCTCATTCGTAACACATAGAGTAGTGCAATTTTCTTTGTTAGGATTACAATTTTTTGATGAAAAAAAAAAAAAAAAAAAAATCAAAATTCTGGTCAGGCAATAGCGCATAAATATTTGTGACGCTTAGAAGTCATTAATATGATTAGCCAGCTATAAGTTGTAAAGCAACTCTCCTTCTTAATCCTACGATACGTGACCAATTTGGCACATCCTGTGCGGTGTTAGTTTTTGTTTGTTGCCCCGCTGCGATAAAAGTTTTCGTTTATTTTTCCTTTCTTCTATCTGTAAATAGTTTGCGAAAGTTTTTCTGTTTCGCAAACTAATGACTTAATTGCGTACGCCATTCCAGTGTTGTACAAGTATCCTCTCGGATTATGTAATACGATTTTGAAGGGTTAACACGAAAATAGCTTTTTCCAATAAATGCGAGAGATACAATATTTTCTTTGACACAGGATTGCGATCAAGTTTCATATTTCTTGCAAGAAATCTTTAAGAAGTTATAAGTCTCGTGGCTCTATAGAAAAAAAAAATAGTTTTTCTGGTAGAAAATGTAGAAAATTAGATCGCAATATTGAAATTTAAGAGCAAACAAAAATATGTTTTAGTTTTTATGTTTTTTCAATTTAATTTAAGACTTAAGCTACCTATCTGCCTTACCTGCCAATGCTTCTTAATTTAACAGCACAGAAAGGCTGTTTGATGCAAAACTCAAAGATTTAGAAGCTAAATTAGTAGCAACAAGGTAATGCACCTGTGAGAAATTGCACAAATTAACATATATTTTCAACAGTTTTAAGATTGTTTACAAGCGGAAATGGTTCATGTACAACAGTATAGAAAGCCGTTTCTTAGAACAAAATCAAGACTGGTTAAATGACCTGTTGGGTCAGTCTCCTCAACTTCGAAAGGGCGACAGGCAAAAGAGTTTGGGGAATTAAACAGCCGTTCAAAGAGACGAAAAACAATGGAACTAGGAAAAAATGAATCACAGAGCTACAGGTATTAAAGACATAGTTAAAATTATTCAAGACATAGCAAAATCTTCGACCAGAGCAACAAAGATTCGAAAAGCATACTTCATATATACTTCAACAAAAAAACACTCCCCCGAAGAGGCTTTGGAAATATTTGTTGAAGCCAATTTATCAATGAGTCAATACGAAGTTACACAACAAGCCAATATAGATGTGTATCCCTGTTAAAAATATGTGCAAATAGCTAAACAAGATTGTTATCCAGAACGTATTGTTTATGAAATCTGTGCTGAAGTAAAATTAGTGGATCTGGTAGATCATACAACAAGGAGGTTGTGTAAGTATTTAGAGCAAGTATTGGAGGTGTACCAAGAAAAAAAAAAAAAAAAAAAAAAAAAAAAAAAAAAGATTTTGTGCTGATGTTTAAGTGGGCCAGTAAGCCAGTAAGCCAGTACAAGCAAAAGTTTAAAAACAATGAAGACAGTGATGCCAATATTTTTCTCAGTTCCCTTGTGCCATTAAGATTAAAATCTGATAAAATAGTCATTTGGCAGAATCCCTGCGCATCCTCATCTAGGTTTTGCAGACCAATAAGGATGAGATTTATCAGAGAAAACAAAAAACAAGGATATCACAAATGAGGAAATTACATATTTATAAAACCATTCAAGGACCTTGCAAGCCACGATTATCAGTGAAAGTATTAAAATAAAAATGAAAATTTACACCTTCGGACGGCCACCAGAAAGCAGGCAGCACCTATGGTGATAGTTTGGGCCGCCATAACCGCCGATGGTCGCTCTCCGCTCGTATTTTGGATCGTGGCGTCAAAATTAATGCGATCGTATATCGTGAAACTGTCTTAGAGACAGTATTGAAGCCTTGGGTAAACAATCATTTCGGTCGGAGGCAGTGGACATTTCAACAAGACTCGGCACCGTCTCTCAAAGCGCGCGTCAACCAAGATTGGTTAAAAAACAATGTTCCAGACTTCATTTCTTCGACACAATGAATTGCAAATTCTCCGGATGCAAATCCGTTGGATTTCTCTGTCTGGGGTATTTTGAAGGCGAAGGTTGGCACTAAAAAATACTAAAGTGTGAACCCACCTTCGCCGGGAATGGGGCAAAATACCGCAGATCCACTTGCGTGCAGTGTGCGATGCTTTCTTCGGCCGTCTCAAGGGCATTATTCGTGCCAAAGGTGGACATATTGAAAACTACCGATACAATTTGAAAATGAATGTATTTTCCAACAGTTTTTGCTTTGGCACAATAAAATTTCTCAAAAAATAAAAAAATTATAGCATTTTAAAAAGTTGCAGTTCGAGTCAGGCAGGGTGTATATGCAATTAAGCATCAAGGAATTTTAATAAAATTTAAGTTTACAAAGCACAGAAGATCCCGAAACATTTAAATTTGGATTAACCATTCTACATGCAACAATAAGATTCTTTAAATTTCTCTAACATCTATCTTACAAGATAAAGGCATAAGTACATCAAGGCCGCGTTGCATTGAAAAATGATAAAAAAAAATATTTATCGGCAAAGGGAAAAATTCAAAAGAGAAAAAATGGAAGTGTTGGTTGACATACCTTAAGCTGGTTAAGGCAATACATCAAGCAGATTTTTCAGTGACATCAATGCAGCAGCTGCTATCAGAGGAATCGAGATCGAGTTAATTTTCCGATTTAAAATAATATTAAAGGTAATATTTTCAGGCCTCGATATAAACGTGGAAAATTTTAATACGTTCACCTTGGACACTGCAAAGCATTATGTACATTTGTATAGGGCTTTCCAACAGGGACTTGACAGCTTTGAATTTGATTTGTGAACGCATTCTTTCACTAATCATCAAACTGTCACTGTCAATTTATTCAGCAAACTCAACATTTTCATCATGGTAAAGTACACAGATTTTCTACAGATATTCGGAGTCGGTGACTGCAACTTTAAGAGCGTTAACTCCACTTTTCGGTCGTAATTTTCGCCCTAGTAGACAGGCAATAACAAGTTTAGTGGAAAAATTTGAGTTTACATATTCGTTGTGTGATATTGCCGTGTCAGTGAGACAACGGGTTGGGCGAAGTTTCGAAAATATCGCTGCCATTCAGATGTCCGTAGCAAACGATCCAAATCAGTCAATTCCACGGCGTTCTCAAGAATTGGGCATCGCTCAGACCACATTATGGCGTATTTTGCGTAAGGATCCTGGTTTACATCCATACAAGATCAGGCTGACTTAAGAATTGAAGCCGATGGACCATTTGAAGCGACGTGCGTTCTCCGATTGGGTTCTGGAGAAGATGCGCCAAGATGATGAAATTCATCGCAAAGTGACGAAGCTCATTTTTGGCTCAATGGGTTCGTCAATAAGCAAAATATGCGTTATTGGTCGGGTGAAAACCCACATGTGCTTCATGAATCACCACTTCATCCACAAAAAATAACTGTTTAGTGCAGTTTTCATGCCGTTGGCCTTATTGGGCCATATTTTTTCGTCGACGATAACGATAGTCACGTTACTGTGAATGGTCAGCGTTATCGCGCCACAATCAATTATTATTTTTGGCCCGAATTGGAAGATATGAACTTGGACGACTGTGGTTTCAACAGGATGGTGCCACAAGCCACACAGCACACGCTACAATCGATTCATTGAAGAGTAAGTATGATGAGCGTGTTATTTCAAGACATGGGCCAGTCGATTGGCCGCCTCGTTCGTGCGATTTAACGCCGCTTGACTATTTTCTGTAGGGCTACGTTAAGTCATTGGCTTATGCCAACACGCCGACGACGTTGGAAGAGCTCAAAGCCAACATTGAGCGCGAAATAGCGGCCATTGCGGCCGAAATGTGTGGCCCAGTCGTTGAAAATTGGATCCAACGAATGGACCGCTGCAAACGTGCCCGCGGTGGCCATATGAATGAAGTCGAGTTCCATTCATAAATGTTTTGATTGTATTTCAAGCCAATAATAAAGTTTTTGAAATATCTCAAATGGTTTGCCTTTTATTTAAAAGAAAAATTGTCAAGTCGTTATTAAAAACCCTATATATACCTGACAACCTACGTCGCCAACAGTCCATAAAATATTAATACATGCACCAAGTATTATTTCGCAAGCAAGAAACAAACATATATAGGGAAAGCTTTGCAAGAAAATTTTCAAAAGCTGAATGCAATGAGGAGGTACTAAATAGGCTCTTGCTTACTTCGGATTCATTTTTAAGTAGCATAAGACCGAAATGTCAAGAGAAACAGACAACCGATTTCAAAGGAAGGCTTTTCTTTTGTTCTTTGTTTTATTTTAAGATCTCGTATTATTACTTTTATATTTTATAATTTTTTACAAAATAAATACGTAAATACATTCATATAAATAGTTTTTCTTTATAAGGGTTGATTCGTTGCAAGGTTTGATTTTGAATAGGCTTTTTTTGACAGATTGCGCGTGAATTCCATCAAACTGCTTTGTTATTTTTGTTCAGTATCGTTTGGCAAATCATCGTAGAAAGACTCACACTACCACAGCCTCTCTTTTTTGTTCAGTTGTATTAAAAAAATCAGCATTCTGTGAGAAATGTTTTTCTGAAATCTGAAATCACTATTTGCATATACCATTCGCAAATTTGAGTCCCAGTTTACATTAGTGGATGATATTCGACCGGTTATACCACATCCAGTACGTAGTGAAGAGACTATAGCAGCTGTAGCTGAGAGTGTACGCGAAGACCGTGAAAAATCGATTGGTCGTCGTTCTTAACAGCTTGGCTTGGCGTATTCGACAATTTGGAGTATTTTACGTGAGGATCTCGACCTAAAAGTGTACAAAATTCAATTTGTGCAACAGCACGAAATACTTACGTTAAAACCTGATATAAGTGACAATACACAGCCCTGAGGAAGCCCAATATCCAAAGAAAAAAAAAAGTCTCTTCACGTAAAGAAATGCTGTCACCATATTTCGAATGAAAAAGCTCAGCAACGCACGTATCTGTGCGGACCCTAAAAAGGAAGAGATTGGAAGTTAAAACTTCATTTACGTGACAGCAACTTGACAGTTCTCGTTAAACTAACATAATTGAGAAAAAAAAGACTAAGATCTCTGTACAACTAACAACTACGAGCAGAAACCAACCAAGTCATCAATATCACAACAAAAATTGATTGGATTCACTATCCGAATTTGGTATCTGTCACATCTGTATCAAAAAATAAATTATCTACTCGTGCTTTAAATTTAAATCGCGATTCATCCCTCTACTACTCATCATTATTTTGATAAGAATTTCAGAAGACCTACAGGAAGTGGAGATACAATTTGAATTTGTCTGGTAAATTTTGATATGGTCCTTCCGGAAAAGTCAACTTTCAAGTTAACAGAAACGACGTATGTACATTCCTATAAATCAAATGAAATTCATAAATCAATCTGCGTAGTTTATATTAGAGAAACGTCTGTCCACAGCATGCGCTACATCTTTTACTTTGGATCTTTTTGACTTGAAAATAGTAAGTCTGAGACACACATAAATATATCTTCTTGCTCATAAATCTAAAGAAAAACAAGGACATAGTGGATAAGAAATTCTTCTACAACTGCAAATGTTACAGAGCAGGCAATAAGAAAATATTGCAAAACTCCCTAATTTGCTGTAGATGCATCCTGGAAAACAAACAACCTTCCTGCCAAACTTCCGTTTGACATTAAACAAAAATGTGAGCCAACCTGTTTCCGGGAACATTGTCGTGACTGCAAATAATTTGAATATTCCCGCCTGTTATTATCGCAATTAAATCAAATTAATGAAACATTACTTTAAATGCGACTTTCAGATTTATGATTGTTTAAAGAGAATTAGTTCCTTCCAATCAATGAGCTAGCGAGCTTATGATTTGCATATCATAATCACATGTACCTGACCCCCTGTGTAATAAACTTTAGCTCTCTCACTATTGGATATGCGGATACGGGTACCAACTCGAAGTTCAGAAAAGCCATAATTCCCGAAAGGACGATGACGACAACAACGAAGACGGAACGACGATAAAGGATATCGGTAACAGCAGCTGTAGTGGGAGTGAATGTACGAGTATATGGTACGTGTATAGCAACAACAATTTCCAAACATAGCCGTAAACAAATTCTGAAGCAGTTCCAATCCCAAAAGCTATTAAACTGATTGTGGTCTCAAGTGTTGGCACACTTGGAACAATAAATGGTTCAACCCCAAAGTAAATATATTGCGGCAATAATATATTGATGTCCGGAGTAGTGAAGGGATGTAAAGAGCCTACAAACACGAGTATATATGTACTACATACCTTTATTGGCTTCATTAGCTGTGTTGAGATGTAAATTATATTTTACACGATAGTGATAGGGTGTGGAGGAAACAGCTAGCTTTGTAAGTCCCTAGTTCTATATACAGATACGGACGGATTCAGATGCGAACAGTGATGAGTACTCGTATACGGCTGACTATCAGTACCAACAGGAGTATTCGCATGTTTTCTTAAATGTGATAATTCAACGAAATGAGAATGAATTTAGTTTCATTATTACGATTTTAGCAAGGACTACGATATAAGATATAAGATTAGGATTAGGCGGGTTACAGCATATTTTTTTTTTTTTTTTTTTGTGACTCCCTAATGAAGTACTTTTGTAGATTTGCCCGAGGGAA
Source organism: Volucella inanis (assembly GCA_907269105.1). NCBI lineage: Eukaryota > Metazoa > Arthropoda > Insecta > Diptera > Syrphidae > Volucella > Volucella inanis. Next base: position 276,484,466 of record OU026153.1, on the reverse strand, counting down.
TGTTTTTTGTCGTAATAACTCTGCGGATAAGCTTAACACGAATAAAATTTGTAGAGTAAGGTCAAGGTTGACGTTGCTTTTGATGCGATAGGACAACAGGATTAAAATTAATCGTTTCGAAAGGCAAATCTGTCAAGTTGTCTGCTAAAAACTGACCACAAACCTGATTCGTTTTTAGGGTTGTTTTTGTTTTTGTTTTTTTCCGCAGAATTATGTTTACGTTCTTGAAAAGTGAACGAACAAAGCGTTTTTGTTGTACAATGGTTAGATGAATGTAGGTCAATATACTTCTAAGCATAATATAGACACAGAACTTGTAAACAGTGGTATTGTAAGCTTGCCTAAGCAGTTAGATAGAACTATTCGTCTTTTTGACGTTATTTTCTGTCTTTTGCCCATAAATACCTCCTCAATTTTGAAATAAGTAAAGCATATCTTACACATACCCGCATTGCTACTATGTCTCTTGTAGGGTAGATACGAGGTATATTCAAGTTTGGAGACAGAAAAATGTCGCATAGAGCAAATCTGGTGAATATGGTGGCTAAGGCGTCATTGTCGTGTTGTTTTTGGCCAAAAATCTTTCACAAGCATCGTTGAATGATCAGGTGCATTATCCTGATGCAAAAGCCATGAATTGTTTTTCCACAATTCCGGCCGTTTATTTCTTTATTTTTTTTTTTTTTTTTGTATTCTTTCTCGCAAACGAAGCATAATTTCAGAGTTATACTCTTTGTTGACTGTGTGATCTTAGGGTAAAAAAACAGCGAACATTTGATCAAACTAGGTGCCGGATACTTTCAAATTAGACGACAATAAGCCCATGATTCGCCACCAGTTATGACCCTTTTGAGCAGGTCAGTATCATAATCGACGTCATTCAAGAGCTCCTAAGCAATGCTCATGCGAAGCTTCGGAACAAACTTCGCTGAAGCATATCTCATGTCCAAAATATCCGAAAAAATTGCATGACACGAGCCAACCGATGTGCCGACATCCTCAGGGACTTCTTTTATTGTAACTCGACGATTTTCCAAAACAGTTTTCTTCTCGGCTTCGACGTTATCATCTTTTGTTGATGTGCTGGGGAGTCCAGAGCGCGGTATGCCACTTTTCAATAGGGACTATGTGTCAAACCAGCTGTTGCATTTGCACCCAATTCACGCTACTGGATACTCATGCTCCTACAAGAGTAAGAACAGTGTGTTTGAAAGAAAATTTCGCGGCTGTGGAAGCTTGTATTGAAGGGGATTTCTTCTTCCAACTTCTTGAGTTGAGGCTTCTGGCACTCAACTGGAATCTAGAAAATTCTGCGTAAATGGTTAAAAGATTCAATGGAAGCAAAAGCTAAAGCCGCGTGACCATCTATTGTGTCAGGTGTTAAGTGCTTGAGCTTGAAGTCAACTGGAGGTTGTGGTTTATTTAGGCAAAGTGATTTCTTAATTAAATTTTTAGGTGCTTTTAAAATGCAGAATATTGTAGATTAACAAGTGTTTGGATAATGATATGATTCGTACTACACAGAGAGCTATTGAATCTCATGCCTATACGAGTAATTTAGTTGTAAATACCCAACCTAAATTTTGTTGTGAAGTCGGCCGTTATCGTGGCTTTAGTGTGCAGGCAATTCATCACACCGTGGAAATTTTTGAGCGTGAGTACACTTTTTGGATCTTAACAGGATCTTAACCAGACAGAAATGAAGGAAACCTAGCCGCCGAAACGGCCAGTATCGAATAAGACCCAGAAATGTCGATTCGAAAACGATGAGCTGAATTGGGCATCGCCAGAGAGTCAACCTGGATTATTTTGTGGTTGGATTTGGGTCTGCATCTGTATAAGATTGTGCCGACGCAGGAACTGAAGCCGTATGACCATCATCTTCTCGAATAAGGCCAATTTTTGAATCAGCGGCTATGTATATTAAACAAGCAAAATTGCCATCAATGGAGCGAACAGAATCTACAAGCATCAATATATCCGCATATTTATTTCAGTTATAAAAAGCTGACAGAAGAAATGTGTGTACTGGATTCCTACGCCGTGAAATGCACAAGCAGACAGTAGATGAAGTTCGAACGCTAAGTTCCACTACTTTTGCTGGAGACTTCAACTACTCGGGCACCAAGTTCCAGGAAAAGAAAAAAACCCAATAAAGTGGAAATCCCAGCAGTTCGATGGAACTATAGTACTACTTGCTGGGAGTACTACAAAATCGAATTTAAAATCGTAGCTTCTCCTAATGAGTAGATCGACTGGTAGAAGGCGCGTGTTTTGGGCACTATGCTACGGGGATATGCCATGGCCGTACTATCCAATCCAAGCGAAATAAATCGGGAACATTATTACGCGCTGGAAGATGCCTTAAATCTTCGATTTCTTGGCCAGGTAAAACAAATATCTCATAGACAACTGCGTGCGAGAGTTCCACAATTAAAGGAGGAGCTCGCATCTTTTGCAACGGAGGTAGAACGATTGGCTCGCACAGTCTTCAGAGGCTGCTCCAGAGAAGCGCAGGAGAAAATCACTACCAAAATCGATGGGATATCTGATAGGTATATTCAAGGCATGCTCTGGATCGGAGAGTCTAAAACCTTGCCGAGGACATTAGTCTTCTAGCTATTTCGCTAGATGCAGCTCGTCAGAGTACACTGTCCCCCGGTGTTAAAAAACAGACTCTCCAACATCCACCAACCAAGGGACCAGACGTAGATGGAGACGCAGAGAGAATTATCAAGAGCGCGGTAACGGTGAGTGCTCGCAATACCCTTCTGCTTCGGGAAACAAGGAGATTTCAGCGGAAAGGGGCAGCCACTGACAGAACAGCGAGGCCTACAATTTCTATTTAACGCATCCAAGAGTAACCGCCCCTGTGGATTTAAAATTTCCGCTTCATTTGGTGGAAGAAGTGGTATCTAGTGGATACGGAGTCTTCGATAGCTTTGGTGCACCGCAGTTTTGTTTCACCTAATATTCGTATGCAACCCACAAACGTTAGAATCATCATCCTTAATGGCTGGAACTTATGTAATTGGTGAGTGGAATACAAGTGATTAATTGGTGGGAGATTTCCACCTCCTAGGTAACGGCCATGAAATTTTAGGTACGATTACCTACCGATTTACTGGTCCCGAGAACGATATAGCCATTTCCGCTTTTAGAATGTTTGCAGCAGTGACACCGTTACATCCGGATGTTTCAGATCCTTTGTCTACTACAGACGATGTGATTGTACCTTCGTAATACGAGCAGTTCATCAAGGTAGAGAAACCGTGGTACGTCTGTCAAATATATCGGATTTCCCAGTCGAGGTTCCTAAGAAAACTAAACTTGGCGTAGCCAAGAAACTATCGAACAGCAAGATAGTGTCAAAGGCGCAGCATAAAGAAAACGTCGCCACTGATCTGCCCAATCATCTACTGGTCATGTCGCCCAGTGACTTAAGCCGTACAAATCTTGCTAGACATCGCGTCGATGTAGGAGACTTCAAATCTACTAAACAACATCTGCCACAAGCCAAACACAAGAAATGTCAACCTTGCAAAACGAGCCATCCAAAAGTCCTTGGGCTTCGCCCGTAGTCATGCAGAAAAAGGATGGTACTACAAGATTTTGTGTCGATTACAGACGGATAAATGATGTGGCCACCAAAAATTCTTTTCCTTTATCGAGAATTGATGACACACTGTTGCGGGATCTAGCAGCTTTAATATACTTGATTGTCAATCCGGGTATTAGCAGATTGAGATGGAACCCCAGGAAAACAATAAAACGGTCGTTTGTCACAAGGGATGGACTTTGGAATTTCAAGGTGATGAGTTTCGGAATTACAAACGCACCTGAAACTTTCGAGCGACTGATGACGAAGCTGCTTAATGGTTTACCGCTCTCTACAATATATGCCTCGAATACCACGATGATGTTCTTGTTGCATGCTAAAAGCTTTGAAGAAATGTTGTCTAATCAACGAATGGTGCTCCAACGGTTTAGAGACGCTAACCTTAAAATAGCGCCAACTAAATGTAAACACTTCCAAAAGGAGGTGGCATTTTTTGGGCAAACATGTACTATCAGCTGCAGATGTTCGACCGAATCCAAATCCAAATAAAACTGAAACAATCAAAAACCCAAAGCTTAGTAGATTTGCACAGATTGCACGTCCCCGTTACCGCCTAATAAAAAAAAGTTACATTCCAGTGGAGTGAGGAAGTAAATTCTGCTTTCGAGACAATGAAAACAAAGTTGACTACTTCTCCGATCCTGTCCTATCCGATGTCCGAGGGAGACTTCGTTTTGGACACCGATGCCACCGATTTCCAGCAACGAGGAAATAGGAGCTGTCCTCTCTCAGCAGCAGAACGGTACTGAATACATCATCGCTTATTTCAATATAACGCTAAGCAAAGCAGAAAGTAACAACTGCACCACCCGAAAGGAGCTACTCGCTTATTTGTTCGGCCGCAAATTTCTTGTAAGAACTGATCACGCGGCCCTTAACTGATTACTCAGATTTTAGGATCCCGAAGGACAACTTGCTCAACTGATTAAACGGCTGCAACAGTATAATTTTACTGTGCCAGATTGCGCCGGGCGACTTCATTTGAGCGCTGATGTCTTATCCCGGCGTCCGTGTCGCGGGAACGACTATCGTCACTGCGATGTAAAAGACTCCAAAGCGCAAGTCGAACAGGTTAATGTTTTAACACCGATTAACTACGATTTCGATCTTCCAGATATGTTTCGTCAGCAGGAGGCGAATGAAATGACAGAGCAAATCAAATCTTCTCAGGCCACCGAGCGGAGTGGCGACACGTTTCGTTTCCGGTCGCTCAGAAAAAAATTAGAGCATAGGGCATTGTGTCCAATTTGCAGCCTTCGCTTTAATAAACGTGTAAGCGTCTCAACAAAGTGATCAATGGCTCCCAACTATACTTGCTTCGATGCAAACGATCCTACTAAAGATGTTTCATGACTCTGTTTTCGCTGGGCATTTTGGAAAACAAAACTTTCGATAAGGACCTAAGACGAGGACAAGAGCTCAACTTACGTTGTATTTGTCAGGTGAGCCATTCCAGCGTGTTGAGATCGACAACAAATGGCAACAGATACGTATTGGTCTTTATGGACTACTCTATCAAGTAGGCTGAAGAATTGCCGATTTCTAATCAGACCGCGGATACAGTAGCCAAAGCTCTTGTATTTCAGATATTCAGTCGTTTTGGAGGACGTCTTTCATGGGGTTTTGCATATACTAGTGATTCATGAAACCAGAGCGACTCCACTGCATCCTCAATCGGATGTACTCGTGGAGAGGTTAAACAAAACGATATTGGACTTTTTGACAAAGGTTATCGATGAGCGCCGAACTAATTGGGATGAACAATTGTCTCTATTTGCAATGGCGTATAGAGCAGCTTCTCTGAAAACAATTAAAAGATATCCCTACAAGATACTTTTTGAGCGGATAAGCGTTTACCACCTGACTTGCTTGGAGAAGTGCCGGAAAGTGACTCGTTTATAGCCGGCTTTGCAAAAGAGCTCCAGGAGTGATTGCACGAAATACATGAGAAGGCTAAAAGCGTGACGATTACACCTGTGATCTGTTATCAAATAGTAACCGTTTTAGCGAAGGTTATTTTATCCAAATTGTAGTCGGACTGGGATGGTTCCTATCAAATTATGATGATGTTAACAGATATAACCGTAAAGATACAACATACTCCAGGAACCAAACCCAAGGTTAAGCACATTGACAAATTTTCTTGGTACCGAGGCAATATTGCCGCATCATGAGTTCCTTGTCATAGCAACGAAACCGGGACAGTTCTAGCCCAAGGTGGGTGGAATGTTACGAGTTCCTCGATACCTGAAAGAAATTGACAAAAGAGATATGTGTGCTGGTTTCCTACGCCTCTGAACTCGGCTGACAGCAAGTTGACGGCTGGCAAAAGAAGTCTCTGTCCTCAAAAGGGGAAAATCAACCAGGCTGGAATCACTCAGAAAAAAAATGTGTGGCACCTACATTCTTTGTCTCATGCTTGCCGCTCACTTCCCAAATAACCTAATCAGGACTGTTAATGAGTTGAATAACACAACACGCCGAAGTTGGTATATCTCATCGGTTGTGGTAAACTTGCTGTTGCTTAATTTGATGGCTGCAAGTCGCCTCGCACCAGTGGCATATACCCAGTTATGTTACAAAAAAACTATAGATCAGCTGCTAGTAACTCTGAAGAAAATCTTCACTGATTGCCTGGATGTAACATACAAATTTAAACCCTGGCGAACTATGAGAGTAGCCCTTAATCGAAAATCATGATTGCGGGTGCTGACTGTGGCCAATATGTAGCTTTCTGTCTCCATTGCTATGGTGAATGTTGGTCTAAAGCACAGGCATCCTTATACGTGATTGACAATAGGTGCACCAGAAAAGGGCTTTCAGGTAAACTTTTCAAAACTGAGGTTGATCTATTTACGAGAAGGCGAAAGCTGACTGGTCTGAATCATATGGTGCTGGAACCAGATGGATATTTGGGTATCATCTTAGATATCAAACTTTTCTGGACTAAATATGTTACGTCAAAAGCCGAAGAGGGGTCATTTGAATCTACACGGCTATGAGAAGGCCAAGTGTATCCTATACGTCGGTGAAACATACTCTCACGAAATTACGTCATTGCTGCTTTTACCAGACTCTAAAGAAGGGTATAGCTATCTCCCCAGCATGTTGCTCACCCTAGCACTCCTGGCTCCGCTCTAGACGCATTAATGAATCTCCTTCCCTTTGATATTCATATCATGGGCTGGACTCCCAAAGCCATCTTCTATTTAAAAAGAAGTGGTCTTTGGTACAACACGCACTGGAGCTTCCTGTCTTTCGGTTCCAGTTCTATCGACATGCCATCTGATGCAATGACACCAGATCTCTCACTGCAAAACAAAATACGAAATCGACTTTCCCTATTTCCAGAACTGATTTCGGCCAGAATCTGGGCTAGGAAAGGAATTTAGCCGGGTCATCACAGATGGCTCCAAACCCGATAGAGGATGCGGCGATAGTGTCTTTCAAGACTTTCTAAATGTTTTAAACTGTACTCCTAGTGGAGATATACACAATTCTGATGGCAAGGAATTGTATTGTGAAAAATCAAAGAGGCCGAACTATTTCCATCTGGTGCGACAGCCAAGCTGAACCTTGCCTTGCTGAGCCTCTTACGACTTACGACTTCCAAACTAGTCTGGGTTGCAATTCACAATGGGATCACATGAAATTTAATGTTAAGCAAGTCTCAGAAGATAGTTTTTCAGGACAGGAACATAGATTAAGTCTGACTATGTCCAACTTTCATTGATAGTTGGGTTTCAGATGAGAATTACTGCAGATGGCTTGTCTCTCCTAATTGCCGGTAGACCTAATGAATGCCTCCCGACATCTCTAAAAGGTCAGTGGCCTGCTATCCCTCATAATGAAAGACAAAAGGGAGGGAGCCCCTGATGGACTAACGGCAGCGCACGCATCCGCAGAGTATCAAGCCTCTGGTCACAGCGGTTAGAACATATGACCTAGCCATTCAGGTTGGCGTTTCTGTGTCGAGGGGCTTCGTACCAAAAAGTTCTAAAACAACAATAAGGCCTCGAATGTGGGTGATCTTACTGTTGACGACACCAGCACCTTCGAATCTGCACGTGGAATGTTCAGACTCTTAGCAGTCCACGTGCAACTGAAGAATCAGCAGAGGCCCTTGACTAAAATTATGCAGATATCACTAGCACTCTGACATACGTATACTATGGTGATTGCAATTGGGATAGGAGCGCTTATTCGGGTGCGTATTTTTCCAAACAGGCAATCGTAGATGAGAGGTCTTGAGCTGAAAATCCACATCAATGTGATCATTCCTCCAAGGAAGACAAGGTCGACGGCATATGAAAATGCATATGCGAACTGCACGAAATGATACCAGGCAATCTAAAGGTCAAGATAGGGAAACAGGCCAGTTGGTAAGCAAAGCCTACACCGCATCATATCTAGTAACAGACTTAGGGTTTCTACTCCAGAGGCAATGTACGAAAGGTTTACCAAAATGTAAAAAGAACGCGTCAAGGCAACGAGATCCGTATGAAAAGCTGTAGAAATGTAGACCGTAATCATGTAGCAGAAGTCGCAGTTGGTTCTAAGTTCCCGGCGAATACCAACATAACACCATCAGGTAGAGTGGACATTTATTTAAGATGACGATAGCCAAAATTTTCACCCTCCTGACCAAAACGAATTGAGGATAGCAACATCTAAATCAACATCTAAGTTCAACAAAGCTGATGTACTTGATGGCTTACCGAGTGAGATATGTATTTAAAGCAGCTGGAAACGACTTTCTAGAGATCGTACTCCAACTTATAGTATTTCTAAAATCTGGTCAGAAGTATGTATGTCTGATGAATAGAATATCTGAGAAAAAGGAGATTTCATCTGCGTCAACAACTGAGGTATAAGTCTTCTCAACATGACTTACGTGATCTTATCTGTCATATTGTGTGAACGTCGTCGGAAGGACAACGACTTATATGTCATGGATAAGTAGAAGGGAACGTCAACTGAGCAATAGTGCACAACTGTAAGCCGTTAACTAAGGATCGAGCTAACTGAAAAGCCTGGTTAATTGAGGCCCAGGTTTACTCTGAATTGTAGAGCTCCATATGTGAGTTAGTAAGTTCCTCTAAAAGCAAAATTTACTGTCACCTTCATAAACAGAGTTGAATTTTCCTACTAAATAGGCAGCACAGGCGGTAAGCCCTGCTTATGTTGATTGTCCTTCATAAACCAGATCATCGGACTCTCTATCCCGAAGCGAGAATTTGATCATAGAGTCTTCGTTGCAGTTGCATCTATACACAGATAGAAACTGATCCTTTGTATTCGAGAGATTTATTTGTTGTTTAAGTGCGACACTGCCATTTCCCGGAACACCAGTGCCTTTAACCGTCTATCCGTACTATTTATCTTACTTGCACAATCCATCAGCACAAGAACTCTTTCGATAGTCATCCTCTTGTCAGTATCCCTTATGACAATAGTTTGTTTTAAAATTCTGCTCTCTAACATAGGATGCTACTGGATGTGGTCTCTTGAAACCCGAAATTCCTTGCTACACATTTTTAATTAAAACATATTTCGAACACTACAGAGACAATTCAAGGGATGGTTCCGTCAACTCGGCTGGATATTCTGTTTTAGAGAATAAAAGTTACGAACGACTGATGGGAAGCATTAATAATTCCAAATGAAAGGAAAAAACTGGAATGTGATCCATCAACAGATGAAGGACTCTGCACAATATCCTATTTGAAGTATCTATGTATCTACATAACAAATTGACAGAATGTCGCCCTACAGATACATTGATTAAAGTTTCCCTCTAGGTAATGGCAATAAATGCAAAGTTTCAACCTGCATGTAGAGATACAGAAATCACGGAATCACGTAAATCAACAATTCACCGAATCAGTGTACGACAGGACTTTTTCACTACGGACCATTGTCGAATTTTCTCGAATACTGAGATACAGTGTTGTTTTTCGTTCAACGGAATAAAGTGACATTTCGCCTACGGACGATGTTTTATGCAAAAATTTCAAAAATACAATAACAATGCCACTTTGTTGAAAAAGTATTTTTTTACAAAAATCCATAAATACATACGATTGTCTGTAGATACTGTCGTATTTATACTGTAGCCTCAACGATTTAATCAAATTTAATTTTTTCTATAACATTTTTCGGAGAATTCGGGCATCTACATGTCATAAAAAATAACGCGCTGTTTAAAAGAATTGAAAAACATTGGTAAACGTTAAATTTCGGGTAAAAATGAGTAAATTTGTAACTGCGTACACGTATCTGGAGGATTCACAGAATTTAATATTTTGAAGGGAGCATGAACGAGCGGTTCAATCAATCGCCATTAATCCATGTAGCTATTTTATGTGGTTTTTATTGATTTTCGTATTCATAATAGAAATGTATCTCTCAAGAGGATATTAGAGCTTTTTAACTAAAACTAAACACCTCACACAACACACACGATTTTAGTTAGCTGCAAAAATGATTATCCCTTAGGACACGGACTGGATTGAACACCGGACCGTCCAATTCACAACCATTTGTGCACTGCCACCCACTTAAATCCTTATCTCCCCTGGCCAACCGTCAGAGACCTTTTATCAATTATTCACTATACTAACTATGCCTATGGCTACTATGCAGGTTGACTCTAGATCTGATGATATGTGGTAGCAACACTTTGTGTTGAATCATGTACAACGAACATCTGGTATTTAGGGGTATTATGTTTTGACAAGATCGACGGTTAGTAATGTTTAAAAAATGAAGTTGTTACCACCTGTAACGTCTAAAACCATGTGAACGACATATCTGGGAAAAATAATATAAATTGATGTGTCATCTGCTAAAAGCCATCTGCCTAATTTAAAACCAATTTTAAAGCTACAAAACAAATATTACAATATTTGTCCAGCCTGTTTTTAAAAAAGGCGAATCTTCTTCTGTAGAACAGATCCATTGCACGTACGTCCTTTCTTAAAAAACTGAATTTTTTCGAAACGCGAAAACTTCTCAACGACCGGCAATACGATTTTTGTAACAACAGGTCCACTGGTGATTTTATGACATGTCTCACCGAAAAGTAGAAACGTCTTCGAGAGGAAGATAGTTGCATTTGATATTTCTAAGGCATTTGATAGAGTTTGGCATCGAGCTTATTTGTCCAAAATGCGTGCATTCGGTATCGACGAATCTTTCATCCAAGTTGTCTAGGATGGTTTCAAATCTGACATTCACAAAATAAATGCTCGGGTGCCCCATCGAAGCACTTGCATTGTCGAAACCGAAAAACTTTACATTTGCGGTGTGTGTGTCAATGACAACCTACGGTGGAATGACCACATACTTTATGTCGCCAAAAAAGCTGCTAAATGTCTCGATTTCCTCAAACGATTTAAAAAATACTTCTCGCTCTCTGATCTGGCCTCAATAGAAGGGAGTACCCGGGAGTAATCTATCATTTCGTATAACCTCTTTTAGCTCGCCCGTCAAAATTTTGTGACAATCCGACGCTTAGTTTTGTTTTGACACCCATTTCAAAATATCGTGTTGGGGTTTTTTGCGACCATGGAAAAAGAGCTATATCGCTCCGTGATTCGATTGTTGTTTTTGAGTTGCAAAACCTGCGAGGAAATCAAGCCTATTCTCGGTAGTGTGTATGGGACCCATTTACCTTCCCGTACAATCGTTTAGCATTGGTTCGCAAAGTTTCGCCGTGGCGGTACGTCGGTTTTTGATGAACCGCGCCCAGGTGGCCCAAAAACGGTTACAACAGAGGAAACCGTGGATAAAATTTAAGATCTCGTATAGACGGTCAACCGAGTGGAAATTCGTGAGTTAGCGGAGATAGCAGGCATATCAACTGAACGCGTTAGCCATATCCTGCACGAGATTTTGGGCATGAGAAAACTGTCCGCGCGATGGGTGCCACGTTTGCTCACACCGGAAATAAAGCGCAATCGTGAGACCACTTCAAAGACATGATTGGCCCTTTTTAATTGAAATCCGAAGAAGTTTCTGCGTCGTTTTGTAACCGTCGATGAGACATGAATTCATTGATACACACCAGAGAACAAAGAACACTCGAAACAATGGGTTTTACCCGGTGAACGTGCTCCAAAGAAGTCGAAGACCGTGCCTTCAGTGTGATCCACGTTGGCTATTTCGAGAACGGAAAGTAATCAAAGGAGCATACTACATTATTGGGCCGATTTAACAATAATCGGAAGAAACAACGTCCACATTTGGTGAAAATGTGCAGCACACACCTCTACAGTCGTCAATTGTACTGCGAAATGTTTCCCATCCTCCGTATTCGCCGGATTTTTATTTATTTTTTTTTTTTTGTTCCCAAACCTTAAAAGATCGCTCGCCGGAAAGAAGTACGGGTCGAACGAGGAAGTCATCGCTGCTGCGAAGGAGTATTTTATAGGCCAACAAAAGTTGTACTATACAGATGGGTTAAGTTAGGTTAGGGTTAGGGGTTAGGTTAGAGTTAAAATGGGATTATATTGAAAAATAAACTGTCAAAACCTAACAAAGCTGCGTCATTTCTAGTCCGGGTATTCATCAAACAGCCCTCGTATATGGTATCCATCCACCCAAAATTGGAGTACAATGTCCACATCTAGTAAGGTGATCCTAAAATATCTCTGTACCTGCTAGATAAGTTTCAAAACCATGCGATAAAGCTAATAGGTGATACTTATATCTGTCAGTTAATAGACAACCCTCGTATACCTACGTACATGGTGTCTCCTCTCGCACTTTAGTTATTCGCTATTTCTACCACCAGTACTCCATTGAAATCGCCAGTAGCATTCCGTCCCTTCAAACCTTCAACCGTAACACCCATCTCGCTATGAATGCTCATCTGTATACCCTTAAACTTGCAAACCTATTCTAAAATATCGCGTTCGTTGCTAGTCCGTACAACTCGCTTTTATAATGCGAGTTTCCTAGTCATTTTAATTTGCATGTACATCGGAACCTCTCTTTTCTTGAAGTTTTCGTTGAAGCTATAAGAAATTTTGAGAAAAAAGGCGCAAAGACATTGAGACGGAAGGACACGCTTCGGATACCAAAGTAGCAGCAAAAATCCAGGAAACCTCAGGTATTTCATTAAGCGATTGTCTTCCATTTTACAAAGCGTGGCTAAAGTTGTAGTGTATTGCCTTAAAAATCAGAAGGTTCGGCATTGAATGCCAACCGCTGCCGAAAAAACATTCTTTTTTTCAGGGAACTTCAGGACCTTTTCTAAAAAGTTCATCACCGATCTGATTTTATATGATCCCATTATGACTTGGGACACAAACAAGATTCAGTGAATCCAGCTACTCAGAGAAGTCCTACAATCTCGAACTGGCTTAGAAATGGCGAGAGGGGTTCAGTAACGCCTAATGCAGATGCATTATTTTCTACAATCGGTACATGTTGTAGCAAAAACCATTTCTTGTTTGTTGATGACTTTAGAAAGCAACCAATGATGTAAATATTTAGAAGAGGAAGATGCATCATCGCGCTGCCGAGAAAAACCGTTCTCTAAGGTCTAGTAAAAGTAGCAGTAACATATTTCCGTCAAACCAACTGACGCATAGAATGTCAATGGTTCTATTGTAACCGCGTATATTCGAAGGACTTTCTTCGGTTACAGGCCCCATGTGCTGTCAAAGCACCTTTACATTGCCAGAAAGGCGATAGTGGCTTGGAGATTTTTGACGTTACATGTTAAGTTCAAAGAAGTTTGTTACCCAGGATGACAGCTTTCCTTCCTTCCTTCCTTCGAGAATCAGTTGATGATGTCTTTAGTCAATAGAAGAGTGAAGCCAGCCAGATTCCAACATCATCTGCATATACCAGAGCGTGGACGTTTAAACTACTGAGAGCGTTAAGTAGTGAGTACAAAAAATCACATCATAGCAGTGGAGACAGGAAGCCGCTTAGCTGCAAACCTTGTTTGTCCCCGACTTCATATATTGGCCAAGTGATTCGTCTATGTAGAATTGTCTGACCGAGTAATATATGCCGTCAAAAGTTGAAAGTACTCTCAACGTCGATGAAAATGTCCAGTGGATACTCCTTCTTGTCGAGTGCGCCCGAAATTTAGCCCACCAGATTCTGAAGCCCAGTCTCGCAGTTTTTTCCATGTCGATTCCTTGAACAGAGGATGCCTTTATAAAGCAAGAAGCCCAACCGCTCTGTCCATACTCTTTAACATGAAGGAAGTCAGACTTTTAATTATATTTTCCAATTTTCAGTATAGAGGATATGCCATGTAAGGCATAGATTTTGTATACATTTTCTCTTTGGAGTTGCCAGGGAATGGTATATACCCCTCTGAAGCGTAACTAGAAAAAGTTTTCAGTGCCAGACTTGAAGCACTAAAGAATATAATAGCGTATTTGACGGCCCCATCCGTCACGGAAACAAATATCAGCTACGTCGTATTGTGTTATTCAGCTCACTTGCAACTTCGGTGGTAAGACCTGGTTATCGGCCAGTTTTGATCAGCTTGCATAAGTCTCAAGTATAAGACAGAAAGTCTCTGTTTGAGTCAGTGTACATGCCATCAGATCTTCTAAGCGTTTCTATCCTGGCTGACTTCTCCCTTTTGAGGGATTTTTTCAGCCTACTGGCTGAGCCTGAGGCACTATTCGAAATCCTAATTAGTTTGTTACATTATTTCTGCTTTATTACGTAACGATTCCAGTCTTCATCCAAACTGGTCCTGTATGGGTATTACGTGAAATGTGGGTGCGGATATTTTGAATATTAAATATGTGGCGACGACCAGATTCAAATGCAAAATCCGTTACAGCATAAATGCCTCTCCAAAAGTCATGCAGTCGTTACAGTAAAGGTTGCTTAAAGGTCATAATCTGCGCTTAAATATGTGGCAGTCTTAAATTGGCTCTGAGCCTTGCAACTCCAAAAAAAAGCAAGTATATGCCACAAAAAGAGCAAAACATACCAACAAAAAAAAAAAAAAATAATTAAATGGCAGAATGTATTAGCTACGCAAAGTAGAATTGATGTGTCAATGAACGAGTCGTCCTAAATAAATTAACAAAGCACCAACTGCCTGATGCAAGCAACCCTTGTCTATAAGTTACAGAAATCTGTTAAAAAAAAAAAAAAAAATATTGTACCCCCATACAAATGAATAGAGATTTTTAGATAGACTCCCGTTACAACTTTGCTAAAAGAATCAACACATCTGACCACCAAGTCAAGGCACTCAATGAAGTTCAATTAAACAATTCAATCATTACCGTCAGTTGGATAAATCGAAAGCAGTGCTGTCGCTACTTTGCATGTTTCGTTCAAGGAACAATTAAATTGCTTTATTTTTGCCCGTGGTCTTCGGTTGTCCACGTCCGTCCAGTCATGAATATGGATTCGAGATTACCATGCATGCATTTACAATATGCCAATTGTGTGCCTACTTTGGTGAAAGCAGCTTGCGTGCCACAAACCTCAACCGTGATTATAAAATACTTTCCGGGAAGGGAGTAAACATTGTTATTGCATTCCGGCAAAAGAGATTTCCCGAATTGATAAGCAAAATTTCCCTTCAAATTACCAACAAGAAACGAATTTAAAATGTTAATTCAACTCGAGTTAAAGTATCTTTATTGGCACCCTGAAGGTAAACTCCCCACTGTGTAGTAAAATTGAAAAGTACAAATCCCTCTGTGACACACGACGTGTATTCGGATAAGTTTATGTCTTTTGTTGATTTTATTTGAATAACATGTGATGCATTGTTGACCTCCAGGGTCATGGCAGATTGATTTTTATCATTTCTTCTCGAGCAAAGATATACAAAAATTTGTTCGTATTTTTGTTTCTTTTAAAATAAATTAGAAACAATTTGATACTACATCGAGATGACTTCTTCAAACATTGACACAAAATATTTTGATTTAAAGAAGATTTAAAATTCAATAAAATCTGAGGAACATGATACAGGTAGCTTTCTGTGGGGCCCCCTTGTTTAAGAGAAGCCAATATCGAACTTAAGGGTAGAAAACTTAATTCAAATTTTTTGGGGCATAAACCAGGATGAATGGTTTATGGGATAAATATCACATTTCAGTCAAGAATAAATTATTTTCAAATCAGGTGTAAGACAAAGAGGATCCATTTGAAATGTAAATGAAATGAAAATCAACAGCACTCGTATCTATAATATTTATTTTTGGAATAAGCTGTTCATCTCACTCCTATGTTTGATGAAAAAGCTTCTAACAAACTATAGCCATTGCTAAAGATTGAATTTGTGGGACCCGTATTCCAGAGGTACTTGATTTAGTCGAGTTCAATCCTTCTATCCCTTTACATTTGATGAAGCTTCAGTCCAGGATGGAACAGAGTTTCAACCAAACAACTTCTTCAGTTTATGCGATCTCCATTCAGCTGTTTTCTGTTTCCCATTCCAAGATGGTTGAGGTTTTCTTCCAATTTTTTTTCTTATATTAGGTGTGCTAAGCCTTGGCCGAGTCTTCATGTTGTATTGCATTCAAGGGACATTCGGGAAGAACATATCCCGGTATGTATAGTTATTTCTTCAGTTGTATAGCAGCAATGATGGAGACTTTTCGGGAACGTCGGAAAGGATTTCTTTGATTATCTTCAACCTGTCACCTAAGCAACAAGCGGGTTTAGATCTTGAGAAATCTTTTCCTGAGCATTGCGGCAAGTTCGTCCGAAATCTAAAGGGAGAAATCAATAGCATTTGTTTTGGAAATGTCATCCGAAACAATCCAGGAGATAAAACAGAAGTAGTACACGCCTGTACTACCGAATCAATCAGGGAGGGGTTCTATGACTTTCAAAATAGAACCAGGTTATCCTATCGGAAGTTCTACCTTGATCAAAAAAACGGAATAAACACCGTGTGGATTTGTTTTTTTTTTTTTTTTTTGTGTGGATAGTGGTCGCTCTATGCGATTAAATGCATTTTTTTTTTGTTATATACACTTGGAAATTAAACACGTTTCAATTTAGTTTTTCTTTGTTCTTTTATTTCTACTGGTTCCTAGCTACGTCTGCACGCTTACACGACTAAACTTCTACTGTCCTTTCCCTATTCCTTGTTTCCTACCTATGCTCCGACAGTCTCTCATTCTTCTACTACAATTATTTGTGAGAGTTGCCACAATTCGGCCATCCTGACAAGCAATTGTCCCGATTTGATTTACATCACATACATTACATATTTGCCACCTCCTAAATTCCTTCGTATGGTACCTGACTGAGTTGCAACCCTTCTATATCCTTAAGTAAATATCGATCATTCTCTAAAACTTTTGCTACTCTGTATGGGCCGTTATACTTAGGAACGATCTCTTTACAAACACCTTGTCCACTTACATAATTCTTGATCATAACGTAATCGCCCTCTTTTTATTTTATTTTTTTTTTTTTTCAACTCTATTTTGGTCCCTCATTAATTTATTGTACTCCTGACATTTGACTATCCTATGTTCTGCCCTCGTTTTGATTTTTCTAAAGTCTCTTTGATTTTCCCGTACCATGCAATAGTCCAAACTTTCCTTCAAAAAGTCGACAACCAGTCTTCTCTGTGCAACTTCGAAAAGTAATTCGCTCGGTGTCATACCAATGCTTCGATGTATCGTATTATTTAACGCGAACTCGATCTTTGGTAACACACCATCTAGTGAGGAAGTAGTCCCTGCACTTGTCAGTTTTGCTATCATTGGCGCCAGGGAACTTCGCAAAGTCCTTTGAAGTAAAGGCACTTCCTCGGTCTGACACCAGCATTCTGGGGCGACTATAGGAGGTGAAATAAGATCGCATATTACCTAACACCTCACTCGTGCTAGTTGTCCGTACAGCATACAACCTAACATATTTAGTGAAACCATCTATCACCAGCAGGACATATTTTTTCTTTAAATTCCTCATTGATACCGGACCGAAATGGTCGATATGTATAGTGTCAAATGGTACGTTTCCCTTAGAAATATTGTGCAATAAGCACTTCGCGCTTCCCAGCTTTCGGTGAGAAAACGATACAATTAAGGCAGTTTGAAATGTGATCTTTCACTTTTGCTCTCACATCCCATATGCCCCATATCATCGTGATACGTCCTCATCACGTTCACCTCCATATCTTTCGGTACGAAAAACAAGGGCTTTCCAATAGGGACCTGACAACTTTGAATTTAATTCTTGAACGCACTCTTTCAATAATCATCAAACTGTCACTGTCAATTTATTCAGTAAACTCAACATTTTCATCATGGTAAAGTACACTAACAAGCAACGTCTGCAAATTATAAAAATTTTCTACAGATATTCGGAGTCGGTGACTGCAACCAATTCTCGCCCTAGTAGACAGGCAACAACAAGTTTAGTGCAAAAATTTGAGTCTACATATTCGTTGTGTGATGTTGCCGTGTCAGACCACATTATGGCGTATTTTGCGTAAGGATCTTGCTTTACACCCATACAAGATCAAGCTGACTAAAGAAGCGACGTACGTTCTCCGATTGGGTTCTGGAGAAGATGCGCCAAGATGATGAATTTCATCGCAAAATCATCTTCAGTGACGAAGCACATTTTTGGCTCAATGGGTTCGTCAATAAGCAAAATATGCGTTATTGGTCGGATGAAAACCCACATGTGCTTCACGAATCACCACTTCATTTACAAAAAATAGCTGTTTGGTGCAGTTTGCATGCCGGCGGCGTTATTGGGCCATATTTTTTCGTCGACGATAACGATCGTCACGTTACTGTGCATAGTCAGCGTTATCGCACCATGATCACCGATTATTTTTGGACCGAATTGGAAAACATGGACTTGGACGACATGTAGTTTCAACAGGATGGTGCCACAAGCCACACAGCACACGCTATAATCGATTTATTGTGAGTAAGTATGGTGATCGTGTTATCTCAAGACATGGGCCAATCGATTGGCCGCCTCGTTCGTGCGATTTAACACCGCTTGACTATTTTCTGTAGGGCTACGTTAAGTCATTAGTTTATGCCAACACGCTGACGACGTTGGAAGAGCTCAGAGCCAACATTGAACCCGAAATAGCGGCCAATTCTCCCGAAATGTGTGGCCGAGTCGTTGAAAATATTAAGTTGAATAATATTAAGTATTACCTTAATGTTATGCGCTGTTTGACAGAAGCAATACGAAAAAAACATCCGGAATTGTGGAAAAACAATTCATGGCTTTTGCATCAGGATAATGTTCCTGCTCATTCATCATTATTTGTGAGAGATTTTTTGGCCTTAAACAAAACGACAATCATGCTTAAGCTACCATATTCAACGGATTTGACTCCATGCGACTTTTTTCTGTTCTCAAAACTGAAAAAACTTTTAATAGGACGGAGATTTGAAACGATTGATGAAATAAAATCGGCATCGCTGGGAGAGCTCAAGGCAATACCAAAAAGTGTTTATGAGATGTGCTACGAGGATTGAAAAAAGCATTGGCACAAGTGTATCATATATAGGACAGTATTAATATTGATGAATAAATAAACACTTTTTTTTATAAAAATATAAAGTAAAACCCTACTTTTTGAACACATCTCGTATTTCTATTGAAAAAGGAGAAAATGGAGTTATGATATCAGGCGATGTTTCGTGGAGAAAACGCTTGATTACGTTCTTGTTTGGCTTAGTGACCTATTGGCAGTTACAGTGCAGAAATTATATACTGCGCAGTGAAAACAAAATACTTTAAGTCGTATGAGTACTGAAAGACTAAAGAAGATACCGTTAATATATAGAATGAGCAAAAAATCATATAGATAAGTGCAATGTGAATGGGGATCAGCAGGAAAAATGGAAGATAATGCAGTTGTTGAGATGCTTCAGAAATCCGAAGCCTTGCACCAGGTTAAATACGCCCATTATATTGGTGACGGTGGCTCTAAGACTGTTAAGGGATTTACTGATGCAATGCCCTATGAGAATGTCACTGCAGGCAAAAAACCGTTCAATTGAACCGATCACGTTCAAAAGCGAATGAGTACCCGCCCGTATTTTGAAAAAGAATACAAAAAATCTCGATGTTGACGGGAAAACTAATAGATGAACTCTCAATTTATTATGGATTAGCCATTCGTAGAAACTGAGATTCAGTTGAAAACATTATCTACTGATGCAAAACTGCACCACGAGAAATGTCTAATTGGAGAGGATTTATGGTGCTCATGACAAAAGGCTAAAGCTACAAATAGTTTGGCTGAGTACAAACATAAGTCAGCCCTTCAAATTGAAATGTATGAAACTATCAAGCCAGTCTACGCATGGGCGGTTATACTCAAAATTGTAATAAAATTTTTAGTTCGACCAAAATCCATTTCTAGTGGTAAAACTGTGTTGGATATAGCTATGGATATTGCAGTTTGCGTAAACAATGACGGTTGTGCTTCAATTTTACATATGATGAAAGCGATGGATTAAGATAGTAGAGCATCGCAGTAAAATCCAATAGGAAAGAAATGGAAGAGCAGGACACTAATCTAGAAGGCCAATTATATGGTGCAGGCATCGCGGATTAAAGGTATTGTAAAATTGTTCATGACTTTCTATAACTTTAAATTATAAACGCGTTTATCTCAAAACTGCATTCTTCAAGCTGGCCGCACCGTTAACTGGAATAGTTTTAAACAAATTTACTCCAAATTTTAGCTTCAGAGAAACTATTGTCTAAATAAGTACCTACATAGCATTTGTTGATAACAATTTTCTAGCGATTTTTTTGCGAATTTTATAAGTTTGAATTTGAAAAGTGCTCCATTCAGCCAAAAATCAATATATCAAAAAAATCCTATGTACTTTTCTAGACATTGTTATGTACAATAAAAAAAAATTTAGTGACTCATCCTAATTCAAAATTTACAGGCGCTGTTGGTACAGCCGTAGACCCTTCCAAAAAAGAGAGGTCATCTGAGAAAGGCTGCACAGCCGCCTTTTTTAAACAAATTATTCTATAAAAAAATTATGTTTCCCAGTCAATTATATGTACAACAAACTTCTATCTTTGTAAACTCGATTTATTTTATATTCTTCCTAAAAATAAAATCACAAAAAGCCTATTTTCA
The DNA here is from genome assembly GCA_907269105.1 of Volucella inanis. NCBI lineage: Eukaryota > Metazoa > Arthropoda > Insecta > Diptera > Syrphidae > Volucella > Volucella inanis. Next base: position 276,463,746 of record OU026153.1, on the reverse strand, counting down.
CGGCCTCTAAGAGTGGCCTAACGACTTAAGGAAAAATCTTCATACTGTTTACATCCAGGAGCGATTTTTGAATGACCCTATGTTAAAAAAATATCATTGACTTGAGTATGATAAACACTTTTACACATTTCTCTATCAAATTGGCAAAAGGGAGTAACCTAATAATTATTATAAATCTTAAATAAGGTTATTTAGATCAATTAGAATGGGTAAAATTATGTCCTTTTAGAATTTGTTCCGCTCTTTTAAATAATATTAAAAATCGGCTCGTCACCACTTGCATCACAACAGACGTGAGTTCAATATTGCCTTGCTCCTGTAAGATAAAATGCTTCACTTTGGTTACAGTGATTTCAGCTTCATAGAGACAATGTTTATCAATGTCTGGTGTGTTGTTTTTATTTCTTCCAGCTGATATACTTTTTATAGTTCACACAAAGCGTGAAGGTTTGTCGGTATGCATAATATTTACATCTTAACACTTTTGAATTAGTCCAGGAGCGGATCGTATTCTATCGTATTGCTCTCAATAATGTAATGATGTATTATGTAATCTCCAGCAGTTTAGGGAAGCAACCATTTTCCAATCCATAAAAAGGAATGCAGATAAGATCCTGCTAATTACCGTGGAATGTCATAGGCTTCCTTATATGCAGGATTTAGACGTGGCTTTCCAATAGTAGGCCATATTTTCCTACTAAAAGGCATTGTAAATAGAATCATTCATGTTAAAAGGTAAAAAGCTGTAGGCGTTTTTTGTAGACTTCAAGGCGGCGTTTAATACAGTGTACCGAAATGCACTACTTTATAAACTGCACAATATGGGGGTCTCAACAAGATTCTGTCTGGTAGCTGTATAGGATGGCGAGGCACTATCGGAGTGGTCTCAAATGAAAACTGGAGTAAGACAAGGTCGTTTATTAAGCTCTAAGTTATTCGGTACCAAAAGTATCCGACTCAACAAAGAAAACACAAAAATTTTGGGAAAAAAATTTATTTAGTTTTCAACATAATCGTCTTTTAGCTTTATACACTTTTCCCAGTGATGTTTAAAAAGTTCGAAACCCTTTTTGAACTACCTTCCTCCTCAAAATAGCCATTAACTGCCGGCATCACTTCTCCATCGTTGGAAAATATGTGACCTCTGAGCCATTTTTCATATTAGGGAACTGAAAATTATCCGAGGGGGCTAAATCTGGCGAATAGGGTGCACTTTAATTCATTAATTTAGGCCATTGCAATAACGGATTTGTGAGCCGTGCATTGTCTTGATGAAACAACCCTTTCTTCTTAGCCAAATGTGGCCGTTTTTGCTTAATTTCTTCACTCAAATGTTGCAATAAGTTCGCATAATACTGGCTGTTAATAGTTTTTTTTCTTTTTCAAGATAGTCAATGAAAATTATTTCACGCGCATCCCAAAAAATCGACGCTATGACCTTGCCTGCAGATGAAACGGTCTTCACCTTCTTTGGAGCCGGTTCTCCCTTTTGAATCCATTGTTTTGATTGTTCTTTTGTCTAGGGTGTGAAGTGATGGACCCATGTTTCATCCATTGTTATGAAACGGCGCAAAATTTCTGCTTTGTTGTTGTGGAACTTCGCTTAACACTCAATTGAAACATCTTCATGACACTGTTTTTGCTCGAATATGTGCAAACGCGGCACACAGCTTTCTCATGTCCAAATTTTCAAATAATATGCGATGCACCGCCCTTTTTGGAATACCCACAATGTCTGTTAGCTCGCGCACTTTCAGGCGACGATCATCCAGTACCGCTTTGTGGATTTTCTTCACCATTTCTGGAGTCGTCACCTCATTTGGTCGACCACTGCGATGCTCGTCTTGGCAGCTCGAACGGCCTCGTTTAAACTCAGCAACCCAAAATCTTACTGTTGTAAACGAAGGAGCAGACTCACCCAGAGTAGAATCCAGTTCAGCTTTTATATTGGTTTGGCTGAGGCCTTTCAAATAAAAGTATTGTATCACATAACGATGACCAATTTTCTCCATTTTCACAAATTCACGTTGTCACACTATTGATGGCTGCCAAACAAATACTAAACAACGTGGCGCTTTCAAACTTGAAACATATGCTTTAAAGACTGCGTACTTTTCAATACAGTAATCTTTTCAAACAACTACCGCCATGTCTGGGTCAGGCCGGGTACTTTATGTTGGTGTTTTAATCAAAGCACATCTCTTCGCCGATGATATTGAGTTTCTATCCTATTCACCGGCAACGCTGCAAATGATGATAAATTGGCTGGCCGAATATTGCAGCTTGTGGAACCTCTTTGTCAATCTAGAAAAGTCAAAGTTGATGACTTTTTAAAACGGAGGTAGAACAAACTGCCATAATGGAAGATATTCCTTGAATTGGGAGCAAATAGAAACATTCAAGGAGTATAATTATCTTGGTGTGCTTTTGACGAAAGATATGATTATGAGGAAGTACCTGAAGGCAAAACTTACGAAAGCAAAAAATGCTATAAATGGCGTGAATATTTTGCGAATATACAATAAACATAGCCCACAGTAGCAAGTACCAACTTTTCAAAGCTGTCGTAAAGTCCATTCTTTTTTATGCAGAACAAATGAGGGGTAACAAATCGTATGAAACAGTCGAGTAGACCAAACTATCTCCTGGTAATTGTAACAGGACTATCACCCCTATTTATTGAAACCCTTAAATTGCAGTTTTCCTATATTATAAAGGTCCTGGAAATAGAAAGCCATCACTTATCAAAAAAAGTAGCAACTCAGGAAAACTAATTAGCAGATCTAGCTTGTACGGTGATTGGAAAGAACTGTCTCAAAGTTATAGGATTAATTAGGATCTCAACCCGGTGACACTACAACGTTGGTAGCCGATTCCTACGGAGCTTATAGATAAACTAGATCAGAAATCTCAAAAAAATGCTGTAGGAAATCGGCGGAATCAACCCATAAGAGAGTATATTAAGTTACAACATTCTAAATGACTATTTTCAGGACGAGTATACAGCACATCAAATCTTAATGAGGTTGAAGCTACGTAGGGAATTGGTCCATTTAAATTTTATACCACACAGGAATGATTTACCCATCCTTTGAGGCATATGTAACAGAGGCGAGTCTGAGGACAGTCTGAATTATTATAGAATGCAAATTTAATAAAACGTATTCGTTAGAGGTATTCAACTTATAGAGTAAAGTAATGATTCTGTTCTCTTGAAAATAATTTAAAAGTCACTGTTTGAATAGAAAATCTTTAGTAAAAACTAAGTTAACTGTTGCACTATCGACATTTGGTATACCAATTGAGTCAATGCACTTGTTCCGTTGTTTCCGCTGAAGGACATCATTGAGCTTAGCCAACAGAGATTTATTTTCTCTTCTAAGTGTATTGATTTCTGTAAAGCATTGCAGTTCATTTGCTGATAAGTGTTGAGCTCCTTATAAAAAATATCCGGTGTTATTGTTGCAGTCGAATTGTTTTGTCTAATTTGCAGAGAAACAAGAAGAATGCAACCAGTCATCAGCTGTTGTTTGAGCGGAGAACTGAATATTTTTATCGTGATGTTGGTTGTGAGGCAGTGATCGTAAAGATCACATTAACATATGAATCACATTGATATGGTAAGCTCTTTAGCACTCCTGAATTGAATTGAAGATAGAGGATTACTTATTCACTATTATTCGCTGCTGAGCTCTTTCCACGAACCCTTTCTCTAAGAAATCTCTTGAAGTCGCTTCTGTGCCAGACATCTTACTATCAGGCACTAAAATAAAGCTGTTAGACACTGCAATAAGTTTCGGCTTTGTCATAAATCGAAATTTATTTTGCTACAATCACATCAACTTCAAAATCGGTCCTAGTTATGGATGCTTGCGCGAATTGTAAATTTCAGCTAGTTTCACTCCGCTTGAGGCAAGCACTCATCATGTCTATAATATAGGGTGATTCATCGTAAAGTTTTATTTTCAATAGACTTTTTTGACAAATTACTTGTGACTCCTATCAAACTGTTTTGCTATTTTTGTTCAATATCATTTGGCAAATTATCACATAAAGACTCACACTACAACAGAGTCTCCAAATTGTTCAGCTGTATTACGAAAATCAGCGTTCTGTCAGAAATGTTTGTGCGCATAATCGACCTACTGAAGCCACTATTGCCAATACCATTTATAAATTTGAGTCCCAGTTTACATTAGTGGATGATACTCGACAGGTTAGACCACATCCGCCACGTAGTGAAGAGCTGTGTACGCGAAGATCGAATCGATTTGTAGTCGTTCTCAGCAGCTTGGCATGGCGTATTCGACAACTTGGCGTATTTTACGTAAGGAGCTCAACCTTAAAGCGTACAAAATTCAACTTGTGCAAGAATTGAAGCCAAGCGACTTGAAGGACAGTAAATGGGCTTTGGAAAAACTCAATGAAAATCCGGTGTTTTATCGTGAAATTTTGTTCAGTGATGAAGCCCATTTCTAGCTGGATGAATACGTTAATAAACAAATGGAATCATTGGTCCATATTTCTTCAAAAATAAGACAAATTAGAATGTTACCGTCAAAGGTAATCGTTATCGCGCCATGTTAACGGACTCTGTGCTTCCTGAAATTCAAGCACATGGTCTCGGTGAGCTCTGGTTTCAACAAGACGACGCTATGAGCCATACAGCGCGTAAAACAATGGACTTGTTGAGAAATCATTTTGATGAGCACTTAATTTCACGTTTTGCTACGGTAAATTGGCCGCCTAGATCGTGCGATATCACACCTTTGGACTATTTTCTCTGGGTATATGTAAAGTCTCAGATTTTTAGAAATAAGCCAGCTACGATTGACGTTTTGGAAGACAACATTACTCGTGTTATCCTCGTCGCTATGAGTCGTCGAATGAGTCGCTCAAAATTGGACCTTCAGAATGGACCACCTCGGACGTAGTCGTGGCCAACATTTACATAATAATGATGTTAAAAAACAGATGCCATGAATTGTTCTTTTAACCGATAATTAAAGTTTTAGGTTGACTCTCAAATGTATGTGTTTTATTTCATATTATAAATCAAACCTTACGATGAATCACCCTATATATACGCACGAGCAAGGTGAGGTAAAGTGTTTTGGTTGCCAATAAGTAGGGCACTACGAAAGATATTATCCGCGGACAAGTAGTGAGGGTCGTATGCAAAATGCTGGTGCTGTTATGCATCCAAAACGACCAACACAGCTAACAAACCGAGTTTATTAAGAATGCCATCGTAAACGGATTCCAAGTTCAATCCTTCATAGACCTAGGTAGTGATTTTATCCCCATGTGTCGTACGCTTGCGGACAACGGGCGAAACAAATACTTTGATGACCAGAGAACCAGAGTAATTTGTCAGATAATCGGAAGGGTATTTGCTGAAGCTATTTGAAGCCAACTACGTAAGATGTTATTTAGACGTAGCTTGTGTAGCAATCCTAGGTGAAGCTAGTGCAATCATACAAATCCCTCTACATCATAGACTGTGTGGCGGAGACTCAAGAAACAATGATAGTAGATAGATAACCTAGTAATTGGGGAGTTGGGAAAGGGAGATAAGCAAAAGTTTGCGAAGCTTATCAATACATATCGAGACTGGTTTTGCACACAAAATGCAGATGAGTTGGGAGTGTTAAACGAACTTACGATGACAACACCAGTTTGCGTCATCAAATATATGTAAAGGAACGAAGTATGAAGTTCATGGCTTCGCAACGGACGATGGGATGTTCGAGTTTAATCGGAAGCCGTTTTAGTTGGCCAATGCCCCAGCAGAGTTCCAAGAGTGCATAAATGTCAGTAAATCACGCTCTCGAACAGGGAATTTATTGGTACATACCTTGAAGATATGATGGTCGCCAGCAAATCAATCAAAGAAGACTTCAAGAAGTTGGAAAAGTTCCTTAGGATTTTAAGGGAATCAGGTCTAACCTTGAACGTGGGTAGCTGCACTTTTCTGATACTAACATTGATTTCCTAGGCTACTGAGTAAGCAGAGAACGGTTTCAGTCAAGTGTTCAGAAGACAGTTGCAATTGTCTCTTTTCCAAGGCATGTCCATGGGATGCGGAAGTTTCTTGGTCTCACGCGACACTATGGACAAACCTCACAGAAGCAGTTCATCCGTTCGAGTAGACAGAATTCCAAGAAAGAGCATTCCAGCGGCTAAAGATATGATCGCCAGTACGTTAGTACGTTAGTATTCTACTACCGCAAGCTATTGGCAGATAAGAAGTACCACTCATGTGAACTTGAAGTCCTGGGAATAGTGAAGAGCCTGAACCGGTTCTGAGTGTACCGGCTTAACAGACATTTCAAGGCTGTTAGGGACTGTGGGACCATTGTTGCAATCAGTAATAAGGGAAAATTGATTTCCCATATAGGCTGCTGATGTTTCCATTCTAGAAAAAGGACTGCGCACGGAAATGCGCTAAATCAACAATCAGTTAAAGATGAAAGTCAGATAAAGGAAGCAACATCTACTTTGATACTGAATGTACATATCAATTACAATTTGTAAGCTCTTATTAACATACTCAACGCCGTGGAGATGGCTGCTTAGAAGCAGCTCAAAAAAAACTTATGTCGTTAGAGAGTACCGCCTATTACGTAAAGGAGGTGAAGACAAGAAGTGGCTAGTTCCGAAAATGATACGGTGGAAGGGTAGCGCACCCGAATACATCTCGGACAGTTTACAAAAGCAAAGTGAGGGACGCGTTACGTCTTCGCCTTAGTCGATAATTTAACTAATTACACAATTTCTGTTAGCTGTCAAGACCAAACTGCAATAGAGTTCTCAGCTTCCTAATCGAAGTGGAGAGCTATTTTGGGTCACAAAAAGAAGAATTGTTACTGCATTCACATCCAGCACTTGAAAACTGCGGTCGGGCCACCCAGAGCCAATACAGGTAAAAAGGTACAACCGCTCCTTTTCGCATACACACCGAGGATTATCCTGTGCGAGAAGACACTGCTTGAGCTGGGTGAACATATAATAATAGACGCCGACGAAATTGACCTATGGTGAAAGGAAGCACTGTAGCGCATTAAGCAGAAAATTTTGCAGCCCCTGAAGTGCAGCGGAATCAGAGAAAGCTAAATACAGTCATGGCATCAGATAGGATGAAATGCTGGTGTGAGCTTTCCGGTATTGACCTCCCAAATGATATCAAAATGAAGAATACTCTCATCCCGAGGACGAGATTGATGAAAGGATGGCCGAGTTGTAACATCAATGAAGATCTTGTATATAAATCAGCGGCGCAGTAAAAAAATTTCATCGAAGTAGATCACCACAAAAGTGTACAAAGAAATAAAATAATAAAAGGATTTTCTTTATATAACTTCACTCCTATTCTACTCGAAATATTCATGCAGAAAATTAATAGAACCCAATAGTGGTCATACTATTACTCCAAGCTTGAATTTTCGCGCTCACTTAGAACATTCAACATTCATACTCACCACTACAATTATCTCCTTTCGTTTCGTCTTATTTTATCCATGCTATCCGGTTACGGAACTCCTTACCGTCACATATTAAAACTTTATCAAATCTTAACAATTTTAAAACAGCACTCAAAATATGCTTCGTATAATAAAATATTAAAAATAAAAATAAAAATAGAAATAACTTTCCTAAACCTCTCCCTTATATTTCTAACTCTATTCTATCATCTCGTTATTTTCCTCTCTTTCTTCCTTTCTTCACTTCCTTCTTTTCATTATTTATTGGGCATATTGAAGTATGAAGTACAAACATATCTCTATAATCTTGGAAAATTCTCAGAAATACAACAGTCAGCTCCTAAAATCACCAAATAGTTCGAAATTTGATATAAGGATACCATCATGACCTTTCGGTATGAGGGTATATGTACGTTAGATGTGAAACTACCAAGATGCTCTGGTATTTCAAAGGGTCTTTTTAAGCTAAAGTAAGCCTCTTCCATGGAATCTACAACTCACCTTACCGAAACTTTGATCCTGCAGATTGGTTTTTATTAGAAATCCAATAATCGATTGACTTCAGTTTCGTAGAAGTTTATGAGATTCAACTGCAAATACCACAATGGAATCATGTTTCTTGTGATCCCATCGAGGCAAAAAAGACACAATGCATGCAACACTAACCGATTAAAAGACTACTCTGCTAGTTCCGCCCACCTACAATGTAGGGATACACAAGTCCTCAATTGAAAAACTTATATTATTGTGTTTTCTTACGATTTTACAGTTTAGGATGATCCTAAACTGCAGCCAGAGTTATACCATAAATTCACACAGCACTTGTAGGTAGAAGAACACTCATTGGATCAGAGTCGAAGGATGGCAAGTCCTATTTGAATTACGAAGATACATTCATAGTCATCTGCAAATGAAATCAAATGTATCCCGGAAATAGCTCAACTCAAAGTGACACCCTTTCTGGGACACTTAAGCTTCCACACATTTAACTGCAATTTCCAAAAAGCTCTTCATACAGCAATTATCACATAAAATTAAGTAAAAAATTGTCTGGCTTAATTTTTGCAAATATAGACCAGCTAGCCGCAGGGGGACTTGTCACCAACAACCAACAACGTCTAAACCATACTCCGACCGTTGAATGCACATATCATTTTGTCTTATGCAGTCTATTTCTTTTAAATAAAATTTCTCTTCTAAATCTAGAAGATACATACTCGTACATAAGTAGATTGCAAGGGGGAAATAAAATAACCAGTCCATCGCAACACACTCAAAACACTTGCAATTTATCTCAAGGGCATCATTTTGTTTCCTTCATAAACGAGGAGACGGATGAATGTAAAACACTCCTGCATCTAAGACCAAATTTCAGGTCTTATTGAATAATCCTCTTAAGTTATTATTATTTCATATCCGAGAAGTTCACCACTGTTTTGCTCACTACAACCTAACCATGTTGCGAACCATTCAAGTTTGACACTTTTAATTAATCAAAAAGTCACTATGAAATCCCACAAGTAGCAATAGCAGACGTGGAAACCATCTGAATTGGGAATTTTTCCAAACAATAACATCAAAACCAATTTGTAACGAAAAAACAAAAAAACAATCCAAACTTTGCCATTGCCCTAGAACCAACCATTTGGTGGTTGAGACCTTTCTTCTGTCCAGCACTCGGTTGTTTTTTTTTTTTTTTTTTGCTGAATAATTTAGCTCAACTAAAAGTCATTATGCGAATTCCAAAAGGCCATCGAAAAATAAACATAAACCAACTGAAGCTACACCAGAAACAACAAAACTAACAACCAGAATTAAAATAAAAAATAATTCAAAAATCTACATAAGCAAACATAATTAGTATTCTAATTTTACCTCAATGCTGGTGCATTGCTATTGCTGTGACTAAAGCTGGGTCAGGTGTACCAATACCTGTACTCGTGCTCGTATCTACAATACTTATTCGTAATTTTACTCGTATCTGTGTCTGCATTAACAGGTGAAAAATATCGCGCGATTTCACCTCAACACAATTTAGCCAAGTAAGCCAGCCACTGATAGAGCTTACTGGTTAGAGTTTGAAGGAAACTCTAGCCTAACACCATCACAAAAAAACACAACATAAACCGCGCGCCAGTTTGTCTGATGCATAAATAAATTCTAAATGTATTATTGCAGGACACTCTGTCTGTTTTCGATATCTAGATACTCGCTCGTACCTCCTGGATACAGCTATGGTGTTATAGTGCTACGCCTGTCAAAAGGCAAAAAACCACCAGCACTCTATGAATTCCAAATTCATAACATCAATAAAAAATTGCATTCCTTTTCGCTACGATTATTAATTTCAACTGACACTGACACACAGAAACCGAAACGAAACGGAAGAAAGAAAAAAAAAAATCAACACAGATAACCTGGTATCAGAATAAATACACAGATACTCGTAGCGAATCCTTGATTACTTGGACACCATGCACTGAATTGGATTTATGTAGAAAAACAAAAAAAATAAAAAAATAAAAAAAAAAAAATAAAAAAATCTATATAAAGAGCAAAGGCAACGGCAGAGAACTAAGTTAATACTGAATATCCTGGCAGTTAGTAGACTTGTCACAATAGTTGTATGATATAGTATGTTGTCACAGGATATGCCACTATGCCAGACCACCGAAGAAGCGAATGCAAACGCAGCGATCGCCTCAACGCACGACATTCAACTGAACCGAACTCCAAAACAACTGTTCCACCATGAACAAGGCATCGAAGGTAGCAGGTAATTCGAACTGGCATCACATTCGGAAGCAGCCACCAGCAATACCAATGGAGCAGGACTTTTTAAATCCTTTTAGAGTTGCCGTGTGAGCAAAACTTTCTTACTCCACAAGTGAAAGGGAATTTTGTCTTGAATACCAAAAAGGACATTTCCCCTGAGTGTGATTTTGCCGAATGCGCATGTGCAAACAATTTCGTTCTCACATTAAAAATAGAATACCCTCACTTGGTAGAGTATCCGCTCTATCGCACAGATGACAACAGGAGGACGAGGGAATACGAGAATTGTTAGGCATTTCGCATCAAGTAAGTTGTTATTGCCATAATGCCATTCTGACATCCTGCTATTTTGCTGTTACTGTCATACACTACCACCACAACTTCAGTGCATTTCTGCTAACCAACTATAGCCAACCAGGATAGCATCAACAGAATCTCGACTCCCACCCATCGGAATCATCTGAACCACCATCAGCACCACCAAAACCACCATGACCCACTCTGGTGGGTGGCAACATTTCAACATTTTTTCGATTCTTTTCTCCAGAATACTCGTAGAGCACGACAAGAACGTTGTTTATTGTATGCAGTGTTTTTGTACTGTGTGTTGCAACTTAAAAAAGAAAAAAAAAAATAAAAATTAAAAAGGACATGGAAACAGGCGCTGATTTTTGCTTGTACCTTCTTCCTTGCATCTGGTGTTGTTGGCAGTGTGTGTCAAGTTATTGAAACTTTTTGTTCTCTTGCATATGTAAACATGAAAAGTCACACTGTTGCATGCATGGGCGTATAGTGCTCTAGGCCTCCGTTGCAACTATTATCCCCATAGCTTCACAGAAATTTCCCATTTTTTAATTTGGATTTGCTTTTTTTTTATGATACTTGATATACTTGATATACTTTTGTGATACCGCTTGATCGGGTAACTTGCGGTGAACACAGCCAAATCAGGTGTTTGTGAAATTTATGACATTCTCAATTGCTACAGTGATGTACAACTTCTTACATTGATTTTCGAATCATTTTTGTTTCTTCTCCTTGCACTCTTTTCAATAACCTTCGTAAACATAGCGATGTCTGGTAAACTACTCAACAGAAATTCCAGTAGTCTCCAGGCAGGTGGAATCTTAACTCTCTTATGGGAAGTTGTAAGTGACCATGGACAAGACACTCTATGATTTGCATCAATATCAAACGTTCAGATAGACAAAATAAGATAGGAGGGGGAGTAGCAACTTATATTAAAAATAAGCATGGATTTAATTTGGTAAAAAAATCAAAGCCGAATGAACTTATAGAGTACATTTTTGTCGAAATCACACATACTTGTGACAAAATATTGATTGGATGTATATACATAGCACCAAACACAGCAAACTGCTCTTAACACATGGTCTGAAAAGTCAGTGCCGTTTCTAAGAGAGGGCACTACTTGAATTAAATTCATACCATTTTTTACCAGTTAGTACCAACCTTCAAAAGATACGTGTATAAATTTGACAGCTCTCGGACGATTAGTTCTCGAGATATAGCGCTGTGAGTGAAGCAACTTTTGTTATTGTGAAAAAAATGGATTCAAAGCAATTTCGTGTGTTGATTTATCATTGCTCTTTGATGAGAAAAAATGCAGCCGATGCAAAGAAATGGCTTGATAAGTGTTACCCGGACTCTGCACAAGCCGAACGAACCATTCGCAAGGGGATTGAAAAATTTAAAAGTGGTCATACAAGCACCGAAGATGATGTAGGCAATGGACGTCCAAAAGAGGCTGTTTCAGATGAAAACATCAAAAAAGTCAACAAAATGATTACGAATGACAGTAAAGTGAAGTTGATCGAGATAGCTGAGGCTCTAAAGAATCATACACGAATATTTGGAATTGCGAAAGCTCTGTTCAAACTGGGTGCCGCGTTTGCTCACAGTCGACCAAAAACAACAACGTGTTGATGATTCAGAGGAGTGTTTAAAGCTGTTCAACCGCAATAAAGCCGAATTTTTGCGTCGGTATGTGACATGGATGAAACTTGGCTCCATCACTTCACACTAGAGTCAAGTCGGCAGTCAGCTGTCAACAGTCGGCTGGCAAGGTTATGGCATCCGTATTTTGAGATACACATGGAATAATTTTCATCGACTATCTCCAAAAGGGGCAGACTATCAACAGCGACTTTTACATTGCGTTGTTGGAGCGTTTGAAGGACGAAATCGCAAAAAAACGGCAAAATTGAATGAATTCGGCTACGAATTGCTTCCCCATTTACCTTATTCTCCAGATTTGGCCCCCAGCGACTACTTCCTGTTCGCAGACCTCAAAAGAATGCTCGCCGAAAAGAGATTTAAGACCGATGAAGAAGTAATCGCCGAAACAGAGGCCTATTTTGAGGCTAAACCGAAATCGTACTACAAAACTGGTATCGAAAGATTGAAAAATCGTTTCAATCAGTGCATCACCCTCGAAGGCAACTGAATTTATAAATAATGTCGAATTTTGCAAAAACTTTGTGTTTTACTATGTATTTATTGTGTCCAATCCTGATTCCATATTGCACTACGACCAACTTCTTGCACCTTGATTTGATATATTTGAACGTAAATGCATTTGCAGTAAATGCAAATCAAGGTGAAGAAACGTCGTATAATTTTTCAAAAATTAATTTAAATGCATTGCTTAGTGCTTGTAGGAATTTGAACTGGACACTAATATATACAACAGGTTATGTTAACATTCAACTTGATCATTTTTATAATTTTGTTTGTTATTTGTTTCGCAAACATGTACCAATAAAAAAAAAAAAGTTTCTAAAAAGATGAACATTCCCTGGCTAACATCAGAAGTCCTAAGTCTTATTAGTAAACGAAATCTTCTTTACGCAAGGTGGAGAAGATACAAATGTTCAGCTATTTACAATGAATACGCTACAGTAAGAAACGCAGTTACCCTTCTGATTCGAAATACGAAAAAGTCTTTTTACCAGAACAAATTCAGCTCCACCGATTCTACCTCGAAATTTTGGAAGAACGTACGGAAGATGGGACTGAAGTCTGCTAAGGAATCTATCCCTGATAACATCGACCTAGATATGCTTAACAGAAAGTTTGTTCAAAACAACTTCAATCCACTTGATTTGCAGACCGTCCCTTCTACCACCGGCCATCAGTAAGAAGTAATGTTTTCACTCTCCGGAGTTGATGAGTTAAGTGTTGGCCAAACAATTCTCAAGATCAAATCCAAAACTGTTAGCTCGGACGATGTTTTCGCAGTTTTTATTAAAATTCTTCTACCTGTACTACTTTCTCACATAACCCACGTATTTAACTCGGTCATAACTACGTCAGTTTTTCCCAACGGGTGGAAAATTGCCAAAATTTTACCACTGCCAAAACCATCAACTTTTAACAATATCGTATACCGACCAATAGCAATTCTTCCTTTTTTAAGTAAGATATTTGAAATTATTATTACTAACCAAATAAAATTATTTTTAAATTCAAAAAATCTTATCACGAAATTTCAGTCCGGTATCCGTGCTAAATATAACTATACCACAGCTATACTCAAAGTATGCGAAGATTTACGAGCCCTCTTAGACAGCGATATGTTGGGTCTTATTGTATTTCCTGATTTTTCTAAGGCGTTTGATAGCGTTAATCATTCGTTATTATTGAAGAAGCTGGAAGGGCAATTTTTCTTTGAAAGCTCCATCTGCAATTTAATGAGCTCATATTTATCAGATCGGTCCTAATATGTATGCGTCGGTAATAGATGTTCTTCACCTCTATAAGTCTCTTCAGGTGTTCCCCAAGGTTCTGTCCTGGGTCCTTTGCTTTATAAGCGACATATCTATATATGCTGATGATGTCCAAATATATTCGTTATTCCCGAAATCATTGAAAAACCAAGGATTTAATAATATTGATCGAATGATAAAAGAAATTCACACCTGGTCTTTAAACAATGGACTTTGTCTTAATCCAACTAAAACTAAAGCTATGATAATTAACCGAAGCAAAAATACAGTAGTATTCCCTCGAATATTTTTTAATGATACAACTGTTAAATATGTTGATAAAATCTTGTTATATACTTTACAAATAACTTGAATTGGAATTTTTACGTAAACAAAGTTATACCAAAAATTTATGGTGCTCTACGTGGTCTAAAACCCACGACAAAGTATCTTCTCGCAGATGTTAAACTTAAGCTTATTAAGTCGTTGATTTTACCGTTATTTCTTTATGGATGTGAAATATATTCGGACATAGACTACTTATCCAAAAGGAAACTTATCGTGGCATACAATAGCTGCGCTAGATATATTTTTGATATAAAAAGTGTTGACCACATTTCCGAATATACCAATTAAATAACAGGCTGTTCACTATAAGCTCTTATAAACTACAGAACAATTAAACTATTTCACAAAATTACAACAACCAAACAACCGAATTACCTTTTTGAAAAAATTAAATTAAGACATAAATATCTAATTACAAGCCGCCAATTTTATATACATGCGATTCATCTTTGGAATGAGCTACCCTTGCATATTAAAAGAGCAAATAACACAACTACTTTTACCAGAAAAGCTTTTGAATACTATGCACAAATTTACTGATGGAATTTCATTACTCTTACCTATTTCGTATTCCACCTTTCCTCTATCTTCCTTTTTCTGCTGTCTATTTTAAGTTTTACTTCTATTTATTGTATCTTTCTTTATTTGAATTGTTTACTTTTTTTTTCCTTTTGGTATCTAAACTTTTTAAAATGTAATATAAGCTTAGCTTGTACAATTAATCATAAGATTATATCTTACTTGTACAATGAATTGTTTTAATAAATAAATAAATATTACATTTAACAAAACTTGCATTTACATGTACCATATACCATAGTTAGGCTAGATTAGGTAAAAATGGATTTTGGAAAAGAAACTAACCCACTCATGGCTATTGGCCCGTTGTGATGCCACGTAGATCTATATTATCATTATCATATCTCTCAAATCATTGTAGAAGAAAACTACATTTGGGAAAGGATCGTCTGCTTCTCCTACTCGTCCGTTCAGCTTCGGCAGAAGTCGTATAAAAAAACGCGAAGCCTTCTTGCATGCTTGCATATAACACATGGGCTGAAAAGTCCGGGCGTTTTTCGGCTACTATTCTCTTCAAACTGATTAATTGTGTTCGGTAGCCTTGTCCATTGATGGTTTCACCCGGTTCTAGCAGCTCATAATACAGTACACCCATTTGATTCCACCAAATACAGAGCATTACCTTTGCGCCATGGATATTCGGCTTTGCCGTTGATTTGGCTGGTTGGCCGGGTTTCACATATGATTTTTTGCGCTTGAGGTTGTCGTAATGGATCCATTTTTCATCACTAGTAACAATCCGATGCAAAAATGACTTCCTTTTGCGGCGTTCCAGCAGCATTTCGGACATGCAAAACCGCATTTCGACGTCTCTCGGCTTGAGTTCATGTGGAACCCAATTTCCATGCTTTTGAATATATCCAGCTGCCTTTAAACATTTTTAAATGGCTGCTTGAGTGACACCCAAAGATTCTGCGATCTCTTCTTGTGTTTGGCAACAATCTTCATAGAGTAATGCTTCCAGTTCTTCATCTTCAAACTTTTTTGGCTACCCAGGACGTTCATCGTCTTCCAAGCCAAAATCACCACTTTTAAATCGTGCAAACCACTTTTGGCACGTTCGCTCAGCTAGCGCATGTTCACCATAAACTTCTATCAAAATACGATGACTCTCGGCAGCAGTTTTCTTCATATTAAAGTAATGAAGAAGAGCTCCCCTTAAAAACACTTTTTCAGGCACAAGGTTCGACATATTTGAGTGAAAAAAATTATTGTTGTTTACGCTTCAAATGAATGACATTCACTGAAATGACGTATTGTACAATAACAGTAGCTTTCCAACGCATGTTCCAATGGAATAATAACAATAGAATAATACAAGTTACGCCATCTCTTAGCAAACCGCACGAATTAAGTTTTAGACCATTAGTTGCCTTCGAGGGCGATACACTGATTGAAACGATTTTTCAATCTTTCGATACCAGTTTTGTAGTACGATTTCGGTTTAGCCTCAAAATAGGCCTCTGTTTCGGCGATTACTTCTACAGGAAATAGTCGCTGGGGGCCAAATCTGGAGAATACGTTGGGTGGAGAAGCAATTCGTAGCCGAATTCATTCAATTTTGCCATCGTTTTCATCGACTTGTGACACGGTGCATTGTCATGATGAAACAGCACTTTCTTTTTCTTCAAATGCGGCCTTTTCTGCGATTTCGTCCTTCAAACGCTCCAACAACGCAATGTAATATTCGCTGTTGATAGTCTGCCCCTTTTGGAGATAGTCTATGAAAATTATTCTGTGTGTATCCCAAAATACGGATGCCATAACTTTCTCAGCCGACTGTTGAGTTTTTGTTTGTTTTGGACGAGGTTCGTCGCCTGCTCGCCACTTAGCTGATTGCCGACTTGACCCTGGTGTGAAGTGATGGAGCCAAGTTTCAGCCATTGTCACATACCGACGCAAAAATTCGGCTTTATTGCGGTTGGACAGCTTTAAACACTCCTCTGAATCATCAACAAGTTGTTGTTTTTGGTCGACTGTGAGCAAACTGTGAGACTGTGAGTCAAAATATTCGTTAATGATATATCCAACACGCTCTTTTGATATCTTCAGAGCCTCAGCTATCTCGATCATCTTCACTTTACGGTCATTCGTTATCATTTTGTGAACTTTTTTGATGTTTTCATCTGAAACAGCCTCTTTTGGACGTCCACTGCGTGCATCAAGCCATTTCTTTGCATCGGCTGCATTTTTTCCCATCAAAAAGCAATGATAAATCAACACACGAAATTGCTTTGCATCCATTTTTTTCACAATAACAAAAGTTGCTGCACTCACAACGCTATATGTCGAGAACTAATCGTCCGACAGCTGTCAAATTTATTCACGTATCTTTTGAAGGTTGGTACTAACTGATAGATTTAATTCATGTGGTGCCCTCTCTTAGAAACGGACTTTTCAGCTCATGTGTTAAGGCAGTGTCCAGTGATGACACCTATGATGGCGCAGAGATTGCAGGGAATTAAATTCAGCTTTCGCCAGATCTGATTGGTCGCTAGTCATGTTGATCCAACAGTCCACATAAAGTCTGTTCTTTTGTTAGCATGCAGCTTTAATATTAATTTGCACATACTGATTGGCATAGCTATGCTACCCTTTTCCGGTAGAACAGGTACAGGGGTTCCAATTTTGGCGAGTTCGTTGACTCTACAATTCTTTGAAATGTCCCTGTGGCCCGGTACTCAACAAAGGTGAAGGTTGAACTGCTCTGCCCTCTCCGTAAGAGATGATCGGCATTCAAGGGCGGTTTAAGAAATTAGTGAGACTGAGCCCAGGGACTTGATAGCGACCTAACTAACCCAAAAGATGCGGATATTCTTTGCAGATATCACGTTTTCCTTTAGCCAGGACAGAGCTTTCTTAATCGCCAAAATTTCCGCCTGAAACACGCTACAGTGATTTGGAAGACAAAAGGCGAATCTTAGATTGAGCTTATCTGAGAAAACACCGACACCAACCCGCTATAGGTTTTAGATTCATCTGTGTAAAAGTGGATTGACTTGTCCTCCCAGAAAGCTCTAGAGGAGAAGCTTACATGAAAGTCTTTGTCAAACCAAAGTTCAGGTATGGCGTAATCGATGTTTTCTGTGAGGATTCATAATATATTAGGAATATAAGCGTGTAGTCGCTTTAAGATGAATAGCTGCAGTCACAGCTACTTGCCTGCTGAAGATGTCGAGGGTTGTCAAATGAAAGCCGCGGAGGAAGTACTATAGAACGTAGAGCTCCGCTTATGCATAGGAATGCTGTTCTTTTGATTCTGCTTAGTTTTCTGCAGTTAACTGCTCTGTCTAAGGCCGTCCACTAAACAACCACCCCGTAGATTGGTATCGGTCTTATGACCGAGATATATAGCCAGTGGGTTCTACAAGGTTGAAGGCCCCATTTTTTTGCAATGGCTTTCTTGCAAGAGAATAAAGCTACTGTAGCTTTATTGACACTTTCTTGAATGTTAGGTTTCCAGTTTAGTTTCCTGTCAAAAATTAGACCCAGATATTTTGCTTTATTGGAAAGCACAAAATTGGTACTCCTGGAAAAGTGGACAAGATCAGTTTTATAGGGGTTGACTCCCAATTCACATCGATCCGCGATTTAGCTGAATGAGTTCTTTGATGGTATTAAGATGCATGCCTGAGACGGTTATAGCAACGCCATCCGAATAGGCAATCCCCCTGCTACCTACCGCTTCCAGGTATATCAGCAGTTCGTTATCCACTAAGTTCTTGGGAAGAGGAGACGCATCTTTTAGCAGAATTCATATCAGGTTTGAAGTTGATTATCCTGCTATTGAGCATAAGACTGATCAACTCCCCAAGTGAGTCGTCTACCTGCAGATTTGACAGTCATGATTGCGGTGGTGTTGACCTTGTTAAAGGCGCCCTCTATATCCAGGAAAACAATCATTGTGTACTCTCTATGATCGTTCGATGTGAATTGTCACCGAATGCAGAGGCGCTTCAACCGACTTTCATTTACAGTAAGCATGTTGAGCCGTTGACAAGAGTCTAGAAGGAAGGATGATAGACTTATAGGTTTGAGGTCCATTGGAACAACATGAGAGCATTTTCTGGCAAGGAATGAAAACTACATTGACTTCTCTCCAAGACAGTGCAATGTGGATCAGTTCTATACAGCTTCTCATGATATTCTCTAACGTAGGCAGGATAATATCTGAGGACCTTTGTAGCTCGACAGGTATTATAACGTCCGGACCAGCAGACTTCTATGGTTTTTGTTTTTCAATGTCGATGTCCACCAGTGCGGCTTTTTCTTGACTCTAGGTTGAATAAGAGAGCAGGAAGCAGACATAGACTGATTGAGAGCCAGGGTGAATTCCTTGACTTTATGTTAAGCTCTGGTGTCACGAGGGGACTTGAGAGTTCAGAGGATAGTGTTTCTGATGGTATTCCTCTTTTGGCCAATTAGTTTTCCGATAATTCCGGAATGTTGTTTGGATGGGAAAAACATCAATCAGGCTGAATTGGATACATCTGTTGTCGGAAAATGAGTGTTCAGACGATACCATCCAGCTGAAATCTAGGTGCGAGTGCTAGGTCTGTTACGGATATCTTCCCTAGGCACGACTTCAAATTTTGAACCTGGCCAAATTTCTCCAAATCCACCTATTGTGGTGATCGAGAGAGCTGGCCTTAGTGCTCTTTGCTCTTCTAATTTATTGATTGTACATGGTGAGTATTCTTCTGGTCCGGGAATTGGAACTCTGGGTTTTGCACGATAAGTGTAATCTTATAATAACTCACCTCAGAGTCCCTTTACCTAGGTGATCCTAGTTAAATCTGTGGCTGAGAACCGCCGAGGCGGCCTAAGAATGTTGTAGATTAACTTGGACGCACCCTAGTCCCATTTTGGTATTGTGTTGTGATACTGGTCGAGTTGCCAGCTCGAGTCTTGGGATGGCTTCTTCTGATTCAAGCATAGCAATAATGTCTTCTGATGTTCTGGCGTTAGAGCTATTGTCCACATCCATAGAGCTGTTTGTGCCAATTTTTGTTATGGATTGACATTCTGTTTGGGCCTTTTGTGCTCCAGATTGTTTTGATAATCTTTCATCAAGCAGTTTTTGTTTTACGCTCGAGATTGAGGTGCTGTAGTCGATAAACCTTTGATGCGGATTTGTATCTGCAAGAAGTTAAGAAATAGCTTACACTTTTGCTCCAACAAGTATTTCTTAGATTTTTCGTCAATGGAAAAAGTCACTTTCCCACCTCCGCTTTTTTCTTTTGAGACCCTAAAAACACGCTTGGCGATCCTCTACAGGAAGACTTCCTTGGGCATTTTGTCATCGTCTGGGAGGAAGGTAATGCAGGTGTACAGTTTGTGAATTTCACTTTCCTGGATTTTACAGAATTTTGCTTCTGGCCATGGTCTTATCTTTCTTACCGTTGACATGAGGCAACCTCTGTGTCGTGGCACGTGATAGACAGGCATCCACACCTTGGAGTGCATGCAACAAATTTGAGGGGACTGTTGTTGCCGGCTTTATCCTCCTCGATCGGCAGGCATTTTACATTGGGTTAATGCGACCTTATATGATAGTCCTGATGTCGAAGATGCTGCTGTTGTGTGGCTGTCAGAGGGTTTGTTTGGTTTCCTGCTCTTAATATAGGGTTTTCTAATAACGACTTCATAAGTTTTTTTTTAAATAAAAGGCAAACTATTTGAGATATTTCAAAAACTTTATTATTAGCTTGAAGTACAATCAAAACATTTATGAATGGAACTCTACTTCGTTCATATTGCCACCGCGGGCACGTTTGCAGCGGTCGATTCGTTGGACCCAATTTTCAACGACTCGGCCATACATTTTGGCCGAAACGGCCGCTATTTCGAGTTCAATGTTGGCTCTGAGCTCTTCCAACCTTTTCGGCATATTGGCATAAACCAATGACTTAACGTAGTCCTACAGAAAATACTCAAGCGGCGTTAAGTCGCACGAACGAGGCGGCCAATCGACTGGCCCATGTCTTGAGATAACACGTTCACCATACTTACTCTTCAATAAATCGATTGTAGCGTGTGCTGTGTGGCACCATCCTGTTGAAACCACATGTCGTCCAAGTCCATATCTTCCAATTCGGGCCAAAAATAATCGGTGATCATGGCGCGATAACGCTGACCATTCACAGTAACATGACGATCGTTATCGTCGACGAAAAAACATGGCCCAATAACACCGCCGGCCTGCAAACCGCGCCAAACAGTTATTTTTTGTGGATGAAGTGGTGATTCATGAAGCACATGTGGGTTTTCACCGACCAATAACGCATATTTTGCTTATTGACGAACCCATTGAGCCAAAAATGAGCTTCGTCACTGAAAATGATTTTGCGATGAAATTCATCATCTTGGCGCATCTTCTCCAGAACCCAATCGGAGAACGTACGTCGCTTCAAATGGTCCATCGGCTTCAATTCTTGAGTCAGCTTGATCTTGTATGGGTGTAAACCCAGATCCTTATGCAAAATACGCCATAATGTGGTCTGAGCGATGCCCAATTCTTGAGAACGCCGTGGAATTGACTGATTTGGATCGTTTGCTACGGACGTCTGAATAGCAGCGATATTTTCGACACTTCCACCAACCCGTTGTCTCACTGACAGGCAACATCACACAATGAATATGTAGACTCAAATTTTTGCACTAAACTTGTTATTGCCTGTCTACTAGGACGAGAATTACGACTCAAAATTGGAGTCAACGCTCTTAAAGTTGCAGTCACCGACTCCGAATATCTGTAGAAAATTTTTATAATTTGCAGACTTTGCTCATTAGTGTACTTTACCATGATGAAAATATTGAAATTACTGATTAAATTGACTGTGACAGTTTGATGATTAGTGAAAGAGTGCGTTCACAAATTAAATTCAAAGTTGTCAAGTCTCTATTGAAAAACCCTATAGTTTTTTCTAAGGGTTGTTTCTTATTAAATCCTGAACGAGGTTTAGTATGAGATGTGTGTTTCCCACCTTGCCTCGGTGAGCTTTGTTTTCCGAGAACTCCTATTTTGGTTGCCGCATCTGAGCGCTTTTTTAGCTCTGGAGGTGTTCTATGTTTTTTGGGCTGTTGTAACTTCGTAGAGTTTTCGGCTGATCTTTTGGACGTGCAGGGTTTATCGCTATCCTTAGCTTGATTCTGTGCTTTTGCAAGCATGATCTCCTATCTGATCTAGGCTCCAATTTGTCTTCTTTGGGCTCCGGTAATATACAAGAACTTCTCATTTGTTTCTTCTAGTTTTTTACGCCTTTTCAATTTCACATCGCTTGGTACTTTTGTATCATGAGCGTTTTGCGCGTCCATCAATGTGGATGTGATTCTTGGCGTCTTCGCTGGAGATGAGATATTGGCCTCAGGCTCCATCTCTGTAAGTGTTACAGGAGAACGGAGTAGAGTTTCTTCATCTAACTCAGTAATTATGTTTTTGTTTGATTTTTGTTTTGGTTTTACTTTGTCTTCGATTTGTGTCCCACGAGCAAGGCGAGAAGGATTGGTCCGCACACGCAGAGCTCCTATTCGGGTATAAGGCTATTTAGTACTAGAGAGTTTCCGGTATCTGGACCCACCGTTAGTAACTAAACTATTTCTGGGCCCTCAGCCAGGTTGATTATTGGAACGAAACGGGTAGCACTGTAATCCAGCCCGTGATTGGATCTCAGCTTTCAAGTCACATTTGTCTCTACCAGAGGAGTTTCGGTCTCTTCCCTGAACTAGCCTCCTATACCTCTACTTAAGTTGTCTCACCTCAGCAACGTGTTCAATCTTGGGAGGCATTCAGCAAGTTACTTAAGCCACTTAAGCAATCTGATTTGAAAATGCCGCGCTTTATAGGAATAACGCATGTTTTGCACGGTATTGTGCCGCCTTTTCCGTAATTGTTGTTCTCCAGCTTTTTATTATGGAGCTCAAGAAAGGATTAGAGTGGCATGGATCTTATAGATGCTAAAAACTTCTCTTTACCATGAATGTGGTATGCTATCGGAAACTTGTTGGTAATCAATATCTCCAGCATATAAATTACATAATCCTTTTGTAGCTTATTCTGCTACTACTCAGTCTATTGTGAGCTGTTGCTGATATCCTCTTGCTCCTCTTATCTTATTCTCCTGTAATGACGTTCTGCTCTCTCAGATGCTTATATATGGTATCATTTATACATCCCGTTAGTATTTTATACATCGCTAAGAGGCATGTGATTGGTCTGCCCTTATAAGAGTCTCCTTCAATAAAATGCTATGCTTTTCGTACCAGGTATGTCACGCCATTGGTTAATAATGTTGGGAAGGAGCCAGGAATACTGATTCAAATATTGAATAATTGAACTAATTTTTGGTGTATTGTCTTCTAGAAATTTTGTATTCTGCAGGACACTTCACTGGTTCACTGCCTTTGACCAGAAGGAAGACCATTACTCTTTGACATTTTCTGTTGTTGGTAAATTTTTTTTCTTTATTCAAAATCATAACTAATAAGCTTCATGACTCCATCAGTTTAGAACTACTGTGGTTTATCAGCGAAAAACTTGGCCAAGTGATTTTCAGCGGCTCTTCAATCGGCAATGATCATCCGGCTCGAAGGACCATGAAATGGTATCTTTGGGACTGTTAAGAAAAAGGGGATATGGTTTCAGGAACTTTTCCAAATTAAAATATACTTTCCCGAGCAAAGATTGAAAAGAAGGAAAAAGACGTGTTGTTCAGTTGATTTGCCTTTTGCCAATATGGGCTTATTAACTGCTTTAATAAAGGGATTTTTATAATTGTTATTATGCGTGATATTAACTCGAACTCTCGAACAACCATCAAGAGAGTTTTTCAAAAACCGAAGCAAATGGTAATCAGAGAGTGCAAGGTCCAGGCTATACGGTAGACGAGTCAAAACCAAGCTCCGTGAATTTGTTTCGGGCTATCAAAAATGTGTGCGGCCTAGCATTGCCATGATGGAAAACAACTCCCTTTCTGTTGGCCAATTCTGGTCGCTCTTTCTTGAAAGCTTCTTTCAAACGGTCGAGTTGTGCAAAGTAGAGGATCGAATTGACCGTTTCGCCACGTTCTAGCAGCTCATAATAGACAATTCCCTTCCAATTACACCAAACGCTCAACATAACCTTGTTTGCCGTCAAACCAGGCTTTAAAGTCGTATGTGGTCGTCACCGGCCTTTGACCATGACCGCTTGCGTGAGATATTCTCGTATTTAATTAATTTTTTATCGCACATAATGAATCGTTTAAAAAATGGTTCCATTTCGTTACGTTTGAGCAACATTTCACTGATGGTTATTCGGTCAATTAAATTTCTTTGCGTTATTTCATGTGGCACCCAAACATCGAGCTTCTTTGAGTAGCCAGCTCGTTTAAGGTAATTCCAAACTGTCATACGGTTGATGTTTAGTGCCTCCGCTATCTCCAGACAGCTTCCGTGCCGGTCTTGCTCCATCAGTTGCAAAATTTCGTCGAATTTTTCAGTGACATGCCAAACAGTACGAGGTGTATCTGTTTATGATATCAAAAGAAAATAGTTATTTTTCTTCATTATTCGCATTTATTGCTTATGTGTCAAAAATTTTTTGGTATTCCTTTACCTTGTACTCTGTCGCTTCGTTTTTATTGCTTAGGCTAGCAAAATTTCTGTATAAATTAAGTTGAAATAAAATTACTCGGCTCAGTCTTGTTATTTAATCGAACCAAGCCTTTTACTACCTAATGTGAGGCTGCATTAGGCGATTGAATTAAAAAATATAAAATTGTAAATAGTAGAATTTACATGGTCCTTCGAGCCGAATTCATTTATGTTTTCATGTGTTGAATTAATTTATTTATTTGTATTTTCCTCTATTCAAATTCTTACTTTTCTTTGTACTTTTGTCTTTGTACTTTTGTCTTTGTACTTTGTACTTTATGGCAATATTTCTTTGTTCTAATTATGGAAAGTAATATTCTGTCGAATTGTCAGAGTAGTGTGAATAAAATCTGCACTAGTGTGTTGATACATTATTTGTCCAAATACCTATAGGTAATTGCCACCTTAACGCGCGATCTGTCGATCTTCACACCAGAGTCATAATTTTATTAGGAGAGATTTAGCCAGTTGCAAAACTCGATGTCGTGGCTAAGAAGGATATCAGAGCAGACTTAGAGTCCGCACCCGGATCTCAACCGAACCCTAATTCCCAAAAAGCATTCCGGGGATCACCAGGCTCAGCAAAGCGCACCTTCGGACTCTTGACTAGAAAGTCGTGAAACTGTGATTACAGCACAGACTAAAGGCATGATTCGGTTCGGTTTTGAGTCGATGCACCTTTACTGAAACAGCAAATTCAACCTTAGATCTTGGAGAAGCGATATTCTTTCCAGAAATGGATAGCGACAATTCACATTTATCCGAGGCGATGAACTGAAAAAGAAAAGAAGATGAACTTTTTGACACATGTTCACAACACCGTGGTGAAATCTAATCTGATATATTGTAGCAATGATACGGTTTGTCCAGATTAATCTCCATCACTCTAAAAAGGCTTCTTTTTAAAAACACAGAAGACATCATCCTAATTTAGGAACCATGGATCGTAGAAGGCGTTGTTCGTGGACTTGGGACACCTGTATACGCTTCACTCTCTACAAGAGCCAAAAGTAAGACTTGAACATGTATATTAGTAAAACGTTGCCTTAATGCATTTTTACTTTCTTACCTTAGCGACCTCGACTTAACTGTTGCCAGACTCGAGACTGTCAAAGTCTCCTAATGGCTGGCATCGGCATATTATGGTCACGATCATTTGAGTACTCTTCCTGGTGATAGCCTAGAAAAGGTGGAACAGGAAGCTAGAAGTCTAAAAACCAGTCTCTTCATAGGGTGTGGCGCTAACCCTCATCACACGGTACGGGGTAGTACCGACATAAACGATAAAAGTGAGTCACTTCTTGATTGGCAATGAGTTCACTTTTATAACAAGAAACCGACAAGAAGTTCCAGATATCACTCTTATCTCCTACAACACCACTCAAATGCTAACGAACTGGATGGAATCGAGTGAACACTCATTTTCAGACCACAGATACATCTAATTCAGACTGAGTGGTGCTCCCCCCAGTCGAACAACATACGGAATATGGAACGATCGGAAAACTGATTGGGCAAAATACGGAATAATATTGTCAAAAACACTATCCTCTGAACTCTCAAGTCTCTCGTGTGACATTAATGAGCTTGATATGAAAGTCAAGTAATTCACACTGACTCTCAATTAGGCTTTGACTGCTTTTTGCCTTCTTATTCAATCTTGTGGCAAGAAAAAGCCGCACTGGTGGACATCAGCACTAGGACCCCTTAGAAACACCTGCAGAAAACTTTTCAACCTTGCAAAAATACAAGAAAAGTGACTGACTTCGACTCATACAAAGAATCCCTCAAAATATATAAAAAAAAAGAACTGAAGAAGGCAAAGCGACAATGCTGGACATTATTCTGTGACAAAATTACAGAAACCTCTGGGTCATCGCAGTTAAGCTGTTTAAAAAACCGATTGCTTAAGTGATAACTCACTTAACTTGCTACTGGATATCCACTTTCCAACTAAAACAAGACCACTGCAATCGTGACAGAAATTCATGATCTGACTACAATCTACTTTGGGCAGATTACAAGTTTGCTGGTCCAACAGCAAACTGCCGAGCTACAAATGTCCTCAGATATTATGCTGCCTTGTTAAAGAATATCATGAGGAGCTGTATAGAACTGATCCACATTCCACTGTCTTGGAGAGAAGTCAATGTAGTTTTCATTTCCAAAGGCAGAAAATGATCTAATGTTGCACCAAAGGACCTCTGCTTTCTTTTTCTGTCGACACTCCTTCTTCCCCATTGCCGGTATGAAACCGATGGCTTAACCAAGATGAGCTGCGGTTCTACAAGACCTAAGTCCCACAAAGTAGCCAAACACAATAACAAAAACGTGACTACAATCGAAAAAGTTCGTAGTTCTAGTAGACGGCAGTCGGTTAATGCGATTCAATCCAATTTGAAAATCAACACTGATAATTCGAATTGTAAGAGGAGCAATGACCTCAGACTCAATAACATTGAATGCAAACTGCTGAATGCGGGTTTCCAAGCACACCTGACTCTGTTCTAGACACACTGATGAATATTCCGTGTCTTGACATACATATCATGGGCTGCACCCTGTAGAGCATCTTCTCATTAAAAACAAGAACAGGTATCTTGTTCGTATTAGACCTCCGCTGTACTCAGAAATGATTTTGAACAAAATCCCACCAAGGAAAATGATATAATCGGCCTTCCTTACATGACCCCAAAATCAATCTAGGAGGCGGCACTGGCATGTTTTTAGAGGGTGACAACAATCTTCATTAGGAAAATTTTCCCCTGTCCTATAAGAGATGATATACACAAAAGTAACTGAATCTGTAGAGGCAGATAATTAAAAGCTTATTCACGAATGTAAGGCTTCTTAGAAAGGCTGTATGCATTGGATATGTGGCAGGAACTAATGGGTCCACGGAAAATGAAATCGCCGATGAACTTACTAGGTAAGTCTCGAAAGAGAATTTTTCAGCATCTAAACGAGCGTTAGGACTGTTTGTGTTGTCGCTTGCATTGACAGTTGGGTTTCATAAGAACAAAACCGCAAACGGCATGACCCTATATGTTTACTGTAAGCTAAACTAATGCTTTCCGATGGCTTTAAGAGGTCAGACACTATCCTACTATATTGCGTTATGATAGCGCATTACGCATTTGTACAGAACCCAAGTGTGCTGTCTCTTAGCCTAGATTCACAGTTCATAGTTGCATAGATAACATGACCACGCAGAATGGCATTGTAAATGCAAATAAAGGTAAATTACTCCTGCTCTGCTGGAGCATCTACAGATAGATCTATGTAGCTCCGCATCACAGATTTTTACTATCATGAAATGTAGTCAAGCATCACTTTATAAGCACACTCTGGCAATTTTGAACTCCATTTATCAAGTGCACTGCAATCTCTCAGATTTTCCGGACGGCACAGTATATGAGTACAGTGCCAGTACTCTAGTGCTCTAGTTCTTTTACTCCTGACGGTACACATTAATCAACGCTTCGTAGCATTCAACATAACAGTATTCGTACTTTCTGATTGATTTAACTCCATGTGCCAGGTGCTTTTCCAACCAGTGAAAGCATTGAAGTGTGCTTTATTCTATCAGCAGCTTTAGTTACCTACAGTCTATTCATCATTCAGGATGCTGTCCACCATACTGAAGAATCCTTCAAACTGCAAAGCGAACAAAGGAATATTCCAACGAATATATAACTTTCAATACTTTCAACTGCTGTTAGTTGGAATCCATCTGAAAGTACCACTCATCAATCTGAAACCTCAAAAAGGAATGAATCCCGGCACTCAAGGACGAACATTCTAATAGGGCGGAAGATAGGTACGTAAGCTTTAAATGTGTTCACATCCAAGTACAACACATCAAGAGCACTTAATCTGTTTGCACGAATAAAAGAGATTACCACAATTGTAGAGGTGATTATTGGATTTATTATATTCGAATCCACATTCAGAGATTCCAAGCTCTGCAAATCACACGACAATGCGCACACATTAATTCCTATTAAATATTTCCATGGTGGCAATGTGGCTGAAGTTGAAGCTGAAACTGAAATTGAAACTGAAACTAAAACAGTGGCAATGGCATTGACTCCTTATTTCTTTTTCCACTCTTGCCTATTCGATTTTGAAGGTGTGTACAGAACCATTATCCAACCGACAGACACGCATCCCTCAACGAATCGGTCCCAAACCATGAAACCATTAACAGCAGCCATCAAACCGGTAACCAGCAACCAACAACCAGCAACCAGCAACCAGCAACCAGCAACCAGCAACCAGCAACCAGCAACCGTCAACCACACACACTCATTTAATTATCGTGCACGCAAACATTGCTTCAGTTTTTTAATGTTGCCTTCGTCCTTGAAGGACGAAACTGCATATGAATTTCAAATTACTACCATCCGGTGCTGTAGTTTGTGGACGGTAGAAATGGGTGGCAAAAGGCGCGTTCTTCCCCAACACTGAAACACAAAATAAAAACCGACAAACGAAACCAAACCACACAAAGCAAATATGCAAAAAAAAAGCTAACGGCCGCTAGCTTTTTAAGCGATATCACCATTTAATTCCTTCTCCTCACTTTCATCCCACTCCACACGTCCCTCACTTTCTCATCTGTGCCATACAAAAGAAAATTTTGCCTCAGGATACGCGCAGGATAATTGATTAAAAATCTGTCCTACATTCTATCCGATTGCATACGCCTGACTGAGCCTCGTTTGTGTTCATGGGGACGATGTTGGTAGTGGTGAGTTGGTGAAGTGGTGATATGATGCACTTGTTGGGCTAGCTACACTCCACTCTGTTCGCTTTAAATCGCCAATTAAAGTTTCAATATATGCCTGCCATTGTCCTGTGCGGCATGTATACATGCAGTGTTCCTACATCGAGGCAATTTTCCCATCTTATGGGAAATTTCCATAAAAAAAAATATCTGAATGGAAAATAAATGGATTCGAAGGGTGCAGTGCTTACATTTGCATTTTTGTAGCTCTTCCTACAGTTATTCGAGTACTTCCCCTACTGGACTAGAGCGGCCGGTTAACGCTTTACGTGATATTTACGTGATAGCTTGTTCCGTCAGACAACCGATGCATAGTTAATATTTTAATCGAAGAACCCACCTCGATGATAAGTTTCATGTTTAGATCAAAGAAGTCTGATACCCAGGACCTCACTTCAATACTTAGTTTCGTTGAAAAAACGGATGCCTTTAAGTATTAGATACGTCAGACCAGTCAGCTTTATGCTTCTCGTTAAGAGAACAACCTTAATTTTAGGGGCATTGACTGAAAATGAATTTAAAGACCACCACTCGCCACTCAGGCACCCACTGCGCTTTACGAGCAACAATAAAAACATATCGCTAAACTCAGTCTCAAAGTACATGACGTTCGCAAAGCACAACCTCCAAAAACGGACACGAACAAACTGAATCTGCAGCCGTTTAAAGTGGCATTATGTTGAACATAAAGCTTGCTTCCTACAGTTCGGGGTTTTCATTTTGACCAACACTGAATAAGTATAAATACTGCGGTGATCTCGATTGTGCAACTACCAGCGAAACGAATATATCAAGCTCTTTGTGTCGATTTGAGCAAAAGAACGATAATTCATCTCAAGGAGTATAGTGAGATGGCATCACTCATAAACTTCCACAGGCTGTCGAAAGCAGAGCTCGCATTGTTAACGGATTTACACATATTGTCATCTCGACGTTTTGATTTTCCTATTGTTCTTCTTCATTTTGCGACGCCTCATTTGGCGCTGCAGACAGGATCACTGCTAAAGTCCCAAATTGTTAAATTCTTCCTTAATTTTGAAAGGATTGCTTCTTTGCAAGATAGCTACACGTGCTTTAATCAAATCATTCAGGGAACGGCTTTTGTGGAACATTTGACAAAAATCTCCGATCTGGCAAGCAGTATCAGTGATTAGGGAGCGAGACACACAGCCTTATGACAGAATTGGAAGATACCGCTGCTGGTAGTAACATACGAGTTGTCATGCACACAGAAGTTAGAAATGGCGCCACTTCTGCGAGCTCGACGGTGAATGTTTGCAATAGGCTACAGCTATTAGCGAAAGTTTTTGGACATAAGACAGTAACACGTAGTGCTAGTAACACGCAAAAAATCTCATGAAGAATGCATTTTCGAACTTGTGACTTGTCTGGTGAACGATGCATTTATTTGCTTTTCATCAGATATAGCACTGAACAAGTCTATTTTCACTTGGACAGTAGTAAGTGCTTTACTTATTGTACGATTCAGTTCAGCTGTCGCAAGTCCTCTAGTCGAAGCTCAACGAAGTAATTTCGGAAACTCTAACATACTCCTACAAACGCAAAATGCGTCTTCTATGACACGTCCAACTAACAGAGGTATACCTTAAAGCTGTGGTGTGTGTGGAGCCAACAACAGCGGTAGATTGACTTGCAATTACACTTCAACTGGAAGCAAAGATAGACGATAATCAATATCTTAGTCCAAGCAACACTCAAGGTTACCCAGGCAATGGCATAAATGTCGTCATTGTGCGCATATAGATGAAACACGGTGACACTGGAATCAGAAATATCCACGAAGACGACAATAAGCAGAGATCGACAGCAAATGACGGACAATGATCAATCATGAGTGGCCATAGCTCAAGTGCTAGTGTATTGACATCCCAATCGGACGGTTCGGGGTTAAATACCAGCTGTGCCTGAAAGACATTTTTTAAGGCAACTAAAATCTTAC
This sequence comes from Volucella inanis, assembly GCA_907269105.1. Lineage (NCBI taxonomy): Eukaryota > Metazoa > Arthropoda > Insecta > Diptera > Syrphidae > Volucella > Volucella inanis. The sequence goes on along the minus strand of OU026153.1, from coordinate 276,432,450 downwards.
CTAAAATACAACAACAAGTCAATTTACATTAATAATTTAGTCTCCCCATTAGATGTTGTATGCCACCCATGGAGCGAATATAAAAACTGAGACCAAACATCTTTCTCTCTCTCTATTCAATTTTTCGAAAATTTTAACACGTAGTTAAATTTTAAGAGTAATCCTACCCCCTTGAGTGTTAAATTGTTAAAAAAAAAAGCGACAGTACATAGTACATAGGTGTCAAATACCGACAACAGTTCGGTCCAGGAAAAGTCTTGGGTGGTAGCCGTTAATAGATAAAGCAATGCGGATCAATGACTTACCAACACGTGCAATAATCTATTCAAGCTCATCACTTGCCGAAGATCTAGATTTGAAGCAATGTAGCTTCTAACATTCTAACAACCGGCTACACAACTCGTAAAGCCATTGCACATATTTTACAACATCCACTATATGACATCATCATTGGCCTCAGCACAGGTAAGCTGTTTGTTCATAAAATTGATTTTTTCTCGCCACCTAGTCTACAATAAGAATCCCATTGACATATCTGTCTCATCGCATCGGAATTTACTCCAATCGATCCACGAATTCGAAAGATATTGCACAACTCCCGCCAGCTCTACGCCACAATGTCGTTGGGCGAATCCCAGGTGCTTAGCATCACATTCGGTTGCTTCCACAGTTCACCTACTACCTCGCCGACCATACCATTCCATGGACATCAGATCACAGTTCTTCTTTAGAAAGGATATATAAGGAGGTCTACTTCACCCTAATCACACTCGCTCTAAAGAAGGAGGGGACACGTCAACTGTTCATTGATTATCGTCGTATCAATACCGTCACTATAGGTCACTATAGGGAGGCTATTTTCCGCATCCAAAATGTCACATTGATTACTACAATTGCCTTATCAAGTTTCTTCTCAATGACTTCTAGATTTTACTGTCGTTTTTCTTGGAGTCTAAAATTACATTGAAGTGGCACTCAGAACTATTTTTATGACCTGGCCCTCAACCACCAAGCGTCTCCAGCCATCTCGATCTTTAGCTAGCTGCCTCCAGTTTCACACGCTAAGAACGTTGTGGTCTCTCAACCGCTAGCATGCGCTACTTGACTCGCGGTCTTCCTCTACTGTCCTGTCACTCGGGGCGGATTCGAAATTTTTTCGGATGGTCTAGCCATTTCAGTCGTTGGACCATTACTCTTCTGGCTAAGTCTCCGTGAATTCTTTACCAACCTTCATCATCATCCTCCACAAACGGACGGGTTTAGCAGTAATGCCAAAACAAGACATTGCTCTATATAGCTCGTCTTTATAGATGCTGTCTCGATTTGGATCGGCAGATAGGATCTACTGTAGACGGACACCAGCCAAAAATAGCTGCTCTTGAAACAAAACATATGTATGTAGTTTTGGAAACCATCACACAGTGTGGCAGATACGATCTTGTAGGCGATATTAAGAAGGCTGCTGACGCAGTAGTTTGCGCAGATCAAAGTGTCTTCTTTTTTGAGGATCGGACAAACTATACTGAGGTTTCATTCATCGGGCATACCCTTGTCCGACCATATTTTATAGATGAGTTGGTGTATGTTACTTACTAAGTGATCGTCTGCTGTTTTGGAGAGCTCTGCATTTCGGTCACCTACGCAGCAGCTTTGTTAGACGTAATCTTAGATATGGCTATGTTCACCTTATCTGGGTTAAGTGGACGGCTGCAGAGGCTGCATATGTTATCTGGTGGCTTTTTGGCAATGTTACCACTGATTTCGATATTAGATGCTGGCGGATTTGGTGATTTTTTGCGATTTTAGCTGGCCGACGTCGAAACTCCTAACAGCATTAGCTTGCCTTTGAGATATTCGGGCATATGCAACCGTACCTTGGCTACAACAAGGTAGTGGTCCGATTCGATGTTGGCTACTCAGAACGTTCAGACAAGCATAATATTGAAAGAGTGTATTGCGTCGATCGGAATGTGATCAATCTGGTTGACGGTTGATTAATCAAGCGTAGCGTAGCATATAGCACAAATGTAGACAAATTTATTTTTACTCCGGATTGTAACGTGGCGCTCGTTAACATGCCGGAAACTCAAGACTTCTTGTCTAAGTCTGCCTCTTACAACAAATCCGCATCCAAATAGTCGCTGCCGTCGATAACGATTGCCGTAGAAGATGTTGCAGTTTTTCATCCTCTTCTTTTCCGATCCATGTTATAGCATTTTTTGGATAGCGGTAATATTTACTTTGCAGTCCAGGGTCTCCGCATATTCCATGTGCAGAGAGGCGAAGTTCGTTCTTCTTGTTTCGTTTGCCAGGGTTGTCAATTTTCTTTTTTTTTTTTATAATCCCGCGCGCACACCAAGGGGATATGAATACCCTTTTACTGGCTTTTCTCCAGGGCGCGGCGGGTGGTGTAGTAGTTTGAAACTCAGGTGTATTAGGTTTCAATATTTTTTCCAGAGGTGGTTGTCAAAGTGGATGGGACGAGCCAGTGCATCCTCAACCAGCAACCACTCCAACATCAGTGTTATGCCTTCTGCATACAAATTCCATGAAAAGACTTTTTCAGAGAATTGTCTCGGACGGGATTCGAACCCTCAAGCCTCTGTTTGAGGAGTTTATGCATATACCGCTACACCACGGTCATCCGAGGCTTGTTGTTTTTACTTTATTTCCTATAACCGGGCGATGTGATGCTGACGTTGGTTCATTGTTTGGTTTTATTTTCTTTGTTGCTTTGTTGGTGATTTGTGTCTGTTTTAAAGGTTAAAGGACAGCTAGAGTCTGTCCTTTAAACTCACTGCAGCAACAAGTAAAGAGTGAGCCAACAGATGATGTGAACGTGGGCTGTCAATTACTGTCATTTACTGAATTTAATGTGATTGATCTTTTCGACAGATCTCATAAAAAATTTGACAACTTAAGTCACAAAGGCACTTTAGTTATTCAATCTTATTACGAAAATGGACGATCTATTAAAGTAACGTTTCGTAAAATTTGTGAATTTTTTGGTCAACATTTGAGTCCGGAATGCGTGCAATGGTAAAACGTTTTGAAGAAACTGGTTCGGTTCAAACTCCATATCAGCATGCTTGGCCAGCACGTACACGCTAAAACATCACCACTGTTCAAAACCAGCCAGTCAACTCAATTCGTCGCCGAGTTGTCAAAATAAACAATTGGGCCTTACATCGAATTTCTAAAGTTGATTTGCACGCCAATGCAATTAAATTACACAACAATTGGAACCATTTACGACGTCGCTGATTTGTTAACTGGATAGCAAAGATATTTTGTCATCGAATTTGATCTTTTCCGATGGAGCTAATTTTTGGATGGATGGATACGTTAATAAGGAAAAACTCGAAAACCCATACGAGATTCACGGGAAACCAATGCATCCCAAAAAAGGCACTGTATGGTGCGAATTATGGGTTGACGGCATCATTGGCACGTACTTTTTCCAAGATATGAGGCTGGGGAGACACTAGCAGAGAATGGGGGAGGTTTCCGCAGCATATTGACAGGCTATTTTGTTATCATTAAGTAATGTTTGAGAGCAATTACACGTATTGTCACGACAGCTTTCATTTTTTTCGCAAAGTCCTCCGGTTGGATAGTTCGCATAACTTGGTGGATGCAACACAAAGCTTTGAATTTCAAAAAGTTAACAAAGAAGTAGCCAAAGATTTTTATTGAGTGTTTTGATACGTGGTCATAACGTTGAAGATTGTAAATGTATCTGGTGATGTTGTTAAATATAACATTTAAACTTCTTAACGAGTTAGAGTCAGTGTTACAATAAACTTCGCAGCAGTACAGCAGAGTAGGTAGAAGAAGAGCTTTAACCTGTAAAGTTTTGATTTTGATAGGGTAGAAGTGTTTTGAGGCCCATAAAACGCGAATGGCAGCATAAACTTTACCAATGGTAGTGTTTATGTGTTCGGGGCCAGGTAAGCGTGTCATTAAAGATGATTCTAAGTTTCCTTACTTTTTCAACGTAGCTGATCACAGAGTCACCTCTGTATTTTGATGTGCGGAAGCACCGACCCATCTAACTTGGTACGGTTTAGCTGGATTCAGACTCAGATTATTACTCTGTGCCCTCTGTATACAAAACAAATCGTCGGTTATTGCTTCTTATGCCTGTGAAAGTTCAGCTAGTGTGCTATTAATAACGACCTGTATATCATCGGCGAACATGAGGACGGTGAAGTGTCTGACCACCTGTGGGAGATCGTTAATGTAAAGTACAAAAATAGAGGAACTAAAATTGATCCCTGTGGTACACCACTGCACACTGGGAGAGGACTCGACGTCTCATTCTCCAAGAATCACACATTGATGTCTCCCTGTAAGGTATGATTGAAAAAGCTTGCTTGCGATTGAAGAGAAGCGAAACAACGAAAAAAGTTTTATTAGTTTAGAACAGAGGATCGCATGATCGACTGAGTCTAAAGCCTTAAAGAAATCGAGAAGAGTAGGAAAACTTACTTCTCTCCTATCTATTGTTATGCGTATCTTATCAACAATATTATGTAGTACGGTCTTACAGCTCCAAATAGCTTGGAGAAACCTTTGTATATGTCTTGAAATCTTAGCTTTTTTCCAATCAACTAGGAATAGTTTGACAATGGAAATACGCTTACTACAAGGCTCAGAGAAGATAAAACAGCTCCCACCAAAGACTTTTGGTTGATGCTCAACACAATGTTTTGTACCTGAGGGTATTCGATTTACTCAGTACATTACAACCAAGCCTTCAAAATATGGCATAAAAATTTGGTGGGCATATGATGCTGAAGCATCATATCCACTGAAAGGGATTATTTACACCGGGTTCGGGCCAGATGGTGTGAGAGAACATAAGCAAGGTGAACGTATGGAAAAACAACTTTGCTTAGAATACAAAGGGAGTGAACGAAACATCACATGTCATAATTTTTTCACAAGTTTTGACTTTAGTGTCTGGGAAGAGGAAGTGAAACACTTGAGTCAAAGGTTGGCTTAAGTCTAATTCTACTAACAAAAGCTACATTGTAAGAACTTATAAACTAGAGTAGAGAGAGCTAAGTGTTTTACACTGATACATTATTAACTACAAGTGAGGTGTATTCGATAATCATGACCTTGACTTAGTCATTGATAAATGACTACAAATTATCTATTCTGGCGACGGTAAATAAGAAACGGAAATTCATACCATTCAATTCATGAAAAAAGACATAAAAAAACGGGCAGTTCATTCCTCAGAAGTTGGATTTCTTCAGAATGTCACACTATGTTCCTAGGTACTAAAAAAACAAAAGGCAGTTGTGTTGCAGTCAACATCTCAATATACCAAAGATGTTGTTTGAGAAGCGCAAAAACCGAAAATTATAATTGACTAGAATTCTGCCAAATATGGGGTCGATAATATGGACAAAATGCTGGGTGAATATAGCTACAATTTGTTGAATGAAGCTGCCTCGATCACTTACATTATATATTATAAAAACAATCCACATCTAAGAAAAACTACCAGTAGACGTCGACAATTTCCTCTGAAACTCAGCAACCAATAAGCACAACCTGCTACGACTGCACGTGCGGCAAATCCCCACATTTAACGAAGTTTTTCCACCAAAAATGGTTTGGAGACCATGTTAGGTCATTCCTTATCTTCAAGTTCTGTAAGTGAAGAAGAGATTTCTGGTTCCAAACGTGATGCATCAGGAAGAATCAAACAAAAAGGTAATTGTTTCATGTGTGACAAACAACGTTCGACTGGAAAATCGTGCGAGAAATCTTCAAAGCCCGTTTGTAATGAACATTCCACCAACCATACTTTTTATTAGCAGTGTATTTAAGTATTCAATAAAATATTTGTTTAAATAAATAATCACCCCTAACATAGAGCCCGTCGTAATAGCTTCGTACTACTAATCCCGAAAAGAGGTATCAAGGCTCCCGTCGTAGGAAAATGTACTGCTACATTGAATGCTCTTTGAAAGCCTGAAATCGCGCAGGGATTTTCAAAAATCCCAAAAGTGGAAGCTTACGCTTTTTGGGGGCAGGTTAAAACGGAGTTAAACAGCTTCGGTCCACCTTGTAAAGATGCCAGCAGCTGGAAAAGAGTAAGCTTCATAGTTTCGTTACAAATATTTTACAAAGTGGATGACGTAAATTAAGAGGAAATTGGTTGAGAGTAAAAAAAAAAAAGCAAAGCTACAGGTAGCGGTGCAAATAAAATGCACTGACTTTTCTAGCCTCTAAAAAGGTGTCATAACATTGACTGGCCTTGAAACCTCGACCGGAGAAATAAAGGGTTCTGAGTCTATAGACTTCAATCCCCTTGCTGGAGAGGAAGAACTCGATGATATTTTGATGTCATCGAAGTCGCTGCTGTTAGTTCAAGAAGCGTTCTGCGGCGTCTTCCAACACCTTCGCGCCAAACGAATGATTCCACTGGCATAGATGCAACTATAATTATACCGCAAAACAGAAGAATTTTGGAAAAATCATGAAAAGTGGGCTGATGGGATTTGAAGCAGCTTGCGCGGAATAAACAAGGAAATAGAAAAACTCAGCGATATTAAGGAAAAAAAGGTTTGAAGTCACTGTTAGGCATAACCAAATAAAAGAAGAACTGTTGCATAACAAGATTTATCTGAAATGAGAATGCCTCAAATTGAAGAGGCAAGAAGCAAAAACATTAAAACTCTTATTTCCTCTTTTGAATAAGGTAGAAGGTGTCTCAAAAGAAAGTTCACATTTGTTTTGGTTATTGCGTGAACGTAACTATTTCAAGGGGCGCGGGGGTGTGTCAATCGGTAGCCTGGCTCTTAGGAATTTAGTCGCTATTGAGAGTTTCTCGGGAGCGAACCATGCGTTGTGCGTACTCGAGTTTTATAAAAAACGGTAATTCGGCGACTGTAGTGCGAAGTAAATTCTGCAACATTCGACATATTCGTCACTTGAATGATGCGCCAAGCACTCGAATAATTGCAAAATGGGTCGAGAAGTTTGAAGAGACCGGCTCAACACTGGAAAAACCAAAAACCGTCGAAAACGTAGACAGTATCACCCAGTCTATTCGGGACGATCCGAACCTTTCAATTCGGAAGCGTGCTGTGGCCTTAGGCATGCACAGATCGCCATTATTGCGCATTTTGCATAAAGATTTAAAACTTCACCCCTACAAAATTCAGTTGGTGCAAGAAATAAAGCCTCAGGATGCTGGTCAGTGGCTTGACTTCGTAAACCAGATGATTGAGAGTTTTCCGCCGTTTACCAACATCACGTTAACAAGCAAAATTGCCGCTACTGGAATGCAAACAATCTAAAACAAAAACATCAGAAATCCCTACATTCGCCTAAAGTGACCGTATGGGCCATAATGTCGGCGCGAAGAATTATCGGCCCTTACTTCTTTGAAAATGAAAGGAGACGCACAGTTACGGTGAATTCAGAGCGTTATGTGGAGATGTTAGACAATTTCTTTGTGCCTGAGTTGCAAAACTTTCCTGGTTATAACCAAAAAACATGGTTCCAGCAGGATGGTGCAACTTTACACACGTCCATAGGTCTCTGCTAAGAGTTCGTGAAATTTTCTCTGGCAAATTGATCTCTAGGAGAGGTGACATAAGTTGGCCTCCACGTAGTCCCGATCTGACACCTATGGACTTTTTCCTGTGGAGTTATGTCAAATCCAAAGTTTATGCCAACAAACCGACTTCCCTGGCACAATTAAAAGAAAATATCCGTCAGGAAATGGCAGCCATCACGGGAATACTTGCCGAGCCGCCATAGGCAATTTTAGTGCTCGATTAAATGAATGCCGTGAACGCAACGGTTTACATTTGGACGATGTCATTTTTAAAAAATAAATTCCCAAAAACTGTATTTTAATTTAAATTGATTTCTCAATAAACTTCTAACTTTTTTTAATATTTTTTTTAAATGTTTGAGATACCTTGTATTTCATTTTAATTTGGCATGAATTTGTGCGAATATTTACTTACATACGAAGTACCCGGCCTGACCAAGACATGGCTGTAGTGGTAGTGGTAGTACTGTATTGGAAAGTACGCAGTCTATAAAGCATATGTTTCAAGTTTGAAAGCGCCAGACTGTTTAGTATTTGTTTAGCATCTATCAACAATGAACGTTGTCAGTGAATTTGTGAAAATAGAGAAAATTGGTCATCGTTATGTGATACAATACTTTTATTTGAAAGGCCTCAGCCAAACCAATGTAAAAGCTGAACTGGATTCTACTCTGGGTGAGTCTGCTCCTTCGTTTACAACAGTAAGATTTTGGGTTGCTAAGTTTAAACGAGGCCGTTCGAGCTGCCAAGACGAGCATCGCAGTGGTCGACCAAATGAGGTGACGACTCCAGGAATGGTGAAGAAAATCCACAAAGCGGTACTGGATGATCGTCGCCTGAAAGTGCGCGAGCTAACAGACATTGTGGGTATTCCAAAAAGGGCGGTGCATCGCATATTATTTTAAAATTTGGATATGAGAAAGCTGTGTGCCGCGTTTGCACATATTCGAGCAAAAACAGTGTCATGAAGATGTTTCAATTGAGTGTTAAGCGAAGTTTCACAACAACAAAGCAGAAATTTTGCGCCGTTTCATCACAATGGATGAAACATGGGTCCATCAGTTTACACCCGAGACAAAAGAACAATCAAAACAATGGACTCAAAAGGGAGAACCGGCTCCAAAGTAGGCGAAGACCGTTTCATCTGCAGGGAAGGTCATGGCGTCGATTTTTTGGGATGCGCGTGGGATAATTTTCATTGACTATCTTAAAAAAGGGAAAACTATCAACGGCCAGTATTATGCGAAATGGTTGCAACGTTTGAGCGAATAAATCAAGCAAAAACGGCCGCATTTGGCTAAGAAGAAAGTGTTGTTTCATCAAGACAATGCACCAGCTCACAAATCCGTTATTGCAATGGCCTAAATTAATAAATTAAAGTGCACCCTACTCGCCAGATTTAGCATCCTCGGATTATTTTCAGTTCCCTAATATGAAAAATGGCTCAGAGGTCACAGATTCTCCAACGATGAAGAAGTGATGTCGGTAGTTAATGGCTATTTTGAGGAGGAAGGTAGTTCAAAAAGGGTTTCGAACTTTTTGAACATCACTGGGAAAAGTGTATAAAGCTAAAAGACGATTATGTTGAAAACTAAATAAATTTTTTTCCCAAAATTTTTGTGTTTTCTTTGTTGAAAGACAAAGGTCGTTTATTAAGCTCTAAGTTATTCGGTACCAAAAGTATCCGATTTTGGTACCGAATAACTTAGAGCTTAATAAACGACCTTGTCTTACTCCAGTTTTCATTTGAGACCACTCCGATAGTGCCTCGCCATTCTATACAGCTACCAGACAAAATCTTGTTGAGACCCCCATATTGTGCAGTTTATAAAGTAGTGCATTTTGGTACACTGTATCAAACGCCGCCTTGAAGTTCACAAAAAACACGTACAGCTTTTTACCTTTTAACATGAATGAATTGAATGAATTGAAAATCCAGGTCTAAATCCTGCATATTAGCTGTGCAAGCCTATGACATTGCACGGTAATTAGCAGGGTCTTATTTGCATTCCTTTTTATGGATTGGAAAAATTTTTGCTTCCTTAAACTGCTGGAGATTACATAATACATCATTACATTATTGAGAGCAATACGATAGAATACCATCCGCTCCTGGACTAATTCAAAAGTGTTAAGATGTAAATATTATGCATACCGACAAACCTTCACGCTTTGTGTGAACTATAAAAAGTATATCAGCTTGAAGAAATAAAAACAACACACCAGATATTGATAAACATTGTCTCTATGAAGCTGAAATCACTGTATCTAAAGCGGAGTATTTTTTCAAAATTTTTGTGTTTTCTTTGTTGGGTCGGGGACTTCTGGGACCGCTATGGTAAAACATGAAGTTTTTTTTTTTCATTTATATAGAGATTGATTCATCGTAAGGTTTGATTTATAATATAAAATAAAGCACACAAATTTGAAAGCAAACTTAAAATTTTTATTATTCGTTAAAGAAATCATTCATGGCATTAACTCTTTTGAAATAATATTATGTAAACGTTGGCCACGACTACTTCTGAGGTGGTCCATTCGGAAAGTCCAATTTTGGGCGACTCGTTCGAGCATAGCCATTGGTATCTCGCAGATAACACGAGTAATGTTGACTTCCAAAGCGTCAATCGTAGCTGGCTTATTCCTTAAGACCTGAGACCTTCATATTCGCAGGAAAAATAGTCCAAAGTTGTGATATCACACGATCTAGGCGGCCAATTTACCGTAGCAAAACGTGAAATTAAGTGCTCACCAAAATTATTTCTCAACAAGTCCATTGTTTCACGCGCTGTATGACTCGTAGCGACGTCTTGTTGTAACCAGAGCTCACCGAGACATGTGCTTGAATTTCAGAAAGCACAAGGTCCGTTAACATGGCGCAATAACGGTTACCATTGACGGTAACATTCTGATTTACCTCATTTTTGAAGAAATAGGGACCAATGATTTCACCAGCCCATAAACCACACCATACCGTTGTTGTTACTCTTCGGATTGCTCGTCAGCCTAAATACGGCAATTTAGTATATTAACGTATCCATTGAGTCAGAAATGGGCTTCATCACTGAACAAAATTTCACGATAAAACACCGGATTTTCTTTGAGTTTTTCTAGAGCCCTTTCACTGAAAATATGACACAAATTCAAGTCGCCTTTCTTAAATTCTTGCACAAGTTGAATTTTGTACGCTTTTAGGCCGAGATCCTCACGTAAAATATGCCAAGTTGTCGAATACGCCAAGCCAAGCTGCTGAGAGCGACGACGAATCGATTCGTAGCGGTCTTCGCGTACACTCTCAGCTACAGCTGCTATAGTCTCTTCACTACGTGCTGGATATGGTCTAACCGGTCGAGTATCATCCACTAATGTAAACTGGCATTCACATCTGCGATGTTATTGGCAATAGTGGTTTCAGTAGGTCAATTATGTGCACCGTAAGGTCCTCGAATTGCACGAAAAACATTTCTCACAGAACGCTGATTTTCGTAATACAGCTGAACAATTTGAAGACGCTGTTGTGGTGTAAGTCTTTACACGATGACTTGCCAAACGATACTGAACAATAATGACAAACAGTTTGATAAGAGTCACGTGTGATCTGTCAAAAAAAGCTTACTAAAAATTAAACCTCACGATGAATCACCCTATACATGTATTAAGTAGATAAAAGTTAAGCACCTCAAAATACTAGCCCCTATTTGTGATGCCACATTGTGGTAACTAGAATCAGAAACTTCGAATTCTTTAACTGCATCCTCATCTTAAGCTTCGATTCCTGTAAAATTGATCGATGTGATTGATTATGAATACACGCATGGATCAAGTTCTTGGTTTAAATTCTCCAAAATATATCTAAATGCAGCGTTATTTACTTCTTTTTAAATCTGCAAATGAATTTCCTTAAAAATATTCTGATAATTAAGATACCAACATTTTGTCATCAAGTTCGAGCAGATTAAATGCATCTCTAAGCATCTTCCTTTGTATTTTTAAGTTGCGTTTTCTTCATTTAACTCGAATAATGCAATGGCAATCGAATCCATTTTTGTAACAGAAAAAAGTTAGAACACAATTCACAGTCTATTGAAGAATAAAAGAATAAAAAGTTTGTTCTTACATTTTGACGTAAATCAGCTGATTCAGAAAGTCCGGAAAAAAAATTGTGTGTGGCAGTGGTGTTTTGATTTCGTTCGGGGTATTTGATGTTTATTTTTTCGTATTCGTAACATAACTAAGTATTCGATACTTTTCTACGAGGGACTCTGTGATAGGGGTGATTATCCTACTAGGGATAGGATGAAATATACGTTACCCTCCTCCTTTGTCTGGCTTGGGACCGGAATAAAAGATTATTTCGGAGTATTTTATTATTATTAACTAACTACTGCAACATGTAATTATGTGCCACACATTCATCAAGTATAGCCAGTGCGCCATTTGCCCATTGCATACAAATCGTAACAAGGACTCATAGAAGTTCAATATTCTTCTCTGTATTCACATAATTACGTTCCTGTACAGTTTGCTATCATAAGTGATTCCAAGATATTACGCATGGTCCTTAAGGCACAATTAAATCCCGTCCAATTCAGGCACTCTGAATTGTGGTATCTTAGGTTTTGGTTACTGGATACTTACTTCAATTTTGAGTACACTTTCAGCCGTTTTGCATGCTCACCAGAAGCATTTGATTCAGTGAGTGCAAATATTAAATGAAATCTCCACTCTGTCTCTGCATTTATGGTGAACTGCTGTCACTATAAATGCACATCATATCATCTGTGCACCTCATCAATTACGAAACTTTGAGGTTTATCCGAAAACCTCAAGCCTAATCAAATTTCTCACTTAAATTCACATCAATCAATCTTATATCCTCGGGATGGTATACAAGTGCATACCATGCACACTTCATCACTAACAACGCAATTTAAGTTTCCTCCAATTTCCCAAGGATTAGCAGATGCACTGTCGAAATCTTCAACTCCTTCTACAAACGAATTTCTATGCCTAATGCCTCCTACCTCCCCCCCTCTTCCACCCTTCTTCAACCTTATCTACCAGCAGACAAACCATGTTCATCATGAGACTCTTCTCGTGACTGACATAACTTTCGCTTAATGTCATTCTGTTAATTATGAAAATGTGATAAGAAGCAATCATGACAATGACTCTAGTGTCGGTGTCGGAGTGTCGGAACTGTGCCTATGGTTTTTCCGACGAACGTTGCCATTACATGAAACCTAAATAATGAAACAGAGTACCATACCAGAACCTAAGGAGAGTAAGGACTATTCCCACTGGCACCAGATCGTTCTCTCTCTTAAAAAAAAATTCTCAAGGTGGTAGTGAATACTTAATGGCATCACGTCTCATCTCAGGCGTTTATTATTATCCTCAGCCGTAGAATCTGACTTCATAAATAACTTACCCGGTTCCAGCAAGAATACTCTGCAAATACCCTGGCAAAACAACTTACTTACCACGTTCAAGATGCGGTGACTATCCCAGAGATTGGACGGAGGAGGACGAAACTAATATCTCGACTCAATTTAATTCGCAAGATCAATATTTTAAAGAGATTGCGATTGGGGAAGACCACGCGATTTCAACGAGCCTTCTCGTATCAGCAATTTTAATTTAAAAAAAAGAAAAAACGTTTTCCACTGAATGAACAGAGAGCCTATCCATACCTTCTTTCTTAACGTTTCGCGATGGATTGGATCAACATTTCAAATCCTTTTCTGTCATTTTGGCTCCTGATTCGATTACCTCACCAGCCAACCCTTGACCCAATAATCGTCACAACCAAACCTATTGGGCTGTTGGTGTTATTTTTATATAATCAACTAGAGATATATAAACACACAAACACACGGATACAGGTTCGCACGGAAAACCAACAATATCCTGTCGAAGAAGAAACAGGAGCAGCCGGGTATGGATAGAATGGAAACATCATTCAATCGAGAAATGTTTCTTCCGGACGAAGATGTATTTTAGGCGCAGCCAACCTTGGGAGAAGTTAAGGATATTCTCCTTTCGTGCTTCCCGCACATAACCCACTGATTGTGTGTATTTAGGTTGCATGAAGGTTCTTTCCTATTGATTTAGTTGGTAAGATACGGTTATGGCCATGTGAATCGATGTCAGGGATTGCGATTGGGACTAAGAGCAGTAAAGATAGAAATTTATGTTAAGTATTTTGTCTACTTATTTCACGGATGCTTTTCATTTTTAAATTATGAATAGGACTCTATGTTATGTAAACTATTCACTCATTGTCTATATTTTAAGGAGGACAAGGAAGTTTGATTTGATCCCATGGGACTTTAAGATGTCCCTGTTTCTTTAAAAAAAATTAATTTTAAGGGACTAAAAGGACAGTCGAGAAAGGTAGGACGATATTTTTGTTACCCATGACAGCGACAACTCCATATGCGGGCTCTTTGACGACGGTCAAGGAAAGTAAAAGAGATTCCAACAAAAAAAGATTGTTTTTGACCAGGAAGTCAAAAAGTGGACAGTTGTCCTTGTCATTCGGAGTGGATTCGAAATCTTTCCATTTCTGAAAATTACGAATAGTACGTATCCCAGCTAGACCGCAGTTGATTAACATTTTATCTTTCACATTAAGGATAGGAAAATTGAACCAACTACAAAATACGGTAGGTCTAGGATGATAGGGGTTTTAACAACTCCCATCCTCAATCAGTTTAATCATGGCTTGCTTAGAATGTCATTACTAGTTCTCTGACCTTGATACTTAGTTACTTAGGTGGCTCTATATTTTGGGCCTCAATTAACAAGCCTATCCAGTTGCGCACTCTAAGTCGGTTGAAGTACCGTTCTACTTGTGAGCATCACCTAGGGTGAAATCTTTTTATACTGTGTTGTCGTTCCTGGTTACGTCCGACGATTCTGCAGGCCGGAGCATTGTACAGCATCCACTCTACATGTCCTAGCCATCTCAGGCGATTGATGCCCAGTTTTCTGACTAGGTTGATGTCGCTGTGCACCTTGTACGAGTATAGTTCGTCGCTTAATCTTCTCCTCCAAAACCCGTCAACGTAAATAAATTTTCGAAACGACTGAGGATAATAAAGACACTTTCGATAGAGTCCATTCTTCAGCGCCAAAAAGTAGGAGTGAGATGAATAAAATTTTATAAAAGATACTCTTAGGTGTTCGGGATAGACCCTTACTACTCAATTGACTCTTTAACGCAAAGAAATAGCCATTGGTAAGAGTTATTTTTCGTTTGATCTCAGAGCTGGAGTCATTGTCTGAATTCATAGCAAAGCCAAGGCCGACAAAGTCCCTAACTACTTCGAGATTACAGCTGTCGACTACAACGATTTGTCCAATTCAATGGGGGTCACTTCTTGTTAACACCATATATGGTTTGTACTTGTCTTTACCCTTATTTACATTAAACTCATTTCGGCAGCTTCCGCTCAAATACTAGCGAATGCACCCGTGGAGCCCACTGTGTTCTCCCAATTATGTCGATTTAATTGGCATACGCTAGTAGTTGCACAGACTTTTAAAAGATTTTTTTGTCACCTCGGTCTCGTATGAGTCATTACCGACCTTAACTGAGCAACGAGCGTTCTCCGAGCTGGGAAGAATGTCAAAACTAGGAATGACTCTATATAGCTCGTCTCTTTAAATGCTGTCATATGCTCCCTTAAAATCGATGAAAAGATGATGGGTATCGGTTTGGACTTCTTTACTTTTTTCCAAAATTTACTGGAGTGTGAAAATTTGGTCGATTGTGGGCAATCTTAGCCTTGAATGAAGAGTTTCAGACGTTCAAACAATATTGCAGATACGATTTTATATCTGGTGTGGAGGAGACTTATATCGCTTGAGCGGGTCTAAATTTTTGTGTATCGGGCATATGGTGCTGTGATTTCATTCATCAGGCATACACTCCTCTAACCAGATCTAAGAAATAAGTTGCTCCATGCTCGCCCAAAAATCATTTCCAGCAACTTTGAATACCTCGGTTTTATACCTTTGTTTTCAGCTTAGGTATTGCTATCGTCATTCCGTCTGACGGCTGAATGTTGGTCTTTTTTGCCGTTATACAGTCTGTAGAAGAAGTTTTCCAATATTCTAAGCACCGACTGTGGCTCTACCTCAAAGTTTCCTTCTTCATCTCTACATCTCTGTGCGGGTCTTTTTGCCTTGGCACGTTCTTTTTATCTGTTGGTAAAGCTTCCGTACGATTTTTTTTTTCTGTTCTTCCCGTATTTTCTGCTAGTAGAGCTCATTTTGTTGCAGCGCTATTTTGTAGGCTCCTATTTTACTACATGTATTTGCTGGCATTCTTCATCAGACCAGGGATTTCTTGGTGATCATCGGGTGAAGCTAAGCACATCCGTTGTGACGTTTCTGATTCTACATTGCCAGCGTTGCCACTAATCCTCGGTACGTGATGCTGGCGGCATACGAGCTATTGAGAGATTTCGGGATACGATTGCGGGTTTGACTCCGGCTGTCTGTTACGATTGTTTGCAAGAAGATACATTCGTATGCCTTACGTCTATCGTAAAATGACCAATGTGATTTCGCATTTGATGATTCGAAAGCCCTACCCCTGCGGGTAGGGGCTAGAATATATCCGCGGTAGGAATGCCTGTCGTAAGAGGCGAAATAAATCCATCTGGGCCGGATTCCCAGATCCGTGAGTAGCCTAAATGGTGCTCGGGATGTAAAATCAATAGAGCACCGCGAACGGAGCCCTGCGGATACCTGGCGTCCTCTGGTTGTAACGTAGCCTTACCGCATTACATGCGGTGGACCTCCCTTCCCCCATACTCGTGGGATCTAAATATGAACCCAGACAAAAACAAAACAAACAATACAAACAACGCAAATAACGCAGTAAATTCAACGAATTAACCGCAGTCGTTTGATCCCTTCTCTAAAAGTTCAAGGGTATCACGATCTTCACTAAAAAGATCGAATTTCTCCGGGAAAAGAAGTCCGCCCGAAGCGCCTACGCGCGAAAAAACGGACTCAGTGACAAATAAAAGCTTGGAGGACGAAAACAACTCACTCCGTACGAAGCTTAAGCAAATGGAGCTACTTTTTCAAGAGCTTAAAAAGGAAGTAAACATACTTCGAGAGGAAAACAAGACTCTGAAAACAAAGCATATAAACGAAGCCCAAGAAAGCAGTCCACTCCGCTCAACTAGTCGCGAATACCATACAGACGAAGAAGAGCTTACGCACGAAACAAATTGGACCGTAAAGAAAAGACCGTCTAAGAAACGTAAAGCTGGTTCTTCACCTGAAGCCGTTCCAGATAAGAGCCAGGAGTCACAAAAAAAAACAACTCCCAACAAAATTACGTGTTCCACCTCCATTCAACGTTGTTGGGGTTTCAGACTATAGCAAGTTGCATTGCTCTCTCAAAGATACGCTTAAATGTAAGTATAAGGTTACATCACTGCGCAACAATGTGTAAAAAGTTAACGTCGACAACTCCGATGACTACCGAGCATTGTCCGAAAAATTAAACAACGAGAAGTTCCAATGGTACACTTTCGAAAACAAGTCAGAAAGACCATTACGTGTAGTAGCGAGAGGACTTCGCCCTTCGTGTACTAAAAACGATATTGTAAGCGACCACCATGCAAAGGGCTGTAAAGTTCTAGTCGTCGTAAATATTATTAAAAAAGAAAAGAGAAAAACAGAGGAAGACGAGGAAATCTTGGTTAAGCGGGGACTTCAACTGTTAATGCTTAGTTTCGATAAGTCCGAAAATAAAGAAGATATCTTTAGTATCAAAACTATTCTAAATATCGTAGTCAAAATCGAACCTGTGCAAAAGAACACAAGATCGATCCCGCAATGTAAGCGTTGCCAAGGCTTCAATCATACGCAGACTTACTGCCAAAAAGAACCGCGTTACGTAAAATGTGCCGGTAAACATCTCTCAGAAGAGTGCAACTTAAATAAAAAACTTCCACCGTAAACTATAGGGGATGTGAAGTGGCGAAAGAACTCCAAAAAAGGCGCGATACGCTTAAAAAAACCTTACGTCCAAGCCCAAACGCAACTACAAATAAACCCAATATTGCTAAAGAACAGGCAGTGAAAGAAAGAAAATCCGTCGTGGTGTCGAAGGATATACAAAAAAAGAACGCAAAGGAAAAGCCGACACCGATTGACGCGCTAATGTATGCACAAGCTGTGTCGCAAGGAAATAAAAAAAAGCGGTGTTACGCCAGATCCAGTGGCTCACGTTTTCTCCCTAATTCTCACGACTCTTGAGGAGCAAAGCAGAATAAATAAATTTTTAGTTGAAAAATTGAGCAATCTCGAGAAAGAAATACGTAAAACTCGATTTCAAGCATGAATATGAAACAAGTGCTTAAAATATTGACGTGGAACGCAAACGGCCAGAGGCGGATCCTCATTGTTCATTAAAGATTGTATTGAGCACTCTATAAATATGAAGATTTAATGCGATGCAATGCAGTTAAGTTCGGTTTGCGTAAAATATAACCACCTGCACTACAACAACTCTATGAAGCCGGTATGCAATGTAAAGTTGACTTTTTCTCGACAGGAAAACCAACATATTGGCTTTCGGATATAACAAAGACCCCCGATCTTGTAGACTTCTTTGTCATAAAGGGAGTAACCAAATTTCTACAAACATCGAGGAAAGTTATGATCTCTCCTCAGATTGCCTAGATTAACTAATAACAAGACTAACTAGGACGGTTTTAGAAACTACTGCAATGAACATATTGTTCTAAAAGTGTCGCTAAAAACACAAAACGAAATTGAAGACGAAGTCGACAGATTCATCAAAGTCCTGCAGAATGCTGCCTGGAACAACACTCCAACTCCAACAAGAAAAGAGAAAGCAAGTAGTGAAATAAAATGTTCGCCGGAAACAATAGAACTGGTAAGAGAAAAGAGTGCCCCTAAGGAAGTAAGTTAAAGTCCCTCTAAAGCTAATGTATTTTAAAGGTTTGGTGTTTGGATGTGTGGTCAAAGAAATCTTAAAAAAAAATCTGCTGCAAAGTCTTATGTTAATGTTTTCATTAGTCATGGGTTCCCTTAAATACGTAAACTTAAAGGCACCTTACTCAATCCTTCCGCTGATGAAAAGCTCACATCCAAATATAAGCTGGATCTGCTCAGGAGATGTCAAAGTTGTTCGATTTTATTTTGTCCGTCCGCCCCGTAATAGATTGCAGTGATATTCAATTCGTAGCCATCTAGGGTCTCCGTTCTATTGTATGTGGTGTATTAAGTGGCCGGAAACTCCACGTGCATAGAAAAAATTTGTTATCCGCTTTTTGTTTGTCCAATGGATTGTGGTTAGCTCGACAGACAGTCTGACATAGCAGTTAATTCGACAGCTTGGTTTGAAAAACAGAAGTTTCGAATTTCAATACAAAAAACGGCCTGAAACAAACTTTGTATTTTTAATGGAGCTTAAGCACTCCAGATTCTGCTGCCTATATGTCATGGCCATTGTCTCACTAGGCCACGTAATTTAGTCGTTGGATTAGTTTGAAAAACATTGCACTTTTGTGAACCTGGGCTTCAATAATCAAACTTCTCTCCCCAGGTCGATTGTAATTTATTGAGTTTCCTCTCCAATATCGCATCCAGGATCTCAAGGTAAATTGCTTTTTGCGGTCACGCTGTTAACCCTAAAATCATGGAGGTAATGTCGGAGAAATTTGTACAAATAATTCATACAGTTTCCAAGAATTTGGTATTTTATTCCATTCATCAAACTTACTTTCGTTCGACTGTATTTTATGGATGGGTTGGTGTAGAGAAGCTTGTTGTCTCAAACGGCTCTGTGGATAAATCGTAAGCCTGATATGACTACTTTTACTTCATCCAGGTAAGTTTAACGGAATTCCTTTCAACTAGTTTACTTTGTCCAGTTGACTTGCTCAATTGCTTGTTTGCTTGTTTGTCTTTGCAAGCTAAGAGCTCTGATTCAAAGCCTTCTACTTATCGTTCTTGCTAAAATTTTCAGGAATCATTCCTGCAGTATTGTTACTCTTCGCGTACTTCTCGTTCTTCTTCTTTTGTCTTCTGATAGCCAGCGTTTTCCAATTCTATTGGAAAACTCGTGACCAGCTTGGGTTCCTATACCACATTGATAAAAAAAAGGAAATAACCACAGTGTGGCGCTCCCATTATTCCGATTTAAGTTCTTTTTTTCTTAAGTTTGTACATCTGTTGTTGACATTCCCTCTAAATCTTAGCGTCATAGCTTGACATTTGCAGAAGTTACGTAGCCAAGAGTACATCTATCTCTGTGTGTGTTGGCGATTTTTTACAATTTAAGAAATGGATTTAAATTTGCAACAACGAACTTGTATTAAAATTTGCGTAAAAAACGGATTTAATGGTGCGCGAACGTTGGAAATGTTGTAAAAGTGTTTCGGCAACGATTCTCTAAAAAAAACGGTTGTTTACCAGTGACACGAGCGGTTCAAAAGTGGTCGTGAGTCAATCTAAGATGATGAACGCAGGCAAACCATCGACATCGAAAACCGACGAAAACATTGATGAAGTACAAGAAATGTTGGTCAACAACCGCAAATTAACCATCAGAGAGATAGCGGATGACTTGAACATTGCCTATGGATCCGTCTAAGACATTTTGGTTAATGATTTGGGCTTCCGTCGTGTAGCAGCAAAGTTAATGTCAAAAGACCTCAATTTCATGCAAAAAAGAGACCGTGTTGACGTCGCAAAAGAGATGATTTGCGAGGCTGAATCCGATCCCACATTCATCAAAAGGATCAATGCTGGAGACGAGACGTTCGTTTATGAGTACGACACGCAATCTAAATATCAGGCAAGTGAATGACGTTCACTAAATGAGCCGAGACCAAAAAACTACGTCGTTTTCAGTCAAAAAAGAAGGCAATGTTCACGGTTTGCTCACTTTACAACGATGTAGTGCATCATGAATTTTTCGCAGAAGGCCAGGCAGTAAACAAAGAGTATTATTTGGGCTCTATGAGATGTTTGCCTGAAGCATTTCGCCTAAAGAGACCAAAATTGTGGGCAGAAAACTCATGGCTTTTGCACCATGAAAACGCACCGTCACACAGTGCCATCATTATTCGTAATTTTTTGACGAGAAATGCAACAAATACCATCCAACAGCCACCGAATTCACCTGATTTGGCTCCCTATGACTTCTTTCTGTTCAATCGAGTTAAAAAACCACTACGGGGAACGCGTTTCAGCAGCCGAGAGGAAGTAATGGAAAAATCGCAGGAAGCACTGACGGATTTTTAATTTTTAATTTTCTGAATAAATTCCGAAATTTTTTTGATCAAGGTGGTATACTCATAGATCACCGTCGCCTCTTATTTCGCTGCATGTGTCTGCTGGCATTTCAGATCGAATCAGGAGAAACCTTTCGAGAAATCAATGGATACTCGATAGGTTTTGGTATCTATCCGATGTCAAACTTCTTTACAATATTTTCTCTCCGTTTTGGTGCTCAGGATGTGTAACCGCGCCAGATTACAATAAGAAAGTTGTTGGAATCATTGTTTCCAATTCAGAGCCTTAATCAATTCTAGATTCATAGCTTTGATAAATATAGCATTCACATCCAAGTAAGTGATTTTGCTAACGAACCAATCAGTTATACCGCTCTTTTACCTTCTAGCAATGTCCCTTTTCTGAAATTCTAAGGCTTCTGCTTACTTATACAGCTGAATATATGCGATCTATAAAGTGAACTTATATTCCAGGTGCAGGTTTAAACTTCATCGTCGTTACTTTGTTGAAACCGGTCGTCAACAGCAAATGGGTTTCTAAATATTCGGCTAAGTATTCCGGAGTCGTTAGCCCAATTCGAGGGTATGACGCTTATTTTCGGCCTATTAAGGGTTCATATCAGTGATATACTGAAGGTATCTACGAGTATTCTTGTTGTCCAGAGCAACTTCGTCCAGAACAATTTCGTTTTATTTTTGAGTATCTCCTTGTCCGGAGCCAGAAGACTGGTTTTAACGGGAGCTTCGACCACCACTGAATTGCTAAGAGACACCTTGAAATGTTTTAACCAATTCTCCGGTATCTCAAAAGCTATTGGTGTAATACCGGATAATCTTTTGTAAATTTGAGAAATTTCTTTGTAATCGTACTAGATCGGTATAGCGAGAAGTAGTGAAGTCTATAGGGCATTTTAATTTTTTGTAATATGTGCGTCTTCAAGGAATTATGTACATCCAAAGATAACAGCCGATGTACGTTGATATGTAAAACTCTGTCATCAGGAAAAGAACATCCTGGATAAGAAGAAGCAGGCAAGAGATTGTCAATGAAAGGTTTAAAGAATATTGGAGCCAGAGAAGAGCCCTGGGGTACACCAGCATTTATTTTGTGGGTATCAGACCCGAAACCGTATAAAATGACTTGAATTTAGCACTGCGAAAGGTATTATAGCTTTGCTGCTTAAGGGCAGTGTGTCGGTGTCTGTGTTTGCATTAAAATTGCCAATTATGATCCCTATATCTCAGGCAGATAGCAGATTAGATCTGCTTTCTCATTAAGACCCAGAAGTTTCCAGATAGTTTCCTTGTTCAGTAGGATGGTCTCTTTCTCGATATATTTTGTTTAGTTTTATCTGGAGTTCTCCTTTTAACTGCCCGCAACGCTATCTTGGGTGGATCAATATGTCTGTGACTTTCTGAATGAAAGATAATTTTCTCGGCAATAACATGTTTTGTTTCTCAACAAAGTCTTCTTTAAGCTCGTCTTGAGTTTTTCCAATTTGTCGAGTTCCCCAATGTAAGCGTTCATTTAAGTCATGATTTCATTTTTGTAGCCAAATCTCTTCCCGCCGAGATATTACTTCAGGTTTTGAAACAGGAATTAGTCACTGGTAGATAAACTCAGAATATACCATTGACGACTACACAGGTGTGAACTAGTATATTGACTTGAAGAAAGACCACTTTTCTTGGGCAAATGCTGTTAATTTTCCCTTAAATCATGAACTATGAACCGATCCAATACGTTGGCATAAGAAACCACCATTGATTGTTCAATTTTGAAAGTAAGCAATGTAGGTTATGCCACCTGCACACCGTGACCTTATAAGCTGACTCGTAGCTATTGATCCACTCTTCTGTGACGCCAAGGCCTACAGTGTCTCCACTTTTCCAGTGAGAGTTGTTAGTTCTTAGTTCAACGATACCTAATAGATTCCATTAGTAAAGTTACTTTAACTTTTACAAATATTTTTAAAGACCCGGAGAACCTTACTCCATAGTGCCTTTGAAATATCACAGAAACGGCGTCATACTAAAATCGTCCTTTTTTTTACATTCTCGTTTAGGTATCTCTAAAAAAGAATCAACGCCCAGGTAAGCCATTTCTAAAAACCTTGTTATCCTTATTGACAGGAAGATAAGTACAATCATAGCCCCAAACCTTGCCCTCTCTCAAAGAGATACGGTTTCATGATGCAAACGTCTCAAATTGGAGCACCACCCCTGGTTAAGGTCATACCCTTTCAAAATCAAAATTTTCACTGAGAGTGTCTTTCTTCCTTCATAGTCTAAACCTAAAGGTAGTTTCAGGAAATTCCATTTTGTTACTTAAAACGAATTTAAATTTATTTATTTGCTCCGCTTTCATTAGTGCTAGTGTTTATTTGAATCCATTCAAACTCGCATCGGGAAACCCCTGTTACCCTATAAAGGCTCATAATAAATTCACAAGAACCATTTACGTGCTTAACCTTGGTTAGAGGAACTATAAATCTGCAAACTATCGCACAGATACTCGTAAATTGCATTGTTTATACGTACGTAAAGGATTGATGCAAAAAGAAAAACCGAACCTGAGCGAAATGATAGTACCGTCAGGGAAAGCCAGTATCTATTGGTTATATCGCTTCTGGAATTCGGTGGTGGTTCTCCCCCCGGCCTTACTCTCCACCCTACATCGATGAACGAGTGATTCACTAACAAATGGTGCACACAATTTTGCAATATCCTTTCTGTCGTGTTGCTATTTGCTGGCACAGTTCCAACTTGTTGACAATGCAATCAGAGCCAGTATTAGTATCCGAGTATACGAGCATCCGATGAGAGTATCCGTATAAAGAGCAACAATATACAGTATCGTATCTGACTATAGTATGAACGGCCATTAGGTCCTTTCAAACAATTGTTCAAATTGTTCTCCCATTACCATCTATTACAGCTCTCCTCCATCGTCTGTCCTCTCTAAATAACTTGTTCCCTGTCAATGTGATTTCTGATTCTGATTCTGATTCTGATTCGGATTCCAATGCCGATACCGATACCCCTATCGATGGCACTGTCAATGCAACCATAAGTCAAAAGCATTTGGAAATGATTTAATCGAATTTTGAAAGCCACCCCTTCTATCCCACCTGTATGCATCTCAATACAAAGAAGAATCCCAACCAATTAATTCCACAGTTTGGGCAATGAATTCAATTGGATTGACATTATCTTCGTATCGGGAAGCGGCAATAATTGAATGCTGTCATTACCAGGAGTGGCGATGTACGAGTATTCTAATATCGGCTCTGGTTTTGCCGCACGACTAGAGCGCACGCGATGTCATGCGATTAGATTTCTGTTCTATAGACGAACCCTATATCGATTGAAAAATCGATAACTTCTAATGCTAAATGAACGATTTGTTGTCATTAGCGGAGCAGGGTTACCTATGGTTAAGTGAAAAAGTCTCCAAAAAAGTGTCAAAAATGATTTTGCCCCGAAATACTCGAGACCAATCTTTCTGATGTCGGTTTTTGGCTGTCCAACATGACGATTTCCCATCCTAATAACTACATACTGGATAATGTATTTTCTTTGGGTTAGTCGAACCATTGTATCATATCAGCCAATTTCTCGTACATCGATAAATAGCAATACGAGAAATCCAATTGGAGCGGACTAAACACATATTTTACGAACTTTTGCTGGTCGTTATGTTTCCTCGATCCATAACATGGCCATAGACACTATTCTTTTTGGAAGGTCCTTTATGGGCCTTTGGTTTGAGTATCAAATCAAAAGAGAAGGCTTGGTACGATCCGAGCTGTAAACAGGCTTTCGGGGTTAGAGAAATGCAAAAAATATTACAATGTCCCAAAGGTAATAAAAACTTTTGGTCGTTCGTCAAAAACATCAAAAATTCTGCCTGATCTTCCATCCCAACACTCATATATAATAACATTCCAGCTGTCAGCTCTTCGGACAAGACCAATCTGCTTGCTGCATACTCTGCGATAAGCTCAACAATTTCAGGTTGTCCTTTGTTCTCGTCTAGACTTGAATGCGACGAATCTTGAATGAGACGAATCCGCTTTGGCACTTAAGTACTTAAAAAGCTTAACTTACACAAATCCTCTGATATAGATGGTATATCTCCCCTTCTTTTGAACAGCTGTTCTACTGCTTAGGACTCCTTACCAGCAGATAAAAAACAGCATTTGTCCAGTCCTTAAAAAAAGCGAATCTCCTTCTCTCTCCTCCTACAGTCCCATTGCGGAAACGCTGATAAACCGTGAGCTCATGAAATATCTCGAAACAAGAAAACTTCACAATGATCGGCAATTGGTTTTCGCAGCAACACGTCCACTGGTGATTTGATGGCATGCCTCACCGAAAAGTAGAAATAAAGTGTACATCAGTCTGGGGAAAGCAAGATAGTTGCACTTGATATTTCTTAGGCATTTGACAGAGTTTGGAAGCAGAGTTTTTTGTCGAAAATGCTTGCATTTCTACTGCTACTTCCTTTGATGGTGAAAGTAATCTCTCCTTTTCATATTCATTCCCGGGTTCACGTCCTTGTTCTCATCAAATTCTGACATAAAAAGGATCACCAATCAGGGAACAATCAACAGAATGGAGTTTAATGCCTCCAAAACACAATGATGTCTGCTACAGTTGAAGCGAAATCCAAACACCCATCCATTATCCATATTCCATTCTAGGTATGTGTGTCAATTACGACCTACGTTATAATGACCACATATTTGATGTCGCCAAAAATGCTGCGAAGGTTTCTTCAAGCGATGTAAGAAAAATTTTCTCCCCTCTGATCTGTCCTCAATGTATAAGGCATTCACCAGCCGAAAATTGGAGTACAATACCCACATCTTTTCAGGTGCTACTAAAACACCTCTGCACATTCTAGATAGGATTCAGAACCGTGCGATAAGACCCATAGGTTATGCTTACTTCACCCAGTCAATTGACTACCTCGAACACCAACGAAATGTCTCCTGTGTCCATTTTCAGCAACAGTGCTAGATCTAAATTGCCAGTAGCATTTAGGACTTTTAAACTTTCAACCGTAATACCCGTCTCGGTATGAATGCTCATCAGTCTAACCCTAAGCCCACCTTCGAACGTATTCTGAAATACCTTGATTCTTTATCAAGACTTACAACTCGCTTATGGAATGCATTTCCAAGCCATTCAATTTCTTGTCATTATAATCTGCAAACATTCACACCCAACGTACATCGGTATCTCTCTCTCTCTGTCTCTCTTTGCTCCCTAACTTTCCTTCTACCGGGATGTGTGCCAAAATTTTATGAGTAGGCAAAATGCGGTGAGCGTGCACCAATTACTATTAGAAAAGATACTTCACCTTCCTATTTTCCATACTCTTTGCTATCTACTCGCTATGATTGCGTATGTCTCTTCTTCTTGGAAAACACCTAAATGTTTGCCTAATGATTCGTGAAGTCAAGGATTGTGGTTTTATAAAAAGGCGCCAGCTATATATCAAAGATCGGTTCTGTAGCTATCGGTGAAAATCAATCCTTCTTATCTGGCCGAAGTCAGTCCTGGATAAGAGAATCGGTTGGATATCATGTTCATAAAATCGAAATCAAATGACAATCGCAACTTGTGCTAGGATCTATATCAGTTTAGTTTTAGATACTTTTAGATACTCGCGGAAGCATACGAGTATAACATCATCTACTCGTATAGAGACAAGCTACAGAGAGTCATGTTTGGTTTTGGTACCTCTGTAAATCTCGTCAGACTGTACAGAATGAGTTGGTATATCTGCAAGTATTGAAGCAGAACCAGCAAGAATAGATTTAACTGTAAATGAGGTAAACCATTTACATATATGCTGGCAACATGAAGCAAAGTACAGCATCTACGAAATGGATAGAATGTCGCAATCATTCGATGCACGAGTAATTCCGAAATAGTTAGAAATTTTGCCAATCCCCGTATCTTTAACCTGAAAATGAAAATAAACAATAAGGCTACATCAATGGACTCTAAGGAGTCTCCATATTAGACCATCGTAATGTGAGTCCTGCTCCATAGCACAGAAGCATGAACGCAAGCGAAGGCTGCTAAAAAATGCCAGTTTGAGTGCAAGATTTTGCTTTTCGGCTCATTTGCGTTGACGGTCTTTGCAAGAGGAGATATAACAGCAAGCTTTTGAGCCTTACAGCGGCACGTACCCGTCGCATCAGACGTCTTAGGTGGATGGGTCCTCAGAGTGCTGATGGCCACGTTATAGTTTTGGTCATCTCCATTTACAACAGATTAGTATGTGATTCGCTTAGGATGTTAAATACGGTAAAATAGGTTACTTTTCGTTTTCCTTTCACAGGAAAACTAGTAGAGTGCCATAATTGTTGATACTCAAGACAGACAACGATATGAGAAGGACATCTTCTACTCGTATATCTTAGGACGCATTTCCAGCTTAGTGATCCATCTTTGGTTTTCCTCATCTGAAGAGATGAGAAACTGAATTCGGTCACTTCACAGATGATTTTACTGTGATACATCATCCTGCCACCATGGCTTTTCATAAGACACCTTCGAAATACTTTCAGCGACCAGTAACACGAAATCCACGTGAACTTTGTCGACTGGAGTGCCATGTAACAAAAGTCACCCATTGGTAACGCTGGTTAGCGGAAAAGTATGTTTAAATAGCTCAGGGGCACGAAGCTCATATCCAGTTCGTTTGAGAGGATTAATTGGACTATTGCCGATGACGCTGCAACTAATCGTGTTGATGGCAATGGATTTATTAATTGCTTTGGGAAATGGAATCGACAAATAATGAACAACACAACAACAACACGCGCACAAGTGAAAAAAGTTTTTTTCTTTTTTTGTTTTTCTACTCGTATTCTGTTTTTAGATTTGAATTCGTTTTGCTTTATTTACTTCAAGATGAACAACGCGCATGGTATGAAGAGCACCTGAAGGAGCAGCAATCATCACTTAGGGTGCACAGGCTTCCGATAGCTTTGCATTGTTTGCTGGGCTTGCCAAGAGTACTGGGTCTGTTGGCTATCTATGGGATGAAAACGGGGAACAACATCGTCATTTTTTAATACTCGGAAAAATTATAAATTCATATCCTACCGCCTTTACAGGGGGCAACACGGCTACTTCACTATGATCTTCGGTTGCCTGAGGAACTTTGTCGTTTTCCTGTAGAACATTGCTGGCCTGAGGTACATTGCCGGCGATAGGAATATCGTTAGCCAGAGGACCATCAGTAGCTTCGTCGACTGGAGCTCCCTTAAGACAGAGGAAGATATAAAAAAAAAAATTAAAAAAGCGGGTTAGCGTTCCTATAAAATAGCAGCTTCTTCAGGAAATAAGAATTTAAATTGAGTTACTTACCTGCGCCAGCATAAGGCAGGCAATCAATGCAAAGGTGAAAATTAAAATGAAAGTCTTCATTGTTCAAGCTAGTGGTTGGATACTGATACTGGTGCTAGTGCTGGTGCTGGAGCTAACACAAGAACGTGGAATGACTTGATGCTGGAGCAACTGACATGTTCTTATATAAAAAAAAAAGTTTGTAGGTCGCCTATCATTTTTCGCTTTTCAGTTTATTTATTTTTTTTTTTTTTTCTCTGTGAGTTGCGGAATCTTATCAGTCGAGTGGGCTCTTACGATATGCGGGTGCGTCAGGTTGATTTAGTGAAACTGAATCAGTAGGGCAGTAGGTGGATGATACTATCAGTTGAGGTAAACATTTTAAGGTTTTTGTCGGGAATTCAGTTAGCACAGTTTTGCAACAGCAGGGAGTGATTTCTGTGTTGAGGTTTTGAGGGAAAGCCATTCGATATGGGGGTTCTGCTTTGAAAATGACGTTACCGCGAAATGCTTAATTGGCGTTGAGGGCAAAAAAATTTGATTTAACAGCTAAATCTACATGGGAAGGTTGCTCTATAGGGGACACCATTTCGCCATGGAATGGGGCCAATTTTTTTTTTTTTTAATAAAGTTAACAGTTTCTAGGAAATCTATTAACGCACATGATAATGATTTCCCCCATGCAGAATTACCTAATGAATTGTGAAGTCATTACACTCAATTGTTTGTCATTTTCAGAACTTGGATCCCCTATTATTGGGCCCGCAAATTTAGCTTCCTATTAAGAAGTAGAGCTCATTTCGCTTAGTGAAGTGGTATTTGGCAAACACGGATTAGATATCAATTTAGCACATGAATCTGTTATCCGCCCTTAATTGTTGTTGATTAATATACTATACTCTAAGAATGCTAGACGTTTTCGTGCAACAAAGCCGATGGACACTTGGGAATGTGGAAAAATTTATTCATAGACAACAAGGTTATTAATAGTCCAAGTCGATTTAGTCTCCTCGGAATGTTCGCACACCTAGAATGCAGGAAGAGTGTCTGGTACCGCAATCTCATCAACCTGGTTGACGGTTGATTTATCTTTCTATTGCCAGACGTAATACGGGCTTTCCTTCAGATAACTCGCTCAAAGATGGTTTTATTAAACCCTCTTGCACTAAGCTCTCCCAGCACAGATTTAGTATCAAAGCTTGGGTAAGAAGCATATGTTCGGTCTAACAGGTACTTGAACTTTCTTGATGCCGTCACCTTAATCTTCCGTGCTGACATGAATGCATCAAGGATTCTATTTCTGAATTTGATCTTGATTCGAATTAATAGGAAGCATTCGATCACATAAGTCTGCCTCGTCTTCGTTGTTTGAAACAGTCCCCTTATTAGATGTCCTAGTTTCTTATTTCAGTTTTGCATGGCCCATCTCATCGCACTTCTTGAATTGCAGTAATATCTGCTGTTATTCTGCAGCACATAATTTGTAACCAATAAAAATCCATGTGCAAAGCCAACATTCGTTGTCCTTAAAACGTCTACTGGGGTCTTGAATATATGTAGATTCGTCTATAAACGAGGCTATATTTTGTCTGTATGTCCTATGCCCGTGGCTGAGATTATGAGACGCCATCTCTAATCTAGATGTCCGTAAAAACGCTGTGCATTAGGAAGAAGCTCAAACGGACTAGGATATTCGCAACATAGGCTAAGCGAAAGAAGAACAGCAAACTTTGGAATTTACTATGTTTACGAGGTAAAGGTAGGAAAACAATTTTTGATGATTTTCGTCGTCCATGGACAAATATTCTTGAGTTAAAGGCGTATGCATAAGTAAGAGCTTAAATACAGTCTGCATAATGCCTGATACGTTTTAACAAATTGTTTCTTTTAGCTCTTCGATTAAACATATGAGCAGTGTTCTTAACACGACTTTCTGACTGCGCTTTCTATGTCAGGTAAGAACTCGCACTACAACTCCTACGAAAATGTGCTCAGGCGCAATGAAAGCTAGTACAGGTTTCTCATATATTAAGATCCTTTGAGAATCCTCTAGAATTTTTCACGATTGAATTTCGCAAAATATCTTCAACAGATGTACCACCTTCACCTTCAAAAAGGAATTTATTCAGAAAATTAAAGACACAAGTTTATTCGTCCTAATCTATATTGTCCCCTTCAAAGTAATCCCCGTCGACTGCAACACACTTATGCCAGCGCTTGATCCAATCCTAGAAACATTTTTTATACTCGGTTTTCGGTGTGTCTATCAGTGCTTCTTGTGATTTTTCCAATACTTCCTCTCGGCTGCTGAAACGCGTTCCCCGTAGTAGTTTTTTAACTCGATTGAACAGAAAAAAGTCACATGGAGCCAAATCAGGTGAATTAGATGGCTGTTAGATGCCATTTGTTGCATTTTTCGTCAAAAAATTACGAATAATGATGGCACTGTGCGACGGTGCGTTATTATGGTGCAAAATCCACGAGTTTTCTGCCCACAATTGCTTCACGCAAACGTCTCATAACACCCAAATAATACTCTTTGTTTACTGTCTGCTCTTCTGATAAAAATCTACGATGCACTACACTGTTGTA
The DNA here is from genome assembly GCA_907269105.1 of Volucella inanis. Lineage (NCBI taxonomy): Eukaryota > Metazoa > Arthropoda > Insecta > Diptera > Syrphidae > Volucella > Volucella inanis. The sequence goes on along the minus strand of OU026153.1, from coordinate 276,401,607 downwards.
ATCCATGAAAACCGTGAGCATTGCCTTCTTTTTTGACCGAAAACGAGGGGTTTTTTTTTATCTCGGCTGATTTGGTGAACGCCATTCACCTGCCTTATGTCTGGATTGCGTGTCGTACTCATAAACCCATGTCTCGTCTCCAGCATTGATCCTTTTGATGAATGTGGGATCGGATTCAGCCTGGCAAATCATCTCTTTTTTGCATGAAATTGAGGTCTTTTGATACCAACTTTTCTGCTACACGACAGAAACCTAAATCATTAAAGAAAATGTCTGGGACGGATCCATAGGCAATCTTCAAGTCTTCCGCTATATCTCTGATAGTTAATTTGCGGTTATTGACCAACATTTCTCTTACTTCATCAATGTTTTCGTCGGTTTTCGATGTCAATGGTCTACCACTGCGTTCATCATCTTCGATTGATTCACGACTACTTTTGAACCTCTCGTGCCACTGGTAAGCGACCGTTTTCTTCCGTAAATCATTGCCGAAACACGTTTCCAACATTTCCAACGTTATTGCACCATTCAATCCGGTTTTTACGCAAAATTGAATACAAGTTCGTTGTTGCAAATATAAATCCATTTCTAAAATTGTTAAAAATCGCCAACACACTCAGAGATAGATGTACTCTTGGCTACGTAACTTTTGCAAATTTCAAGCTATGACACTAAAATTTAGACTGAATGTAAACAACAGATGTACGAACTTAACAAAAAAAAAACAGAACTCAAATCGAAACAACGGGAGCGCCACATGGTGGTTATTTTAAGGTGGTATGCTGCCTTTAAATCAAATTCAAATGGGTAAGCAAATTCATCAGCGATCTTATATCTCTCATTGTATCTTGGGACCCACACAAGACTCAGTCCGTTCAGACTTCAGACTTTATTTATAAAGCCTTGCATTCCCAAACTAGTTTGTAAGTGGTAAGACCCTAATCGTTCCTTATAATGTAGTTCATGGCTACTACTAAACTAACGCAGTTTAATCTAACGCTATCATCCTGCAGAAAGACACCAGCATGGCACCCATTCTAGATAGACTTAAGGATCATCCTACCAGAATACGCTCTGTTGCTGGTTCAGATATTGGCCTAAAACTATTTCTGAGCACAGTCAATTTCGTACGTGATTTATTGTGTCTCTTCATCATGTGGCATGTCCATGAGACCAGAGTCAGAACACAATCGATTTGCAAGATAATACAAATTCCAATGCCCATTCTCTTTAAAGGGAGGACGACTTTGTGAGTATAGCCTATGATACGAATATCAAAGGGTGGAAGAATAATCAGAGCGGAGAAGAGCAAAGAGTGCAAACGTGCCGCGGCCGCAGCCGAAAAGACAAGAAGTGGACCATCAGAATCGCGAGATACCGCCGGAATATAATAAACCATTCGATCCACTTCTATAGGGTTTTCCAATAGGGACTTGACAACTTTGAAATTAATTTGTGAACGCACTCTTTCACTAATCATCAATCTGTCACTGTCAATTTATTCAGTAAGCTCAACATTTTTATCACGGTAAAGTACACCAACGAGCAACGTCTGCAAATTATAAAAATTTTCTACAGATATTCGGAGGCGGTGACTGCAACTTTAAGAGCGTTTACTCCAATTTTCGGTCTTAATTCTTGCCCTAGTAAACAGGCAATAACAAGTTTAGTGCAAAACTCTGAGTCTACATTTTCGTTGTGTGATGTTGCCGTATCAGTGAGACAACGGGTTGGTGGAAGTGTCGAAAATATCGCTGCCGTTCAGACGTCCCTAGCAAACGATCCAAATCAGTCAATTCCACGGCGTTCTCAAGAATTGGGCATCGCTCAGACCACATTATGGCGTATTTTGCGTAAGGATCTTGCTTTACACCCATACAAGATCAAGCTGACTCAAGAAGCGACGTACGTTCTCCGATTGGGTTCTGGAGAAGATGCGCCAAGATGATGAATTTCATGGCAAAATCATTTTCAGTGACGAAGCTCATTTTTGGCTCAATGGGTTCGTCAATAAGCAAAATATGCCTTATTGGTCGGGTGGAAACCCATATGTGCATTCATGAAATACCACTTTATCCACAAAAAATAACTGTTTGGTGCGGTTTGCATTCCGGCGGCGTTATTGGGCCATATTTTTTCTTCAACGATAACGTTCGTCAAGTTATGTGAATGGTCAGCGTTATCGCGGCATGATCACCGATTATTTTTGGCCCGAATTTGAAGATATGGACTTGGACGACTTGTGATTTCAACAGGATGGTGCCACAAGCCACACAGCACACGCTACAATCGATTTATTGAAGCGTAAGTATAGTGAGCGTGTTATCTCAAGACATGGGCCAGTTGATTGGTCGCCTCGTTCGTGCGATTTAACGCCGCTTGACTATTTTCTGTTGGGCTACGTTAAGTCATTGGTTTATGCCAAGAAGCCGACGATGTTGGAAGAGCTCAGAGCCAACATTGAACGCGAAATAGCGGCCGCTTCGGCCGAAATGTGTGGCCGAGTCGTTAAAAATTAGGTCCAACGAATCGACCGCTGCAAATGTGCCCGCGTTGAACATATGAACGAAGTCGAGTTCCATTCATAAATGTTTTGATTGTACTTCAAGCCAATAATAAAGTTTTTGAAATATCTCAAATGGTTTGCCTTTTATTTAAAAAAAAAGTTGTCAAGTCGTTATTAGAAAACCCTACTTGAGTAAATACAACTTTGGCGTTTAATCTACTTCTCGTGTAAGTCCGAATCTAAGGACTCTTAAAATAGCCAAAAAAGGAAGGATAACTTATTTACTTACTTAAATGACGCTACAACTCGGGTGGAACCTGGGCCTCAAATAACGAGTCAGTTTTTCCGGTCTTTAGCTAACTGCTTTCAGTAGCCTCCTTTAAATCGCATGAGATCCCTTCTACTTGTGCGCACCATCTAAGTTGAGGTTTTGCACTACTGAATTGTCTTTCGAGGTTAGATTCGAAGACTTTGCTGACCAGAGCATTGGTGTCCATTTGCTCTACATGTCCTAGTCATCGCAGGCGACCGACGCGCAGTTTTTTGACTAGCTTGACCTCGCTGTATAGTTCGTGTAGGTTGTCGTTGAATCTTGTCCTCCATACCTTGTCAACGCATATGGGACCAATATTTTTCTTTCGAAACGACTGAGGATATCTTCATTCGCTTTCAATAAGATCCGTGTTATACCGCCAAAAAGTATGACTGAAATGATGAATGATGAATGTAGAGACTCCTTAGGTTTTCGGGATAGGTGCTAACCACTCAATTGCCTTTTCATCCTAAGGAAACAGCGATTGGAAAGAATGATTCGTCGTTTTATTTCTGCTGAAGGTGTTGTTATCAGAATTTGCAGTAGATTCAAGGTAGACGAATTCGCTGACTACCTCAAAATTTTAGCTATTACGTTCACTTTACCGCTAAACCAGTTCCACTAACCGCATGCTCTAGTAGGTGTACAGACTCTTAAAAGTTTGTCCCTCCAGTGTCCACTCGTGAGATTCGCATAATTTTTTCAAGTATGATGTTAAGAAAGTCACATGACAGGGTGTTACATTATGTAAAGTCTGTATTGACGTCAAAGGTCTTGGTTAAGTAGTTATCGACCTTGACTGAGCAACGAGCTTTCCAAATCATTACTTTTCACAGACGGACGGGTTTGGTAAGAATGCCAAAACTAGACATGCCCTGCATAACTCATCTCTATGAATGCTGTCATACGCGGCCTTTAAATCGATGAAAAGATGGTAGATTTGGACTTTTTTATATTTTCCCAGGTTCTGCCAAAGTGTAAAGATTTGGTCGATTGTGTGATTTCCTGGTCTGAAACCGTACTAATGGGGTTGTTGGCAAAGAGTTTCAGACGTTCACATAATATGACGGAGAAGATCTAATATCCGATGTTGAGGAGACTTGTACCTTCAGAAGTACATCCAATATATCGACCAAATTCGGCGAACTGAATGCGAGCCTACTAGTGGTAAACCAATTCGTGATGATGAACCAATAGACACTACAAGACATGAGTCATCAGGCATCCGACCAGACAAAGCGTCTAGACAAACATCAACTTGAGGGTCAGGAAACCAACCATACTATGTATACCTAGTGAAGTGGTCCATTATCTAATGCAGGGTGAATCAACACGGTCTAGTTCAGACTATGTCAACTCCGAATCTATTGCACCATCATGTGGTCCGGGGATTGAGTTGCGACGTTCTACACGAAGTAAAAAAGCTCCTGCAAGGTTGCAGTATCCGAGTTTTTCTTAGCAAGGAGGAAGGTGTTGAGTATTAACCTAGAAGTCTAGCAGTACTGAAGTTTGACAATCTCGACCATCCGGCTAATCTGTGGCCTGTTACAAAATACGCGTAAAGATTAGATAACTACCACTAGTTCCTTAACCTAATTGTTGTCCCGAATGAATTAAGCAAAACAAAATATTTTACAATATCAAGATAGACATACGTTTCTCTTATTATTATCTAAGATGTCGAATTCATTGACCCTAATCTGAATCCCAGGTCACAATGGCTAAGAGGGGGACTTTTTAGAGCTTTATGCATTAAAACTGCCTATAGTCTCCGAACTTCCACAAACATATAAGTTTCTAGCAATCACAAATATAAGTGGCATGAATCACAAGGCTGCAGGCATACTGTAAAAAGTCGTCGAGTCTTTAAGTCCTGTGTTCTTTCAGTGCTGAAGATGGTAGATTGCTTACTCGAATTTTAACTGGTCTATATGCCTTTTTAAGCACCTAAGTATGATAAAAGTCAGTTACACCACTAAATGCTATGTATGCCGTGAGAGTAACACAAGTTCTGTATGCACTTTAGGCTGAGTGCGATGTAAAAGAAAATATTATACTTGATCTGGCGAAGTAAAAAGTTGCTGCAGCTGTATGGGGCTTTCTATTCTATTCTGCTCAAGTAGCTATAATTATATCTATATATATATATATATATGCCGCAATCTTCTAGTGTTGCAATACTCATCGATGTTTGCCGAAATGGATTTTAATTCGTGACAAGGTAGTCCCTTAATATGAGATCAACTTGCATTGTAGCCAGTTTTACGCACAAGCAGTTTGCTTCCAATGACCGGGACCTTTTTGTGATGTTAAGTCACAATCTGGATGTCACTTTTATGCATTGAGTCGGTAGCTGAATTCAGCTGACTATTTTACATAATGTTCATTGACCTGACCTGCTTATTCTGGTGGGACGTGGCACTGAATATTTGTAATCGTTTTTACTCTATCATTGAACCTACTCATCAAGATCTCATTGCTGTAGTATGAATATCAAAGGTGTATGTCACGATCATTTGGGTTATGAAACAGTTTAATCTGTCTCTTTTGGATGGTGTGTTCCAAACATTGCCGAAATAGATGAATAGAAAATGCGGGGCTCTCACAATCTCCAAAATATCAAACTTGTATCATAAGTTCTAGGCCATGACGATTTTGTTTTTTGTATTTTCTAACAGATATTCTTGACGTTTCAGAACCCAAACGTTATTCGAGATCGATAGTCAGTATTCTTTAACAAGCTAGTCCTCCGTATCCTCCGGAGGAAATGTGAAACAACTTAACGGATTGATCTTCAAAAACTAGTAAGTTGCCAGCAACCAACAACACCACCATCACACCAGTTTTAATGGCTTACATCAACTTCGGCCATCCAACGGTGAGCAAAACTGCGCGTTCGGTGCAGATATTAGTACTACTGAAAATGCCACTGGAGTTGGTAAGAAATACACCATACTCATGGGGTCCAACTACCTTTACGCCGTCGCAGTCAACAACAGTTACTCAAACACGCTACGAAGATAAACAAGATCAAAGCTCTTCAGGCCTTTGGCCTGCATATGTTTATGCCAACACCTCCGATGCCGACATCGTCATTATGTGTATCAGGTCAGGCTGGTACCACGTTTTGCAGTGGTTTCTGAAATGGTCGAAATCTACATGACCTTCCAGAGTTTATCGGCCATCTCGAGGGAATCCACAACCCTTTTCTTACACTTTTACTTCGAAAATATATTCCAACTACAGAGGTACACTAAAAAACCCACCAGGAAGGTTGTTAAAGTACTTTTGATCGAGTCTTAGCTGCATTGGAGTTTCATTTTGGTCGTCCAGAAATCATAGTAGGGTCATAATGGCAAATGATGATGATCTGGTTATTGAAACCATTTGCCACAAAAGTGCAAAACCTTGCAACATTTCTGGAATCTAGTGGGATGAATCAACATCTGGATTTCTCTGGCGGGACTCTAAGGGCAGAGCAATTTTCATGTTCCTAATGCAGTCAATGACGTTTGTGCGAAATCAATGCTCGATTGCCATTATCTGGATGACTGTGTTGCTCCAGCGAATTAAATTACCAAAGCGGTAATAGCATTACGTAAAGTTTGTGGCTTCGAATTCTAAGGATGTTGCGCAGCACATTTGGAAGATTAACGACTGTGAACAGCAAAGCCGATCTGTTAATATGAATGTGGATTCCATGACGAAGAAAGTTTTAGACATATGTTGGGAACCACATGAAGATTTCTATGTTTTTAAACCAAAAATCATGATATGAGACAGGTGCCGAAAAAAAACGGAGTTCTTAGAAATTATGATGTTTGCGTTTGATCCCTGTGAGATGATAATGTCTTTATTCAAGATCTGGAGATGTCGAACTCGATGTGATAGGCCGATTATACCAAAAGTGGCTTCAATGGAACACCGAACTTCTTACCTTCAAGCCTTTAATACCGCAAAGATGTCGTGAACACAGTATGTCAATGGCTCTTTGATTTTTCTTCTGTCATTCATCGATTTCAGTGAAGAGGTGTTCAGCGCGGTATCGTACTTGCACATTGATCATGGAGAGAGGGTCAGTGTAACGTTCGTTTGTGGGAAAACAAAATGTATTCCACAAAAATTTATTTCGATTCCGTGGCTGGAACTGTCTGCTCCTGTTTTGGGAATAAGGCTTTCTGATTCGATTGAAGAGCACCACAACCTATCAATATCAAATCGAGTACACTAGAGCGATTCTAAGACTCTCCTAAGTTGGCCTTTGTTTGGAGATAAGTCAGTGGTCAGTCGACCAAGACAATTGCCCGAACAATAAGATTACATCAGGGGACGTATGTATGTCATATGCCAAGAAACTTAAAAGTTCCTTTTAAAGTGATTAAATAGCAAAGAAATTTGCTTGATTTTTAACCTCTTATAGCTTTATAGGTGAAATGGTTTTCATAAAACGTATTCCACTCATTCTTAATAATTTTCCATTTCAATTTAAACAAGTACAGTTGAGTAAGCAATCCTGAGAGTCTACACATGATAGCTCCAGAACTACGTATAAATCTCAAAAGCATTTATACTCACAGCTTTTCTTATGTGACACCAAATAACGCAGACGAAGTCGCGGGTAACTGGTAATCATAAATAATTTAGTTTGCCATGATAAATGGGTCCCACCAGGACTTACAACCAAGATTTATGCAGGCTCCTATTCGAGTGCATAGCTTCAAACCATAGAAGTCTTCTGATCCGGAAGGTATAATACCTGCCGAGCTACAAAGGTCCTCACATATTACCCTGCCTACGCTAGAGAATATCATGAGGCGCTGTGTAAGATTGACCCACAATCCACTGTCATGGAGACAAATCAATGTAGTTTTCATTCCCAAAGACGTCTCAGTCTATGACCTATAAGTCTATTATCTGTCCTTCCAAAAACTCTAGAACGACTGATTAATATCCATATAAATGGAGATTCATCGTCAGCTTTGACACAGAATGTAAAATAAAATACATAAATTTGAAAGTGAATTTCAATTTTTTACAATCGATTAAAAGAACAATCCATGGCATTAATTTTTTGAAAATGATCTTATGTAAATGTTGACCACGGCTATATCAGAGGTGGTCTATTCGGAAGGTCCAAGTTTGGACGACTCGTTCGTACAAAGCGACTGGTATCTCGCGGATAACACTAGTAATTTAGGGTTTCAAGGCGTCAATCGTAGCTGGCTTATTTCTGAAGACATGAGACTTTACATATCCCCAGAGTAAATAGTCCAAAGGTGTGATATCGCACGATCTAGGCGGCCAATTTACTGTAACAAAACGTGAAATTAAGTGCTCACCAAAAGTCCATTGTTTCACACGCTCTATGACTCGTAGCGCCGTCTTGTTGAAACCAGAGTCCACCGAGAACATGTGCTTGAATTTCAGGAAGCGCATAGTCCGTTAACATGCGCGATAACGGTTACCATTGACGGTAACATTCTGATTTGCCTCATTTTTAAAGATATATGCACCAATGATTCCACCAGCCCATAAACCACACCATTCCGTTGTTTTTAATGGATGTGATGGTAGCTCTTGGTACTCTTCGGGTTGCTCATCAGCCCAAATTTGGTAATTTTGTTTATTTAAGTATCCATTGAGGCAGAAATGGTCTTCATCACTGAACAAAATTTCACGATAAAACACCGGATTTTCATTGAGTTTTTCCAGAACCCATTCACTGAAAATATGACGCAAATTCAAGTCGCCTGGCTTTAATTCTTGCACAAGTTGAATTTTGTACACTTTTAGGCCGAGATCCTCACGTAAGATATTGTCGAATACGCCAAGTCAAGCCGCTGAGAACGACGACGAATTTATACGTCACGGTCTTCGCGTACACTCCCAGCTACAGCTGCTATAGTCTCTTCACTACGTGCTGGATGTGATCTAACCGGTCGAACATCATCCACTTGCGAATGGTATTGGCAATAGTGATTTCAGTAGATCGATTATGCGCACCGTAAGTTCCTCGAATCGCACGAAAAACTTTTCTCACAGAACGCTGATTTTCGTAACACAGATGAACAATTTGGAGACGTTGTTGTGGTGTGAGTCTTTTCAAAATGGCTTGCCAAGCGATACTGAACAAAAACGATGTAGCAGTTTGATAATAGTCTCGCGTAATCTGTCAAAAAAGCCTATTAAAAATCGAACCTCATGATGAACCTTTACAAGCTTAAATTGTTCCAAACGCTTTCTTAACGGCTCAACATGCCTACTGTAAAAGAATGTCTGTGGAAAGGGCTCTGCATTCATTAACTAGCCACATCGAATTATCCCTACAATAAAGGGAGTACACAATGGTTGCTTTCTTGGACATACAGGGTTCCAATGGGAACAAATGAGACCTTCAACCTGAGGTAATTGCTTGGTTTATGGCCTTAGACAAAGCAGTTAACCTTAGAAAACTAAGCAGAGTGCAAAAAACAGCATTCCTATGCATAAGCAGAGCTATGCGTTCTATTCCCTCTGCGACTTTAGACATTCCATGTCACTTGACAGCCCTCGACACCTTCAGCAGGCAATTAGCTGCGACTGCAACTATTCGCCTCAAAGCGACTACACAGTCGCCACGCTACTATTCTTAATATATTAGGAATCCTCGCAGAGAATATCGATTACGCCACACCTGAACTTTGGTTTGACAAAGACTTTCATGTAAGCTTCCCCTCTAAAACCTTCTGACACGAAGATGCTTTTATGGGGCAATCCATTTTTACAGATAAGCTAAATCTATGCCTTTCCTTCCGTCTTCCAAATCACTGTAGCGGGTTCTATCCTGGCTTCCTGGCTGAAGAAAAACGTGATATCTACAAGGGAAATCCGCATCTTTCCTGGACTCAGTCTCATTATATTCTTAAATCGCTATGGAGTGCCAGCAGAGATGGCAGAGCAGTTCAACCTTCACCTTTGCTGGGTGCCGGACCAGGGCCGATGAACTCGCCGAAATTGGAACCACTCTACCTATTCTATCGGAAAGGGGTAGCATAGATATACCAATTGTTACGTGTAAATCAATATTTAAGCTGAATGCTAATTAAAGAACAGACCTTAGATGGACTGTTTGACCAACATGTCTAGCGACCAAACCTATTTGGCCAAAGCTGGATCTAAATCGCTCTTAGAGTCTGATCGTTCTAAACAGGAAACATCAGCGTCATCATATTCGAGTTGTCCTTTAGTACAGGCTTTCCTTTCTTATAAGTATGTCAAGGATGTATCCCTTACCGGTTCTAGGATTGAGGTTACCAAGTGCTCAACACAACTCCTATTTCACTAAGTTGTCTTACTTAATTTACCAACAGAATTCCTCAACAATTTCCTATGTAGTTTCGAAATCCTTTTTCTTTAATTGCAAACATTGTGGCAAAACAATTTTGAAATGAACTCTCTAAATCACCAGCTTAAACATGACCAGTCCCAACTTAACTACTTCAGAACTTTTCCCATTCCCAGAGATAGAATTTTTAAATATTCATCTGCAGATTTATTTCAAATGTCCTTGCACCCTCATAACAGGCATATGCACACACCATACTCCATCCCCAATGCGCCCACAAGTATTATTCCAAATGGCCACACATATTCGTTTTGGGTGCATGCAGTTGCAATTGCAATTTATTCAAAATTGTATGCCCCACTGGGTAGATATGTATGATAGATACGGAGCTCAGATAAATCTGCGTCATTGATTCCAGGGGGCAAATATGTTAAATATGTGTACGGTGATACGACAACCCGATTGTACTCGTATGTATTTGGCCGAACAATGAGCAATATTGGGCTCATGGTGTGGTTAGAGGGGGTGTCAAGAGTGCCATGGCGAAAAGTGATTATTGAATTTCTCGTGTAACGAAAAGTTATATCACAGTTTTGCGTTATCCTGTTGCAGGTACATACTGCTCGTGCAAGGATCTTTCGTACGTATATTATATCCGTAGCTTTTCTTTATTATAGCCATCATAGCAGCTCATCTCCTCTTCTGTTCTCTTCCATATATCCATCTCCTCACGAGTATATTCCCATATCTATCTGTATCTATGTGGGAAACTCTTTATTTTTTTTTTTTGTTCATTCCGTCGATGCCAATGCCGCCCTGGCAGGAAGCGAAACGTCGAAAGTCGAAAGTAGAAAGTAAAATGTAAAATGTTGAAAGCAGCATGGAGTATTTTAATTTTACCACCAAGCAGGAGCAGTTTTTCAATTTGCGAATCTATATCCGAAAGGGAAAAGCCAAACAAAGGACTCCAACAAACCAACAAACCAACGGCACCAACACAAATGGCGTAGAGGATATTTTAAAGAGCAAAGCCGCTTATGAATTAAGATTAAGCTGATAGAAGTTGTACCCAAAAAAAAAAAAAAAATTTTTTCTCCTTTCTTCGGTTTTACTTGGAAATGTAAAAGGGGATTGTATTTTTTAAGAGCATTTATCTGAAGGAAATCAATGTGTCATCAATTTGTCCAAAAGAAGCTAGAACTACCAAGAAACTCGGAAAAGGGTTTTAGTTCGCATCGTAATTTGTAAGCGTAAAATGTAAGATTGTAGATGTTTTGAATAAGAACAGGCTTTACATTCTATCGATATGGTATTGTACTTACACCAGAATATTGGGAAATAAGAAACCATTGTCTGCCATTGCTACATATGTATATGAACCTGGCAGGCAGTTGGTAAATTATCCCTTTTTTTTGTAATTAACTACGAATCATTTGCGGATCAGTGTTTGGAGCCCTTAAATATATTGTCACACCTCACTGTTTTAATTTGTTGACCTTTTACACCTGCAAACTGTTAGCAGTTAATGTCAACACGGAATCTTTTAGACTAGTTGAGGTAATAATATAGAAATGAAGGCGACATATGTCTCCTAAATAAGTTTTTATAGCTCCGACGTGTTTTTTTTTTTTTTCTATTGAAATTGATCACTCATAAGTAGTTCATTGTACTCCTTGTATCTTCTTTCTATTAGGAGGTCAAAGTCTTTTGTAAAAAGACAGTACCAGCAGCCACAACATCAACGCTGACTACCTGTATCCTAATGCTAGTGCAGGCCGGACTCTCACAGAGATAGTGCTCAGGAATATCGTCATCACTCTCATAGTAGCTTTGTTTATCGCTCTATTTGGTGTTCCAAAAACGTGAAGAATCTGCATCTTAGTTTGAAACCCAACTAAAACGGAAGGCTTAACCGAGGACTCAGATAGTGCTAAAGCAGGTTTTTAGTTCTGATAAAATCTTCTTTAAGCCTTGGCTAGCAATTTCATCGGCGATTGCTCTCATGAACTACTAAGGAAGTTGTGAAAGTGCCATTCGTGAACACTTTATGGTATTCCTTTCCTAGCTCAAATTCTAGATCTCGTATTTTCGTAACAGCGGGAGTTCTGGTGTTTTCACGTCGGACAGCACTCCTATAGGGTCAAAGTCGAAACACCTTTAGGACAAGGCCATCTTCCTTTAAACGGGAGATGGATTTGAGGGTGCAGTCAACAGTATCAATGTTAACAGGAGAAAGATTTAACAGTGTGTCTAGAGCAGAGCCAGATATACTCTGGAAAGTCCCCATGTAGCCGAGGCAGACCTTTGGAGTTTAGTTAAAGCAGAAGTAACATTATTCTATAAAAATATGTTCCACTTGACAGCTGACGCATGGGATTGTGATTGTAAGTCCAGAGGACCTCTTTGACCTATGGTCATGATGCCAGAAAGACACAAAGAAGAGCATATTGTTTGCAATTCTAGATGTGTGAAATGCCTTCTATTCAATCAGGTGAAGTGATTTTCTGAATATGTTTGAGCATATTGGTGATAGTGAGGAACTACCTTAAAGTGTTGATCTGCGATACAACAGAAGGTCCTCGAGGAAAAGAAAACTCCTCCGGAGCAGCACATGAATCAATACTGGGATCTGACCTCTGGAACATTTCATACGAAGGCATACTTCGCATGAAGATGCCTAAAGTTACTTTCCTTGTACGGCACGCAGATGACAATGCCGCGGTTATTACCCCAAAAGAAGCTGGAAACGCGTAAATGAAGCTGAAACAAGTTATGAGATTGGTGGACTAATGAATGGATGAATACAGTCTTAGCCTAGCTACAGAAAACACCGAGATAGTCCTTCAAACTAAGAAAGGAATCCCGATCATTGTTTACTTCCAAATCGGACCCAAATTTATAACAAGCAAGAAAACAGTTAAATATTGTAAAGGGTTTTCCAATAGGGACTTGACAACTTTGAATTCAATTTGTGAACGCACTCTTTCACTAATCAACAAATTGTCAATTTATTCAGTAAACTCAACATTTTTATCATGGTAAAGTACACTAACGAGCTACGTTCTGCGATTGGGTTCTTCAATGACGAAGCTAATTTTTGGCTCAATGGGCTCGTCAGTAAGCAAAATATGCGTTATTGGTCAGGTGAAAAGCCACATGTGCTTCATGAATCACCACTTCATCCACAAAAAATAACTGTTTGGTGCGGTTTGCATGCCGACGGCGTTATTGGGCCATATTTTTTCGTCGACGATAACAATCGTCACGTTACTGTGAATGGTCAGCGTTATCGCGGCATGATCACCGATTATTTTTGGCCCGAATTTGAAGATATGGACTTGGACGACTTGTGATTTCAACAGGATGGTGCCACAAGCCACACAGCACACGCTACAATCGATTTATTGAAGAATAAGTATGGTGAGCGTGCTATCTTAAGACATGGGCCAGTCGATTGGCCGCCTCGTTCGTGCGATTTAACGCCGCTTGACTATTTTCTGTTGAGCTACGTTAAGTCATTGGTTTATGCCAACACGCCGACGATGTTCGAAGAGCTCAAAACCAACATTGAACGCGAAATGGCGGCCATTTCGGCCGAAATGTGTGGCCGAGTCTTTGAAAATTGGGCCAAAGGATCGACCGCTGCAAACGTGCCCGCGGTGGCAATATGAACGAAGTCGAGTTCCATTCATAAATATTTTGATTGTACTTCAAGCCAATAATAAAGTTTTTGAAATATCTCAAATGGTTTGCCTTTTATTTAAAAAAAAAAAAGTTGTCAAGACGTTATTAGAAAACCCTATACTTGTGGCTGACTATCAATACGAAACTCACCTACTGGCAGCACGTAAAGTCCGTATCGAAACAAGCGTATGTCACTAAGCAGATTGACGGCAAACTTAGGGGTTTCTACGCCCAGCAAACGAAGATCTGGGCAGACGCAGATGGCAGCAGTGAAGAGACATGGAGCTCTAAGCGTGCCAAGATCGTCTGTGGCAGTACGTTTACGACAAAAAGGCAGACAAAGGAATAGATCAAACGACAGTTGCAAAAGCATGGTCTGCGAAGCTGATCAAGACGTGGCTAAATAAAAAAGATGAAGATCCGTCGAAGCAAACTACCTACTACATCACCCTTTTTCTTATGGATATTTCAAAGTCTTACTTCACAGATCGATAACGCCAACACTCCAGTCTGCTAATACCGGGACTCTTTTTTTTTTTTTTTTTTTTTTTTTTTTTTGCAGGAGGTGGGAAACTCAATGACAGGAGCTTGTAGGAAGCATCGGCGTTATCAGCCCAGAAAACATGGTCGACAGGCAAATTTCTTCCTTCGTAGAAGTCACACACAGAACAAAAATGCTTGCTTCAGCACTAAAAGTTACTCATCAAGGCATTATAAAGCGATTGCATGCATTGAATTCATTATGAATTAAAGCCAAGATACGTTGAGCGCCGAAGAGTTTTCTGCATCACATCGTAACGTGAGATGAAAAACGGACCAGGTCGATGTTATTTATTATGAACTGTTGAAACACAACGAAACTATCACTGAGGAAACGTATCGACTTCAATTGATTTGATTGAGCCGGGCACTGCGCGAAAAACGGCCATAATACGAGCAGAGGCACGAAAAAGTGATTCTACAGCATGACAACATTCGGCCTTACGTTACCAAACTCGCTAAAATTGGAATTTCTATCCCACCCGCCATATTCCACAGATATTTCGCCGTCTGATTATTACTTGTGCCGTTCGATGGCACATGATCATCAGTTCCGCTCAAATGAAGACCGTTTTTTGAGACGCGCGAGGTGCGATTCATGTTGAATATTTGGGAAGGGGAAAAACAGTCATAGTAGCATACTACGTGGATTTATTGGGCCAATTCAATGCCGATTTGAAGAAAAAATGACCACATTTCGCAAAGATAAAGGTGCTGTTCTACCACAATAACGCACCGGATCACACCTTCGCAATCGCGAAATTAACCAGCCAAATTAGTCGAATTGCACTACAAATTTTTGTTCCTTAAAGATTAAAAGACCGCTTGCCGGAAAGAAGTACGGGTCAAAGGAGAAAGTCATCGACGCCGCAGAAGAATATTTTGTAGACCACGCAAAAGTCATACCATACGGAGGGGTTAAAAATGTTGTAGTACCGCTGGGAAAAGTGTATTGAGTTGATTAAGTTGCGTTGTCATTGTCATAATCCGAGTATTCATCAAGCAGCCCTTGTAAGTATGAAAAATCTGGCCCACAAAGGGGAATGAAAACGACACCACTAAAATAATGCCAGGTGGTTCATAATGAATGAGAGTCGCACATTATTTGAGACAGAGCGGTCCTGCTTCTAATTGTTATCAAAATTTCCATCATACCCTAAAAAAAAAAAAGGTGGGTTCTATGTTAATCAAAATATGTTCCGATTTCTGTACTATAAGGCATTTTTGGTATGCGGATATACGAGTATCTACCTACGCATTTCTGTTGCGGATTCATCAGATGTGCTACTGTAAAGTTGCAGTTATTTCAAGAGCTCTTGCTCTCCAGGGTGATATTTAAAGATTAAATATCTCAACATGAATCGTGAACATGAATGGTCTCCATAGCAATTATTGATGCAAATGGACAGTTTGGTTTCTCGACGGTTCAATTCACGATGAAAGCAGATCGAATGCAACTCCTTTCGGGAATCTCTCAAAAGGCAATAAAAAAAGAAAAGACTGGAAAATGTAGTTCAATGAAGCTCATAAAAAGGATATTCACCCACCGAGTTATTTGTCTGAGGTCTCTATACCGAGAGAATATTGAAATGAAATAAAAACCTTTTCCACATTTTGACAAAGATGTTCATAAGTGACACATTTTGTATATCCAATTTGGGTACTTCAGATGCTGTTTTCATACATCGCTTCCTGCAAAGCGAATAACGATGGCTTTGTCTGAATAATCGCCAATTGATCGGTTACTTGCGAGATATTTTTGGAGATATAATGAGCGATACGTATTCAACATTCATTTCACTTGGCCTTATTACCTGTTGTGGTCAGTGTCTTTGAGGTCATTCGGTTTGTTTTCGAACTTTTGGTACCGGTTTACTTATAGATATAAGATTTTATCGTGGTATAATTACTTGGATATTAGCCCACTTTAAATTACTTTGGCAACAAACGAGTATGCAGATACATATGCTTTATGAATCAGTTCATCAGTTAAAAACAAATAATCCACTCATTCGTCCAGTCCAGGCGGATAAAATCCTTTTAATCGATTTTATTTGTAATTTGGAAAATAATTTTTTTTTTTTTAATGCGAATTTTTTTAAAGCCAATTAAGGACCTTTTTTATGTCCAAAAGGAAATTAAAGTTCCGATGAATGCTTAATGAAATGTGTTTGAAGAGGAGATTACTTATCCCTACTGATTCAAGGCCATCCGATTGAAAGGGATGTTGCATGAATACTCAGTTGAATAATTTGAATTAAATACACTCACTCATTAAACGCACGGATTTTCTAGCTAATTTTCACATCAGAAGTATTGAAATAATTTGAGAGTGGCTTAGAATTTTGTGAGAAACTATGACTTTCAGGTTTTGTTTTTGCAGAAAATACAATTTGAAAGCTCAAAATTAAAATTTAATTTCAATTTGTTTAGCCAACATCTTGATTTGAATACGACAACAGTCAATTTATTTAATTGGTTAATTAAGTATCCTTAATTAAGAAAACGGGCTACACACTTGCCAGACTCGACGATAGGTCCAGAAGCCCAAGTAAACCCTTCCCAGAGAAGGATAAATAGACCGCTCACAAATCGAAGCTCACAATCAACTCTTTTCAATCCTTCAAAACACCTTGGTGAGGATAGAATAATATCAGTTTTACTACGAAAGCGCATCCCTGCTATCTGTATTATTTAACTTATTTAGAGCTAGTTAGTCGTGAAAATATTTACCAAAAAAGTGGAAAGAGGTTGCTGTCAAATATATAACTAAGGTAGAACGCAGACCATCTGAACTCCCAAAGTCATATACACCAATCAGCTTAACTTTCTTTTTCATCAAAACTATGGGAAAAAATCCTAGATAGCCATATCAGACACGGGGCACTTCAAATGAACCCACTTCACAAATATCAATATGCCTACAAAATGTTACCACAAGAATAGAAAAATCTCTGAGAGATATAGAGGTAGCAGTTGGTTTCCGCTATAAAGAAGAGGCATTTGACAACATAGAATTCTCCGAGATATATAGAGGCATTCAAAACTTGGGAGTTGAAGACTCCAAAACTATAAAAACCTCATTAGGCAGCAATAAACTCAGTGTGATAGCTATCACATGCTATCCGAATCAGAGGTTAATTCGAAGACACAATTTCGGATCGCCTCCAGAGGGCTTTGAATCTAGTTGCTGAGTGGTGTACCAAAGTTGGCCAAAGCAAATCCCCAAAAAAGCACCATTCTTAAATTCACTAAGAGACGAAGGCAAGAAAGACTCAGAAATCACACTCTCTTTGGTGAAACAATAGAGTTCTCAACGGAAGTCAAATATCTAAGAATCACACTTAATGAAAAAGTTGCCTGGAAACCTCATATTTCTAAAACTTTTGACAAGGCTTTTGACAAACACCTCACTATGGACCAGCAAATATCTAGCTGTAAAAAATTTGGGACTTCATCCCAAAATGACACTTTGCTTGTACACCACAATTACGAGACCTAATAAATGGGTGGAAAAGTCCGTGCCGTTTCTAAGAACCACTTGAATTAAATCCATATCATTTTGAGTTAGTACCAACCTTCAAAAGATACGAGTATAAATTTGACAGCTGTCGGACGATTAGTTTTCGAGATATAGCGTTGTGAGTGAAGTAACTTTTGTTATTGTGAAAAAAATGGAATCCAAGCAATTTCGTGTGTTGATGGGAAAAAATGCAGCCGATGCAAAGAAATGGCTTGATAAGTGTTACCCGGACTCTGTACTAGACGACCGAACCATTCGCAAGTGGATTGAAAAATTTAAAAGTGGTCATACAAGCACTGAAGATGATGCACGCAGTAGACGTCCAAAAGAGGCTGTTTCAGATGAAAACATCAAAAAAGTCCACAAAATGATTACGAATGACCGTAAAGTGAAGTTGATCGAGATAGCTGAGGCTCTGAAGATATCAAAAGAGTATGTTGGATACATCATACATGAATATTTGGACATGCGAAAGCTCTGTTCAAAGTGGGTGCCGCGTTTGCTGACAGTCGACCAAAAACAACAACGTGTTGATGATTCAGAGGAGTGTTTAAAGCTGTTCAACCGTAATAAAGCCGAATTTTTGCCTCGGTAAGTGACAATGGATGAAAATTGGCTCCATCACTTTACACCAGAGTCAAGTCGGCTGTCAGCTGAGTGGCGAGCAGGCGACAAACCTCGTCCAAAACGGACAAAAACTTAACAGTCGGCTGGCAAGTTTATGGCATCCGTATTTTGGGATACACATGGAATAATTTTCATCGACTATCTCCAAAAGGGGCAGACTATCAACAGCGAATATTACATTGCATTGTTGGAGAGTTTGAAGACGACATCGCAGAAAACCGGCCGCTTTTGAAGAAAAAGAAAGTGCTGCTTCATCAAGACAATGCACTGTTTCACAAGTCGATGAAAACGATAGCAAAATTGAATGAATTCAGCTACGAATTGCTTTCCCACCCACCGTATTCTCTAGATTTGGACCCCAGCTACTATTTCCTGTTCGCAGACCTCAAAAGAATGCTCGCCGGAAAGAGATTTAAGACCGATGAAGAAGTAATCGCCGAAACAGAGGCCTATTTTGAGGCTAACTCGAAATCGTACTGCAAAACTGGTATCGAAAGATTGAAAAATCGTTTCAATCAGTGTATCGCCCTCGAAGGCAACTATATTGTTTAATAAAGCTGAATTTTGCAAAAATGTTGTGTTTTACTATAAACTATTTACTTACACTTACACTGACTTTTCAGCCCATGTGTTATCATCTCGTATGCAGATAATGCTTGTTGCCAAAAATAATCGATAGCCTATGTTTGCATAATTGGTGCAATGAAAACCACACCAAGAATTACGCTTGAAGTTATTCTAAACATCCCACCACTTCATCTGGAAATCATGAAAGATGCAATGGTAAATGCCTACATGCTCATCACAAAAGATGAATCCAATTCCAAACTGGTTCATGCCGTAATTCTTCATGAGTTCGAAAAAGGACTAACTACTTGAAATACTCGTACACTTAATAAACAAATGTTTACCAAGATAGAACTTGGTTACAACAAATGCAACGTGAGAAGTTATCATCTCCTGGATTTCATACTATCTTGGCTGGGTTTCACATATGATTTTTCGCGATTGAGTTCATGTGGAATCCAATTTCCTTGCTTTTAAATATATCCAGCTGCTTTTAAAGGTTTTGAAATGGCTGCTTGAGTCACACCTAAAGATTCTGGCAGCTCTTCTTATGTTTGGCAACAATCTTCATAGAGCAATGCTTCCAGTTCTTCATCTTCAAACTTTTTTGGCTGTCCAGGACGTTTATCGTCTTCCAAGCCAAAATCACCACTTTTAAATCGTGCAAACCATTTTTGGCACGTTCGCTCAGCTAGCGCATGTTCACCATAAGCCTCCACCAAAATACGATGACTTTCGGCAGCAGTTTTCTTCATGAAGAAGAACTCCCCGCAACAACACTTTTTCAGGCACAAAGTTCCACATATTTGAGTGAAAAAAAATTATTGTTGTTTACGCTTCAAATGAATGACATGTACTGAAATGACGAATTGTACAATAACAGTAGCTTTCCAACGCATGTTCCAATGGAATAATAACAATGAAACAATACAAGTTACGCCATCTCTTAGCAAGAAAAGTCATCGTATTTTGGTGGAAGTTTATGGTGAACAAGTACTAGATGAGCGAACGTGCCAAAAGTGGTTCGCACAATTTAAAAGTTGTGATTTTGTCTTGGAAGACGATGGATGTCCTGGGCAGCCAAAAAAGTTTGAAGATGAAGAACTGGAAGCATTACCCTATAAAGATTGTTGCCAAACACAAGAAGAGCTCGCAGAATCTTTAGGTGTCTCTCCAACAGCCATTTCAAAATGTTTAAAAGCAGCTGGATATATTCAAAAGCAAGGAAATTGGGTTCCACATGAACTCAAGCCGAGAGACGTCGAAAGGCGGTTTTGCATGTCCGAAATGCTGCTGGAACGCCACAAAAGGAAGTAATTTTTGCATCGGATTGTTACTGGTGATGAAAAATGGATCCATTAAGATAACCCCAAACGCAAAAATCATATGTGAAAAACGGCCAACCAGCCAAATCAAAGGCAAAGTCGAATATTCATGGCGCGAAGGTAATGCTCTGTATTTGGTGAGATCAGATGGGTGTGCTGTATTATGAGCTACTAAGACCGAGTGAAACCATCAATGGACAACGTTACCGAACACAATTAATTCGTTTGAAGAGAGCAGTAGCCGAAAAACGCCCGGAATATGCGACCAGACACGAGGCAATAATTTTCCATCATGACAACGCTCGGCTCCACGTTGCTATTCCGGTTAAGAACTATTTGTATAATAGTTAATGGGAAGTCTTACCCCACACGCCTTATAGCCCAGACCTTGCCCCTTCTGACTACCATTTGTTCCGGTCGATGCAGAACGCCCACACTGAAATACGGTTCACATCAAAACAGAATACCAAAAATTGGCTTTATTCATTCTTGGTTGCCAAGCCGGCGCAGTTTTTTTGGGATGGGATCCACAAATTGCCAGAAAAATGAGAAAAAGTCATAGCTTCAGATGAGCAATACTTTGAATAATACTATTGTACATGTTTTTCTAAAATAAACGTTCACATTTTGAAAAAAAAAACCGTATGAATTAAATTACATACCCAATATGATACATTTTATTCGAATTGCTTATATTGTGAACGTCCCGAAAAGCCAGAAATAGAGTGTCAAATGCGATTGGTTTTAAATGATGATAAGCCCTTCCACTGTTCCCCACGAAGGTTATCACATTGTAAGAAAGGTCAGGTTTAGGCAATTTTAGAGGAGATGTTAGAAAAAGGTGTGATTATACTGTGTGATTTGAAAAGTGCATTTCATCAAAAATGAGTGAGGATTCAATCAAATATACTTCTTTCGTTACACCTATGGGCCAATATGAATACGTAAAAATGCTGTGTAAACACAGTGTTTGATGATTTCATAAGAAAGGGTAAGATAAACATCTATATAGACGATATAATGATAACAACCGAAACAACAGAAGAGCATTTGAAAATACTAGGTGGAGTGAAAAGTAACCTCTTTGACCGCCAGAATGCGCTGCTACTGCAAAAAAGGTCATGGTGCCTTGAAGTCCGTTCATATTTAGGCAGACATGTCAAATTTCGGTGCGATACTGTCTTTAATTTTGTTTTGACAGCTGATTGTTGTTGACGTGTTTGGCATCATGTTGAGTATGGACAAAAACGATTTTCATTCTCTCATAAAACATTATTTCTTGAGAATAAAAACGGCGAAGGAAACAAAATAAAAGTTCGACAAATAATATGGCGCTAATGCTCCGTCAGATTACACCGTCAAATATAAGTTTCGAGAGTTTCGTGGTGGCCGCAACTCCACTACCGATAAATTCCGCAGCGGCAGGCCCTCCAATGCGGTTACAGAGGACAATGTCAAAAAAATACATGAAATGGTGTTGGCTGAGCGGAAAGTGAAGGTGCGCGAGCTAGCAAATACCACAAAGATTAGTATGTATATGGCACACGCCATATTTTGGGCAATATTCCGCATATTTTAGCCGTTAGTCTTATCGCGAATAAAACAAACACAATCCTTTAAAAAAAAAAATAGTTGACGCTCTTTATTTGGTTGCTTATAGGCGTCTGTATTCTACAGTGTTTGACTTACGACTAATCTCTTACCTACCGGGAGTCTCTTTCGCTAGTGTGGCCACTTTATAATCACTAGTGTTAGTGTTAGTGTTGCTACTTTATATTTCTTACATAATATGAACAAATTATCCTGCCGCTGGATGCCGCGCATACTCACTCCTGACCAAAAACACGAGCGCGAGAGCACTTCGAAAGTGTGTTTGGACTTGCTGATGCGGAATCGGGCGGACTTTTGGCGTCGAACACCAGAGAATAGAATGAGTGCCCGGCAATGGACTGAAGCCGGCACGAGTGCTCTAAGAGAACAACCCCCGTTCATTTCGAAGGAAGAGCTTCAAACGATCTTCGACACAATTAGAAGTATGAAATCAGTGGGAACCGATGGAATACTGAACATTGTGCTTCGACATCTCCCACTAGAACCGGTGGACATTTATACTACCCTGTTTAACAATGCAATGAATAATGCACATTATCCCGCGCATTGGAAAACTGCGGTGGTACATCCCATCCACAAAAGGGATAAAGACATCTCCAAACCGGCGAATCTCCGGTCGATCAGTCTCCTTCCAAACATCACTAAGGTTTTTGAAAAAGTTATCAATAGAGTCCTGAATAAGTGGGTTGAGGACAATAATATATTTTCGGATAATCAATTGGGTTTCAATGCAGGGCATGATGTCATTCATGTGACATGATGGTGCGATGTGACTTCTACTGGTACATTGAACATTAAAAACGGTCTGCAAAAAGGTGCGGTTCATTCGCCAATCCTTTTCAACATTTACACAAGTGATCTGATAGGATCACTTCACCATGCCATAGCGTACGCAGACGACTTAATCGCGTACAGATCAGGTCCAAAGATTGAGGTTATAAACATTCTTTTGCAGTGTGACTTCGATAAAATTAAACAATATTGCGATGACTGAAAGATGAAGATTAACTTTCAGAAGTCGGAAACCATTCTGTTTAGGACGCCTTTTTCTGGGGCCTTTGCGGATAACTGAAAGAATTGGCGAAAGTTTCAGATCGTGGAACAACACGGGCAGCCACTTGCTTGTCGAAATGTAGTCAGATACCTTGAGATCAATATCTGTATTTTAACAAACATATAGATGTTGCTCTGGCCAGAGCCAAAGGTGCTTTTGCCCTTGCAAAGAGACTGTTTTATAACAGGCAACTCGATGGGAGGATAAAGGTGATCTGCTACATGGCCCTTATCCGGCCCATGCTTGTATTTGGTTGTCCCGTGTGGTTCAACGTGAGAAGATTCGGGTGTTTGAGAGGGCTTGCCTTAGGGCTTGTCTTCGCCTATACAGAACACCAGTGTCTGAGTACATAAAATTCTATCGCAATGAGGTCTTGTACAATAGGGCTAACCTAATAAGAGTGGACAATTTTGTTATTAAGTTGACTCGAAGGCACATTGCAAGAGCAATGACCTCGTCGAATAACCTGATCTCTGGGGCTTACTACCCCAATTATATGTATCACGAAACAGTACATACTACGATAGAGACGTCACACACGGCAGTGCGGAGCGTCTTCGGTTTAGTAGGGCGGTAGGGAATCGTGACATTTTGGTGGCTTGTTGAAGGAGCGGAATCTACGTCGTCGAATTCCTCTGGTGCTTGCAAAAAGGTCATTCCAAAATTTAAAGGACCATATAGGATAGCAAAGGTTCTATTAAATGATAGATATTTATTGAAGGATGTTGAAGGCTTTCAACTGAGTCAGATTCCGTACGAGGGTATATGGGAAGTGGCGAATATCAAAACTTAGATTAATTCGGGAGCTGGTATAATCGGGACCATTAATTGTCAGTAAGGCCGAATTGTGGCAACACTTCCAAAGAAGATTGACGTTGTCTAATAAAAATGCGGGGGCAGAGTACTGGTCTGATCGTAACGGTTTTCTTAAGGTTGCTACTACTTGAACAGTTACAAGTCGCCGGCGATAGGTGCTGTTGACGGCAGAACCACTGGTAGTTTCTAGCAGGACTTAAATCACGATACCATGGTAGACAGGACCCACCCCTATCTCGGTCCGGGCCTAACTTGTTGAGGTTGGCCGTCTTGTGAAAGCGAAATGGTGGCTGTAGTTTAAACCCAAACACAGGAAGAGTACTCTTGTTACTTTTACCTAATGTAGAGTTGCAATAAATACTGGGTGTTGTGACCCTAAAATTAACGAGAGGTGTTAGGTCAGCCCCGGCTCATACCAAGTTCTGCTTTATAATTACTCTATTAATGTAGGTGAGCGATGAAAAGGCGTATCCTTACTCCTATGGATGTATAGCCATCCCGTGAAATTAAGTATTTCTGACAGGTGTTAACATTTATCCGAAGACTCCTCCAGACTGCTTGCTGAGATCGCAACCGGGCATAATGTGAAACACGGTAGTGAAACAGAAACTCTGCACTGATGAGTTGGTTGCTGTTACTTTTACTGAAGCGTAAACTCATTTTTCTACAAGAGATTGACAAATTCAAGTTAAAATAACGTACGAGGGGACAATGGATAGTGCTTTTTCTATGTGCTCTATTCGCACTGAAAAAAAAGGCACATGTTGACATCTTCTGTCACGTAAAAATCAAGTAGAATTTCCAAAGTTCACCCAACTCAGTAGAACCATCTGTTTCTATTAGTTTTTTACGGATGCATGAACATTATTAAAAGCAGATGGAAATGTTTTGTTTTGGTCTAAGAAAAAATTCAACAAGTAGTAAAGGTTTACACCTTATCTCTAGAGAGTAGATAAGGATGCTACTAGGTACGTATGTATCGACACTACTACTAGTTTGGAGGTATGGTGGTATCAGCAAGACAATTGCGAGCTGGTTGAAGAAATTTTTTTATTCAGGTTTGAACTAACGTTCTTAAAATCTATATTAATCCATAGAAAATAGTAAGTTCTGCCTTACCAAATTACATTCGCCATTCAGTTGCCCACTTTAAATTAAATAAAAATTCTTCACAAAGCAGAAGTTCCACTAGGTGATACTTAAACCGGTCGTATCTCCAAATCTTATAGTAAATGTGTGTTTCAATAACTTCCCACTAAAGACCGTCAGGCTGTATTCCAATTCCAATTCCAACAAAACAAGAATCCTATGTGACTTTATCTCCAAACCAAAAAGCCGTCAAAACAATCAATCAACAATCACGGAAAGGTAACGCAATCTAATATCGAGTCGTCGAGTCATCGAGTCATCAAAAAATGTGATTTATTGTATATCTTTGTGGCGACTGACAAAATGTTAACTGCGCAGGTAAATCACTTGAAAAATTCCAAAGAAATCAGTGAAAAATGTTCAATTGTACAAGCCGATCGATCGTGCTCATCAATAATTTCTCCTGCGTAGCCATTCGAAATACTGATTAGACTTTGGGGGCTGGAAATGTTGTGGGGATTTTTTGAAGAAATCTAGACAGTTTCATGGGTCATACTTTATTCCAAATACAAAAAGATTTACAAACGGAAAAGCCCATTACCACGGTTTACACAATATTCTTGTAGATTCTACGAGTGTGCTTGTCGCTATTTAATTTTACGACAGACACTGTGGATCTGTTTTTTTTTTGGCTCAAGTCAACATACACATAACCTTACCTCATTCTGTAATTTTCAGTCAAGCAAACTCCGACAGCTATGCGTGTATACGATTTTCTCTCAAATCTTCCCCGAAATTAGCCACAAATTTGTGTTTTTCTTGTAATAAATTACATTGCCAAAACAACACCTACAACATGTTGCCACTTCAGTCTTTCTGTGGCGTCTGTGAAATCTCCCCCCCTCCCCTCTCATAAAAACCAGTTTTAACAAACAATCAAAAACCCACTATCCCCAGAGATTGTAAATGGTAATAAAGAAACCACACACTGAAGAGAGAAGCAACTTGATTTGCACTTTGCTGACATCGACGCGATAAAGTAGCGATTAAGCGCGGATCAACTGAGCGAATTATCAACCGAAATATGAGAGAAAACAAACCATCAGCAAGACGATAATCAAAACAAACAACACAACAAAATTCTGATTCATAAACGGGAATAGCAGTGCGATATTCAACCATTTCCAAGCCAGCAGCAGTCGTGTAAACAGGTCGCGAAATTTATCCGAACTCAAGTATCTCTCAGTTATTATTCGTTCGTGTTGTGTTGTTAGTTGGATCCACAAAAATGTTAGAAAAAGTGATTTTAATTTTGGCTGCAATTTGCTGCGTCACAGCCGCGATAGATACTCGTGCTTGCGCACGCGATAATGAATATGTAAGACTTTCCTACCTGTCATACTATAATAGGTTCCTTTAAATTAATTTGATTTCCTTGCAGTGCCTTAATCATTCGGATTGTTGCTCCAACACCTGCCTGAACTACCTGTACAAGTGTTCCAGCATTCAAGGACCACAGGCGATTGGTGGAGGAGTATCACAAAGTGCCCCAGTCCTATTTGCTCCACCACCCTTTTCGACTAGTAGACCTTCAGCTGCGTCACTGTCTGACTTGATTCAAATAGTTTTTCGCCCATTGGGGAGTTTACCACAAGTTGGCAGGGAAATTAACTCAATCGATTCTCGTATAGGCGAGAATGAACCTAAAGTTGGAACTCAAACTGAACCTCAAGAGGAGGAAATACCCCTTCGTGCTGGAAAACCCACCACTGATGCACCACCATGCAAGGAAATCGGCCAGAAGGTGAGTTTTATTAGATTCGGATGAAGTCTTGATAAAGTATCTGTCTTTTTCAGTGCTACTTTAATGATGAATGCTGCACCAAACGTTGTCATGGATTCCTCCACCAATGTGTCACATAAACATTCTGCAGTTGAACTTTTGGATGTGAATTTTTGATTAAACAATAAATCCGTTGTTTTCGGTTTATTTTGATGAAACCTAACGTAGTAACCAAATTGGACTTTCTCTTTCGATTGATTTTGCTGCAGGTGGTGTGCCTTTCTCTAGTGGAATTCTGAATTTCAGTGAATCAACGGATGCCAAGATACACATAGATCGTTTTCGTATTGCAGAATCACTTCTCAGGTGCAATTAAATTCGAGCAATCAAATATAATTACCTAATTTTGCTGTTTCGGTTATTTCCGAGAAGGATTGTGGATTGACTGGCAGTGCTTGTAGTTAGTTTTACAGAACAAAGGAAACTTGTATGATTTGCACTAGGTCACTGATAATAAGTTGATTCTGATTTTGCCTTAGAATTGTTGCATTGTTCATGCAATTGCGTCTTATCAGCTGAATTTACTCACTTTGAGAACTCTCACCTCATCTAACAACTTGTCAAGAGAATGTGAAAACCTTGATCACATTGCTCAAACATATGGATGTGCTGGGTAGTGTTAACAGCTTCCCTGTCCCATGAGTCATATACGAGTTCACGAGACACATGTGACTCAATTCTCTATACAATTTTGGGCAGATTTTTTTGCTATGCTTTCGCGACTTTTTCCTGATAGCTATCTATCAAGGTTTTATTCGTAGAAAAAAATTACAAAATCAAGCATGATTCTCATCTAAACAAGATACCTCTTTATACCTTTTGCACTCAGTGTGTCCATGCTTCGTTTTTCTAGCCAATAATCCTTGATTTTTCAACTTAACGTAGCACCCAGCGCATCTTTTTCATACCAGTTTATTGTGTATATTTCGTGGAATTACTTGCAGATTATGCCAGGAATTGCTGAAAGAAGAAATTGAATTTAAAGATCTTGATGGAGAAGGGAGGAGACTGAAGATCTTTGATCTGTGGTTGATGCCGCTAGTCCAAGCAAATCTCGGATTAGATGCTCTTGCATGCATCAAGTATAGCTAACGGCGACTTTTACGTAACGGAGAATAGAATAAGCAAGTTGGTTCGTAATAATAATGCACTTTTTGGCTTCATTATATTTGTTTATTGCATCTGGTTTCATGACATCAACTCTTTTTGTAGTCACTTTTACAACTTCTTCTGTCAAATTTATTTTATTTTCACGTAAAGTGCCGCACAAGTCAGTTTTGCGACCTTTTAGGTACTCATACTTAGGTACTCAAACTGGTATAACAGTTGTCAGCAATAACAATACGACATTCACCTAAAAGCGATTCTGTAAGATGTACCACTGTTGAACCAGTTTCATCAAGACCCTCTAACTTATGCGACATTCCGGAATAAATTTGGTAAGACCATGTATAACTATTTATTGCACAAGCCTTATATATGTATTTTCATACCGTAGTGATCTGTTTTCGCTGAGTTTTGGGTTCTTATAATCAACTTTCCATGAAATTTGACCATAGACTCATCAACGACTATAATATCGGAAGATATATACAAAAGGTGATTCATCCTAAAGTTTGATTTATAATGTAAAACAGCTTAGATAAATTTGAAAGAAAACTTAAAATTTTAATCATCAGTTAAAGGAACATTTCATGGCATTTATTTTTTTAAAATGATTTTATATAAATGTTGGCTATAACTATATATAAGGTGGTGCATTAGAAAGATTCAATTTTGGGCGACTCATTCGAGCAAAGCGACTGGTATCTCGCGTATGACACGAATAATATTGGCTTAAAAAGCGTCAATCGAAACTGGCTTATCCCTGAAGACCTGAGAGTTTAAATATCCTCAGAAAAAATACTCCAAAGGTGTGGTATCGCACGATCTAGGCGGCAAATTTACCGTAGCAAAACGTGAAATTAAGCGTTCCCCAAAATGATTTCTCAACAAGTCCATTGTTTTACGCGCTGTATGGCTCGTAGCGACGTCTTGTTGAAACCAGAGCTCACCGAGACCATGTGCTTGAATTTCAGGAAGCACATAGTCCGTTAACATGGCGCAATAGGAGTTACCATTGACGGTAACATTCTTATTTGTCTCATTTTTGAAGAAATGTGGACCAATGATTCCACCAGCCCATAAACCACACCGTACCGTTGTTTTTAATGGATGTAATGGTAGCTCTTGGTACTCTTCGGGTTACTCATCAGCCCAAATATGGTAATTTTGTTTATTAAAGTATCCATTGAGCCATCACTGAACAAAATTTCACGATAAAACACCGAACTAAAAATATGACTTTTTGTCAAGACGCTTGGCTTCAATTCTTGCACAAGTTGAATTTTGTACGCTTTTAGGCCGAGATCCTCATATAAAATACGCCAAGGCAAGCTGCTGAGAACGACGACGAATCGATTCGTCACGGTCTTCGCGTACACTCTCAGCTACAATCTCTTCACTACGTGCTGGATGTGGTCTAACCGGTCGAGTGTCATCCACTAATGTAACTGGGACTCAGGTTTGCGAATGGTATTGGCAATAATGGTTTCAGTATGTCGATTATGCGCACCGTAAGTTCCTCGAATCGCACGAAAAACTTTCCTCATATATCGCTGATTTTCCTAATACAGCTGAACAATTTGGAGACGCTGTTGTGCTGTGAGTCTTTTCAAGATGACTTGCCAAGCGATACTGAATTAAAATAACAAAACAGTTTGATCACTTGTGATCTGTCAAAAAAATCCTATTAAACATCGAACCTCACGATGAATCACCCCTAAGATTTCGAAAATTGTTTATCACTTTATGTATAAGTGGGTCTCTTTTATGAGTTCTTCGTTCTCCAATAAAACCTATTTGGACTTTTGTAAAATGCCAGCATCTAAGAATTGAGGTGAACCTGTTGTATGACATATTTATTCTGTGCAAAAGAGGACTATAGTACAGAATTGAGACCCATATACATAATGACAACAAAAAATATTTTCAAATTGTCTCTACTGACATCTTGCTATCTTTCATTTGAATAAATTATGCAGTACGTACCTCTTTCAACTACTGAACGTAATTTTTAGTATGAATGACCATTCCCTCAATTAACTCATCAGATACAAAATAAGCACAGATTTTGTTCAAACTAACTCGCCCGTGTTCAGTAATTGGGGCAATCTTTTGTACATCGAGATCAATAAAAAATGTTTCCCATCCATCCCTCAAAACATCTCTTTTCCATTCAGAATCAGGCGCAATATATGTATGTCGATGATCTTTCCGGTGCTTGCAAAGGAATCTCGTTACTTCTGTCTGCATTACATTCTAAAAAGTTTGCAATTACCTTGGTATCCTGGCTTTCTTCATCGACATCATTGGGTTGATTGAATTCGAATTTTCTAAATAACTTATCAATTCTTCAGTCGTATATCTTTTATTAGTCATGTTCACCAATTTTATCAAATATAACCTCAAATAAACAACTAAAAAACAAGACCATGTATGTATTTGACAGTGATCTGTCAATTAATCGTTATTTTCACTCAAAAACCCATTTATCACACAATGATCGATGTGTTCACCTATGAGTCATTGAACGTGGTAAACAAAAATGTTTCGTCCTACGTCCATGAGTCACATATGAGTCACAAATTAATCAAAATAAGATAAATCTATTGTATATCCAGTAATTTATGAAAATATGGATTCGTTTGAAGCGGATCGTGTATGGACATACATAAACGAGGTGTGTTCAAAAAGTTAATTAAAAGATTTTGAGTGATGAAAATCTTTACTTGGACTTTTACAATTGTTTCTGTTAAGTGGAAAAAATGGTATCCGCCAAGTGGCTGCCGCCAGTGTTGATACGCATTTGTGCCCGTTTTATCGCATTTTCCATGACTTTCCGCTAGATTTCCGGTGATAAATGTTCGCATTCCTGTGGCATGTTCTCCTTACGGGCTGCCATTGTCTGAGACTTGTTGGCATAAACCCACAACTTCAAGTAGCCCCAAAGAAAGAAGTTTGGGACAGTTAAATCGGGAGATCTTCCTGACCATGCCAAATCGCCAAAACAGGACATTACGCGACCAGGAAACGCTTCAATAACAATATCCTGTGTTCTGCTCATTCTGTGTGTGCGGTTTTACCATCTTGTTGAAACCACATGTTCAGCTAGCCCCGCTCATCCAATTCCGGCAGTAAGAAGTCGTTTATCCTGGCTCTGTAGCATTTGCCAGTAACAGTGACCGTATTTCCGATGGCGTCTTCAAAAAAATACGGCCTAATCACTCCTCCCGGGTGAACGCCGCACGCTTTAAGTGGATGTTATGGCTCTTTGTGCATCACACGCGGATTTTCAGTGCCCCAGAAACGAAAATTTTGCTTATTGAAGTAACCGCTTAAGTGAAAATGCGCCTCATTGCTCATAATAATTTTTGACACAAAATCGTCCTCTTCGTTGTTGAGTTCGAGGATGGCTTTACAGTAATTCATGCGCTACTGACTATTTGAACTTTGTACAAGAACATGTGTAAGTTTTTCACAAAAAATCGCTGTAGGGTCTGATGATGCTCAATTGCGAGATCTGTCGCCTGGTTGATGTTTCTTCATTCTCAGCGACATCTGCAGTCACAGCCGCGATATTCTCTGCCGAATGACCAGTCCGTTGGCGGCCATGCCCTGCATGGTCTGGAATATTGCAGCGACACGATTATGAAATCGACGTCGAAATTCATGCTGTGCCAACAACACCAACCGATTATTGGTCAAAAATGTCGACACAATTATTCCACTCTCTTGGGGAGTATAGCGCGCCATTGTTTGTTTATTTGTATACTGCAGCTGTCTACTTCACAAGTGTCAAATATGATTGACGTACGACGCCATTTGCAAAAAATAAACCATCTTCCGATAGGGTGATCAATTTTGCTCCACTTTGTACATTCGATTATCGATGTTTTTTTTTTTTTTTCCTGTGTAACACGTCCCGAACACAAAGCTTGTTCATTACTTCAAGTATATAACATAGCTATTTAGTTTGTTTTTGACAGATAGAAGGGGATTAGACGGGATTATTATAAAAAATGGAACAAAGGATTTGCGTGAAATTTTGTGTTAAAAACGGAATCAAGTGCTCTTAAGCTCTGTTGACAGTGGTATACTGTGAGTAAAAAAAAAAAAAAATTGTTCACAAGTGGTACAAGCTCAAACCTCGCTCTGGACGTTCCAGCACATCAACAAAAGATGGTAACGTCGAAGGTGTGAAGAAAATGTTTTTGAAAATCCTCGAAATACCATAGGGGAAGCTGCTGAGAACGTTGGTATATCAGTCGGCTCTTGTCCTGCAATTTTTTCGGATACTTTGGGTATGAAACGTGTGCCAGCGAAGTTTGTTCCGATAATTCTGAATTTTGATGAGAAGCAACGTCGCTATGAGCATATCTCAGTAACTCCTGATTTTGTCAATGATGATCCTGACTTGCTCAAAAGGGTCCTAACTGGTGATGAATCATGAGTATATGGTTATGCCGTCGAGACTAAAGCCCAATCGTTCCAATGGAAGAACCAAAGAGAGAGAAGAGAAAAACAAAGCACGTCGAGTTCAATCAAATATCAAAGTTTTGATCACTTTTTCGATGACCGTGGCGTAGCGTGTCAGGAATTTCTACCTCAAGGTCGTACGGTCAATAACGAGTATTACCTTGAAGTGTTGCGCCGTTTGCGAGAAGCGATACGAAAAAAAAGTCCGTATAATTGTGTAAAAACAATTCATGGCTTTTGCATCCCGATAATGCACCTGCTCATTTTTTGGCCAAAAACAACACTACAATCGTGCCTCAGCCATCACATTCACCGGATTTGGCCACATGCGATTTTTTCCTGTCCCCATCGCTCTAACAACTCAAGGCTATACCAAAATGTTCTTATGAGAAGTGCTTCGAAGTTTGGAAAAAGCGTTGGCATAAGTGTATTATATCTGAGGGGTATTACTTTGAAGGGGACAAAATATTGATGGGTATTACGATTTTTTTCCAGTTGCATTCAATGGCGCACTGCAAGCTGGTTGGGGTCCCTTTCCATTTGCGTACGCCAGCTAACATCCGACCGTTCTCCTCTACGTCGAACTTTGGGGTTAGACTAGAAGTCTCTTCGAGTGGAATCTAAAACATCCATTCGCTCAATATGGCTCTCTCTCTAACTGCTGGGGTAAGTATAGTTTAAAATTTGTGTATATGGTAGAATAGAGCTAGAAAAATGCGGTCTAAAGAAAACATGTCTTTTCGGCTTGGAAAAGCAAAGAGAGAGTTAATTTATTCTTCGTGGGTTAAGTTTATTTGTTTACAGTCACATTTGAATTCAGTTTTAGATTAGTTTCAACAATTATTACAATCTCAATAAAGATACTAATAATTTTAAAATGAAATGTTTGTATGATGTATTGTAATTGTATTTTAGAACGCTAAGATTGGATCGGTAGGCACCCATTTCAGCAGCTTCGCAATCATTACAAATGTATCCAAAAATCACGAGCAGTATCTTTCTCTTGAAATGGCCATGTGCTTAATTATCAGCTTTCGACCAAGTCTAAGTCTCCACGCCATAGAGCAAGACCGACATCAAGAGGGTCTTTTATAAAGCCAGATTGGTCTATAAATGCGAACTCTTTTACTCAATTTCTTCCTGGGCGAACAGAAAAAGCGATTGGCAAGAATAATTTTTTTTCTGGTTTCTGGACTGATGCCGATGTTATTTATGAATGGTCAAGGTCGATGAGCTTCATAACTACCTCTTGGTTATACCTGCCAATAATTATATTCTGGTCAAATCGTCGGTGTTTGTATTTTGTTTTGCCTACGTTCACCCTCAGATCCATTTAAGGTGCTTTAGCTTCAATACTCATGATAGCTTCGTTAATTGCTTGCTATGTTTGTCCTATCACATCAATGTCATCTGAATACGAGAGTAATTAAGCGGACATAAAAATGCCATACCTCCTTTGTTGGGTAGTAAATTTTGCACGATTGTTTCTAGGACAATAATAACTAAGTCCTTTCCAAAATTGATGATGCAATAAGTGGTTGATTCCTCGGTATTACGAATTGAACTCAAATAGTTCTCCGTTGAATAAATACTTCCATTTGTGTCAGGTCACCATACCAATTGACGCATGCTGATTTCGCATTTTACGATCCCCAGGTGACCTGGTTTTGCGTACATGAAAAGTTGGTCATTGATGGCAAGACTATTACGATCGTCGTAGCACTGCCTTATTTCCAGATACAATTTAAATTTGTGAGGCAATCCTCTTTCGCAAAATTCTATGATCCTCGCTATTGATCATTCTTTCAATTCTGCTCTTATTATTGTGATTGACCTATCCGAAGATGCTTATAGCTTCCCGATGGTACTATAAACCGCGTTGGGACTTTCTAACCCGTTTGCCTTTTGATCGTTTGGGCAGATGCTTTCTGCACTGGGGGGATTGTAAATGGTAAATGGTAATAAAGAAGTCACACATTAAATAGAGAAGCGATTTGATTTTCACTTTGCTGACATCGGCGCGATAAAGCACCGATTAAGCGTGGATCAACTGAGCGAATTATCTACCGAGATGTAAATCAAAACAAAACCGTCAGTAAGACAGTAATTAAACAAACAACAAAAGTTGAGCTGTACACGTTTGTAAATTTGTGTACACATTTGTAAAGTTGTGTACACAGTTGGTGGTGGCGATGGCGTGATGGTTGACTCTTTGGCTGTCACGCCACCTATCTGGGTTCGAATCTCGGTAGGAGCAGGTAGGAGCACAACAGCAAATTTTTCAAAATTGACATCACCCTTTCCTCCTCCGAAAGTCAAATTCTGCCTGTGAAAAAGCTTCTCAGGAGAACCGTTTGGAACCTGCAATAAACAGAAGGCCCTGCTCAGGAATGTAAAAATATTGGCCCACACCGGGATGTCGTGCCACTTATTTATTATTTATTTATGTACACAGCTTTCAATTTATGACGCAGACTGTAAGTAAGTATATTATTTGGTAGTCGTACCTATTTGATTTTTTGACAACAAAATTTTGATATATAAACGGGAATTGCCATGCGGTATTCAATCTTTCCCAAGCCAGCAGCACTCGTGTAAACAGGTCGCGAAATTTATCCAAACTCAAGTATCTCTCAGTTGTTATTTGTTGTTGTTGTTAATCGGATCCATGTTAGAAAAGGTTATTTTAATTTTGGCGGCAGTTTGCTGCATCACAGCTGCGACTAATAATCCTGCTTGCAGACGCAATAGTCAAAGTGTAAGGCTGCCCTGCTTGTCATACTACAATAGGTTCCTATGAATTAATTTGTAATCCTTGTAGTGTCTTAAAAGTCTAGATTGTTGCTCCAAAATCTGCTACTGGAATACGTGTTACAGCTCGGGTCAAATAGTCTTTCCCCTTGAGGAAGAGGGACCGGTTCGCAGGGATATTAACTTAGCCGAAATTGTTAAGGGTGAGGGCTTGGGCACCCACCACTGATCGAGCGCTATGCAAGCAAATCGCCCAGAAGGTGAGTTTATATGAGTTGTAATAGAGTCCCGATGGGCTTGATGAAGCATTTGTCTTTTTCAGTGTCACTCCCATGATGAATGCTGCACTAAACGTTGCAATGGATACCTCCACAAATGTGTCATGTAAACATTTTCCAGTTGAACTTTTGTATGTGAATTTTTGATTAAACAATGAATCCGTTATTTTGGCTTTATTTTGATGAAACCTAACGTAGTTACCAAATTGGACTTTCTTATTCAATTGATTTTGCTCAAGGTAGTTTGCTTTTCTCTGGTGGAGTTCGAGTTGGTCGTATTCCGAATTTCAGGGAATCAGCGAATGCGGATGTTTTGTAGAATCAACTCTCAGGTACAATTAAGTCGAGCAATCAAATTAGCTAATTTCGCCGTTTCGGTTATTTCCGAGAAGGATTACGGATTGACTTCGGATTCTTCGAAAAATTGTATGACTTGCACTAGTTCACTGATTTTGTGGTCATTGCTGATTTTGATTTTGCCTTAGAATTGTTGCATTGTTCCAAAATTACGTCCTATCAGCTGAATTTACTCACCTTGAGAACTCTCACATCATCTCACCAGTTTTCAATAAAATGTGGAAACCTGGATTAGCTGTTGTGCTGGGTAGTGTTAACTAATAGATATTTCCAACTCTGTTATTGAGTTAGTTTGTATTAAATTCTTTTTGAAGTGGATCGTATATGGACATGCAGACTTGTACATTGTGGTATGTCTTCAACCAATACATAGGACTCCTACTCTGGCAGATGGGAACGGAAATACAACATCAATTTGTGTTTTGCTACCAGCAAAACCGACCTTCAATCTATATCCCAAAAACGAAACACATCCTA
Organism: Volucella inanis; assembly: GCA_907269105.1. Classification (NCBI taxonomy): domain Eukaryota; kingdom Metazoa; phylum Arthropoda; class Insecta; order Diptera; family Syrphidae; genus Volucella; species Volucella inanis. The sequence goes on along the minus strand of OU026153.1, from coordinate 276,365,345 downwards.
ATCAATTTCCCACAAAACCAATACCGTCCAATCGCTATCATCAGTGTCAACAGTTCAACAGTTCGGTGTGTGCTTAACGCTCAACCATCATGTATCTCCAGCTAACACGATCTTTTACCAACTGCATTCCGTGGTGCACTCCAAGCTGATTGAGGTCCTTTTCCACTTACGTGTCTGAGGTGGTCCATTCGGAAGGTCCAATTTTGGACGACTCGTTCGAGCATAGCGACTGGTATCTCGCAGATAGGACGAGTAAAGTTGGCTTCCAAAGCATCAATCGAAGCTAGCTTATTCCTTAAGAGCTGAGACTGAGACCTGAGACATATCTCCAGATAGCAAAACGTAAAATTAAGTGCTCACCAAAATGATTTCTCAACAAGTCCATTGTTTTACGCGCTGTATGGCTCGTAGCGACGTCTTGTTGAAACCAGAGCTCACCGAGGCCATGTGCTTGATAACGGTTACCATTGACGGTAACATTCTTATTTGCCTCATTTTTAAAGAAATATGGACCAATGATTCCACCAGCCCATAAACCACACCATACCGTTGTTTTTAATGGATGTAATAGTAGCTCTTGGTACTCTTCGGGTTGCTCATCAGCCTAAATACGGCAATTTTGTTTATTAACTCATCCATTGAGTCAGAAATGGGCTTCATCACTGAACCAAAATTTCACGATAAAACACCGGATTTTTATTGAGTTTTTCCAGAGCCCATTTACTGAAAATATGACGTAAATTCAAGTCGCCTGGCTTCAATTCTTGCACAAGTTGAATTTTTATATGCTTGGCTTGACAGCCAAGCCAAGCTGTTGAGAACGACGATGAATCGATTCGTCACAGCTGCCATAGTCTCTTCACAACATGCTGAATGTGGTCCAACTGGTCGAGTATTATCCACTAATGTAAACTGGGACTCAATTTGCGAATGGTATTGGCAATAGTGGTTTCAGTAGATCGATTATGTTGAAACCTTGAATTTTTCCTTAAAAGAGGCAGGTTCTTCATTGGACGCCATACTTAAATTGAGGTTGCAGTCTGATGCTGGGTTTTTCCATTCTTGCACAAAATTACCCCTAGTGGTCAGAATATGCAAGAGGACTATCTTCGGCAATCTTTCATTTTCCAAATCTATAACTCTTACTATGTAGTTAAACTGAAGTTCTAGAGTATCCAAGAACATAGGCGCTACGCGCGCCGGTTTCTAGGTGTAACATGTAGTTTGGAGATGTACCTGGTAAACTTAAAGCCCTCTTAATAAAAAACGAATAAATCGTCTTTACAGTTGCTTGAAAAGTTGTAAGCTTCGTATTGTGGTTTACATGCGCATTGTAAAGACAAGCACTTCAGACTGACTCCACTGCGCGTTTCGCTTCGGCCAATTTACTTTAAAAGTGTTTGGCCATATTGAGGTTTGTCATTATTAGTAACTGAGATATTTGTACTGTCGTACGATTTCAATGGCATTCCCGCTAAACGTCCACTTCTCATTACGAGCATACCTTCCACCTCCACTTCTAAATGTCATTATTTGCGATTTGCTTAGGTTAACTGATAAGTTCCATAGTTTGCAGAAGGCTTCAAGTCTGTTTATCATGAGCTGTAAGGACTACACCGTTTCAGCTAGGAAGACGATGTCATTTGCAAATAATAGTGCTGGAATACTTACACATCTCAACTTAGGTAATTCCGCCTTTCAACGCATATATAATTTATAAATAAAATGAATAATAAAGTACTCAGAATGCATCCTTATTTTTCTCCAAATGATGTTTAAAAATTTTCCATCTCATACGCACGCTACATTGTTGTGGTAAATTGCCCTTAAAATGTTTATAATTTTAGTCGATATCCCTTGGTTTTGTAGTTTATAAAAAAATTCCAAAGCTGCACTGAAATCAATGAAAAAGGCGTAGAACTTTTTGTTTCTATAGAGTTTTCCAATAAGGACTTGACAACTTTGAATTTAATTTGTGAACGCACTCTTTCACTAATCATCAAACGATCACTGTCAATTTATTCAGTAAACTCAACATTTTCATCATGGTAAAGTACACTAACAAGCAACGTCTGCAAATTATAAAATTTTTTTACAGATATTCGGAGTCGGTGACTGCAACTCTAAGAGCGTTAACTCCAATTTTCGGTCGTAATTCTCGCCCTAGTAGACAGGCAATAACAAGTTTAGTAGAAAAATTTGAGTCTACATATTCGTTGTGTGATGTTGCCGTGTCAGTGAGACAACGGGTTGGTCGAAGTGTCGAAAATATCGCTGCCGTTCAGACGTTCGTAGCAAACGATCCAAATCAGTCAATTCCACGGCGTCCTCAAGAATTGGGCATCGCTCAGACCACATTATGGCGTATTTTGCGTAAAGATCTTAGTTTACACCCATACAAGATCAAGCTGACTCAAGAATTGAATCCGATAGACCTTTTGAAGCGACGTACCTTCTCCGATTGGGTTCTGGAGAAGATGTGCCAAATGATGATTTTCATCGCAAAATCATCTTCAGTTAAGAAGCTCATTTTTGGCTCAATGGGTTCGTCAATAAGCAAAATATGCGTTATTGGTCGGTGAAAACCCACATGTGCTTCATGAATCACCACTTCATTAACAAAAAATAACTGTTTGGTGCGATTTGCATGCCGGCGGCGTTATTGGGCCATATTTTTTCGTCGACGATAACGATCGTCACGTTACTGTGAATGGTCAGCGTTATCGCGCCATGATCACCGATTATTTTTGGCCCAAATTGGAAGATATGGAATTGAACGACATGTGGTTTCAACAGGATGGTGCCACAAGCCACACAGCACTCGCAACAATCGATTTATTGAAGAGTAAGTATGGTGAGCGTGTTATTTCAAGCAATGGGCCAGTCGATTGGCCGCCTCGTTCGTGCGATTTAACGCCGCTTGACTATTTTCTGTGAGGCTACGTTAAGTCATTTGCTTATGCCAACACGCCGACGATGTTGGAAGAGCTCAGAGCCAACATTGAACGCGAAATAGCGGCCGTTTCGGCCGAAATGTGTGGTCGGGTCATTGAAAATTGGGTCCAACGAATCAACCGCTATAAACGTGCCCGAGGTGGCCATATAAACTAAGTCGAGTTTCATTCATAAATTTTTTGATTGTACTTCAAGCCAATAATAAAGTTTTTGAAATATCTCAAATGGTTTGCCTTTTATTTAAAAAAAAAGTTGTCAAGTCGTTATTAGAAAACCCTATATTTTCTGTAAATTCCAGCAATGTTGTAAGGCGCAAATATTGAGTATCTTTAGTATAAGCCGACTTGAAACTTATACAAGATTTTTCTGTTTTTAACCCACTCGGTAAGCCTTCTAAAAGTAACTGCACAAAACAATTTGGTCGCTGTATTCAAAAACGATATTCCACGATAGTTTGCTGGATCGTCGTAAGATCATTTCTTGTGCAGTTGAAATACGATATAACTGCTTTTTGAAAACTTCCCGGGACGTTTCCTGTCCCGAATATTCAGTTTACCTCAAACACGAAGAATAATAGAAATCATCACTAGGTGCTTTGTTACATTTGGAATTATCATTGGCCATTTGAACCTCCTCAACGGTTATCTGTGCATCTAAGTAGTCATCAAAAATAAAAGGGCTAGCTTATTGAAACATCGGTGAGGTTTGCGCTGTGTTAAGAGGATTTTCGAAGTGATGCTTAAGTTGGTGAGCTTTTAAACCTGGAACAATTGAGTTACTTCTCCCGTTTACTATCTCTACAGCTTTCCAGAAATCTGCCGAGGACTTCGATCTGTTCAGTAAATCAATATTATGCTGGATAAATGATAACTTTTTCACTCGGCAAAGATTTTCAAAAATTCCTGTTTGCTAGAGCATAATATTGTATGAAGGCGCTTGTGTTGCAGCTTCTTAGTAGTATCAGAATCCCAAACGAAATATCTTTAGCTTTCATACAATCTTTGGCAAACCATTTATGTTTTCCAATTATGACGTTGTTGGGCATACTTTGAGCTCTTCTAAATCTATCATTCCAATTCAGTTTTAGCAGAAGCTGTAGACGTGTCGTATTAGAATATTCCAACGGATATTCCGTGGTCGGTGTACGTTAGCAAAAATATTTTAAGATCGCAATAATTTTTGCAGCTTTAGTATCACTAACTTTGTCCTTGGAGCTGCAAGACAGGAATAAAAAAAATGAAAAGCAATCAGTCGAATATGTGATGATGCCAAAGTATTTAGGACATCTCTCAATTTCGTGTGCAGTGACTGCAGTTTAAATTATTTGGGACTGTGTGGTACGTAGTGTTACACAATTTTAATTACAGAACATTGTAGCATTTATCGGATAGACGGCTGTAAGTCAATTGCTCTCAAAATTTGAGATTCCCCCTGCGTGTCCACCCAAATTGCGTACAGTGGCTGTCTTGTTGCTTGCGCCACCTTTTCTTGACTGATGGAAGTTCGAGCTGTCAACTCCAGGTGACATCGTTGACATGTAACATATTCTTGGCAATTGTGTTAATTTTGCAATTTTTCAATTAAACTTGTTAAAAGTGGCAAAATATCACCAAGTAACTCCTTTAGCATGCTCATACCATTATAAGTTCCATATTTTAGACCTTCAGACCTTAGACCAAGTTTATTCATCTAAATCTACAATATATTGTCCTCTTCAAAGTAATCTCCATCGACTGCAACAAACTTTTGCCAGCGCTTGATCCAATCCTCGAAATATTTTTTATATTCGGTTTTCGGTATGTCGGCTGATGAAACACGTTACCCGTAGTGGCTCCACAAGGAGCCAAATCAGGTGAATTCGGTGGCTGTTGGATGGTATTTGTTGCATTTATCGTCAAAAAATTAGGAATATTAATGGCACTGTGCGACGATGGGTTATCATGGTGCAAAATCTACGAGTTTTCTGCCCACAATTCTGGTCTCTTTCAGCGAATTGCTTTACGCAATATACTCTTGGTTTACTGTCTGGCCTTCCGGCATAAATTCTAATACACCGTTGTAATCCATGAAAACCGTGAGCATTGTCATCTTTTTTGACTGAAAACGATGTGGTTTTTTGGTCTCGGCTCATTTGGTGAATGCCATTTACTTGCCTGATGTCTGGATTGCATGTCGTTCTCATAAACCCACGTCTCGTCTTCAGTAACGATCCTTTTGATGAATTTGGGATCGGATTTAGCCTCGCAAATTATCTCTTTTGCGACGTCAACACGGTCTCTTTTTTGCATGAAATTGAAGTCTTTTGGCACCAACTTTGCTGCTACACGACGGATCATTAAAGAAAATGTCTTGGATGGATCCATAGGCAGTGTTCAAGTCCTCCGCTATCTCTTTGATGGTTAATTTGCGGTTATTGGCCAACATTTCTTTTACTTCATCAATGTTTTCGTCGGTTTTCGATGTCGATTGTCTGCCAATGCCTTCATCATCTTCGATTGGCTCACGACCATTTTTGAACCGCTCGTGCCACTAGTAAACGAACGTTTTCTTTAGCGAATCGTTGCCGAAACACTTTTGCAACATTTCCAACGTTCGCGCACCATTAAATCCGTTTTTTTACGCAAATTTTTATACAAGTTCGTTGTTGCAAATTTAAATCCATTTCTTAAATTGTAAAAAATCGCCAACACACACATAGATAGATGTACTCTTGGCTACGTAACTTTTGCAAATGTCAAGCTATGACGCTAAGATTTAAAGGGAATGTCAAACAGATGTGCCAACTTAACAAAAAAAAAGGTGGCATGTCATTCTGCAAAACTTCCAGCTATTTCTCAGCAATTATGGGAGAAAAAATTGGGATCGAAAAAAGAGGTTCCCAAGTTCAGTGAGTTTGCTGTCTTCTTGGAAGCTACGTTTAGAACTTTGATACCCGTTCCAAAGGTGGAACAAACTCGACAGATAAAAACGCATTCACTACTCGCCAAAAACAAAAAACAGTTGTAGTGTTTGCAGTAAAGGGCAACACTCACTGCGAAACTGCAACCGTTTTTTGACCTTCGAAGTGAGAGACCGTGCATATGCTGTTAGGAGGTTAGGTATATGCGAAAACTGTTTGCCATATAGCCATTGGACGCAACAATGCCCAAGTTGTGTTTGTTGCTACTTCTGCAATCAAAGACACCACTCGTTGCTACACAAAAGTCACCCTTAGAACTCACCATCCACCAATAAGTCTTCACATTCAACACAACACAATCGCATACGAGTGCAGTCCACTTACACACCCCATAACAGTACTTCACACAACCCACATACAGACTCTCAACCACCCCACACATACACATTCACAAACTCTTATAAAAGCTCAATCATAAACCCTATTGCACCACCGTATCGCCCTGTTATTGAACAACAACCTTCAACAAGCTCAGCACTCAACAACGTTTACACACAGCACAACACCAATACACAAGTTCTTCTGGCAACCTCAATAGTGAACATAAAAGCAGCTTCGGGAAGCTTTATCAATCTAAGAGCTCTAATTGACCTAGGTTCGAAAGCAACTTTTATTACAGGAGCAGCAGTTCAGTTGCTTAACCTTATCGGGGCTGGGGAAGGCCAGCAGTGGAGCTTGTCACACCTACGATGAATTATCTTTCGAATCGTTACATTCAGGGTATGAAGGACACACCCGAGCCTTTGGTTTTAGATCCCTGAATGGGCTTCTTCCGGCCCAAAAGATGGACTTCAATAAATGGAGGCTACAACTCTCCTGCAGCCTATACAGAAATACTTTTACCCGAGATCATAAGAGAGCAAAATGGTGTGGCACCGATAGCCCAGAAGACTCAATTGGGATGGATCTTGTTCGGTAAGGCGGCAGTTGAACCCCCAGCAAAGGTACTTTGCTTCGTTCAGTTGTCCGATCTTGACACGCAACTTCGGAAATTCTGCGAGATCGAGTGAAGAAGAAAGAGCTTGTGAACAACACTTCACACTTCACCTGATGACAGATATCAGGTCAGACTACCGTTCAAAGGCATTGACTATCCAGCCTTAGGTTCAACGTCTTAAGGAGCACTTCGACGATTGTATCAATTGGAAAGGAGGTTCTATCTAAACCCGACACTACACGAAGGGTACAAAGAATGTATTATGGAATACATCAACGGAGGTCAACAATACCTGTGAGGTTACGGCAACACCTCCTCCTCCATCATGCGGTCTTTAAGAAATCCAGTTCCACCACAAAGTTGAGAGTCGTCTTTAATGCGGCTTTCAAAACATCTTTGGGGCCTTCGTTGAATGATCATCTAATGGTGGGAACGAAAATACAAAACAATGTTATAAACTTGATTCTGCGTCGCAGGAAGTACCGTTTCACGTATACTGTGGATATGGAAAAGATGTCGGGTCAGGTCAATCATAGGAATTCTGACTATCAACTCCTTTTCTATTTACAGACCGTCACGTTTGGGACAGCTTTAGCTCCATACCTTGCAATTCGAGTCCTTCAAAAAATGGCTAACGATGAATAATTACCTTCTGGCTGCATCTACCCTGCGCAATGACACATATGGACGATGTCATTACTGGAGCAAACACGGTTGAACAAGTCTTAAGAAAGAGAGATGAGATGAAGAAGGTTTCTGCTTACGAAAGTAGACCAGCAACACCCAGGAACTCTTGCACGCTATTGCAGCTGCAGATCGTGAAGTAGACTTCTCTTTGCACTTCGATGAAGCCAACTACGTGAAAACATTCAATTGCGAGGTTGTTCGATCCATTAGGTTGGCTCGGAATGTCGCGAAAAACGCCTAGGTCGTTAAGTCGCTTACGACTTTGATGTGTACAGCCTTGGTTGCCATACAAGCGAGTGTTGAGTGTTTTCGCGTTTCGTTCTCCCCAAGACCTAACATCAATCGGGCCAGCATAATCAACCCCTGAATGACTGAAAGGTCTCGAAATTCTAACACGAGGAGCAAGTAGATTCCTCATCAGTTGCGCCATTGGTTTTGGTTTGAACCTGAAGTATATATTGCAACTATGTATATGCCCTTTGACGGCATTTTTGATGCTGAAGATCCAGAATCTTTGACGCAGATACGAAACCATCTTGTGAATTCCTCCATGCAGAGTTTTTTCGTGAGCGTCTTTCATAATTAACTTTGTTAAATAATGTGTTGGATGTAATAGCATAGGATGCTGTTGAACGAAGTGGAGATCTGAGTTCTGTAGTCTGCCCCGCACTCTTATAATCCCCTGCTCGTCGAAGGTTGGGTTGAGAGACTTAAAGCCCATTATTTTGTGGAAGTTGTTTTTCATCTCAGCGGGAAACATTTTCTACTGTACAGAACGAAAAGCTTTTTGTACAGCTGCTTGTAGTTCCATCGTTAAAAGTGGGACTATCTTTCTTTCTTTCCTAACGAACCTTCTGCAGTACGCAATTGTTCGCAGCAATTTACCTAGGTTTAAGCATCTTTCAATAAAGTTTTCCACATAATCCTTCTCGCCCATCGCACAGTGTACCTTTACTGACCGTTTGCCTTCTTCAGTTTCCACCTTAATTCCAAAGAATCGCGTAAAAATGACGGTCCATTTCACCAAAGATCATTTTGTAGAGGAAGAAATAGGAGAATTTCACATGAAGCCATGTCTGCTGGATTGTGTATTCCTCCAGGTGTCGCTGCTAGTTTGTCTCTGGATTTCAGCGACACGATTGTACACGAAGGTTTCCCACTTTGATGCCGGTGCCTTTATCCAACATAATGTGATCTCAGAGTCTGTCCATGCGTACGTTATACAGTTCCCCAAACTCTAACTGTTTCATTCAGAAGTTTTGCCAACAAAAGTGCTCCACATAGTTCCAAACGTGGAAAAGTAACAGCATTTACTGGAGATACCTTAGTCTTTGACATGAGCAGGTGCATCTAATAGACCAATAGCCCGCAGTATAGATTTGGCTGTGAAGGATAACAAAAAGGTGGTACATTCATATTGGGTATGTAATTCAATTCATGCGGTTTTTTTTTTCAAAATTTGAACGTTTATTTAAGAAAAACATGTACAATGGAATTATTCATAGTATTGCCCATCTGAAGCTATGACTTTTTCCCATCTTTCTGGCAGTTTGTGGATCCCATCCCAAAAAAACTGCGCCGGCTTGGCAGCCAAGAATGAATCAAGCCAATTTTTGATATTCTGCTCTGATGTGAACCGTATTTCAGTGAGGGCATTCTACATCGACCGGAACAAATGGTAGTCAGAAGGGGCAAGGTCTGGGCTATAATGCGGGTGGGGTACGACTTTCCATCCACTGTTTTCCAAATAGTTCTTAACCGGAATAGCAACGTGGGGTCGAGCGTTGTCATGATGGAAAATTAGTGTCTCGTATCTGGTCGCATATTTAGGCGTTTTTCGGCTACTGCTCTCTTCAAACGGATTAATTGTGTTCGGTAGCGTTGTCCATTGATGGTCTCACCCAGTTTTAGCAGCTCATAATACACCACACCCATCTGATCCCACCAAATACAGAGCATTACCTTCGCGCTATGGATATTCGGCTTTGCCGTTGATTTGGCTAGTTGGCCGGGTTTCACATATGATTTTTTGCGCTTGGGGTTATAGTAATGGATCCATTTTTCATCACCAGTAACAATCCGATGCAAAAATTACTTCCTTTTGTGGCGTTCCAGAGGCGTTTCGGACATGCAAAACCGCCTTTCGACGTCTCTCGGCTTAAGTTCATTTGGAACCCAATTTTCTTGCTTTTGAATATATCCATCTGCTTTTAAACGTTTTGAAATGGCTGCTTGAGTGTGTTTGGAAACAATCTTCATAGAGTTGTGCTTCCAGTTTTTCATCTTCAAACTTTTTTGGCTGCCCAGGACGTTCATCGTCTTCCAAGCCAAAATCACCACTTTTAAATCAAGCAGCTAGCGCATGTTCACCATAAATTTCCACCAAAATTCGGCAGCAGTTTTCTTCATGAAGAAGAACTCCACGCAAGAACAATTTTTCAGGCACAAAGTTCGACATACACTTGCGGTCATAAAAACCGCACCATATCAAAATAATTGAAAAATTGTTAATAACTACGATAATAATTTTTATAATGAAATGAAATTTTTGTTGAGTACTCCGCAGTAGTTTATAAGAATTTCTATCTAATTTCCATCTGTTTATTGAATGTTTGAAAAAAGATATTCACAAAGAAAGAAAAACCAGTTAATTTTCTTATTTTTTTAAAATATTTTAATTGGTTAACAAAAACAAACGATACATTTTTTTATGTATGTGTATATTAGATGCTTAGATATGCCACTTTTACCAAAAAATTATCAATACCGAGTTGCTCCTCCTTTAGCGGTTATAACCGCTTTTATTCTAGAAGGCATCGAGTTAACTAGAAGTTCAGAAATATCCCTTGAAATTTCAGTATTCCATACATGTTCCAGAACTTCATTTAGCTTTTTTTTACTCTCTGGTTTATGTTCAGCCACCTTATGTTTCATTACATGCCACAAGTGTTCGATTGGTTTTAAATCGGGCGAATTAGCTGGCCAGTCTAGTCTGGTAATTCCGAGGTCATCAAACGTTGTCTTGAGCTGAAAATTATTGAAAGACTCTAGTTACTCGTCTGTTTATTATTTATAAAGTAGACATCTAGAAGTTTATTTATAACATTTTACTTACGAATTTGGCGCGGTAGCAAGGTGCATAATCATCTTGAAAAATGCACTTGTCAGTATACGAATGATGCAATTTAATTGCTGGTACCAAAAACTTCCTAACTACTTCTCCATACTTTTGAGCGTTCATAGTTCCATTGTTCAAAGTGCAAAGGGCCCAAAACGTAAAAAGAAAACCATCCCCAAACAATCTGGCTTTGAGGAAACTTCACTGTTTTGACTATGCACTCGTCCTTGACCCTTTTACCTGCTGACCGTCGTACGTATGGCAAATTGTCGTCACACAACAAATTAAATTTACTTTCATCGGACCATATCACACATCGACAATGTGTGCGCGCCACACATTGCCCACGTCAAGCGAGCTTTTTTCATTTTTGTGGTTAGGAGAGGTTTTTTCGCTGGTCGTCTTCCATATAAACCTATCTCCCGTAGCCGTCGGCGTTTGGTTTCGCCGCTTAGATCAACTTGATGAAATTCACTCAGCACTTTTAAAGCGATCTTTCATGCTAAATCGTTGTAATACATTGTCCGTCTTCTGGGTTGTTTTACATTTTCGTCCCGAGCCTTTTTTCCTTTCCAGTGGATCCAAATTTTCTTTTTTCTTCATCAGTCGTACGATAGTTGAATGACAGTATCCTATTTTAATTGCAATCTCATGATATTCAAGGTCTTCTTCGACTAAAGTCAATATTTGAACTTTTTCGTCCCGAGTCAGTTGATGATATTTACCAGACATTTTACTATTTTTTACTAGTCACCTTCACAACTCAATTCAAACTGATTTTTTTTTTCACTGAATACGAGGCCGAACTCCGCTATGGGAAATACCCTTCATTAATATCGGAAAAATCCTTATGATCTGATGTAATAAGGCATTTTTTGAGAACTCATTAGGTGGTGTGGTTTTTATGACCGCAAGTGTATTTGAGTGAAAAAAAATTATTGTTGTTTACACTTTAAATGAATGACATATACTGAAATGACGTACAATGACAGTAGCTATCCAACGCATGTTCCAATGGAATAATAACAATCAAATAATACAAGTTACGCCATCTCTTAGCAAACCGCACGAATTAAGTGCGAATATATTGCGAATATAGATCCAACAATTTTACACAAAACAGAGAACAAGGTTATATTATAATGAACATAGGGTTCAAAGACGTTTACGGTGCGTTGAAGGCAGTACCAGAAACCGTTAAAATAAGCAAATATTCTATTTTCACATAACTAACATAAGCATTTTTTTTTTTTCTCCCAAAAGATAGTTCAACTCTTCCAGATTACAAAAATAAGAACGCCAGACGTTTTGTGTCAAAGCAAAGAGTGTTGGAAAATACATCAATTTTCAAATTGTATCAGTAGTTTTCAAAATGTTTTCAAATGCGAAGTGCTTGTTTGAGGTGGTCCAAACTTTGGTATTTTTTAGTGCCAACCTTCGCCTTCAAAATACCGCAGACAGAGAAATCCAACGGATTTGCATCTGGAGAATTTGCAATCCATTGTGTCGAAGATATGTGGAACATTGCTTTTTAACCAATCTTGGTTGACGCGCGCTTTGTGAGACGGTGCCGAGTCTTGTTGAAATGTCCACCGTTTCCGACCGAATTGATTGTTTGCCCAAGGCTCAATACTGCCTCTAAGATAGTTTCACGTTAACGATCGCATTAATTTTGACGCCACGGTCCAAAAATACGAGCAGAGAGCGACCATCGGCGGTTATGGCGGCCCAATCCATCACTATTGGTGCTGTACCATTTCTGCTGATGTTGCTGTTTTTTTATGACCACCTCCATGGCGTTTTGCCACGCTGCCAGTATCACGGTAACGAGCTATGGTTCGAGACACAAATGATTTATTCACGTTGAGATGCTGGAGGGTTCTAACGATAGCTTCTTGTAGTTTTTCAGCCAAATATAAAGCTATCACACTATCAGGTTTGAATTCCATCGCGGATAAAATTTTTTCAGCACAACTGAGACGCAAATCGTTTGAAATGCTTGTAAATAATAAAATTATCTGTCATGTGTCAAAATTTGAGCTCACAATGAACGGTTTGAAAATTATAGCAGTCTGAAGTTGGTTGCAGTTCGAGTCAGGCAGGGTGTAACAAAAAACATGAAATGTGCCCGATCGAAAATAACTCATAAAATTACTATTTTTATATGTAAACACTAGAATTTGACCAATAACATAATAGAACACCCGTTCTTTATAAATATACCAATCCCAGATACTTTACCTATCGCAAAGTCCTTGCAAGGCGCATCCAAAGTATCCAAATCTAACAAAACCATCCAACCTAATAAGTCTGACCTCCTTCATGCTGAAAAGAATCGAAAGAATTGTTAAGATCTATGTGCGCAAAACTGCCTTGCGAATACATTCTCTGTCAGAGATGCAACACGCCTACCAACGCGGAAGATCCTGTAAAAGTGCGCTTCAGAATCTGGTAGGAAGAATTGAAGACGCACTCGACAAGGAAAACGCTTTGGGCGTTTTCATCGACGTTGAGAATGCTTTTGACAACGCAACTTTTGACAGCATGTGCAACTCGGCCAGACCAGAAGCAATGAAGGTGAATAGGACATTGATTGCGGAAGCTGGCAGCGGCCAATATGTGGTGACAGGTGTAAACAGGGGTTTTCCGCAAGGCGGCGTTCTGTCTCCACTGCTATGGTGCATGTTGGTCGAATCACTGCTCAACGCGTTTAATAGTTTTAACGTCTACGTACAAGCATACACGAATGATGTACCTGTACTGTACAAAACGTGATCGACAACTGGCTTTCAGTTAATCCTCTCAAAACTGAGGTTGTTCTCTTCACGAGAAGCAGGAAACTACCTGTTCTGACTCATCTAGTGCATAAAGGCATTACAATCTAATTCTTCAAAGAAGCTAAGTATTTAGGATCGACATGTTACGTCGAAAGCATCTAAGGCCCTGTCGGGCTTCTTGCAGTGTAGAGGAGCTATCGGCAAGACATAGGGTCTGTCACCGAAAAGGATCCTTTGGATCTACACGGCTATGATAAGGCAAAATAATATCGTTTGTGTCGGTTTGCTGGTGGAATAAGCTCTCGCGAAAATACGTGATCGCTGCTTTTACCAGACTCCAAAGAAAGGCTTTCCCTAGCACTCCTCTCTCCGCTCTAGACGCATTGAAGAATCTCCCTCCTCTTGATATTCAAATCATGGGCTGCACCAACAAAGCCATCTTCTGATTAAAATGAAGTGGTCGTTGGTACAACACGCATTGGACGGAGTTTCGATAACCTTGTGTGCCGGCTGTCTTATGACTCCGGTCTTATGGACGTGCCCTCCGATGCAATGATAATTCCGGAGCTCCTGTTGCGGAAAAAATACGGCTGGCTTTGTATAGAATCTGAGCCAGGAAAGGAATGCACTCGCGTCTTCACAGACGGCTCCAAAACCAATATAGGATGTGGTGCTTATGTCTTTCTGGAGGACGATAGCGTTAGATTTCACTTCACGTTAGAAAAAGCTTGCATCTTTCTTCCAAGCAGAAATTTATGATGGCAGTGATCTATATTGCAGAGAAATGGTCGAGGGGGCGAAGCATTTGCATCTGCAGTGAGTGCAAGAGATCACTGAATGCAGTTGGAAGGCTAAATTCATTCACCCATGTCTTGGTTCCAGGTCACAATGTGATCAAGGGAAATGAAATCGCCGACGAACTTGCCAAACTCGGTTCAGACGAGAGTTTTTCAGGACCCGAACTTGCGTTGCGTCTGCCTTCCTCCTCTATTAAGGCTTCCATTGACACTTGGTTCTCATACGAGCAGAACTGCAGATGGCACAGCCATTGCTCCCCAGAAAAAAAATCCATTGGCCTTAGGAAAAGGACTAAACCGGCCAATCCACCGTCCATTAAATTTTTGATCTAAAAACAAAGTTACATTATTGCTACAATGGAAAGGAGCTCCATCATTCTTTGCCTCTGAGTAAGAGGAACATTTTCCAGGGGTTCCTGCAACTGGTTTCTCGAAAATTCTAAATAGAATGTTGAATATAGGACATGTGGAATTATGAATGGCCCTATTAAAGTACTACCCAATATGCCGGTCAAGACATTCACGAAGGGGCAGACTATCAACAGCGACTATTACATTGCGTTGTTGGAGCGTCTGAAGGACGAAATCGCAGAGAAACGGCCCTCAGCGACTATTTCCTGTTCGCAGACCTCAAAAGAATGCTCGCCGGAAAGAGATTTAAGACCGATGAAGAAGTAATCGCCGAAACAGAGGCCTATTTTGAGGCTAAGTCGAAATCGTACTACAAAACTGGTATCGGAAGATTGAAAAATCGTTTCAATCAGTGTATCGCCTTCGAAGGCAACTATATTGATAAATGAAGTTGAATTTTGCAAAAATCAATTTATTCAGTAAACTCAACATTTTCATCATGGTAAAGTACACTAACGAGCTACGTTCTCCGATTGGGTTCTGGGGAAGATGCGCCAAGATGATGAGTTTCATCGCAAAATCATCTTTAGTGACGAAGCTCATTTTTGGCTCAATGGGTTCGTCAATAAGCAAAATATGCGTTATTGGTCGGGTGAAAACCCACATGTGCTTCATGAATCACCACTTCATCCACAAAAAATAACTGTTTGGTGCGGTTTGCATGCCGACGGCGTTATTGGGTCATATTTTTTCGTCGACGATAACGATCGTCACGTTACTGTGAATGGTCAGCGTTATCGCGCCATGATCACCGATTATTTTTGCCCCGAATTGGAAGATATGGACTTGGACGACATGTGGTTTCAACAGGATGTTGCCACAAGCCACACAGCACACGCTACAATCGATTTATTGAAGAGTAAGTATGGTGAGCGTGTTATCTCAAGACATGGGCCAGTCGATTGGCCGCCTCGTTCGTGAGATTTAACGCAGCTTGACTATTTTCTGTGGGGCTACGTTAAGTCATTGTTTTATGCCAGCACGCTGAAGACGTGGGAAGAGTTCAGAGTCAACATTGAACGCTAAAGTGTCCGAGTCGTTGAAAATTGGGTCCAACGAATCGACCCCTGCAAACGTGCCCGCGGTGTCTATATAAAAGAAGTCGAATTCCATTCATCAATGTTTTGATTGTACATCAAGCTAATAATCAAGTTTTTGAAATATCTCAAACGGTTTGCCTTTTATTTAAAAAAAAGAAAGTTGTCAAGTCGTTAGTAGAAAACCCAATATAATGCTCCATATTTTTGACTTTCTAATATTGTCTAATTTATATGTATATAGTCAACACACTCACACAACACACACCTCTTATGCCAAAAAAAGTACAACATACCTACTCTAATTGTAATTGGGTACAGTAAGCTACATGACTGAGGACACTTGCGCACGAAAATATTCGGAAATATAGTACAATTACAATACATCATACAAAGATTTCATTTTTAAATAATTATTACCTTTATTGGGATTGTAATATTTATTGAAATTAATGTAAAACTAATTACAAATGTAAGCACTTTATTTGAATTGTAAACAAATAAACGTAACCTACGAAGAATAAATTAACTCTCTCTTTGCTGTTACACCAAGCTAAAGGACGTGATTTCCTTTAGCCGCATTTTTCAAAATTGAAACCCTACAAACCCCAGCAGTTAGAGATGGCTGGGCCACATTCAGTGAATGGACGCCTCAGATCTCACTCGTAGAGACTTCGAGTCTAACCCCAAAGTTCGACGCAGCGGTTGATAATCGGATATAACATGGCGCGCGTAAGTGGAAAAGGACCTCAACCAGCTTGGAGTGCACCACTGAATGCAGTTGGTAAAAGATCGTGTTAGCTGGAGATACATGATGGTTGAGCGTTAGACACACACCGAACTGTAGGAGACGGCGATATAAAAATTGAGATTGCTGATCTGGAAATAAATCAACACGATTTCGACAGATTGGTTGTAGGAAATACGAGAATTCTCAATGATCCTGTTGACACTGATGATGGCGATTGGACGGTATTGGTTTTAATTAGAATGTGTCTCGTTTTTGGGATATTGGTTGAAGGTCGGTTTCGCCGGTAGCAAAATGTTGTATTTCCGTTCTCATCATACAGTCCTTTGTATCTGTTAAGGACATACCACAATGTACATATCTGTATGTCCATATACGATCCTCTTCAAAAAGAATCTAATACAAACTAACTCAATAGCAGATTTGGAAATATCTTTTAGTTAACACTACCCAGCACAACAGCTAATTCAGGTTTCCACATTTTTTTGAAAACTGGTGAGGTGATGTGAGAGTTCTCAAGGTGAGTAAATTCAGCTGATAAGACGCAATTTTTGAACAATGCAACAATTCTAAGGCAAAATCAAAATCAGCAATAACCACAAAATCAGTGAAATAGTGCAAGTCATACAATTTTTCGAAGAATCCGGAAATAACCGAAACGGCGAAATTAGGTAATTTGATTGCTCGACTTAATTGTACCTGAGTGTTGATTCTACAAAACAAAAACGAAACAATCATGCGTATTTTTGCATCCGCTGATTTCCTGAAATTCGAAATATGACCAACTCGAACTCCAAAAGAGAAAAGCAAACCACCAGCAGCAAAATCAATCGAAAAAGAAAGCCCAATTTGGTAACTACATTAGGTTTCATCAAAATAAAGAGAAATTAACGGATTCATTGTTTAATCAAAAATTCACATACAAAAGTTCAACTAGAAAATGTTTACATAACACATTTGTGGAGGTATCCATGGCAACGTTTAGTGCAGCATTCATCATGGGAGTGACACTGAAAAAGACAAATGCTTCATCAAGCCCATTGGGACTCCATCACAACCCATATAAACTCACCTTCTGGGCGATTTGCTTGCATAACGCTCGATCAGTGGTGGGTGTCCCAGCCCGATGGGATATTTCCAACTCTTGAGGTATAGTTGGAGTTTCGACTTTAGGTTTATCCTCACCCTTAGAAATTTCGGCTAAGTTAATATCCCTGGGAACCGATCCCAGATCCTCAAAGGGAAAAACTATTTGATCTAAGCTGTAACACGTGTTCAAGTAGCACGTTTTGGAGCAACAATCCAAATGATTAAGACACTGCAAGGATTTCAAATTAATTAATAGGAACCTATTGTAGTATGACAAGCAGGGCAGCCTTACACTTTGAGTATCGCGTCTGCAAGCAGGATTATTAGTCGCAGCTGTGATGCAGCAAACTGCAGCCAAAATTAAAATCACCTTTTGTAACATGGATCCGATTAAAAACACAACAACAATAAATAACAACTGAGAGATACTTGAGTTTGGATAAATTTCGCGACCTGTTTACACGTGTGTTGCTGGCTTAAGAATGATTTTAAACCGCACGGCAGGTCCCGTTTATATATCGAAATTTTGAGAGTCAAAAAATTAAATAGGTACGAGTACCAGATACCCACTTACAATCTACGTCATAAATTGAAAACTGTGTACACAACTTTACAAATGTGTACACAAATTTACAAACGTGTAGAGTTCAACTGGTTGTTCGTTTAAGTACCGTCTTACTGAAGGTTTTGTTTCATTCAGATCTCGGTTGATAATTCGCTCTGTTGATTGGTCTTTACTGTGTGGCTTCTTCATTACCATTTACCATTTACAATCTCCCCAGTGCAGAAAGTATCCGCACAAACGATCAAAAGGAAAACGGCTTCGAAAGTGGCACTGCGGAATGGTGACTTCATTTCTTAATCATGTAGCTTGATTGTAATATCCATGATTCTTACTTGTATCTGAACCATTTGTTAATTTGTGAGATATCTACGATCTAGATCGGCTGATACAACTCTCAGCCTGATATAGTTCGGTATAATACTATACTAGGTGGAGTGAAAAGTAATCTCCTTGACCGCCAGAATGCGCTGCTACTGCAAAAAAGGTTATGGTGCCTTGAAGTCCGTTCATATTTAGGCAGACATGTCAAATTTTAGTGCGACACTGTCTTTAATTTTGTTTTGACAGCTGATTGTTGTTGACGTGTTTGGTATCATGTTGAGTATAGACAAAAACGAGTTTCGTTCTCTCATAAAACATTATTTTTTGAGAGGCAAAACAGCAAAGGAAACAAAAGAAAAGTTGGATAAATATTATGGGGCTAATGCTCCGTCAGATTACACCGTCAAATATTGGTTTCGAGAGTTTCGTTGTGGCCGCAACTCAACTGCCGATCAAGTCCGCAGCGGCAGGACAATGTCAAAAAAATACATGAAATGGTGTTGGCTGACCGGAAAGTGAAGGTGCGCGAGCTATACCACAAAGATTAGTACTGAGCGCAGACGCTATGTTTTGGGCAATATCCTGCATATGAAAAAGTTATCCTGCCGCTGGGTGCCGCGCATACTCACTCCTGACCAAAAACACGAACGCGAGAAAAACTCGAAATGCAGAATCGGACGGACTTTTGGCATCGATTGGTAACTGTTGAACACCAGAGAAAAGAATGAGTGCCCGGCAATGGACTGAAGCCGGCACGAGTGCTCTGAAGCGGCCGAGGGAGGCTCGATGTGTCGGAAAGGTTATGGCATCGGTTTTCTGGGATTGTCATGACAAACTCTTCGTGAACTACCTCGAAAAAGGAAAAACCATCAACAGCGACTATTACTGTGCATTATTGGAGCGATTGAAGGCCGAAATCGCTGCAAACCGGCCTCGCAACCACGGTTAAAATCAATGGCTTACGGCTCCAGTTGCAGACGCATCCACCGTATTCACCCAATTTGGTTCCCTCGGACTATTATCTCTTTCCAAACCTCAAAAGATGGCTCATCAATAAAAAATTTAGCTCACGCGAGGAAAGCATCGACGTCACGGAGGAGTATTTTGCAGACCTTCCGGAAAATTACTTTTCGTACGGAATCAAGAAGTTGGAAAATCGCTAGAATAAGTGTATTAAACTAAAAGGGGACTTCACACCACCTAGTACAAGCTTTTTCTCCATACTCTCCATACTCCATACGGGAAATAGGAAGGAAGACGATAGAAATGTTTGTCAACAGATCGGAAAGCTACAGGCATCAACGAATAGGTTAGTCACAATTACAAGAGCACAATTGAATGACCCAACAAAAGTGAAGATCACCGAATTTTGCGAAAGAGGATGGCCTCACAAATTTAAATAAATTTTCTTGCCATCAACGACCAACTTTTCATGAACGGCAAGCGCAGGTCACCTATGGAGCATTAAATATGAAATCAGGATGCGCCAATCGGTATGGTGACCTGGGAGCTCCAATCGAATGGAAGGGTTTATTCAACGGAGTACTACGCGAGTTCAGTTCGTTACACCGAGGAATCAACCACTTATTGCATCACCAATTTTGGATAGGACTTATTTATGATCGCTCTAGAAACAATAGTGCAAAACTAACTGGCCAAAAAAGAGGCAATGGCACTTTTATGTCAGCACTCTAAAATTTCATTTCAATTTAGGAAAGAAAAACTATACAAATTCTTATAGAGGCCTTCAACAGTGACCGCTAATTTTTTGTTGTAACATATTCTTAATTTGTTTTTAACTTATTTAAGTGGTTTTTCCAAAATTAATTTTAACATTTATTGCTTTTGTTGCAAACTGAAAAACTCCGTTCCTTTTTTTTTAAATTTTATAAGCTTTGTTTGTATATTATTTTCAAAG
The DNA here is from genome assembly GCA_907269105.1 of Volucella inanis. Classification (NCBI taxonomy): domain Eukaryota; kingdom Metazoa; phylum Arthropoda; class Insecta; order Diptera; family Syrphidae; genus Volucella; species Volucella inanis. The sequence continues at coordinate 276,345,026 of OU026153.1, read as the reverse complement.
CAACAAATTGATAACTAGTCGCTACCATCTATTCACTTCACTGTAGTCTTATATGCTGTCTTGTTTTGTCTCATTAATCAAAATAAGCTGTTTTTCCATAGAAAACAAACAAGGAGATGATCTGGATGATACACAAAATCGAAGCAGATAAGGCAGTGCAAAACCCAAACGCAGAGATGGCAAAAGGCAAGCAGCAGAGAGAAATGCCGGGATAATGTTAAGTGTTAAAACTATCCAATTTAACTCATTGAAAATGTAAATAGAATATTGTAAATAATATTGTTAACAATGTTTTAACACTCAATGTAAGCTAATTTTGTATTTTTTTTTGTAAGTTAATGTCACTTGTTATAATAATTTTGGCGCAAAAACTGAATACTTTATACCTAGTCCTGCCATAAGTTCTGTTACACAATTTCCAGTGCTTATCGTTCAAAACTTCTTGCTGGAATAGAACCGTTAACGTTTTTTCCAGAACACATGCACTGATCAGTGGAGAATACTAGTCAGTTTGGTGTCAGTTTGCAAACTATTAACATGGAATGGGGTGTTAAAGGGAAGCGAGTCCCTTTAATAGCGTTGCATAAGTGCGGAAAGAACGCTGACCAAATTTTCGAGTTGCTAAAATCTGAAGTAGAGGACAGAGGACAGACCAAGAATTCGGAGAAATCCCCTTAAGAAGCAGAAAATCATGTCCAAGGACTTGGATATATCAACCACATCCATGTCTAGGCTGATTTAGGATGATCTGGCTCCACGGGTTATCTTCTAACTCTTCAACTAAAAAAAAAATTTAGGCTGGATAAATGCAAGCGACTTTTGCAGTGGCACGCGGGCAATACCATATATAATCCATGAAAACATTCTGTTTCCAAATGAGAAAATTTTTACGTGGAAGAAGTTTCCACCAACAAACAAAATGACAAAATTTATGCCACCTCATCTAAGGAAGCGAAAAGAGTTGTTCCAAGGGTTCAACGTAGACATCATCACGCTTGGTGGGAGTCTCTCACCATGGTGTCACATCCCTCCATTTCTGTGAAAAATGCGTAAAAACTGTTGGAAAGGTTTATCAAAAAGATGTGCTAGAGGGTGTTGTGAAGGATTTGACCAATACCTTTTTCAATAGATACAAATGGATCTTCCAATAGGACTCTGCTCTAAAGCACAAAGCCAAAACTACGCAGGAGTGGCTAAAAGTCAATATTCCTGGCTTTATTGTAGTAGAAGATTGGCCGTCGGGGAGTCCAGATCTGATTCCACTGAATTATGGTTTGTGATTAGAATTGGAGAACATGACCTGCAAGACTCCCGACAGAAACCATACGTGCCGCTATAGCCCAATGGCCACACCGTTTGGAATCTTGTGTTAAAGCAAAAGGCACTCATTTCGAATCTAATTTTTTTTAATAATCAATGTTGTGGTCTAATATATAAAACAATTTTGAATACAATATGTTTGCTGGTATTTTTTTATAACGTTTTATATTTGTAATAAAACTTATGACAGGACTAGGTACATACATGCGTCAGTGACAACCTACGTTGGAATGGCCAAATATTCGATATTGCCAAAAATGCTGCGAAATGTCTAGGTTTCCTCAAACGATGTAAGAAATATTTCACCCCATCTGATCTGGCTTCTACATATAAAGCATTCATTAGCCCAAAATTGGAGTACAATACCCACATCGGGTCAGGTGCCCCTGAAACATCTCTGCATCTGCTAGATAGGATTCAATCCCATTCGATAAAACTCATAGGTGATATTAATATCAGTTAGTCAATTGACAATCTTGAACACCTATGTTATGTCTCGTATCTCACTTTGTTGTATCAAATTCATCCTCCATAGAAATCGCCAGTAGCATTCCGCCCCTTCAAACCTTCAACCGTAAAACCCGTCTCGCTATAAATGCTCATCAGTATATCCTTAAGCCCATTTCCGGACGTATTCTGAAATATCGAGATTTGTTCATATGCCGTACAACGCGCTTGTGGAATGCCCTACTGAGTTCTCTATTTTTTTTTTTTCATTATAATTTGCAAACATTTGAGATCAACGTACATCGGTATTTCTCTGTTCTACCTCCCTGATTTTTCTTAGTCTACGCTGTGTACAAACATTTTAAGGGTACTCCAACCCCTTGAACTCGCGCTAATTATAAAAAAAAAGCCAGGTTTCGCTGGATGAAGAAATAAAATGTCTGGGGAAGTGGTTGAATTTGTAAGGGCCCATATAAATAACACATGGGCTGAAAAGTCAGTGCCGTTTTATAGTAAAACACAACATTTTTGCAAAATTCAGCAAAAATCAGTGTATCAGCCTTCGAGGGTGATACACTGATTGAAACGATTTTTCAATCTTCCGATAACAGTTTTGTAGTACGATTTCGATTTAGCCTCAAAATAGGCCTCTGTTTCGGCGATTACTTCTTCATCGGTCTTAAATCTCTTTCCGGCGAGCATTCTTTTGAGGTCTGCGAAAAGGAAATAGTCGCTGGGGTCCAAATCTGGAGAATACGGTGAGTGGGGAAGCAATTCGTAGCTGAATTCATTCAATGGTGCCATCGTTTTCATCGACTTGTGACACGGTGCATTCTCTTGATGAAACAGCACTTTCCTTTTCTTCAAATGTGGCCGTTTTTCTGCGATTATGTCCTTCAAACGCTCCTACAACGCAATGTAGTAGTCGCTGTTGATAGTCTGCCGCTTTTCGAGTTAGTCGATGAAAATTATTCCATGTGTATCCCAAAATATGGATACCACAACCTTGCCAGCCGACTGTTGAGTTGGCACTAAAAAATACCAAAGTTCGGACCGCAAAATACCGCAGAGCCCATGCGTGCAGCGAGCGATGTTTTATTCGGCCGTCTCAAGGGCATTATTCGCGCCAAAGGTGGACATATGGAAAACTACCGATACAATTTGAAAATTCATTTATTTTCCAATATTTTTTGCCTTTTAGCATTTTAAAAAGTTGCAGTTCGAGTCAGGCAGGGTGTATATACATGTTGGAGCTCTTGTTAGCAGTATCGCCATATGTTGTTGTATTTAGGTTTTTCCTTCCGGTTTTCTTACATTTCATAATTTTTTGCTTAACATCAGTCGATGAGAGATGAATGCATAGAATATTTGCAGTCTTATTTCCTTTAATGAACTTTTTCACACATTTTTTAATGTCATCCGAAGACACAGAGACGTTCAATGCTTCGGTAGAAAGTTTTTTACTTCTGTTATACCAAACATTTCAATCACATTTTCAAGCTGCTTCAGCTCCCACCAGTTAAATTTGCCTTCAAGTTCATTGATCTTCAATTTCAGAGATACATTTTCTTCATTCAACTGCTGAACAGTGCTTATAATTTCGCTGTTAATTTTTTTTATACCCAACATCTTGTCGTATAGCTGTTGAAGAGTGCAACTGCACGGTGGCGGTGACTGCGATTGACCTCCCAGTGTGTTTTGCGCTCGATCATGTTGTAGAGGATCCCTCGAACACTCTTGCTGCTTGCATATAACGTTTGTTGTTTTTGCTTGCCTTGGTTTTACCTGTTCTTCAGGAATTTGTTGTTGATGCCGCTGTTGTTTTAAAGTTGGTACTGGTTCTGCTGATGCATTTGCTGGAGTTTTTGGTTGAGGTTGCAGCGATTTTCGACGCAGAGAGTTACACTTGTCACAACGATGTTTGATATTGTTAGCGGTCCTGCATTTAAAGTCATAAGAATTAATGTTCTCACACACACAGTGAAATAAACAACTGCAATCGCCACACGTAATTTTTGATACATCGCTTCGGACAATTTTTTGTTTGCAAATTGAACAATGTATTTTTGAAAAGATGATTTAAGTTAGTTGGCAGTAATTCTTTATAAAAGCGCGCACCCCACAACACTCTAAGTGGTCAACAATTTACACTTTACAAAAAAATATCGAAATGTTGTGGCGGTTGAAACTCGTTGATCTGCTAAGACTGGTGGCTTAAGGTACTCGCATTTCTGCGCATGAAGCCGTAGAACCAGTCTGATTTGGCAATGAAAGTATTGGGGTGAAAAGTAACCTCCTTGGGAATGAAAACAAAAATTTTTTTCAATTTTTTTTTATTTTATTCAATATAGTCCCCTTCTAGCGATTTTCCAACTTCTTGATCCCGTCCGAAAAGTAATACTCCTCCGTGGCGTCGATGATTTCCTCGCGTGAGTTGATTTTTTTATTGATGAGCCATCTTTTGAGGTTTGGGAAGAGAAAATAGTCCGAGGGAGCCAATATGGTGTCGCGAATACAGTGGATGCGACAGCAATTGGAGCCGTAAGTCATTGATTTTAGCCCTGGTTGTCATGCTCTTGTGCGCCGGTGCATTGTCTTGCAAAAACAAAATTTTTTTCCGCTTCATGTGAAGCGTTTTGCAGCGATTTCGGCCTTCAATCACTCCAATAATGCACAGTAATACTAGCTTTTGATGGTTTTTCCCTCTTCCCAGAAAACCGACGCCATAACGGCCCCTTCGGAGCACTTGTGCTGGCTTCAGTCCATTGCCGGGCACTCATTCTGTTCTCTGGTGTTCAACAGTTACCAATCGACACCAAAAGTCCGCCCGATTCCGCATCAGCAAGTCCAAACACACTTTGGAAATGCTCTCGCGTTCGTGTTTTTGGTCAGGAGTGAGTATGCGAGGCACTCAGCGGCAGGATAACTTTTTCATATGCAGGATATTGCCCAAAATATGGCGTCTGCGCTCAGTACTAATCTTTGTGGTATCTGCTAGCTCGCGAACCTTCACTTTCCGTTGAGATGAAATACATTTCATGTATTTTTTTGACATTGTCCTCTGTAACCTCATCGGAGGGCCTGCCGCTGCGGACATGACCGATAATGGAGTTGCGGCCACCACGAAACTCTCGAAACGTCAACAATAATCAGCTGTCAAAACAAAACAAAACACAGTATCATACTGAAATTTGGAATGTCTGCCTAAATATGCAGTAGCAGTGCATTTTGATGGACAAGGAGGCTACTTTTCACTCCACCTAGTAGATAAAAGTCTTTTGTTTACACCTGCAGTTGTGTCGACTATCATAATAAGCTTTTTTCAACACATGTTCCTTATGAATATTCTCTTCAGCCTCTTTTCTTATTTTCTCTTAATCCGTGCATGGACCTTCTTGGTTACTACTGAGATATTTAAAAACCTTATCACAAAACCTGCCTTTCTGATCCCTTCCAAATAATAGCGTACTAGGAGTAAAACCAGTGCTTCGGTTTATTGCGAATTCAGCCTTAACTAAATGCTTATCCCAATAACTGGCCCTATCTGCCTCACATTCCTTGCCCAATATGAGTATTAAGAATCGATTAAGTCGCCCCACTTGCCCATTAGATTTGGGTGAGTGGGTGGCGACCTTGACATGCACAATGTTATTTTGTCAAAAATCCACGATCCACGATCAGATATTATCCTATTTGGTCTGAAATAGTTTTTGAAGAAAACCTTTAAACAATTGATGGCCTCCTTACTTTACGTGCTTTTAACTGTATGAATGAATTTAATAAATCCATCGATTACAATAAAAATATGACACATTTTTGAACGCAATGTTGACATTGGACCGAGGTGGTCCAATGTGCAGAGTATTTTTTTTTATATATAATTCCGCGTTTAAATTTATTAGTCTTTACTATTCAAAGGTTGGTTACAGAATGAATTTTCCAATCTTAAAAATGTTCGAACATGACGGCCATGTTTAACAAAGAAAAAAATATCCCAAGCTTGAATTTCTATCCCGTTTGTTCTTCCCAAGTCGACCTGTTGATAATTCCCAAAATGGAAGATTTGCAATCATCTCTGTTGTGGGTGGTGGTTGTTGTCTTGGAATTCGTTGATGTACACTTCGGTATGAATGTTTACATATAACTCCTTTGAGTTTGTTCATAGTGATATAATAATCAAATAGATACATGTTTAGTGAGAGTTGCCATACTTTGGTTGTATAAATTTATCAGTTTTAGGTAAGAGGGATATAAGTATAAGGTAAAATTGAAGCTAATTATGACGTTTCAATAGACTATCTTTAATGCTTTTTATTTTTGAAAGTAATCTGAAACCAAAACTTCATTTTGTTATCCGTTGTACTCTTAAAATGAATGTATATGAAAAGAAAATAACAATTCAAGTATGTGCTTATAGTTTAATTAACTTTTTGCTTGTGAACTTTTCTTTTGTTTTTTTTTCAATGTTGTTTTATTATTCCTAAGAACTATATGTTCAATAAACTTAGGTGCTAACTTATTTCTCCTGTCATCCAGCTCAAATATTTTGTCATTTGTCCTAAAAGTGGATGGATCCTTGCGGGCTTCGTTGATCTTATTTATAAGTTTTTGTTTGGCTTTTAAATTTCTCTCATACACAATTTTAGCTAAAGCATCATATTCCTTAATATGTTGTTGAATATATTCCTGTTCTGTTTTACTATTGCTATCTATGGAAAATGGGTTAGTTTTTGTAATGTGTCCGTTTAAGAGTTCAAAAGGAGCTAGCCTTGTGGCAAAGTGAATTGAGTTATTGTAAGTTGTAACGGCTTCATATTTTGAGATTTAATGATCCGAATAATTTCTGTCAGAGTTGAATAGAATCTCTCGACTGGTGAGTTCCCTGTAGAACTTTTTGCACAAATAGTATGTAAATGTATATTATATAATTAAAGGAAGTATTTAAATAAAGTAGATATGAATTCGCTATCATTCTCAGTTACAATCTTTTGCGGAACCCCATTGTGTGAAAAAAAAAATGTTTTAAGGACCTAATTAAGTTAATACTATTTCTACTCGTTAATAAATAGACACTGGAGAATCTGCTAAATTTGTCGATAATCGTTAAGAAGTTTTCTTTATGAATTGAAAATATGTCTAAGTGAAGAATTTCTAATGGATTAGATGGTGTTTCAGTGAGCTCGTAATTTAGCCGCTCTCCTTGACGATCATATTTATATTTCTGGCTATTGATTATCCTCGTTATTAAATATTTCATATTCGGAAAGTAGAAATTTCTTTTTAAATGCTCAAAGTTTTCATTTATACCTCTAAGATTTGGGGTTATATGAAAGTCGCAAATCAAATTTTCCGGCGCATCACGTTCTGTTATGTCTTTTAAAAAGGTATTACATCTAACAATCTTAAAACGACTATCCTGAAAGTATTTGAAATAAACCGCTTGAATGATTTTAAAAGTTGAGTCGTCTGTCAAAATGCCTGTAAGTCTGTTAGGAGTCAAATAATCTTTAATAATACCAATTATATAGTTTTCTCTATTAATTCCATTTAATTCTATTCTGATAACTTTCTTCCTTTTAAACAAAATTTCAAGCTTCACGCTTGGCTAAGATCAACTGTCGTCTGTTTTAAGGATAATTTGAGAAGAGAACTCATTAATAGGGTGCTCAGATATTGGAATTCCATCGTCAATATTCTCTCGTCCTGAATGGATTGTGGATACATTATCTCGTTCATCAATATCATGTCTAAGTTTTTAATCTCTGCACTGGTTTCTGAAGTGTTAACCTCGATACGGGATAACGCATCAGCGTTGGCATTTTGCTTCCCTTTCTTATACGTTATAAAATAATCAAACTCTTCAGGCTTGAGTTTCCAACGTATAAGCTTTGAATTCGGCTCCTTTAATGAAAAAAGCCAAGTCAAGGGTTTGTGATTAGTAATGATCTGAAATCTTCGACCAAAAAGATAAGGCCGGAAATATTTAGTGCCCCAAACGATAGCCAAAAGCTCCTTCTCGATCGTGCTGTAATTTTGTTCGGATTTTAATAAAGTAGGCTTATCTGATCCTATTGGTCATTGAGAAAGTATTGCACCTATAGCGACATTACTAACGTCTGTAGTCAGGTTGAAAGGTTTTGAAAAGTCAAGGTATTTTAAAATAGGTTCGTTGCATAGAAGAGTTTTGCAAAATTCAAAGCGATCCAAATATCTTCTCTCAAGATTCATTGTTTTTCCTTTGCGAAGGTACTCTGTCATCGGCTTAATTAACTTAGCAAAGTCGGTGATGTTGGGAATCGGGTACTTGTCATCCATAGTTTTTGCGTTCAGTTTTCGGTAATCGATACCTAACCGCCATCTTTCTTTCCCATTCCGATCTTTTTTTTTGGGACTAACCAAATAGGGGAAGACCAAGGAGAAAAACTGTGACGTATAATACCCTGGTTCAGCATTTCACCGATCTGCTTTTGGATTTCACCTTTGTGAATATATGGGTATCTAAATGATTTGGAATAAATTGGTATGTTATCCTTAGTATTGATATCGTGCTTATTACTATTTGAAAACGTTAAGTTCTGCCCGTCTCTAAAGAATATGTTCTGATATTTTTCGCATAAGATTTTAATTGACTGTTGTTCCTCTGTACAGTAGAATCCCGATAATCCGGATCAAATAAAACCAGGGGTATTCCGTATAATCGAAAATCCGGATAACCGATTTCAAAGCAAATCAAACAATATTTAAATTTTAATAATTTTTTATTATGTAATGATTTTATTTAGATAATACGATTTATAAAAAACGAGTTATAACGATAGATAATGAATTACATAATACCTATGTAGTTTAAAATTTTGGTTGGAAATAACTTGTTATTGATCTTTGACGTAATGAATCACATCTTTTCATTGCGGCCAAGTCCCTGATGCGCTTCAGTTGTAACAACTGTATGGGATCCGATTCGTCCTGTCTTTCAAACCACTTAAAAGCAACATCTAGAGCTTCAAAAGCTTCTGCGTGAGATGGTACTTGACATACATCCCCAGTTTCAGTATCTTCTTCATCTTCTCTCTCGTTACTGTTCAAATTCTCAATGATTTCTTCATCAGTTAATATTTGGAATCCAGGGTCTATCACAGTTCAGCCACTCCTTAATATTCTCTTCATTGCACCCTTCACCAATGCTAAGAATTTTCATTGCTTCTGTTATTTCTTTAAAATCGTCGTGCGGTTTAATTGAAGAATTATATAGAGTTAATTTTAATAATTTATTCCATGCCCTTTTTAATGTTTGCAACTCCACGGAGCTCCACGCTTCTACCAGCATATAACAACAATCTTTCAAATTAATTTCTTTAAAAAACTTTAACAACATTTCTATTTCACCGTCGTCTGCTGATAAAAGACGACGCAGTAGCTGCTTTCTGTATAAACGTTTTAAAGTTTCAATGACACTTTGGTCCATAGGTTGCAATATCGATGTTACGTTAGGGGGTAAAAACTTAACCGTGAACTTCCCATTTTCTCGATTTAATGTTTCAGCGAAAGGGTGCGTTGGCGCATTATCTAATAATAACAATACATCGCCCTCTTTTCCCACGTCCTTTTGAAATTTCTTCAACTCAGGAATAAACGTATTTTCATATCAAGTAAGAAAAATATCTGTGGTCATCCACGCTTTTTGTTGGTTAGCGTAAGTTAAGGGTATTTTAATATTTTTGAAACAGCGCTGATTTTTTGATTTACCAATAAGTAGCAGTGGCAATCGATGTGTTCCTTTAGCGTTCGCGGAAACCATAACTGTTACTCTGTCCTTACTCACTTTGTGTCCCGGTGCTGCATTTTCACGACGCGATGCTAATGATCTGCTTGGTAGAGCTTTCCAATTAAGACCTGTTTCGTCCGCATTGTATAAAAAACCTAAATCGTATTTTTTTTCATCTAGAAATTTTTCTCTTTGAATCTCCAGTTCTCGAATTCCATGTCTAGATTTGAATCTTGCTAACCATCCACAGCTCGCCTTGAAAGAAGTATCACCACCAAGTTTTTGATTAAAATCCAATGCTTTTTCACATAACAGAGGTTCCGATATGGGCTGGCCGCATGCTCCTTTTTGTAAGAACCAAGTAAAAACTGCATTCTCTAGAATTTCATTTTGAGATTTTTTCATGACTTTAAGTTGCGAGCTTCCATCTTCTTGCTCAAGCGCGCAGGTGAATTTCATTATGGAATCAGAATTCTTTTTAATGTCTGATATCGTAGAAGTTCCGACACCATATTTTTGTGCCAACTTACTGCCAGATTCACCATTTTTTATACTCTCAATTATCTTCATTTTGTCTTTAAGAGACAACACTACTCTTTTTCGCTTAGACATTTTAAATTTCCAACCCGAAACGTAAACAAAAAAAGACAACCTTTCAGTTGAACGCTATCAAAGAAAATGAAACAGTAGCAAGCACTATCCCGCAAACAAACGAGAGCGGGAGTACACCGTTGGAGGCGGGAATAAACTTGTCGTAACATGTCTCGTTGCGCCGTCAAAACATTTTTAAATTGATAATTAGAGCCGAGACGAATGATTCCGGATAATCGGATATTCGGATAATCGAAGTTCGGATAATCGGGATTCTACTGTATTTAAATGACTTGTACGCAGTAACTCGCAAATATTAAAGTTTTCTACTGTTCCAATGTTGTTAACAGATAGGCTATTAGCTTCACAGTATTTATTTTTGTTAAAGGATTCAGCTCTAATTGGCTGTTCAACTACGAATGTCTGTGGAAGGTCGGAATTATTGATAACTTCTACATATAAATACCACTTGTCGGCTTTGTAAATCCCTTCAGGTATTATAAGATTATCTTTTATCAATGTTGGTTTTATATAAATATTACCATCCTCTACATCCACAGGAAGATAACTAATTATATTATGAAAAGCCGGAATATTATAAGTTTGGCTTGTAACTAAGAGCGATTTTAGCATCTTCAGTTTCTAGAAATGAAGGTCTATTTTAAGGTCTATTTTTATACATAGATTCTTCATCATCTCAGTGCCAATAAGTCCATCAAAATAATTGTGGAACTTAAATACGAAGAATGACAATACTCTATTGGTATTCAATTCTCTCAAACTGTTAAAATCAACCTGTTGATAGAAGTACCGGCATATCTAGGCTTTGGAAATAGTTTTGTTCTTCGGGTGAAGTGTTTGTATTTTCAAATTTTTAGGAGTTATTTTTTCTTATGTTGCTTGAGTTAGTACCTTCAATATTATGTAATTGGTTGTGTTTTGTAATTGCTTGTTTTGTTGGAATTCTGGGAACTTCTACGGCTTTTGCCAATAAAAGTGTCCATAGGCTCTGGTAGAGGGAATTGTGTGGGGCCTGAGCTTAAGTTATTGCTATTGTATTCAACTGGAAAGTGTTGATGGTTGGTATTAGTTTGTATATATGAGGTAGATGGAAAGTTTGAAAAGTTTTGAGAATTCAGGTGAGGTTGTCTATTTTATTGTTGTGGATTTCTGAAGGGTGGTCTTGGAAGAGTTTGATTAATAACCGGTTGCCTTGGCTTATTTCGATTTCAACTATCCATTTGCTGTAAGTGTTGAGGGTTTTGGAAATAATGACAATTTTGTTCCTGAATACAATAATTCAAAGCATCTGTTAATTTATTTGGTCTCATTGCCCTAACTATAAATCCTAGTGGTTCTTTAAGACCAGAAAGAAAGATATTTAGACACATTTCTTAATAGAGCGATAGTTTAGTTTTGATTACATTTGCGTCCCTTTCGTGAGCCTTTATATGGTTAGTCATTGCCGATAAAATATCTATTATTTTTGAATAAAAACAGTCTACAGTCAAATGATTTTGCCTAAGCTGGTGCAAATCGCGAATGAAACTAGTCTCATTGCGCTTATCTGAATAATGGATGATAAGGTTATGTTTTATTTTTTGCCAATCGATGGAGGTACCGTACATATTAAGCACATTGTTTGCTGGTCCTATAACTTTATTCCGTATCGCTTTTAATATTATTGTCTGGTAAACAGTACCGTTAATTTGAGGTATAAGTGTTAAAATTTCCTCAACATTGGAAATGAAATCATATATGGACCGTGGGTTACCATCGAAAGTTGGAAGATCGTTAACTGCGTCAGGAATTCTAAGGCAGTTAAATGCGTCCATGGCAACCGTTGGTGTATTAACGTTATTTACATTATTCAAATTCATTTCAGGATTAGCACTTTTTGAATTGTTACCTTCTAAACACAAGTTCTTAACTTCAAATTTTAGTTCGCGATGTGATCAGAGCTAAAGTTCTCAATTTTCAAACCACTTTCTACAAATTTCCCTAAACAGACTCTTGGCTTTCGCCAACTGGTATTAATAAAGGAGCACCTAGCTTTAATTTTTTTTTTTTTTTTTTTTTTTTTTGGTGTACGAATAGGGCATTAGGAAGCACTGATAAATGTATACGCACAAAGCTGGACTCACCCCTCAAAAAAATTTCCTCCAGTAATCTCTGCTCCGGTGGTCAGTTCAACGATCAGCCTTCATGTACTTGACTTGCTGCACTTGCTGCACTTTTGATAGTTCCCTCTGTACTTTGTAGTTTAGGTGTAGGTTCTTTACCAAACCAAAGAATTAAAATTTACTGCAACGATATTCTTTCGTAGCGTGTTTTTCTATTTAGTGTAGGCACTTGTAGTTACTATTGTTTCACTATACGATGCTACGCAATCCTACCGACTGCGCCAGTTATCGTTTGTAATAAAAAAAACAAACAGTTCAAATTTATTAGTCTTTACTATTCAAAGGTTGGTTACAGAATGAATTTTCCAATCTTAAAAATGTTCGAACATGACGCCATGTTTAACGAAGAAAAAAATATCCCAAGCTTGAATTTCTATCCCGTTTGTTTTTCCCAAGTCGACCTGTTGATAATTCCCAAAATGGAAGATTTGCAATCATCTCTGTAGTGGATGGTGGTAGTTGTCTTGGGATGAATGTACACTTCGGCATGAATGTGTACATATAACTCGCACGCACCAAGGGGTTATGAATACCCTTTTACTGGCTTTTTTCTCCTTGGCGCGGGCGAGTGGTGTAGTAGTTTGAAACTCAGGTGTATTAGTTTTCGATATTTTTCCCAGAGATGGTTGTCAAACTGGACGGGACAGCTAGTACATCCTCAACCAGTGGGTCTTAAGAACGTTCTAGTTGTTAGTTCATTACATTTAGCCAAGCCAGCAACCACTCCAACATCAGTGTAATGCCTTCATGTCAGAGATGACGCCGACGGGATTCTCATATAACTACATGCAAATTCTACGAAAAGACTTTTTCACAGAATTGCCTCGCACCGGATTCGAACCCACGACCCTCTGCTTGAGGAGTCTATGCATATACCACTACACCACGGCCACCCCTTAGAGTATGTAAAAAGTATATTACCTTTTGGTATGGGATGTAGTTTTCCTTCGAATAATCCTGGCTGGGGTGAAAAATAAATACATTTCAAACATGTTTCAATAGAGCTCCTTATCTTGTGTTTCATCTTGGGAAACCAGTAAATTTTGGGCAAATGTTCAAAATATTTTCCAACTTTTACATGACAAAGAGCTTCATGGTGAATTCGGATTACCTGCTCTACCATATGGAAGGGGACATGGAATAATATTTTGTCCTTAACTTTACGATAAATAAATCCGTTTACCATTTCGAAATAAGAACTTTCAGTTTTTCCCAAGTAAGCTGCAATTTCAATTATTTCCGGATCTTGTTTTTGAGCTGCTGCTAGTATGAATTCAAAAGATTCGCTATCAACGTGCATCACATCAAAAGACCTACTGAGGAAGTCAACATGTTACATACGGTCACGCTTTCTATGTTCGACAGTATAATCATATGCTTGTAGTTCTAACGCCCACCGCGATATGCAAGGATTAACAACCTTTTTTTCTTAACGTCATCGCAAAAGCTTGACAATCTGTCAGAATCTTGAATGGAATTCCAAGCAGATAAATTCTGAATCGTTTTAATGCGTGAATTAGGGACAGCGTGATATTTACTTTCTGTCTCTGTTGACCGCTTTAAAAAATAAAAAACAGGATGAAACTTCTTGTCCTCCTGTTTTTACAGTAACACTGCTCCAAATCCTATGCTACTTGCATCACAATGTAACTCAGTTGCATTGTGTGAACTGTATATTGATAAGACTGGGGATTCAATTATTTTGCTCTTTAATAGCTAAAAAGCTTCAAAACAAAAAACAAAGGGTGCATCTTTCTTTAAAAGATCGTAGAGTGGTTTTGCTATGTTAGCGAAGTGACTAATAAATTTTCCAAAATAGAAGCAAAGTCCTAAGAAACATATTTTTCGTACAATATGGTGGAGCGAAATTGGAAATAGCTTAAGTGTCATACCTGCTTCATTTATTTTATATTCTAAATACACTATTTAACTTTGCAAGAATAAGCATTTGCCCAATCTAAGTTGTAATCCCTTTGTCATAACTATGTTTATAACTTCTCTTAAGATATCGAAATGCTCCTCAACCGTCGTTCTTGCTACAAGGATATCGTCTAAATATGTAAGGACAATGGGCTTTCGAAATCAAACTCCCGAATACGTGCTTCATATAACGTTCAAAAACCGATGGTGCATTTCGAAAGCCAAAAGGCATCCTAGTGGATGCATCATACTGCCCAATTGGGGTAATAAACGAGATATATAGATAGAATAGAATTCATAGATTTCTCTGCTAAGGGAACAAGATGAAAACTGTTTTTTTAAGTCGAGTGTAGTAAAAAACGTTTTGCCTTTAAGGCGATTGATGTGATCTTCGAACAAGGGCAGTGGATAGTTATTACGAAGAATTAGCTTATTTAATTCGCGGAAGTCTACGCAAAGCCTAAGTTCTTTATTTCTTTTTTCCACCAAAACAATGGGTGACGCATACTCCGAGAAAGATTCGCGTATTATGCATTGAACAAGTAAGTCGTTAAGAATCTTCTGCAACTCAACTTTGTTCGAATATGGCAAACGTCTTGGAGGACAATGAAATGGAAATTCCTTTGTGAGCACTGTCTTCATTTTAAAATCTGATTACAAGCTTCTTCAATTATATCTTAAAGATCTGACTAATATATCCAACTTCTTCACTAATTGTACTTACAGTCTCATCCGATGGAAGATGTTGATTGAGAATCTGCAGAGGTGGACTTGATGAATTTTTGTTACATTTTGTATCTTGATCTTCCAAACTTTTCTTAGGCAAATGCAACACCATACGAATTTTTTCAAAAAATCTCTACCCACCACAGTTGGATAATTCATCGACTGATTTTTAACTTCAAGTAATTTTAAGTTAATTTCAGATGTTTCAAAACAAATATATGAATCTATACTTCCCATAACATTTAAACGGCTTTTGTTAACCCCACAATATGTAACATTGCTGTCGTCCAACGGTGAGACCATAAAGGGTGGTACAAACTTCTGTTGTATAAAGCTTATTGGACTCCCCGAGTCCAAAAGAGTTTTGACGTTCAACGAATTTTCGGCATGTCTATCTATAAACTGATAATAAGTATCCTTCTCAAATTCGTTCCACTTTGATCTTTCTGCTACGTCAGTGTAGATGTTGTGACCTATGATTTTCAAATCCTCTGCAACTACTCGTAAAGTATTGCTGCTGCTGCTGCTCCTCACATAGTTACAGCTATTTTCGTTGGTTTTGTTGGATTTGCTTCGTACGATTAGTATTGAGTTTCGGTAAGGGCAGTTTCTTGATATATGTCCAAGGCCTCCACAATTGAAACAGGTTATTTGTTTTTTTCTACATCTGCCTCTATCGTTGGTTTGATTTGACACTTGTGAATTGACGACTGCACTGTTGTCAAACAATTGATTTGCATCAGACTTAGACGTTTTAATTGCGGAATAATTGTGGCCACTGTTCGTTTTTAATTTTTCATATTTCCTCAAAGCTATCTTCAACTCTTCGATATTGTTGTTACAACATATACAGTATTGTTTTGTTAGTTCCACCATCAGGAATACCCTTGATAATAAACTGCATCACATCTTCTTCTTCAATTGGATTATGAGAAGCGATTTCTTGCATAGCACGCATTGTTGTACAGTTTCGTCTCGACGTTTCTTTCTTTCATTTAACTCACTGTACCAAGTGTACCGGTAAAAAACATTCTATTTAAGATATTAGACATTGTTAGCTACACATTTTTCCCATCTGTCAAGCAACTTATATAGGGTTTTCCAATAAGGACTTGACAACTTTGAATTTAATTTGTGAACGCACTCGTTCACAAATCATCAAACTGTCACTGCCAATTTATTCAGTAAACTCAACATGGTAAAGTACACTAACGCCAAGATGATGAAATTCATCGCAAAATCATCTTCAGTAACGAAGCTCATTTTTGGGTCAATGGGTTCGTCAATAAGCAAAATATGCGTTATTGGTCGGGTGAAAACCCACATGTGCTTCATGAATCACCACTTCATCCAAAAAAAATAACTGTTTGGTGAGGTTTGCATGCCGGTGGCATTATTGGGCCATATTTTTTTGATCACCGATTATTTTTGGCCCGAATTGGAATATATGGACTTGGAAGACATGTGGTTTCAACAGGACGGTGCCACAAGCCACACAGCACATGCTACAATCGATTTTTTGAAGAGTAAGTATGGTGAACGTGTTATCTCAAGACATGGGCCAATCGATTGGCCGCCTTGTTCGTGAGATTTTACGCCGCTTGGCTATTTTCTGTGGGGCTACGTTAAGTCAGTGGTTGATGCCAACACGCCGACGACGTTGGAAGAGCTCAGAGTCAACATTGATGCAAACGTGCCCGCGGTGGCCATATGAACGAAGTTGAGTTCCATTCATAAATGTTTTGATTGTACTTCAAGCCAATAATAAAGTTTTTGAAATATCTCAAATGGTTTGCCTTTTATTTAAAAAAAAAAAAATTGTCAAGTCGTTATTAGAAAACCCTATATGATGCTCCATATTATTGACTTACTGATCTTGTCTCATTTATATGTAAATAGTCAACACACTCACACAACACACACCTCTTATGCCAAAAAAAGTACAACATACCTACTCTAATTGTAATTGGGTACAGTAAGCTACATGATTGAGGACACTTGCGCACGAAAATATTCGGAAATATAGTACAATTACAATACCTCATACAAAGATTTCATTTTTAAATAATTATTACCTTTATTGGGATTGTAATATTTACTGAAATTAATGTAAAACTAATTACAAATGTAAGCACTTTATTTGAATTGTAAACAAATAAACGTAACCTACGAAGAATAAATTAACTCTCTCTTTGCTGTTACACCAAGCTAAAGTACGTGTTTTCCTTTAACCGCATTTTTCAAAATTGAAACCCTACAAACCCCAGCAGTTAGAGATGGCTGGGCCACATTCAGTGAATGGACGCCTCCGATCTCACTCATAGAGACTTCGAGTCTAACCCTAAATATACGGTTAGACTCGAAATACGAGAATTTTTAATGATCCTGTTGACAGTGATGATAGCGATTGGACGGTTTTGGTTTTGTGGGAAATTGATTAGAATGTGTCTCGTTTTTGAGATATAGGTTGAAGGTCGGTTTTGCTGGTAGCAAAACACAAATTGATGTTGTATTTCCGTTCCCATCTGCCAGAGTAGGAGTCCTATGTATTGGTTGAGGACATACCACAATGTACAAGTCTGCATGTCCATATACTTCAAAAAGAATTTAATACAAACTAACTCAATAGCAGAGTTGGAAATATCTATTAGTTAACACTACCCAGTACAACAGTTTAATTCCAGGTTTCCACATTTTCTTGACAACTGGTGAGGTGATGTGAGAGTTCTCAAGGTGAGTAAATTCAGCTGATAAGACGCAATTTTTGAACAATGCAACAATTCTAAGGCAAAATCAGCAATAACCACAAAATCAGTGAACTAGTGCAAGTCATACAATTTTTCGAAGAATCCGAAGTCAATCCGTAATCCTTCTCGGAAATAACCGAAATAGCGAAACTAGGTACGCAATTTGATTGTTCGACTTAATTGTACCTGAGAGTTGATTCTACAAAACAAAAACGAACCAATCATGCGTATTTTTGCATCCGCTGATTTCCTGAAATTCAAAATATGACCAACTCGAACTCCAAAAGAGAAAAGCAAACCACCAGCAGCAAAATCAATCGAAAAAGAAAGTACAATTTGGTAACTACGTTAGGTTTCATAAAAATAAGCCGAAAACAACAGATTTATTGTTTTATAAAAAATTCACATACAAAAGTTCAACTCCAAAATGTTTAGATGACACACTGGTGGAGGTATCCATGGCAACGTTTGGTGCAGCATTCATCATTGGAGTGGCACTGAAAAAGATAGATACTTCATCAAGTCCACCGGGACTAGATCAGAACCCATTTAAACTCACATTCTGGGCGATTTGCTTGCATTCTGATCCATCAGTGGTGGGTTTTTCATCACGAAGTGATGTTCCCTCCTCTTGAGGTTCAGTTTGAGTTTCGACTTTAGGTTCATCGCCGCCCGCACGAGAAGCGATTCTGTCAGATACGCTGTCAATATCTGGATTAATCACCACACGGGTAGAGTTTACTTGATCCAAGCTGGAACACTTGTTCAAGTAGCAGGTGTTGGAGCAACAATCCCGATTATTAAAACACTGCAAGGATATCAAATTAATTCATAGGAACCTGTTGTAGTATGACCAGCTGGAAATCTTTACACTTTGACTATCGCGTGCGCAAGCAGGACTATTAATCGCGGCTGTGACGCAGCAAACTGAAGCCATAATTAAAATTACTTTTTCTAACATTTTCGTGGAACCGATTAACAACTCAACAAAAACAAATAACAACTGAGAGATACTTGAGTTTGGAAAAATTTCGCGACCTGTTTACACAAGTGCTTCTGCCTTGGGAATGGTTGGGAGCCGCACGGCAATTCCCATTTATATATCGAAATTTTGTTGTCCAAAAATTAAATAGGGGAACACAACCGTCGACAAAGACTTGTAAAGTATTATAACGAACTATGTCAGGCTGCGAGTTGTACCACCTGATCTCGATCGTAGATATCTCACAAATTAACAAAAGGTTTTAATACAAGAGAGGATCTTGGATATCACGATCGAGCTACGTGATTAGGAAATTAAGCCAGCGTTCCGCGGTGCGACTTTCGAAGCCGTTTGCCTTTTGATCGTTTGTGTGTATGCTCTCTGCACTGGGGTAAATTGTAAATGGTAAATGGTTAATTTGCTGACATCAGCTCGTTAAATGAGCGATTTACCAATCGAGATGTGAGAGAAAACAACCGTCAGTAAGACGATAATTAAATCAAACAACACCAGTTAAACTTGAGATGTACCTACTCGTCATATAAAGCACACCAACACCACACCATTGGAAGTGTTGAGAGACTTAGACTATAATTGAGCATCTAGTACCTGTACCTATTTCATTTTTTGACAACAAAATTTCGATATATAAACGGTAATTGCTGTGCAGTTTCCAACCATTCCCAAAGCAGCAGCACACGTGTAAACAGGTCGCAAAATTCATCCAAACTCAAGTATCTCTCAGTTGTTATTTGTTTTTGTTGAGTTGTTAATCGCATCCAAGAAAATGTTAGAAAAGGTGATTTTAATTTTGGCTGCAGTTTGCTGCGTCACAGCCGCGACTTATAATCCTCCTTGCGCACGCCATAGTCAAAGTGTAAGGCTTTCCTGCTTGTCATACTACAATAGGTTCCTATAAGTTAGTTTGATATCCTTGCAGTGCCTTAAGAATTCAGATTGTTGCTCCAACGTCTGCCACAGGTACCTGTGTTATTCCACGTATGAACAAATCTTTCTTCAAGATGTTGGCAGCGTATCTGGCAGAACCACTTCTCGTGTGAGCATTCGACCTAAAGTCGAATCTCAAACATCCCTTCGTATTAATAAACGCACCACTAATGGACCAACATGCAAGCAAATCACCCAAAAGGTGAATTTAAATGGGTTCTGATGAGGTCCCGGAGGACTTGAAAAGTCCAAGTGAAGTTGAATAGATTCCTATGAAATAATTTGATATCCTTGCAGTGTCTTAATCATCGGGATTGTTGCTCCAACACCTGTTACTTGAAGAAGTGTTACAGCTTGGATCAAATAGCCTTTCCCTCAAACTGAACCTCAAGAGAAAAAAATGCCTACCACTGATCGACCACCATGCATACAACCCGGTCATAAGGTGAGTTTAAATGAGTTCTGATGGGATACCGGTAGACTTGATGCAGTATCCGTCTTTTTTAGTACTTCTCCAGTGATAGATGCTGCACCAAACTTTGTCATCGATACATCAAAAAGTGTGTCATGTAAACATTTTGGAGTTGAACTTTTGAATGTGAATTTTTGATTAAACAATAAATCTGTTGTTTTTGGCTTATTTTGATAAAACCTAACGTGGTTACGAAATTGGAGTTTGCATTTTTCTGGTGGAATTCGAGTTGGTCGTAGGAGTTGTAGATCTCGAATTTTAGTGAATCAGCGGATGCAAAGATAGGCATGGTTGGTTCGTTTTCCTTTTGTGGAATTACTTCTCAGGTACAATTGAGTCGAGCAATCAAATTACTTAATTTAGGCGTTTCGGTAATTTTTGAAAAGGATTACAGATTGCCTGGCATTGTTTGAATTTTTTTTCTTCGGAAAATTATAAGATTTGCACGAGCTCCCTGATTTCGTTGTTGTTACGATTTTACCTTAGAATTGTTGCATTGTTCATGCAATTGCGTCGTATCAGCTCATCATCAATTTACTCACCTTGATCACATCATCTCATCACTTGTTAAGAAAATGTGGAAGCCCGGATCAAACTGGTGTGCTGGATAGTGTTAACTAATAGATATTTCCAACTTTGCTATTGAGTTAGTTTGTATTAGATTCTTTTTGAAGAGGATCGTATATGGACATACAGATATGTATATTGTGGTATGTCCTTAACAGATACAAAGGACTGTATGATGAGAACGGAAATACAACATCAATTTGTGTTTTGGTACTAGCAAACCCGACCATTGATCATTAAGAATTCTCGTATTTTCTTCAACCAATCTGTCGAAATGGTGTTGATTAAATTTCAAATTAGCAATCTCAATCTTAACTCAAATGTTCAACCATCAAGTATCTCCAGCTAGTACGATCTTTTTCCAGATGCATTCAGTGGCGCACTCCAAGCTGGTTGAGGTCCCTTTCCACTGCATGCGCCATCTTATATTCGGTCGTCCTCCGTTGCGTCGTACTTTGGTACTAGGCTCCAATTCTTTTTGAACGGGATCTGAGGTGTCAATTCACTCAAAGTGCTCCAGCCACCTCTAACATTTGATCGGTAGGCGCCTGATTAGATCAAAGTCGCTGTACAGCCCATTCCCCATCAATGCAAATGCGACCGAAAATCACGAGTAGTATCTTTCTCTCGGAATGGTCATGTGCTTTTTCAACTGCTAAGGCCTAAGCCTCTGCCCCATAGAGCAGGACCGGCATCATGAGGGTCCTATATAAAGCCAGATTACTCAAAGTTTGACGTTAATGCCAAAACTATTGCACTCGTCGTAGCATTGCCTAATTTCCAGATAAATTTTAAATTTGAGTGGTCAATCTTTTTCGCAAAATTTAGTTATCTTCGCTATTGTTGGGTCTTTAAATTGTGCTCTTCTAATTGTGACTGACCTATCCGCTGATGCCTGTAGCTCCCCGATTATACAGATGACAAACATCTCTTTCGCTTCGTATTCGTCTTCCCTATTTCCCGTATGGAGTAACTCTTTTCAGAAACCACCACTTTGTGCAACACCCTTTATCAGATAAAAAACAGCCAGATTAGATAGACGTACACAAGTCTATCATTTTCACGCCAACAGAAAAACGTAGACGAGAAAGCTCGGATTTATGCGATAGATAAAGTGGCAGAAGAGCCTCCTAAGGTGAGACGCATGTGACCCGAGGACAACACCAATCCCCAATCTGAAGCGAAACGAATTTGCAATGGGAACACGACATAGTCTCTCTCCCATGTCAGGCTGAGAGTTGTACTAGCTAATCTCGATCGTATATATCTCACAAATGAACAAATGGTTAGGATACAAGAGAGGATCAATCATCCTTCTATCCTTCCATCGGTCCACTGTTCGACTTTCCAAATCGGTTGACTTCTGATCATTTGTGCGGATGTTTTCACTTCAGAATATATGAAGAACAACTTCGCTATGCTTAAATAGAAATGTGGGTTAGAGGTGATATTTGTCGATGCTTTGTGGGAATTTCGGGACAACCACCGAAAGGATGTTGATAATTTAAAGAACTGAAATCAAAGAAGATCGTGGAGAGTTCTGCAAAGATCGAACCATAGGTATATCGCCCATCTGGTCTTTGCAATAAACGGAAGCGCTTCGAAACGTTTGGTGGAGTTAAAGGGTCTGGTCTCGTACTGACTTGGTCATGATCCTTGAAAGCTCGGGCAAGACAGCCGAACACAGCTCTAGATCAGCGACCCAAATCACGACAAGTACGACCTCAGAAGGAGATGGCGGAAGCGCGAGCGATATCCCACCTAGCAAACGATGTAGTAAAAGAAAGCGGAGAAGCTGAATCCGTAACTTCAAAAACCACAGTTCTTCACAGCACCATTGCAAAAACCAGTAATTCGACCAACCCAAGCCAATTCAAGCCAAATTTGGCGGCGGATCGAGTAGGAGGTAGGGCAACTAAAGGTCCGAGAGATAGATGAGATGGTCCCCCTCAACAGAGTATCGTAGGACGTAGAAGTGACAATAGATCCTACAGAGTACGGATCTCTGACTTTGCACGCAAGAAATGACATTTTTTTTTAATGTGCTACAGGCAAACCTACACCGAGATATGGGTGCCTCGGTCACCTCTTACCAGCGATGTGCTGAAGAGAACAAATTGAACGCTAAAATGGCTGAGAGCTGCATAGCTTCGTATGCCCCTCGGTATGAGGAAGTGCCTTCCACATCAGTACAGGAACTTGTCCAGTACTGTGAAGCCAAGCGACCTCACTCTCTCGTCTCTTTTTCTACAAAATATCGTGGAAAGCTGGCACATGTCCGAGGAGGCATCTTTATCAAATCACATGCACATTGTGTTTAAGTTAAAATGAAACACAGAACACGCAAATGCAACAAGGACATATCGCGAAAATTCATGGCTTCAGCACAACTAACAACAATGGATGCAAATGAGGCACAATTCCAGCTAAACGATATCATTCTCTTCTCTTTAAAATACCAGCTGTAAGGTAAGGCGAACTGTGGTAAAAAGGTGTGTGCCATGGTGGAATGAAAACCTAGAAACCTTTCGGAAAAGAGTGAGAAAGCTTTTTAATAAAGCCAGACGCACCGGAACTTGGGGAACATGTAGATCCTTTTCAACCTTTTACAACCAAACCAAGAGTTGCAAAGTTTAAAGAAAAACTTCTACGACTCTATTGAGCCCTCCAAAGATCATTCTAATTGCATAGAATTGTTGATCAGATCAGATAACACAAAACACGCGACCGTAAGGAAACCCCCTGTATACTTTGTTTCAGGTTCACTTCTCAGGGTCTTTCAATATTGGCATTTCTTATGGACAGTCAATGGGGGTTTCACTTTAAAGAAACTTTAGCAGAATCAACAGTTTATCAGGAAAACTTTTCAGTCCGGATAAGTGTAAGTGAGCTATCAACGAAAGTTTTCCAACTCTGCTAAAAAAACGTGTAGGCTTCCATGTACCCTACCCTCATAGCCTTATGAGCTACTTACCACACACTAGGAGGGAGGTCAACGCAGTTTTTATCCCTAAACCAGGCAACGAGCCTAGTGAATTACCTAAATCATACCGTCCTATAATATTGACATTGTTTTATCTGAAAACAATGGATAGAGTTATTGACCTTCATATCGACATCAGTATCAGCCGTTAAGGGCTGCTCGACCCTCCTGTAGTCTTTGGTTATTGATGATCTGCTTAGCAAATTAAGCAACTTAGGCTAGAATAAAATTGGTTATGCCGATGACCTAGTCATCATCATTAGAGGCAGAGAGACTGTGCTTCTATAGCATGGTGGACTAAAACCACACAAAAGACCGCTTTTTTAAAGATGTGGGAAAAGTTCCGCTAGTTCGTTTCCAATTATGTTCATGTATGTATGTATGGGTATGTAGTTCCTTCCATATTTATAAACCAAGAAAAAACACACAAAAAACAGTTGATAAGAAAATAAAATTCCACATCATAACAGCGCCATCTTTTGTTCAGATCATGGCAAAAGATATTGTCAATTACAACAACCTGGTTTGTATTCCTTTTCCATCTATCTAACAGTTTCCTTTCCATTCGACGTTTACCATCACACCCTCTGCTCAATGGTAGAGTTTGTGCCTAAGATGATTACCCGGCATCCAAAGAGCAACAATCAAATCGGTCTTCAAAACTCTAATGGGGAATGTCCATCAATCATATGTCGGTAATTTTGAAAAACGAAATTGTTTTGTCTATGATTTGTTTTTGATTTGTCATACGAGGCATTGTTAAAAGATCGGACGACCACAAGTAGTCAGTTAGCGTGGGATAACAAAGGATGAAAGTTGGCAGAGAAAAAAATAAAAGAAAAAAAAAATAAATCTTAGTTTTCCAAACAAAATTAAAAAGATTAAGCAGATAAGAGTACCACAAGTGAAAACCAACCATTAGGGTCAGCAGAAAATCTTCTCCCACGAGGTGTAGCAAATACTAAGCAACAGGGAAGAGCCAACAAGTGCACTAAGCCAACTAATTGCCCCGTAAGAAACAATTGCACAGAAGCCAACAAGCCAGTTACGCCATAGCTAGCAAGTGTATAGGATAAAGCAGTTGCACAAGCGCCAGAATCAAATAAGGAGCTTGAAAGTACACGCAGTCCAGGTAATGCACATAATGACAGTGAAATCGAGTATCACCGAGAGGAAGAGATACGAGAACTTTCGAAACCAATGAAGACGAGAAACCACATAAAGCCATACCCCTTTCCCCCTCCCCATCCTTTTCAATTTAGTCCCAACAAGGACCTTATCAGGTTGTAGAGTAATTTTTTTTTTCATATTTAATAGTTAGCTTCTTTGCATTTAATTTTAATTTTGATAGCCAATAAGGTTCGGCTAACATGAAAACAAAAAGGAAAATTACACCACCGCACACACATTAGCAACTTACAATATTTATATGGCGAAGGAGTACATTTCATTCCTTAACAAGTTTTGGCCACGGTGAGTCAATTTTAATATTAAAATCTTTTAAAGAAAATACGAATTAAGTGTGTGAAGAAGCTTTAGCTACCTACAGATACCGTCTGTATCTATGATCTATACACCCTGTCTGTTACGAACTGCAACCAACTTCAGATTGCTATAATTTCCAAACCGTTCATTACAGTGATCTCAAATGTTGACACATGACATGACATGACACATGACATGGAACTCAAACCTGATAGTGTGATTGCTTTATATTTGGCTGGAAAACCACAAGTAGCTATCGTTAGAGCCCTCCAGCACCTCAACGTGAATAAATCATTTGTGTCTCGGAACATAGCTCGTTACACCAGCAACATCAGCAGAAATGGTTCGGAAAGTGAAAGCTCGAAATGATCGAAATCCGCGTCGAAGTGGAAGAAAAATGACTCGTAAGCTCAACACATACTGAAAAATCAGTCGAAAGCACGAAAGTGGTAAGTTGCCGAATTTGTTTTTTTCCGATGAATCGCCATTTGTTATCGAGCAATATGTCAACAAACAAAATGACCGAACTTACTTGCCAGAGAGGTCCTTCGGTAGCACCGATGGTGATGGTTTGGCCTGCCATAACCGCCGATGGTCGCTCTTCGCTCGTATTTTTGGACAATCGTTTCCCGTGAATCTGTCTAAGAGGCAATATTGAAGCCTTGGGCAAACAATCATTTCGGTCCGAAAACATGGACATTTCAACAAGACTCGGCACAAGATTGGTTAAAAAACAATGTTCCACACTTCATTTCTTCGACACAATGGATTGCAAATTCTCCGGATGCAAATCCGTTGGATTTCTCTGTCTGGGATATTTTGAAGACGAAGGTTGGCATTAAGAAATACCAAAGTTTGGACCACCTCAAACAAGCAAATGTTCTTCAGCTGTTTGATTTCCCCCACCTTTTTCCGTGAAATAAATTTGTTGTCACCGTCGTTTTTTTTTTTTTTTTTTTTTTTTTTTGTTTTTCGTGCTTTCGATGTGACATTCTAGAATGATATGCTAATTTTAAGATACTGATAGGGGCGTGAAAGGATCCTGTGGACAGCGAAAAATGAGGAAATCTTCGAGAACGTTGTATACTTTGTTTTTTTTTTTTTTGTTGGGGCAGGGGGTAGCCACGCACCATGCCTACGGATAACGTAGCTACATCGATGTGTACTAGTGATCCCATGCTAGACACAAAGGAAACAACATCTGGTCGGAATTCGCTCTGGACAAATTCGGGTCCCTCATTTAAAATTTCAGCTCAACTACCATCTAGAGTAAAGCATGTAAAAATTGTAACTGCGGTTGGTAGTATTTAGCAACAAGATCCCTCCCATTCCGACGAGCATAGAAAGAAAATCACGCTAGCATGCCTGCCGCTGCTGAATGGCTTAATCCTCTTCTAATTGTTGCCCGGATTGGCTTTTGGGGCTGCCTGTGTTCCAAGGTCATTAGGGTGAAAAAATTGTGGAAGGAAGGATTCCTTTTGCTTACTTTTATAATTAATTTCATAAGCATTACGCTATATACTATTTTATTTAGTTATTGCCCAGATCTAGCGTAGTAATTGAATAGAAAAATTTAGTTTTATTTAAATCAAATACCGTTACAAAGCTCATAATAGTATAGAGTCTTGCATGCCTGGGTACTTCCAGAGCCTTTCAGACCTTCCTCACAGTTGCTATAGAAGCAATAATGGGACTAACGCCCTTACGCTTAGATATTAAGAAATTGGCACAAAGTGGCACGCAGCTCAGCAAGTCTGATACAAATCAAAGAGCTAAGTTTTAGCGATAACCCGGATCTAAGGACTCCGTTTTCCGAAATACCAGAACTTAATATGATCTTAGAAATAACCCACCAAACAGTCAGAATATTATAACGTGGTATAAGGATGAATTTAAGATGGAATCGGGAGTGGGAGCCAGTTTAGACAGACCAAACAATAACATCATCTTAGCAATGAGAAAAAGCACCATGCCATTCAAGGATATGCCAACCACGTCTATTACTCTGGTATCAAAGGCGCAACCATCCATATATTCACGGACAGTCAAGCATCTATAAATGCTCTTAACTCGCATATAATTGACTCCAAATCAGTCATGTACTGCTTCAAAACTATCTAAACTATCCAAAACTTATGTCTAGGAACAAGACCAAACTATTGTGAGTTCCTGGTCATGAGGGCATTAATAATAGGAATGATAAGGCTGACGAACTGCCAAAAGAGGGCTCAGAAACTCCCTTTAATGGATCTGAACCATCCTGCCGCTAATTGAGCTATTAATAGCTGGAAGCATTCGAGATGCATTTTATATTGGGATAATAGCTCAGATCTTAAACAGGCTAAGCGAGCCATCCCGCTCTTTAATAAAAATGCCAATAGATGTTTAAATGGAAAAGAGCACTACGGTTTAAGAAATCACCTCAATAAAATGAAACTAGTCGACTCTCTGGAGTGCTGACTTTATCTTGAAGAAGACGAAACAGCTAAACACATTTCATGTTAATATCCAGCCCTCAACGGAATTAGACAAAGAGAGCACGGCTCTAAACGCAACTTGACTGTCGCTGCAGATGCAAATGCTACGCGCCCTACAATGTTTCTCCGCAATATAGTTCGCTGCTATCAGGATTGCGTAAACTTCTGCTTGGAAGACACATGCAAGCTTTCGTAACTTGAAGTGAAATCTAACGTTGTCGTCCTCCAGAAATACATCAGCGCGGCATTCTATATTGGTTTTGGAGCTGTCCGTGAAGACCCGACTGCATTCCTTTCCTGGCTCAGATTCTGGTCAAAGCCAGTCCTAATTTTTCCGCCACAGGAGTTCTGGTGTCATTGCATGCCATCAAAAGTTGCCAAGGAATATTCCTTTTTATCGAGTGCCTCTTCAATTCTGCCTACCAGATTTTGAAGCGCACTCTTACGTTGGTATGTGTGTTGCATCGCCGACAGAGGATGCATTCGCAAGGCGGTTTTGCGTACATGGATATCGACCATTCTTTCGATGCTTTTCAGTGTAAAGGGGATCAGACTTATTGGTCTGAAATTCTTGGCGAAAGAGTAGTCCTCCTTTCCGATTTTCGCTATTAAGGCCACTATCACTATTCACCAAGGATTCGGTATGTATGTCAGTGTCAACTGGGTAAGTACTATCGGTGCCAGGCGACTTGAAGCCATCAAAGGTAGCAACAGCATGTTTGATGGACTCTTTCTTCACCGCAACCGATGAGATAACCAGCTGCGGCATGTTGTATTGTCCAGCTCACTACCAGCTTCTTTGAGAGGAGCTAGTTGTGAACTGATTTCGATCGGGTTACCTGGAAAATGAGGCACGAGCATGATACGGAGAGTCCCTGCTTTCGACTTGGTATAGGTACTGTCAGATTTTCTGAGTGGTTCGAACCTGTAGGTCAGTGCTTCACCAAAGATCGGGCGATCTGTAGGATCACTTACTAACTGGACATGTCATTTCGAAACACTTGGTGAGGATGCCGTTCATGTTCTGAACAGCTTGCTCAAGCTTTTGTTTTGTCCTGAGCTTAGGGAGAGCACTATTGTGTATGTCCAGTTGTTTTTTTGCGGATTTCTCCTCTTCAGCAAGGTCGCATCCGATTCTTAATTCGATGTATCTATGATCTGACATGGAGATCTCAGATAGTACTTTCCAGCCAGTAATCTCCTGTTGGATAAAGTTAAGTCGATTACTTGCTGCCATACTCTCGTAACAAAAGTTGGCTGTAAGCCAAAGTTGTTGACAGCCAGGTCAGACGACAGTATGAAATTCAGGAGATGATTACCTCTCACGTTGCACGCAGTTTATGTCTGTAGCAACCAAATCTTGACTACAAAATTGCACAAGTTTAGTTGGTGAGAGCAAATTCGGTACATAAAGACAAACTCTCGGTCTTACCGATCGCTCGTCATAAAATGGTGTGAAACCCCATAAATATCCGAAACCACAGATGCGTTTATTCCAAACCCATGGTTTCTGTATGGATATTATGGTATATGGGTTTTGTATTCAATACGGAAAGCCTTATACATAGGGATGTATAAGCAGACTTGGAATGTTGAAGGTTGATTTGAGTACACAGAAAAGATGTGTACTGGGGTAGTCATCTTCTATCCGCACTCATTTGAAAACAAAGTGGAAATTAACCCTTCCAAGGTGCAGATAGGGACGTGAGTCATACCTAGACTTAATGGTATCGACAGAAGCTTTGTCTAAGCCCACAACAAGAGAAGAGCCTCCCTTGTTTTCCAGATTCTCTCTCTACCTGTGAGGGTAGATTTTCTGGGTATGAAGACGCATCAGAACATCTCCCATTCCTCTGAGTTGCCCGCAACCCAGAAGATTGTGCGTATGTGCGCTATTCTCGTTCCCTTTGGCGATAACTTTTCCAGCGACGTCCAAGTTCCGTCTGCTAGATCTGCAACTTGTGTTGTTTGCAGCACATGTTTCAGCCGGATCTTGTGCGCTGGGAAAGCCCCCACCAGGGTTGTTTCTCAGCGGGGATTTCACCGCTGTTGCACTGACCTCATCCGGGCGTCGAGTGCGTGTGAAACCGCCGCAGGTTTTGGTGTTGTTGTTGTAGATTTGACCGCTTCTAGCGATTTCCATCCACCAAAGCTGCAGCCTTTGCTAGTTGCAGGACCAGTTTCATCCAGGCATCGTGCGTGGAGAGACCCAACGATGGGAATGTCAGAAACTTTCTTCCTCTTGGCCCTGTTTGTAACGGAAGAAGAGTCCACAGCTTCAGATCTGAGAGGCTGATTTCTCTTCACTGTCGCAGCTGGGAGAGTGTGACTTTTGAAACTCGCGCCTTCGACGGCACTCGCCATCTTCGTCGCCTCTTCAACTGCCCCTTAGACGGTAGTCCTTCAGAGTGTATCTCTTCTGGATCGCGTCCCACCTTTTCGGTTTTCCGAGACAAGCCATCAGAAATAATATCTTGACCAACCACTGGTCTATTCTGATGGAGTTTAACCATAACAGGCAAGGCCAAACGTTTCGCAGAAGGAGCCGCAGGAGTCGTCAGAATCAAGTTATCTAGCAGCTCGTCAGTCAGCGCCGATAGCAGCAGGTGGGGCCTTCAGAATCCGTGCCCCGGTCGTAGTTGAAGTACATGTCAGGAAATAATATATTCCAAAAGGCAAACGAAATGTTGTAAGCTGAGATCCATTTGATAATTCAACCTCCCAAAATTCGCTTTTTGTATCTAATTTGGTATATTTTAATTCCGCTAGTTGCCCTACAGTGTAATCCGCTACCGGCAGATGGTGAGTTTTCCTCGAATCGACAAACTAAGACGAGTCAGATCAACATCTGGCCGTATCTATTCAGTAGATTTAGAACTGACCACGCATCATTCATTCCGTTGGTTTATCTACGGGCTTAATGATACCTAATTTTCGCATCTCATCCAACTTTTCTTTCAATATCGTTAGGTATCTACATTCGCTTTGCGATTTGCGATGAAAATTGCGGAAGCTTTCACATCAAATTTTGTTTCAATGTCATATTCACCCCTTAAGCAGTCGAGTCATTCCTAAAACAGAATACACGTTTCATACGCTTTGTGTTTGCTAAAATTGAGGAAAAAGATTTTTTTACGAGTTGGAATTTGGTTTGTGTTTAGTTTATTTCAATTGAAGGCGACTCTTTATTTATTCAGTTCTAATATTCCAAACTGCTTCGCCAATTATTGTACGAAACGTGTCTGTTAGTTTCCATTTTTTTATTTTGTTTTCACAGCCGTTGACTGTCAAAAGTAAGCAACAGTTCAGCCTGATGTTACGTAACGTCTGAAGTTTTAATAGACATGGTGACAGAAAGCGTCGAATTCCTATATGTACTTGAATTTGAAACGTTTTAGCGATACCGAAGGTTTATTGTGTTTTAGCCATCATAGAGAGATAGCAAAGGTATACATATAGAAATATTCTGCTATGGAAATATATGTAGATGACTGCTGCTCACATTCTAATGGATACTACATTGCTACCTCCTTAAAGTTTCGTTAAAATAACACATTCTAGCCAAATGGACTGTCTTAAATTTTCGTTGATACCCCGCTGAATACAGTAGACAACGTCATTAATGCGGGTTATCACCTTGGGTGTCGCCTTGCAATTTTGGTGATTTTATTTTCTTACGCAAAGGATTATACAGCTACACCAGGTCTTCGGCGTTGAAGTCGGAAGATTTTGCTTTGGTGTTGTAGCTGGCCTTCTTGCAGTTACTCGCTAGTTTCATCTTTTCTTGGGTATTTTCATGCAACTTACGAATCTTGCTGCGCAAGTCATCCACGTAGTCGTTCACCTCCTTGGGATCCGTAGGTGGTGATCCAAATTTTGTTTGACTTGTTTCAACTGTTTGAACAAATAAGATCTCGGATGGTGTTTGCCCTGTTGAACTAAGGACCACGTTTCGGCAGGTAATTAAGAAAAGGAGTATGTATTGATCCCAGTTCCGCTGACAGTTGCTGACGACCTTAGACAGATGCCCATTCAAGGTCCGATTGAATAGCATGATCATTCCATCAGATTGAGGGTGTAGTGGCATTGTCCTTGTCTTAGTTATTTCAAGATATTGGCACACTTCCTGGAAGACTTTTGATTCAAGGTATCACCCTTGATCGGAATGTAGATCCATTGATATCCCAAATCTGCTAACCTAGTTTTTGAGATTTTTTTTTTTCTGCTACGGTCTTAGCCTCTTGATTTGGGATGGCAAAAACTTCCGGCCTTTTACTGAAATAATCCATGACCACGAGGTTGTATCGGTTGCCAGTAACGATTTCGGGAAACTACCTAGCGATCTCTCAATATCTTGTTTAGCGCTTAGCCAATAGAAACGTTCCTTTACCTTTTCCAACGTCTCAATTGTTTCTAAATGGCCTGCTGAAATTTCATCATGTACATATGTAGGAGTTCTGATATTTTATGTGTATGTTTATATAATCTAAGAAATGCGGATATCTGTATGTTGTAATCAATGAATAATCCACGATCGACGACCACCGACTGCGCGGTATAATGTGGCAGCATGAGTAGTCGTCGTCGTCGTATGTTCGTCTGTTGACCCAGACGATTGGAGTTTGTTTACAATCAGAGTTTGTTTTCATTGCATTGAGTTACGAAGAGAACATTGTGGCATTCGTCATGAATGGATTTGGTGCTGACCTATATTAGGAAGCATAAAAGCCAGAGTTATATGAGCAATGTTGTTTTTGTAATACAATGTTGTCACGGAGGTCAATTATTATTTTGATTGGGATAGGCGGCGGATGGATCTTGTTTACGATTGCCCTGAAGGTATGGACGTGGCATAGGCTACTGAATGCGGTATTCATCTGGAATTGGATAGACTAGCAATGATGACGAATATAAAAAGAAGAACTGACAACGGAATGGGATGAGTTGACGGTACGAACTTCAGCAGCACGGTGGTCACCGGTCGTGGACTTGTTAATAAATTGTAACTAGTTCTTTGTACTCTATATCTAATGTAACAATTGTACTTAAGAAAAAGTGAATAAATATTATAGTTCCTATACATGGGGCCTTAACCGGGATAACCGGAAAAACAGAGAATTATAATATTAACTCGTAAGACGGCTAAGACGGTTAAGAAGGTTAAGATGGTTAAGAAGATTAAGACGGTTAAATCAAGTTGAGAAAGGTCAAGTCGCGTTGTGAAAATTGAGGTACAACAAAGAGTGTAGTACGTTGGATGAAAGACCTAACAGTGAAGCAGCTACAGCAATTTCTGAGGAAAAAGGGACTGTCATACAGATACAACATTAAGAATGACCTCCTAAAGCGTATCAAGGAGAATTTCGGAGAGAAAATTAGTGGAAGACATACTAAACGAAGATAGGGAAGACGAGTTAAGAAAAGAAAAAGTACAAAATAAAACGATCGAAAACGGCAAAGACGAAAACGGAGAAGCAATGTCGAACGAAACCAATAACTTCGCCTTCAGAGACGTAGAACACTCACTAGAGCATTTCGCGGGAAAAGCTGGAAAAAGCATAAAGGTATGGCTAAAAGACTTTAAAGAGATCGCAGCGATGTGTAATTGAAATGACATTCAGAAGTTTTTATACGCAAAACGGCTACTGAAAAGAGCGGCTAAGCTCACCACGGAAGCAAGACAGGGAATTTTGAGTTATGCAGCATTGAAGACGCTTTTACAAGGGGAATTCGGCGCCAAGCGAAGCAGCTTCAGGGTTTACCGTGCCCTAGAATTTCGAAAAAGGAAGTCCACGGAGAGTCTGCACGAGTATCTGTACTCCATGCAACAGCTGGCCAACAAAGGGAAGGTTGATGAGTCGTTGCTGGTGGAGTACAACTGAGTCCCAGACTCGAATTAAAACGGAATTAAAACGGAAACTAGAGTGTTATCGTCAGATGAAACGATTCATGCCAGCCCAGTACGCGACCAGTAAAGGTCCAAGCGGCGCCCATATGCAACTATAGCCGGTAGGGAAAAATGCCAAGCAGGAACGATTAGAAGGTGTCACAATTGCGGAAGTGTGTCGCACATAGCTACGAACTATCCAGATAAGGAGAAAGGAACGCGATGTTTCAAATGCAACCATTTTGGCCACATTTCGACGAAATGTCCGGGGCACTACTCACGTAAAATGAGAATCGGTAAGAGCGGGGTTACGTCATGTGGAGAAGTCATTGAGTACAAGTTACCAGAAAATGATGTCTGTCAAATCAAGTGGGTTCAAGAGAAGAACAAAAAGCTGGAGTTGAAGGTGGGCAACGAGGAATACAGAGAGGCAGTGAGTGAAATAGTGGATGAATATAAAACAGAGAGTCGGGCTAAGTCATGTGTGGAAATGAGTATTGTTCTAACCGACGAGATTCTAGTTTATCTTAAGGTAAGAAGGTGAAGGTGAACAAACAGGTCAACGAATGGTTAGCCGAAGGAATGATAGTATGAATTCTTGAAGGTGCCGTTAGGCTTGTGCTATTCTCCGGTTGCATTCCAAAGATTCATCAACAAAATCTTCCGAAAGTTGATACTGCAGAAATAACTATTGATATACGTGGACGACATCATTATTTTCGCCAAGAGTGAAGACCAAGCACTTCAGAAACTTAAAGTTGTTCTTAGCGTCGCCGAAAAGTATGGACTGAAGATCAAATGAGAAAAGTGCCAGTTTCTATCGCGCACAGTTGAATTTCTGGAGCACATTGTAGGCGATGGAAACATAAGGCCGTCGGAGGAGAAAGTAAAGGCAGTGCAGAAATTTCCAGTACCAAAAACATGAAACACGTACAAAGTTTTCTATGTCTGACGGGGTTCTTCAGAAAATTCATAAGCAGCTATTCTAAGGTAGCGAAGCCGCTGACAGATTTATTAAGAATGGAAAATAGATTAAAGTTCGGGGAAAAAGAAATGGCGACATTCAATGAACTAAAATTTTATCTTTCCAGTGAGCCCATAATAAAACTCTTTGACCCAGAACTATCCACAGAGCTCCATACTGACGCTAGTCTGGAAGGGTACGGAGGATTGCTGCTACAAAAACACGAAGATCGGAACTTTCATCCAATTTTCTTCTTGAGCTTTAAGACCAGTCAATCAGAGAGGAAATTCACCAGCTACGAATTGGAAGTTTTGGCGATTGTAAAATGCCTGGCGAAGTTGAGAGTTTACCTGTTAGGAAAGGAGTCTACAATTTTGACAGACTGTAAGGCATTCGAGGCAACGATGAAGAAAAAGGACCTGTGCCCGCAAGCAGCCACATGGGCTATAATGCTACGAAAATACTTAATGAGGGTTATCCATCGAGCAGAAACTGCCATGAGACATGTGGACGCGTTGAGCAGATATCCGATAATGAGGATCGAGGATGGGCTTATCCACAGGACAAAGACAAATCAGGCCAAAGATGAGTATTGTCAACTTACTATACAAGTTCGAGGAGGGCGCACTCTTGCTGGTGGTACCAAAACCTATGCAGAAGGAGATCGTCCGGAGGGGGTTCATGAACAAGGACATGGGAACGCTAGAAAGGTGAAAGCAGTAGTAAGGCAAGACTACTTCATACCCAAGCTCAGGAAGTATATCGAAGAAGTTATTGAAAATTGTGTACCTTGTATATTGGTGGTTAAGAAGAGCGGTCGAATGGAAGGTTTCCTGCATTCAATTGAAAAGAATAACATACCACTTCACACGTTGCATGTGGACCACATAGGCCCACTACCTTCGACTAACAAGTTCTATAATCATCTATTTGTACTGGTAGATGCATTCACCAAATTCATCTGGATATATCCTGTGAAGACGAACAAATATGAAGAAGTAATCAAAAAGCTGGAGATGCAAAGCGAAACGTTCGGAAACCCAACGCGATTAATCTCAGACAGAGGCACGGCATTTACAGCGAATGCGTTCAAGGACTATTGTGATCAAAGACGTATTCAACACGTGATGACGACAACCGGAGTACCACGCGTTAACAGCCAAGTCGAAAGGATAAATAGGATCATAATCAGGATGCTATCGAGGATTACAGCAGATGATCCAACCAAATGGTATCAGCATGTGAGCCAAGTCCAAAGAGCGATAAATTCGACAATATCGAGGTCAACGAAAAGAAGTCCATTCCAACATATGTTCGGAACCGTCATGCGAACAAAAGAAGCCTTGGAAATGAAAAACCTACTGGAAGAAGCAATTTTTGACGATTTTGAGACTACCAGAGACGAAATGTGTAAAAAGGCAACAGAAGAAATACTGAAAGTCCAGACGGAGAATCAACCAACCTACAACAGGAAACGTAAGACGGCCACCACATACCAAGTCAGCGACCTGATGTCTATAAAACGAACACAGTTTGGAGCTGGATTGAAGTTGCACGCGGAATAATTGGGTCCGTATGAAGTAACAAAGCTGAAGTAAAACAAACGGTACGAAGTGAAGAAGGTGGGGCAGCACGAGGGTCCGAACGCTACCATCACGTCGGCGGATTATATGAAGCCATGGATGCGATTGAACAATGAAGATATGAAAAGCGACGGCGAAGATGACATGGAAAAAGACGACATCGCCTGAGGACAGCCGATTTCTCTAGGATGGCCGAATGCGAAGAAATGCGGATATCTGTATGTTGTAATCAGTGAATAATCCGCGATCGACGACCACCGACTGGCGCGGTATAATGTGGCAGCATGAGTAGTCGTCGTCGTCGTATGTTCGTCTGTTGACCCAGACGATTGGAGTTTGTTTACAATCAGAGTTTGTTTTCATTGCATTGAGTTACGAAGAAAACATTGTGGCATTCGTCATGAATGGATTTGGTGCTGACCTATATTAGGAAGCATAAAAGCTCATAGTGATATGAGCGGCGGATGGATCTTGTTTACGATTGCCCTTAAGGTATGGACGTGGCATAAGCTACTGTCTCCGGTGCGATGTCATTATCTGCATATTGGGAGGAACAGATTTCATTTGTACTCCAACTCATAGTTTTAGATTGGCTGCGAACCATACCAAGGGTATGGTATCAAAATTAATTGACGGAGAGTGATTGCAAGGCGTATCCTTGCTCCCATGGACGTATAGGCATCCCGTGGACTTAAGTTTACACAACATGCGTTCACGTAGAATACTAGAGACGTCTGTACTCCAACCCTTAATTCGCTCGATCCTTATCATTTGCATAGAGGCCTGTTCTTTCGCTTCTTTACTGCTGCAGTGTTCATACGGTGTTGCACTTCAAAGTCGTAGCCTTGCAACTGGTCAATTCATTTCGCAACTTGAATTGAAGCAGCCATTTCAGAGCTACGTAGTCTGTCCGAAGAATTAACTTTTGTGGTTTTTGAAATGCTTTGTAACCAGAATTAAAGCCAAAACGTTGCGTCGTGTTAAGCAGTAGTTTCTTTTAGGTCTGGATAATAACTTGCTGTAATATGCAACCACTTTCTCATGAACTTGATAGATCACAACTGAGAACCCAACATTGCTAGCGTCTGCATCCGCTATGAACATTTATCTGGGTGTGAGGTAACTCAAGCGGAGGCATTGCATAGCCACAGCTTGAGTTCTCCAAATGCTGTTTCACACTCTCCAGACCACCTGAACTGTCGGCCTTTTAGCGTAAGTTGATGCAGGCTCTTTGCAATACCAACAAAATCCTTTCCTAACCTCCAACTTTTAACGGCTTCGATTTTGCCAGGATCTGTCCATACTCCTTCCGCTGATATAATGTTACCCAGATATTTTACTTCCGAATTAAACAAGGCACACTTTTTTGGGTTCAGCTTTAAATGAGCACTTCGCAGCCTACGGCGATAACGTTGTTTAGATACAGTGGGCAGGTTTTTCACGTGAGCCCTTGCAATGCACATTTCATTATTCGCTCGAATGTGGCCAGAGAGCTTCCAAACGGCATCACTGTAAACTGCCAAGGATCTTTTCGATTAATCTCTACCTGCCAGTAACCGCTATTTAAGTCAAGTGTAGAGAACCATTTCGCCTTAGAAAATGTATCCAAAGTTTCATCGATTTTCGGAAGTGGGTAGCTGTCCTTTTTGTTAACATCCTTGAGACTTCGGTAGTCTACACAAAACCTCGCGCTGCCATCTTTCTTCTTCCACGATGGTATTATGCAACCAGGATTTCTGCACTAGATCCCTCCTGATAATTGAGGCCGTCGCATTGGTGTCTGTTGTTGCCATCTATGTTATTTTTACTTTCCACTGACTTCTTCTACTAGAAGGCTTTCATTGTTTCGTTTTGCCAGCGAGACTTGGATGATAGTCCTGGAGGCGTCAACTCTACCTACCAACATCCTCATTGTCCCAGTCGTTCGCACGGATAGCCATTTCAAACTATTTCTTATAAGAAGACCATGAGGTCTGGTCATCAAATGAGGGAGGCTTCAGCACTCTTCTCCTTGGACCGCTTAAAGAACATTCTCGGAGATTCTGTTTTCTTCTGTTCGTACATTTGTAACAGAAGGAGTTGCATCATTGCAGCCAAGTCGCTGCGGCTACTCATTTGTTCTCCCTCGTGGACGTCAAGTAGTACTTATCTGGGTAATACCCCTCGTTGTTTAAGGATTCCTGAAGTCGGTGCACCAAGTCACTGAGGTTTTACTTGTTGAACTCGGATTTGAGTTGGACGATGATCAGTCGCAATAGTTTTAGAATAGAATAGAAGTCTCCGTTATTCGATGGCCAGACCTCATAGTCTGCGTATAAGAGGCAGTTCGAAACGGCTGCTTGTGCGAACCACTGGGACAACGAGGAGAAATGCTTTGCTCTAGCAATGGCCTTACACGGTCCTGCAGCAGAATTGTTACAAGCAATCAATACCGAAAATAGTAGAGACTATGGTATATGACTATAGTGCATTCTAATGAGAAACGGTTTAAGGATAGCTATATACGGGAGGTTTACAGGTTTCAATTGCAAAGCTGAATGCAACAACGAGGAGAAACACTGCAACATCTATTCAAGCAGACATCAGTAGACTGGTACATTTGTCATATCCCACCGCAGGCCAAGAAATAATCCACGAAATGGCAAAGGACATTCATCAGAGAAATCGTAGATTCGGAGCTACAATCAGCAGTAAGGATATCCGGGAAAAGCAACCTTTGCCTTCGCTATGGCGGTGAAAGCAGCCAATCAGACTTCCAAAGGAATACATTTCCACAGGAAAGTAGCATCTGGTGAATGCTCCTGCTCAAGACTAAGTACCAAGCAACGTAATACTCCGAGGGAGAGACAAAATATGCGCTGCTGGAATTGCAATAAAGTCGGATATCTTCAAGGGCATTGCAAAGACTCCGGTTCGACGAAAAGGCTACCTTAACTTGGGTTATAGGCAAATAGAGGGAAAAATCAGCAGAAACGGCTATCAAGAGGCCGGTCAAACTTTCCGGTAGGGAAATGTTTACTTCGCAGGGTAGAAGTCGGTAGCGGGAGTCAGCGACTCCAGGGCAATTATCCCAGTCTCGCAGGCAAACAATACAATGAAAGTCTTCCAGCTGAAGTAGTCAGTGGTAAAGAAGCGAAAGAGCAGTCCGCAATCCAAATAATCAGGACTGAGCCAATAGAGGGTTGGAAAACAGACGAAATCCGTTCCTCCTAACGGGCAGATAATGACATCGAACCAAAATTGACCTGGAAGGAACACGAAAAAAAGTCAAGTTATCATCAGATATCGGACCGGAGTCAAAGTCTGAAGGCATACAGTGGGACTCGCTTTGTGTGCAAGATAGTTTGCTAAATAGAAAATGGGAAAAAAATGCAGATGGGACAACAGTCTAGAGTCAGCCAAGTACTCCATGAAATATTTACTTGACGGCCATTTGGGAAGAAACAAGAAGTTGGAAAAGTTAAGTGAATGAGCAGTTTGATATCTATTTGAATATGATATGATGTTCTGATAGCAGAACATTTCGGTAGCAGAGCATCAACCATTGGTAATTGAAATTTTTATGAAACCCTGGATCGCATAGATTGTTTCCTAAGGGTGTCGGAGAGGTATAAATATCAACATCCCCAAGGTATACAAGTCAGTTCTAAATTGAAACTTAAAAAGTGAACTACGAGCAGTGATGAAGTGGCTCAAGTGGAGTTTAAGTTAGGCGATTCAATTGTGAATTGGAATTCTATTGAGTAAAGCGATTGTATTGAAAGTACTAAGTTCTATCATTTTTGCCCACAAAAACATTTCAAAATACTTAATCTCTTCACAGAGCATCCGCTGTTGCAATGTAATGTAGCTTCATGTCGCTGTCAAGTCAAGTCATCGGTCAAGTAATACTTTTCAACTCCTTCACTTTGAATTTCAATAGCTTCCAAAGCCCAAAAGGATGTTTTATCAAAAGGGTTGTATCACATTGGTACTCGGAATGAAAGAAACACATGAGTAAATGGGTAAATCATTACGCTTATCAGAAACTGAGAGCGGTCCTTGTAAAGTCCAACCAAGAATTGTCGCTACAGCTTTCAAGCAGACGAAATCCTTCGATACTTTCCGTTTACAACACTCCAGCAAAAGTCGGAACTAACTAGAATACTGAGTCGTTCCTTTGATTCGATATGGACATGTTTGAGATCAGCTAATTGGAGAGCATGCTATACAGGACAAGAACTGTCAGGTTGAGTTTAGCAACCAAAAAACTCTCGAGAATGTAGATGTTTTGACTGCCGCCGTCGATTGTTTTTTTTTTTTTTTTTGCTGCTCGGAGCTGCGGCGATGCTGCGAGCCGTATTCATATGACTATTTGGTGGAAAGAAGGATCGCACATAGATGGTACTATATATGTGTTTCACTTTACATTTTCGACACGACATAAACTTTGCACTCCAACATTTTTTAACCCACGACGCAAAAAGAGGGATGTATCTGTGTATGACGGAGACCCACACTACAACAGCGTTTCCAAATTGTTCAGCTGTATTACGAAATGTGTTTTGAGATATTTGTTTCATGCGATTCGAGGAACTTACGGTGCGCATAATCGACCTACTTTAGTTGATAATACTCGACCGGTTAGACCACATCCAGCACGTAGTGAAGAGACTATAGTAGCTGTAACTAAGAGTGTACGAGAAGACCGTAACGAATCGATTCGTCGTCGTTCTCAGCAGCTTGGCTTGGGGTATTTTACGTGAGGATCAACTTGTGCAAGAATTGAAGCCAGGCGTCTTGAATTTGCGTCATATTTGCAGTCTGGTGTTTTATCGTGAGATTTTGTTCAGTCATGAAGCCCATTTCTGACTCAATGGATATGTTAATAAACAAAATTGGCGTATTTGGGCTGATGAGCAACCTAAAGAGTTCAAAGAGCTACTATTACATCCATTAAAAACAACGGTATGGTGTGGTTTATAGGCTGGTGGAATCATTTGTCCATATTTCTTTAAAAATTAGGCAAATCAGAATGTTATCGTCAATGGTAACCGTTATCGCGCCATGTTAACGGACTAAATGCTTCCTGAAATTCAAGAACGTGGTCTTGGTGAGCTCTAGTTTCAAATAGAAGGATCCTTTCTTGCAGGTGCAAAGTGATCTTAGGGGCACTTGACCAGATATAGGCATTGTACTCCATTGTTGGGCGGACAAATGCCTTATATATTGTGACCATGTCAGAAGGGGTGAAATATTTCTAACGCCGCTCAAGAAAACTTTGACATTTCGCAGCATTTTTGGCGATAATGAATATATGGTCATTCCAAAGTTAGTTAGTACTTTAGTATCAACGATGCAAGTGCCATTCATGGATAATGGCTGGATATTTAAATTTCGCATTAAAGACAATAGACAGCATCGTGTTTTGAAAGCATAAAATACCACTCTGGTTACGCTGCTAATGTAAGAATTTAATGTGCTTAACATACGCTGACGTACCTGTTCTACAGCCGATGATAAGGGACGTGAGTCCGGGAACGAATATGAGAAGAAGAGAGTATTGTCTTTAGAAAAGAAGTACGTGTGGTTAGAAGTAACAGACAAGAAGTCTTTGATGAAAATTGAAAAGAGTCTCAAAGACAGAACGGAACCCTGGAGTACACCGGCATTTATTTTCAAAAAGGTAGTTTTTAATACATTGAGGAAGTGAGTCATCGATCCCAAATGCCTTTTGCCAAACTTTGTCAAATGGCTTAGAAATATAAAGCGCATCTACCTTGCTTTCACCAGATTGTTCAAAATTTTTTTCTGACTATTCCAACTATCCCGGGTCATACCACCAATTTGCTCAGCTTTATTACGTTCTCTACCAAATTCTATCAATTCGTAAACTAAAAAAATTAATCTGTCGTTTTTTCTCATTAACCGATCAACCGGCTATCTGCTAAGGAGCTGTCGTCAGGATATGAAGTCTGTTACCTAAGAGGGTCATTTAGTTCAACATGGCTACGGGAAGACAAATCGCATCTTATGTATGGTTATCTGTTGAATTACGCTTTCACATAAGTACGTTACTACTCTCTACTGCTTTTACCAGATTCCAATAAACGGTCTGTCTTAATTGTTTGGTGGCCTTCAATATGGATTTCCCTCTCTTTGGCATTAATATTTGGGTATGTCATCTTTCATTTTAAAGGAAGTGGTCTTTGATGACTTTGTGCCCCTATTGTTTTTGCATCTTGTCTTATGGACATCATGTCTAATGCAATGACACCAGAACTCATGCTGCTGAAGCAATATAAAATCGGCTCTCTATGTTCCCAGGAATGTTTCAGTCAGAATGTAAACCAAGAGTGGAATGTATTCGAGTCATCACGGATGGCAGGTGTAGGTTTCCAAAGGACGACAATCTTAGATTTCAATCCTCGTTCGGAGATTCTTCGTCCGTCTTTTAGCGGAAATATGTGCACATTATCCTGATGGCAAGAAGAACCGGTGGAGGGGCGAAGCGTTTTCCAAGCTACTTTGGAAATTCAACTTTTAATTTCCCTGTGTTACTGGCCAGATCATAATGGGATGACGGGAAATGAAATCCCTTACGGACTTGCTAGGCAAAGCTAATATTGAAATTTTTAGAACCTAAATCTACGTTAGGTAGGCCTGCGTCCTCAGCGGTTTACATTAGCAGGTGTATCTTGTATGAGATATGTGCAGATGGCATGACTCTAAAATGTGTCAGCAGACCAAATGAATTCTTCCCGACCACTGTAAACGATCAGTGCCCTTCCTGCTGCCTCTCAGTAATAAGTAATAAGGGATACCTACAAGCTGATTACATCCTGTGACGTTTACTGTGAAATGATGATGACAACTACTGGAACATTACCATTATGAGTCTCAGGCTTATATTCGAATTAGAAAACAAGTACTCGGCGCTGACGTGCTAGGTGTTGATGCCGTATGCACTTCAGCATTGAAACACTTTTTCATCTTTTTTCGAAAGACTAAGAAGTTTCAAAAAAAGGAACTTACAAGGATTACGACGGATCAGTTTTTTTTCCTGAGTGCTCTGTTCCGACAAAAACTCGCATTGAAAGGCAACGGTGGTGTTTCTAACTCAAGGGATAAAGATACGTCCAATATAGCGAATTTTTGATCTTTAACTGTTCTTTGAAAACGTAGTCTAAGTGAGTTGAGGATAGAATATTATTCTTGACGAACAATTCGTTTTCAAAAGGGGGCACGACATCATTCATTCCGCATTTAAAATTGACTCAGATATTTAATAGAATAAAAGCGAGGTATAAAGGATGAGTCCCCGGCTGTGTGACCCGGTAAAACCGAATTGTCTGGATATAGATGACTTAAAATTCTGGATAGTTGTACCTTTGGATCATTTCGTTAGATGTATAGTATGAAATTTTGTTCAGATACTGATGTTGAAATTTTATCTTGTTTTGTGTAAACTAACGTTCTTTGTCAACTTGTTTTCATTCGAACCGACCTATATTGTAATTAAGTTACATGACTACGAGTAGGGCATATCCTTTTAAGCAAAACATGGCATCCCAAAACTTCGTTTCCATTCCATTTAAAGTAACGTTCATTCACCTCAACCCGATTCGCATAACCTTCCTTAGGAAAACATACAACTTTGCAAAAATAATTGGTTTATGACAGAGAAATCAATTAAATTTATTTCATACACTTAGACAATGTTGGAACAAAGGAAAACAACCATCCAGCCAAAGATGTGTTTTGACATTTTGCGAACGTTAGCTTCTGCTCCAGCTCATGGTGCACGATGTACAACAGACCTTAAATAGCTTTCTAACGCAGCTAAAAGGTGATTCTAAAAGCAGCATCTATGCAAACCTCAAAATAAGCAATCGTTATACAGACTGTGTGCATAACTTTCAGATACATGATTGCATGAGTATACTCGTACGTAGGTAGCTACTATGTAGTAACTCATTCAAGTTTTCCAGGTAGAGTTATCGTTTGTACGTACGTATCTGTCGACAAACATTTTCTAATCAGGGCAACATGACAAAGGTGGATCACAGTGACAGAGGCACTATAGCCATTGCTGGAATTAGGTTAAACATAGAGATGGGGTACTTTCTGTTTCAACGTGTGACGAGAAGGACAAAGACAAAGACACCACAATGCACAGCACGATGATTCGGTATGCGATAAGGCTCAACGATGAGGGAAATTCCCTTGTCTGTAAATTGTTGATAAAGTTGCGATGATGCGATGCAGCCTCTGCTAAT
Organism: Volucella inanis; assembly: GCA_907269105.1. NCBI lineage: Eukaryota > Metazoa > Arthropoda > Insecta > Diptera > Syrphidae > Volucella > Volucella inanis. The sequence continues at coordinate 276,300,721 of OU026153.1, read as the reverse complement.
TTATGCAAAACGATGTTCCCATATCCCTACTTGCCTGGGATCAATCTCTCTAACTATGTATTACCACATGCCGTTCGGGAACGCTGACGCCGATGGTTTCGGCATTAGCCATTAAATAGCTCCATTAAAATGTACGAGTATCTTCTAAAGGTAAACTGCCAAACCATGGAATGTTTGCCATGGTCCCAATACATGGAGCGTATGTACTCCTATGGAAGCTATGCAAACTCAGAGAACTCGGTTGTTTCGAACAATCTCACAGGGAACATAAATCCATTGGCTCTTTCACGGTTTTGCAATAAACTTTGTCACTGTTTTTGTTTGAAGATAGAGTTATGGCTTTCGGTGTTTATATTGTAGTTTCGTACTTAATTGCTTTTTTTTCACTCAAGTGCCTACATGAATGGTAGATTAAATTAAAAATACATTCGTAATCAAAATTTTTGAGTGAGATTTTCAAGGTTTTCAGTGGAGTTTTTAAACTGAATCAAGATTGTAGCAACAGTGTATCCCCAAAGGCAGACATTAGTCACAAAGAACACAAGTATCACATTAAACTGAATTCCGGGGGTCTCATGACTGTTTGCCAGCAGGCTCAAGAAACTTTTTACTTCAGAACTGTACACTGACGGTGAACTGACACAAGTGGCAGAAGTCACGACAGCAGAATTCGAGGCACCCATCCTTGGGACTCCCTTAGAGGGGGTATGAGGACAGCTTTATCAGAGGTGAATCTGAAAGCCGCACGTTTTCCTCTTCTCAGATATATCATACGTATGGAATCGAATTTCCTAAAAATTAAAACTCCTGCACCCAGTCAAAGAATAAGTTCATTGAACACAATTTCGCCGTCTTCGTAGAGAAATGAGTAAACGCTTTAATGATAAAGTGCCTTCAGTATCAGCACCCACCACTTCAGTGGTGTATCTGATGTATGATGCTATGCGCGCGTAGGCCGTACACTCAATTCCGCGGTATTGTTACCACTTTCACAACAAGCGCCGTAATAAAGGGTGACCAGATAAGAGATATAAGATTGATTCTAGCTTTATTTTGAAGCTACATTCATGCCATTATATGTAGAATAGTACATTTCTCAGTCCAATTTTTGATGACTCGGTCCAATATGTGGGGCATTATTTCGGCAATAACGTGTCGAATGTTGACCTTGAGCTCGTCCAAAGTGGTTGGCTTATTAGCGTATACACAAAGATGGTGATTGAGTGATGTTAAATTGCACGATCGTGGCAAACAACAAGATAAACTAGCCACAAAATTTCTCCTTTACATCTTGGGTCATTTGTATGGAATGTAGCGCCGTCTTATACCACAGCTTGGATATATTGATGTTGTTGAACCCTGACCAGAGAAAGTCGGTTCATTCCTTTGTACCTCAGACCACTGGCGGTAATGAAATGATCGAAAAAAATAAGGTCCGATGATGCCGCCATGCCATAAACCGTACCAAACAGTAAATCTTTGTGGATGCATTGATGCTTGGCCAAACACTTGTGGATTGTGTTCACTCCAATAATGGTAATTTTTCTTGTTGACATATGGTAGTTGCTGATAATAAAATGGGCCTCGTCCGAGAAAATGAGTTTTCGGCCAAAATTCTGATCTCCGGCCAACATTTCTAGCGCCCATTTAGCAAACTCCCTTCGTTGTCTATGGTCATCCCGCTTCAATTCATGCATCAGCACAATATTATACGGATGTAGGCCCAAATCCCACCGCAAAATAAGCCGGGTTGACTCTCTGGCAATGCCCGATTCCCAATGATCGGCGCCGAATCGATATTCCTGGGTCTGCTTCGATACTGGCCGCTACGGCAGCTATGTTTTCTTCATGTCGCACCGAATTCTGTCTGGTTGGTGGCTTAAGATCAAAAAGAGTGTACTTCTGTACAATCTTTTCCACGGTGCGACGAATTGCCTGCACACTGAAGCCTTAAGAAGACGATCGACCTCATATTTACCCTCGGTATTTACATCTGAGCCGGAATTCCGATAAATTTATTTAATGATTTCCGTAAGCGGTTCGGTAAGCGTAAAAGATGCTTAATGAAATAGCAAACCTTACTGAATATTCTAACAGCTGGATGTCATTGGTAACTTTGAGAGCTGCTGAAACATAACAATAAAAAAACTATCATTGCTATGAATGAGTGACCACATTATGTTGTATCACTTATGCCCTTACTCCCTCACAACTAATACTTAGTAGTGCAGACTGTTCTACTGAGTGATAGCTGGAAATCACTATTATTTTTCTGGAGAGTCATACTATCTTCAGTCATGCTCATATGAGACCCAAGTAACTTAACAGTAAAGGAGGAAAGATTGAGGTAACGGATTCGTCCAATCCTCACTAAAAATCAAACCCAGTACCTTAAGGTATAACCAGATCACCCCGTCCATGGGGTACATCACACTGGACTTGGTTTTCCCATTGAAAAACTAAACAACGTTACAGAATCTGCATGGCAGACTCGGATACTGAATGGAGACAATGGAAAACAAACTCGGATTTGTACAGGGAATAACGATTGGGAATTTGGAACATGGAATGTAAGACCAATGAAAAGCTGATAAATTGCAACAAATAACAAACTTGATAGCCCGGCAAGAGATCAGATGGAAGGGTAAGGAAGAAGTAAACAAACCGGATTTTACACTTTTCCATAGCAGAAAGGAAACCAGAACTGGTATGTGTGGAATTATCATAAACAAACGAATGAAAAAGTGTATTCTGGAATTCAAACCACTAAATAGCAGAATTTGTACACTCATATGCTCCAATGGAGGATAGCAGTGGACTTGAAGGGGTTGTCTTTTACGAACAACTGTCTCGAACTTGTGTGCAAATAAAACGCTGTGATTCGAGTACTTTTATTCTGCTAGGAGACTTTATTCGCAAACCTGTGAGAATAGACTGAGACTGGGCTAGTAAAAATTCAATAAAAATAAAAAGCACATTTTTCAACAGAAGAAATATACACAAAAGAACCTGGAAGATACCAGGTTCAGATTAAGTCAAGTAAATTTATTATGTCCCTATATTAACGAGAAGATTGTTGTCGATTATAGACCACGTAGACGAGCACTAACTGGTTGAAACAAAGATACGACAAAGAATATCTAATTTTTCACAAGGAAGAGGAAAAAGAAAAGCCGAATGGGATACTAAGAGACTACAGGATCCGAACATCTAGACTGGAAGAAATAAATACCCAAAATGAAAATGAAAACACAGTCATAGACGAATACCAACCACCTACTGTCAGAGGAAGAATAAGTGCTCAAAAGATGGACCGAAAACTTTGATGAACTCTTAAATGCAGCAGAAAGTGAACAGGAACAAGATATCATAACAGTAGAACCATTGGTCGAAGCTCCAGCACCTGATTGAATCAAAGCAATAATAAGTAATATAAAAAATGGAAAAGCACAATCGCGAAACAAAACAAAAGAGCACGTCCTTTTAATTATAAAACCTTTGGATACATGCTCTGAATGACTCTCCGATCTCCCCGTTGATTCGGACTTCTCCGAAATGGAAGTGTTCAGCTTGCAGAAAAGAACGTCTTGCACCATCCGTAACCAAAATAGTTTCAGATGAAAATAAAACATGGGCTGAAAAGTAAAACACAAAATTTTTGGAAAACTCAACTTTATTTATCAATATAGTTGCCTTCGAGGGCAACGATTTTTCAATCTTTCGATACCAGTTTTGTAGAACTATTTCAAAATAAACCTCAAAATAGGCCTCTGTTTCGGCGATTACTTCTTCATCGGTCTTAAATCTCTTTCCAGTGAGCATTCTTTTGAGGTCTGCGAACAGGAAATAGTCGCTGTGTGCCAAATCTGGAGAATACGGTTGGTTGGGAAGCAATTCGTAGCCGAATTCATTAAATTTTCCATCGTTTTCATCGACTTGTGACACGGTGCGTTGTCTTGATGAAACAGCACTTTCCTTTTCTTGAAATTCCGCCATTTTTCTCCGATGTCGTCCTTCAAACGCTCCAACAACGCAATGTAATAGTCGCTGTTGATAGTCTGCCCCTTTTGGAGTTAGTCGATGAAAATTATTCCATGTGTATCCCAAAATACGGACACCATAAACTTGCCAGCCGACTGTTGAGTTTTTGGTCGTTTTGGACGAGGATCGTCGCCTGCTCGCCACTCAGCTGACTGCCGACTTGACTCTGGTGTAAAGTGATGGAGCCAAATTTCATTCATTGTCACTTACCGACACAAAAATTCGGCTTTATTGCGGGTAAACATCTTTAAACACTCCTCTGAATCATCAACATCAACATGGACAGCTTTCGCATGTCCAAATATTCATGTATGATGTATCCAACATGCTCTTTTGATATCTTTAGAGCCTCAGCTTTCTCGATCAACTTCACTTTACGATCATTCGTAATCATTTTGTGGACTTTTTTGATGTTTTCATCTGAAACAGCCTCTTTTGGACGTCCACTGCGTGCATCATCTTCAGTGCTTGTTTGACCACTTTTAAATTTTCCAATTCACTAGCGAATGGTTCGTTCGGCTGGTGCAGAATCCGGGTAACACTTTCTTTGCATCGGCTGCATTTTTTCCCATCAAAAAGCAATGATAGATAAATACACGAAATTGCTTTGAATCCATTTTTTTTTCACAATAACAAAAGTTGCTTCACTCATAACTCTATATCTCGAGAGCTAATCGTCTAAACTGACTGAAAATGCTACGGATTTAATTCAAGTGGTGCCCTCTCTTAGAAATGGCACTTTTCAGCACTCTTTCTGCCAGAGCTCGAATACCTTTACGGTAAAAGTGTTTACCTTTTGAAGCTATCCACGAATCAAGCCATTTTTTTATGTCTTCATATGAGCGGAACTGCTGATCAGTCAGACCATGTCGAACGGAACAAGTAATAATCGGACAGCGCAATATCTGGCGAATATAGTAGGTGTGGTAGGACTTCCCGTTTGAGCGTTTCCAGGTAAGTTTTAATGGGTTTGGCAACGTGAAACCGAGTGTTTCCATGCTGTAGAATTAACTTTTCATGCCTCTGCTCATATCATGGCAGTTTTCCGTGCGAAGTCGTTATCGTTTCATAGTGATGGTTTCGTTGGGTTTCAACAGCTTATAATAAAACACCGACCTGGTCCCACCAATTAATCAGCATAACCTTTACAGCTTGAATATTCGACCGAGCGGATGACTTAAAAGTATGACTGGGCAATCCATATGACTTTCTTCTTTTTGAGTTGCTGTAATGAATCAATTTTTTATCACCCGTCACGATGTGATGAAGAAAACCCTTTTTTTTGCCGCTAGGGCAGTTGTTCACAGGCGAAAAAACGACACTCAATGTCCCTTGGTTTCAAATTATTTGCAATCGCTTGCAAATGGCTTAGCGGGTAACTTCCAATGCTAAAGCAAGCTCTTCCTGCGTTTGGCTGGATGCCCAACGAGCAATGCATTTAATATAGCGTCTTCGAAGGACTTTGGCCTTTCTTTTGGTTTGAGCACTCTTAAAATGTTTGTACATAGCTTGGACTAAGGAAAATCAGGGAGGTAGAACAGAGAAATACGTTGATCTTAAATGTTTGCAAGTTATAATGAATGGGAAATAGAGAACTCGGTAGGGCATTAATATATATAAGCGAGTTGTACGGCATAGGAACAAATCATGATATTTCAGAGTACGATCAAAAGTGGGCTTGGGTATACTGATGAGCATTCATAGCGAGACGGGCATTACGGTTGAAGGTTTGAAGGGGCGGAATGCTACTGGCGATTTCTTTGGAGTACTGGTGGTGGAAATAGCGATACAACAAGGTGAGACATTACATCGGTGTTCAAAGGTTTCAATTGAATGACTGATATAAGTATTACCTATGAGTTTTATTGCATGAACTTGAATCCTATCAAGCAGGTGCAGAGAGGTTTTAGGAGCACCTGAACAGATGTGGGCGTTGTACTCCAATTTTGGTCAGATGAATGCCCAAATGTGGCCAGATCAGGAGAGGTGAAATATTTCTAACATCGCTTGCGGAAACCTAGATATTTCGCAACATTTTTGGCGACATCGAATTTGTCGTCATTCAAACGTTGATTTTTACTGACGTACATACCGAGAAAGAAAAGTTTTTCGGTTTCGACAATTCAAGTGCCATTCATGGATAATGGCTGGGTGATTGAATTTCACTTTAATGAAATTAGACAGCATAGAGTTTTGAAAGCATTAAATTCCTCTCTGTTGATAGTTTCCCAATTGGTTATGCTGTTAATATCGGAATTTAATGATCTTAACATACGCTGCCATTCCCGTTCTACAGCCGAAGAGCAGGAACGCAAATCCGGGAATGAATATGAAAAGCAGAGAGCATTGCCGTCACCAAAGGAATATGTTGGATTGGAAGTAGCAAACAAGAGATCATTAATGAAAATTAAAAAGAGTGTCGGAGACACAACCGAGCCTTGGGGCACACCAGCATTTATTTTGTAAATATCTAACTTGAAACTATCCAAGGCAACTTGAATTGAATATTCCGAAAGGTGATTTTTAATCCATTGAAGAAGAGAGTCATCGATCTCAAAAACACACATTTTTAACAAAAGAGCCGAGTGCCAAACTCTGTCAAATGCTTTACAAATATCAAGTCAAACTATCTTGCTTTCGCTAGATTGATATACGCTTTGGTTCCACTTTTCTGAAGTTGAGAAGTTTTCGCATTTCGAAATATTTCATGGGCTGACGGCTTATCAGCGTTTCCATGGCCTTGGAAAGAAGGGACGTATGTAAGTACAATTGGCCTGTAGGGAGAGAGAGAAGAAGATTCGCCTTTTTTAGGAACGGGCTGGACAAATGCTGTTTTCCATCTGCTCGGAAAGAGTCCTAAAGAATAGGATTGATGAAAAAGCTAACGCAGTAGTTTTGCCAGCGAGGAAGAATTCCTCCTTAGGGACGTATGTAAGTATGTAAGTACAATTGACCTGTAGGGAGAGAAGGAGAAGAAGATTCTCCTTTTTTAGTAACGGGCTGGACAAATGCTGTTTTCCATCTGCTCGGAAAGAGTCCTAAAGAACACCTCCTTAAAATAAGGGGAGATATACCATCTGGACCAGAAGATTTGTGTATATTGAGATCTTCAAGTACTATGGCTACTACATGAGTACGAAAGTGGATTCGACGCACTCATGTGTAGGCGTGGACAAAGCACAATCTGGAAATATTGAGCTGACTGCAAAATGTACAGCAAGCAGATTGACCTTGTCCAGAGAGCTGACAGCTGGAATGTTATTGTAAGTGAGCGTTGTGATGGAGGATAACACAGGTTTTCTAATGTTTTTGACGAACGACCAACAATTTTACTACCATTAGGACATTCCTGGTTCGTTTGAACTTTTCTCGACTTTCGTGAGCGGGGTTGGTCTTGTAGGATCGAAAAAATATTTCTCTAACCCTAACAGCCTACAGTTCGAGTCGTACCATGCCTTTTGTTTTGGTTTGATACTCTTCATCCGATGAGAGATAAAGGGTCTCATTCCAAAGAGAACGGTGTCTGGGATCATATTGGCAGTGGCATCCACGAGAAAACAAAACGGCCAGCTAAAATTCATAAAGAAGCTGTTAAGTCCGTTCCAATTGGCTTTCTCGATAGCCACTACATCACTTCGCACGTAAATGGCGAGACCGCGGTGAAAGATGAACAATGGATCTATGCGGCAATGAGATAAATGAATCCTATGAGTCGGTTGTCTGGTGGAATAAGGCTTTATGAAAAACGTTACTGCTACTTTTACCAGATTCCAAAGAATGGTCTGTCTTGGCTGCATTGGAGCTTTCCATTGCAAGTCTTCTACCTCAGTTGTGACTTCTTATGACAGTTGGGCGTAGCCACTCTCCGGAGCGAAAGAAAACTCTCCTGGTTGCTTTAAGCAAAAGATTTTTTGAGTTGTCCTCGATTCCGCTTGCTTAAGCGGAGTATGGAGAATATGAACAATGAAAATGTATACCGGCTTTATACCGAAATGGATTTTGTTAGAAGGATACACACACAGCGACTTTAAAAGATAGAGCACATGATTCGAATGATGTTCAAATCCGTACTAGTAGAATAACACAATAAAGGAAGACCTTACGCTTGGTGGCATGCATAGTTTAAAGTCACCGCAATCAACTCGGCTCTAGTTGAACTTTAAAGCAGAGACAAAGCAGGATTGGTATAATTCGTCTACTTCTGGACATAGTCATACGGTCGGATTCAGGATTGTTTTAGTATTTTTCTGTGAGGAAAAAACCGATATTTCCAATTAAAGGTATACTGCTTTGTTATTCATACTTCCATAAACATTGGAAGTGCATAGTCCATGAATTTCAACCTCTTTGTGTCAGTAAGCAATGCACTTGATCGTATCTTATACATGATATTTGATTCCGAAACCAAGTGAACGTGTATCTTCACATATGTAGGTGCGTTTGCTTTCTACAATATACCATATGTCGAAAGTGAAACCTCTGCTTTCATATGGTGAGCGATTTAGTAATATTTCCAAAAGTAAATAAAAACGAAAATATCGTAAGAAATGATTTTATTCGCCGTGTCCGCTATTTATTACGTTAAATCACTTGAAGTCAGTTGTCAAATAAAGTATTACACATCTTCTGTACAAAAAAGGAAGCAAAAACGCGGATGATATTTTAGAAGTGATTAAACTACGGCAGAGATATTTCACACTGAAATAAATTTACATAAAAAGTATGAATGAGCTACCCATATTGGTTGAATATACTAATCCGCCAGACGTCTGATACGTATTTGACAACTGTTGTTTACACGATAAATTGGCCCCATTCTTGATTTCTAAATTTTTGCGATTTTCAATGGGCTGGTAAATAAACAAAAACGAATCCTCACGCTTGAAACTTTTCATACATGTAGCTTAAGACTTAAAGTATTGTACAAAAAAAATTGTTTACATACATTTTATTGCTGTTTTTTACGACCGAAGAAAGGTCCTATTTTTTTATGGCGGACAGGATTGCAACTCATTTGAGCCTCTGAAACCAAAAAAAATTCCGACGGGCTTAGAGAGCTGACATGTTTTGTCAGGGAATATACTATCCCAAAATTTTTCGGGTAAACATTCGCAAAATGGCGGACTTTTGAATTTTTTTATCTTTATGAATCTTTTTTTTTTTTCTTTTTTTCTGACCGATCGGATGAAAAGTTTTTGAGTTATGTTACCCGCCTATAGAGCAATTTTTCGTATACCATATAAGGCCTACTTACATTCAATCAGCCATGTCATATCCATACAAAATCCCTTCTGACTCTTCAAAGGCTTGTTTTTCTTAAGCTCTCATGTCCCTGCCTGCGATTCTGGCTTCGCTGGCAATGTCAGTGAGATTCTGTTCAGCTTCACTGATGCGGTGCGCGTCACGACCTTCCTGAAGCTCGACGGCCGCATTTCCGATTTTGACTCCCATGGCTTCTAGGATTTTTAAAACAGGTAGAAAATTCTGATGTCTGGGCATCAATTTCGACAATCAGTCTACCACTAAACATATGTTTTGTAGCCAGATGCCAAACGCATCTATTAAAACTCTTTAAGACACTTGTAACTGTCTTGCGTGTTATTGCCCAGGCAACGGTAGAGTGGATGGAAGAAGGATGGTCGTGATCGTCCAAAGTCAGCTGACTCTGCCTTACGCTATTTGCACCATGATTCAGCTCCAGGAGGGCAGTGCGTGTGCTGTGGGTTCTCGTTAGTTGAAATCTCGCCTAGAATCTGGATTACATCTGATAGCTAATCCATAGAAAATAGAAAGCTCTTTTATCAATTTCTCCGTCAATTGGACTTTTTTCGGTGGAGCTGGCTCACTTCTTTTTCTTTTCGTCACTGGTTGTTTTAGAGCCTGCTTTCTGATTTGTGTCAGCGATTTTGTGGCTTCTTTTAATCTGTGGTACATCCTTTATTTTGACGTATCCCCATCGCCAATATAGTGTTTATACTTGGCATCGTACAAATCTTCGGAGCGCTCAAACGTTTCATTGACGCCGTCAACTTCCATTTTTCCTGCGCTTTTCGTAAGATTAGCTGAGAAATTATCTTCATGTGATTTGCGAAATTCTTCATACTCAACCGAGCTCTACATACGATGCAATAACTCGATCTTACTACAAGATCAAGAATTTTCTTTGTGTACTTGCCAACTAGAGAAACGATACCCACCCAATTCTGTAAATTCTCTTTCTGGCTGACCATTTTCTTTATTCTTTACTTTTTCTTCAATGGTATAACTGCTCCAATAACTCCTCCTAAGGTAATAGCCTTGCCTTAGCCCATGAGACCGCAAAAAGTATGCAGTCCAGCGAGTTCAACTCCAAGCTGTCTGAATATATCCACTATTCGTCGATCAATTTCGTAAGCTTTCCCAATTTTGGGGCAAGGGTCAATCTCTGTATCGACAGGACAATCACACTTTATATTCAACTTCAAACCAGGACCTCTTATATCTTTTTTACGCATTTGAATATCACCATTACATGCTTTGCACTTCAGTATTAGTTGAAGTTTTTAGAAACAAGAAACCGCACTTTACAATAATTGGAAGTAGGATCGATGCTTGGATTCAAATCAGAAGATTTTGAAATCTTCGAGGATGATGTACTAGAAAAAATCTAATCACTTTTATTAGTTAATCTATGGTAGGCCTCGTAGCGCCTTGTTTTCCCAGTCTTCTGGGCATGTTGTGTAGCGTGCTTCTAACGGTGCTCTCACAAACTACAGTACAAAACTGAGAAACGCCAGTGTATTTTATGCCCTTCACCTGTGCAGTAAGCATCCCGCTCTTAGTATCCCTGTTTATTTATTTATTTCCTCCCTTCTATTTCAGCGAAGACGAGTTCAATAAAAGATGTTTCGTGTAGATAGGTACATGGTAAGCTGAAGGGGATTGATTTACAGTGAGGGCACTATGAACAGCCGACAGAAACTGTATACTTGTGCGTCGGGCTCATGCAGCGCAGAGCTCGCTCTCTACTCCACTCGATGCATTTACCGTTAATCTATTCCAAAAGTATTTCGAATTTTGACTTGAAACTTTGTAGAGACATTCTTATTGAGTTACAGGTTTGAATAAGATAATACAAAAATTCGATATCTGGAAACCGAGAAGGGTGTACGTGTGGGGGGGGGGGGGGTATTCTTAAAAGGTGAACGAGTGAAACTCTACAAATTCACAGGAGAAGTAGTAAAAATTCGGACAAAGCTCAGAGTTAACATGCCAAATAAAGATACCCGAAACTCTATCACAAATATCTATCACATCTATGTGATGCTCCAAATTGATTACTGAAATGTAAAGAAGCTGCTTGGTGGTGACTGATTGATAGCAACAATCACTGTATACTGAGTCTGACTACTCATTCGTATGACACTTGAAATAACGCAAGCTCAGCCAGGTGAACTTAACCACACATTCGCCAGACGAGACATCTATTGATCTGATCTCAGATGATCAACAAGGGGTTCTTAGAAGGAAAACGTGTAGAGGAAGAAGTCTCATTTATGGAATCAACGGCGAAGCTTCGTCTAAGATTGGAGAACAGATCAATAAGGAACATTCAAGACTGAGGCAGGTTCTTGATGGTGGAGGATGAGACATTAATGTTCCAATCGAAGCGCCCATATCCTCGAAGTGGGTGACAGACATCGAAGCATCCAGCCCCTGGTCCTAGGGATTAAAAAAAGTACCTAGCCCTCCAGGTTGGAAGATGTGCGTCGATGTAACGTCCCTAGCACTGAAATATCAAATAATTCCAAATCAATGACAACTATCTTCATATCGAAGTTTGGGACCTTTAATAACCAGACGGCCTCGACTGTTACAATGGAGATATCACGGCCATCCAGGCAGTTCGATCGGAAGTGGCTAGCAAAAGAAGGAACATTTTGATATCTACTATAGTGATTGCTATAAGAAAAAGATGGAATAGGGATCTCACATATGCGGCAGACCTCGGCAAGAAGCCTAGGCAAATTTACTAACATAAGCCTAATATGCACCCATACCGCTACATTAAACAAATACGACGCTACTTAAGAATGTTTTTACGCGCTCCTCGACAGGATATATGAGCAATGTCCGAAGTGTGACATTAAAATCGTACCAGGCGATTTCAACACAAGGAAAAGAAAGACAGTTGGTAAGCATAGCCTACACGACACCACCTCTGGCAAAGGACTTAGGCTTATTGACTTTGCGGTGGGAAGAAATACTCGTATCCCTAGACTAAGTACACAGTTTCCTTATCTCAATAATAGCTAAATTAAATTAATCATTTTTCAATCGACCTAAATCATGCCTCCAGTATTCTGGACGTCCGAACGACTCGGATCATTGCTTTGTTGCAGCCAAAATACAATGTGGACTTTCCAAGCGCCACAACAAAGATAAAAAACTGTAAAAGATATAACCTAGATAAGTTGCAATATTCCAAATGCGTATTCCGAAATCTCTCAATAACTCCTATACCACCAACATCAAGCACCGAAAACGGGTGGCAACGCTGCCAACGTGCCATCACAAACGCCTCAACTGATGTGCAACTAATGAAGAATACAAACAAGTACATGTAGGGAAACAATAAGCGTTCACAGCACTGCTGCTACGAAGGACTAGAGCTGCACATGAATCCTACGAGCAAAAGTGACGGGAAGAATACCTTCTTCGGATATTGAGAGTTTGTACTGCAGTGACAATGTTCGGAAGTCTTACCAAAAGTAAAAACAATCCGTGGTTACAATATAACCGGTATAGGGAAGAAGCAACCCTTTACAGTCGTTGCTGATTATGAAACAACTTCTTAAGTGAACCAAAATTGGGAAAGAAAGAAAGAGCGGCACCGAAGTATGTTGGTTTAAAATATTTAAATCTTCCGATTTGTACGGCTTAGGAAGGAATCAGGATATTTTAAAGTACGTGCTAATGTGAGCTTGAGAGTATACTGATGAGTATTAGGACAAGGTGAGACAGATTGTGTAACTGCGACAAACCTCAAAATTCCGAGCTCAGACAGAACAGACCATCAAAGCTAGAAAATATCCGTCCACCTGGCTAAAACGGAGTAACAATAACAATACTTTTAACTTTAGAGATAAACTGATTCTAAAGTTGTTTGTGGGCATCTATTTAAGTAGGATATTTATCAGATTATATGGGCCGGAGGTCCGGATTTTGGCCAGAAAAAATATCTTCTCGGACGAGGCTCAGTTTTGGCTTAGCGGCTATGTCAACAAGCAAAATTGCCATTATTGAAGCAAAAACAATCGTCTAGTGTTCGGCAAAGCATCAATGCGTCTACGAAGATTGACTGTTTGGTGCGGTTTATGGTATGGCGACATCATAGGGCCTTATTTCTTTCGAACATTTCGTGATCGTCAATGGTCTCAGGTATAAAGCGACGGCCTGACTTTCTCTGGTCAGTGCTCGAAAACATCAATATATCCGAGCTATGGTTCCAACAAGACGACGCTACATTCCATACTCGTACAAACGACGCAACGCTCGAATTTGTAAAGGTGAAATTTGCGGGCTGGATCATTTTGTTGGCCGCCGCGATCATGCGATTTGACATCTCTCGATTATTTTCTCTGTGGCTACTGATAGTCCTAAGTCTATGCTAAAAAGCCAACTACTATAGACAAGCTTGAGGCCAACATTCGACACGCTATTACCGAAATAACGCCGCACAGATTAGTCCGAGTCATCGAAAATTGAACCGACCGCTTGAAGCACTGCAAGCAATGCCGAGGCGGCCATTCGAGAGATGTTCTAATTCACACATAATGGCATGAATATAGCTTCAAAATAAAGCCAGAATCAGTTTTATACCTCGCACCATTGTTGTTTTATTAAAAAAAAAAATTCCTATCGTTCTGGTCTGGTCACCCTGTATAACAAGGCTGTTGGTACCGAACAGCTTACCTGCCAAGTTTCAGTTCCGGTGAGACCACAATCGACCAAATATTCACAGTATATTACATTCTGGAAAAACCGAATCAATACGCAGCAGTTCTTCATCGATTTTAGGGCCGCCAAACTCCCTGTCAAACACTTTCTCGTGCAGAATGACGATGACAAAGGTTCGCTGCTTTGGAAGGGTCGAATACAATCTCTCTGCAACCTTTGCAATCAAGGAAGGATTTAAGTAAGTTGAAGCGCTGTCATGTAACTTTTTCAGCATCATACTTGAGAAAATTGTGCGAAACGGTCAAATCAACATCAGATGCAAAATTTTCCAAAAGTCTGTACAACTACTTGCGTACGTTGAAGGCATTGAGGCAAAACTGGGTTTTGTGAAAGAGGGAAAATCTGGATATACCACCTTGATCAGAAAATTAAAAATACAATCGACTGCAACACACTTATGCCAGCGCTTGATCCAATCCTCGAAACATTTTTTATATTCGGTTTTCGGTATGCCCATCGGTGCTGTGATTTTTCCATTACTTCCTCTCGGCTGCTGAAACGCGTTCCCCGTAGTGGTTTTTTCACTCGATTGAACAGAAAAAACTCACATGGAGCAAAATCAGGTGAATTCGGTGGCTGTTGGATGGTATTTTTTGCATTTTTCGTCAAAAAATTACGAATAATGTATGGCACTGTGCGACGGTGCGTTATCACGGTGCAAAATTGCAAGTTATCTGTTCACAATTATGATCTCTTTCGGTAAACTGCTTAACTCAAACGTCTCATAACGCCCAAATAATACTCTTTGTTTACTGTCTGGCCTTCTGGTAAAAATTCATGATGCACTACACCGTTGTAATCCATGAAAACCGTGATCATTGCCTTCTTTTTTGACTGAAAACGACATGGTGTTTTGGTCTCGGCTCATTTGGTGGACTCCATTCACTTGCCTGATATCTTGATTGCGTGTTGTATTCATAAACTCACGTCTCGTCTCCAGTAATGATCCTTTTGATGAATGTGGGATCTTTTGCGACGTCAACACGGTCTCTTTTTTGCATGAAATTGAGGTCAACTTTGCTGCTACACGACGGAAACCCAAATCATTAACCAAAATGTCTTGGACGGATCCATAGGCAATGTTCAAGTCCTCCGCTATCTCTCAGATAGTTAATTTGCGGTTATTGACCAACATTTCTTTTACTTCATCAATGTTTTCGTCGGTTTTCGATGTCGATGGTCTGCCACTGCGTTCATCATCTTCGATTGACTCACGACCACTTTTGAACCGCTCGTGCCACTGGTAAACGACCGTTTTCTTTAGAGAATCGATCTCGAAACACTTTTCCAACATTTCCAACGTTGCCGCGTCGTCGACAACGTCGACTCCAAGTCGCCTGGTATTGGTGGGACATACTTAGTTATGTTACAAAAACGTGTATGTCAGCTGTTGATAACTCTGAAGAGAATTATTTCACCTAGCCTTGTACTCTGGGATAAATCCAAATCCGAATCCAAATCCAAGTGCAATAGTATTATACTTAGAGGTTCCATAATCGAAAAAAAAATTGGCAAACAGCGAAAATAGCCTTTATACTGAAAATCGGAAAAGATGAGAGGTTATGCTCGATGAGATGAGATAAGAGAACACGTGTGTGTGTTCTTAAGATGCAGCATACTTACCAATGGAGAAGATCCTCAGAGAGACAACACGGCGTAAACAAATTAGTTTTGTAGATAAAAGCAACGCTTGTGTATAGGACCCTCATTACGGATGCTAACTGCACCAATATGTAATGATGGGGAAAAAACTAAATTTCCACAAAGCGGTATCCTATGCATGTTGTTTAGTTCACTGTTAACGTTCACTCTTCTGAATTCTTCAAAGAAATTAATCGTTCGAGTGTCATCCTGGACAACAAATTTCTTTTGACAAAATATGTGACGTCGAGAGGTGCGAAGGCGCTGTCGGCCTTCTGGCAGTACAAAGGAGCTGTCGGCAAGACATGGGGCCTGTTACCGAGCGGATCCTTTGGGTCTATATGGCTATGACAAGTCCAATTATATCATTGCTGCTTTTGCCAGACTCCAAGGACTGGTATTCCTCTACCGCATAGGTCCTTCCCTAGCATTGTCGGCTCTACAAAAATGTACTAATGAATCTTCCTCCCTTTGATATTTATATCAAGAGCTACACTCTCAAACCCATCCTCCTTCAAAGAGAAGTGGTATTTGATACAACTCGCACTGGAGTTTTAATGATCTTGAGCACCAATTAGTGCAATAACATTAAAGCTCCTGTTGCCTAAAAAGTACGAAAACCACTTTCGCTATAGTTTCGGCCAGAATGTGAACCAAGAATGTATTAGAGTCCTTACAGATTCTTTCTGGATTACCACAACGTAAGATTTAACGCGAGATTTAGAAAGCTGTGCTCAATCCTGATGGCAGTGAAATTTTGAAAAATTGGTAATGTGGACGAAGTAAAGCCAGTAATGACAGCCAAGCTTCGTCATCGGCCTTTTTAGCACTTGCAAGCTTATTCGAGAATACATTCGACAGGCTGAATTCATTGAGTTTTGCTTGGGGCACAGGTCACAATGAGATCACGGTAGATTGCCAATGAACTCTTTACTTAAAACCCGAAGGCCTGGCACGTCCTTGGTTAGGGCTTCTATTTAAAATTGGGATCGGCATGACTCTTATGGTTACCGGCGGAGCAAATGAATACTTGCCGATGTCTTGAATAGGTCAGCCGCTTTTCTGCGGTCCCTCAGTAAGTAAAACTGCAGGCTGCTTATTGACGTCGAGATGGTAACTACGCTTTTGCAAAACACTCAAGTAAGTGGTAAATAATCCTACGATGCTTGCTGGAGGGCTTCTACCTCTGTGAATATCTGACCTACACTCACATCAGTCTGTAGGTATTTGTCGTACATGTGGTGGGTTTTGGTACAGTAGGCACAGGAAAAAAAGAAGACAACTATAACATTGAGGTAGTCGAAAACTTTGAATACGTCGACTCTGCAATTAGAACTGATAATGATATCTTATCAGAAATCAAACGAAGGGCTACTCTTTCCAATCGCTTTTTCTTCGGACTGAGAAGGTAAATGAGCTATAAGATCTTGTCAACAAACATTAAGACCTTCGTCATCCAAGTCCTGCTGCTTGCAAGAGCATGGACGTTAGAGAAGATGGAAAAAGATTTTCTCTGCAGTTTTGTACACAAAATCGTTCAAGTGATTTTTGGTCCCGTTTGCGTTGAGGGAGCTTTAAGGAGCAGATTTAACAGCGAACTCTACGAGCTGTACAGTGACACCGATCTGGTTACCTTAGATGAGCATATTCGTAAAGCAAACCTCCAGTATCGAACAGTCTACGATTATAACGCTGATTGAAAGGGAATCTCAACCAACTTTAAGTGTGCAACTAGAAGCAATAAGCCAGAGACCGTGCTATCTTGAGAGTCGTAAAAAGTATGAATGAAATCCCAGAACAGATGATACTGTATCGACAAGTGGAAGTTGTATATGTCATAGAATTAGCGATTGATAGTTTCTCTAAAAAACCCAACTCAAATTCGCTGTGAGAAACAAATAACTAAGGTTTGGGATTTCCAAAATATTTATATTCTCTATATAGATTAAATTATCACCAAAAATATAAAAGAAAAATATTGTTTTCTTTTTCTAAATTTTAAAGGAAAAATTCCCCTTGATCCAGTTGTTCTTATCTTCCTGTATAAACTCGTCCGTCCGCTTATATATTCAAACTTTGCAAAACAAACTTCCGATTATAGGCCTACTTACATTACTCCATTAGAAACAGTGACAAGTTCAATTAAAACTTAAGGTGTTAAGCCTTTGCCCAAGTTGTCATTAAAAACCTCATTTTACTACGATTACAAGTCCAAGGTCAAGGCATTACGCGACGCCTCACTACTTCAGCACAATTTCTATTAAAAAAAAATTATAAAAACAAAGAAAATAGAAATTATGTAAAAGAAAATCTCTCCTCTACATCAGTCTTTGCGTCACAATTAACAAATTACCGATAAACTTTAACCACAACGAAAACATTACTCATTGACAAGTTCGGGATTAAGAACAACTTGATGAATATCTCAGTCACCATCAGCATGAACTTTCTAAATGTCCGCCTTCTTTTTTCTGTTTCTTTAAAGGTAATTTTGGAACTTGTTCGCTATGTACATTAGTGAAGGGGGAAACTCCTTCAATCGGAATATACTCATACAATCCTTATCTATTCTTCAGATAGGTACATAGATACTACTAACACTTATTGATTGTTTTATAAAAACAAATACGTCAGACGGTATATAAGCGCTAGTAAGATAACGCCGCTTGATAGACTGACTGGGGAAGCTGAACTGAAGCGCTGAATTCACAAATATAACAATCATACTCCACAGTCTATAGTTTGTTATCCGTGCGTGAACATGTTAACGCGACTTTTTGTACCGATTGCTCTGTGGGCAGCATTTTTTTGCATTCGTAGTACCGTGTCCATATCAGATGCGACAACTAATCGAACAAGTGAATTAAGTGTGCCTTTAATCCGCCTTCCTAAAAGTGTACTACCAGTGAAGTATCATCTACACATAATCACTCGTATCCACGAAGATATTTTGGGATACAACGGAAACGTGACCATAAGCCTTGCCGTCAAGGAACCCACCAATGAGATAGTCCTTCATGCGAAACATTTACGTGATTTTGTCATAACTCTGACAGACGTGCGCAACGATCGTATATATGAAAATGTCGAATATTCAGTTGACAATGTGACGGAACTCTTACGTATATATTCGTCTAGTGAGCCACTTAACCTACAAGTAAATGAAAATTATCAGCTGGAGATTCTATTCAACGGTGACATTAGGAACTATCACTTTGGATTCTATCGCACCATATACGAGGACGAAAACAACCAAACCATGTACGTAAAGTGTGTGTTTATATTTTGTAATAACAGTCTGAGTGATTCAAGATCATAAGCTTTACTTCAAGATCATTCAACATTATCTAGCCACTTGGCGCTTGTGAGTTTGTGTATATTCTTTACGTAAAGTAAGCGAAAAACGCGTGTATACTTCTCTAAATGAAATCGGGAGTAGCTCTCAAACCCGTCACTATCAGTGAGTTTAAAGGTCTCCATTTAAATAAATGGTTCCGTAAATGGATTCAGATTAGATTCAATCAGTCACACTTCATGATACTCTGAGCCTTGAACGGAACATATTTCGTCCAAAATATTGTATACCACAGCCGTAATATCCCTGGTTACGCCAATTGAATTGTCTTCACAGCTGGAGATACTATTCCCTGTATACCTCATATATCTTATTTGTAAGTCTATGTATCTAGCCATAGAATAAATTTTTTTTATGCATTTTTTTATGCAATTTTTCCTTAATGCATATCTTTTCTACGGATATCGGTAATTGGAAAACCTTCAATTGAAAAGCCAACCATTACGCGGGGAAACCAAACAAACAAAATGTATGACCTAATCACGAAAGTGCGCGAAACATTTGTTGGAATCGGTTTCCAATAAATAACTCAGCCAACCGATAATTTAGAGTGCAATTAAATTCAAGTAGCGTTTCAACAAAAAATTGGTAGCCAGTCTTGATAAAATTATGAGCTAATTAGTAGAAATAATGTTTTGCTTTTTTCCATTTTTTTCTTTCCATTTTATTGCATTTTATTTCACTCTTCTTAAATTAACTATACTTACATGCTAATAGAAAAAATGCTTAAAAGCTAGCTTAACATAGCTTAATTAACTTATTCTAACTTACTTACCCTCCTGCCCGCTTGGAGCTAAGCTAAAATATATTCTTATTCTATTTCGACGTCTAAATTAACATTTAAAAAAATAATTATTATTCATTGAACATCTAGTTAAACTAAGAAAATATTAATTATTAAAAAAAACTCAGTAAATGAACATTTTTTTTGTATTTATTTACAAGTTAAACATCCAACTTAAACTACTTAAACTAACTACCTATGCTAACTTATACTAAACCTTAAGCTACTTAGACTAACTGTATGATCTAACTTAACCTAATTGTTAGCAAACTTTAAGTTGCTAACCTAATGCTAGCAAACCCAAAGTTGCCAACCTTCATACACTAAAACTACCCTATCCTATGCAAATGGGCCATTTGCTAAACATAGCAAAGAAAATATGGCCCACTTTGCCTTCTGACTAAATTAACCTGGACTTGAAGGAAACGACGAAGAAATCAGGTCTTCTTTACTCAACCACCAAGTATTTCGGTGCTGCAAGACAAAATCTTGTTTTGAAACCGCCCTTCTAAACCTGAAACGTTCAGTACTGTAGTGTGCAACGTCTCTGTTGTAATTGAGTCGCCCCTCACCAACTGCACGAGCCCTTTCATGTCAAAATAGAGGAATACTTCAGGGGGGACGAAGCCTTTCAAGTGCACACTCTTGCAATATGCCTTCGAGATTCGCCCTGTTGTATAGGACCTCATTGGGATAGAATGTACTCCGATTCTGGTGTTCTGTAAAGGTGAAGGCACGCCCTCTCAAACACCCGAATACTTTCCATGAAGCTTGCTCTCACGTTGAACCACACGGGACACTCATATACCAGCATGGGCCGGATGAGGGCCATGTAGCAGATAACTTTCACCCCCGCATCGAGTTGGCTGCTATAAAACAGTCTCTTTGTAAGGGCAAAAACACCTTTGGCTCTGGCCAGAGCAGCATCTACATTCTTGTTAAAATATAGATACTGGTCTAGCCAGATCCCAAGGTATCTGACTACATTTCGACAAGCAAGTGGCTGGCCGTGTTGTCCAATGACCGAGAATTTTCGCCAAGTCTTTCTGGTGTCCCTAGAGGCACCCGACAACGGCGTTCTAAATAAAATGGTTTCAGACTTTTGTACATTGGTTTTCAACTTCCAGTCATCGCAAAATCGCCTAATTTGCTCGAAGTCATATTGCATAAACAACAATGACCTCGAATTTTGGACCTGTTCTGTACGCTATCAAGTCATCTGCGTACGCTTTGCTATGGGGAAGTGAACCTATCAGATTGCTTGTGTAAATTTTAAATAAGATCGGCGAATTAACCGCACCTTGTTGCAGACCGTTTTAAATGTTAAATATTCCAAAAGAAGTCGCATCGTCATATTTCACGATGAACTGTTGATGAGCATATTATGAAGAATATACAAAAATGGTTTGCTGACACCCAGTCTGGTCAGCTTGTAGAAAGCTCCTCTAACCATGCGGTGTCAAAGCCCTTTTCCTGCCTACCAGGCAGGCTCCAGTACACTGGTTTTTGCTTTTATTCCATTGGGTGTCTGAAACCGAATTGATTATCCGAAGCTATATTTTTGTCCTCACCCACACCTTACTGATATTCGGAAGGAGACTTATCGACCGGAGATTCGCCGGATTTTATGTATCTTTACCCCTTTTAGGGATGGGATAAACCACCGCAGTTTTCCAATGCTCTGGATAATGTACATTATTTAATGCATTGCTAAACAGGGTGGTGTAAATGTCTACCACTTCTAGAGGCAGATGTCGAAGCACATCGATTCCATCGATTCCCAAAGATTTTTTACTTCTTATTGTGTCGAGGATCTCATGGAGTTCTTCCTTTGAAATGAACGGGGGTAGGCGATTTGCCAAAATTATTTTCCATATTCTCGTCACTAAACTGAGTGAAACCCGAGTTCTCGAATCGCCAGTTCTGTATGTCATTTCACAGGTAGAAATTTTGCAGAAAGACTCGATTCTCTAGGCCGTGATTTGAACCAATGACATCATTGGTTTTATACACTTCCTGAAAAGTCACTCCTTGCTGGAATTTACAGCCCGGATTCTTTTATTCCAGTACAAACTTACAGATGCCCTGTAATTCTCTCTTACCAATGTTTGGAGGTTTTTAATTGACGATTTCAGTCAATTGGTCCTAACCTTCACGTTATGTCTGTCAGTAAAATGCCTGTACAAGGTTTTGAGTCTTGACAGCAGTCTACTTTTGTGTCGGTGCAGTGCGTTAATGGTAGCATTGTGGAATAAGTCTTCGCTGGGTATGTATTCATACCGAGATATAAGAATGTCCCTTGTCTGTTTAATTGTTTGGTCCAATTGTTTTAGGTACCTGTCAAGCTCCTCGTTAGACAGATTCTTATAGGATGGTGGGTAGACCGAATTCGAGGAGAGTGCTCTTGTCAGGGTTCTGGAGAAGCGCGTCCAGCGAGTCTTACTGTAATTTTAAAAACGCCTAAGAACAAACTCCTCCAACTCCGTAATTTCGTGAGGAATTGTTATTTCGGTACTAAAACCGGAATGGTCACTTTCGTACACGAATGTATGCAGACAGTTTAACGTTTGTAGATTACTCCCAGTCAATTGTATCCGTACATCTTACATCAATAGGTACAAATAAGAGCCGTGCCTGGGAAATGACACTGTGCTGAACCCACTAATTGATTAGAAGGTTCCCTCTAGTATTTGGTATATGATTTCCCCAATCTCTATGTTTGGCATTAAAATCCCCTCCGATTCCAGTCTAAGGAGTCGAAAGAGTCTATCGAGCTCCGAGATGAATAGCGTGGATTGAGAAGCATCAGGCGCTTAGACAGAGACCGTGAACAACCACTTTCCGCTACGGAGAGGGATGCGCACGACACATGCCTCTAGCATCCGGAACCTATGCAAAACACCCTTGCACATTCTTCGAAATTTAAATTTTTTTTTAATAAAGATCGCGACACCACCTCCTTGTGTGGAGTTGGGTCGGTTTCTTCTTCCATTCTTCCGCCATTTGGTCGAAGGTAATTCCTGGCGTGACGGCTGGAGTTTGAAGCTGAGCTAATGAAGGCTTAATCTCCGTTTTCTGCTGACGAGCCATGTTTGCTTTTTTTATGTCTTGGAACTTGGGACAACCCCGATAGTTAGCGGTGGTGTGTCCCGAGTTCTTGCTTAAAGTACATGAGAGTTGACTTTTGTCTGACTCTATTTCCTGACCCAAAGTACATTCCTGTGAATTGTGATTCTTTCCATACTTAACTCATCGAGGCTGCATTTGGCAGTTCGATGCGGCATGGCAGAACTTTTGGCAGCGAACACACTGTATAATGTTATCGCTCCTTTTTAATTTCTCCCAGTGAACAACCTGGTAGTCTAGGACTTTGATACTCCTTAGACTATCCAGTTTGCTGTTGGGAGTGAGCAGTATTAGGAAGAACGGTAGTTTCCGCTCCTCTATTTTTGCTCTTGCAGTGGTAAAAGGCTTAACCCCCACAAATTTGAGATCTTCGCACTCTTTCTCTTGAAGCAGTTTTAAGAGCTCCTCGGGATCAGTAGACGGTTCCAGTCCTTTCAATAGAACCGTTTTAAATTTATCACCTTTCGGTGTGTACTCGAAGTACTCCGTCGTTGTTTCCTTCAACAGGTTTTGCATTTTTTTGTAGCCCTCCACTGAATTACAGTGGATGACGTGCCTGTCTGAGCCTTATCTTTTAATGATAAAGTTCTTACCTATGGCCGAATTACACAAGTCCTTGGTATCCTGGACCTCCATGTTGTAGTTGTTGATTGTTGTTGCTGTTTTTTCTACTGAGGTTGTTGCTTTTGCTGTAGCATTTTTTTATTTTTCTGAATAATATATTGCTCAGACGAAGCAGGTGAGCACTTTAAGTTCACTTCTCTGCTCATCTTTACTTCAGCCCGAACTTGTCACCAACAAGAGAAACGATGTGCTGGTACATTTTTCTATCTAATCTTAGGCAAAGTGATCTGCACGTATACACAGTTTCCCAATTAGTTTTCATTCTCACTTTAATGATAGTATTCACCATGGATATGTCAGATAATCCCTCTTTTGTTTAGGTTGATTCATATCACAGCCTTTGAACTAGGTGTGATAGGTGTACTGTGTGTACCATGAAGCATTGCATGCCTGTAAGGGGTGTAGATCTCCGCTTTGTAAACAGTTTACTTTACGAAAGGTAAAGTTGCTGCGATGTCAGCTTGTTGTAGATTTGTATACAGTAGAACCCTGATTATCCGGCACTCGAATAACCGGCACATCAACGTAGAGAAAGAAGTACATGTATTACAAACAATTCCATGCTTCTAGACACAATTGCATAAGCAATGTTGCTCAGTAGGATATTGATTTCATTGTTTGCGATAAGTATCTGAGAAGTATCTGAGTACTTTGTCATTGATTGTCCCTGATGCTATTAAGATACATTATCTTAAACATTATAAACAATGCTTTTCCACAGAATATTGCGATGTGACTCTGATTGTTTCTTACACAATTGTGTGCATATCTTCGTCGTCAATTTGATTTTTATTCTATTTTAAGTGTTGTTTACTTCAAATTATATTGCGTTGTGTGTGTCCGGTTACAATGGATCCGGAACAATTTACATCTGGTACACAGAAACGTAAAAGGAACGTGGTTTTGATAAAAACCAAAATAGAAATCATTAACAAATTAAAAAAGGGCGCAACTACAACCAATCTTAGTAAAGCCTATGGTATTCCTAGACAAACGGAATTACGCCTCTTACTGCTCTTAGGATCGCAGCACCCAGTATCTTGCAACTCTACATTGGGTCAAGACCCTTTCCGCGACTTTGGGTTTAAACCACAGCCACCATGACGCTCCCACAAGGGGCCTACCTCAACAAGTCAGGCCCGGACGGAAATTTGGGGGGCTCTTAACTCCCATGGTACCGTGTTTTAAGCCTGGTATGGACTACTGGTGGTCCTGCCACCCAACAGGACCACGGACCGGCCGCTTGTAACTGGTCAAATCGTAGCAGCATTCGAAGGCAGAAGTATCGAAAACCTTTACGGGAAGACCAGTACATTTGATCTGCCCCCGCTTTTTATTAGACAACGTCATTGTCGCTGACAAGAAAATAAAATTTAAGTATATTACGCCCGCCAAAGCAATCCAGATGCCCTTCACAGGCCGAAGAAGAAGAAAACACAAAAGGATCCCCTTTTTTCAAAGAAATTTTAATCAGATCCGGCTCACAAAGGTTTTCCATTGCCCGAGCTGAAAGACGCTGGTAAATTGGAGAAAATAAAAGTCCATCAAGAGTTATCGAAACACCCAAACGTCGATGTGCTTCTATGCAATACTTAACAGCGCCAGCACATTGACATGCGCTGAGATGTCTGAAGATTCCTCAATGCTACCGAAGACACTAAAGACTGCCGAAGACATCCTGAAACATCTCGGACTTTCTTCGATCACAGTGGACCGGTGTACTTTTGCACCAGAGAAAAAAATACTTTTTTCATGTTTAGAAGAGACCACTATACGCCTTTGGTCACTACAAGGGTCACCTGTTTCCTGTGTAGGACGTATGCTTTTCTCCTCACGGCTACTACTTAGTATGACAAAACTGCTCAACAAATCTCTGCGTTTTTTTTGCGGCTATTTGGCTAATGTGAACTCAGTTTAGTTTCATCCAAACTCTAATTACAAAGCGATTGGACCGAGCTATATGACAGTTCGCTTGTGTCCCCAATCACCCCAATGGCTGACGTTGACGACTGGTCATAAAGGTTCCATCTACAGTCTGGCCTTTTTGATTTGCGGTCGATATTTGATGCAGGTTTTGACGATCAATAGGTGCTTATTTCTCTCTCATGGACAGCTGATTTCTTTATTATTCAAACACATTGGATCCCTTCACACTTTGTCATTCAGTGAAGATGGGAACATACTTGGTGTTGGCAGCCACACTCTGTGGGACTTTTCCAAGCTACTTTACCGGTCAAAGAGGACACAATGCGTTACACAATTCCGAAATAAAAGACGGAATTCAGTAGGATCTCGTATTTAAAACGATATCGTAGCCATGCCAGACGGACCCTGTTGATTGGCTTTCGGTATGTTCAAGCCGTCGTAGGAGCGCATGTTCTATATAAGTCAATTTTAAAGGTTGCCCCAATTTGAATAGATACTTCGGCCTTCAAGTTTCTGAAATTGCGCAAAGCTTTTTTGGGTTTTTTTTTTTTCTTTTTGGCCCTTGTCGTTGTCGTTATCGATCAGAACTGCACTAGTATTGCTAGTATTGATTGTCATTAGTCTTACTAATTGTCGGATCTATTTATCAGATATTGCTGTAACTATTACTTTGTTAGCATAAACAAAAACTAATGTACGAGCAGCAATTACCTGCAAGTCGGCTTCAAGGCAAAATTAACAAAACGAAGTTCCATGAAAATATCTACGTCAATGGGTCAGTGTTGAGTCCTTATCTATTTTCAGGGAATTTTTCAATTTAAAAAATCTTTGTACCCACTCTCAAATTCTCTGGATTTTCTTTCTGGTTTTTCGCATTCATGCAGTCATATATTGCGCTTAATCCGTCAACGTTTCTATTATGGGAACACAAACCATAAGATTAAAGCATTTTTAGAATGTAATTGTGGTGCTCATATGTACATATGTAATATCCCCAGGCTGTGATATTACTTGTGTAGTGGTTTTGCGGCCTAAAGACGTCAGCGATTTACGTCACAGTTTTCCCATAAAACAAATATCACAATTCGTTATCAAGATGGAAAATACAAACCACATTATTGTGGTCTAACATTTGAATGTACAACTTTTTTATGTACAACTTTCTTAGGTCTGACGTTTAAATGTATGGCATACACTGCCATCGAACTAAGAAGTGGTGCATGGCAATTGTGTCATTCGTCATAGTGTAGAGCTCCCATTATTCATCCATCAGAATTAGCTGCTGATATTTAACTAATATCCCTTCAACCAACAGCTTTTCTTTTCTGTCGAAACAGTGCACTCAGCCAAAGAACTAGTCTATTGTATTCCTTGTGAGCTTATTTCACTTGAATCCTTCAGTCTTTCTAAGAAAGATGAGTAAGCGCCTACACCAGCATCCATAACGTCAACCCCGAGTACCTGCAGCTAGATGTGAGCACCACACGGACATTCACAGAGGTAGTGCACGGCCGTATCATCATTATTTCCACAGAAAGCACACAGGATATTATATCACTAATGGTCACCACATTTAAGTGCTTAAGCAACCTACAATCTTTCATGCTGAGGGACAGCAGAAATGCCGTTGACTTCTTAGAGAAGTCGGAACCTGCAACCTGGAAAGTCATACCATCTGCATTTATGCTTTTATGATACTCAACTGGCAATGGGAGCCTTAACCGATGACACAAGCAGTCCTAACGTAGGTTCGGGACCTGAAAATCTCTCTTCTGAGATTTGCATGGAAAGTTCATCGGCGATTTCATTTCCCATGATCCCATTGTTACCCTTCAGCATTTAGTTATGTTTCTCTAGCTAACTTGGTAGTCATAAGGGGGTCCAGCAAAGCTCTAAGCGCAGCTTGTGCAAATCCACCAGTTCTTCACAATATATAATAGTTTGCTGCCATCAGGATTACTTATATCTCTGATTGAAATTTTCGTTTTCCTAATGAGGAAGGAAATCAAACTTTGTTGTCCTCCAGAAAGACACCAGCACCGCATCATATGTTTGTTTTAGAGCCATCCGTGAAAAACCGACTGCACTCCTTTCCTGGCTAACATACTGGCTGAAACAGACATCAGAGTTCCAGTGTGTGTTGTACCAAAGAACACATTTTTTGTTAACGGAAGATGGCTTTGAGAGTGTAGCCCATAATATGACTATCAAAGGGGGGGAGATTTATCAATGTGTCGAAAGCGGATTCAGGCATGCTAAGAACAGGCAGCCCCTTTGCAAACGAGGTAGGCCGCTTTAAAGCAGTAATGACGTATTTTCGAGATAGCTTATTCCACCAGACACATGATGCATGATGACTCTTCTCGGCGAAGGCCGACAGTGATTTCATGTTTAGTCCAACGATATCATCCAGGATGACACCCAAATACTTAACTTCTTTGGAGAATTGAATTGTGATTCCTTCAGCACAGCCAGCATCTGCAGTCAATGTTATATTCATCAGCATTGCTTTTATCCACAAAACAAACGAGCTACACACGCCATCAAAAGTTGCGTTGTCGGAGCACCCTAAATGCCAATAAAAATGCCCAGTTTTTGAGCTAGTTCTGTTAGGTGAGCCTTGAGCATGAGACGGAGTGTGTCTACCTTCGACCGAATTTAGGTACCATCAGCCTTGTTTAGCTTCCCCTTTTGAAGACTTGTACCCTCCTAGTTTCTCCGACAGTTTCGATCTTTTCGCAAAAATCTTCGAAGTCCAAATAAGCCTCTTAAATTCCTATTTTTCTCCAAATTAGTCTTAGATGACCTGATTTCTTCACGAAGACTTTGCAGATCTGCGTTCCTCCAAGGAAGGATTGCTTACTATCTGGACCTTTTATTTTTAAACATTTGGTAAGGGTACCATTCAGGTTCTGAAAAGCTTCCTCTAGCTTTTTTTTGTGCTGATCTCAAGGGAAGCACTGTTGGACTTGCCGATCTTCTCCTTAAATAGTGACCTGTTGGTTTTCCGTGGATTCCTCCTCTTCAACAAAGTCGAGACCTCGCATTAGATTCGGAAGTCGACGAAGACCACCAGATCTGACTTTAACAAATGTCTGGAAGTAGCATACGAGTATATATCTAGTACGAGATAGATTAAACCGTCGATTTTAGCATATCGTATACTGCCACCTTAAGCAGTGTATCTGATGAATGAGTAGGCAGTGAGATGTTTCCTGAACAAGAGTCTAAGCAGCTGGAAAAGAACCGCTTATATTAGTGAGACTTGGATCTATTTGTTTCTTTAATTCCTCACAATTTGAGACTTTTGTGTCAAGCGTACAAAGTTGAGAGACTTCTTTTTCACTTAGGTATCGATAACGGCAATTACAATGCACCTCAACCGAGAAGGTTCATAGCCATACAGCCGATAATTGCTCAAGTAATCGTAGGAGCGATAGGGTCAGAAACTCCATCATTTGCTGCTGCATATGTCGACTCCACCCGTAGCTTCTGACTATCAACAAACGTCATCCTACAGCCGAATGTATGAACCTCGTTCATACATTAAGGACATCCACATACCATAAATCTCAAGACTGTAATATTTTACTTCAACAGTTAGCGATGCACACGATATCGACCACAAATACGCAGGTGTTGTTAGTCACAGGGCTATTAATAATCAAGTGGTCGTCTGGAATCACCATTTCACTACGCGCCTTGTTGAATTCTGGCTCCGAGGCATCGTTCATTACTAAGTCAGTGGTGCAACTTTTAAGCTTAAGACCAAAGTCAAACTGTCGAAAAAACCTAGTTAGGGTTGGTCAGCAGTGGCACCTGCAAAAGGGTTGTAGATAATACGCTTGCATCTTCTGGTTCCTCATTCGAAATAACCACTGCGAGCGTTTATATTAGGTGCGCAAATAAGTTGTCAATGGATGTGAATAGATGGCTCTAGCAGTAAGTGCTGGTCGATTTTGACATATCCAAAACGTCATGAGCCGCGCTTAAACATATAGTAAACAAACCGTTTTGACACATTAGTAATTTGTTTTTGGCGTCATATACTTTTGGTTGTGTTAAAATGTCTAATTTTGTGCCAAGTAATCATCATTTGGGAGAAGTGTTGATTTTCTTTTTTTTGTTCGAAGAAAACGGCAGCTGAAGAGAGCTCTGAAAAAATTACGGAGATGCTGCTCTCAGTCAAACAACGTTCCGTGATTGGTTCCGTCGCTTCAAAGACGGTGATTTCGACGTTAACGACAGTTCGCGTGAAGGTAGGACAAAATCCTTCCAAGACACTGAATTGGAGGCATTGCTCGATGTGGATCCGTGCCAAATGCAAGAAGAGCTTGCTTCATTATTAGAAGCTACCCACCAAGCCATTTCAAGCGATTGCATACGTAAGGAATGATTCAAAACCAAGAACTTGGATTAATTATGATTTGAAACCAAGGGAATGTTCCAGGGGCAAAAACGGAAGGGTTTTCTTCATCGCATCGTGACGGGTGATGAATAATGGATCCATTGCAGCAACTCAAAGAGCAGAAAGTCATTGGGACTGCCCGGTCATGCTTCTACGTCATCGGTTCGGTCGACTATTCACGCTGCGAAGGTAATGCTGTGTATTTGGTGGGACCTGGTCCGTGTTATTTATTATGAACTGTTGAAACATAATAAAACCACCACTGAGGAACGGCATCGACTTCTATAGGGTTTTCTAATAACGACTTGACAACTTTTTTTTCTAAATAAAAGGCAAACCATTTGAGATTATTCAAAAACTTTATTATTGGCTTGAAGTACAGTCAGAACATTTATGAATGGAACTCGACTTCGAGCACGTATACAGCGGTCGATTGATTGCAAACAACTTTCAACAACTCGGCCACACATTTCGGCCGAAACGGCCGCTATTTCGCGTTCAATGTTGGCTCTGAGCTCTTCCAACGTCGTCGGCGTGTTGGAATAAACCAATGACTTCACGTAGCCCCACATAAAATAGTCAAGAACGAGGCGGCCAATCGACTGGGATATGTCTTTAGATAACGCGCTCACCATACTTACTCTTCAATAAATCGATTGTAGCGTATGCTGTGTGGCTTGTGGCACCATCCTGTTGAAACCACATGTCGTCCAAGTCCATATCTTCCAATTCGGGTTAAAAATAATCGGTGATCATGGCGCGATAACGCTGACCATTCACAGAAACGTGGCGATCGACGAAAAAATATGGCCCAATAACGCCGCCGGCATGCAAACCGCTCCAAACAGTTATTTATTGTGGATGAAGTGGTGATTCATGAAGTACATGTGGGTTTTCACCCGACCAATAACGCATATTTTGCTTTTTGACGAACCCATTGAGCCAAAAATGAGCTTCGTCCCTGAAGATGATTTTGCGATGAAATTCATAATCTTGGCGCATCTTCTCCAGCACCCAATCGGAGAACGCTTCAAATGGTCCATCGGCTTTAATTCTTGAGTCAGCTTGATCTTGTATGGTTGTAAACCATAATCCTTACGCAAAATACCATAATGTGGTCTGAGCGATGCCCAATTCTTGAGAACGCCGTGAAATTGACTGATTTGGATCGTTTGCTACGAACGTCTGAACGGCAGCGATATTTTCGACACTTCGACCAACCCGTTGTCTCACTGACACGGCAACATCACACAACGAATATGTAGACTCATAATCCTACCATGACTGAAGATATACCATATGCAGGGGTGATACTGACAAAATTTTTTCATCAGAAGTCAATATGTACGCCTGGAAATATTGTGGAGTCAAATAGCTTTAGCCTTTATGGTATATGTACGCCCACCACGTTTGTGAAGAACACAGTTTGTGAAATCTACGATTAACAACTTTCAGCACTTGGAACTATATACGATAGAGACTTAATTCTGCCAACTTGATCTTATGGGGACTTTTACCATCGTTATAAACTCAGCTCCTTCTATGGTGTAAGGGAACTTTATTCCTTCACACATCCTTTGATTTTTCTTTCTCAACACAGCCGTCAGATAGAAACACTGAAGAGGAAAGGAATTCAGTAAAGGTACATACGAGTAGGCTATAAGTCATATCAAATACAATAAGGAACTGATACAACGATCGTCAAACATTTTGCGAATTCAAAAATAGTTGGTTAGTGTAGCTGTTTTGTAACCAGTACAGTGACACATAAATTAGTCGATGCACTCAAGATGAGATATTTCTGTAAAGGATTTGCAGGAACAGGAATGACTCATCAATATTCAAAATAATTCGTTTCTTTTGCAATTAAATCACTTAAGCCGTCTTACAAAAATATTGACAATATGATACGCTTGCTATGATAGAAGTTATCACAATACGCGAAATGGTTTGGGTGTGCAGTTTTTTTGTGTATCTCTTTGAGCAAGTTGGACATGCATTGCGAAAATCCGCATTTACAAAATGTAATTTGTAAAACATAGCAGAATATCCAGACTTTTAACGAACAAAAAATTAAGACCCTAACGTCCTTTGGACAATGTGTAAAATAGATGAAATTTAATGTACATTTTGGTCTTATCTGCTTTAGACCTCCATATCGGTGGAACCGTGACTATTCTTTCATTAAACAAATTCACTTCATTGTTAGACCTTTAACGCGTGTATTTAAAGTTTGCCTGTCACATGCATACTTATATTTTCAATACCTCATTGATAAACTTGTTGAAGTGACTTACGTCAAGCACCAAGCTCTATTATGATAAGAACATTTGTAAAATGCATGCTCTAGAGCCATATCAGTGAGCCACTTTCTCTGCTCTATACGAAAGTCTGATGATTATCAGGCTGCGATAATCTTTGTTTTGTTTGGAATCTTTTAGTCCAAAAGCATAACACAATATCAACGAGAAACTAAAAAATTAGTTCGACGAATTTCAGTTACCTGACAAGCAAGTTCACTGTTTTAACATGTTTGTAGTTTAAAGCTTGAATGTTGGTTTGGTGTAATCCTCTAGAATTTATAGATAGCACAGGAGTTATTTCGATGCAAATAAGGCCCGAAAATTTGCTACGGCCACATTAAAAAGACCGTCTTCTAATTTGGGTCGTCATTCGAGGGAGAACTATTGAAATGAGCGAACTCCCACAAGGTTCTATACTAGTGCCTATATTTTTAACTTTTTTTTTTTAAATTGATTTGAGTTTAAAAACAACTATTGGCTTTGTGTTGTTGTTGATGCTGTATTCAGTCGACAGAATAGCCAAATAATAGAGAATATGAATAATATAATCCAAAATATTGAGGCTCCTAAGGTGACTATTGATTTTTTTACCAAAACTAGTATTCAACTACTAAATATGGTCCCTTTCACAGGTTGGAACTAAAACCTCATCGAGTCTGAACTTTGGTATACATTAGCTGTTTGTGTTCTAGCTATCTGACAGGACATATTTGCACTTTTCTAACCATAACTGTAGAGCTTGAATAAACTTGCATTCAAAATGACCAAGAAAATATCTGACAATACATCTGCACTATAGAACTGGACTTGGCTGATTGAAGTTTTACATAGAGAACCCATCCTTCCTGGTTTATAACAAGGTATTACCGTTTTTGGTAGTACCTTCTTAAATTAAAGAAATAGCTATTGGCAAGTAAAATTCTTGCTTACTTGCTTAGGCGGCACTGCATTTCGAGGTGAACCTGAACTTCAAATTAAAAGCCTTTACAGCTAGCACAATCTCCAGCCAGCCGCCTCCAGTGCTGTCCTTCAAGATGTGTGAGATCACCTTCCACTAACGTGTGAGCTAGAATCGAAGACACATTGGTTGAGAATTTTTGTGTCAGTTCTCTCAACACTGCGCAGCCTGTGTTCGTAAGCGCCTGACTATGCCCATGTCGTTGTATAGTCCGTACAGTTCGTGGCTTAGTCACCACCTCCATAACCCGTCGGGTACAGGGTACAGCCAAATATTTCTACATCCGCTTTCGACAAAGTCGAGGCATCAGCGCTATAGAAGAGGACCGGAATAATAAGGGTTTTATAACGAGTTAGTTTGGCCACCTCTGTCATCCCAATTTTATTGACGACTTGCTCTGTTCGTTCAATTATATCTTATGTCATCCGCGTATGCTAGTAATTTTGCAAATTCAAAGAAGATCGTGACTCTTTTGTTGGGAAGTGAAAATCCCATGAGAACGCGTCACATTGTCCAAAATTTTTTTCAATTTTTTGAAGGTATTGCTCCATAGTCAAAACAACATGACGAGGTTGGCATTAATCTCGAAACTAGGTATGACGTTGTATAGGTTGACCAAATAACAACGATAGGGAAACCAAATTTAAATAAAAGAACACAAAGTGACTTATAAAATTAGATCTGGCTTTATTCTGAACCTATGTTCATGATTTTATGTGTGAAATTGCACACCATTCAAATAACCGCTTCCGCTTCGCAGGCAGTCCTTCAAGCGGTCGGTCCAAGTTTTGATAACTCGGTCCGATATGTGCGGCGTTATTCCAGCAATAGCATGTCAAATTTTGACCTCGAGCTCGTCTAAAGTGGTTGGATTGTTAGACCCAGAGAAAATAACCGAGCGCTGCGTCACTTGTATAGCATGTAGCGCCGTTCTGTTGGAGCCATATCTCGGATGTATCGATATTGCCGAGCTCTGAGCACAGAAAGTCGGTTAACATCACTCTATACGAAAGTAATAAGATCCGATGTTGCCGCTATGCCATAAACCGCAGCAAACAGACAATATTTGTTAATGCATTGATATTTGGCCGAACACATGTGGATTGTGGATGACAATTTTTCTTGTTGACATAATCGTTGGGCCAAAAAGATTGAATTTATTGCCCAAAATCCGGCTCTCCGATCAACATTTCCAGCGCCTAATTAGCGAACTCTATGGTCGTCTGTTTTCAGTTCTTGCGTCAGCACAATCTTATACTGACGTAGGCCCAAATCCAACCAAAAAATAAGCCGGGTTGACTCTCTGTCTGGTTGGTGGCTTAAGTATCAAAAGAGTGTACTTATGCTTAAACTTTTCCACGGTAAGACGAATTACTGCTACACTGAAGCCATGATGGCGACCGACCTCGCTACAAAACTCACGTTGCGTATTTACAACTGAGCACGTTCGGCATACGTACAACGATGCATGATGAAATGGCAAACCTTAATGAATATTTTGACAGTTGGATGTCATTGGTTACGTTGAAAGTTGTGGAAACATAACAATTGGAAAAACTATCACTGCTATATGGTTACACGCTTTAAATCCTCCATATGCACACTGTCATATACGGCTTTGATGCCGGAAAATGAGTGGTGAAAGCCGATCTAAAACGCCCGCGATTTTTCCAAGATCACATTATTCGGAAAAATATCTTTTAAGCAATGTTAAGCAGATATATTTCTCTATAATTGCTGCAGTCAAAAGAATGTGAATCGGACAAACAACAACAACTCTAACCATATCTTACAAATGAGCTAGTGTATGTTACCAACCAGGTTACCTTCAGTAGCTTTAAATTAATTAATTATTTAAATTTAAATAGATTTATAATCAGTCCATTGGCGCCAGCATCTTTAGAACAAAATGCACAGGCAATTTAAATGTAACACTTTACTGCCTTTGGGTAGTGAAGAAATCAGTTGTTGCGATATCTGCTTTCGTTACCTTCAAAAGCACTATTTGTGCGGGAAAAAAATTCGGTAATATTGCTGATTATATCGGCCTAAGAACCCTATGTAGGTAGTTTTGGATTTTGGAGGTTTTAAGGCGCCAGCTTAAGATATCGCTACTAAAAGCTGTATGAATAGACTAGAAAAACTACGTCTTGTTGACAGAGTTCTGTGCCGGTTAGTCTGTAAAAAATACAATAATGTCTCGCCCAATGTACTGTTTTGTATTTTGCAGCCACAGGTAGTGCAAACATGAAGTTTGTTTACCTTATTATATAACAATTCAGTAGGTCTTTATTAATTTTGATGCCGACGCTGTATCTACTAAGATATCTGAAGGAAATTTGTGGATGTTCAAATTCACCCCTAGTGTAAACAATTCTTGGGTTGGCGCAATAAAAAAAAAAAAAAAACAATCTGCTGCCTGTTCTTTCTACCCATGTTGCGAATATCAATGAATTTGTTTCTCAATATTTATCTTTTTAATACCTTTATTTGCATTTCCTAATTTTTTTGCGATGAAGCGCTTTAAAATTGTATTAGATTGCAAAAATCGGTATTTAACTTTCTTTTTTTATCATTTTTTGAACATTTCTTTAAACGAGTCATTTTTGAAGGTTTTTTTTTTTTTTAAATAGCTTCACTAAAAATGTTGGCCATTCACACCTGAAAATGTGCGGGCTGATTCAAAGTTTCGCATTTTGGGTAGAAACTTTGATAAGATTAATTTCAAGGTGGGACTTAGTACCCTTATCACTACGCGCTGATTAGACCTTTTGTGATACCCTGAAATTAAAGTTCAATCGTGATATAAAATTTATTTATAAGTTCGACTAAGTCTTTGAATGGTAGTATTTTCTGGATAGAGTAGTTTCCAATTTTATGTAATCATAACGTAATTTTGAAGTTATTTCAAACGTTGAGGTTGACTCAAATGATAACAAGCAGGGATGCCGTACTATCAGAGAGAATGTGAATTTTCTAATTTTTCAAAGACTTGTTCGGATCCTCGCTTGTGATCTATTGATCTATTGCATGCATCTTAGTTTGAAATACGGACTCGTACTACCACTTTTTGTGAATTTTTTTTTTTTTTTTTTTAAATAGGTACATTGGTTCTTCTCTCAGTACAATCGCTCTAGGAATTAAACCTTAAAGTAGGGTAAAACTTTAATCCTAGTTTCTTATTGATATGATTTCTAGTAGTTCGTTACATTAAGCCCTGTACACGGTCTGGATAATACGGAGCAGCTACATTACATCTCCCAATTTTCTCATTTAGTTCAAATACGCCTACTACTTGATCAAAAAGTTCCTTATTATTCAGAAAATAAGGAAAAAAAGCTTATTCATTTTAAACTATATTTTCCCCTTTAAAATAATCCCCATCGACTGCAACACACTTATGCCAGCGCTTGCTCCAATCCTCGAAACATTTTTTATATTCGATTTTCGGTATGTCCATCACTGGTTTCTGCGATTTTTTCATTACTTCCTCTCTTCCCCTAGTGGTTTTTTAACTCGATTGAACATAAAGAAGTCATAGGTAGCCAAATCGGTGGCTGTTGGATGGTATTTGTTACATTTTTCGTCAAAAAATTACGAATAACGATGGCACTGTGCGACGGTGCGTTATCATGGTGCAAAATCCACAAGTTTTCTGCACACAATTCTGGTCTATTTCGGCAAATTGCTTCACGCAAACGTCTCATAACGCCCAAATAATACTCTTTGTTTACTGTCTGGCCTTCTGGCAAAAATTCATGATGCACTACACCGTTGTAAGCCATGAAAACTGTGACCATTGCCTTCTTTTTTGACTGACATCGACGTGGTTTTTTTGGTCTCGGCTCAATTGGTGAACGCCATTCACTTGCCTGATGTCTGGATTGCGTGTCATACTCATAAGCCCACGTCTCGTCTTCCGTAATGATCCTTTTGATGAATGTGGGATCGGATTCAGCCTCGCAAATCATTTCTTTTGCGACGTCAACACGGTCTCTTTTTTGCATGGAAGTGAGGTCTTTTGGCACCAACTTTGCTGCTACATGCTGGAAACCCAAATCAGTAACCAAAATGTCTTGGAATCCATAGGCAATGTTTAGGTCCTCCGCTATCGCTCTGATGGTTAATTTGCGATTGTTGACCAATGTTTCTTTTAACACATGGGCTGAAAAGTCAGTGCCGTTTTATAGTATAACACAAAATTTTTGCAAAATTCAACTTTTTTATAAATATAGTTGCCTTCGAGGGCGATACACTGATTGAAACGATTATTCAATCTTTCGATACCAGTTTTGTAGTACGATTTCGGCTTTGCCTCAAAATTGGCCTCTGTTTTGGCGATTACTTCTTCATCGGTCTTAAATTACTTTCCGGCGAGCATTCTTTTGAAGTCTGCGAACAGGAAATAGTCGCTGGGGGCCAAATCTGGAGAATACGATGGGTGGGGAAGTAGCCGAATTCATTCAATTTTGCCATCGTGTTAATCGACTTGTGACACGGTGCATTGTCTTGATGAAACAGCACTTTCTTTTACTTCAAATGCGGCCGTTTTTCTGCCTTCAAACACTCCAACAATGTAATGTAATAGTCGCTGCTGATAGTCTGCCCCATTTGGAGATAGTCGATGAAAATTATTCCATGTGTATCCCAAAATACGGATGCCATAACCTTGCGAGCCGACTGTTGAGTTTTTGGTCGTTTTGGACGAGGTTCGTCGCCTGCTCGCCACTCAGCTGACTGCCGACTTGACTCTGTTGTGAAGTGATGAGGGCGAGTTTCATCCATTGTCACATACCGACCCAAAAATTCGGCTTTATTGCTGTTGAACAGCTTTAAACAGCTTTAAACACGTTGTTTTGGTCGACTGTGAGCATCCACTTGCGAATGGTTCGTTCGGCTGGTGCAGAGTCCGGGTAACACTTATCAAGCCATTTCTTTGCATCGGCTGCATTTTTTGCCATCAAAAATGTACAATATTACTTCATCAATGTTTTCGTCGATTTTCGATGTCTATGGTCTGCCACTGCGTTCATTATCTTCGATTGACTCATGACCACATTTGAACCGCTCGTGCCACTGGTAAGCGACCGTTTTCTTTAGAAAATCGTTCCCGAAACACTTTTTCAATATTTCCAACGTTCGCGCACCATTTAATCCGTTTTTAACGCAGAATTTAATACAAGTTTGTTGTTGCAAATTTAAATCCATTTCTTAAATTGTAAAAAATCGCTAACACACACAGAGATAGATGTACTCTTGGCTACGTAACGTTTGCAAATGTCAAGCTATGATTCTAAAATTTAGAGAGAATATCAACAATAGATGTACCAACTTAATTAAAGAACAAAGTGGTATGTCATCCATAGAGGTCAGCTTTACAAAACCATGCATTATTTTGGCATATCGGTATAAGGAAGGGGGACAAACCAAGTAGAAAAAAGTGTTCGAGACTTAGATGGCAACACATTAGCCACAGTCTTTAAAAAGTCTATGCAATGCCTCACTTGCTAGAAATCAATTTATGAATTACATTTGTTAATAGCTGTTTCTTCTGGCTAAAAAGATAATTGTGGAACCAAATCTAACCGGATTAACAAGAAGATTAGCCATAGCTACTATGATCTGTATTTGACGAAAACTTCCACCAATATTGTGCTCAGTTGCCCATTAAAAGGTGGCCCAACGACGTCGATTCTCAGATGACTGACCCCTTATAACATTATAACACTAAACTCTATGAGATATTTACGAATGTGAATGTACTCCAAAAGAACAGTAACACGACGAATACCGAATGGCCAATAATGCGTGTGTGCCCTTGCCCCAGGTTCAAGGTCTTCCTCATATAAAGCAAGCAATTTGAAAGGTTTTTTCGCTATCTTCCAGTTGAAATTAAGCTCATTGATGAAGCTTAAGACTACAAACACATCTGAGCTAAGAAAGAAATGGTATCAGATTGCGATGTCAATGCTTAATGGAAGGGATAAAACCTGATAAATTCTGCTGCCTCGGATTCTTCAAGATAGAGTCTTTCTGTCAACACATGAGCTTTCGCGATCAAACTTTGACATAGCAATTAGATTGATGTACTGCTTGTTGATTTGAAGAAGGTCCAAAGCGCTACGATTCGGAAAGAAAACTCGTAAAACATCCCTTGGTTGAGAAGAATATTTTTTGTCGGCCGGTACGAAGTCTGAGGTTTACGAGGGCTGTTTGATGAGTACCCGGATTAAAAATGACAACGCAACTTTTTTAGGTTTTGACCATATATTTTTTAATATACCACAATCCCCTTTCAGCTCGATACACTTTATACAGCTGTGTATCTGTGTATTCTGCAACTTTTTTAACCCCTGCGTAAAGTACGACTTTTGTTGGACAGCAAAATACTTCTCCGCGACGGTGATGACTGCTTCTTGATCAGATCAGATCGTGGGAGATCTTTTAGGATTTGAAAAGAAAGCGCATTGAGCCAAATCCGGAGAATACGGAGGATGGGAGATCAATTCGTAGTGTAATTCGACCAATTTGGCTGTGTCGACTGCGGAGGTGTGAGCCGGTGTGTTATCGTGGTGGAAGAGCAATTTTTTTCGCCAAATGTGGTCGTTTTTTCTTCAAATCGGCATTAAATCAGCTCTGTAGATCTGGAAGGTAACCGAATAGTGTTAGTAAATGTCCTAATGCAGCATTAAGAGCCTATGGAGCCTAACAAAAGAAACAACGACGTGTTTACATGACAGCTTGTTTCACCAGTCAACACATACGGGAGGTATAAAATAATGAAAATTTAGCGGTAAACATCAAACCAAATAACGCCTTGGAGGCGTCCGAGGTAATCGTGAGTCTCCATACCGTTCTTACGGATTGGCCAACCTAACTTCTTCGTTATCCTCTGAGGCAAAGACCGTCCGCAGAACCTATGAGGTTGTTTTCTTAGATATGAGGTTGGTGGCCAATGGGACCATGACCTTGACTAAAGCTTAATATTCCCATTAAAAAAATAAGGGGACGAGAGGATTATGTAAGCAAGAGAAAGTAAATCTTGTTTACAAAAAGATTCAGAAAACAACCGCACTTATATATGTACCTGTGGGTAATTGGCCAAAACTGCAACTCATGTCTTCTTTCCACCTTAACCATTACTGTTCATTGTTTTTACTGGTGAAGGTCTCAAGCATTTCCCTGTTTATTATCTATGATGATCTTCCTATTGCCAGTCGAAATATATATTAGCCTTCATTTCCAGACAAATCTATACCATGGCTCTGAATCAACTTGGAAGTAACATCCAATTTGGTGTCGAGATGCATATCTATTACTTCCGATGTTTTGGTTTGTTGATGGGAATAGTCACACCATTGTCATATCTCCAAGCGGTGGTCTTTTACTATATCTTTGAGTGTTTTGGACAGTAGTATTCGTTCTTATTGGGACTTTAAGGTATTATCTTTTCTGCCAACTCATTGGAGATCTTTTTGAAACACCTTAAGCAACGTTCGCTCAAATGCGACACAAAATTGTTCCTCTTAATGAAACCGGTAGCCTTTTCCTTGATTGTTTACTGCTTGGTTACGTTCTGATCAAAGATCTTGTTCTGCAAGCGTGAAGATTTCACCGATATTGTGAAGCTTGAGTTTTTGTTTACTTTGGTTGTATAAACTTCGTATTTCCCAGACGTGTAACATATAAAGGACTTACTTAGCATCCTAGCTACATTCTTGTCATAGTCATAGTGTCAAAATGAAAATCGGTCTGCTTGCATGAAAATGTCTGCTTTTGTCACTTACTTTTCTTTATTTCTTCCTTTCCAATGCTGTCCGTGTCCCGTAGTAGTTCCACTATCTATTGCTGACCTATGTGATAATTTTTGGTTTCTTTTTCAGTCCATTAGCAGCAACACAATTTGAACCCACAAGTGCACGATTGGCATTCCCATGCTTCGACGAACCAGAATTTAAGTCAACATTCATAATCAGTATCACACATGGCAGCAACTACTCAGCCTTGTCCAATATGCCCGTTGATGGTGAACCCATAATAAGGTAAGCATCCTATTAATCTTTTTACATACCTCCAATGTATCTCTCTATTTAATTTTTTCTCCTTCAGCGAGGATGGACAAATGACTATGACCAGATTCCTGGAAACACGCCTCATGCCCACCTACCTATTAGCCTTTGTCGTTTCAAACTATAATCACATCACGGAAACTGTCAACGGTATACAACACCGAGTGTTCTTTCCACCCAATTCCAAAGACAACGGTCACCTAGCTCTCAAAAATGCCATCAAATCTCTTCAGGCCTTGGAAAACTTACTGGGCATAGAGTATCCTCTGCCAAAGTTAGATCACATCCGAATAGAGAAAACGTATGGCTCTGCCATGGAAAACTGGGGTCTCATCACTTACAACAATAAGAACTTTCTAACATCCCACGATGGCAGTGATAAGCATTCCATCCTTAAGATGATCATTGTCCAGAATCATGAAATCGCCCACCAATGGTTTGGCAACTTGGTCTCCCCCAAATGGTGGACATATGCGTGGCTCAACGAGGGCTTCGCCACTTATTTTTGCTATCTAGCGACAGAGTTGGTAACAAAATATCTGAATCTTTTTTTTTATTTTTAATTGTATTCCTCCAAATGTCATCATGGATCTTTTAAGTGAACGTAAAATGCTTGGTTTCAGGTGTATCCGGAATGGAAAGTGCCCGAGTTCTTTGTGGACAATGAAGTCGACATCATGTACAATTGGCCGATAAATCGCGCAATGACTCACTACGTGGAAAAGGAGTCCGACATCAAATCAGCATTCGACGTGATCATATATCAGAAAGGTGAGTTTGACACTTAGATTTGATCTATGACGATGGGGAAAGCCGTAGCAAACAGTGCTACAAAATTTTTGTTTATGCGTATCTTTGTGGGTTCACTTTTGCACAGATTACTGATTGTCTTGAGAGTTCGAAAATTAATTAATTAATCAAAGTTAACAGGAAAACATCTCAACAAACAGAAAATTGCCACTGGCTTGTGGTTTTCGGAATTGTTTTTGCGGAATCGCTGTGAGAAAAGTCCCTTTTATATGTGAGTTCCAAGTACTTGTCGGTTAATGGCAGGTAATTACGTTGATCCGGGTCAGAGATATAAGGCACTGTGAGTAACGTATTTCTGAGTTGCGATTATCAGCGATTTTCATCCGAGCTCGCAACTTTAACAAAACAAATTGTTTACGACAGATTAGATTGCGGTTTGAGCTTTTTTTTATTTTAAGGTGCACTATTGGGGGTTTTTAAGCAAATATTTTGCAAGTGAGCGTACTGTGAGTGGCATGTGGTATTTGGCGCCTTATTTACTACAGGTGGCTGTTTGGTGTAGCTTTTGTCAATGGCAATTTACATTGACACTGTAGTCCACCGCATACGATGGTCTCCGTTATAGCGATAAACACCCACAATCTTATATGTTACTTCAAATTATAAGAGCTTTTCTTCCCTTCCTTCTTCTTGGAAGCCAAATACTTTGTGAGAAGAGAATTTTGGTACAAAATAATTCAAGATCTTGGCCATTAATACCTGACGCTGGCGGCAAAGAACTTCAAGAGCGAAAAATATGTTTGCAGATCTCGATGGTAATGATCAAACCAAGACCTTCAATTTCAGAAAAGGACAATGTAAGTGAACTCCGAAGTTACCATCTTTCAAAAGTCTGTTCAGTTACTTGCATAACGCAGATGACATTGATATATTCGTAATGCAAGAAACACAACCAACGGTCAGTAGAACGTTAGCGGCTATTGAAACGGAAGCGGCAAAGATGAACTTGACGGTCGATAAAAATAAAACAAAACCTTTGCAGTCAACGAAGAGTGACACACAACGTAGACGTCTAGGACAAACCGTCGCGATAGGCAGTGACAACTTTGAGGTAGTAGGGGACTTTTTCTATCTAGCCTGCACTTTCAACTCCGATAACGACACCAATGCGGAAATCATGCGAAGAATCAATCGTATTAATCGCTACTTCCTTGGGCTAAGAAGACAACTGACTTGCAATAGTCACCCTATATACCTAAGACCTTCATAATCCCAGGTCTTCTCTGCGGTGCAGAGGCATCGACTCTATAAAAAATGGATGATGTACTTTTGGCTGCTTTGAGAAGAAAGTTGCTCTTTTGCTCTTGTCCTTCTTTGCAGCGCCGCCTTGCATGCATCTTGCTTAGCTACATGTGTTTGCTGGCACTTGTCTTCAAGCCAGAGGTTTCATTTTGGTAGCCGAGTGAAACCCCGCACATCAGAGGCGCCATTTCTGATGGCAATTTGTTAATGTTGCAAACGGTCTTCGATATTTGATGCTGGTAGCAAAGGACCTCTTAATAGATTAAGGGAGACTCCGAAGACTGGAGGAGTGTTTAATATGAACACATGCCGAAAACTGAAGACTTCTTGCCTAAGTCTGCCTATAACAACAAAAACACATCCAAATAAGAGCCGGCTTTGCCGTCGATAGCAAACGCCGTAGTAGGTGTCGCAGCTTTTTAGTTCGCAGTCAGTTCTCTTTTCGCTCTTAAAAAAATAAGGACCGTAGATGACACCAACCATAGGTGAGGGCCACACGAAACCGTGCACTTTTTGGATATGGCTGAGTATTTGGATCTGTCTCATTTCAGAACTAGCAATTTAGCTTGAGCCAAAAGTGAAACTCGTCACTAAATCCTATTTTTGAATAAAAACAAGATCAGCTTTAAGCTGGTCAAGATGTCAAATTCGTACTCTCTTCACAAGCCATGATATCGTGGCTTCCAACATTTCGAACATTAAATC
Source organism: Volucella inanis (assembly GCA_907269105.1). Taxonomy (NCBI): domain Eukaryota; kingdom Metazoa; phylum Arthropoda; class Insecta; order Diptera; family Syrphidae; genus Volucella; species Volucella inanis. The sequence continues at coordinate 276,256,730 of OU026153.1, read as the reverse complement.
CGTTTTTTTACGCAAAATTTAATACAAGTTCGTTGTTGCAAATTCAAGTCCATTTCGCCAACACAAACAAAGATAGATGTACTCTTGGCTACGTAACTTTTGCAAAAGTCAAATATGAAAGCATGGTCTGAAAGTTATCCCAATAAAACGATTTATCAGTTTACAAAAACACACCCTTTGTAAACAGAAACAAGAAGTTTTAGAAAAGTTTAATCGAAGTACCTTGGAAATCAGTGAAATTCGATTCCAAATTGTTGAATGAGGTGCCAAAATGTTTTAACTGAAACGAAAAAAGTGAAAATTAGCAAAAACTATTTATGAAACTTACATTACTTTAAAAAGTAAGAAAAGTTAAAGCTATGTGTTGTCTGAAAACGGTTTATATTCGCATTAATATCATATCTTGACTACATTTACATAGTAGCTTCATAGCAGCTTCATGTATCTGATAACTCGCTCTTGCGTGAATTTCCCCGCAAATCAAGCGATAGCCTCATATCCTTTCCAAAAAGCATGGTGTACGAAGACTGCTTAATGGAGTCTTTCCAAGCTGCTCGATATGTCACTGCGAACAGAGGAAGTTATCATCTTCCTTGTTGTTCACGAACTTTGCGAATAAATGAAAAATGGATTTTTTCATACGCTCGAGTAGGCCATCCGACAGTGCGTGTAATAGAGTTGTTCTAGTTTTGTGAATTCTTAGGATTGCCATCACATAATGAAACAATCTGGCTTCGAAATTTCTGTCTTGGTCCGAATTCAGCTTTCTTGATACTCCAATATCTTGGCCACGGTACCAGGCGTTCGATCCGGAAAGACAAAGACCTCAACCCTTCACAAATAGCCCACGAGGATTATAGCGTATTTGTTCTCTTTCTTCTTTGAAGGAAGTAGACCCAGAATGTCGTTCAAATGGTTCACCCTAAAGATAAATCCGCAATTTACCATTCGTTTTGCACTTGAGACCTCTTCTCGCAACTCAAATATCATATTCGCTGCAATATAGTACAGCTCCAGATCTCTCTTGGCGCTAACCCAATAAAACCGCATTCTCACTTTTTCGAAAGCCTTATTCGATCTACGAGTAAAATGAGTAAAAATTTTAAAAAGAGTACTCTCACCAGAGATATGGTTCTAATTTGACCTGCTTCCATCATTGACACAGTCTATGACATATCTTCTTCTCTTCTTCTTGTTTTAGCTCCAAAGGCTTGATTCTATTGGGACATGCAGTGACGGCAAATGACATTGAAGCAGGGTCTTCACGAAAAAGCATCGGCGTTGAGATGGCCCTTTCTAGCAAGATGTTTAATTGTGTAGTTGTACTGTTGGAATCATTCCAAATAACGTGCAAGCTGTCCTTATGTTGAGCGCTGCGTGATCGGTGCGTATTAAGAACTGTCTTTCAAAGAGGTGCACATTAGCTAATAGTTCTTTGCGCGTAGTTCAACAATTTCTTTCGGCTTTCTTGAGTGCCCTACTGAAATAAGCAATTTAAATTTTTTTATCATCTTGAAATTGTGTTAGCACCGCGCCGAGACCTTCATTATATGAATCAATGTTTAGTAAGAGCTCACAATCTGGTCGTATATAGTATATTCCAAAATTGAATGATGTTAAGGAGTTTTTTTAGAGAATGGAAAGCTTTATTTTTTATCTTTTTCTTACATCCTCCAGACCAGTTAAATGAAATATTTTTCTCCGTTGACCGATATAACGGGCGAGCAGTCTCCGCGACACAATGTACAAATTGATGGGGATAAGTATTTTTAGAAACTAACAGAGCTTCGTACCTCTAAAACATACGAGGGTCTCAGCCAATTTAAAATTTTTCTGAATCAGAATGTACTCCTTTTTTGCTAGTGACATGGCCGAGAACTCGAACAACACTTCGCTGAAATGATCTGTAATCCAGCTTCCCTCAGTCAACTAAAAATGCACCGCAAATAAGTAAAAGATCAAATCTTTTACCGGATGATATCCTATCCAGGTAGACTAACTACGTACCCATAAAGAGACCTTTTAAAACTTCGGACATAATGCGTTCGAATGAAGTGGAAATTAATCCAAAGCTCATCACTTTAAGCTGTTACAGAGATCAGTCGAAAGTCCACTGCGAGTGAAAAGAATAAACGAAAGCATTTCTACTCCACAAAAAGATTCTATCAAGTACAATAGGCGGAATGCATTTTTTATGGATTTGGGTCTATCAAAGGAATATATAAGATTTTGGGAAGTTCCCGGAGAAAACACAACGTAGATGTTCTTCCATACTTCCATTACAGTTGCCAAGAAACAAGGCAGTTCCAAGAGACTACGAAATCACAAAAATATCAGCTAGAATAAAACTTCAAGGTACGATGGATCATATTGCAAGGTAGCTTTAAGAAAGCAAAAGTGAGGGCTAAGTAATTACACTTCCAACAATTCTTACATAAAAAAGTTAGTGGTGCTGTGATGGAACATCTGAGCAAGGTGCCTGCAATCAAAAAATGAATATACCAGATGATGAAACAGATTTTAACATGTGTATGGCCTAAGTTATTCCACTATGGCTAAGCATTTAAAATGGTAAATATTGGAGAAACCCTCGGTCATCATCAGTTCATTTTTGCCGATCTATAATGTTCCAATAACCAAAGGTACTGGACAACTCATAAAATGTTCAGTCAATCATTTCGAAAGTCAAATTTCTAATTTTCACTTCAACTTCAACATAACTAAGAATATGAAATCTCTCCATAACATCCAAGAATCAGTTACATGGAATTTATTTTGAAGCTTTCAACCCATTTGAGCTTATGATAAGACGCAGGAGACTGTTAACGTCTGTATTTTTTAGATCGCTTAAGTCATTATAGGCTCATATGTGGAGTTTTCTTCTCTGGAGAGCTGGACGTCTACCGAGAAGGTGGATAATTGTCTCCTCTTCCTCCTCGTCCATGCAGCTTCTACAGAAGTCGTTTGTAAAAGCGCCAAGCTTTCTTGCATGCTTGCCTTTAAGGCAGTGTCCAGTGGTGACACCTATAATGGCGCTGAGATTTAGATCCAGCTCTTACAGCGATTCAGATCCAGCTTTGGCCACATCCGTTAAGTCGCTAGACATGTTGGCCCACTGGTCCATCTAAGGTCTGTTCTTTTATTAGCATCCAGCTTAAATAATAACTTGCACGTAGCGATTGGTATACCTATGTTACCCTTGGCCAGTAGAATAGGTAGAGTGGTTCCAATTTTGTGGTTTTCGTCGGCCCTACAATTCCCTAGAATGTTCTTGTGGCCCAGCACGCAACAAGGGTGTAGGTTGAACTGCTCCGCCATATCCGTAAGAGATAATTGGCATTCAAGGGCGGTTTTAGTGTCTATTGAGACTGAATCCAAGGGCTTGATAGCGTTCTGACTATCCAAAAAGATAGTCAGGACAGAGCTTCCTTAATCGTCAAAATTTTCGCTTGGAACACTCTACAGTGATTTGGAAGACGGAAAGAGTGGCTTAGATTTAGCTTATCTGAGAAAAAACCGACACCAATCCCGCTATCGGTTTTAGATCCATCTGTGTAAAAATGGATTGACTTGTCTTCAATGAAAGCATCTTCCTTCCAGAACGATATGGGGGAGAAGCTTACATGAAAGCCTTTGTCAAACCAAAATTCAGGTATGGCGTAATCGATGTTTTCTGTGAGGATTCCTAATATATTAAGAATATTTGCGTGGCCAAATAAATTATTTGTTTACCTTACAGTCGCTTTAAGGCTGTAGTCGTAGCTACTTGCCTGTTGAAGATGTTGATGAATGTCAAGTGAAACACATGCTGTTTTTTGGACTCTGCTTAATTTTTTGCAGTTGGTTACAATGTCAAAGGCCGTCCACCAGACAACCACACCATTGCCAGTGGGTTATTCGAGGTTGAAGGCCTCATTTGTTTCCAATGGATTTCTTGCTAAAAAGAAATTTTGAAATTTTTTGAATGTTAGGTTTCCAGTTTAGTTTCCTGTCAAAAGTGAGACCCAGGTATTTTGCTGTATCAGAAAACACTAAACTTGTACCGCTTATTGACGAAGGGTCTAAAGTTAGAAGTTTATGGTATATTTCTTGGAAAACAGGACAAAGTTCAAAACGTAAGGTGACTTTATATTTTTTAGAAACAATTTTTTATTTTTTCATCAAAATTAGTGTTTTCCCACTCAGATATAACAAACTTGTGCCAACGCTTTTTCAATCCTCGACGCACTTTTTGGTATAGCCTCAAATTTTTCCAGCGATGCCGTTTTGGCTGTTTTGGGAAGAGAAAAAAAGTCACATGGGGCCAAATCCGGTGAATATGGTGGCTGAGGCATGATTGTCGTGTTGTTTTTGGTCAAAAAATCTCTCACAAGCAACGATAAATGAGCAGTTACATTATCGTGATGCAAACGCCATGATTTGTTTTTCCACAATTCCGGACAGTTTTTTCATAAAAACCAGTGAACGAAACTTTGACATTTTATCAAACTTGGCGTGCTTTTTTGGGTCTTGGCTCTCCCGGATGCTTCTATTTAGACAATTGGGCTTTGGTTTCGGCATCAAAACCATATATCCATGATTTGTCACCAGTAACGACCCTTTTGAGCAAGTCAGGGTCATCATTGACGTCATTCAAGAGCTTTTGAGCGATGCTTATGTGACGTTTCTCTTTCTTCACAGCTTCGACGTTATCATCTTTTGCTGATGATCTGGGGCGTCCAGAGCGAGGTTCGTCATTTGCATCTTCTCGGACAATTTGGAAACATTTTTTTTTTTTTTAATTAAGCATACGGTAATATGCCACTGTCAACATTTCAAGTGTTTTAGAGCACCTGATTCCATGTTTTACACAAAATTGGATGCAAAAAAAAAAATAAAAATAAATTCTTCGAAAAGATTTTCTTAGGAATCAGAGGCAACAGTTTGTATAATTGGGTTCATGAGAGGTAATAAAGGGGCCTGAAGTAATACCCGTTTTTGACCGACTGTGAAATGTGCATGCTGCCTTTCTTTCAGCTTTGATAAAGAGAGGTGACCGAGAACCTCGGTTACAGAAGGTCCTTTAGTGTAAATGAGTTCCTTTTCAATTTTGTGTCTAGCTCAAGTGAATAAGTACTCCTATACTCACTATGAATCGAAATGCGCCAAGGGAAAAGATCGATGAACTTAAGCAGCCCAAAGGCGGCTTTCTACTATTCACTTGAAAATTTGACCAGCTTCCGGCCAATCAACCAAAAAGGGTTGCAAGCTCAATTTTGACTTTCGAAAGAAGGCTGTTAGACCGAGAGGATGTCAGGTTTCATAAAGTTTACCGAAAGTTCTTACTTGCCCACCTGCATTTACCAATCTTGAAGATAGATCGGCCAGAATAAATAGACAATTTGCAGCCCTACTTCAATGTCTGTCTTCTTAGTGATGAATATTATATCAAGATACGAAGTAAATTTGGTTCCAGTCAACACTTCTACGACCACTAAAACTAGGAATGTCAGAACCGTCAACTTGATCGTACGAGTACAGATTTTTTCGACATTCTTCGAACAAATTCACTCAGGTGTCAGACAAAGATCTTATACGAGATGCTTAGAGGATTTACTCTTCTTTAGTTCCCGCATTAAAAAGGTTCCCGTTTCTCATGGGCCGGGCAAATAATGCTGAGATTCCATGTTTCAGGCACATTTTCCTCTGACCATGCATTATAATCGAGACGGTCATATGGCCAAGGAAGTCTCGGGAAGTAGTTGATTCGCGCAAGAAGCTTTTTTATACCTTCTTTGCAGGCTTCCATTCTAACTTTATTCGGTCTGTTTTTCTTTCCGAAAAACCTGCTCCCTTCGTTTCAAATCTTAGAGAGCATATGCTTCTGTTTGGCTGTTAAACCAGAGGTTCCTTTGTGATGGAAACGCTTTAAAAGCAATCACATCAGAGAGTCTCTCTGATAGATTGTTGACAATGTTCCCGTCGCTGTAAAATTCTTTTTATATGGGAAGTGTGATATTGTAGGAGCTTAAGTGAAACGCGACCATCCATGATCTCTTTGCGATCACAGTTTCATACGCCGATTTTTGGTGGTCTTCTATTATTGTGCTTGACCCCGTTATGAATAAGATATCAAAATTCGTACGCTGGCTGCAACAAGGCAATGATCCGGGCTAACATTGGCTTCCTGGGAAGTTCGAACATACAGAATCCTTGAGATTTGTCTGGCGAATATCGGAATATGATCAATCTAGTTGACGGCTGATTGATTAGGGAATAGTCAAGTCCCTTTATGAATATTGAGATGTGAAAACTGCGTACTAAGGCTACAGAAATTCTAAAAATCTGAATCCATTGTCAGACGTGGTGTTAGGCAGGGTAAACTTTACGGTGACCCACTCAAAAAAGGCCACCTAACCCAGCCTTACGTTAAGATCTCTTAGCGTAATTTTGGTGTCATACCTGGGATACTGAGCATATGTTCGCTCTAGAAGGTTATGACTATATTTCATGCTGTTATCCTTTTCCTCAATAAAGGCATGAAAACGAGTAAGCCTTAAATTTTCGACTGTGGCCTTGATGCGAATTGTGATATGGCACTCGCTTACATGATAAAAGCTTAACCATCTGTGCTTAGGGCTTTCTCAAATATTAAATCCACATTCGAAGAAGTGTCGTCTTGTTTCTTTGTCTTGCCGCCTGGCCCATCTAATCGCACTCTTTTTATTGCAGTAACATCTTTCGGTCTAAGACCTCTCTCGGTTTTTCCACTAAGTGTCCAAACATTGTTTAAGGGTCAGGTCCTTCATAAAACTACTGTACAAAGGGTCACAGTCCGGTACCAGTTATCTAGCTGAAATTGTGAGATCCGCCGTTGGCTATTTTTGGGAGCGCCTTTCTTTTCTAGTATCCCGACACAATCATGGAGCTTTAGACCAGACCTCAGCCAGAAGTAGTTGGCTCTATGGCTTCACAATGTGGAGGTGAGAATACGAGTTGATGACAGAGGGTTGTGTCTTCCAAAAAGCGTGACCACCATTGAATATCTCAAGTAGGTTCTTAGATATTACAAGAGTATAGAACCTACTCTGATTACACCCCCTGAACCTCTTGACATTGACACTCCTTTTACCATATTTTTGAACATCTACAATCTCATTGATGATATGGAATTATAACGAATCTAATTTATATTTGCAGCTGCCTGTGTCATCAAGATGTTCCACCATGCCATTGGTCACAAGCCATTCATCAAAGGCATTGTTCACTACCTAAATAAATTGTAAGTATCTACAACTATTAAACTTTGCCAAGTTGCACACGAACTAACCAAAACCATTTTCTAAAAAAAAAAAAAAAAAAAAAAAATTATTAAAATCGGGATTTACTTCTTAAAGTCAATATTCCGTAGCAGATGAGGAAGATCTCTTCAGAGCGCTGCAACTTGCAGTAGAAGCAGAAGAGTACAACCTCTTCCAGGGAAATCAAACACTCTCTAACATAATGCACACCTGGACACACAATGAAGGTCTTCCAATTCTGACAGTCATCAGAAACTACAACAATGGAACTATTACTATCCACCAGAAATCTAGCAGCAAACACAAGAACGAGACCTTTTGGATTCCAATAAACTTTGTAAGTGCGGCCAATCCGAATTTCAATACAACCACCGCCGATTACATTATGCCTCCAGTGCACGAAGTCACCATCGATCTTAAAGACCTCGGCATCGATCTTTCAAACAACGATTGGCTTATTCTCAACAAACAGCAGACTAGCCTCCAACACATCAATTATGACGATCAGAACCTTATGCTGATCGCCCAAACTCTCAACACTGATCATAAGAAAATTCATTTGCTCAATAGAGTCGTTTTGTTCAGGGACCTCGCAACGGTTGTAGACAAAGAACACGGATCCATCGAACCTATATTCGACGTGCTTCAGTATCTTCAATTCGAAGAAGACCTCATGCCATGGAATACTGCCGCTGATCTTATCATGGAACTCAATACTTTCCTGCTTGGCAGTAAGGTACATGAAAAATTCAAGGCCTTCATCCGTGTCATCATTGGTTCGATCTTCCACAAGTACTACAAGCTTCCAAAAATTGAACTTGAGGCTAGTGAACTGTATGCACGAGCGAAGATTGTAGAGTTGGCATGCAAAGTTGATGTTGTCGAGTGTCTGGACTATGCAAGGACCTTGGCCAGGGGGTACATCTTCCAAGGTGTGAAAGTCGATTCTGTCCTTCGGGACATTATTCTCTGTCAAGGCATCAAATACGAAACAGAAGAGGGCTTTCACAAAATCATCGAAAAATTAATCAATACGAGTTCAACGTCAGAGCTATACGAGGACATCATCTATTCGACACGTTGCATTGAACAACCCGAGAATCTGAAATACTTCCTCCAGATGATTTTCAAGGAGAACACCACTCACCATGTTATGAGCGACTTTGAATCGATTCAGTATGTCGCCTTCATTTACGTGTCGAACTTCTTCTCCAGACCAACTTTGCTTAAGTTTATAAATAAAAACTGTGAGAGGCTATGCAAGACGCCGATGGTATTAATTATGCTGGACAGAATCTCCAACTACATTACCGATAATGAAAGGGAAGAGGTAAATTTGTAAAGATAACATATTATGTATACGAATGCATATTTTGACTTGGTATCTAATGAGAGTTTTTGTATTGCTTTCAGTTCCTTTCACTGGTGAATCATGTAGGGTTAATCTTAAATTATCCGATGAATATCGAAATTCACAAAATCGGCTCAAGAGTAAGGAAGTCAGAACAATTCAGAGAGAAATATGAGAAGAACATCCATGCAAAGTTGAAGGAATTCGAACGGGTACGAACGGCAAGAAGTACTGCCAGTCATAGGAGGCCGGCTCTTTTAGCAGCTCGGTATATTGTGGCAGCTGGATTTATAAATAATTTAATATCACTTGCGTAGCAATAAAAGCGATTGTTTTGATATAAATAAGAAATTTTAAAAGTTCAGTTCTTATCGTTAAGTATCTTGCCTGTTAGATTTTTTTACAATTTGTAGGAAGCTGGTTTCATCGATGGTGCAGTCCTTGAAATTATTGACTGATTGTACGGACATGTGTATTTGTATAATTTTCAATATGATTGCAGCCGGCAAGAAAATGGTTGTAACCACGCAGGATTCCATGTGTATTTTGTCGGTTGCTTTTGTTATTTCTGTTGTTTTTCTTAGCTTCGTTGCTCTCCGCAGATTATGTTATTGTGGACAGTTATTACTAAGCACTATACAGCCTTCGAGTACCCCTCCGACTGTGTGCGGTAGAAGACTGCGTACATCATCTTTATGTAGATAATCTAGGCAGGATAATGAGCTGTCGTGCCCACGACAAGTAGGGATACCTGTCGTAATCACCTTGACTAGACAGGAATTCTATCTTGTCTAGGGTCTATTTCCTTTTTCTTAGAGTGGCAAAAGGTCCTAAAAAAAGTTTCTGACGCTGCATATTTCGTAGGTTCTTTTTTATTTTATATACTCGTATGCTACGAATTTCGTCTGCAAATACGTCAATGGGAAGCATTCCAGCGGAAATGTAAAGGATCTTATCCGAGATAGTTCGAAAATGGCTGATTACCCTGGTTAACCCATCCTGGATTAGATTAGGTTGGTGGGTAGATGAGGTATCTGGAGCCAAGTCCGTTTTATACTTCATCACACTTAGGTCTGTGTAGACTCATTGTGATGCACGGGTGGTTGAATTCGAAGTGGATATGGATTTCATTGCGGTTTATAGTTGTTGTTTCCGCTTTCCATCTCGCGTTGGATGTGTCGCTCTGACCTCGAGCGGGTCAAAGTCATCCTGTTGCATCCGCGAATCTAAAAAGAGATATAAGTGAAGCAGCAGATAGTTCTGAGCGGTCGTTGAAATAATAACTTCCTAAGGTTCTTTGCGTCAAATAACTTAAGCTGGTACAGCGGCACATACAGCGGGTGTGCCCAAAGCCGCAGCACCCCCCCTCCCCTTCCGCAGAAGATTATGGCATGTGAACAATCAAACAAGTGTAAATAGTTCAGCTCTGCTTTGTAAGGGAATCCTACTTGTCCTCGATTTGCCATAGTTGTCTTGAGTTCTCGCAGGTTTGAAGGTTTTTCCACCTTTCATTTTCAGAGTGCAGAGTGAAGGTTTGATATTTTGATGTGTCAGTTCCCTTTCTAGGGATGGTCTTCGTCATTGCAGTAACCTTGTGCTGAACGTAAATAGGTTTAAGCTCTTCACGACAGCCCTTCACAAGCAATGATTTCCACTGCGGTGATGGCCTTTATGGCAGCCAGGTTGTCAATAGATTAAGTAATACCGTGGGATATTGCCTTTATTGTCGCTGCTTGGCTGCTTCTGCTACAGCCAATATCTCAGCCAAAATATTGCTGCACTGCCTTAATCCTGCAGGCATCATGAGCACCGTAAGTACAATTGATCGGAGAAGATCCATCCGTTAAGATAGATATCGAGTCTTTTACAATTTAGTTCCTGTTCCATTTCCCTCTGCTTAAGAAAATGCATACGAATGGTGTTCCGAAGTGAATGAGGTATTATGTAGTCCGTATTTGGATCATAAACTCAGTTCACTTGTAAGGATCGAAGCGTTCTCATGGCATGAGTCGTGCCTATACATGCAATCCTCTGTACTTTTGTCATTAACCTAAGGTTGTTAGTTTTATTTGTGCCACCATTCTAAGCTACCGTAGGGTAAGATGGGACTAACGATAGCCGTGTACATCCAAAGAACAGTCTTGGGATTAGATACAAATTTTCTCCTAAATACACGACTTCAAGCGTAGAAGTCGATCGTTGCATTCGTTACTCGTTCTTCGAGATTGAGCTTCAAACTCAACTTACTATCTAGTACAATACGTAGGTATTAAGAACTGTTCGATGGTTATAGTAGATGATTGTCCCATTTATGGAAAGATCAAATTGTGGCATTAGCCTTTTACGTGTGAATAGAACAAGCTATGTCTTCTGCTGGTTGATTCCCAAACTACAGACCTTAGCTCAGTTTCCAAGGGTTCTTAGAGGATAATTTAGGATTTCACTGATCTTGGGAAGAATCTTGCCGGTGGCTATAAGAACCACAACATCTGCGTTTGCAGTGGCTTTAAATCCTTTTCTCTTTAGATTCGCGAGTATTTCATTCACCAATTGAAGAGGTGACCCTCAATGCCGTACTACCTAGTGTTGAATTGATATTCCTGTTGGGGAACGTACAGGTTATCAGGTTTGTTAGTGCAGGATATATTCCAGCATTTCTGGAGACAATGTTAAAGGCTCCTTCGATGTCCAGGAAGACTGTTTTAGTGTTTGCTTTATGCTGCACGTACTTTTTTCAATCGTTCAAATCGTGCTTTTTGTATTGTATATGCATGCTGGGTTGAGACAAAGTTTTCTGAGTGAGAGGTTTTTCGAATATGGATGTGAAACAGTTTTTCTAAAATTTTTGAAATATAGATGTTAGGGTCTGAGGTCTTTTGGATAGGTATGACTGATCTTACCTGTCCTGGGATTGAAAACTTACTTTACTTCTATCTAGCATTTTAGCACACATCCATGCTTGATGCTATTGCTAAATTGTCTTTTTAGGAACGCGATCACAGCCTGCTTTATTTTTTGGAGCATACTTGCTATGATTCCGTCGAGTCCAGGGGATTTGTAAATGAAAAATGAGCCCAAAACCCCAAAGACAATAGTCTTTTCTTCCAGTATCCCCTCTGGGATTTCATATTGGCTAGAAAAGAGTGCATCTGTATATGCTAATGATGTTGGAATAGGAGTGCATCCAGGGAAGTGGGTTTCGAACAGGAGCCCCAAGGATTAAATTTTGCATTTCGTAGAGCTACCATCTGGTAATTTTAGATCTCCAACAATTGCAGGTTCATCAGATATAACTTTTCTTAGCCTGGCACTTTCATTTCTTCAGACTGGCTCAGTCGGAGCACAAATTTGAGATTTTGGCCAAATTGAAAAGTTTTCTTGCCTCTTTCCTAATGCATTGTAATTCTTTAGTTCATTAATGTGAGAAGTTCTTGGATTTTTTGATCTTCATAGGGGATGCCTGGCTAAAACCCTGAGTGGTAACCATTCCCAGGTTCCCATAGTCCGTTCAGGATATAAAGTTGTTGATCCTTTTCTGCAGTAAAGTTGGTATTGAACTGATCATTCTGTTTTTAGAGAACGATATGTCCGAAGATACCTTCCAGTTTCTTACGGCAAGGGTGTCAGAGATACTCAGTAGGATGATGTCTAACACATGCCTTGTTTTTTTAACTAGAAACGTTGGTTCATTATCGCAGTTAGCGATTTAAAACCAATGGCCAATTATGTATTGGGTAATAAAGACTCACTTCGAGAGTTTGTGTCTGTACAACCTCATTGTATATGATGGGAGTTAGCGTCACATCGGATCTTTGCTGCTGTACTTTGTTGATAAGTGAGCTTAGTATTGCTGAAGCTTGTCGATTCATACGGCGTGTATGTTGAGGCAAAGGTGGGCAGCAATTTGTTTAGCCGCTCATAGCTGACTACTGCCTGACCATTATTAGAGACCTAGAGACACGTTCTTTGGTGTTCGATTTTTCAATCCTAATTCTACTTTTATTACTTGATTAGGCCTTGTAGGTGACCAATTTAGAAGTTCTTAAAACCCTTATTTTACCTGTGGTTATCCAAGGTTGCTGGATGAGGGCAATGTCGATGTTTTCCTTAGGCGGTAGTCGCTTTATTACGGTGAAGATTCATTCATACTATCTTCAGCACAGTTGCTCGCGCACTGCTTCGGGTTCCTACGTAAAACGACTGGGAAAGGTCTTATCTTGCATCGGGTTATCACGACCTGACTTTGCATAGTAGTGGCATAGATTTGTGTCTTAGTTTAACCACAATTTCCAGCAGCCGGCACATGTTTGTAGGAGTCCTTGGTTGTGGCAGTAAATGATCTCTTGGCAACAGTCGCCACCAGGGCAGAAGGCTTTTGGCCCTCCCTACTTTCCTCAATGGTTGTAGCCCTGCAGCTGCATAATCGTGGAGTTTGCGAGGTTCGAGGAGACCTTGGAGGGTTTCGCCGACTTATTAACCTATAGGCCAGGCGCTTTTGAAAGGATCGAATTTATCTACGAGTACTTTACTGTGTTTTGCGTCCTGAATACTTTTTGCTGCTATAGGTATGAGCAATAAGGTCATTCACCTTAAAATACAACTTGGTGCAGCTCAAACATCCAAGACCATGGTTGGCTCTTCCTTTTTAGGTGCTTTTTTTTCTGTCGATGTCTTCTTTATAAAGATCCGAGCAACAGGCTCGTTCTCCCTAGAATTAGACGTCGAACAGTATTCATCAACTTTTGTCAGCGGGCTCGGCGAGGGCGCTTGTTGCTTTGATCCCATCGGCTCTTTCTCACCTGCAACTTCTGGTTTAAGTTCTTTAAGGTACGAACAATAGGCTCTAAGTCCATAGACGTCATAGATGCTCTGCAGACTTTTACGTCCAAATTCTCTGAGCTCCTTTTTCTTGCTGCGCCTATTTATCACCAACTTGGTGATCGCTATCTTGTTCCGATTACATCTCGACTATGTAGAGAACTTGGAGCAGGTTTTATGGTAGCATCACCATATCGATGTCGATTGTTTCGACACTTTCCTCAACCGAAACTACTTTCTTTGATGGCTGATTCCCGACTAGAGTGCTCGGCCGCCCGATCTTGGTTTTACCTGCTTAGAGTAACGTCAGGGCTGCCCATCTCGTTTCCACCCGTCTTTGCTGTCGTTGTCATTGTTGTTGTTAGTTTTAGGTTTATGTTCTTCATGTTATTGTCCCACGAGTTCAGGGAAAGAGATGTCGTCCTGTACTAACCCCATATATATACTATAGGGAAGGGAAATTGAATTAAAACTAGAGGTCATCGGGTGTCTAGAGTTTTGTGCTAGCGACTGAGATCTCTCTGAACCATGCAGACTTCGACGCGCACCTTGCCTTTGAAGGCTACCGTTGACCTTATAGGCATGGGTAGCCTACACCTACCTCCGGTTTAGCTCCTTGGTTCGCTGAAGATTACTTTACCTCTTTCACCACGTCGAGGTAAATGATCAAAAAAGTGATATGACATGCTTACATGCTAGCAGAACTGATTTGATATCTTTGGAGTAGGATTCTAAAAGCATATCCAGGTCCATTGATGTTAGGCAGTATGCTAATAATCCTCCAGCCGGTTTAAATCATGTCATTCCGTCGTGCATGATGCTATACAGAAGTAGTCCCAAGACCGATATCCCTGTGGAAATTCCGCAATGACTCTGTCAATAAGTTCCTCTTTATGATACATTTTATAAATATTCGCAGGATATAGAAAGGTAAATGCATACTGACAAGTGATTTTCTAATGGATGTTTCCAGAGTTACCTAGGGGTTGTAGTAAAACTTTCCCTTACGTCAAGCAGCAACAGTGGTCTATATGATAAGGATTACCCAAATAGCTTGTAACCCTTTAGATTAAGGACGAATTTGTCTTTTTCACTGTAGTGAAAAGTACGTGTCATATAGAGGCAGCTGGAGACCACTGTTTTTGCTTTTTATTGACTTCCCTTCACCCGAGGAATTCAGTTTATTCTTGACTTTTTGTTTCTTCGCTTGCATTTGAATAAAAAAATCTTCGAATATATCGGTACAACTGGTATTCTACTTTCAGAACAACTTAATACGTGCATTCTCATGCTTAGACTTAAATAAGAACCATTAATTGTTAACTCACTATAGGCATTTTTAAATAGTTATCCAGCGGGCCACGCAAGAAGGATTTTTATTTATTCGTTTTGATTTATTTTGAGCATAAGCTCAAGGTACCAATAGGCCACAAAATTAAAAGATAGTTCACTTCGGCCCGGTGTTGATAATGCAAACTGTTCCATATATCTTTCCATTGTAGAATATTCACTACAAGTTTCCATTCTCCAATGGAACAACAGATGAAGTTGTTTACATTTTAAGTAGTTATCACACTGCTTCCTCCCTATACCATAGTTGTTTGTCCCGAAAAACTTCGTCATTCGTCGCTCGTTGACTATTTCTTCTGCTATGATCCTAGACTTTTGATTTGGCACTGGAAACATTTCCGGCCACTTACAGAATTAACCCATAACCACGAGGATAAATCTGTTGCGATTCAATGTTTCACGAAAAGAGCCAGCGATGTCAATGTCTATTCGTTCGGATGGTGCCCTGCCCGTGGCCTTACTCTTGGGCCCCTGGTAGTCGCAAACCTTATGCAATTTTTGTACCAATTCCCGACGGCTTGTTTAAGACTTATCCAATAGTAAAGTTTCCTTACTATTGGATCCTGGGCTCGATTAGCTGCATACGAGATGTTGTTCAATCTGCACTATCCCATTTTCTCTTAAGAAAACAATCTTGCACACAAAGCGAGTCTAACTGTGCTCAATAAGACTTCATAGTTTGGCTCCGGTCCGATATCTGCTGCCAGGTTGGCCTTTTTTTGTGTTCTTCCCAGGTCATTATTGGTTCGACATCATTTACTACCTATTGAGAGGAACTGATTTCAACTGTACTCCAACCCTCTATTGGAGCGGTCCTGATCGTTTGGATAGTGGCCTGTTCTTCTGCTTCCTTACCGTTGCAATATTTCCATTTAACTCCGTACGATCGACGAGAGAGGGCATCAGCATTTGTGTGAAGTGTTCCTTTGTATGTTGCACTTCAAAGTCATAGTCCTGCAACTGTTAGATACATCTCGCAACTTGGCCTTCAGTGTTTTCAAATCGAACTATCCATTTCAGAGCTGCGTGGTCTGTCCAAAGAATGAACTTTTGTCCATAGAGGTGCTTATGAGCTTCACAGCCAGAAGCTCACGCTGAGTTACGTAGTAGTTCCTCTTGGGTTTGAAGTGTACTTTGCTGTAATATGCAACCACTTTCGCTAGACCATCATTAACTTGAGATATTTTTGCTCCGGCCCCAACGTTGCTAGCGTCTACGTCCACGATGAACATTTTTCCGGGTGTAGCGTACCCCAAGTTAGGGACATTGCACAGCTTCAGTTCTTCAAATGCTTTCTCACACTCTCCAGACTACCTGAACTGTCAGTAGGTAGCTGTCCTTGATGGCGACATCGTTGAGACGTCGGTTGTCTACACAAAACCTCGTGCTGTCGTTTTTTTCTTCACAAGGACCACTGGAGAAGCCCATGGACTCTGTGATTCTTCAAATAGCCCCTCAACTTTCATCTTCAACACCATTTTGGCAACTTCTGTTGG
Source organism: Volucella inanis (assembly GCA_907269105.1). Taxonomy (NCBI): domain Eukaryota; kingdom Metazoa; phylum Arthropoda; class Insecta; order Diptera; family Syrphidae; genus Volucella; species Volucella inanis. The sequence continues at coordinate 276,240,435 of OU026153.1, read as the reverse complement.
GCGGATTGTTTGTTTGGGCGTCTCCGGTGTCAATGTGATGTTGAACAAGCTGCGTACTTCCATATTCTCCATCTTGTATAGCAAATATCGTATATCAGCGTACTCACTAACGAATTTTTCTGCCAGGATACCCTGCTCTTAATCTAGATTACAGAGGCTGAGGACTTTTTTCTTGATTTTCATACTCTGTACCTTTGCAACCGGTCGATTTAAACTCAATAGCTTCACATTTTCTCATTATCTTTCTCTTCTTTACCTTCACACTCATAGTCATTGGATTTAGAATCCTTACAGGAACCATGCTGTTCTTTGGTTTCACTAAGGTTTTTCCCGCCATGAAGTCTCTCCTATTTTCTGGGTCAATCAAATGAATTCAGTGATCAGAACCACTTTTTACTTTTGTCCAAACAATGGCTTCCGACGAAGGCGCTAGAATTCGATTTCGGCAGATGACGACTATTAAGACGGACATGTTGACTTTTCAAAATTACCATTGGTATCTCCATGTTTCATCTCAGGGTTTGTGCCCCAAAGTCAACTACTAGCCCATGTTCTTTCATGAGGTCCTTACCAATAATGCACTCCTCACATATGTCAGCCACCAGAATTACGTGAGAGAAAGTTATTTCGGCCAACTGGATATGTATGCGGACTTCACCATATACCAAAACCCTTGCTCCTGTAGCTATTGTTAAGTTGTAATTGCTGATGTTATGCAAACAGAATTTCTACACCAGATTCCTCCTGATGATTGAGGTCGTGGCATCGATTTGTACTGTTGCCAGCGATTTTGCTTTTTCACAGACTTCTACTTCTACCAGAAGCTTTTTCTTTCATCCTTTTGCCAGCGAGACTTGGTTGATGGTCCTGGGGTCGTCGGCTTCTGCTACCAAGTTTTGTCATGTTTTTGCTTAAGCATTCTACCACTGTTGGCTTTAGGAAAGTTGATCGGCTTGTTTTTGCAATGAGAGCAGCTTTTTTGTCATACCTGTTCCTTACACCACCACTGACCTATTTTATCGCTGTTCCAGCAGCGCATTTTTCGTCTCTCCCGTGTAGTATCCCGTTCCTCAGCACTAAGTCTTGCGCAGGAGCATTCAACATGTGCTACTTCCCTGACGAAATGTGTTCCTTTGAAAGCCTCATTAGCTGCTTTCATCACCAGAGCGAAGGCAAGTGCTTCAGCAAGGGTTCTTTTTTCTTGCTTTTCCCTTGTCTTTTTTAATTGTTTGCTGTTGTTCTGCTGCAGGGAGGTGCAAGGCTATTATTAGGGCAAAGCACTTCTCCTTATTATCTCAGTTGTTCGCACGGGCTTCATTTCAAATTATTTCTTATAAGTAGAGCATGAGGTCTAGCCATAGAATTAGAGAGGTTTGCTGATGTTCTTTTGCTCTTTCAGCTTTTGCTCCAGACTGTTCTTTTGTTCATCGGATTTTTGTTCAATGCTGTTCTTCAAATTTTGGTCAGAGATAGTCGTTTGTCCGTTCAACAAGAGGAGTTGCATCATAGCAGCCATGCCTTTGCCGGTACTGATTTATTCTTCCTCGTCAAAGTCAAAAGAGTGTGTATCTGAATCTTATCCCTTGTGTTTCAAAGCATCCTGAAGTCAGAACACCAAGTCGATTTTTCATCCACTGTCCACTGAAATTTCTCTTGTTCAAGATGGTTCAAGAGATGGACCACAATCCTGAGTCTGTTTTTCTCAAGTCAAAAACTTGGCGTAGCTATGTTCTTACGTAAGAACCAGTTTTAGTCTAGACAACTGTATATTGTATCTACTTTTACAATTTTTGAAAGAGAAAATTAGGCTGATTGCTGATCTTACTTACCTCAGTAACCAAACAGCCTTAGAATAGGCTACGTATCGTTGCCTCAAAACTTAAGAGCTTTGAGAGTTAGAGCTGTTTTCATTGACTTTAATGAAAAGCTATATACGCTACTTTTGTATCAGTTTAACTATGCACGTACGAGTGTGTATTCAAAGATAAATTTCACGTCGATTGGGAAGGAACAATACGTAAAAAGTATCTGTTATCGAAGTAGAAAATGATATAAATCCACGAGGCTTTGCTATTTGTATTACTGCCTGATTACCAGCTAGTTCAATGTGCTAATCAGAGCTGATTAGAAATTTGTAAAGGGGTTGATTTGAGAGTGCTATTAAGCTTGAGAATTTATATAACAAAACATTACACTCCCTTATTGTAGGAAATTTTAAATATTTCGTTATCTAAGTGACGCAGTTGAACTTTTGTTGATGGCGTGTGGAGCTGCTATCAATGTTCCTATCTTGACCTTTAACTAATACATATATCTTTTTTTTATAATTTGCACACGCTCAAGGGATTTAAGTACCCTTAAAATGGTTGCTCACAGCTCAGTGGAACGAAAATCAGGTAGGAAAAAAAGACAGAGGTATCGACTAACGTTGGTTTTAAATGTTTGTAGATTATAATGATTAGGACATAAAGGGCGGAATACTAATGGCGATTTCTATGAATTACTGGTAATGGAAATAGCGATAAAAAAGAGTGAGACACGTGACATAACGTCGGTGTTCCAAGGTGTCCATTATCTGAGTGATATTAGTATCACCTATGACAATTGTCGCAAGGTTTTGAACTCAATCTAGCAGGTACGGAGGTGTTTTGGGTGCACTCGACCTGATGTGAGCATTGTACTCCAGATCAGAGGCCAGATCTGATATTTTTTACATCGCTTGAGGAAATCTAGAAATTTCGCTACATTTTTGACAACACTAGATATGTGGTCATTCAAACGTAAATTGTCATTGACACACATGACAAAAATTGAAAGTTTTTCGGTTAAGACGATTCAAGTTCCATCCATGAACAATTTCTGTAACTTAAAGTTCGCTGTTGTTTTCGTTCTATAGCCGAAGAGCAGGGACATAAGTCCGGAAATTAATAACAGAATCAGAGAGTATTGCCGTCACCAAAATAATATATTGGATTAGAAGTAGCAGACAAGAATTCAATAATGAAAATTGAAAAGTGTGTCGGAGACACAACTGAGCCTTGGGGCACACTAGCATTTATTTTATGAACATTAGACTTGAAACCATCCAAGACAATTTGAATTAAACGTTCTGAAAGGTAGTTTCGGCAAAAGAGCCTGATGCCAAACTCTGCCATATGTCTTAGAATAATCAAATGCAATTATCTAGTCTTCGCCAGTTTGATGTGCGCTTTGGTTCCACTTTACGACGGGATCAGTTTACCAGCATTTGAATGATCTTGGAAAGAAGGGGCATAAGTGTAATGGGTCTGCAAGACGAGAGAGAAGATCAATAAATGCTCGGAAAGGGTTCTAAAGTGTAGAATTGATGAAAGAGCTTACGCAGTGGTTTTGCCATGAAGGAAGAACACCTGTTCAGAAGAAGGGAAAGTATACCATCTGCACAAGCGAATATTGTGTATTATTGCTACTAAACGAGTGCGAAAGTAGATTTTTCCCATTGAAAAGCCTTTTCCAAAAAGCTGACAGCTGGAATATCATTATAAATGAAAATTGGGATGGATGATGAGGCAGAATTTCTAATATTTTTGATGAGCGACCAAAGATTTTAAAAACATTTTGCCCCAGCTTTTGATCGTTTTGGGAATTTCACACGCTTAAAAAAATCGTTGCTCGTTTGAACTTCTTTCGGTTTTTCTCTGTCGGACTGGTCTTGTAGGACCGAAAAAAACATCCCTCTAACCCTGGCAGCCTCTTTATAGTGCGATTCGTACAATGCCTTTTCTTTTGATTGGATACTCTTCATCCGATATGGGATAAAGGATTTCATTCCAAAAAGAATAGTGTATGTTGTCATACCAGCAGTTATCGAGAAAACATAATGACAGAAAGTCTACTCCAACTGGCTTCTCGCATTGCCATAGGGTTCTAAGCTGTAAAGTGAAAATTCAAAGTGGGCTTACTGAATCAAATTGTTGTTAGTGTTATGCCCTCACAACAATATCAAGCAACACAACAACACAACACTCAGCCACTGCTCGAGCTGTATGACAATTTAATTTTTTTCCCAACGCGAAGAGTGTATTTCACATGTGCACTTGCGCGTGTGCACTCGTGGATGGTTTGGCCTATTATTTTACACCTGAAGTTTGTAGATTTGACGTATGGTGACAGATGTCATCTCTAGATATGGGAAATCTACACTACATAGTGAGAGAAAAATTTTCGTATATCTGATTTTGGATTTTAATTTTGGAAAATTCTCGTTCAATCGCAGCAACGATACGAAAAAGTCATGTGAAATTTTTTTTACGTAATGATGTGCCTACCGAGACGCGTGTGAGCAACATAATCGAAAAATTCAAAAGGGCGGGCTGAATACAAGGTATGAAGATGTGTTCGCCTAGGACAAACAATAGCAAATATCACTGCAGCAAAGCAAAATTGCCTCATCTGAAGCACCGAAGATTCACGAGTGATTTTTGAAAATGAAGCCGGAAAAGCCTTTACAGACAATGAAGCGCGCTACCGAGATATATGATAAACGACTTTTGTTGCCGGTGCTCGAGGATATGTTCTAAGGATACACACAACCTATACTTTCAACAGCATAGTGCGACCGGACATACAAGCTGCGAAGCAATCGAGTTATTGGGCACTAACTTTTCTGGTCGCGTAATATCGCATTCGGACTTCGTACATATAACCACCGCGGGCACGTTTGCAGCGGTCGTTTCGTTGGACCCAATTTTCAACGGCTCGGGCACACATTTCGGCCGAAACGGCCGCTATTTTGCGTTCAGTGTTGGCTCTGAGCTCTTCCAACGTCATCGGCGTGTTGGCATAAACCAATGACTTAACGTAGCCCCACAGAAAAAAGTGAAGCGGCGTTAAATCGCACGAACGAGGCGGCCAATCGACTGGCCCATGTCTTGAGATAACACGTTCACCACACTTACTCTTTAATAAATCGATTGTAGCGTGTGCTGTGTGGCTTGTGGCACCATCCTGTTGAAACCACATGTCGTCCAAGTCCAATTCGGGCCAAAAATAATCGATGATCATGGCGCGATAACGCTGACCATTCACAGTAACGTGACGATCGTTATCGTCGACGAAAAAATATGACCCAATAACGCCGTCGGCATGCAAGCCGCACCAAACAGTTATTTTTTTTGGATGAAGTTATGATTCATGAAGCACATGTGGGTTTTTACCCGACCAATAACGTATATTTTACTTCTAGACTAACCCATTGAGTCAAAAATGAGATTCGTCACTGAAGATGATTTTGCGATAAAATTCACCATCTTGGCGCATCTTCTCCAGAACCCAATCGGAGAACGTACGTCGCTTCAAATGGTCCATCGGCTTCAATTCTTGAGTCAGCTTGATCTTGTATGGGTGTAAACCAAGATCCTTACGCAAAATACGCCATAATGTGGTCAGAGCGATGCCCAATTCTTGAGAACGCCGTGGAATTGACTGATTTGGATCGTTTGCTACGGACGTCTGAACGGCAGCGATATTTTCGACACTTCGACCAACCCCTTGTCTCACTGACACGGCAACATCACACAACGAATATGTAGACTCTCTAAACTTCTTGTTGCCTGTCTACTAGGGCGAGAATTACGACCGAAAATTGGAGTTAACACTCTTAAAGTTGCAGTCACCGACTCCGAATATCTGTAGAAAATTTTTATAATTTGCAGACGTTGCTCGGTAGTGTTTCTTAAATACAACACAAAATCATTTAAAGAAATTTTGACTAAGGCTCCTAACTTCTAATTTTGGCACACTTCCTGAACACTTTTACGGAACGCTAATTTGGCCAATTTATAAAAAAGGTGATCCATGTGATCCAGCAAACTATAGAGAAATATCTTCTTTAAACTCGGCATTGAAAGCGTATACCACTTTGCTATATAAAAGATTAAACACATGAGTGAACGCTAATAAAAAACTCAGCGAAGATGGACTAAAGTAACAAGCTTTTCACTTTTTTCGTTGATTTTAGAACAGCCTTCGATACGATAAATCGAAGTGCGTTGTTTTATAAACTGTACAACATAGGAATATCTACAAAGTTCGTTCAAGCATTAGAAAAGTTGTACCAACAAACTACGGCAATCTTATAAATAGGCAATGAACAATCTGAGAAGCTTGTGATAAACCGAGGAGTCAAACAAGGCTGTAACCTGGGTCCCCTACCTTTCGCTCTGTTTCAGGATGATCTCGCGGAATGGCTTACTTTGGTGTAGAAATTAGCAGTAACAAAATTAAAGTTGTCATGTATGCAGATGACATAAGCATACTTGCAGAATCACCTTATTCTCTTCAGATGATGATAAACAAACTTTTCAAGTACTGCACACTGTGGGGTTTAGAGGTTAATGTCGAAAAATCGAAAGTTATGATATTTCAAAAAGAATCTGGCAGAATAGCAAGAGGCGTAAAATGGAAATATGGTGAACACGAGTTGGAAGTAATACAAAAATATACCTACCTAGGAATGGAACTGACGTTCAACTTAAAAATAGAAAAACATCTAAAAAAAGCAATCTGTTCGAATTGGAATAAACTAATAGCTGTTAGCTCAAAATTTAGCATATTTCCTTCTGCGTAAAATCTTCTACTTGCCCATTAGTACACCGAAACACATGTATCATTTGGAATCTGGTCTTTCAACAATGTTTATTTCATCTCTAAAAATAAATGCAGATTATCTATCAAGGGTACTAAAAATGAACGATTCCAGACTATCAAAATTGATTCAGCGATACGCAGAAGAAAACTCTTTTTGTCAATGATTGGACTGTGGTGTGACGATAATCTTCGCCGAAATTAATGATGATGGATGGAAAAAGGCTTTTTATGAGGTTATCCGGCTCACAGGTGAAAATGAGAGGTACTCCTTTATTGAAAAAGCGCGGGAGTCAACAGAGAGACAATACTAATCGAAGGCTAATTATAACCTAAATCAGAACAATTACTTTAAATATTCCAATATTATGATTGAAAGAGGAGAGATGGTTAAATTAAACTATGTACCACATCGAAACGAAGGGACTAGCAATTGCACTCTTTGCAACTTACATGTGAGGGAAGACGTACTGCATTTTATTGGCGTATATCCGGTACTGAAAGAGTTGAGACGTTTCCACTTTCGGACGAACATTCTTAATATTGATGAGGTTAAATGTTATCTTAACGGATACAACTGTTTAAGTATTACATCGAAGCCAGTGTTTACAGAACGGGAATAATAAACGAAAATTTTTAACACTCAGACTAAAAGTCTTTATACTCTAAAAATACATTTCTGTTTTAGCTAAACTAAAAGCCCAGAAAAGTATTAACCAAAAGCATATGAAAATGTTATTTATAGTAAATGCATTTAAAATTTCGTTTAATGATTAACATATTGTAAAACTTATGAAAATGTTGCTACTCAGGCAGACGATCTTTTATTCAGTTTTTTCCTCAATGATTATAGTGTGCAATTTATTATATTAAATCTTATTTACTTGTGTTCAAATCGATTACAAGAAACAGATTTGTTTACATCTTCTGAGTACGAGTACTTCATTGCTGCGACTATATGCAATTGAATCCCATTATTTGATATCCGCTCCGCAGTGGAAAGCGGCTGTACTTGGCCTCTGTTTATGAACCTGAGGCTCCACAATCCACTTTATTCATTACAGAGCTCGACACGCTTTTTCGACTTCTGAGGCTGGAATCGGGAGAGAATTATTTTGTAATCGGTGGGGACTTCAACGCTAGACACAGAGATTGGGGAAATAATTTTCCAAATACTAGAGGGAACCTACTACTCGATTGGTGGGGTCAGCACGATGTCATGTACAGACTCGGTCTTAAAGCGACGGATAACCCGTCGTTTCCAAAAGGCGGGTCTTATTTGGATCTACTGCTGCACGACGAACGTTTACGACTGACAGGTATGAATTTACAAACGCTAAACTGTCTGCGCACATTCGTGTATGACAGTGACCATTGCGGTTTTAGCACCGAAATTACAGTTCCCAACGAAATTTCGGAATTGGAGGAGTTTGTCCAAAGATATTCTTACAACTACAGTAAGACTCGATGGACACGCAACCATGACAAGTGCGCTCTTTTCGAATGCGCTCCACCCACCGTCCAATAGGAATTTGTCAAACGAGGAGATCGACAATTACCTAAAACAAATGGACGAGATAATTAAACAAACTATGGACGCTACAATACCGCGGTGTCGACGTACGACTAACGAAGACCTGTTCCGGAATCCTACTATTGACGCACTGCACCGACAGAAAAGTAGGCTTCTGTCAAGACTCAAAAACTTATACAGACAGTTAACTGACAGACAAGACCCGGAGATAAGGACACTGAAGGCGTCGATTAAAAATATTCAAACGTTAATAAAAGAGAAGTACAGAATTTCTGTAAGTTTGTATTGGAACAACAGGGTTCGGGCTGTAAAAACCAGCAACCCGAATATGTTCCCGCAAATAAATAAACTTTTTCGGAGAAAAAATCAAAATGACCTTCATTGACTTAAAATAGCCCGGACAACAGACAACGAATAGTTACTGACAACAGCAGGTATTGATCCAAATGAGGCGGTGATGATGACGACTTCTTTGTGATAGAGGATCCACAGGAAAAGGTTGAGGCCATAGGGGCGACTTTCCAGGAAATATACAAGGCCACTGATACTATTGGCCCTAATTATGACCTGGACAATCGCGTCTTTGTGCATGACTTCTCTATTCGAAATTAAGTAGAGAACTGGCGATCCGGGGGCTCTGGTTTCACCCGGTTCAGCGACGAAAATATGGCAAATAATGTCATTACCAGAGAGGGTGATCTACTCCCGTTCATTTCGAAGGAAGAACTCCATGAGATCCTCGACACTATCAGGGTTAAGAAATCAGTGGGGACCGATGGTATTCCGAACATCGTGCTTCGACATCTTCCTCTAGAAGCGGTGGACATTTACACCACCCTGTTTAATAATGCAATGAATAATGCACATTATCCAGCGCATTGGAAAACGGCGGTGGTTCAACCTATCCCCAAAAAGGAAAAGGATATATCCAATCCGGCGAATCTCCGGTCGATAAGTCTCCTTCCGAATATCAGTAAGGTTTTTGAAAAAGTAATCAATAGAGCTCTGTCTAGGTGGGTTGAGGACAAACATATAGTTCCGGATAATCAATTCGGTTTTAAGGCGGGACATGATATCTCACATGCCGCGTCTAAACTGGTGTCCGATATCAAATGGAATAAAGGCAAAAACCAATGTACTGGTGCCTGCCTTATTGACTTGGAGAAGGCCTTCGACACCGTATGGTTAGAGGGTCTTTTCTATAAGCTGACTAGGCTGGGGATCAGTAAACCACTTTTGTATATTCTTCATAATGTGCTCATCAAGAGACAGTTCATCGTGAAATATAACGATGCGACTTCTGTTGAAATATTTCAAATTAAAAATGGTCTTCAGCAAGGCGCGGTCAATTCGCCGATCCTGTTCAACATTTATACAAGCGACTTGGTAGGTTCACTTCTCCATACTATTGCGTTGGCAGACGATTTGATAACGTACAGAACAGGTCCAAAAATCGAGGTCATCAATACTCTCTTGCAGCGTGACTTCGATAAGATAAGACGATTTTGCGATGACTGGAAGTTGAAAATCAACTTTCAGAAGTCGGAAACCATTCTCTTTAGGACGCCGTTGTCTAGAGCCTCTAGAGATACCAGAAAAAAAAAATTTTATCGTAATGAGGTCCTTTACAACAGAGCGAACCTAATACGAGTGGACAACTTCGTAATTAAGCTGACTCGAAGGCACATTGCAAGAGCAATGGCCTCGACGAATAACCTGATATCTGGGGCTTACTATCCCAATTACAGTTACCACGAGAGTGTGCGCTCTGACGGCTTCGTTCCACCGGAAGCATTCCTCTACCTAGATCAGATAGGGTTGATCCAGGATAGATCAGCGGTCCCGTTAATCTTCCATGTCGCTCGGAAAGCTGGGGACAGGCGACTCAGCTATAACAGAGACGTCGCACGGGGCAGTGTGGATCGCGATACGAGGGATGTCGTTCGGCAGCACCAGCATTTCTGGTGGTTGAATGATGGAGAAGATCTTTCGTCGTCGTTTCCGTCAACTACGTACCAACCTCACTAATGAGGCAGAGCTGACCAATCTATTTGCTCTGTGAATAGCGATCGCCAGCTTGCATAGGTTTAGGTTAGCATTTAAGAAATATATACATATAAGAGTATATACCTTTGTATATACTAATATATGTATATAATTGTGTATAATATCTATGTGTGTGTATTCTGTACGTAGGTAAGGTAGATTAAGATTTATTTTAAGTTAGATATTAAGTTTTTATAAAAAATTAAGTCCATATGCTAAGTTTTTGTCAAAAAAATTTTTCTTAGCCTTAAGTATTGAAAATAAATAGTCCTAAGTAAAAACGTAAATAAAGTCGAAAGACATAGATTTAAGAATTTAGAATTCGTTATCGTCAACGAAAAAATATGGCCCAATAACGCCGCCGGCATGCAAACTGCACCAAACAGTTATTTTTTGTGGATGAAGTGGTGATTCATGAAGCACATGTGGGTTTTCACCCGACCAATAACGCATATTTTACTTATTGACGAACCCATTGACCCAAAAATGAGCTTCGTTACTGAAGATGATTTTGCGATGAATTTCATCATCTTGGCGCATCTTCTCCAGAACCCAATCGGAGAACGTTTGCAGACGTTGCTCGTTAGTGTACTTTACCATGATGGAAATGTGGAGTTTACTGAATAAATTGACAATGACAGTTTGATGGTTAGTGAAAGAGTGCGTTCACAAATTAAATTCAAAGTTGTCAAGTCCCTATTGGAAAACCCTATAGCTTTGAACTATGTTCAGAACAAAATTTAATTGTCTGTAAATGGTAGGATAACAGCATTGTAACTATGGTTTCAAACTGCATACCAGTCCAACTAACGACTGCTGTGAAAATATACAACAAAACATGGGAGATGTCGATAGGTCGGACCAACATCTTGGTCTAAATCGCATCGCGATAAGAAGAAAGTTATTGCATCGATACGGTGATTTCAAATGTATGGCAGTTGCACAAATATAATCGAGGACACTTGGATAATCTAGAATTTCAACGAAAAATTGCAAGGAGCCAGCCAAGAAATTTGAAGCCCATAAGTGCAGAAAAGCAAGCGATCCGATTCAATCAAATTCACCATATGATTGTTGAACAAGATGCAGAATTTGCCACACTCAAGCAATTACTCGCAGTGAGAAATGCAATGTTGTACTACATATTCGGTGTTTTAAGCAATACCATTCTCCTTCATTTTAAAGACATATTGTAAGGGGTGATTCATCGTGAGGTTAGATTTTCAATAGGCTTTTTTGGTAGATCACACATGACGCCTATCAAACTGCTTTGCCATTTTTGTTCAATATCGTTTGGGAAGTCATTATGGAAAGACTCAAACCACAACAGCGGCTCGAAATTGTTCAGCTGTATTACAAAAACAGCGTTCTGTGAGAAATGTTTTTCGTGCGATTCAAGGAAATTACGGTGCGCATAATCGACCTACTGAAACCACTATTGCCAATACCATTCGCAAATTTGAGTCTAAGTTTACATTAGTGGATGATACTCGACCGGTTAAACCACATCGAGCACGTAGTGAAGAGACTATAGCAGCTATAGCTGAGAGTGTACGAGAAGACCGTGATGAATCTATTCGTCGTCGTTCTCAGCAGCTTGGCTTGGCGTATTTTACTTGAAGATCTCGGCCTTAAAGCGTACAAAATTCAATTTGTACAAGAATTAAAGCCAGGAGACTTAAATTTTCGTCATATTTTCAATGAATGGGTTCTGGAAAAACTCAATGAAAATCCGGTGTTTTATCGTGAAATTTTGTTGAGTAATGAAGCCCATTTCTGGCTCAATGGATACGTATATAAACAAAATTGCCGTATTTAGTCTGATGGGCAACCCGAAGAGAACCAAGAGCTACCATTATATCTATTAAAAACAACGATATGGTGTGGTTTATGGGCTGGTGGTCCATATTTCTTTAAAAATGAGGCAAATCAGAATTTTACCTTCAATGGTAAACATTATCGCGCCATGTTAATGGACTTTGTGCTTCCTGAAATGGTCTCAGTGATCTGGCGCTACGAGCCGTGAAACAATGGACCTGTTGAGAAATCATATTGGTGAGCACTTAATTTCACGTTTTACTACTGTAAATTGGCCGCCTAGATCGTGCGATATCACACCTTTGGACTATTTTTTTCTGGGGATATGTAAAGTTTCAGGTCTTCAGGAGTAAACCGACTACGAATGACGCTTTGGAAGCTAACATTACTTGTATTATCCGCGAGATACCAGTCGTTATGCTCGAACGAATGACCTAAAATTAGACCTTCTGAATGGACCAGCTCAGTCGTAATTGTGGCCAACATTTACATGATATTATTTTTCAAAAATAAATGCCATAAATTATTCTTTTAATTTTTAATAAAAATTTTAAGTTCACTTTCAAATTTATGTGTTTTATTTAACATTACAAATCAAATCTTACCATGAATCACCCTATATATTTTTCTTTTGTACGATGAACAGACTGTTGTGAATGTTATGTCTAAACATTACATTTTATAAAATTGAACATGGAATTCAAAAAAAAAAAATAATAAATAAATAAAATCTCTGGGATAATCCGGGTTATTTGAGATGGACAAATTTCATTTAAAAACTAAAAAACAATACAATAAGGCAAGAGACAAGAGCTTGTTAACATTTGCCATACTCGTGTCACAAGTTAGTCAATTTTCATGATAGTTTCTGATTTTTTAAGATTTAATTACCTACTCGTATACTTCTTGAGATAAGCCAATAATCTAATCACCTAATCGGAGACTACAATCAGATTTAGGACCGTCCGTCTAACATACCATAGTTGGTATTGAGGTTAATACTTTTTAATTGAAGGCAAAATATAATCAACCAGATTATTTGCTGGTTACTTGTACACTTCCGTATTAATTGATTTTTTTTTTTTTTTTTTATTACCATGAACGTGACATGATTTGCGATAACATTATACGTTTTGGGAAAAAAGGTACCTGATGGAAGAATAAAAAAAAAACCGCTCAATCCGCGATTACTTATCACTATTCGTATTAATTTTCTGAATGAATCAATTAGAGAAATTAACAAGTCTGGAACAGATTCGACATTCAAATCAAAAGGAAGCAATCGAAAGTCTATTTCAAAAATTATATTCTAGAGTTAGTACACCTGCACCAGCAAAACGAAATGGTACTGAATATGAGACGAATAAGGATGAGCTGGCTAAAGAAACTGAATGTAATACACAAAAGAATAAAAATAAAAATAAAATGCGAAAAATTAACACACCTTCACCAACCACTTTGAAGAAAGTCACGCAAACACCCAGAAAAACTAAAAAGGAGAAGAAGACTCCAATTACCAACGAATTCTTTGTCACGATGAACAAAATCAAATAACCTTGGGACAGCTTCAGCATCATACACATTATACAGCCATTAGAGTTGTACACCAGCTGGCAGAAGACGAATACGAAAAATATCCTCTGGCTTCGACTATTCTCAAAAATCAAATGAATGTGGAGGACATTTATACCGGGGGAGATACATTCGACGAAGTTTTCGAAATCCGCTACCAAACTCAAAAGGCATTACACTCAACTGGTCTTGCATTGCACAAGTGGTTTGATAATGCACCTGTACTGCGATCTGCGATTCCGCTCGAACTTCTAAGCAGCGCTACCTCTCTCGAATTAAACAGTGGTGAAATGATCAAGAAATTAAAAATGTGTTGGTATAAACTTAACTTTGAATTAACAACGGACCAATCACAATTCATTAATTCTATCATCGTCACTGCGAAGATATTTCTGAAACGCCTTTGGTCAGGTTAGTCTTGGATGAACCCCTTTCAAATGATCTTTGCAATGGAAGGCGGCAGAGACTCACAGACGTCCCGAACATCAACCTAATTCAAATTCCACGTTGGCTAAATTTCTTCCCAAAATCTTACGAACATATCGAAATTCACGCATTTTGTGACGGTTCCTCTCAAGCATACGCTTCAATAGTTTACCTACGTATCCAAAACTAGTTCCACCAATTTCACACAAGCATCATTACATCAAAGAGCAAAGTGACTCCGAGATTTCAAATTTGTATTTCACGTATGGAATTGTGCGTATCAAGCTAGTTCGTTGGGTCCTAAAACATCTAACGTTGCCCGCATCTTCGACAATCGTTCGCAAGTGGATTCGCGGTGATATACCATACATCGATGGCCCATCTTTGTAACAAAAAGAGTTCAACAATCATTCATTCGGAATCACACGTAAATCAATTGCATCACGTATCCGCCCATGAAAATTCAGCTAATTATTATTCGGATTTGTATCCGGACGGTTCGAGGTGGCTAAGTGTGTCACGAAGGAATTGGCCAGTTTTAGGCTGGACATTTCTTGAAAAAGAGAACGCAACTGTTCATCTTATTCCCATTTATGAATAGTTACGTCCTGACTTTTTCGTTTTTGTCACAATTGCCGATTATCAACAAATAGACGTATCATTGGTGCTTTTAAAGGTAACGATCTACAGAGAGGAGACTTATGAGCTGAGTTCACATTATTAAAGCTGTGATTTTCCTAACTGACAAACGTGAATTATCAAAAAAGGAGGCAGTCTTTTCTCCACAAAAAGCATCGAATAATTTTGACAAAACATTATCACTGTGGGATTCGACTTACATCAGCATTTATTCGTAAGCAATTTTGGATTTTCAACGCAAGGAGAGTGATTCAAAGAGAGGCCACAAGTTTCTCAGCAAATACTGGGAAATCTATGGGCAGCTCGAGTTACTCCACCATTAAGAACATTTTTATCCACCGGCATCGACTACACTGGATCAATCACGATATCGAGGGAGTACTACATACAAAGAGTACATCGCGGTCTTTATTTGTTTGACAACCAAAGCCATTCTCTTAGAAGTTGTTACTGGGATGTCAACCGATCAATGAGTAGGAATGTGTCATGACATTTACAGTGACTGCCGCGAAAACTTTATTGGCACCAATACCATACTCAAAACTAACGCTAAAATGTTTATTGAATCCGCGGACTGCGATATACATAGTTCCCCAATCAGTAGAAAAAGGCATTCAGTGGCATTTTAATCCGCCCCATTCTCCCAACTTCGTCGGCTTATGGATGGTGAATGTCAAGTCTGTTAAACACCATAAAAACGTGTTACTACTGGCACACCGTTGATGTACGAGGATATGTCAAGCGTACTAGTAAAAATCGATCCAAGCGATCTATCTGCACTGACTTCAGGTCATTTCCTTATTGGAGATTCTTAACTTTCTCCGGCTGAGCCTGGAGTAATCGTTCATCGCCAATATTTAAAATAACAACGCCTGATTCAATAATTTTAGTCACATTGGTCTTCAGATTTCCTCACTTATTTGCAATCACGCGCGGTTTTAGACGCATGATTTGGTTCTCATCAAAGACAACAGATTGCCACCAAACCAATCGCTACTTGCTCGTATTAATAAAATTCATGCAGGCAAGTATAACTTGGTTTGTTTTGTTACCTTTCGTACAAATAGCGGCAACTATAAGCCCTGTATCTCTAAAATTTGCAGACTGCTGTTCGAAAATACTATTATCACTCAATAAAACCATCTTCTATTGAACAGTTACTATACTTACTTTCTTTTCTTTTAAAAAGAACGATGAGCATCAATATCTTGAAGATCTCGTAGCAGCGAGATATCACAGTGGATAGAGGATAGACAATGGCAGGATCATTTTCTTTGCCATAGAACTGGCGGCATGTTTGAACACAAACAGATAGAGTAGGTAGGGTAGGTGAGAGTTGCAGTTGAAAAAGACCAACCTTCTTAGGCCTAGTGGCCCATTGTGCTGCCACGTCGATCTATGATCCTCTTACTAATGGAACCAATTTAAGCTTATGATGAAACGCAGGAGACTGTAAACGTCTATATTCTTTAGATCGTTTAAGCCATTGTTCTAGTTCAAGTCCTAAGTGAAGTTTTCTTTTCTGGGAGAGAGCTGGACAAGTAACGTACAGAGGAGGTGAAAGATTATCTCCTGTTCCTCCTCGACCATGCGGCTTTTACAGAAATCGTTTGTAGCTTTTCCTGTTTCCTATTAGGAACAATCAGACTCTTTAAGCGATTCAGATCCAGTTTGATTAGATCTGTTTAGTCGCTATACATGGTATACTAGCTAGCGATTGGTATACCTATGCCACCCTTTATAGAGTAGAGTGAATCCAATTTTTGGCGAGGTCGTCGGCCTTACAATTCCCTGGAATGCCTCTGTGGCCCGGCGCCCAACAAATGTGAAAGTTAAGCTGCTCTGCCATCTGTGTGAAAGATGATAGGCATACAAAGGCGATTTAAAAATTTAACGAGACTGAGTATAAGGACTTAATAGCGGCCTGACTCTCCAAAAAAAAAAATTGAATATACTCTGCAGATATCACTTTTTTTTTTTTTTTTTCAGCCAGGACATAACCTTTTTATTCGCCAACATTTCCGTCTGGAATACGTTACAGTGATTTGGAAGCAAGAAGAGGCTTTCTTTTTGAGAAAATACCGCCACCAACCCCACTATCAGTTTTAGATCTATGTATCTGTATAGAATTGGATAACCTTGTCCTAAATGAAAACATTTTCCTTCCAGAAGAATCTAGAAATTACATGAAATTCACGATGTTCTCTGTGAGGATTCCTAATACTAAATACTCGTAAAGAATATTAGCGTGGCCAAATAAATTGGGTGTCCATTGTGTGGTTACTTTTAGGTAAATAGCTGCAGTCGTCAAGGGGTGTCAAGTGAAGCAGAATGTTTCATGCCGCGGAGGGAGTTGAACGTAGGACTTTGCTTATTCATAGACGTGCTGTTCTTTGGATTCTGCCTAGTTTGTTGCAGTTGACAGCACTGTCTAAGACCGTTTACCAGTCAACAACTCCGTAGGTGAGTATTGATCTTATGACCGATATGTATAGCCAGTGGGATATGCGAGGTTAAAGGCCCCATTTGTTCCCAATGGCTACAGAATAAAGCTACTGTAGCTTTCTGGTTAACTGGTACCGTCTATACATGGAATTTTGTATTTCCTGGAAAAGGAAACAAGATCAGTTTTATGAGAATTTACTCCCAATCCACAGCGAGTTAATCTGTTAAGATTAAGCTGAACGAGTTCTTTAATGGTATAAAGATGCTTGCCTGAGACGGCTATAGCAACGTCATCTGCATAGACGATCAATCTGCTCTCTCCCGCTTCCAGATAAGTCAGTAATTCATTTGCCACTTAGTTCCAGAGAAACGGAAAAAAGAAACCGAATTGCGGCGTACCTCTGCTGACACATTTTTTAGCAGAAGTCCCACACAGTTTGGAGCTTTTAAGCATAAAACTGATCAACTCCCCAAGTGAGTCGTCTACCTGCAGAGTTGACAACGCAGTCGTGATTTCGTATGTGTTGACGTTGTTTAAGGCGCCTTCTTTGTCCCGGAAAGCAAACATTGTGTACTCTCTATATTGTAGGGATCATTCGATGTGGCTAGTCAGCGAATGCAGAGCCGTTTCCACCGACTTTCCTTTACAGTAGGCATGTTGAGCCGTTAACAAAAGTCTTGGATCAATTTTATCTCGAATATGGATATCAATCAGTCGTTCTAGAGTTTTCAGGAGGAAAGATGATAGATTTATAGGTCTGAGGTCCCTTGGGACATAATGAGAGAATTTTGCGGCCTTGGGAATGAAAACTATATTAACTTCTCTCCGTGATAGTGGAATGTGGATCAATTCTACACATAATCCTCATGATATTCTCTAGCGTGGGCAAGATAGTATTTGAGGACCTTTGTTGTTCGGTTAGTATTATACCGTCTGAACCCGAAGACTCGAATGGTTTGAAGTTATGTAGCGCCCAAAGCAGTTTGTCTCCGTAATTAGACCATGAATTTCGTTTACGGTTGCAGTAGTCCTGTTTTGGTTACCTAGCCGCCAATAAGGAGCTACCTGGAAAATGGTTGTCCAATAGCAAGTTGAGTGATTCGTCATTTGAGGTTGTCCAAGAGCCATCGGTTTTTTTCAAACAACTAGACATCATAGGATTTGTAGAGAGGATTTTTCTTAGCCGCGATGCTTTAGAGATTTCAGTGATTTGGTCAATGATCTCCAGAATTGACGCTTTACTTTCCTTAGTTTTTTTTTTATATATATTTTGTGGGATTCTTTGAATGAGTCCCCGTCACTTTTCTTGTGCTTTTTGCAAAGTTGAAAAGTTTACTGCAAGTGTTGAATCAAAGGGCAGGAAGCAGCCATACCCTGATTGAGAACCAGGGTGAATTGCCTGACTTTCCTGTCAAGCTCGTTGGTGTCACGTTGGACTTGAGACTTAAGAGATCAGAGGGAAGTGTTTCTGACAGTATTCCTCTGTATTTATGCCAATCAGTTTTCCGATAGTTCAGGAATGCTGTTTGACTAGGGGGAAGAATCACTTAGACTGAATTGGATATATCTGAAGTCTGAAAACAAGTGTTCAGTCGATACCATCCAGTACGTTAGTATTTTAGTGATGTTGTCTGAGACAAGAGTGATATCTAGCCACTTCGTGTCGGTTTCTTGATATAAAACTGGGCAAAGGCAATAACCTTTGTTGTAAACAGATAGGTAAGTACTTAAGATATCATCAAAAAGTGACTTACCTCTATCGTTGATGTCGGTACAGCCCCATACTATGTGATGAGCGTTAGCATCGCACCCGATGATGAAGCCAGTTTTTCTGCCTTCCAGCTTCCAGTACCGCCAGTAGGAATCTTTGGCAGTCTCTAACCTGGCAACGGTTAAGTCGGGGTAGCTGAGATTAGGAAGTAAATATGCATTAACGCTACGTTTCACTAGTATACGTATACGTCCACGAAGCACGTGATCCGTGGTTCCTGGATTAGGATTTTGTTTTATGCGTTTTTGGGAAGGCGCACAAAAAGTGCGGCTGAAGCCTTTTTTGAGTAGTAGATATTAATCTTGAGAAACCGTGTCATAGCTACAATTTTCCAGAATGGTTCCTACTCTGGTGTAGTTCATGTCTACGATTATGAAAATGACCCCAGAGGTCATAGCCTTCCCTAATCGTGTAGGATCTCTTTTTATTTCGCCATCTGTTTTCATTACCGACAGAGTGTAAGAAGAGGAGGCTTAAAAATCGCCTCAGATGAATTGTAGTCGGGTTACTGAGCCTGATGATTTCCAGAATGCTTTCTGGAGGGAAGGGTTTGGCTGGAATCGTGTTGCGGGTTCTAGGCCTGCTGGGAATAAAATCCCTAGGTACGAGTTCGAGTTTTACACCTGGCTAAATCTCTCCTAACCACCTATGTCTTTCATGAAAAGATCGAGACACCTTTGGTCGGCCTTTGCGATTAATTTAAAGTAGCCAGCCAGCTTCGTTTGTGATGGGAGGTGGTCCGGAGTTTTCTCGGATAATGACCAAGAAGTTGCCCAAAAGCTTGAACTTGACCAAATGCCACCGTTGATGTGTAATCGATCCGTCGGTGTCGCCTTTATCGATTATCGCGATTTTCAAAGCGTCTTTTAAGATTTCACTAAAATACCTCAGAGATAAGCTGTTGGATGGCTCACGGTTTTAGGTGTTAATAGTTTTTGGCCTTTTAGGAACCGGCACGGTTTCCTTTAACGATCTCTGGTGTTCAAAGGAGTCTTTTAGCGTTATGAGAGCAGTGGGAGCAGTGTGCAAACCGTCTTTTAGGACGGTCAATCTTTCTCTTGATGTCCGCACTTATCTCCACCTTCGGAATGGATCCGGAGGTTTTAGTAATGCATGATGCATTTTGGCGCCTTAAGTAGATCACCTTAAATGGATCTTGTCGATGAGGCTGAGCCCCTGATTTCACCTTAGGGGGAGAATTTTTAGTAGCAGCGGCAAGTCCGTGGCCTCCCACAAACTTGCTGCTGCTATGGGTAGAGGAAGAGATGGGAACATGGCTTGTCACAGTCTTACCTCCTCTCGACAATGCAGGTGCCTTGCCGGTAGACGGTGCAGTCACCGTTCTCGAATTTTGTTATAATTGGGATTTTATCCATTAGAGATCCCACGAGTAGCGGAGAAAGGATGGTACATCTGTACAGAGATCCGCTGTATACATATAAGGCTTTCTCACCCGGAGATCGCCAGGTATCCGGATCTTAGTTTATTTAATTTAATTTTTTTTACAAATTCATTGCACCGTTGTGCACAAACAAGTAACCTTCGGGCATGTTTGCAGGATTGCATTTCAAGATCACCAAGTTGTGATCAAGAGCATTCTTCGGTTGGAAAACGGGAACCTTTCAATTGTTGAAAGGTTTTGCTGCTCTGAAAAGTGCACTAAATAATTATACATATATATATCACCTTGTTAAGTTCGCCCGCTTTAATTAAGTGTGAATTCTTATAGATTTTAGAAAATGCATTACCTTGTCAACGACTATCAGCTGACTATTTGACTACCGATAAAGTAAAAACCAATAATATATAGATTGTATATTTGATATAAGCTCAACAGTGTTATACTCATAACCTCAACTAAGTATAGCCAAGGCAACAAAGGCAGTGAAACTTTGCGTGGCTGCTTAGTCTCCAATATTGGAAAAAAAAAAAAATATTGCCATGACGAAATATTCTTAGACAGACGTACATGTACCATAAATCGATAACAATTTATCTCTCGTTAATAAGAAAGATTAGAAATTTCGCATTATATTAGATATAAAGATGTTAGAAACCAATTTTCGGTTTTTTTTTTTTTTTGGAACCTATTTAATCAGCCATCCAAATCAATTGATTACTATTTCTTGTTGCCACAAGTAGCAATGAAAGGAAATTTATAGATGCAATCAAGATAAGTCAGCCTAAAATACCGATATCAGCTTCGTTTTATTGTGGATTATGAATTTGAAAAATTATAACTTAAAAGTTCTTCATGCATGCTAAAATGGTTTAATTGTAGTTTGGTTACTCACTGGTAAGCATGGCCAGTATACAGCTAGTTGTCATCACTGTAGCACTCCTTATTGGAGAATTTGTACAGAGTTCGACAATCGGACGATACTCCATACCACCATTTCTTGAGGATCGAAGTGGACTCTTAGCTGGCCACTCTTTACTATGGGAAAATCCAAATGTAAGTGCTGAGATCAGAGAAGATGTCAACTACCGATTACCGAACAATACTAGCCCCAGTCATTATGATGTAACGCTCACGACAAATGTACATTCTGGAAACTTGGATTTTACTGGCATTGTTGTGATAACCATAAGAGTTGATCTAGAGGATACCAAGTCGATTGTTGTTCACGCTCGTCAATTGCAAAACTTTGTTGCTACCCTTGAAGATACTTCTACCAGCACAAAAGTAAAACTAAATCCCAGTTATGAAGAGGCACGTAATTTTTTAACCCTTACCCCAGAGAATGGGTCTAAATTGATTCAAGGAAGAACCTACAAACTGAACATCACTTATAGTGGAAAATTGCGTACAGACAAGGGAGGTTTCTACCTTTCCACATACACCAACGCCGAAGGAAAGATTGTGTAAGTAGCTACAAAATTCCTGGTTATACAGAAAATATTATCAAGTTGATTTGCCCTTAGAAATTTGGCTGCAACACAATTTGAAAGTACCAACGCTCGTCATGCTTTTCCCTCATATGATGAACCAGCTAAGAAGGCCAAATTTACGATAACCATCAATCACGATCCATCCTACACGGCTATCTCGAATATGCCTGTAAATGAAGTTTTGAGTGTTTCTGGAAAAACAGTCTTTCAAGAAACTCCCAAGATGTCAACTTACTTGGTGGCCTTTGTTGTATCTGATTTTGAATACGTATCGGGTAGTTTAAATGGCTTCCCTCAAAGAGTATTCTCTCGTCCCGGAACTGATAATGATCGTGAGTTCGCCTTGATCAGTGGAATTCAAGCTGTAGCTCGTCTGAGTGAATATTTTGATGTAACATATAGCTTGCCAAAGCTGGATCAAGTTGCAGTGCCAGATTTTTCTGCTGGTGCTATGGAAAACTGGGGTCTTGCGACCTATCGGGAGGAGTACCTGCTAGCTAATTCCAAATCGACATCAAATAGTTACACGAATATTCTCAATATCATGTGTCATGAGGACACTCATATGTGGTTTGGTGATCTTGTAACGCCTAAATGGTGGTCTTATCTGTGGCTTAAGGAAAGTTTTGCCACAATCTACTCATATAAAGGATGCGAAAAGGTAAGCTTTTATTTAATCAGTTATTTGGAAATCTTTTTAAGTGCAGCATGCTCCGAGTGCACACTTCTATATCTGTATATCGTGTGTCATTCGTATATGCGCATTTTGAGATCCTAGCGTCGTTCAAATAATATCTCTGTGAACTCTATCGAACGTTTTTCTAATCGACACAAGTACCATATATTGTCCTGTATATGTTCTGAAGAGTCTTGATGTTTCTCTATCATTGTACATTGATCATTGTACTGAACATCAAGTTCTCTTTGCTGCTGAAGTTCCTGCAATTTGAACTTTGACTGAGATGCGATCTTCAATTCATCTTTTGTAGTCTTTATGTTTTTTACCGACACTTTTTGGAGATCTCAAGTGATTCTCCACAATTCTAGATGGAGATCTACAATTCGTTGAAATATTCGCACATTACGAGCTTCTTATGACATTGGGATCTTATCTGCGTTAACATCTATGAACGGTATGAAGTCATTTTTGAATCCTGTTTCTTACATTGGGAAAACAACTGGCTGCTTATCACTATTTGCTTCGACGTTGATAGCCACTAGAAATTGGATAAATCACAAGAAATTTTCTGTCTCTGATATCATGTTAATCTGCCTCATGTCATCTTTAAGCCTACCGAATGTTTCTAGATTGTTGCCTCTTAAAGGAGTATCTTCAATTGGATACCCACTAGTACTCGTATTCTCTCTACTTATTTTACTCAGACTCAATATGTTTTATCTCATAAAGATCCATCCAAGTTGAAGAATGAATCATGATTCGAATCAAAGGAGAGAATTCTTGTATGATAAATAGAGTTTAACCAGTATAGGTCTTGCCCTAATTCTTGGCACAATATACTCCCTGTATATCTTTAACTCTCTAAGAAACTTCCTAATTATGAGATTGTGAGGTAGCACATACTTTCTGGGCTGCAATATTTCTGCTCGCAGACGTGGATGGAAATAATTCGCAAATATCCTCCTTCTTAATTTTGAACAGAAAATATTAACAATTGTTGTTGAACCACCTATGGATAGAGCAGTCGTACTCACGAAATGACTTAGAAATGAGTATATTAGACAGAATACCATATCTCAATTGTCAATTGCTTTTCTGTTCTTTTGTTGCAGGTCTATCCAGATTGGGGTCTTATGCAGTTGTTCTCAGTGAATGAGTGCCAAAGTGCTCTAAATTATGATGGCTACCAAAGTCCACTTCCCATGACCCACTACGTGCAAACACCAACAGAAATTTCCTCACGCTACAATGTAATTTCCTACAGCAAGGGTGGATGTGTTCTACATATGTGGGAAAATGCCCTCACCGAAAAGGTCTTCCGTGCCGGACTCCAGAAATATCTGTCAATCAAGTAAGCCCCCACCTTAAAAAAACCACCAACAATATGAATCAATTTTTTCTTTATTTTTTTCAATCATCAGTGCATATGGTTCTACCGAGGAGGATGATTTATTTACTGCCATTGCAGGTGCTGCCAAAGATCTTGGCTATACACCACCCGACGAAATTGCTTTAATGTTAAAGACCTGGACAAATCAGGGTGGTGTTCCCGTCTTAACCGTTGAACGAAACTACGATGATGGTTCCTTCATCATAACTCAGAAATCTTTCAAAAATGATCCATCACTGAGTGATAACAAACTTTGGTATGTGCCTATCAACTACGTTTCAGCTGATAATCCCGATTTTCGTAATACGACGGCTCAATACTATCTCAAGAAAGATGTTTCCATTAAAATTGATGCAAAACTTAAGTCCAGCGATGATTGGTTGATTCTTAACAAACAATCTACGGGATACTATCGTGTCCAATATGACGAAAGAAATTGGGATCTCATTTCAAATGGATTGATACATAATCCCTACAAGATTCATTCACAAAACAGGGCTTCACTTTTAAACGATGCTTACCGTTTCAGTGCATCGACTTATCTGAAACACAGTATCCTTCTAAAATTGATGACTTACTTGTCGGCAGAAGATCAATATGCTCCCTGGTCAACGGCTTATTCCATTTTGAATACTTTCAACAGATTTCTAAATGGAGACGAAGAGTATGCAGTGTTCAAGGAATATGTTGCGGAGCTTGTGGGAAATATCTATTCGAGACTTGGCGTCTACGACAACGACGGTGAACAACATTTTGACAAGAGCGTCCGTAATATAGCCATTAATTTGGCCTGTCTTGCTGGAATTGAGAGTTGCTTAACGGAAACCAATAATAAGTTGAATAATCTTGTGAATGATGGTGTCGAAATCGAGCCCAATCTAGAAACGGTCATTTTCTGTAATGGCCTCAAAAAAACCAACGACAATATATTCGACTTTGTCTACAATCTTTTGATGACATCCGACAATCAAGCTAAGAAGCGATCATTGATCTCTTCTTTGGGTTGTGCCAAGGATGCCAATCACATTAAAAAGTTCATTGCCACCTCCATAAGTGAAGATGATGGAAACACTTTACATTCTCTGGAAAGAATCACTATTCTTCGAGCAGTCTACACACGTGGCGAAGAGGGACTTTTGGCTTCCATCGAATTCCTACAGGAAAACTATGAAGTGTATGCCAATCTATCTCCTGGTTTTAGTGGTATTAATCCTCTTGAGTATGATATCATGGGAATTAGTGGATATGTGACCAACAAAAACCAAGAAGCCAAGGTTTGTAAAATTTAAAAGAAACAATTCTCCAACCATCCGCGATAATTTTTTTACAATTTGTTTCCTTCTTACAGCTTCTAAAATTGGTGGAAGAAGTTAAGGGTCATCCCAGCATATCGAATAATCTCGAGAGTATTGTCAAAACCACCATACAGACCAACTTTGCGTGGCTAAAACAAAATCGTGATCCAATCATAACGTGGATAGTGAAATACAAGTCCGGAGCTGGCAGTATATTTGCTTCCATTGTACCCGCCGTCATTACAGTCTGTTACGTCGTAGTTCGATTATTTTAGAACCCCCAATTAAATTTTGATAATTAATAGAATTAACTGTTATAAATTAATAAATGCCATTAGATACGTACCTATGTTGTAGGATAAATTGTTGTGTGTTAGTTCATTTTAATCACTGATTACATGAAAGGTATTCGTTTTATGGGCCGAATTCTGAAGATAAGACCTTTGCAATTATTATCTAAGACGTGGAAGCATGGATGATTAATGGTCTTATTAGCTAAATGTAGATTGCATGCTAAGTAGCGATAAGGTGCGAACAAACGAAGACATCAAATCCAATTATTTGATAAAAGTTTTTTTTTTTTTTTTTTTAAATTGAAATTTCAGCGATTTGATCGCCATCTATTTGCAGAGCAATTGGCGGAGACCTTACGCAATATTTACACGGAAAAGTGTCGTTTTGACGTTGTTGTGATTTTTGAATGGCTTCGGATGTTTGTTAAAAAAATAGATTTTCAAAATAACGGTGGAACCCGTAATTTGACAGCAAGCAAGTGAGTTTCTGGTCATTTGACAGTTGACATTCCACAATTTGCACTGAAAAGTTATGCAGTCGAATAACAGTTTCAAAGAGTTTCTTGTCTGGTTACTTTTGCTTGTTTGAACTAAAACCAGCGGTGTCGCAGAAAACGTCATCACTGTTGTATAGGGTTTTCCAATAGGGACTTGACAACTTTGAATTTAATTTCTGAACGCACTTTTTCACTAATCATCAAACTGTCACTGTCAATTTATTTAGTAAACTCAACAGAGCTACGTTCTCCGATTGCGTTTTGGAGAAGATGCGCCAAGATTATGAATTTCATCGCAAAATCATCTTCAGTGACGAAGCTCATTTTTGGCTCCATGGGTTCGTCAATAAGCAAAATATGCGTTATTGGTCGGGTGAAAACCCACATGTGTTTCATGAATCATCACCTCATCCACAAAAAATAACTATTTGGTGCGGTTTGCATGCCGGCGTCGTTATTGGGCCATATTTTTCCGTCGACGATAACGATCGTCACGTTACTGTGAACGGTCAGCGTTATCGCGCCATGATCACCGATTATTTTTGGCCCGAATTGGAAGATATGGACTTTGACGACATTTGGTTTCAACAGAATGGGGCCACAAGCCACACAGCACACGCTACAATCGATTTATTGAAGAGTAAGTATGGTGAGCGTGTTATCTCAAGACATGGGCCAGTCGATTGGCCGCATCGTTCGTGCGATTTAACGCCGATTGACTATTTTCTGTGGGGCTATGTTAAGTCATTGGCTTATGCTAACACGCCGACTACGTTGAAAGAGTTCAGAGCCAACATTTAACGCGAAATAGCGGCCGTTTCGGCCGAAATGTTTGGCCCAGTCGTTGAAAATTGGGTCCAACGAATCGATCGCTGTAAACGTGCCCTCGGTAGCCATATGAACGAAGTAGAATTCCATTCGTAAATGTTTGATTGTACTTCAAGCCAATAATAAAATTTTTGGAATATCTCAAATTGCTCATCTGAAGCTATGACTTTTTCCCACTTTTTCCCAATTTGTAGATCCCATCCCAAAAGAACTGCGCCAGCTTGGCAGCCAAGAATGAATCAAGCCAATATTTGATATTCTTATGTGATGTGAACCGTATTTCAGTGAGGGCGTTCTGCTTCGACTGGAACAAATGGTAGTGTGAAGGGGCAAGGTCTTTGCTATAAGGCGGGTGGGGTAAGACTTCCCATCCACTGTTTTCCAAATAGTTCTTAACCGGAATAACAATGTGGGGCCGAGCGTTGTCATGATGGAAAATTATTGCCTCGTGTCTGGTCGCATATTTTGGGCGCTTTTCGGATACTGCTCTTTTCAAACGGATTAATTGTGTTCGTCAGCGTTGTTCATTCACCCGGTTTTAGCAGCTCATAATACAGCACAACCATCTGATCCCACCAAATATAGAGCATTACCTTCGCGCCATGGATATTCGGCTTTGCCGTAGATTTTTCTGGTTGGCCAGGTTTCACATATGATTTTTGGCGCTTGGGGTTTCGTAATGGATCCATTTTTCATCACCAGTAACAATCCGATGCAAAAATGACTTCCTTTTGTGGCGTTCCAGCAGCATTTCGGACATGCAAAACCGCCTTTCGACGTCTCTCGGCTTGAGTTCATGTGGAACCCAATTTCCTTGCTTTTAAACGTTTTGAAATGGCTGCTTGAGTGACACCCAAAGATTCTGCGTGCTCTTCTTGTGTTTGGCAACAATCTTCATAAAGTAATGCTTCCAGTTCTTCATCTTCAAACTTTTTTGGCTACCCAGGACGTTCATCGTCTTCCAAGCCAAAATCACCACTCTTAAATCGTGCAAACCACTTTTGGCACGTTCGCTCAGCTAGCGCATGTTCACTATAAACCACAAAGTTCGACATATTTCAGTGAAAAAAATTATTGTTGTTTACGCTTCAAATGAATGACATATACTGAAATGACGTACAATGACAGTAGCTTTCCAACGCATGCTCCTATGGAAAAATAACAATGGAATAACACAAGTTAAGCCATCTCTTAGCAAACCGCATGAAGTTATAGACCCAATAAAAAACCGTGTATTTCAAAACAAAACATCAATTGCAATGGACAATTGACCACAGATTTTCTGCAATTTGAAATGACGTAGGGCAACGCCTGCGTGGTCATTTAGTTGGTATAATAAACTAAATAAGAATTGTACTTAATAAATCAAATAAAATAATATTTTAGGAACTTAACATTTTTAATTTTCTCAATACTGTTAAATTCATAACACCAACCGTGTGGGTGTTAACTTATCTTGCAAAAGAAAACAATCTTTCCACGGCGGCTAAAGAAGGTAGTGGTTTGTTATATTTAAGAGCAGCTTTTTTTAATCTTTGGTAACGACCCAGCTTCCAGAAGAAACAACTGCTACAGCAATCTCTGATCTTGCACGAACTGTTGCCAAAATCAATGATATGAGGAATGTCTTGCCAGTGCGCATCAAGAAAAAAAAAATGCCAACATTTCGATCATTTATTGCCTTGATCACTGTATCGTACACTTCTTTTTGTTGGGGATTCAACAAAGGTACATTCGCTCTAATCAATTGGTTTAATGCAATTCTTGTTCGAAAGCGTCTTTTATTCCACGATCTGGTGATGGCATTCCTGACCTGACTAACAAACTAACACATGTCTTCTATCAAAACCATAGCCTGGATGAGCATCTCTTCAATTATCTTAAGATGGGGATTCTCTGGATGGACACGAACTCGATGCAAAATGTCTTCTGACATGTCATCCTTGTACTTGTCTCACAATTCATGCGGATTCGATGGAGAACATGTGGAAATAATGATCGCGAATAATGTGCGTATCTGACTTGGAGATGCGGAAATAGTTTTCAAGCAAATTGAGCTCCTGACATGCAATGTTGGCAACACCACATCATTTAGAGTTTGAAGTGATTCAAATGCAAGTAAAAGCATTCATCATTCTTCGGATGAACTGTATAATTACGTTCAAGAGCTTCAGTAGAACACATATCCGGATGACCAGGAACTAAATCGTCTTGCTTTCGACGTTGAAATTTCTTCGATGAAGAATTCCAAATGTAATAACGCGGCATCTCTGAGTAAAGTAACGTACGTGCAAACGGATCATTTTGGCAAATCGAGAAGAAACTGGTATGTCGTCGCTGAGCGGTATTTGCTGCAGTGAAATAAATTCGTTGACCGTTCTCCAGATGCACTACCAAATGTGTAACTGTCGTAGAGCGTTCGTAATGGGAAATGAGAATATACACCAAATCGGCTCATTGCAGCTTACGTATCGACTAACTTGATAGCGCATGATTTCATCATTGGGATTAGGAGCTTGAAGACCAAAAGCCGCCATGCCACTGCTTTTCGTGACATATTTGCAGATATACTTGATGGACTTCACTGAATTGCAATACTCCACGTTTCAATGCATCTTGAATGTTTTGGAAAGATCACATTGATCACTTGATCACTTGATCACTTGGAAAGATCACTTGATGTTTGGCCAGGAAGCAGCAGTTGAACAATTTATATTCACTTTGGTTGCACGCGAAGGTGATGAACAGGTCTGGTCGGCCGTAATGACGTACATATGTCATTGCATCTAGCGAATATTCAGGCTTATGACGTGGGCTGCCAACGAACGTCGCTGGTAAAAATCAGCTGCATTTCCTTTGGTGCAAATTGCAAAGCGTAAATGAATGTACTCCACTGTACGTATGTTGGTTTGATTTAGACTGATAAAAAATAGGCGCTCCGATTCTATTTTGGTATACATATCGACGCAAAATTGCTGAAACAATCGGCGAAATCGAAGCAAATAATTATCGACATTTTGGCGAATCATAAAACGACGTGTGAGCACAATCACAACTGCAACGTAATCGCTGATACCGTGCCGATTACTTTATGTTTAGCCAGGAAGCAGCAGTTGAACAATTTCTATCCACTTTGGTAGCACGTGAACGTGATAAACAAGTCTGGACGGCGGTAATGACGTACATGTCATTGCATCTAGCGAATATTCATGCATATGACGTTGCCTGCCAACGAACGTCTCTGGTAAAATGGTCAACCGACCAATAGCAGCTGCATTTCCTTCGGTGCAAATTGCATCGCGTAAATGAATGTACTTCACTGTACGTAGTTTGGTTTGACTTAAACTGATAAAAAAGAGGCGCTCCGCTTCTATTTCTGCATACATATTGACGCAAAATCGCTCAAACAATCGGTGAAATCGAAGCAAGCAGTTATCGACATTTTGGCGATCCATAAAACGACGTGTGAGCACAATATCGCGTGATTCCAGATTTTCGCCAACAATCCCAACTGCAACCTCATCTATTGTTGGAGTGTTAAATTGGCGTTCGTGCGTTCCAGCAGGCCGTTTATTCGCTCTGATCACGACTTTATAGTCATCACTTGGTATGCGATCCAACGCAGTTTTGAATAATCCAAACAATGCATGATGTTCATGAAGTAGCTGCTGCAGATCTCGATGAATCCCTCTTCTCATTGCCGTTTTGATTGTTTGGCGCTGATCAAGTTGATTTTCCACATTGCCCAAGAAGTAGATTTGGAGAAAATTATGTCGTCCGTCTTCAAGCGGTAGCAATGATCCAATTCGATGGTAAATTTGGCCTTGGATATGTAGAGTCGTTGACGATATTAGAATCAATGATTTTCTTTATTTTGTTTAATATTAATTTCCTTGATCTTTTATTACCTTGAATGTCGGATTGAATCCGCGTTCATCAATAATATATGCTCCAAATGAAGTCATTTGAAAGCATCCGTTATATTTCTGAGTGTTCGATAGAAAAGAACATGATTCTGATGTTTCATCACGAAGCAAAAAATACAATGTCTCTTGTGGTAAGGGCAATAATGATAATTTAACCTTGCCATTGAGATAACACAATCCAGACGTTTCACCAGCGAATTTTAATCCACCGCAATGGTTGCAAGCAACCTCCATTGGGCCAATTTGAACGGAAGGATGCGAGCTGTAGTCAATTGTGCAATCGTAATGAAACACTACTCAATTCAAATTAACACTTGAAGAACTTTTCATTAAGCGTTGATTTCGATTTTCCCGTTGTTGAGTTCTTTGATTTGCTCGACGATTTCTCATTGTTAATTGAGTCGTTTCATTTCCTGTCCTCCTGTCTTTCGTTTTGCGTTTGTGATGCACGAAGTCGGACTGTACTAACACGGCGCTGTTCTCGTGCGATTTCTTGTTCATCCGTATCATCGATGCGAAAGATTAGATCTTCTAGCTAGCGGTATTGTGAATAACACTGAGAAATGAATGTCACAAAAGCAATTAAGGAATTGTCGATACACAAATGTCATAACCTCACAAAATAAACATCTCCGTTGTCAACTTACCATTTGAAAATAGAATTACACTCCAAAATGATCAATCAGAATGAAATAAACAGCGAATTCGAATTGATTTTCAAAGTAATTCACCTAAAAATTATTTGCACAATCCGAAATTAACGTTTGGATTGATTGTCGATGCGCACGCAATCACAAAGAACATGACCACTCACAGTGTGCACTTCATCAACTGAAATCACCTCTATGAAATCGTTTCAAAACAATGTATTTAATCAAACTGAATTACAAAAACTTTTGAAAGCTGATAAAAATTTGATGAAACTTCAAAAACTGCTGATAAATCGCAACACACGTCTGCACAACACAATATGTAGTATGCGATGGAAAGTTTGTGCAAATGAATCAGCTGTCAAAAGTTGATGCATACAACGCTATCTATTGGCAATACCGGAACTAGCATTTGAAATCATGTTCGTTTTTAATGTGTGACAAAAAAAAAATTGCTACAAAACCAATTGTCACAGAAATTTGGTGCAAAAACAATTGTCGCAAAAAATTGTCACAACGTAACGTAAACATAAGCGCCATCTATCATGAAGATGGCGCCGTAAGATGGCTCCATACAAAATATATGGGAAAATTAATTTTCATTATATATTTTGTTTTTGGGGGGATTTTTTTGGAATTTTCTTGGGTATACTTCTTGTTTGACCGGAGACCAGTCCAAATTGGTGGGAATCATCGAAATAGGTTCAGGGGCTCTTGAATTATAAGCGTAGTAACTAACGTCACTCTATTTTATCTATATATATAGATTAGAATAAAATAAAAAAAGCTGCTTATTATTAGGTTTACCTAGACAAATAAATTAAAAACATATTAACGGTGGCTCAACGTTGTAATGACTAATGAGAAGTCTCGCTTATGGTCATTTAAAGTAATTTTAGTCGAAGCTGATTCTGAAGATTCCATATCATCTCTCTTGTGTTGTTTACCTTACATAGATCTGGCTCAGCTTCAATTTATTGCTCTTTAACCCTTTTCGTGGATCACAACATTTAAAGGTTCAATGAAGTACTTGCCTCACTTACATCATTGCTCCACATTCCGAATAGTTTAGCCAAATTTTGGTTAAATCCTTGAAGAACTAACTACTTAGAGTTTCGAATTCGATAACGATGTACATGCGAGTATATGGCTAGACAACTTGACGACTTTCAGCTTTACAGAAAGCGGTAAGAGCAACATCATGTGGATATGATCATTCACTATAGTCTGCAGATATTTTGGCCAAAGGCAAATAGGTGAAAACGAGCAAGAACTCCATCAGTCACTTCCTCAGAAACTGTCCAATTTTGAGGGCATAAGAGGTGCCACACTAGAAAGTACCTCAAAACACATTTTCAGCAAGTATACTTTTAGGATCATTTGTTTTTGAAACGACCGACAACTTTACAACATACCCTATAACAAGAATTTAATCTCTTTTATATGCCAGTTACTGATAACAGTTAGATTGCTTCAATCGGTATGCAATCCCAGCGTTGATTTTCCAAATAGACGCGGTGCTACAACCCAGGTACGCACAATGATTTTCAAGAGCTGATAGGTTTGCTAACCCGTAGCGTTAGGGTATCACGCTTCGAACGTGGAATTCTAATACTATTCGCAGTGTTGGAAAAGTTAATTTTAGAACCGCCCCGAAAGATTGCGCAAACAACCGACGTGACGAAGTCTGTTATATTTAGCGTGCGCTGAACAATAGATCTGCGTATGCTCCGTGGTTTGTTAGGATCCTTTTTAACGTCGACCGGAGGACAAGTCGTAGGTCAAGTGCGAAGAATTGGCATGATGAGTTCAGGATGGTAATATAGGGTTTTCTTATAACGACTTGACAACTTTTTTAAATAAAAGGCAAACCATTTGAGATATTTCAAAAACGGCCGATATTTTGCGTTAAATGTTGGCTCTGAGCTCTTCCAACGTCGTCGGCGTGTTGGCATAAATCAATGACTTAACGTCACAGAAAATAGTCAAGCGGCGTTAAATCGCACTCTTCAATAAATCGATTGTAGCGTGTGCTGTGTGGCTTGTGGCACCATCCTGTTGAAACCACATGTCGTCCAAGTCCATATCTTCCAATTCGGGCCAAAAATAATCGGTGATCATGGCGCGATAACGCTGACCATTCAAAGTAACGTGACGATCGTTATCGTCGACAAAAAATATGGCCCAATAACGCCGCCGGCATGCAAATCGCGAGCAAACAGTTAGTTTTTGTGGATGAAGTGGTGATTCATGAAGCACATGTGGGTTTTCAACCGCCCAATAACGCATATTTTGCTAATTGACGAACCCATTGAGCTAAAAATTAGCTTCGTCACTGAAGATGATTTTGCGATGAAATTCATCATCTTGGCGCATCTTCTCCAGAACCCAATCGGAGAACGTACGTCGCTTGAAATAGTCCATCGAATTCAATTCTTGAGTCAGCTTGATCTTGTATGGGTGTAAACCAAGATCCTTACGCAAAATACGCCATTATGTGGTCTGAGCGATGCCCAATTTTTGAGAACGCTGTGGAATTGACTGATTTGGATCGTTTGCTACGGACGTCTGAACGGCAGTGATATTTTCGACACTTCGACCAACCCGTTGTCTCACTGACACGGCAGCATCACAAAACGAATACGTAGACTCAAATTTGTGCACTAAACTTGTTATTGCCTGTCTACTAGGGCGAGAATTACGACCGAAAATTTGAGTTAACGCTCTTAAAGTTGCAGTCACTGACTCCGAATATCCGTAGAAAATTTTTATAATTTGCAGACATTGTTCGTTAGTGTACTTTACCATTATGAAAATGTTGAACTTACTGAATAAATTGACAGTGACAGTTTGATGAATAGTGAAAGAGTGCGTTCACAAATTAAACCCAAAGTTGTCAAGTCCCTATTGGAAAACCCTATATTATCAACTCACATTGACACTGTTCATTCTACTGACTCACATTGATGGCATCAACGCAAGCTATTCAGCAAGGTTTGTGGTTGGTCGCCGAGAAGAAGTGGGGCAATGTAGGACAGTGCAGAAAGCCATCGTGCTAGCGTTGATTTTATGGTGCGAGAAGTGAGTCTCATCGTGTTGTTGAGTTAAAGGTCCACCTTGCGCACATGTGCACTATTTCGTTGTGGAGAATACGAGTGCAAGTGCGGCAGTACGAAGCGTTGATGCAGTGTGTTTCTGGATTAAATTGTTGCAGTATTTTGAGTTTTCCAGCAACATTTGTTCGGTGTTCTTTGTTTGTAAAAGATCTATCTAAGGTTACGCCTAGGTTTCTTGAGTTTCAGCATCAGACTTATGTTTAGGAAATGACTGGGGACAGTCTCCAATGCCTATAACATACATTGAGTTGCTTGAGGTCAAGGTTTGGAGTTCTTTTTTTTGTTTTCTATGTCCTTATTCTTAGTGGTTATCGCCAAGTCATATGCATGTCCAAATTTCTTCGATGAGGCTGTAGGTGTAAAAGAGTAGAGGGCAAATCGCTCTTTTGCTCTGGGTCAAACCGTTGTAAAATTATCTCAC
Source organism: Volucella inanis (assembly GCA_907269105.1). Lineage (NCBI taxonomy): Eukaryota > Metazoa > Arthropoda > Insecta > Diptera > Syrphidae > Volucella > Volucella inanis. The sequence continues at coordinate 276,205,572 of OU026153.1, read as the reverse complement.
TTTTCTTTTGTTATAATTGATAAAGGCGGTTTGAAAGCCAGTTGTTGATAAGAAGTGATGTCACCAGGCACGGTATTGCTTTCAGTAGTTTTAAGATAACCCCATCCTTGCAGACAGAGTCTTCGACAAAAGCAAGATGTTTTTAGCCTGCCCTTAAGTACTGTATCAATCTGTGACGTCGATGAGAACTACTGTTTTATACAATTTCTACACGCATGAAATTCGACTTTATTCGACAGGTACCAACTCGTTTATGGTAGGGCTTATGGACAGTTTGTAGCAAAGAATAAACAATTTAGATAAAATAACAACGGTGTAAGATATTAAATTGATTCTGGCTTTATTTTGAAGCTACTTTCATGCCATTGTGTATAGAATAGCACATCATTCAAATGACCGACCGCTATTCCGACAATAGCGTGTCAAATGTTGGCCTCGATCTTGTTCAAACTCGTTGGACTGTTAGCGTATACTAAGGACTGGACGTAGTCCCAGAAAAAATAATCGAGTGATGTCAAATCGCATGATCGCGACGGCCAATTTATGAACTCTTGCCCTGAGATGAGCCAGTCGCCGAATTTCTCATTCAAGGAGACTTTGATTGGTTTTCGATCTGGTGCCAAAAAAAAACTGTCTAGAACTCAATCTAGCCAAATGCTAATCTATAACTTTCTCACGTTAATGCAACTCGTCTCCTCCCAGACTTTATTTTCTCTATGTTCAACCAATTCTCCTTGTTCAGGCTTTTCACGACCTTAGCATATTATTCGACTGTGAGCTTAATTTCCGTTCGCATATGGTTAAGATCATCCTTAAAACAGACTCATTACTTGGCTTTATTAACGGATAGTCTAAGTTTTCTAACCCGTTGTTCGCTCCCTGCTTGGGTAAGCCAGTCAAGCTTAGTCCCCCTTTCGACGAGTTCATGTTTCCAGAGTCGAGAGTATTCAAAGCCGATTCCCCTTTGTCGATCTCCTTATTTGCGCACTAGACATTGTATTCTTTCGTACAGCTTATCCAACATATTTAAGACCTTACCTCCATAGACTTCTATTTCATTTAAACTGCATGGAACTTGGTCCCGTGAGAGCAATGCAAGTTAAGTGCTAATCCGAACAGAAAATTGCATTATTTTCAGATGCTTATTGAACATCTTTGCAACGTATATGTTCCTACTAAAACTGTTTTTGTCCGTAATAAAGCCTGCTCATGGTATACTAATGAGGCTATTAGTGCAATCAAGAAAAGAAGCAAACTTTATTGTAAATTGAAGCGCACACGCTCTCCTGTCAACTGGAGTATTTTTAAAACTCCACGTAATGTTACAACATCTACCGTTCGTGCATCACAACGTCACTATTTCTCCTCTGACGTATAAATTTTCGAGAGATATTCGAATCAGACCACCATTGTCGAGTTTCTTTTCGTCTCCCTACCACTATAAACCTTACCAGAGAGACCCTCTGGATTTTCTATAAAGTTCTTTCTTGGGTTTGATTCCTAGTGTTAACGCTAGCATCTGTTATATGAGAGATCTATTTCATCCAATGGGTCTATTGACCCAATGTTTTTCCCAAGATCCTCATTCTTCTGCCAGCCAAACGCCACCACCCATTTCAACATTCCTCAACTCATTTTAGAGCCTTTCTTTGAGTGGAGCAGGTCGGCCTTTGTATTGCCAACACTGTCAACAGCACGCGGAAAGGTACTGAATTCCAATTCGGTCCCCCATCTTAGTATTTACAGGGTGGCGGGACATTTCTCCTCTAAACTTATCACTTCCTTTACTCACTAGATCACTTCCTTCCTGTCAAATGAAGTTGAACCTCACAGGTTTGACTTAAATACGATCACTTCTAGAACGTAATAACATCAAGCTAATTTTTTGGTTGTTACTGACATAGAGATTCTAAGTATTGTCAGGACATTGAGAACGATTGCTGTCGGAGAGGATGGGGTTCCACTTGGTTTTGTGAAAATTATTTTGCCCCACATCATAAGTCATTTAACACACATAATCCACGCATGTATAATGACTTCAACCTTTCCTTTGGCCTCGAAACGTGCAAAAACCATTCCTGTCCCTAAGAAACCCAAAGCAGCTAGTGCCAATGATTATACGCCCATCAACATTCTATCATGTCCCTCTAAAGTTTTTGAAAGAATACTGGCGATGCAAATTCAGGATCACCTATCTGTAAATATCTTGCTGAGCCCCCTTCATTCCGGATTTAGAACAGGCCATAGCTGCGCATCTGCTAATGGACTGGTACTAAACCTAAGTCAAACCCATCTCTTTCAGATCTCTTGAACTAGTTTCTGTGCCAGTTATCTTTCTATCAGGCACTAAAATGAAGGCAATTGACACTGCAATAAGCCTCGGTTTTGTCATAAATCGAAAGCTATCTTGTTACAATCACATCACTGTAGTAATTGATCGGGCTTATGGATTATCTTCAAAATGATAAGTATCCAATCACCGCCATACTTATACTCCAGGCTTGAATTTTTGCGCTCACTTAGAACATTCAACATTAATTCTCACCATTGTAGGGGTCTTTTTTTCATCCATGCTATCAACTCTATGAATTATATTTTAAAAATGAATTCCTCCGGTTTTCTCTCCGTGATCTGCCTTGGAACGATCCTATAAGTCAAATTTCTCAATATGAATTCGTTAAAAGTACGCAGAATATTGCTGAAATTCTTTTCATTCATCGACTGCGCATCCCTTTTCAACTCCATTTCCTTTAACAGCAACCCATGTAATCTACATTGTCCTCGTCTCTTCTATCTAGCGGTCCACCGCACCTCCTATGCCTTTAACAAAGCAATCAACCGTGTGCTCCTAAAGGTCAACTCAAACCTCTCCGTTTTTTGATTTAAACCAGAGAACTCCTCATCTCAAACAAGATTTCCTTCATCATTCCCTTGGTTTCTAGCTCTTAAGTCTTTCTGTCAGTTTTGAAGCTAGATTAATCTTGTATTAAGCCAAAAAAATAGGGGTATTAGCCCCCATCAAAATTAAACTGTCTAGAATGTCAAAGCCACCCAGAATTGTGTATGTTGAACAAGCCCGTATTAAAGATTTCAGTATCAGGACAGAGCGATACAATTCTTTGTATGGAGTCAGGTAGGTAAAAGTGGCTGTTGCAAAGATGGACCTATTGGCCTATTGGCCCAGGCAGCGCATCAAACTCGTATGAGAGCGAATTTCTAGCCTGTTTAGGGATTCTGTTATAAAAGCAATAGTGGACAATTTGCTTGCGGAGTTAGAGTTTCAAACTTGTTAATATGAATTCCGGTTTGGAGCAAGGATTACGTTGTAGTGGAGTTTGGTAAGGTACATCACTACGCACGTAAATTCCATAACCGCGGTGTTAACATTTTTTTATTTAGCACTGAGGTATTTTCGTCAAAGCTTGTTCCAGCATTGTCATTATCATAGTTAAAAGGACCCAGAGAATCTTCGTCGATACCAAACACCATGCCTTGCCGAATGCCCCTCTACACTACACGAAATCCGAGAGCGCCCTGAAAATTTTTGGATCAATGTTTGATCACGTCTAAGGCCTCTTGCACTTTAGAACAGAAAGTCGCTAGGCATGGTTCATGAGACAGTAAAGCTAAATCAAATCATACCGGAGCACCCATAAGAACTGTTTGTTGAGTTCCCGGATTGGAAGATAAGTGGCACTACTGAGCTAAAATGAGTGTACCATCATTTAGTATAATCTCATTTAGCCTGCCTGTCAAGACCTGCTGACAATCCGACGTTTAGTTTTGTTTTGACACCCATTTCAAAACACAGTGTTAGTTTTCTTTGCGACCATGGGAAAGGAGCAGTATCTAAAATAGCAGGCATCTCAAATGAACGCATTAGCCATATCCTACACGTGACTTTGGGCATGAGAAAGCTGTTCATTTCACGTTGACTATTTGGAGAAGGGCCGATTCATCGTCGATTTCAAGAAAAACCGTCCACACTTGAAGAAGAAAAAAGTGCTCTTCCACTGCGATAATGCACCGGCTCACAGCTCCGCAGTCGCAACAAAATAATTGGTCGAATTGCACTTTAAATTGCTTCTTTTTGTTCCCAAACCTTAAAAGATCGCTCGCCGGAGAAGTACGGGTCGAAGGAGGAAGTCATCGCCGCCGCGTAGAAATATTTTGCAGGACCATACGAGCAGTCATCTTTTCCAATTTTCAGTATAAGGGCTACTTTTATTGTTCGTTAGGTGTTATATTTTATATTTTCACTGTCCCAGGAGACTTGAAGAGATAAGCTACCAAATGGCCTAATCCTTCACCAAAACTGCTTACTTGCGGCTTTGGTGATAGGAACTATCTCTGATTGATATACCTGTAAAATGCGTCCGAAGCATGAGACAGAATGTCTCTACTTTCGACTCAATGTAGGTACCATACTTGAGTTTGAATTCTGACAAAATTTTTCAGGACGCATAACTATCAGCTTAATGCGAACATATGCGGAACATTCCGGTAAAAACTCTTCCACTCACTATATCTTACATCTTGTTATTTTGTGTACAGTTTCCCCTCTTACCTTTGATAATTTGTCAATTCCAAACAGTCTGAGCGCTTACTGTTTGATGACAAAAAAAACTCTCTTTTTCCTCCTTTTTTGTGTTAGCCGGGACTTGAACCCAGTATCTATTGCGTAGCAGTCAACGAACTTAAACATTTCGTCAGCGACAATACCACTTGGGTGGTAATAGGCACTTAAAATAAATAGATACACTGATTGAGAGCTGCGCAATTTAACTAGGTAATGTTAACAACCCGTCCCTCTTAATCTAGGTAAACACTAGAAAGAAAAAGTGATTCCTTATTTGATCTTCCGTTCAAAGTGGTAGCTAGATTCTACCAACTTAAGGTAAACAGTATGACCTACGTTGTAGGCACTCCTGAAGACATAATGATACCGTGCGTAATATTTACAAGCAATTGCGATGTTATCCAGTTACTTGAACCGGAATCTATCCGTATCTGACAAGCTCAAAAACTCCTAGACAATGTAGTTATTCTCTCATCCAATACTAAAGTCAATATTTGCTTTCGTTTTATTGTGGAATTCATCTTGAATGAGTTAATCCCCTTTCGAGTAATTTATTAGTACGTATGATGTCTGGAGATTAACAATTCCTTCCGCCATTTAATCGCACCGATATTGAATGATAAGAATCCAATTGAGATTACACCCGATTTCATCTGAGAAATCTGTGTCATTCTCAGGTTTATCACCTTCAAGGTAAGGGGATTCCACGATTCCACATTTTGAAGATCTATCATAATATTTATCTGCGTGTCCAACCGCAACAAGATCAAGTTCCGATGGAAGTTTTATGACCTTTATGAGGGAATTTTTTTCCAGAAACACTCGCCACTCGAGCGATGAAGTTATAATTTCATTTAAGGCACAATTATCAGAGATTGTGGGCATAAGCCATGATTTCCTTGAGTGGTCTTTTATATGTATCGCATACTGAATTTATTCAGTTGATAAGCGAATTTTTTTTTTTTTTTTATGAATCCAATGTTCCCTTTACCAATAAATAAAACCAATTTTCCATGTTGTAGACTTTTTTTTTTAATCTAAATCATAAATTTCAATGCATTGTTAAAAATTTAATGAACATCAATTCACAAGGCAAAGATAAGAAAAACATCACGGGCTAGGTATCCGTATATTATGACAGCAATCAAAATAGTCTGATAGCGTTGGTAAAGATTTCGGTTATGGGGAAGAATTAATTGCGAGTTATCATCTTCTGCGATCACCACATGTTTAGACTGCACTTTAGCCTTGACGCGACTGGCAAACAATTCTTTCCTTAAGAGCGATTTTTTCCATCTTATCTCGATCATAAATATGCATAAGAAGTGAGTTTACGTTTAAACTTATATAAGACGGCTTGAGAATTACTACGTAATAACCACATTCGTCTTGGAATTTACTGACTTTTATGAACGGCATTCCTAAGTTTTCGCTCGATGTCGATAATACGAGGGCTGTTTGATGAATACCCGGATAAGAAATAACAACGCAACTTTTTTTAGTTTTGACAATTTATTTTTCAATGTAATTCTATTTCAACTCGACACACGGTGCTACAACTTTTTTAACACCTCCGTATAGAACAACTTTTGGTGGCCTGCAAAATAATTCTCCGCGGCGGCGATGACTTCCTCGTTCGACGCGTACTTCTTTCCAGCAAGCGATCTTTTAGGGTTTGGGAACAGAAAGAAGTTGCAGGGAGCCAAGTCCGGAGAATACAGATGTTGGGGGAGTAATTCGCAGTACAATTCGACTAATTTAGCTGTGATGACTGCGGAGATGTGAGCCGGTACGTTATAGTAATGGAACAGCAATTTTTTCTTCGCTAAATGTAGAATCGGCCCAATAAATCGACGTAGTATGCTCCTGTGATTATTTTTCCCTTCCCCAAACCGTGGCCAACAACTTTCTGGCCGAAGGCACGGTCTTCGCCTTCTTTGGAGCACGTTCACTGAGTAAAACCTATTGTTTCGATTGTTCGTTGATCTCTGGTATGTACCAATGAATACATGTCTCATTGACGTTTACTAAACGACGCAAAAACTCCTGCGGATTTCGATTAAACAGGGCCATGCACATTTTTGAAGTGGTCTTACGATTGCCCTTGTTCTCCGATGTGAGCAAACGTAGAACCCATTGCGCGGACAGCTTTCGCATGTCCAAAATCTCGTGTAGGAGATAGCTAACGCGTTCAGTTGAAATGCCTCCTATCTCAGCAAACTCGCTCATTTTCATTTGGCGGTCTGCCAAAACGGAATCATGGATTTTGTCCACGGTTTCCTCTGTGGTAACCGTTTATGGGACACCTGGGCGCTGTTTATAAAAAACAGACGTGCGGCAACGGCGAAATACGGCGAACCAATGGTAAAAGATTGTATGGGAAGTTGAATAAGTCCCATGGACACCATCAAGAACGAGCTTGATTTCCTAGCAGGTTTTCCCACTTAAAAACGAGAATCGGATCACCGAGCAAAGCTGCTCTTTTCCCGCGGTCATAAAAACAATAGCACGATGTTTTGGAATGGGTTTCAAAACAAAACTAAGCGTCGGATAATTTTATTATTTACAAGCCTTTAAAACGATTTGCGTTTCAGTTGTGTTGAAAAAATTTTAACCGCTATGGAATTCAAACGTGATAATGTGATTGCCTTATATTTGGCTGGAAAACCACAAGTAGCTATCGTTAGAGCCCTCCAGCACCTCAACGTGAATAAATCATTTGTGTATCAAACAATAGCTCGTTACCGTGATACTGGCAGCGTTGCAAAACGCAATGGAGGTGGTCATAAAAAAAACAGCAGCATCGGCAGAAATGGTTCGGAAAGTGAAGGCTTAAATTGAGCGAAATCTGCGTCGAAGTGGAAGAAAAATGGCTCGTGAGCTCAACATATCGTTTCAACGGATGCAACACATATTGAAAAATGAGTTTGCGCTCAAGCCATTGAAGTTCCAAAAAATACACGATCTTACACCGAAACAAAAAAAAGTTAGAGTCGAAAGCGCGAAGGAGTTGCTACGTTGCACGAAAGTAGTGAGTTGCCGAATTTGGTTTTTTCCGATAACTCGCCATTTGTTATAGGGCAATATGTCAACAAACAAAATGACAGAGTTTACTTGCCAGAGAGGTCCTTCAAAAATGTACACCTTCGGAAGGCCACCAGAAAGCCGTCTTTGGGCCGCCTTAACCGCCAATGGTCGCTCTCCGCTCGTATTTTTGAACCGTGGCGTCAAAATTAATGCGATCGTATACCGTGAAACTGTCTTAGATGCCTTGGCAGACAAAAGCGTCTCACAAAGCACGCGTCAACCAAGATTGGTTAAAAAAAAACAATGTTCAACACTTCATTTCTTTGACACAATGGATTGCAAACTCTCCGGATGCAAATCCCTTGGGTTTTTCTGTCTGGATATTTTGAAGGCGAAGATTGGCACTAAAAAAATACCAAAGTTTGGACCAGCTCAAACAAGCACTTCGCCGGGAATGGGCCAAAATACCGCAGAGCCACTTGCTTTCTTCGGCCTTCTCAAGGCCATTATTAGCGCCAAAGGTGGACCTATTGAAAACTACTGATACAATTTTTTGCTTTGGCAAAATGAAATTTATCAAAAAATAAAAAAAATTATAGTACACAAATGATGGTACATTCATTTTGGCGCAGATATTAAACATCATCATCATCACCAACTACACTAAGCTAAAGCCTTGAAAATCAACGATGTTAGGGATCTTAGGACTGAGATATGACATCTAATTTGGTCCTAGAGGAGTCCAAACAATTCGTTTGATTGTTACTTCGACTTTGCTGACATACGTGAATTTATGTCATCAAGGTGACACTCGAAATAGTAAAAATGCAATCCCCTCGTGGAACTGAATCTTGAGGCCTGAATCAAAGTTCAAAAACATCTTATATCTATTTAGATAAGGAGTTGCTACTTCGATGACTCCTGTGCTACTTCACACACCCGATAAGATGAGCTAGCACAATGGAAAGATTATCGGCTAGACTCAGTTTGTTATAATGAAACTCCATCAGAATAGTGAAATGATTTATCCCGGGAGTCCGAATAGGTCGAACGTACCACAGAAGAGGCACATTCTAGGTCTAAGGGAAAGATGAACACCGCCCAAAGGACAAGAAGTGCTGTTGAAGTTCTAGTCCTAGGATTATCAGAACTTTGAAACAATTCTAGGAAACTGCATCTACTTTACTCTTCTCGAACAAAGCCAATAGAAAAAGTGTCTCTGAAACTCTCTGATACCCTGCTGAATCAGCGTTGTGACCAAAATAGTTCTTGCAAAATTCATCTGAAGAAGTGAAGTTCTTTGATCTTTGAGAAACCACACCAGTCCGTGGTGACTTTTCTCGTGCACAAAGCTCAGCTAAAACTGGTGATGAATTCGGATTTCACGGAAAAATCCATCCATGAGGGCTTAGCTATCAGGGTGACGAGACGTTGACGTTGTCTTATCTCTCCTACTACTGCCAACAGTCTTAATAACGCTGAGTGCAAGCAATTTCTTTATCATCTGTAGGAACTAACTAAAGCAGAAAATGCTTTCTTTCAAGCGGATTGTTGCTATGTAGAAGTCACTACGTGTAGGAAAGAATGAAGCGTGCAGTAAACCTTGAAGGGCCTAACATAGACTTGCCAAAAACCCCCTCCTTCTTTTGGAAGATGTATTGACACGTTCTTATATAGTATCCAGTATATTAGAAACTATGCTCGATATTTAAAAGTGGAAAACCTATTTTCACTCATTAAATCCTGGAATATCTTATGTTCCTATGTAGACCTTAGAAGGGTTATTATAAAATTTCAAAAAGAGATGTCATATTAATTTTAGTACAAAAGATCGAATTACTCGTTGATTTTGCTAACAGAAAAAGACCAGCTGCTCGGAAGTCTGAAGTAAATTTTCAAAGCTGGCCTGGCACTGGCACCCATATTGAATGTCTGGCGAACCGTAAAAATCGTCTTTTTACCTAACATTTACCAATCAGTCTGTCTTCTTTTATGTTAAAAACCATGGAGCGAGGTCTTGAGCTTGATATGAGCAAGACTGCTTTGCAAATACATGCTCTTTCCAAGATGTATCCTGCCTTTCAACGTGGATGACCACGCGAAATGAAAAACTTATTACGTGTCATCCTGGATACATGTCACGTCAAAAATCTTCAAGGTGCTGTCAGTTATTCGGCATCATAAGGGAGCTTTCGGCTAGAAATTATAGGATCAATCGATTACGGTGGAACCAGATTTCACAAAAATGCTTTACTACCAACCAGACTCCAAAAAACCGTCTGTCTTGCTAAGCACACTGATCGATCCCCCTTCCCTTGATATTTTTGTCGTGGCCTGCATTCTTAAAGCCGTCATCCGTTCAAAAAGAAGTGAGCGCTGATACAGTACGTAGTAGAGTTTTGATTACCTTGGGCGCCAACTGTATTTTGATTCTGGTATTATGGACATGCCGTCTAATGCAATGAAATGAAAACGTCTGCTTTTCTATTGATTCGATCTGCTTGACAACGAAATTTAGGTCGTCTTACAATTGGTATCACAACTGAATTTCCTTGCTCATCTTCGTTCGGGTCTTGTTAGTTTGAACATTGTTCCTGGAAACTTACATCTATATTTCTCCGTTTCGAAATAAACCCTAATTTTGCTCAGTTACTGTAGTACTTGTATATGTAACAATTATTCATACCCCTTCTATTCGACCAACCCTACTGCACTCACCAAATGGAAATGATGTCTCCTGTTTGCACGAGCTCTGTTAAAAATCTGAATAAAAGCCGTTCTGGCCTACCATTGCAAAATCGTTGTCAGTAAATTCATCTTTCAGCCAGAGCATTACTTGTATCAGTACGATCTTATCTAGGTCGTCGACTATTTTCCCTTAAACCCAACCTGGATTTCCAGGCACTTTGTACCACCAAAGATAAGCGAACTACCATTGGCCCATTATCACTTCATTTGCCACCATCGCTATTGCAACATTCTAACTAGTCCTGAGTAATTCAAACTCCAGGCACGTTTGAGTAGAATCTTCTACTCGTATATGCATTCAGACTATTGAGGCTACTATCATTCAGTCACACGAATTCATTCTTACTGTTACAGGATTGGACATTGCCCAGGTGAACGCGGCTTAGTGCATTCTCTAGACGTACAATACCTTAACGAATGTATCTAATAACTTTAATCAAAAAATGAGCAGAAATCTTTCAAGATCTGTTTCTTTAGATAAAAGATGATATAAGGAAGGCTGAACCTCCGGTTTGAAAAGTCAGAAAATGCTGATGCCGTAGCACTGGATATACATACAACCTCAAAAAGCATAGAGTGAATAGATAAGAATCGATGCTGCGTTTTATTCAGATCGCTATGGGTGGAATAAAAATGCAAGGAATTTTTAAGACAACACCACTTGAAGGAAATGTATTACCAAATTAAGTGTTTAAAGGAAAAATATTTAAACATCTACTGCAATATGTCATTCTGTCAAAATACAAAAATCTACTAACTTACTAACTTACATACTTACTTAGGTTCCGCTATAATCCAGGTTGAAGTTGGTTCTCAACCAATATGCCTCTCCGACCTGCCCTGTCGTTGACTACATAGCCGCATCCAATTTTTCAGCCCAAAGAAGTGAAGATCCATTGAGATACCTAAGGTGAAGTCTTCTTCTGTTCCGCTTTCACTCGGTATTGGATTCGAAGACCTTCTATCATACATCGCTAGTTTCCACACATTCTACCTGTCGCAGCTTTTCAAACCAATTAATTGTGACTCTTTTAGCTATGTACTCGTTGCCGTATAGTGCGTACAGCCCTTGGTTAAATTCCACTCCACTTTCCTCTACGATAATGTAGAGAGGGCCGTAGATCAGTTGAAGCACTTTTCTATCGAAGAAAGGCTTATGTTACTAAATTACCTAATAAAAAAATATCTATTAGCAAGATCTGAGGATAGATATCTAGGTGGGGTCGTTGTTTATACTAATTGCGGAGCTCACCTAAACAAAATCTCTGTCTACTTCAAAGCTGTTGCTGTTTATTTTGAAATTGCAGCCAACTCGTCGATACTTTCTCGATAACAACATGTTCTCCGCTTTTTTCCTCATTTACCAGCAGACCTACATGCTCTGCTTTAATACTTGCTGATGCTTCATAAAAACGTCGCTGTGTTCTACCGATAATGTATGTAATCGGCATAGGCAACTAGTTTTAAAGACTTCTGCTTATGGTGTAATGTAAGAATGTTTAGAAGGCCTTACTTTAGGATCGTCCATACAATATTGAATTTCTGTTCATCTAGCATACTATCGACCGTATTTTTGAAATGATTTTGTGCATATTCTCCAAAAAGTCACTTCATTTCGTTTTAAACAGGTCGGCACAAGTACCGACAACGTTGTTGGACTTAAGTTTAAATTGGCTATCCTCACCTTGTTGGGATCGGATGGACAAAACTATTACCCATCATTGTTCAGGTTAAATGCTTCGTTCTGAACAACATTGGAATGTTGGGAGTTTTTGGCGTCTTTGGAAATAGTTTTTCCATGTTGTGAGTACTGACTGCGAATCTACCACTAGATTTCCATGTATTAAAGGCTTCATACTTCGTTGACCTGCGAATAAATTTTTTTTGTTTTAGTAAAATTCCCGTCTGACGTTTTTGAAGCTATAACATCTCTCATTTTCTTTAATCGCATGCCTCTCGGCTACTTCTGCAAAGCTGGTGCTTATTCTTCCTTTAGAGCTCAAAACCTACTTTAGTTCTCCATTAGAATGACGATCTGTATGCTTACTGCTTTTGTCCACAGATTACGCAACTAACCCCTACAAACCAGAAGAAGTATCTTTGATGGCTTAATGATTGTTTTGCCACTAAATTTCGGGAGAAGATGCTGGATACGTAGAACATCGAGAGAGGTTAAAAGACACTTCATCGGCACAGGCCCTGGAGGTATCCTACGATTGCAACATTCTAACGGCGAACTTTAACACAGTATTTCCTGATTTTAACGGTGTTAGGAGTATCCGTAGTATTCCAAGCTAAGTACGTTTAAACCCGGAACGTACATTAATCGCAATCTGACCATATTGGTTAGTCGTAGAATAATACCGAGACCAGCTGCCCCCACATGCTTTCTACGATCGCATTTTGTCCTGACGGGAAGTCGAAAAACTTTAATCTGTCGTCGGAAGTTGTGTAGTTCAAACTATATTTACCGACTGTACTATCTCGAATGAATTTGCAACAAAATCGTTACAACAGTCATTGATAACACCATCTTGTTCGATTCGATGTGAAGCTGATGTTTGCATCAATGCGGATTGTCAAAAACCGCTCCTGCACATGACACTCACAACAACTTGCGCAAGCCTGCCTAATGACGGGTACGCTTTCAAATAGGCGCTGCTTCTCTTTTCAGCAGCACATTCCATTAAATTCTACCTTTTAAATGATCCATAGCAGACTAGATTATCCACGAGCTATCCGGCTACACGGCGTGTTTTTTCCGAGTAGTTTCGTAGCGATATGTGTTTTTTAAACTGCTAGAGAGTCGGCATGGCGAATAACCTCCAACCTATTGTAGAAGAGGAGGAATAGACCCTTTGAACTACCTACTGGACATAAGAAGAAAAGCCACGTCGGGGCTAGTAACCCGGTACGAGACTATCGATTCTGCCGTTGGCTCAATTTCAGTTCCCCCGCCGCCATCTCTACTTTAAAATCCCTGACACATAGTTCTGAATCCTTCTTCAGGCCTAGGATTTCAATATATCAAAGTAGCCCTGACGGGGTATAACAGGGATAAAAGGCTACATACAGGCAATGCCGTTTATTTCTTCCGCTGTACTTTTATCCAAACTTGCTTATCAGTTTTCAGTGGACAACAAGAGAAGGTAAAACGACAACAAAGGTAAAACTTGAAACGTTGCGATACTAGCCTAAGTTATGTATGGTTTAGACAGTCAGAAGTTACCCGCTCTCTACTACTCTGAGTATCAAACCAGTCGAGTTGTAGAGGCTGAGCAAGGTTGATGACTCTCAAGAAGTTCTAGATTCCCTAAACTTAAAGATTCTCGCCTCCCCCCTCACACCACCAAGCATCAAGCTTGGACCAAAGTGTCGTACAATCCATGCTGAGGATCAGCCCGTCTGAGGGCCTAGTATCTCTAAAAATATCTTTGTCGTGAACCAGGTATCCGGATAACTGATGACCTTCGAATTAGCTAGTCTTATCTGTATACAGTTGGCAAGGTTCCTGTAATATCAAGCAGGCCATGGTGCACCAGGCAAACCACAAACAAACGCCACACAAGGAGTGGCACGTCTCAACATGCCTACTTTTCACTCATTGACTAGACACATCAAAGGATCCTTACATTGTAGAGAGTACGTACACAACGGTCACATTCCTGGACATAGAACTGCTGATATTCTTGGAGGCGCAGGTAGCAAATTGTAAGATGCTATAGCCATCTTCGGAAGGCACATCAATACCATTCAAAAACTCATAATGCAAAATTTTAACATATGGATATGAACTGATCTCGTGCTCTTTTCCAGGAAATTAACGGTACCAGCTTAGTCTTTACCGATGCATCAAAATATCTGGATCTTATTTTTGAGAGGAAACTGGATTGGAAACCTTATATTCAAAAAAGAGTTATGGAAGCCACAGAAGCCTTATTATCTTGCAAAAACGCCATTGGGAACAAATGGGGCCTTTAACCTCACATTACCCACTGGCTATACCTATCGGTAATAGGACCGATATTCATCTACGGAGTGGTTGTCTGGTGGACGGCCTTAGACAATGCAGTCAACTGCAACAACCTGTAATGCAGTAAGTAATTCTCTTTGAAGCGATTACACACTGCACAAATAAGAAATTTGGCCACAATAATATTCCTAACACACTGGAAATCCTTCCAGAGAACCTCCACTACATTATGCTGCAACATTGGTTTGACAAAGACTTTCATGTAAGCATCCCCTTTAGATCCTTCATGAAGAAAGATATTTTCACGGAAGACAAGTCAAATCATTTCCATACAAATGAATCCAAAACTCATAATAGGGTTGGTGGCGGTGTTTTCGCAGATAAGCCTAACTGAAACCTCTCCTTCCGTCTACCAAATCACTGTAGTCTCTGCCAGGCAAAATTTTTTGTCCTAACTGATGCAAAACGTGATATCAGAGAGATATATCTGCTTCTTTTAGGACAGTCAGGCCGCTATCAAATCGCTGGACTAAGTCTCACAAAATTCTAAAAAAAACCGTTGATTGCCGATCAGGGAGATAGCAGAACAGTTGAACATTCACCTATGTTAGATGCCGGGCCAAAGAAATATTCTCGGGAATCGTAGGACCGAAAAATTTGCCAAAATTCTAACTACCCATCGCTACGAGCAAACTAAAAAGTACTTAACACTCAAGTAGGTATGAATACACTTATACAGTTAATTTCGAGTCAACTCCTCATCTTACTTGATTTTTGTTATCTAAAAACTTGAATGTCTTTCGGGGGCGGTTGGGATTCGAACACCGAACCTTCTGATTTGGAAGCCATTCCACAACCATTTGAGCTACAAACAAACCTTACATAGGTAGATTGTTGGGTCAACATATTTAGCGACCAAACAATTTTGGACAAAGCTGAATCTGAATTGCTCTAGGGGTTTGATCTGTTAAAATATTAAACATCTCAACGCTGTCACAGGACAATGTTTAATAAGCAAGCATGCAAGAAGGTTTCGCGTTTTTATAAAAAAAAAAAAAAATTATGCAGAAGGAGGAGGAAGAGACAATCCTCCACGTAATTCGTACATGGCCAGCTCTTCCAAAAAAAAGAAAACTCCAATAAATTGCTTTCTTCTACAAAGACTTAAGCGATCTAAATAATATATATTTTGTTTATGATATGCGCGCGCTCAAGGGATTTGAGTAACTTTAAAATGCTCTTACCTAACCTTACCTATACGCTCAGTCGTCGAAAACTCCCGCGAAATGTCTGGCCTGAAGCTGCAAAAAAGTTGAAATGAAGGCCCTCAAAACACAATAACACTTGAAAGCAAAAGATACAGATTGATTTTGTTAACCGATGTTGAGCAATATAGTCTGGTTAATACCGGTTATCATCCAAAATTAGAAGTTGAATGTATCACCCTTGCTAGCCTTTCATACAAATTACATTGTTGCTTGCCATCAAGATTATCGTTCGATTTCGAACGCTCTTAAACCTGTTTTATGACCATCCTTATCTCTAAATTACCTTAATCTTGATAAGATGTATATAGTACACCAGTTTGAAGTAGTTCTTCTTCGAAATGATTTTGACTAAGCAATATGGTCACATGCCTCAACGACAAAGGCTATTTAAGCTTATTCGAACGAATACAACTCTAATCTTTAGGAAGTCCGCCAACTCTCCACATGCTGCTAATTGAACTTTGAAACACTTTCCAATGAAACCATAAAATGTTGGAGAAATATGTGAAGGTTGATTGCCCAATCCAAGAACAGCATAATCCACAATACTTATCGTATACTTGTGAACCAAATATAGTTTTCCACTTATCAACATCCATTAGCGAATTAGTTTTCAATAAAGTTTCAAGATAATCTATTGCCGCACATTACTCACTACCCGACAATACATAGTTTATGTTCAGCATACTCGTAGTTTAGATATCATTTCGTATCAAACTATATGTTTTCGAGATACCAGTAATCTACCCCAAAAACACATCTTTATATTCAAATTCGAAAACCTGCTTTTAGTTGGCAAAACAGAGTTTCATTACCATAACAGCGTCAGCACAGAAAAGGGGATGCAACAAAAATCCTTGGCACATTTACTCGTACTCGTGCCAATGTTAGTCGCATATTCAAAGCCCTTCCATAAAAAAAAAATTTTTTTAAAAATAAATTCTAAAAAACTTTTCTCCTACAAGTTCGTACTGAAAAACATCAAAAAGTTTTCTTCCTTTCTAACTCGAAAAGTTTTCATGTACCCATATTACCATCACTGTTCACTCGTACAAGTAAAACTATCTCAACTCGTGTTTGTCCTGTGTATCTTCGTTTATTAAAATCTCAAGCACAACGCTGAAGAGCTAATTTTTTGGCCCTCAAAAGTGTATAGACATAGTATCATAGACTGGCTAACCCTAAACCGAAGACACCTAACAAACTTTGATCGATGAGGTAGCACACACAACTTTGGCACCATTTCAGAATCTGAATGATTTATGGTTTTTCTCTATTCCGATATGGAAAAACTGTATCCCAGAAACCAGACCAGATCTGAAGGAATCTTTTCTCGCCACGTACTATGCATAATTGTATTTTTATATTTTATGGAGATTTATTTTATTTTGCATTTTATACAAGCACTACGGATAGTTGGTGTGAAATGAATAGCTAATGACAGATTCTGTATCTGACATTGCTGGCTTATCTTGTCGTCGAGTAAGACGAATTGTTGGTAGACACAGATACTCGTATCTGATTTTCTGGTGATGAAAGTTTTTGCCATTTGAATATCTGTTTGGGTATAATTCCACTTGGGGCGATTGAAAATGATTTTCGATGATGGGGATGGAGATATGACTATGACGACTATGGCTACCTTACTCGTATCTCGAATACAGCGTAATAGTAGGCTCTCCTTTTGACGATATTATCTTTTATTGGGCTATAAGAATAATAAACCAGATTAGGAACTAGTTTCGCATGTTTATAAGTATGTTTCTTGCTTGTGTTTGATATTTTAAGATAGTCGATAATTAATGAGTGTTAACATACCGCAATTAAGCGAAAGTGCGGTGTCACAAATGAAGGTTGCTTCTTAAGCTCCAGCACTTAAGGCACCGCACTGCGCATGATGTGCTGACTATTTTGCTTTCTGTACAGTGGAAAATGGCATCGGATACAAGAGCCATTTACACACGTAGATCAGATCCATGCACTATTGCCGAGACTAATGCGCATCTGCTCGTAATGGGTACGAACATGGCGGAGCGAAACCTAATATTCCCAGTGCTAAATCAAAATCAGCCCTCTTTGGGTTGTTCTCTTTACGAGAAAGAGGAAACTAACTG
This sequence comes from Volucella inanis, assembly GCA_907269105.1. Lineage (NCBI taxonomy): Eukaryota > Metazoa > Arthropoda > Insecta > Diptera > Syrphidae > Volucella > Volucella inanis. The sequence goes on along the minus strand of OU026153.1, from coordinate 276,187,863 downwards.
GTCTGATTTGCTTAATACCTCAAGGCATCACTTTGGCTGTTTAATGAGGCTTTCAGCCAGGCATGAAGATTGTCGCACTCAAACAAAGAACTGGTCCATTGTACTCCTTGTTAAGTTCCTTTAAATGAAATCTTTCAGTCTTGCGAAAAATGATGAGCAAGCTCTTCAGTGATAAGCTACCTACAGTACCAGCACACGACACTTCAGCGTTAAGTACCTGCAGCCTGATGCGAGCGTAAACCGGACATTTACATAGATTGTGCCCCTCGGTGTTGACATCACTTTCGCAGCAATCATTGTCATTTATACCCAGCACATTTAAGTGTTTTGCAACAGTGTAATGCCTTGTCACGATGCCAACAAGCAACCTGCAGTCTTTTCTGCTGAGAGACAGCAGAAATTCCACTGAACTCCTAGAGTCATCGGCAAGTATTTTTTTGATCTACCTACATCCCGCGGAGCTGTACCATCTTCAGTCGTGCATGTATGAGCCCCACTTGTTAATGGGAACCGTGAACGCAGGCAGGGTCGTAAAAAATTCTCCTCTGAACCGTGCCTGGCAAGTTCATCGGCCATTTCATTTCCCGTGATCTCATTGTGACTTGTGACCCAGGCAAGGGTCACTGAATTAAGCCTTTCGACTGCGTTCACTGATCTCTTGCCTTCTCGAACTAGATTGGAAGTCGTAAGTGGTTTTAGAAACGCTCTAGTCGCAGCTTGACTGTCACTGCAGATGCAAATGCTTCGCCCCCTCCAACGGTTCTCCGCAATATAGTTTACTGCCATCAGGTTTGCATAAATTTCTGCTTGGAAGACAGATGCAAGCTTTTTCTAACGTGAAGTGAAATCTAACGCTATCGTCCTCCAGAAAGACACCAGCGCCACATCCTATATTGATTTTGGACCCGTCTGTGAAGACGTGAGTGCATTCCTTTCCTGGCTCAGATTCTGGACAAAGCCAGCCGTATTTTTTCCGCAACAGGAGCTCCGGAATTGTTATTGCATCGGAGGGCACGTCCATAAGACCGGAGTCATAATGCGTGTTGTACCAACGACCACTTCATTTTAATCAGAAGATGGCTTTGTTGGTGCAGCCCATGATTTGAATATCAAGAGGAGGGAGACTCTTCAAGGCGTCTAGAGCGGAGAGAGGAGTGCTAGTGAAAGCCTTTCTTTGGAGTCTGGTAAAAGCAGCGATCACGTATTTTCGAGAGAGCTTATTCCACCAGCAAACCGACATAGCCGTGTAGATCCAAAGGATCCTTTTCGGTGACAGACCCCATGTCTTGCCGATAGCTCCTCTACACTGCAAGAAGGCCGACAGGGTCTTAGATGCTTTCGACGTAACATGTCGATCCCAAATACTTAGCTTCTTTGAAAAATTGATTGTAATGCCTTTATGCACTAGATGAGTCAGATCAGGCAGTTTCCTGCTTCTCTTGAAGAGAACAACCTCAGTTTTGAGAGGATTGACTGAAAGCCAGTTGTCGATCACGTTTTGTACAGTACAGGTACATCATTCGTGTATGCTTGTACGTAGACGTTAAAACTATTGAGCGCGTTGAGCAGTGAGTCGACTAACATGCATCATAGCAGTGGAAACAGAAACAGCCTTGCAGAAAACCCCTGTTTACACCTGCCACCACATATTGGCCGCGGCCAGCATCCGCAATCCATGCTTCTATCCACAAAAACCAATGACTCGTCTCGAGCAACAACGTGTTTGATGGCAACATCCGTCACCACAACCGATGAGATATACCAGTAACGGCATATTGTGTTGTTCAGCTTACTACCAGCTTCGTTGATTGGGGCTAGTTGTGAACTAATTTCGATCGAGTTACCTGGAAAGTGAGACTCGTGCATGAGACGGAGAGTCTCTGCGGCATAGGTACCAGATTTTCTGAGTGGTTCCAGCCTGGTTGATCTTCCCCTTTAGAGGGCTTTGGCCAGCCTACTGGTCTCGCCAATAGATTTGACCTTTTCGCCAAAAGCTTTGTATGAGGCGTTTTTCGAACTCCAAATAGGCTTCTTAAAATCTTTTTGCTTTGACCTGTAAGGATTCCAATCTTCCTCCAAACTAGTCTTAAGAGAACTGTTTAAAAGTTTTCTGGTTTTCTTATAAAGTCGACATAGATCTGCAATCCACCAAGGAAGGGACGATCTGCTGGTTTGCTTACTTACTGGACATGCCATTTCGAAACACTTGGTGAAGGTGGTGTTCAAGTTCGGAACAGCTTCCTTAAGCTTTTGTTTTGTCCTGTTCGTAGGGGGAGCACTATTGTATGTATCGAGCCCTTTCTTAAATCGTGTCCAGTTGGTTTAATATGGATTCCTCCTCTTCAGCAAGGTCGATATCTCGCATTCGATTCTGAATTCGATGTTTCAATGGTCTAACTTCTCAATCTACATGACTATGATTAGGTCAATTGTACCGTATGAATCGGTTTCAAGCAAGTCTTAAAAAAATACCATACGTCACTTCTGCTTTTACTATGTAGATTCAAAGAAACTGTCTGCCTAGCATACCACGGGCTGATCTCTCAAAGCCATCTTCCATTTGAAGAAAAGTGGCCTTTTGTACAACACGCACTTGATGACCATGGCCCAACGCTGCTTTTTTAGGCATGCCGCTAGATTATTTGCCTGTGGAAATGTAGTCACCTTTCCATCAATTAGATATCATTCGTTGTTAAAAAAAAAAACTTCCATATGTCCTGCAAGCAAAGATCTAAGCAGTTCTGATGACAATGAACTATACTCTAAAGTGTAAGTGAAGTGGGGTAAGAATCTACATCTGTAGCGATGGTCAAGCTGCTTCCAATGTAGTTCAACTTTACTGAACGCAGTATTACTTACTTACTCAGGTGGCGCTATAGCTCAGAGTGAACCAGGCTCTCAACTAACAAGGCCTTCCAGTTAGTCCACTCTTTAGATAACTGCCTTAAGTTGACGCACTCCAAGTCGGTTGAGGTCCCCTCTTCTTAGGCGTGCTTCCTATGGTGGGTCTTCCTCTACTGCGTTCTCCCTCCGGGTTAGATTTGAAGACTCTGTTCGCTCTACATATCCTAGCTATCACAGCTGTCTGATGTGCAGTTTTCTGACAAATTCAATGTCGCTGTACACCTTGTATAGTTCGTTGTTGAATAATCCTTTTTAAAACCCGTCAACGCAAACGTATCGAACAATTTTTGAATTTTTCGAGATTTTTTCGCTCAAAACGACTGAGAATATCTTCATTTGCTTTCGTTAAAGTCCATTCTTCTGCACTATAAGGTAAGACAATGGTGGTCAAAACATAGATTCTCCGTAGTTTTCCAGGATAGAACCTTACTATTGATTTCTTGGCCCAAAGAAACAGCAATTAGCAAAGTTCTTCGTTTTATTTTTGCTGCAGTTTTGTTTGCAGAATTTATAGCAAAGCCAAGGTAGTCAAAGTCCTTTACTACCTCGAAATTCGTCGATATTGTGGGTCCATTTATGTTGACAGCATATACATATGTACTTGGTTTTGTCCTCATTTACCGCTAAACTAATAGAGAACGCACCAGTGACAGCCTGCTGAGCTCTGCTCCTCATAACATCGATATCATCGGTGTAAGCTAGTAGTAGCATACATTTTTAAAAGATTGTGTCTTCAGTAGTCGCTTGTGAATTTCGCGTAATTCATGCAAGTACGTTGCTTAAGAAGCCACACGACAGCGTTCCACCATATCCAAAGCCTTTGACGGAGCAGGGAGAGTTTTCAATCGTCAATCTGCCCTAACGGATGAGTTTGGCAGTGATGACAAAACTAGACATAGCTTTATATAGATGGACTCTGTAAATGCTCTCACATTTGACCTTAAAATCGATGAAAAAATGGTGTGTGCCGATATGGGCTTCTTGGGTTTTTTTCCAGGATCTGCCGGTTTGAAACTGCATTAATAGGGACCAATCAGGTTGTTAGCGAAGGGTTTCAGACGTTTACACAATATGGCAGGTAAGATCTTGTATGCGATGTTGAGAATACTTATGCGTCTTTAGTTGGCGTAGTTAAGGTGATCTCCTTTTTTGTGGATCAGTCAAACGTTGCTGGGATTTTACTTATTCTTCTAACCAGATCTGAAAAATGAGTTGGTGTATGTTGGTTGCAAGGTCAATTGATATTTCTTCTTAGCCACTGAGCTTCTTCTAATAGCGCAACATCATTTTAAGTCCGATAAACTCTTGATTATTGTCCTTCCATTAGTAGATTTGATCACCACCACCGTTCCGTATCTAGTAAACTTTGCAGCGAATTTTTTGTTGTGCCCTAAGCAGATAGCATGCTGCAGGAGAGATCGATTTATTTTGTCGAAGAGTGTAGTGTTCAACATTTGCTTTAGGTTATCTTCTAGCAACAGAGTGATACTAAACATCACAACCATCAGCAGCTACATTGTGTCTCTCCATTCTATCAAGTCGTTGTTACAGCATTCAGCATCATGTCCGCCCCTATTACAGGCCCATTGTATTTACGTCTCTTCTTTCCAAAGTCATGAAACACTAATAGACCATCACCTCTTGAAATATATTGAAATACCAAAACCAGGTCCGCTGGTGATTTAATGACATGTCTCACCGAAAAGTGAAACCAAAGCTTATATCAATCTGGTGAAATGAAGATATAGGGTGATTCATCGTCAGCTTTGGTTTTTAATGTAAAATAAAGTACATAAATTTAAAAGTAAACTTAAATTTTTTATTATCAGTTAAAAGAATAATTTATGGCATTTTTTGTTTTGAAAATAATATTTTGTAAATGTTGCCCACAACTACATCTGAGGTGGTCCATTTGGAAGGTCTAATTTTGGGTCACTCGTTCGAGCATAGCGACTGGTATCTCACTGATAACACGAGTAATATTGGCTTCCAAAGCATCAATAAGATAGCTACTTATTTCTGAAGATCTGAGACTTTACATTTCCTTAGAGAAAATACCATAGTCCAAAGGTGTGATATCTCACGTGAACACGTAGCAAAACGTGAAATTAAGTGCTCACCAAAATGATTTCTCAACAAGTCCATTGTTTCACGCGCTCTATTTCTCGAAACGCTGTCTTGTTGAAACCAGAGCTCACCGAGCACATATGCTTGAACTTCAGAAAGCACGTAGTTCGTTTACATTCTGATTTGTCTCATTTTTGAAGAAATATGGACCAATGATTCCACCAGCCCATAAAATACACCATACCGTTGTTTTTAATTGATGTAATAGTAGCTCTTGGTACTCTTCGGGTTGCTCATTAGACCAAATACGCAATTTTGCTTATTAACATATCCATTGAGCCAGAAATGGGCCTCATCACTGAAAAAAATTTCACGATAAAACATTTTCATTGAGTTTTTCCAGAGCCCATTCACTGAAAATATGACGCAAATTCAAGTCGCCTGGCTTTAATTCTTGCACAAGTTGAATTTTGTACGCTTTTAGGCTAGGCCACGGTCATGGTCTTCGCGTACACTCTCAGCTACAGCTGCTATAGTCTCTTTACTAGGTGCTGAATGTGATCTAACCGGTCGAGTATTATCCACTAATGTTAACTGGGACTCAAATAGTGGTTTCAGTAGGTCGATTATACGCACCGTAAGTTCCTCGAATCGCATGAAAAAACATTCTTCACAGAACGCTGATTTTCGTAATACAGCTGAACAATTTGGAGACACTGTTTTGTGTTAGTCTATCCGCGATGACTTGCCAAACGATACTGAACAAAAATAATACAGCAGTTTGATAGGAGTCAAGCGCAATCTGTCAAATAAAGCCTATTGAAAATCAAAGCTCACGACGAATCACTCTATACAAATAGTTGCACTTGATACCATATTTCTTAGGCATTTGACAGTGTTTCGTATCAGGCTTTTTTGTGGAAAATGTTTGCTTTTACCTTTCGGACGTTCAATTTAATATGTGTTGGACGGTTTCAAGTCTGATATGCAAAAAATAAATGCTAGCATGGAACAGCAGAGTAGAATTTTATCCAGCCATTATCCATGAATGCATTATCGAAGTCGAAAAACTTTCCATTCTCGGTATAACAACTTCTGTTAGAATGGCCACATATTCGATGTCGTCAAAAATGCTACGAAAGACCCAATCGTTGTAAGAAGAACTTCAGTTCCTCTTATCAGGCCTCAATATATTAGACATGTATCCGCCCAAAATTGGAGTACAATGTCCACATATGGTCAGATTCCTCTATAAGATTTAAAACAGTGCGATAAAACTCATAGCTGATGCCAATATTGCACAGTCAATTGACAATCTTAAATACCGATTTAACGTCTCTTACCTTACCTTGTTCTATCGCTCTTTTCACCACTAGTGCTCTCCATATAAATCGCCAGTAGCATTATACACCTTCAAACTTCTATGTTTCGTTTTGAATTTTTATGAATATACCCTCAACACGACTTTCGGACGTACTTTGAAATATCGTGATTCTTAGCTAAGCTCCGTGAAAATGACCTAAGAAGCTCTTCATTTTCAATCCATTGTAATTTGCAAACATTTAAAACCAACATACATCGGTACCTCTTTTCTCTTTTTTCTCCCTAATTTTTGTTCGCCCACGCTGTGTGCACACATTTAAAGGGTACTAGTAACCCTTTTAACGCGCGCTTGTAACAAAAAAACAATTTGTCATCAGAAACGGTTTTCATGAGAGTGCACTTCGGTGATCTTATTCAATATCTAAATCAGCGATATTGTGAGTTCACTCTCTTACAACGTGACTTTGATAAGATTGAACGAGATTACGATGACTCGAAGTTGTTTACAAAATTCAAAATAAATGCTCTGGTCAAAGTTTTACGTGCTTTTGTGCCTGTGCCATAACACCCAACTCGATATGAGGACGATAGCAATCTAGTGATCGTATCCGGCCCGGAAACTCCATGGGATGAGTCCAAATTTATGAAGAAAGATTCAGTTGCTTAAGGCTTGTTTTTGCTGCTACAGTACACCAGAATCCGATTACATGAACTGCTATAACCATTAGGTCTTTTACAATAGAGGGAATCTAATAACATCCAAAAGGCACAAAGACAAACATCTCGACGAATAGCCTGATCTTCGGGGACTGCACTCTAACATAATTATACCTCACTCAGACTCTTCTCCAACTCTAACAATCGAAAATTCACTCATTCTTCATATTTGGGACTTACTTGATGCAAGAACGCATCTGTTTCTCCTAGACATTCTTCTTCTTTGGAAAACCTTCGATCTTGGATAGAAAGCGTCTATCACGCACATCTGGTATTAAGCTTATAGAAGATTCAATCTTCATTAACGAATCAAAAAGATGACTTATTCGTAGAAATCCTACATTTTTCTCGATCAAGCATATTTTAGCAATGTGGATTGCATCTGTTTTGAGCTTCAACAGCCAGTTGAAATACTTGTCGACTGATCCTTTTGATCTTCTCGTCGTCTTTACATAATTCTGCCAACAGCAATTGTTGGGATCATTTCCACATATTCGCTTGCTATTGGACACAGGCTCTCAAGTTTTGTTTATAGCAGAACAAACTGTTTAACGCCTGGCTTTGTTACGAAAATGTCGGATTCCAACCACAGCAACTGCTTTAACCTTTTCCGGTGTAACCAATTCTTCACTCTCGCTTAAGTACTAATTTTATTAAAATTTACTATCATGTCATTTCAAAACTCATAAACAATTGTTTTGTTTCCTTCGTTTTTAATACTTATTACCTGAGTACTTACAATATTATAAGTAAATTAGATTATGTTTCTTATAGTCAGAAGTATTTTAAGTTTCACGTTAATTTTATTGTAATTTTACTGTAGTTTACATATTATTTTTATAAATAATTTATTGATTATAAAAAATTTTATTATAAATAAAAAGTGTTCATGTCTTAAATGTCTAATATTTCCTTTTGTGTAGAACCTAGTAAATTAAAAATAAATAAATATTTTTGAGTGCAGTAATTATTAATTCTACTTTTACACATTGTCAGTGAACCAGCAGTTACTCCATTCAATCCCTAGGAGTTGTATACATTACCTAGGTAAAGTATGTAATGGGCAATAATATTCATAATATTTCAAATATTGCCTAGACGTCCCAGATATTCTATACATTGCTTAGGTATTGCATAGAATAGCAGGATTATACAGATTACCGGTAACATTTAATTGCTGTGTAATAATGTTGTATTTGAACATTTTCTTATTCGATCTCGATCTCACGAATCGTTTTTCGCCGGTTTCCATCAGTTAATGCCTTTACTGTGGCCTCATCAGCTTCAACTGGCCTTTCAGGACGTGGTGCATCTTCAACATTAAAATTGCCCGATTGAAATTTTGTAAACCAGTTTTGGAACTGGCGTTCTACCAATTCATTTTCCAAATACACATAGGGGATAATTTTTTGCTTGAACAGTATGCTGTTTTTCGCATTCCATATTTGAAGGAGCACCAAAAAAAAAAAAACTACTGCGTAGGATCAATCGAATTTTTTCAGAACCAAGCCAAGTCAGCTATCAAAATACACCCTGCCTGACTCGAACTGCAACCAACTTCGGCTATAATTTCCAAATCGTTCATGATAGTGAGCTCAAATTTTGACACATGACATTTTTTTACTTACAAGCCCTTTAAACGATTTGCGTCTCGGTTGTGTTGAAATTTTTTTATCCGCGATGGAATTCAAACGTGATAGTGTGATTGGTTTATATTATTTGGCTGGAAAACCACAAGTACCTATCGTTAGAGCCCTCCAGCACCTCAACGTGAATAAATCATTTGTTTCTCGAACCACATCTCGATACCGTGATACTGGCAGCGTTGCAAGACACGTTGGAGATGGTCATAAAAAAACAGCAGCGTCGGCAGAAATGCTTCGGAAAGTGAAGGCTCGAATTGAGCGAAATCCTCGTCGAAGTGGAAGAAAAATGACTCGTGAGCTCAACATATCGTTGGAACGAATGCAACAGATACTGAAAAATGAGCTTAGGCTCAAGTCATTGAAGTTTCAAAAAGCACACGATCTTACACCGCAACAGAAAAAAGTTAGAGTCGAAAGAGCGAATGAGTGGTGAGTTGCCGAATTTGGTTTTTTTCCGATAACTCGGAAGAACCCTTTGTTATAGAGCAATTTGTCAACAAACAAAATGACCGAGTTTACTTGCCAGAGAGGTCTTTCGAAAATGTACACCTCCGGACGGCCATCAGAAAGCACCGATGGTGATGGTTTGGGCCGCCACAACCGCCGATGGTCGCTCTTCGCTCGTATTTTTGTACCGTGGAGTCACGCGATCGTATACCGTGAAACTGTCTTAGAGGAAGTATTGAAGCCTTTGGCAAACAATCATTTCGGTCATGAGCATTTCAACAAGACTCGGCACCGTCTCACAAAAAAACAATGTTCCACACTTCATTTCTTCGACACAATGGATTGCAAATTCTCCGTGTGCAAATCCAATGGATTTGTCTGTGAACCAAAGTTTGGACCACATCAAACAAGCACTTCGCCGGGAATGGGCCAAAATACCGCAGAGCCACTTGCGTGCAGCGTGCGATGCTTTCTTCGGTCGTCTTAAGATTTATTAGATGGTAACGTATTAATTATACGAGGGCTGTTTGATTTTTTAGGTTTTGACAAATATTATATTTTCCAATATAATTCCCCTTCAACTCAGTACATTTTTCCCAGTGGTGCTGTAAGAACCCTCCGTATATAACGGCTTTTGTTGGGCTGTAAAATACTGCTCCGCGGCAGGGATGACTTCCTCGTTCGACCTCTACTTCTTTCTGGCGAGTAATGTTTTAAGGTTTTGAAACAAAAAGTATTCACAAAGAGCCAAATCACGATCCGGTGCGTTATCGTGGTGGAACAGCACTTTTTTTCGAATAATTGGTCGTTTTTTCCTCAAATCGGCATTGAATTGGCCCAATAAATGGACGTTTCTGTGATTGTTTTTCCCTTCTTAAATATTAAACGTAGATAACACCTCGCGCGTCCCAAAAAACGGTGGCAACCACCTTTGGAACACGTTAAATTTGTTAAAACCCATTTCCATTCTATTTCTACTGGTTTTTAGTCTTTGGTGTGAATCCATGTCTCATCGACGGTCACGAAATGACTTAGAAACTCCTCTGGATTTCGATTAAACTGGATCAAGCACGTCTTTGAAGTGGTCTGACGAATGCGTTTGTTCTACGGTGTTAGCAGTTTTATCATGCAAAAAAAATGTTATGCAGGATATGGCTAACGCATTCAGTTGAGATGCCTGCTATCTCAGCCAACTCGCGAATTTTCACTCGACCGCCTGCCAACACGGGATCATAAATTTTGTCCACGGTTTCCTCCGTGGTAACCGTTTTTGGGCCATCTGAGCGCGGTTCATCAAAAACCAACGTGCGGCAACGACGAAACTCTGCAAACCAATGGTAAACTGTGTTACGGGAAGGTTTATGAGTCCCATACACACCATTATAGGCTTGATTTACTCGCCAACTTTTTGTGTAAACGAACGGGGTTTTTGGCGATTGGGGCTAGGAAAACATCTTTGATAAGGTTATCTGGTTCTGGAACGAAGGCAACATAGCTTGGAAACCTTGTGTATCTGTGTTATACGCAAATTTTCATTTTTTTTTTTTTTTTATGGTTTTATACTGCCTACGCATGAGCCAGTTTTTGGTTACTGTGTCATGGCAGGTAATCGACAACCATCTGTCTCTAGCTGAGGTTGCTCTAAATTTTGAGATGGGACAGTGTTTCCCGATGTTGTCCACCTTTTGGACTCTTCCTCACTAGCTTGATCTCCTGGTACATAAGAATCTACTCTGAGTACATGGAATACATGATAACGACCTTGTATTGGGCCATAGTATCCCTGTAGAATTGCCCTGATGTGCTAGGCTGCTCCTGTGCAGTCTCCATCCCGCCCGATTTTTTAGGCAAACTTTCTTTTATTTCGCTTCTACTTAAGCTTTTTACCGCTACTGAGTTGGATTTGTGAGCCAACTCTTCATACACTGTCTCCTTTGGGCGTGCCCCCATATGTGTCTTTAAGTATTTAGTGCGAAGTTCTAAATTCTTGCTGTTTGTCAATAGATTGCTTCAGCAGTAAGTGCTGGTCGATTTTGACATAACCAAAACGTCATGAACTAAGCATAAGCATGTGGTAAGCAAACCGTTTTACCACATTTGTGATTTTGTTTTGGTGTCGTATACTTTTGTGAAAATGTTTGATTTTGTGCCAAATAATACTCATTTACGGAAAGTTTTGATTTTCTTCTTACATTCAAAGAAGAACGTCGAGAGCTCCAAAAATTTTTCGGAGATGCTGCTCTAATTGAAACAACGTGCCATGGTTGTTTCCAAGGCTGCAAGGACGGTGATTTCGATGTTGATTATCGTTTGTGTAAGAGAAGGCCAAAATCCTTCAAAGACACTGAATTGGAAGCATTGCTCAATAAGAATCCATGCCAAACGCAAGAAGAGCTTACTTCAGCATTAGGAGTTACCCGCCAAGCCATTTACAAGCGATTCCGTGCTTTAGGCACGGAAAAACAAGGAACTTGGGTACCTTATGATTTGAAGTCAAAGGACGTTGAGCGTCCTTTTTAAAGCATGTGAACAACTGCTCTAGTGGCAAAAAAGGAACAGTGTTCTTCATCGCATCATGGCGGATGATTAAAAATAGATTTATTACAGGAACTCCAAGAGAAGAAAGTCATGGGGACATCCCGATTCTGCTTCTATGCCGTCCAGTTGAAACCCAACGAAACCATCACTGGGATGCAGTTTCGACTTCCATTGGTACGATTGAGCCGAGCACTGCGTGAAAAATAGTCACAATGCGAGCAGAGACACGAGAAAGTGATTCTACAGCATAACAACGCTCGACCTCACATTGCCAAGCCCGTTAAAACCTACATGGAAACGCTCAAATGGAAAGTCCTACCTAATCCGCCATATTCCTCAGATATTGCACCGTTCGATTATAACTTCCTCCGTTCGATTGCACATGTTCTGGCTGATCAGCTGATCAGCTGCTCCGCTTATATGAAGACATCAAAAAATGGCTTGATTCGTTGATAGCCTCAAAAGATAAACACTTTTTAAAATAACGGTATTTAAACTCTGCCGGAAAGATGAGAAAAAGTTGTAACTTTGAATGATTCATTTGTAACCATTTTTTCACAATAAAGTTGCATTAGTTGCGCACTTAATAACTGTGCGTGTGGTCTATATTTTTACTTTATTCCTGCCATAGGAAAGTTATCTATGGACCTGCCACATTTGCAAGCGCTGAGCGCACATTTTGAGCATATCTGGCTCTTTCCTGATTTCTAAGTCGGTATTTGCTACCATCTCTACATGCAAGTGTCAGGCTGGTTACTATACGCTTGCGCTCGCTATCTCATAGGGACATTACGGTCCCGATGCACATTTTTTAGTTCCCTGTAGCATTTAGTCTTCGGCACATATTCCAAAACACATTGACTTGGGAAATTAGATTTTTGGTCCACGGAAGTGTGAGAACCTCTACTATTTTTCGTGGTCTTCTTCTATCCGCCGTCGGGTCGCTTGAGAAACTCGTATTTTATCCTAACCTCTATATCACCAAAAACGCACTGAATCTCGGATCTAAGGGCATATAAGATGAGAAATATTTATGAGGCATAAACTATACGACCTCGAAGGACAATTCACTGGTCCATTTGCGATATAATGTTGTCTTTTAATTGACTATATAGTGGACGAACAAAAACCGAATGTCAGGATCTTCGCTGAGTTGACAACTCCACATCTTCCGTCACAATATCATTCACTGTGGCTACAGTTTCTTCTGTACGCACATTACATTGACGCATTGTAAGCTTTTGATCTTGTAGAGTGTATGTGATACAAAATTTATAATATAGTGAATAGCGAGCGACTTAAAGAACAATTTTCTAAATTACTTTGAATAAAGGTGTACGTGTATTAATCATGGATTGTCAAAAATGTCAAGGAACTGTTAAAAAAACATCGCTTAAAATGGAGAGAAGACGTGCCCAATGTTCATGACTATCAAGTTCGTAAATCAAATAGCTTAGTCGATCATTTGGCTTAGAAACAGTTCGTAATCGTAAATCTCTATCCAAGGTATCCAAGATATCCATAGCGGCATACATTCATTGCGCCAAAAAAAAAAAAAAAAAACACACAGATAAGAAAATGCTCGTTATGACACCATAAATTGTTTAAAATAAAGCCCTATAAACAATCTTCCTAAACCGTAAGAAATAAATTTCCATAAAACAATTGTTCACTTGCTATTCTTTCTTGTGTTTACTGATAAAATTAGGATTACAATTCACTACAAAGATAAGATATTATCAGTTCACTGACAGACAATACTTTGTTGTCCTCAGTCTTTTCTTCTAAAATATCGCCGACTGTCACCATTGTGACACCTCACTGACATCCATAACATTTTTGTTTTGTTTTTTTTTTATCATTTTCATCATTTCATTGTGAAATTTGAGTAGCAATTTTCAGTAAAACTACAACATTGCTATAGTAAATGCTCCTAAAGTTAATATGGTTGCAACGGCACTTATAAAACCCTTATCGTCGTCTGTCAGACCTTGTCAATGAGTTACTGTGTATTTTAGGAAAAAAAAATTTATAAAAAACCATTAAAATTACTATACGTTGTATCTTGTTAGTGGTGTTTACCAGTTTTTATTGTACACTGCTAATTTTCTAAATCGGTCGAAATACTCATACCTAGTAAATGATAAAAAGAACACGTTTCTGATATTGAATACCGTTGTACAGGGTGCAATACAAGCCCAAAATAGAAGCTTTGATTACTACAAATTTGAGAAAAGATACTCGTACTACGTTTGATAGTTTAGAGTTGCTGTTGAACTATTGAGTGTCTTTTGAAATTGGAGATACTTTTTCTTTTACAGTTCTCTTCTTAGTTTTGGCTTGTAATATTATCAAATTGTCCCTGACTTAAGGTTCTAAACCATCTTGGGTCACTTATAGTACAGATTAAAAGCAGTTCTCATTCCAAGTTTATATACAACTAGCTAACAAGTGCGGTAAGGTTGAGTATTGTAAAGTTGTGTTAATATTTTGGACCATTTCAATAGGAAAAATATAAGAAAAGCTTGTAGGTAAGTTTGTATTTGCCATTAATCGCATTAGATATCTAAGATGAAGCTATAATTAATCAATAAACTTAGATGATAGTCACGTAATACGAGCGTGGGGCGAAGACCCTTCTGTACAGCAACTAGATTGACCCGTTGTGAACCTTTTTATTAGTTAGTGAATATTTTCAGAATTTGGAACAGTCCTTTCTGCGATATTGCCTTCAGAAGCTTTTCATAAGATCGAATTTGTTTAGAAGTGTTGTTCGTCTACGTACAACTGCTGGACAGTTGGTAATTAAGAATTCCATAGACTTCTTAGATTCACAGCAAAATCTACATTTGCTAGTGAAGATGATTCCGAATTTGTAAAGATATTTACCACCAATCGTGTTAAGTGATCCAGTAGTACTGTGCATAGTGTCCTTATTTGTTTCCTATCAAGAAGAACGGCTAGTTCGGCTTTCTTGTTATCATAATTTTGAAATTCTTTTGAACGATTAAGAACATCTAGATAACTCCAGTATTTGACTGTCGTTATCACTGGAGAGCTTGGGCAAAGTCCGCTAAGTGGACTTTCTGCGCCTTCTTGGCCTGGTGATTCGCCTTTTCATTCCCATCATGACCTTCTCGCCCATACTCATACCAGTGAGACTTCGTACGGGGTGATACCGAAGGGAGCAGTGCCCGGTTAGAAATCCAACCAGGCTTCTGACATCATTCCTTTTGAGTTGTAAGGATTCTTTTGAGATCTTGCGAAAAGGTTTGATGACTCTTTTAGCCTGGCGAAGCCGTGGGATGTTTTTGCACTGAGATATACACATTTTGTTCTTCCAGTTAATTGCTTAAATTGGGATGTTACAGAATAGCTCAGTGCCGTTGAAAGGTTGAGCTATTTGATTACCGGCAATACCTTTAAGGCCAGTCACCCACCGAAGTTTTAATTTGTTCTTATGAGAGAGATCTGTAGTGTATTTAAGCAATGCAAGACTGATTTGGAGTCAATGAGGTTGGAGCCTAATGCTTTAATGGCTTCTTGACTGTGGATAAGGACAAACTTCATTCTCTTATAGAGAACGAGACTTGCGCACACCTTACTGGCATGTAATTCCCCTTGAAATACGCTGGAATCTTTTCCCATTGGTTGCGAAATTCTGGTGTTCTGAAATTCCAGCACTCATCCCGGTTGATCCACCCGTATACCACTTGTTACCTTTAAGGCTGCAGGGGGCGGGGGGTAGTTCCATGCTTCTGGGCTTGGTATCACAATATTCAATTTCTGTCCAAGCATAGAGTCTTAACTAAGTTGTTGTTTACCGCGCAGATTATAAAAATTAATTTGATCCATGTGATCTGAGTAATCATAGTCACTCCTGTTTGTAGTAGTTTGACTATGCTGCGAAATGCCATCTTATTCATAAATAGATGGAGTGGCTTTACCAATATAGGCTTCTATGGGCGCATTATATGAGGCATGTGTGAATTACGCTGATGCAGATGCATGTAAGTCTTTGTAGCTGCTGCGGCTTTTTTATGGCAGATTTTTTTCTTTTGTTTTGTTCCACCATACCGGTATGAAGTGAGCGTTAAGATACAAATGTCTCGATAGGGAACATTTATTGTGAATTTTGTACCAGAAAATGATGACTTACGGAAAGCATTAATTTTTTGTTTTAATTTGAAGAAAAGTGCTGCAGAGTCGCATTGAATACTTCTCGATGCATCCTTATCAGAAACAACATGCAAGAGATGGTTTCAACGGTTCAGAGATAGCGATTTTGATGTGAGAAACCAAGTACGTGGAAGACCACCAAAAAAGTTTGAAGACGCCAAATTGCAAACAATATTGTTTGAAGATGACACTTTGAGTCAGAAACAAATGGCAGAAATGTTAAATGTTGCACAACAATCAATTTCTGATTGGATTTGAATGAGTTCATTCAGTAGTACAAACGATAAAAGTACTCCAACTTGAGGACAGCCTTTTACAGAAGTAATAATCAATTTATACATTCGTACTTTTTGTCGTAGGATTGATTTAAGGCACTTGAACAAAAATATGATTAGAAAAAGGTCATTGCTTGTATAAGCGAAACAAATTATCGGTACTTTGTGAACTTGGAGATTATTCAACGACGGATATGTCCTATATTTAACAAAGCCACCTTAGATCTCTTTCCACTTGAGCATTCAACATAGATAATATCTTTCATTTCAGCGAAGATATACTGGGACGGACGGCCCTTACGACAAAGTCAATTTCATTCTAAAGGCGATTTTGTTCGTTTTTGTATCTTCCTTTCGAATTTAAGTTTATTCAAATGAAAATGCCTCCAAAAGCCTTTCTCGAAGCAAAAAAAAGGCATTTTCATATTTTTAATAAAATCCATTTCTATGTGTGTGATAGCGATGTCTGAACTATCCCTGAAATTAAAAAGATTTTTTGACAAATTTGGTCAAAATGAATCTCGAATCTGGGAACTGATACGTGCTTGCAAAGGGAGTGCGCCACAGATTGTTCTTCTTCTTCTTTCCTACATTTTCTTCAAAAATCTTTGTGATTAATTGTTAATAACTGCGCGTGTCTTCCATTGACAGATATGTATCTTTATCAGTATGGAAGTATGAGGTTGATCAGCTCTCTTGATCGTTCGGGATCAAGTAAGGGTCTTTTTTTTAAGCTGGAGGTCTAAAACCCTGTATGACGCCGGTTCTAAACACTAACTGACCACAGCGCACGTAAGATCTAAACTTTGCAGCACTCGACCGTATTGCCGCTGAGAACATGATTATAGAACACGCAGCTCTAGAAAAAAACAGTTTTTAATTCTGTTGTTGGTCTTCGAGATTACTCATCAGCCTTGTTGTTCAGGATTCTGTTCGAAACAGATCACTAACATTTTACAGAGTTAGTCCAGTATCTCAATCTGATAAAGACGTTTCATAACTCGTTTCCAATTCACCGAATTAGACGCGTTCAACACGTCCAGGGTCAGAATGGCGCATCATTTCTTAGTGCCTCCTTTCAAGCAACAGCCCTGTAATTGCGTCCACTGTTTCAATTCCTAAAAGGGTTATATTACAAATGTTACACTCAAGGATTTCTCTTGTTACTGCAATTATATATTTCTATAGATATAGGACTTATAGCCGTTATACAGCAAGATACGACATATTATGGTATCCACTTTTTATGCAAGAATTTGGAGCGAACTAATATCGAAACACAGTACTCAGATAAAGATTTATTGTACTCCCAGAGAAAGTGATCCACCTGTCCTTCACTAGGAAATGAATCCTGCAATGCTTGCTGTGAAAATGATGATGACACCGCGTGGCACTATCTCTGTGAATTTTCGCCTTACACTCACATGGTGGGTCCTGGTACTGTAAGCGCTTACCCATCTTTTTATGTAAGACTTAAAGATTTCATTAAAAGGAACTTACAACGAGTTCCATTTACTAGTTCTTTGTCTGAGTGGTCTGTTTCGACAGAAAACAATTCCACGATGTGGTGTTATTTATTCCTGGTACAATTAAAAGGAGCAGCAGGGAAATCGCTGACGTCTAAGAGATACGGAGAAGAATTCGTTTCGTCTGCCGGAATCTTGGAGTCATGTTATCTGTAGTTATGCCCACTTGAAACTCATGCAAGCATTAACCGAGGATGCGGCTATTCTGAATGCAAGTTAACGCAAGCCTTTTTTTTATAATCTCGCGCGCGCACCAAGGGGATATGAATACCTTTTTACTGGCTTTTCTCCAGGGCGCGGGCGGGTGGTGTAGTAGTTTAAAACTCAGGTGTATTAGGTTTCGATATTTTTTTCAGAGGTGGTTGTCAAAACTGGACAGGACGAATCATTGCATCTTCAACCAGTGGGTCTTAGGTACGTGCTAGTTGTTAGTTCGTTACATTTAGCCCAATCAGCAACCACTCCAACATCAGTGTAATGTCTTCATGTCAGAGTTGACGCCGACGGGATTTTCATATCACCACATACAAATTCTATGAAAAGACTTTTTCACAGAATTGCCTCGCACGGGATTCGAACCCGCGACCTTCTGCTTGAGAAGTCTTTGCGTATACCACTACACCACGGCCACCCTTAGTATCTGGGAACCAAGAAGGACTTATTTAATGCAGCTTTTTGACTGCGTTTGCAAAAGCCCTATATTCTCGATCTAGCTAAGCAATAGTAAGAGGACTCAACAAGGCCTTACTCCATGTTTGGCTGTTGTTACATATGCAAATGCTTCACCCTTCACCTATTCCCAAACATAGAAAAATTCGGTTCCGAACTTTCGAGACAGTAGGAGATCTGTTATCATTGCATCAGTTGGTATATCTATAGGGTTTTCTAATAACGACTTGACAATTTATTTTTTAAATAAAAGGCAAACCATTTGAGATATTTCAAAATCTTTATTATTGGCTTGAAGTACAATCAAAGCATTTATGAATGGAACTCGACTTCTTTTATATGGCCACCGCGGGCACGTTTGCAGCGGTCGATTCGTTGGACCCAATTTTCAACGACTCGGCCATACATTTTGGCCGAAACGGCCGCTATTTCGAGTTCAATGTTGGCTCTGAGCTCTTCCAACCTTTTCGGCGTATTGGCATAAACCAATGACTTAACGTAGTCCTACAGAAAATACTCAAGCGGCGTTAAGTCGCACGAACGAGGCGGCCAATCGACTGGCCCATGTCTTGAGATAACACGTTCACCATACTTACTCTTCAATAAATCGATTGTAGCGTGTGCTGTGTGGCACCATCCTGTTGAAACCACATGTCGTCCAAGTCCATATCTTCCAATTCGGGCCAAAAATAATCGGTGATCATGGCGCGATAACGCTGATTATTCACAGTAACGTGAATGGCCCAAAAACACCGCTGGCATGCAAACCGCACCAAACAGTTATTTTTTGTTGATGAAGTGGTGATTCATGAAGCACATGTGGGGTTTCACCCAACCAATAACGCATATTTTGCTTATTGACAATTCCATTGAGCCAAAAATGAGCTTCGTAACTGAAGATGATTTTGCGATGAAATTCATCATCTTGGCGCATCTTCTCCAGAACCCAATCGGAGAACGTACTTCGCTTCAAATGGTCCATCAGCTTCAATTCTTGAGTCAGCTTGATCTTGTATGAGCGATGCCCAATTCTTGGGAACGCCGTGGAATTGACTGATTTTGATCGTTTGCTACGGACGTCTGAACGGCAGCGATATTTTCGACACTTCGACCAGCCCGTTGTCTCACTGACACGGCAACATCACACAACGAATATGTAGACTCAAATTTTTGCACTAAACTTGTTATTGCCTGTCTACTAGGGCGAGAATTACGACCGAAAATTGGAGTTAACGCTCTTAAAGTTGCAGTCACCGACTCCGCATATCTGTAGAAAATTTTTATAATTTGCAGACGTTGATCGTTAGTGTACTTTACCATTATGAAAATGTTGAGCTTACTGAATAAATTGACAGTGACAGTTTGATGAAAAGTGAAAGAGTGCGTTCACAAATTAAACTCAAAGATGTCAAGTTAAAAATATGCCAGGCAAAGCAATTGGCAAGAATATTGTTGCTTGCTCCCGGCGCACATTTAATGTTCTTATTTTATATCTTCTTTATTTTGTATCTTACGAAACAAAAGATGGCTAACTAGCCATTCAACTTAATATTTATATATATATGTAAATGTACTATATATGTCTTGTGTTTGCAAAACTTAAATATTTTTAGCAGAAGATAAAAACTAAAGCTGTTATAATGAGAGTGTTAACTTTTCGAGAAACTAAGACGTTTATCCTCTTAAGTTGAAGCATGATGCTTCATCGTAAAAAAGTGTCAAGCCGTTCCTGTTGGTGTCAGGCTCTACTTCTGGTATTGATCTCTCATTTATAATGTTGCATGGAGAAAGAAAATGATTGTCTTCAAAGCTGTCTGTTAGGTTTGAATCAAACAAAGGTCTTAATATATTAATGTGTTCGGATGGTATTCAGGATATTCAGTGCGTTTAAGTTTAAAAAGGGTGACTGACTCGAACTGCAACTTTTTAAAATGCTATAGTTTTTTTATTTTTTGATAAATTTTATTGTACCAAAGCAAAAAATATTGGAAAATACATGAATTTTCAAATTGTATCAGAAGTTTTCAATATGTCCACCTTTGGCGCGAATAATGGCCTTGAGACGGTTGAAGAAAGCATCGCACGCTGCATGCAAGTGGCTCTGAGGTATTTTGGCCCATTCCCGGCGAAGTGCTTGTTTGAGCTGGTCCAAACTTTGCTATTTTTGTAGTGCCAATCTTTGTTTTCAAAATATCCAGACAGAAAAACCCAAGGGATTTGCATCCGGAGAGTTTTCAATCCATTGTGTCGAAGAAATGAAGTGTTGAACGCTTTGTTAGACGCTTTTGTTTACCAAGGCATCTAAGACAGTTTCACGGTATACGATCGCGACCATCAGCGGTTATGGCGGCCCAAACCATCACCGTCGGTGCTGCCTGCTTTCAGGTGGCCGTCCGAAGGTGTACATTTTTGAAGGACCTTTCTGGAAAGTATACTCGTTCATTTTGTTTGTTGACATATAGCCCTATAACAAATGGCGAGTTATCGGAAAAAACCAAATTCGGCATCTTCGCGCTTTCGACTCTAACTTTTTTTCTGTTTCGGTGTAAGATCAAGTGTTTTTTGAAATTTTATTGGCTTGAGCGCAAGCTCATTTTTCAGTATGTGTTGCATACGTTGCAACGATATGCTGAGCTCACGAGCCATTTTTCTTCCACTTCGACGCGGATTTCACTCAATTCAAGCCTTCACTTTCCGAACCATTTCTGCCAATGTTGCTGTTTTTTTATGACCACCTCCAAGGCATCTTGCAACGCTGCCAGTATCACGGTAACAAAATATGGTTAGAGACACAAGTGTTTTATTCTCATTGAGATGCTGGAGGGCTTTAACGATAGCTACTTGTGATTTTCCAGCCAAATATAAAGTAATCACACTATCACGTTTGAATTTCATCGCAGGTAAAAATTTTTTAACGCAAATCCTTTAATGTCATATGTCATTTGTCAAAATTTGAGCTCACTGCCATGAACGGTTTGAAAATTATAGCAGTCTGAAGTTGGTTGCAGTTAGAGTCAGTCAGGGTGTTTATTGGAGGAGTGCCGTTGTTTTGCAGTCTTCATATATTATCTTACTTGCGAAATATTTTTTATTCGCTCTTCTAAATTTGCCACAGCAAAATCTAAGAATTTTCCTCTCAAATTTTTCAAGTTCCTTTGTTGTTGTGGGTGAAATAGTAAACCAGGAGCAGAACGGGTTCTGCTGCCAAGATCGGTCGAATCAAAGTTTTATAGATGAGAACTTTTGTATTTTTGGGCATTCCTTTTGAATGAAGTACTGGCTTTAGCCTCGCCGTAACAAAGTTTACTTTACATAATATCTTTCTAGCGTGTTTATTATTGTAAAAGGGAATCTATTATGAAAGTTAATACCTTAGTATTTAATTTCAGATCGCAGTCGGTTGGGTACGTTATTAATTTTTAAGGAGAGTCATTTACTCTATTTAACTGTCATACAATGACCTTTTCCACTAGCGTTTCAGAAACATGTAAGACTACATTTTTCAGTGTTCATACAGGGTTTTCCAATAGGGACTTGACAACTTTGAATTTAATTTGTGAACGCACTCTTTCACTAATCATCAAACTGTCACTGTCAATTTATTCAGTAAACTCATCATTTTCATCATGGTAAAGTACACTAACGAGCAACGTCTGCAAATTATAAAAATTTTCTACAGATATTCGGAGTCGGTGACTGCAACTTTAAGAGCGTTAACTCCAATTTTCGGTCGTAATTATCGCCCTAGTAGACAGGCAATAACAAGTTTAGTGCAAAAATTTGAGTCTACATATTCGTTGTGTGATGTTGCCGTGTCAGTGAGACAACGGGCTGGTCGAAGTGTCGAAAATATCGCTGCCGTTCAGACGTCCGTAGCAAACGATCAAAATCAGTCAATTCCACGGCGTTCCCAAGAATTGGGCATCGCTCATACAAGATCAAGCTGACTCAAGAATTGAAGCCGATGGACCATTTGAAGCGAAGTACGTTCTCCGATTGGGTTCTGGAGAAGATGCGCCAAGATGATGAATTTCATCGCAAAATCAACTTCAGTTACGAAGCTCATTTTTGGCTCAATGGAATTGTCAATAAGCAAAATATGCGTTATTGGTTGGGTGAAACCCCACATGTGCTTCATGAATCACCACTTCATCAACAAAAAAGAACTGTTTGGTGCGGTTTGCATGCCAGCGGTGTTTTTGGGTCATTCACGTTACTGTGAATAATCAGCGTTATCGCGCCATGATCACCGATTATTTTTGGCCCGAATTGGAAGATATGGACTAAGACGACATGTGGTTCCAACAGGATGGTGTTACAAGCCACACAGCACACGCTACAATCGATTTATTGAAGAATAAGTATGGTGAGCGTGTTATCTCAAGACATGGGCCAGTCATTTGGCCGCCTCGTTCGTGCGATTTCATAAGTCATTGGTTTATACCAACACGCCAAGGACGTTGGAAGAGCTCAGAGCCAACATTGAACTCGAAATAGCGGCCGTTTCGGCCGAAATGTGTTACCGAGTCGTTGAAAATTGGGTCCAACGAATCGACCGATGCAAACATGCCCGCGGTGGCCATATGAACGAAGTCGAGTTCCATTCATAAATGTTTTGATTGTAAATCGTGCATTTTTTAGATCTCAGGTTTTGGATAATTTTATTGCAAATAAGAAGAATGGCATGTTCAGTGGAATGTTCTTTTCTGAACCCAAATTGAGTTTGGGGAATAATGTTTTTATCCTCACAGAAGATATTGACTGGTTGGACTTTTTTGAAGAGTTTTCCAATGTTGGGAAGCAAAGATATAGGTCGAAAGTCTTTTATTTCTTTGGCAGATTTATTTTTAGCTATCGGTAATAATTTTGCTATTTTGCATGCTGAGGCAAAGTAGCCATTATTAATGCAATAATTGAGTAGGGATGACAGTAAAACATCGTGTGAATGGCAGCATTTTCGCAGAATAAAGTTAAATATTTCATCAAATCCTGAGGATTTTTTATTTTTGAGGCCTTTTCTGAACATTTTTACATGTTGAGGTGATTTGAAGGGTGGAGTAGCTGGATTATATGACAGCCTGGATGGCGAAAAGGTGGTAATTTCCGGATTGTTTTCAGGTAGGCGAAATTCGGTTACCTTCAAAAGAAATTTGTGTAAGTGGGATTGTTAATTTAGAACAGATATAACATCATCAATTTCGAAATTTGATATATTCCTTTCGGACGGTATGTCTATCAGGGAAATGTTGTTATTCTAAACGCTTCTCAATTAGTATTTTTAAGGCTAGATGGTCCTATTGTGAGTAACAAAAGGGAAGAATAATAACCAAATCCTACATGTAAAGATATACCAAAGTGGTCGGATGGTTTAGAAAACGTTGTACAGTAGTTTGATTATCCACTGCTATTAATGTTTGAAGACAGGATAAAGAAGTCAATGAAGGAAAAGTCGGGCCATCCGAAGGAATAATGTCAAGGTTCAAATAAGCGCAATTAAAAAACCAGTCATAGCCGAAACCAGAAAAGCCAACACAACAATGAATTTGTGTTCAGCAACTTTGATATATCTTGTTTTCAGAGTGGGCAACTCTGCGCTCATATTAAGATGCTGAAAGCTTTTCTGGTCACTCGTCATGTAATAGTGTGAAATCCTGTGTGAATATTATAAAAAGTTCAACACGAAAAGTTTCCTCTCTTTCACTTGTCTGAACTCATTTAAAAATATAAGCTCACTGGTAACAATACCGTGTTAATTTATGTAACCTTGTTTAATTGTTACAATCAAAAATGTGTCAAGTTTCAGACGATTTACAACATTCTATAAAATTCTTGCTATTCGATGCGAAATTATAGAAACTTGTGCTACTAATCAAAATCCAATCGATAGTCGAAAGAAATCATTACCGAATAAATTTAATCTAGTAACTCCTAAGTTTATCACATGAAATGCAATAAATTGTCGCTAATACTCCAAGGGTACACCCTCATCAAGACACGTATTAGTAAGTAATCAGAAACCGTTCATATGCTAGGGGAGAAAAATGATTGCACTCGACACACCGTCCAACAATACACCCTCTACACCTCATGTTCATGTTTAATGGCTACGAAATTCCATATGTCAAACAACAATTGGTCTAGTGTCGAAGAATTCTTATTAAAAAAAAAAAATCTAATCGATCAGATCGGCGATAAGCACTCATTGATACCTTAAATAAAAAAAAATCTGATTAGCAAAACCCCTTCAATACTGCTCTAGTAGTTGTCCGATTTGATAGAATGCAACTCCGTCAAGGTAAAAGTTTTAACCTCATAGATCTCATGAAAAACAATAACAACAAACACTCGTATTCAGTATCGGATTTCGTATCCGTACGTGTTAGTGCAATAAGCAATAATCGGCACAAAATAAAAATGACAAAAATGTCAAACCTTTCTTCTGGGAGGATTTACCTGCATACGAGTATATTTGTGCGGATCTCTGATTGCTGGGCAATTGACAAGCAGATAATCGCTATATAAACACTCCCTGTTCAATTTATCTCAACATTGTTATCAAAGACTTAATGTGTGTTGGCACATTAACCGAGATAATACGCAGAACCGTTAATAAAAACTCAATTACAATGGTCATAGAAGTTAGTAGGATAACATTCTTAGCTTTGACGAATAAGCGATCTCAAACAAAGCCTGAGAGTTCTATAATCTATTTGTTTTAAGGTACAAATTGAAATTGGAGTTATTTGGAGAAAAATATTTTTTGTATAATAAAACTGTGTAACTAAGTGTAATTAAGTGAAAAGTTGTTGTGTTAAGCTAAAAAGGTAGATCGTGGAAAGGATACCTGAAAATGGGCACTAAGTCCACTTTTATTTAACATTAATAAATCTTGTCCTTCAAAGTGGTGTCTTACACAATTTTTTTTTTATAAAATATGCCGACTTAATCGCTACATTGTGCAACATTTTGATTTGCTAAAAAAAAAAATTGCAGTTGAAATTATTTTTTTTTTTTTGCGTTTCTAAGCCATTTTTTCTACTGATCTGGTTTTTCCGAGCCATGCCTCTCTCGCTCAACAGTTTTGGTCCTGGTTTAGTTTACAAATTTAATATCGATCGAGGAATTTTAACTTTTTTACACAATAGGTGATGATTTACCACAAGACTCTGTGATTGGCCCTCTTCTATTAAATTTAATTTAACTTGTTTTTCTTCTTCTTTTATTGATTGGAAAGGGTATCACGTATAATTAAAACTTTCGATACGTATTTCCTCTACGTATCTGCATTGCTATTTTAGAACCACTCTGCAGAACACTCTATTTAGAATCACCTCAGTACCGGGGCCAAGAGTTTGCTGATGTTTCTTCTGCCAGAAAATACACCGTTTGAATGAAAATACCCCACACTGAATGTATTTGATTCGTGGTTAACCACAGAGCCTAAGCATTTAAAAAAATGTTCACACATCGGCACGATGACTTCTATCAAGGTTTGGGTTTGTGATTTTGGAAAAATGAAAATGCAGATTTATGGTCTCAGTATGACTAATTCGTAACCAGTTATCTTCCAGTACATTTATCCAATAATTAAAATTGATGGACTATTATGTTGTTACATATAAAAGTTCATAATAGTCGTCACGAATCATTAGTTTGTTTCATAAATAGAAAATCTTGCGCAACATTTAAAGGTGTACTCAAACTTTAACTTCGAACTCCCCATTTATTCCCGCTGTGAATTTAACTTTCATATTAACATCATCGCTATATCTTTAGATTTTGAATTACAGCATATGATGACCTGCATCCCACAAAGAAGCAAAAACATTCAACTCTCTTCTTCATACTTCATCGTAACGTTCATTTCAATTATATTCCAGCTGTCTCTTTGGACAAGGCCAATCTACTTGCTGCAAACTTTGCAACCAGCAAAATTATTCCGGATTGCATTACGAGAACTGTTTAATGAATGCGCGGATTAGAAATGACAACGTAACTTTTTTAGGTTTTGACAATTTATTTTTTAATATAATCCCCTTACAACTCAATACACTTTTCCCAGCGGTATTGCAACTTCTTTAACCCCTCCTGGCAAATACTCCTCCGCGGCGGCGATGACTTCCTCGTTCGAACCATACTTTTTTCCCTTTAAGGTTTGGGAACAAAAACAAGTCGCAGGAAGCCAAACCCGGAGAATAAGGAGGATAAGGGAGCAATTCGTAGTGCAATTCGACCAAATTCGCTGTGGCGACTGCGGAGGTGTGAGCCGGTGCGTTATAATGGTGGAGCAGCACTTTTCCCTTCGCCAAATGTGTCGTTTTTTCTTCAAATCAGCGTTAAATCGATCCAATAAATCGACGTGTTTATTTCTCCCTTCTCCAATTAGTCAACGTGGATCACACTTCACGCGTCCCAAAAAAAGGTGGCCATCACCGTTCGGGCCAAAGGCACGGTTTTCACCTTCTTTGGAGCACCTTGTAAAATCCATTGTTTCGATTGCTCGAATTTTTATTTAACAGTGCCAAGCACGTCTTTGAACAGAGTTTAGTTGAGATGCCTGCTATCTCAACTAACTCACGAATTTTCACTCGGCAGACCGTCAATACGATATCATAGATTTTATCAATCGTTTCCTCTGTAGTAGCCGTTTTTGAGACACCTGGGCGCGGTTAATTAAAAATCGACTTTGCGAACCAATGGTAAACGTTTGTACGGGAAGGTGAATGGGTTCCATATACACCATCAAGAATGGGCTTGATTTCAACGAAGATTTTACCACTGAAAAACAAGAATCGGATCACGGAGCGATACTGCTCTTTTTCAATGGTCGTAAAAAAAACTAGCACGTCACCAAATTTTGACAAGCGGGCTTAAAGAGGTTATACTAAGTGATAGTAAACTCACTTTGGCTCACTAGCGCCAACTATCTTCCAATCCGGGTATTCATCTATGTCTTCGCCTTCACCTGAGTACGTCGAGTCTTCAGTAGAAATAATCGACTTTCGCACTTGTGCAGTAACAAGTGTACTTGAAGATGTTAAAATAACCAAATTCGCTGGTCCAGATAATATATTTCCCCTTCTTTTGAAGACGTGTTCTTTAACGCTAGTAAAACATCTGCGTAAGCTTTTTCATTAATACTACTCTTTAGAGTCCTATAAAGGCCGAAACTCATTGCACTAAGGTACCTTCTTTTCAAAGTCTTGGAGAGGCTACTAAACCTAGCTAGCTCACGATATATCTTGAAATACGAAAACTTCTTAATGACCAGCAGTTCGATTTTCGTAGCAACAGGTCCACTATTAATTGGATGGCATGTTTCAACAAAAAGTGAAAAGGCGAAAGCAACAAAGTTGCACTTGATATTCCTTAGGCATCTGACAGAGTTTGACATTAGGCTCTTTGTCAAAAATGCTTAAATTAGGGATGGATGAATCTCTTTTTCAATTATTATAAATTATAGTACCTCCGTGTGTGTCACTTTAGAAACATAAAAAAGTCGAAGAACAGTAAAAGTCACTCTGAGCCAAATCCAGTGAGGCTGAGGCATAATTGTCATGTTGTTTTTGGCCGAAAAAGTCAAGAATTGTTTTTCCACAATTCCGAACGGTTTTCTCGTTTTACTTCTCGGAAAGGAAGCATAACTTTAAAGTAATACTCCTTATTGACCATACGATCTTAAGGTTAAAACTCCTGATGCACTACGCCAAGGTAATCGAAAGAAAAAAAAAAAAAACAGTGATCTAAACTTTGACATTTGATCGAACTTGGTGTGCTTTTATCGGGATTGGCTCTCCTTAGTGCTTCCATTGAGTGGATTGGGCTTTGTTTTCAACGTCGTTAACCATATACCTGTGAATCGTCACCAGTTATGGCCCATTTGAGCAAGTCAGCATCATTATTGACGTTTCGGAAAAAACTTCTTTGACAAACATCTCATGCCCGATGCCAACATCCTCGGCAACTTCTCTTATGATTTCGACAATTTTCCGAAACAATTTTCTTCAAAGCTTCGACGTTATCATCTTTTGTTGATGTGGTTGGTCGTCCAGAGCGAGGTTCGTCGTTGGCATCAACTCGGCCATCCTGGAAGAGCTTGTATTACTTGTAAACTTTTTATTTTACTTAGACCAGATGCACCGTATGCCACTGTAAAAATTTCAAGTATTTTAGAGTACTTGATTCCATTTTTTTCACAAAATTTAATGCAAATTCTTTGCTTCATTTTTATAATAATTGAAAATCGCCGAACATACCAAAACACGTCTAACCTTTCCATCTGTCAAAAACAATTTAAGTATGCTATATACTGGAAACCGTGAATATATGTTCGTGATATGTTGATTAATAATCAAATGTACATATAAGGCTTCTACCCCCTCAAGACATCTCTGCGCTAGCTAGAAAGATAAAAAACAATAAATGACGCCAGTATTTTCCATTTAATTGAAACCCTCGAATATCAGCTTAATATCTTTAAAATTCTTTCTTGCATCTCTATTTTCACCACCGGTGATGTTTCAAAATTCCCAGTAGAATTGTTCCCCTTTCTCGATCGTAAGCGTGCTTTGATATAAATGCTCATTATTCTACCCTGAAGCCCAGCTTCGTAGTTGTTTTGAAATATAGTGATTATTTCCTAAGCCTTACAATTCCCTTATGGAATGCCCTACCGAGGTCCTTATTTTCTCTTCATTATAACCTACAAACATTTAAAACCAACGTAGATAGGTACTTCTCGTTTCTACCTTTTCTTCGCGAATATTTTAAACCCTTGTGCACTCGTCAATTATAAAAAAAACGAACATGTTTAAGATATTGCATTTCTGACTGTCTAAATCTCTCCTATGTGTTTTCGTTGTATGCAGCACTAGTTTGATTGATGGGAAGTTGTTGCAATTTCTCGTATCGCCTTTGTCTTTGACATTGTCGTCTTCGATTTTTAGAACTGTGCTCCGGAAATATTTCCGGATTTACAGATTTCCGGATTTTCTCACTCAAGCTCTTGAATTGTTTACCTGTTTTTTGAAAAATAGCAGCTGAAGCATTTATCGACCATTTTTTTGAGCGGTCCCCACAGTCGAAAAATAGATGCACTCGCTGGTCCAAGTGCTAGTTAGCGAGTTTTTGCGTATCCTAGCAATAGTCTGTATTCGATTTCTGATGAAACGCAAATTGTTTTTACAACGATGCACTCGATATCGAAACCTGGCAATCGATCGCAGGCGTCTTTGAGTTTATTGTTGTGCGGTATGCGCTTCACATCCTTCGCCAATTATCCCCTGATTCAATTGCGACACGCGATAGAACACTTTTTTCTGGCCACCTCACTAGGCGCTCTCGAAATTATCATCGTCGTAATCCGATTTTTAGCCTTTTCCATTTCCGAATTCGAGCAACTTCACTCGCACACCTTCAGTCGAGCAAAATTAGGCACAACAACCATTGTTTTTACATTGCCACGACAGCATCAGTCGACACGGAAACATAGCGCCACTCAGCCAATTCTTTCTTCAAAATGATTCGTGCAAATCTAGCATAAACATTGATCACCATTTCATTTCGAAACTCGTGCGGAACAATTTCGGTCCGCAGACTGATTACAAGAAACTGTGGTTTACGTGATTTATGACGTGTTATTCCCACATGCCTTCGACCGCAGCTACTTGTTATCGGTTATCAATGTAAAAAGTTGGGTCACTGGTTTCTTGTATTTTAACGACGCCAAATGTTTTTCGCTTTACGATTTACCGGTAAAAGCGATGCTAAAAACCACGTTACACTCCGTACAAAGTGCATCACTTGGTGTTTTATTTGTTGCTTCCAAAAAAAAATCCTTCTTTTGTAGTTCCGAATTTAACACGCACTTCCCAGCGATGTTCAAAAACTTCGATACACTTTTTATAATAAGAACTGTCTTGCCCCTCAAAATAGCCATTAACTGCCGACATCACTTTTTCATCGTTGAAAAATCTTTGACCACTGAGCCATTTTTTCAAGTTTGGGAACAGAAAGTAATCCGATGGGGCTAAATCTGGCGAATAAGGTGCATGAGGTAGCAATTCAAACTTTAATTCATTAATTGTGGCCATTGCAATAACGGATTTGTGAGATGGTGCATTTTCTTGATGAAACAACACTTTCTTCTAAGCCAAATGTGGCCGTTTCTTCGCTCAAACGTTGCAATAAGTTCGCATAATACTGGCCGTTGATGGTTTTTCCCTTTTCAAGATGAAACGGTCTTCGCCTTCTTTGGAGCCGGTTCTCCCTTTGAATCCATTGTTTTGATTGTTCTTTTGTCTCGGGTGTAAGGTGAGGGAGCCATGTTTCATCGACTGTTATGCTTTGTTGATGTGAAACTTCGCTAAACACTCAATTGAAACATCTTAACGACACTGTTTTTGCTTAAGTGTGAGCAAACGCGGCACTTATCTTGCACACAGCTTTCTCATGTCCAAATTTTTAAATAATATGCGATGTACCGCTCTTTTTAAAATGCCTACAATGTCTACTAGCTCGCGTACTTTTCGTCGACGATCATCCAGTACCGCTTTGTGGATTTTCTTCATCATTTCTGGAGTCGTCCACCGTGATGCTCGCCTTGGCAGCTCATACGGCCTCGTTTAAACTCAGCAATCCAAAATTTTACTATTGTAAACGAAGGAGCAGGCTCACCCAGAGTAGAATCCAGTTCAGCTTTATTTATTGGTTGGGCTGAGGGCTTTCAAATAAAAGTTTTGTTTCACATAACGATGACCAATTTTCCACATTTTCACAAATTCACTTACATCGTTCACTATTGATGGTTGCCAAACAAATACTTAACAACGTGGCGCTTTCAAACTTGAAACATATGCTTAGTAGACTGCTTTATAGACCAATACAGTGATATTTTCAAACAACTACTGCCATGCTTGGTCAAGCCGTGTACTTTTGAGACCGCTCTCGTATATAGCAAATCTAGCTATTTTCTGCATCTTCAATATATTTTGGCAGTTGGTTCCCTTAAGAGTTTATTCTTCATTGTACCGCTATTTTAAAAATGTTAGCTCGTGTGACCATACTTCAACAATGCGCTTCTTCCAAGGCTTGTCGCTTGCTTATAAATTTAGATGGTACACCGTCTAATTCGCGAAACAATGCTTCGTGTCTAAGCCAAGACGGAAAAGCTTGCCTTTGATTATTCTTTACCGCTAATTTTACTCTTGAGCTTACGCTTTGTAACTTATGTGGAGCCGACCTTCTGAAACACCGTGCAGAGTTTTTGCGCATCTTTTACACTTTGGATCGAACTTTTACCTTGCGCACATACATAGTTCTTCTCCTTGATTTATTATTATGGGGCCATTCTCCTTAATTTAGAGCTTAAAGATGTCCTCGGCCTTGTTTTGGTATTTTTTATTTGAGTCTCGTGTATCTTTTACCGCTGAGTATCGCCCTCTTAAACGAATTGTTGTTTGTATTTCGTCATAGTTTCAAAATCTCCACTGCTATTTCTTATTCTTATATCTAATCGAATTCGCGTTGAAGTATTTCCTTTTCTGATTGCTTAATGGCGCTAACATTTTTTCCAAATTAGTTATCAGTTATATTGCTACAAGTCGGAAGCTTATTTCGGATATGCCTACGATCTAATCTAGTATTTCAGTTGTCAAGATAATACCACATTTAGTTCCTCCTTAAAATAAAACATTTTTGCGTACTTTTGCTTGCAAGTTGAAGTGGCGGGCCCTGTTTCGATATTTCGTCACTTTTTTGGAATACATTAATTTTTCGTTGCCGTAATACATTTTCTTGTTTGAAACTTTTACCCGTCCTTATATTTTTCCTTATGTAATCACCTTTTACAACAAGACGGGGACGAACTGCTATTCTGCAAGCTGCCAGTTTAGGACAGGCATATGCCAAAACCTAAGAAAACTAAACTAACATATACTTTACTTTCTACTTTCAATAATTTAACTTACAGGCCGGAGTATTCCGGTCTCTGAACTCTTGAATCAACTTGATTCTCTTAGATAAGATCTTCGTGTGCTGTGCTGTTCCTCTTCAATGAATTCGAAGATACTTCAGCTGTGCTACTTGTGTTCTGGACTACACGACCTAATTACTTTGATCGCTATAGGCGAAGCCTTCTGACCACATCTATGTCACTGTACAGTCAGAATTGTTGTTCATCCGATTCATTGCGATCCGCACTCCGTTCAACAGACGGGACAGAAGATTCCACGGAAAATCTTTGGTTAAAAGCAACTAATAGATCTATTTCATTCGATCTTGAGAGTGAATATGCCACTGTGCCATATAAAAGGACAGGCATGTATTATGAGGATCTTGTATAATGTCTTCTTTATAAATCGAGGCACGGCTTGGTTAATTAATTACTTTCGAAGCCCACTGAAATAATGGTTGACAATAGCTGTTCTTCGTTTGATTTCCACGATTATGTGCATTATTTTACTTATTTACTTACTAAAGGTGGCGCTGCAGTCCGGGGTGGACTTGGACTTTAATCAACAAGTGTTTCCAGCCAACTCTATCTTTAGTTATTTGTTTTGTACACTAAAGTAGTTGAGGTCGCCTTTCACTTTCATGAGCCACCTGTGACGCGGTCTTCCTCTACTGCGTTGTCCCTTGGCAGCAGATTCAAAAGCTTTTCGAACCGGAGCATTGGTGCCCATACGCTGTACATCTGTTTGTGTAAATTGATAATGAGTGGAGCCTAGGTAGACAAGGTCCTTAATTATCTTAAAGTTATATGTGTCTGAGACGTCGATACTGGGTTAAGTTTCCGGTTAATAGGATATACTTGGTCTTGCCTCCCACGGCCTTCGTTTCAATGCTCGTGAAAGCGCCACTGACATCCCACTGCTTTCTTCCAATTATATCAATATCATCGGCGTATGCAAGTTATTGGACGCGTGAGTTTTACACTATTCTTTCAAGAATGATATAGAAGAAATCACATCACAGCGAATCGTCTTGTTTAAATCCTTTTTTAACATAAAAGATCGCGACCATGATGGAGCAACGTGCATTTTCTATCGTCATCCTGCACAAACGGATGAATTTCGGAGGGATACCAAAACTTTACATTGCTCTGTATAGATCGTCGCTATAGATGCTGTCATACACGGCTTTAAAATCGATGAACACATGGTGTGTATCGATTTGGAGCTCATGAGTAGTTCAGAGGGTTTTTTATCTTGACGATTGTACAAACAATGCTGAGATTCCATTCATTGGGCATAGTTTCTTCCGACCATATTTAACAGATGTGTCAGTGTATGCTATTTGCCAAGTCATAGAGTGCGGCTTTGAAGAGCTCGTCAGTCAAGCTATCGGCTCCAGCATTTTTGTTAGACATAAGTTTAGGTATGGCTATCTTCTTCTAGATCGTCCAGGTTTATATATTCATTCTACCTGACAACAGAACTTGTATTATAATCGCCGCTATACAGTCTACAGAAATGATCTTGCCAAATGTTTAGCATCTCCAAGTATGTTCCCTTGTTCGTCTCAACAAGTTCGGGGTTTGTGTCGGTAGCATGTTTTTTTACCTTTAAATCTTTTGATAAATCTACCGAATCCAAATTCCTGGAGTAGTATCTATCAATTTTCTTCTATCCTCTTCTGCTAGTACAGGTCTAGTCCTTCTATGCAGCGCCGCTTTGTATTCACATTGCTTAGCTGTATGTATTCACCGGGATTTCGTTGTGGTGGCCGAGTGAAACCCAGCACATTAGAGGGAATACAAATATCACTCAAACAATAGACACCCTCAAATACCGACGTTATATCTCATATTTAATTGTGCTCTATCGCTATTTTCACCACCAACGCTCAATTAAAAATCGGCAGTAACATTCCGTCCCTTCAAACTTTAAACCGTAACACCCCTCTCGCTATGAATGCTCAACCTCAACCTCAAGCCCACTTTCGGACGTAGTCTAAAATATTGTGATTCAAACCGAAGCCGTACAACCCTATTATGTAATGTCCTTCTGAGCTCTTTATTCGCTAGTCATTATAACCTTCAAACATTTAAAACCAACGTTCAACGATACCTCTCTTTCTTTCCTCCCTAATTTTTCTTCACCCGCGCTATGTGCAAGCATTTTACGGGTATTCAAATCCCTTTCGAGTGCGGAAATTACAAAAAAAAAAAGCTAGCGGTATAGAACCTCTAAAAGATTAAGGGAGACTTAATCGGAAAAGAATTTCGTGGATTCTACCCGTTCGACGCCTTTATGATGTTCGGAATATCCACAACAGTACCTTGGCTACAAAAGGTAATCGTCTGAGTCGATGTTGGCCCCTCAGAACGTTTGGACATCTATAATATTGAAAGATTTCCTTGCATCGATCGCAATGTGGTCAATCTAATTGACAGTTGATTGATCAGGAGTTTTTCAAGTCCCCTTATAAATATTATGTTTCTCTTTACCACAAAGTCGATAAGCCCAAATCTGTTATCGGAGGCGGTTGCGTGCAGGCTATACTTCCCAAAAGTACTACAACAGATGTCCTCTCTTCCTAGCTTTTCCTTAAAATTGCATAGGACAATTTAAATGTCATAGCTAAGCATGCTAGTAAATCTTGTCCAAAAGCTGGTAGAAGCTATTTTTGGTGTCGTTATCTTTCCGCTCGTTAATACTCCGGAATCTCAAAACTTATTAGCTAAGTCTGCGTTTTCTTTCGCAAACCATCGGCGTGGTAGATGTCGCAGTTTTTCATTATATTTTTGTCTGGCCCATCCCATCGCATTTCTTGGATCAGTACAGTGCCTCCGCTGGTTTTTCGGCCGTACATGACCTATTAGGGGTCTTGTTTCGTTTGCTAATGTTGTAAGCAGTAGATCTGCTTGTTGTTGCTTCGTAACTTAGTTTATTTTTACCATGGCCGAGCAGTTATCCCGGCCATTTTTAGTTGTCTATTTGTACGTACTGCTTAAAGGGTTATCCTAAGAGCTGCGCATGACTTTTGCGCTACTATACCAATGATATTTTTTAATATTAAAATGTTCAGCGATATACGGTTCGGGACTCGCCATCAGCATCTGTCAATTGTAGATTTATCAACTCAACAACACTCTCTGACTCTCTGACATGATCAGTTGTTTTACGATCGTTGTTTTCGCTTAGTACTGCAGTAAGGTTATTCCTTCCCGTGAGTTTGGTACAGTTCAGAATACCGACGACCCTAAAATTTTGTTCATCGCGCAAGCCTTCCTCACACCCAATGTTACAGACGAGCTGATGCATATTGGTCAGCAGATTTTTTTTTTCTCTTAGTCCTGCAGATTTGTCGCATTTTGAGTAAACTACGGATCGTAATTACTACTTGCTCCAAATTTTCTGAACCCACGGCAATCAAGGGCCCAGATTCATATTCGCAACCTCCGGTATGAGCTTTGTTACGCTAAAATATCAATGCCAGCAATTACCTGCAGTGGCATCTTATAATCTCCCCACTTAAAGTTTTTTTTTTTAATTCTCACTTACATATTGCTTCCCTCAAAACATCAGGAGCCGAGTTTCTGACGATCACCGTGTTGAATTGCTACTGGCCCCCGGCACTTGATGCTGGGGATTCCACATTATTGTAGAAGTCAAGTAAGGTACAGTCGACAAAGGACTTGGTGATCTCTAACTGTTAGACCTCAAACATTACCTCAAACAGTATTTTCCCGCCCCTGCACTGGCTTTGATATCCGCATTCGTATCTTTGCTACTTCAAAAAGTTGCTTTAACTGTTGTGCTTCGTCAGTTAATTGTTCGTTGGTAGACAATCATCTATTTTTAAAAGCAACATGACACTTCGATAATTCCTAATTCTTAAACATTGTTTCAAAAAATGGTATAACCTCGACTGCCACGATTCATTAAGATACGCGACACCACAAGTGAATTAAATGGGCACTTCTGTCTCTCCATTAAAAGAGCACTTCTCAACCTTTGGCTAGAATTGAGATAGGTACTTTAAGACGACAAGTTCACTATCAAGGTAATTAAGTTGGAGGTATTCTAAAGACAATCATGTAGACAATTTCATTTCTTTTCTTTTGTTATGCGCATTTGCGATACTAACTATTGCCCAAAAATACCACCTTGATCAATTGATCAAATTCCTGGAATTTATTCAGAAAATTAAAAATACAATTTTATTCAATCCTCGAAACATTTTTTATATTCGGTTTTCAGTATGTCCATCAGTGCTTGATGCGGGCTGCTCAAACGCGTTCCCCGTAGAGTTTTTTTTAACTCGATTGAACAGAAAGAAGTCTAAGGGAGCCAAATCAGGTGAATTCAGTGGCAGTTGGATCGTATTTGTTGCATTTTTCGTCAAAAAAATACGGAGAATGATGGCACTGTGCGACGATGCGTTATCATGGTGCAAAATCCACAAGTTTTCTGCCCACAATTCTGGTCTCTTTCGGCAAATTGCTTCACGCAAACGTCTCATAACGCCCAAATAATACTCTTTGTTTACTGTCTGGCCTTCTGGCAAAAGCTCATGATGCACTACACCGTTGTAATCCATGAAAACCGTGAGAATACCTTTCTTTTTTGACTGAAAACGACGTGGTTTTTTGGTCTCAGCTCATTTGGTTTTTTTTTTTTTTTTTATAATCGGCGCGCGTTCAAGGGGTTTTTGTACCCTTAAAATGATCCTACACAGCGCGGGCGAAGGAAATTTAGGGAGGAAGAAAAGACAGGTACCGATATACATTGTTTTTAAATGTTTGCAAGTTATAATGACCAGGAAACACAGAGTTCGGCAGGGCATTCCATAAGCGAGTTGTACGGCTTAAGAAAGAATCACGATATTTTAGAGTACGTCCGAAAATGGGCTTGAGGGTATACTGATGAGCATTCATAGCGAAACGGTTGAAAGTTTGAATGGGCGGAATGCTACTGGCGATTTCAATGGAGCACTGTTGGTGGAAATAGCGATAAGACAAAGTGAGACAGGAGACATTACGTCGGTATTCGAGGGTGTCAATTAAATTGACTGATATTAGTGTCACCAATTAGTTTTATCGCACGGTTTTGAATTCTATCTAGCAGGTGCAGAGATGTTTTAGAAGCACCTGACCAGATGTAGGCATTATACTCCAGTTTTGAGTGGATAAATGCCTTATATATTGTGGCCAGATCAGAGGGGGTAAAATATTTCTTACATCGCTTGAGGAAACCTAGACATTTCGCAGCATTTTTGGCAACATCGAATATGTGGTCATTCCAACGTAAGTTGTTACTGATACACATACCGAGAATAGAAAGTTTATCGGTTTTGACCATGCAAGTGCCATTCATGGATAATGGCTGGGTATTTGAATTTCACTTTAATGACAGTAGACAGCATTGGATTTTGGAAGCATTCAATTCGACTCGGTTGATAGTTTCCAATTGGTTATGCTGTTCATATCGGAATTTAATGAGCTTATCATACGCTGCCGTTCCCGTTCTACAGCCGAAGGCGTGAGTCCGGGAACGAATATGAGAAGCAGAGAGTGCTATCATCAGCAAAGGAATAAATTGGATCAGAAGTAGCAGACAAGATATCATTAATAAAAATTAAAAAGAGTGTCGAAGACAGAACAAAGCCCTGGAGCACACCAGCATTTATTTTGTGAATATCAGACTTGAAACCGTCCAAGACAACTTGAATTGAACGTTCCGAAAGGTAATAAATCCCAATAGCACGCATTTTCGACAAGAGAGCCTGATGTCAAACTCTGTCAAATGCCTTAGAAATATCAAGTGCAACTATCTTGCTTTCGCCAGATTGGTATACGCTTTGGTTCCACTTTTCAGTGAGACATGCCATCAAATCACCAGTGGACCTGTTGCTACGAAAACCAATTGCCCATCATTGTGAAGTCTTCGTGTTTCGAGATATTTCATGAGCTGACGGTTTATCAGCGTTTACATGACCTTGGAAAGAAGGGACGTAAGTGCAATGGGTCTGTAGGAGGATAGAGAAGAAGATTCGCCTTTTTAAGGGACAGACTGGACAAATGCTGTTTTCCATCTGCTCGGAAAGAGCCTTAAAGAGTAGGACTGATGAAAAAGCTTACACAGTGGTTTTGCCAGCGTAGAAGAACACCTCTTCAGAAGAAGGGGAGATATACCATCTGGACCTACGGATTTATCCATGTTGAGATCTTTAAGTACTCTTCCTACTACACGCGTGCGAAAGTGAATCCGTCCCATTGTAGATTCGACGCACTCAAGTGTAGGCGGGAACAAAGCACAATCTGGGAGTGTTGAGCTAGCCGCAAAGTGTGCAGCAAGCAGATTGGCCTTGTCCAAAGAGCTGACAGCTGGAATGTCATCGTAAATGAGCGTTGGGATGAAAGATGAGACAGAATTTCTAATGTTTTTGACGAATGACCAAAAATTTTTACTGCCTTTGGGACATTGCAGTATTTTTTGCCTCAGGTTTTGGTCGTATTCGAATTTCACACGCCTGAGGAAGACGTTGCAGTCATTTCTGGCTCGTTTAAACTTTTTTCGGTTTTCCTCTGTCGGGTTGGTCTTGTAGGACCGAAAAAAACAATTCTCTAACCCTGATAGCCTTTTTAAAGCTCGAGTCGTAGGAAAAAGCATCTCATTCCAAAGAGAATAGTTTCTGTGATCATGTCAGCAACGGCATCCACGTCGTTATCGAGGAAACATAACGACCAGTTAAAATTGTTAAGCCCGCTCCAATTGGCTTTCTCGTATTGCCATACGGTTCTTTTAGGAATCTTTTCTCTAACTGTGTTGTTAGAGCTTATATTACACAATGGTTCGACGAGCCTAGAGGGGAGAGTACGTCAACGCAGTACTTTTCAGGGTAAGAAGTTAAAAACAAGTTCAGTGTGTTGGCGGTATGACTATCAACGTGTGGTATGCGTGTGGGCTCATTTACAAGCTGGGTTAAGTTATTTTTCGCAGCGAAGATCTCAACACACCGGTGAACGCCATTCACTTGCCTGATGTCTGGATGCGTGTCGTACTCATAAATCCACGTCTCGTGTCCAGTAATGATCCTTTTGATGAATGTGGGATCGGATTCAGCCTCACAAATCATCGCTTTTGCGACATCAACACGGTCTCTTCTTTACATGAAATTGAGGTCTTTTGGCACAAACTTTGCTGCTACAGGACGGAAACCCAAATCATTAACTAAAATGTCTTGGACGGATCCATAGGCAATGTTCAAGTTCAAGTTTTTTACGCAAAATTTAAAACAAGTTCGTTGTTGCAAATTTAAATTCATTTCTAAAATTGTAAAAAATCGCCAAAAAAAAAAAAAAAAACAGAACTCTCGTCGCGTTTGGTCTCCTCGAAAACGAGGGCCTGAATTAATTGATTCTCCTCTCTGATCTTGTCAAAATGATGCAATCTCTACAGATATCTACGTATGTAATCCGAAAATTGGGAAAATAAGAACTTCCAATGCTTAGGCCTACAGAAGGTAGCACTAAAGATCCTGATTTCATAATCTTTAAATCCTTTCCTTAAGTCGCCACTTAAATAATTGGGAAGGTGAAGGTTACTAGTGTATCTCTATGTTTCACATGCAAACACAATGGTGTCTCAAATTCACGGTATGATTAAGGATTAATAAGTAGGCATTTTCTGATTGTTATGTAACCACAAATGGTTCAGCTTTTTTATAGCAAAAATCCTTCCAAAACATATGAATTTTTAGAACATATTTATATAAATTCCTTATCAGATTCATATCATGGCATAAACATTAACAACCCCCCAATAAAGATAGTACTTAACTAGTGCGCCAATTACCCTAGCCGTCGTCACCCACTTCAATCAACTATTTTTATGAGATTTTAGTCTAGACTCTCCCTGTCGAATTGTGCGCATTAAATTAAAAAAAACGTTCTGTATATTGCTTTTAGATGAAATTCCTTTTCCAAGGGTTCACAGTCCATGTACTAGCTGTGCTAGTACTTGGTATTCATTTAAAGGAACAACAACAAGAAGTCACACCTATCGCTGTGGATTATCGGCTTCCAAAAAATATCTTACCCACAAGATACGTTTTGACACTAAAACCCTATCTTCGGCACGAAGATGGTCTTAAACAATTCACATTCGATGGTGAAGCTACGGTCGATTTTCAAACCGCTGAGAGCAATGTGCAAACCGTCATTTTACATTCTAAGAATCTTTCGTATATCTCACGCAAATTGTACGAGACTTCGAAGCCAGAAGTTAACTTGCCAATTAGTGGCTTCAGTGAGGAAGCAAACTCTGATAAGACAACGTTGAGTTTGGCTAATGCTTTGGTTGCAAACACTTCGTATACTCTGCACTTTAAGTACACCGGCATATTGGGTGATGATATGCATGGCTTCTACAGGAGTAACTACACCGATACTAATAACAAGACCAAGTAAGTTTAATAAAGGAGGATTTACTGTAATCCTTTCTAACTGGGGTTGAACTACTTTTTTTTTCTTGTTTTTCCAGATGGTTGGGATCCACACAGTTCGAGACGAATCATGCCCGCCGGGCTTTCCCCTGTTTCGATGAGCCCAACTTCAAGGCTACGTTTGATGTTTCCATCGTCCGTCACAAGAGTTTTAAAACTGTTAGTAATACCCCCCTCATTCGAATGGAAAATGTCGAGTAAGTATTTTTATTTTCATCACAAGAACCACCCTTTGTATTTGATCACAATCTCCGATAACTTTCGTGTGGTCCGTCTGGATCCTTTGAAAATCCAAGCAAGTGCGCTAGCATTTCACTTATTTTCGGGTTTTCCAGGAAAACCATGCGAGCGCAAATGTTTTGGAATGCCAGGTATTCTTCGAAAACAACTGGTTTTATTCTTTTATTCCTTTGTATATACAAATAAGTCCCCTTCCCCGCTCAACTTCTTCTTATTGATTGATTTTAGAACTGACACCCGGCCAGGAGTGACTGTGGGTAACTGTTTCTCGTCGCCAATGTCATGATTAACCATTCCGTAACTGAACTAAACCAAAAAATCCTTTAGATGATGCGTAGACATCTATTTACGAAAGTTTATAGTCTTCGAGTGACGATGTTGGCAACCTGTCGAGTACTACAAATGTACTGACTCAACCTTAGGTATGAACAGTCTCAGCTTGATTTTTGTGGTAAGAGCATTGCTTTTCCAGATTTTTGATTTTTCGAGTTTGAACTCACCATCGAAAGAAACAATGCTCTCTAGATATAGAAAGTTTTCGACTTTCTCGGCCTGTTGTTTGGCAATATTAAGCTGAGTGTCGAAGTATGAATTGATCAGGTCCTTTGTTTTTTCCGCATTTATGATGTATAGGGTGATTCATCGTGAGATTTGATTTTCAATTGGCTTTTTTGACAGATCGCGTGTAAATCATATCAAACTGCTTTGTCATTTTTGTTCAGTATCATTTGGCAACTCATTATAAAAAGACTTACATCACAACAGCGTTTCCAAATTATTCAGCTGTATTACGAAAATCAGCGTTCTGTGAGAAATGTTTTTCGTACGATTCGAGGAACTTACGGTGCGCATAATTGACCTACTGAAACCACTATTACCAATGCCATTCGCAAATTTGAGACCCAGTTTACATAAGTGAATGATACTCGACCGGTTAGACCACATCCAGCACGTAGTGAAGAGACTATAGCATCTGTAGCTGAGAGTGTATGCGAAGATCGTGACGAATCGATTCGTTGTCATTCTTAGTAGACTTACGTGCAACTTGTGCAAGAATTGAAGCCAGGCGACTTGAATTTGCGTCATATTTTCAGTGAATGGGCTCTAAAAAAACTCAATGAAAATCCGGTGTTTTATCGTGAAATTTTGTTCAGTGATAAAGTCTATTTCTGACACAATAGATACGTTAATAAACAAAATGTCCGTATTTGTGCTGATGAGCAACCCGAAGAGTACCAAGAGCTACCATTGCATCCATTAAAAACAACGGTATGGTGTAGTTTATGGGCTGGTGGAATCATTGGTCCATATTTTTTTCAAAAATGAGGCAAATAAGAATGTTACCGTCAAAGGTAACCGTTATCGCGCCATGTTAACGTTC
The DNA here is from genome assembly GCA_907269105.1 of Volucella inanis. Lineage (NCBI taxonomy): Eukaryota > Metazoa > Arthropoda > Insecta > Diptera > Syrphidae > Volucella > Volucella inanis. The sequence goes on along the minus strand of OU026153.1, from coordinate 276,145,502 downwards.
TATGTGCTTCTGAAATTTAAGCACATGGTCTCGGTGAGCTCTGGTTTCAACATGCGCCGTCAGGGCGCATGAAAGAATGGAATTTTTGAGAATTCATTTTGGTAAGCACTTAACTTCATGTCTTGCTACGGTAAATTAGCCGCCTAGATCGTGCGTTATCACACCTTTGGAGTATTCTCTGGGGATATGTAAAGTCTCAGATCTTCACGAATAAGCCAGCTACGATTGACGCTTTGGAAACCAACATTACTTGTGTTATCCGGGAGATACCAGTCGCTATGCTCGAACGAGTCGTTCAAAATTAGATCTTCCAAATGGACCACCTTAGACGTAATTCTGGCCAACATTTACATAATATCATTTCTAAACAATAAATGCCATAAATTGTTCTTTTAACCAATAATAAAAATTGAAAGTTTGCTTTCAAATTTATATGTTTTATTTTTCATTATAAATCAAAGCTTACGATGAATCACCCTATATTAAGCTTTTTGCGACATTTAGTGAAGATCCATTATTTTATGTGCAAGGAGGCAAACATCGTCAGTTTAGTCCAGGTATTTGAGGTAAGATGTCATTGTCCACCTCAGTTTTTGGTTTCTTTTAGTAAGTACTGCCCGTAAGTACACCTTCGTAAGTAACCTCAATAATAGCTTTGAGTTTTTCCGGGACACTTCTCCTACAAAAGGCTTATCAGATAGTATTCCTATTCAAACTGTCGATAGCCTTTCCAAAGTCAATGAACAGTAGATTAGCTCGACACATAACTCAATGATGATTCCAAGTCGTTGATGTGATCTATGCTAGAGTATCCAATCCTTAAGCCCGCCTGTTCGGCATTCAGTGTTGACTTTAGATCCTCTTTTATCTGCGCTACAACTATTTATCATATAATCATCTACCAACATTCTAAAAATGAGCGGTTGGAGTAAATCTGCTGATATATAGGTAGTTGGCGGCGCTTGAAAAAGATCGGCAGGGATACCATCAATGTTTACCGCTTTATTTTTTTTAAAGGATCTGATAGCCTCTGTTATCTCCGTGTCGGTGGGAGGTCGGATTTGAATTTGGAAATTTATTGCTGCAGCATGCTTTTTGGAATTTGGGACTATGACGCTATCGCCTAAATTACTCAGAACTATCGGGAAATGGTCACACCATCTGTTGAGCTGATCCTCATCGGAAAAGAGCAGACTACCATCTAAACTTTTCACACTGTGTTGTATACAACTTTGACCACCAGTAAGTTATTTTGTGATACTATAGACATTCCTGCTGTCACACTTGCTACCTGTTTCTTCAGCCTTCGACATGTCACGTCTGATGCTGCGCTAACTTTTCTTGTTTTTGTTTTAATTAGCATGCGCTCAATGGGTACCCTTAAAGTGTTTGCACATAGCGCGGGCTTCTCTATTGCTGGTGACGCTGCAATCCGAGCTTTAAGTGAAATATGTTCATCGGTCTGCCTCCAGGTATCTACTGGTAATCATTCACTGTGACTTTTCTGCCTTTAATCGATGTAGGCAACTATCCCAGATACAAAAACGGTTTTCACAGCATTCCAATGGTTATCCATATCTTCATGCGTTGAGCTGATGATTGTTTCTATTTCTGTGTGCAATATGGTTCCTGGTCTCGTAACTCGAAGCAAGTTTGAACGGTTGATGAAGACGTATAGTGGCTAATATAAGATGATATTCCGATATCGACTTCACGTTTGTATTAATATTATTATTATCAAGGGAACGATACAAATTAAGTTGTAGGGACGTCTAGAACTGAATTTCTGAAACGTCGACTTATTGGAGAATGGTTAATTTGGTTTGACATTCGCTGCCTGTCAAATGAGACCCAACTGATCTTGTACAGAGTACAAGACTAGCCAGAGTACTTCCAATGACTAGCCGGTTGGTATTGCAGAAATCTACAAACCGTTCCTCATTATCACTGCGGTCTCTGAAGTCGTAAACTTCCTTCATGTTGTCGAGCGCTGTATTGTCGTTGTCTACATTAGCGATGAAAAGTCTCATTACGATTAAAATATCTCTGTTCGGGGGTAAGATATGGGCTGCGCCAAGTTGACTATAAAAATCATCCTCTTCGTCCTAATTCGCTTCTTTCCTCGGCGCATAGCATTGGAAAACGCTAATTTTTCTTAGCCTACCCTAATTTGAAAATCAATGTCCGGTCACTGTACGCTTGCCAAGATATGAGGCTGCTTACTGCTGTTGGTGTTAGCATCAGTACAGTAGAGCCATACGGTCCTTTTTATGGGCCAGAAGTATTCTCCAGTGTCCATCCGTTTTATCTCGCTCAGCCCAAAGTTTTCAATATGATGTATATCGTGAGAACTCTAGCTTAAGTTGGAAGAATCTGGCATTCTGAATATTTTCATCTCATTTCCGCATATCTCCCACGGACTTAACTGTATAACTTATTTTGAAATAAGGCGATTGATCGCGAAATTGCTGAGTCCTATAATCTAGACTAGTCCAGCAGTGTAGCAAACAACTACAAAGCGGGTAACTTGTCCGACCTCCAGGCTTTGGGCGTTGGTTGCAGCGAGAATTAATCCTAAGTTATGCAGGACAAAATTTCATATATATACATATAAACCAGCTATTAGGCCCGCATGTTGACGAATTTATTCTTGACGACCCTGGATTATGAATAAAGGAGTACCATCTTTGAATATACAGGTCTGACTTTCGGACCCTTAACAGCCCACGTGCAGCTAGCAATGATCCTCAATTGTAACAGAGCAGATATAAGAGGACAAAAAACTGTGATGTCTATTATGAAGGAATCTACAGAAAACCGGTGTGATAAGGATAGCAGTCCTACCGTTCATTCGAATACAGATTTGCCACCAGAATAAGATTTGTGGAGCAAATTTTGAGCTTCAGGTATGTAACCGAATGCCTAACGACTACTCGCATAAAGGTTAGGTTCGCCAACATACCCCTCATAAGTTTTCAAGCATCGACTGTGAAGAAGTACTACCTTAAAAAGACTGCTTCTACGAGCGACCTTAATATGATAGATCTAACATTGGTATCACTTATGCTTTCGATGTGTCTATTGTAATATCCTTAAGTAGAAGTGAGCCATGGTAGTGAATCAAGGTTTATGCACAGGTTTTTCACTAAAGCTTGACTTATATTGGACTTTGTTTCATTTGGTGTCACCACAAAAGTATATTGGTTGTATGGATTGGTAGTTAACATCCAGACTATCATTTTCAAATTAAGTTCCTGGTTTCTGCTTAAAAGACGCTAACAAATCCACTGTGAGATACTTCATAAGTTTATTGACTGCTTTTATACAACAAGGCGCAACTACTGCACGAGTTCTTAAGTTATTTGGACGGTGGAGCTGTTGTGTTTTTCTTGCTTTCCTACTTTATTGAAGGCAATTGATAGCTCTAAACTTTATTCTAATAACCATAATAAAATCGTCAAATCTCATCCACGGCGATATCAATCATCACATCACTTTTGCAATATCAAACAAGCTCCGTCTAATAAAGCGTTAAACTAAGACACACTCTTAATCTACTGAGACGGTTAAGTTGGTTCTCGCTTAGATTAGTGCTATATGAGGGACTTTAAGCTGAACAACCTATGCCAGATCTAGTCTCCATGCCAAAACAAAAGCATCCATCATTCATCAAGGCTTTGTTACATAAGCACTGTAGCACAACTTATCGTAACCACATTGTACCCAGTCATTATTCATAAACAATATGCTGGACTCAAACTCAATCTCATCTATCCCCTATCAAAAGCTCTTCGGAACATCCTTCATTTAAAGATATAAAATTATATAGGCCCAACCTCTTACGCCTGAGGATTTTCAACTAAACTTTTGTTTAGCTTAGTCCCATACCAGTGACCACTTTTAAAATTTCAGCAACATCTACTACAAAGATGTCTACGCCACAACCCCAAAAATGTCCACCTACTTGCTGGCATTCCTAGTGTCCGAATTCAATCAACGTGAAGATGGAAACTTCTATGTTGTAGCACGTCCAGAATTTTATAGTCAAACTAATTACGCTTCCATAGTGGGACAAAAGTTACTCGCCAAATTTGACGAATACACAAAACTGCCGTATTATGAACAGGGTATTGATAAGATGCACATGGCGGCTATTCCCGATTTCTCAGCCGGAGCTATGGAGAACTGGGGTTTGCTCACCTACAGGTAATTCATCAAATTTATGTTGACCCTCTAAACAAAACCTTTCTCACATTCTACAGGGAACGGTCTCTCCTCTTCCATGAAACAGAAAGTCCTCTTTCCTATAAACAGTCAATTGGTGCAGTCATCTCTCATGAACAAGCTCACATGTGGTTCGGTGATTTGGTAACATGTGACTGGTGGAGTTACACTTGGCTTAATGAAGGTTTTGCTCGTTATTTCCAATATTTTATGACAGCTGAGGTAAGAGGAAAATTTATCACAAAAAACAAGAACAATAAACACTTTAATATGATTTAGGTTCATCCTGAAATGGAATTGGAGAAGCAATTTGTCGTCGATCAAATTCAATCTGTGTTTTCCATGGATTCCACTGTCAACACAAATCCAATGAGTGATACAACTGCAGCCTCCCCAGCAGATTTATCGAGAATGTTCAACAGCATTTCGTACAATAAGGGTGGAGCTTTCATTCGTATGGTGAAGCATGCCATTGGAGAAGCCAACTTCCAAAAATCCCTTCAGTCTTACCTCAATGAATTGTAAGTTTCTTTCACATAGGTCATCAAGCCACCTGCTAAATTTGACTTTTGAACTTTCAGCAAATACCAAAATACAGTTCCGAAGAATATCTTTGATCACTGGAAAGCCAACTGGCCAGCAGATACTTTGAAATACGCGGACGGAGTCCTTACCAGGTTTACTGAACAAGTTGGATACCCAGTTATCTACATTCAAGTAGCTAACGATTTTAAGAGCATGACCCTTGAACAAAAGAGATTCTTGTTGAAGGAAGACGATGGTTCCAATAAGACCCTTCTCTTCACTGTTCCATTCACTTATACAACGTCAGAAGAGAAGAACTTTTCAGCAACCACTCCAAAGGTATACCTTGAACCCAACACGGCAAAGACAACAGTGCAATTCCCCAAAGCCATCGACTGGGTAATTGGCAATATCCAAGAAACTGGTTACTATCGCGTCAACTATACTACCGCAGGATGGCATAAAATCCATCATGCTCTGAAAGCTATCAGCTGGAGTGGAATCCACGAGCTAAACCGCGCTCAGTTTGTCGACGATTTACTCGCCTTGGCCCGTGCTGGAGAGGTCACTTATGATCTAGCACTTGGTTGCCTAGATTATTTGGAAACCGAAACCAATTACCTCCCTTGGACAGCTGCTTTCAATGGACTCAACTACATTGCCATTCGTCTTGGATTGGATAAGCAGAACTTTGCGAACTACATCAACCACATTACGAAGAAGGTCTACGAGACGGTTGGTTTTGAGCAGTCTAATAATGATACTCCATTGGAAATTTACACACGGAATAAGGTTCTCGCATGGACCTGCAAGTATGGCCATAAGGAATGCATAGAGAAATCCTTGAGCATTTTTAGAAATATAAAGACCACTCCTGTACCCGTTAATATTCGTGCTGCCGTCTACTGTACCGCCATGCGTGATGGTACCGAAGCCGACTTTGACGTGCTCTACAACAAATTCAAAGCTGAAACAGTTCCCACCGAAGAAGTCCTCATCATGAGTAATTTAGGTTGCGTCAGGGATGAGAAATTAGTGGAAAGATACTTCAACATCATTGTCAGCCATGAGATTCGTCGTCAAGATAAATCTGCCGCTCTGTCGAGTCTCTATTCAGACAATGCTGAGAATGTTTCGCCTGTTTTCAAACTTGTCACTCTCAAATACAAGGAATTGGCCGAATCGTAGGTTTCATTTAAAGTATCTTCTTATGGTATATTTTCAATCTTTTTTTTTCTAGGATGGGATCATACTCATCTGTGGCATCTGTCATATCAAGCATTGCCTCACGATTCACCACAGAAGCACAACAAAAGGAACTAGAAAATTTCGTCAAATCTAATGGCAAAGATTTCGGAGATTCAGTAACGACTTTGAATAATGCTTTGACCGCAGTTAAGGAGAACCTTGCCTGGGCCGAGAAGAGATTGGGCGGTGTCATCAAATACTTAGAAGGTTACAGGGGTAGTGCTGCAAGCACCACAGTCAGTATCTTCACAATAGCTCTAGTCATGATTTTGGGTGTGCTACTGCATTGATAGCTCCGAGATTGTAGAGATTTTTGTTTGTTGTTTTTGTAATTTAAATTAGAATAGAAATAGAAATAATTTTACAAGAGAATGCGTATTTTGTGTTAATTTAGAAGATTGTTCCTAGGAACATTATTAAAGAGAAGGATGAGCGGAGAGAAAGCAGACAATACCATAGAATATGTGTAACTCCTATACCCACGCGCCAGTAGATGAGTTTAGCTATGGAATAGAGGTCTTTGAAAGATCAAATGAATGAATCACTTGATATTCGATTGGTGAGTGAATACTTCACCCATTGATAACAAAACATTTAGTTCAGAGTACCCATATAAAACGGGTACACTTCATGGAGTACACCGAATACTCGGTGTGCACTTGTCCACTTTGCATTCACTGAATACTCTGTGTACACATTTGCCGTCTTTTGCATACAAACTGTGCAGCTGTCAAATATTCATGCATATTTTCGTTGCAAGTGTATCCAAATGAGTCTACTTATTGGGTATATATTTTAATTTGTGCGGTTTTTTTTTTCAAAATTTGAACGTTTATTTAAGAAAAACATGTACAATAGTATTATTCAAAGTATTGCCCATCTGAAGCTATGACTTTTTCCTATCTCTCTGGCAATTTTTGGATCCCATCCCAAAAGAACTGCGCCGGCTTGGCAGCCAAGAATGAATCAAGCCAATTTTTGATATTCTGCTCTGATGTAAACCGTATTTCAGTGAGGCCGTTCTGCATCGACCGGAACAAATGGTAGTCAGAAGGGGCAAGGTCTGGGCTTTAAGGCGGGTGGGGTAGGACTTCCCATCAACTCTTTTCCAAATAGTTCTTAACCGGAATAGCAATGTGGGACCGAGCGTTGTCATGATGGAAAATTATTGCCTCGTGTCTGGTCGCATACTCCGGACGTTTTTCGGCTACTGCTATCTTCAAATGGATTAATTGTGTTCGGTAGCTTTGTCTATTGACGGTTTCACTCGGTTTTAGCAGTTCATAATACAGCACACCCATCTGATCCCACAAAATACAGAGCATTACCTTCCCGCCATGGATATTCGGCTTTGCTGTTGACTTGGCTGGTTGATTTTTTGCGCTTGGGGTTGCCGTAATGGATCCATTTTTCATCACCGGTAACAATCCGATGCAAAAATGACTTCCTTTTGTGGCGTTCTAGCAGCATTTCGGACATGCAAAACCGCCTTTCTACGTCTCTCGGCTTGAGTTCATGTGGAACCCAATTTCCTTGCTTTTGAATATATCCAGCTGCTTTTGAACGTTTTGAAATGGCTGCTTGAGTGACACCCAAGGATTCTGCGAGCTCTTCTTGTCTTTGGCAACAATCTTCATAGAATAATGCTTCCAGTTCTTCATGTTCAAACTTTTTTGGCTGCCCAGGACGTTCATCGTCTTCCAAGCCAAAATCACCACTTTTAAATCGTGCAAACCACTTTTGGCACGTTCGCTCAGCTAGCGCATGTTCACCATAAGCTTCCACCAAAATACGATGACTTTCGGCAGCAGTTTTCTTCACATTAAAGTAAAGAAGAAGAACTCCCCGCAAGAATACTTTTTCAGGCACAAAGTTCGACATATTTGAGTGAAAAAAAAATTATTGTTGTTTACGCTTCAAATGAATGACACATATTGAAATGACGTACAATGACAGTAGCTTTCAACCGCATGTTCCAATGGATTAATTACAATGGAATAATACAAGTTACGCCATCTGTTAACACGAATTAAGTTATACACCCCAGATCCCACTTTTAGTTTTTTGGACCATTACAATAACTCTCTCCTACATATCTGGAAGTTTGTAAATAAAATGAAATTTTTCGTGAAAAGTTATATTTATGCTTTCATAGTCGCGAAGTTCACTGCTTACTTTGTCTGCAGAGTTTACAACTAAGCACCTCTTCATTTAGCAATTGTACGGTAGGTTAGACAGTCAATTCAGATGAACAATTACTAAATGAAGTGTTGCATAGTTCTCTGCCTCTAAGACTCTTGATGTTTCTTAAAAAAGTTTTACGACTTTAGTTATCGCGGATATATGGCTTAGATTTATGTTTACAATTCTTTGTAATTCTTTCTTTTCCTGTAGTATATTTGAAATTTCGACCCAGTTTTTTTTTTCTATTGTTTCTAATAAATAATCTGTATATTGTGTTCCAACGTGTGCACTGCATATACTACTTTTAAGGGCGGTTTTGAGGGACTAATTTATGCTTGATTTTTTGAAATATTTTACAAGTTTTGTGCACAGATTACACAAATCAAATATTTGCGGACTTTCCTTAATTATTTTTTCGATGGCGTTGTGTATTAGGTGATTTATACAGTCCCCCCCCCCCCCTTATCGTAGTGAATTGTTAAGGATAAGAACACATTTCCTAAAAAGCTGTCGGTCCAAATATCACAAGTAAGTACATATCCATTACACTTCTTATTTCGGTTTTTATTATTGGGTCTATAACTTAATTCGTGTGGTTTTCTAAGAGATGGCGTAACTTGTATTATTCTATTGTTATTATTCCATTGGAACATGCATTGGAAAGCTACTGTCGTTGTATGTCATTTTAGTGTATGTCATTCATTTGAAGCGTAAACAACAATAATTTTTTTCATTCAAATATGTCGCACTTTGTGCCTGAAAAAGTGTTTTTGCAGGAAGTTCTTCTTCATTACTGAAAACTGCTCCCGAATGTCATCGTATTTTGGTGGAAGTTTATGGTGAACATGCGCTAGCTGAGCAAACGTGCAAAAGTGATTTGCACGATTTAAAAGTGGTGATTTTGGCTTGGAAGACGATGAACGTCCTGGGCAGCCAAAAAGTTTGAAGATGAAGAACTGGAAGCATTACTCTATGAAGATTGTTGCCAAACACAAGAAGAGATCGCAGAATCTTTGGGTGTCACTCAAGCAGCCATTTCAAAACGTTCAAAAGCAGCTGGATATATTCAAAAGCAAGGAAATTGGGTTCCACATGAACTCAAGCCGAGAGACGTCGAAAGTCGGTTTTGCATGTCCGAAATGCTGCTAGAACGCCACAAAAGGAAGTCATTTTTGCATCGGATTGTTACTGATGATGAAAAATTGATCCATTACGACAACCCCAAGCGCAAAAAATCATATGTGAAACCCGGCCAACCAGCCAAATCAATATCCATGGCGCGAAGGTAATGCTCTGTATTTGGTGGGATCAGATGGGTGCGAGGCAATAATTTTCCATCATGACAATGCTCGGCCCCACGTTGCTATTCCGGTTAAGAACTATTTGGAAAACCGTGGATGGGAAGTCTTACCCCACCCACTTAATAGCCAAGACCTTGCCCCTTCTGACTACCATTTGTTCCGGTCGATGCAGAACGCTCTCACTGAAATACGGTTCACATCAGAGCAGAATATCGAAAATTGGCTTGATTCATTCTTGGCTGCCAAGCCGGCGCAGTTCTTTTGGGATGGGATCCAAAAATTGCCAGAAAGGTAGGAAAAAGTCATAGCTTCAGATGGGCAATAGTTTGAATAATACTATTGTACATGTTTTTTTTAAGTAAACGTTCAAATTTTGGAAAAAAAAAAACCGCACGAATTAAATTACATACCCAATATATGTTGGCCACGACTACGTTTGAGGTGGTCCATTTGGAAATTCAATTTAGAGCAACTCGTGGGAGCATAGCGGCTGGTATTTTGCGGATAATACGATAAATGTTAGCTTCCAAAGCGTCAATCTAAGTTGGCTTATTCTTGAAGACCTGAAACTTTACATATCCTCAGAGAAAGTAGTCCAAAGGTGTGATATCGCACGATCTAGGCGGCCTATTTACCGCAGCAAAACGTGAAATTAGGTGCACACCAAAACGATTTCTCAACAAGTCCATTGTTTCACGCGCTGTATGGCTCGTAGTGCCGTCTTGTTGAAATCAGAGGTCAACGAGACCATGTGCTTGAATTTCACGAAGCACATAGTCCAATAACATGGCGCGATATTTTTGAAGAAATATGGACCAATAATTCCACCAGCCTATAAGCCACACCATATCGTTGTTTTTAATATATGAAATGGTAGCTCTTGGTTCTTTTCGGGTTGCTCATCAGACCAAATATGGCAATTTTGTTTATTCACGTATCCATTGAGCCAGAAACGGGCTTCATCACTGAACAAAATTTCACGATAAAATACCGGATTTTCATTGAATTTTTCCAGAGCCCATTCACTGAAAATACGACGCAAATTTAAGTCGCCTGGCTTCAATTCTTGCAAAAGTTGCACGTAAAATACGCCGAGTTGTCGAATACGCCAAGGCAAGCTACTGAGAACGACAGCGAATCGATTCGTCACGGTCTTCGCATACACTCTCAGCTACAGATGCTATAGTCTCTTCACTACGTGCTGGATGTGGTCTAACCGGTCGAGTATCATTCACTTATGTAAACTGGGACTCAAATTTGCGAATGGTATTGGCAATTGTTGTTTCAGTAAGTCGATTATGCGCACCGTAAGTTCCTCAAATCGCACGAAAAACATTTCGCACAGAACTCTGATTTTCGTAATACAACTGAACAATTTGGAGACGCTGTTGTAGTGTGAGTCTTACTATAACGACTTGCCAAACTATGCTGAACAGAAATGATAAGCAGTTTGATACAAGTCATGCGCAAACTGTCAAAAAAAGTCTATTGAAAATCAAAACTCACGATGAATCACACTACATTAATTAACACATGGGCTGAAAAGTCAGTGCCGTTTTATAGCAAAACACAAAATTTTTGCAAAATTCAACTCTTTTATCAATATAGTTGCCTTCGAGGCCGATACACTGATTGAAACGATTTTTCAATCTTTCGATACCAGTTTTGTAGAACTATTTCAAAATAAACCTCAAAATAGGCCTCTGTTTCGGCGATTACTTCTTTATCGGTCTTAAATCTCTTTCCGGCAAACATTCTTTTGAGGTATGCGAACAGGAAATAGTCGCTGTGGGCCAAATCTGGGCCGAATTCATTAAATTTTGCCATCGTTTTCATCGACTTGTGAAACGGTGCATTGTCTTGATGAAACAGCACTTTCCTTTCCTTCAAATGCGGCCGTTTTTCTGCGATGTCGTCCTTCAAACGCTCCAACAACGCAATATAGTAGTCGCTGTTGATAGTCTGCCCCTTTTTGGAGTTAGTCGATGAAAATTATTCCATGTGTATCCCAAAATACGGATACCATAACCTTGCCAGCCGACTGTTGAGTTTTTGGTTGTTTTGGACGAGGTTCGTCGCCTGCTCGCCACTCAGCTGACTGCCGACTTGACTCTGGTGTAAAGTGATAGAGCCAAGTTTCATTCATTGTCACTTACCGACGCAAAAATTCGGCTTTATTGCGGTTAAACAGCTTTAAACACTCCTCTGAATCATCAACATGTTGTTGTTTTTGGTCGACTGTGAGCAAACGCGGCACCCACTTTGAATAGAGCTTTCGCATGTCCAAATATTCATGTATGATGTATCCAACACACTCTTTTGATATCTTCAGAGCCTCAGCTATCTCGATCAACTTCACTTTACGGTCATTCGTAATCATTTTGTGGACTTTTTTGATGTTTTCATCTAAAACAGCCTCTTTGGACGTACACTGCGTTCATCATCTTCGGTGCTTGTATGACCACTTTTAAATTTTTCAATCCTCTTGCGAATGGTTCGTTCGGTTGGTGCAGAGTCCGGGTAACACTTATCAAGCCATTTCTTTGCATCGGCTGCATTTTTTCCCATCAAAAAGCAATGATAAATCAACACACGAATTTGCTTTGAATCCATTTTTTTTTACAATAACAAAAGTTGCTTCACTCACAACGCTTATACACGTATCTTTTGAAGGTTGGTACTAACTGAAAATGGTGTGGATTTAATTCAAACTTAGAAACTTTTCAGCCAATGTATTACACTATAGCAATAGAAAAGTTCAAAATTCTCTGATTTGTCACGGGCAAGGCCCAATTCAGCAACTTAACATTTGTAACGCTCATCAATTACGAATACAGGTGTGCATCCGTCCTTACGTCTTCAAAAAATAAAGTCAACATCCTCTTTCAGTGCAAATTCCGCATCAAACAGTCACTTAGAGGGGATGCAATGTCACTTTCTGCATTTTATGTGGATCCTCCGTGCCCCAGAAACGCAAATTTGGTTTAATCATGTAATTACTTAAGTAAAAATCGCTCATGATATGATTTTGGCTACGAAATTATCCTCTTCTTGCATCAGGTTTAAAAGAGCATGGGAGTAAGACTTTATAAGGGAACTACTTCAGGCCTTTCATCAAAATTCGACGAAACGAATGTCTGCTGATGCTAAATTGTGTGCATCGTTGTCTTGTCGATGCTTGTGGATTTTATCGGACTATTCTCGGTCAAACGAGCATACGGGGCCGGCTACATTTTGTGATATCTATAGTGTACACAGTTTACATGAGACGCTCACCCAAACGCTTTTAATTGTTCGAGCAAATGATGAGGAAAATGACGACGAAATTCACGCTTCTTTATGCAGATGTCTTTTTATGTGAATTTTTTGGAAAAGTGAAATTAAAAAAAAGCAGAAAACGACTTTCTTGTGAATGCTTTGTGCGACGTTTTTAACCGATTTGATAAGTATTTTGCAAGGCTCAAAAAGAGAGTACTGCTCAAGATGTATGAGCTGGTTATTGTAGGCCAGCAGATAATCGTATGCTTGGCAACCGCAAATCGTTTACCTGTAACAACATAGCAATATCAATATAACCAGTGAACAATCATGATCAGAATAATGCGCCCCCGCCCCTAGTGCGAGACGGTGGACAGAACGCAATCCACCAAATGTCAAATTGTGCTAGTACCGAGCAAACAATGCAGAAATAAGGTTCAAAAATATAATAAATCACTCATCAACTCGCTTACATCTTCCTCCTTCCTAATGCAGTAATCGCCTAGTTCTAACGCCGCAATTGCTGCAGATTTTCAGAATTCAGCCATTTGAAAACAGTTGAATGAAGCGCAAAGACATTTACTTACAAATAAATTGAAAGCTCATAACAATTCACCAATTTTTGCCAATAGAAATGCAAAAAGTAGATGTAGTCCCTTACAAAACCGCCATTAATTCCAATGGTAGCTTTAGACAATAATCGACAAAACACAACTAATTCAGAAGCAGTTTAAAATTACTGACGAAATGAAGGCAGTTGTTTAGAAAGTTTTCTCAAATCCGGATCTGTCAACATTCATTCAAACGAATAACTATTCGCTAACCATAAATCAGTCAATTAGTTCAAGTGATAATGGTTTTCAGCTGCAAAGCCGGTATTTAAAAATTCGTCACTTACTATTGTGCTGAATTATAATCCAAATCCAAATGCAAATCCTAATCCTAATGCAAGTCCTCATCGGCATCAGCAGCAACATCAAAACAGACAGGTAAATGAGTGAGCCACTAAGACATTGCGTCAAAAAAGCGTAATTTGTTCGACTAATCTCCAACATGAATACCAGCCAACAACATCTCAACTACTACAACATAGTACTGCGTGCCTGCAGCAACAGGTACAAGTAGTTGCCTTCCAACATAGAGGAAGCAATTCAACTACAATGCACTTGCAAAGACACGCTGCCACAATTGCAGTTGCAGTTCAATAGGGATCCCTCGTTGGAAAGGATCCTTCAAATCAGCTACATATCATTCCAGACAATATATCCTTCGGTACTGTCCATCTCCCGCCATATAATGTTCAAAAAGCCTACGTGAACAGTATTGTGGTTCTTTGTAACGGGTGATTTATCGTGAGGGTTGATTTTTAATACACTTTTCTGGACAGATCACGCGTGACTCCTATCAAACTGCTTTGTCATTTTTGTTGGCAAGTCATCATGGAAAGACTCACACTACAACAGCTAAATGTTTTTCGTGCGATTCGAGGAACTTACGGTGCGCATAATCGAATTACTGAAACCACTATTGCCAATACCATTCGCAAATTTGAATCCCAGTTTACATTGGTGGATGACTGGTTAGATCACATCCAGTACGTTATGAAGAGACTATAGCAGCTGTAGCTGAGAGTGTACGCGAAGACCGTGACGAATCAATTTGTCGTCGTTCTCAGCAGCTTGGCTTGTCATATTCAACAACTTGGAGTATTTTACGTGAGAATGTCGGCCTAAAAGCATACGAATCTCAACTTGTGCAAGAATTGAATACAAACGACTTGAATTTGCTTCATATTTTCAGTGAATGGGCTCTGGAAAAACTTAATGAAAATCCGGTGTTTTATCGTAAAATTCTGGTTCAGGGATGATGCCCATGGATATGTTACCAAACAAAATTGCCGTATTTGGGCTGATGAGCAACCCGAAGAGTACCAAGAGCTACCATTACATCCATTAAAAACAACGGTATGGTGTGGTTTATGGACTGGTGGAATCATTGGTCCATATTTCTTCAAAAATGAGTTATACAAAGGCAATAGGCGACAAATTCAAGTTCTTCTTGAATCTGCTTGTTCATAGTCTGAGAACATTCCCCTAATAAAGGTACGCAGTGTAAAAAATTACATGCCCCAGGTAACTTTTATAATTCGAAGTCAAGAGCAACCGACTTCGAATGAACCCGTGTAAACTAAAAAACGGGGAGGGGAGTACAACATACACATTCTACATACTCCGTAATGGATATGTTGTATTCCCAAAGTCAGTCACTATCTGCATTAAAACCATTATCCGCTGTCCTCCATATCCTCAAAACCTGCCGCAACTGAAGCAGCTTCTGTCAGCATTTTAGGTCCGTACAACGCCTCCTCCTTTTACTGCCCTGTTAATCCATTTAGTTCATTTGATTGGCTTTCAGCTTTTACTCCACAAACGGTTGATAGCAATCGAAATATGCATACATCAAGCGAAGCTTAAATTGCTGAACAGAGAACTGCAGCTGCAGCCGCTGTTGCCTACAATTCCTATAGATTTGGTCAGCATCAGGCAGCGACTGCACCTCCAAACTTTCTATTTATGTTCCACCAATAATGGTTTTAATACAGAACCGACTACCATGCCCTCACAACTTCGCCAGCATCATCGAAATCCAGTTAACCATCACCAGCGTCATTGTTCACGCAATAGCATCCTTGTCTCCTTCCGAAACTTCATTGGTATCTCCTACATCATTGACATCTTCACCACCCGTCACATCGCCATACAAAATCAATGAAGTTGTCCGGTCATGGCTTGCCACTTTTTGAAGACATTCAGAATTTCTCTCGTTCTTGTTGTTGTCAGTTATAAGATCAACAGATCGGAGTGCACACCGCGTTCTTCAGGTGTGCATCGCTCCATTGATTATTTTTAATTAATTCTCTGTCTGTATGCAACATAAATGTCAAAGCATAATAAAGTAACACCTGACGCCATGGCACATTCACATTATGACATTACTTTTGCCCCACTTTGTATTTTATGAACAAAAAATTCTACACTTTTGGATTTTCGCATGACTAATATGGAACTACTACAATATTTGTTAAATGTGAAACATGCCTGTTATCAATGGAAATGTTATCTGCTACCAAACTGTCTAAACACTTTAGCTTATCACGTGGATTTCAATAAACGGTCAGTCAGATCATATCCGTCGGAATGCGTGTGTTGGAACGTTATCACAAACAATTTACAGGGTTCATAAGGAACTTATGGCACTCGACACATGTCGAAGAAATTGAAAACTCAATCGTATCGGCGATAAAAATTCCTCGACACCCACAATAAATAAATAAATTAATAAAAAAATCTGAGTGATAAACTTTAAGCGGCCCTTACACGGTCAATCAACTGGCATCAGCCGCCATGCACGTGTGGATTGACGCTACCTTTCACACATAGATGAGCTACCTTAGGTAGCAAACTCTACTATGTAATATTTTTGCAAACACTTAACCCTCGCGCAGACATACTGTAAACGAATAACCCACATTGTCTCTAGAACCTACCTATACCCTGTGTTAAGTGGGAGAGAAATTGCCATTGATGACAATTCGCACGTGTTCACAGACAGGATCACACGGATAGAAGCGATCAGTGGAAAGCTGATTTTGTTTTTTCAATGCTATTGCAAATCGCGGCGAGCAGTCGTCTTATTGGGTTTAATGTTGGCCGCAAAGAGATAGAGCAATTTTCTAGGGTCTAAGATTACTTTTCTTTCTCTTCTCTTCTTTAGTGCTGATGTTCATTAGTTAGTGGAATATCGTAACGATCCATGTGGTGTTGCCAGATACTTGATCCTACAACTCGGCCATCTTTTGGTTCAACGGCTCGGTGAACCCAATTCATCTTAAGTTTCCATATTCGTAGTTGTTTCATATAGAAAAGTACGATATTTTGATATCGTCACGGTCATCTCAAATCATCTCAATATAAATCATCTCAATAAAGGTCAACTCGTGGATTTGGAATCGTCTCAGGTTAATCTCAAAATCGTCTCAGGCAGATACAGATACAGATACAGGCCATCTACCATAGGTATCTAAGTCCTCTCAAGTAACATCTTAATCTTCATTCTCGTCTCTATAGCCATCGTTTTCTTCTTCATCTGAACTGTCATCATATGGGATACAAGGCTTCATGATTTCAGTACTGCTGCTGGTTTTCTCAGGGTCTTAAGACTCTCCAACTATCTCCACATCATAGTGATCATTGAGGTCAACTTTCGTTACCCTATAGGGACCAAAAAATGTATTATGGATTTTTATAAGGTTACCAAACAGCGTCCGCCATATAGCCACAAGATCGCCTGTATTGTAAATCTTAGCAAGTATTCTCTTCTGGTTAAAAGTTTTAGAGTTCTCCTTTTGAATTTTATCGAAGTCTTCTCGGGCCTTCTGCCGTATGTTGTCACGTTCTTCGTTGAAAATTTTGCGCATTTTTACGCCAAACATTACTTCAAAAGGACATCTTTGCGTGCTTCTACTGATGTTAGAATTAACAAAAAATTTAGTTAGAATCAATATAATAGTTCGATTTATCTTTTCAAATTGTCCACCACCCGTAGGAACTCCCGTTGTTATCTTCACATGTTTAATACCTTCTTCACGACAGTAGTCTTCAAAACTACTAGATGTAAAAGCGGTGCCCAATGTTTTCGTCGGGCATATCCAAACGAATTTACTAAAACCGTCTACACTGACAAAAATATACTTATATTGTTTCTCAGTACCCGAGATAGGTCCAAAATGATCTAAGTGATAGATGTGTAAGGGTCGGTCCTCTTTCGGTGTAGGATAAAGGAAACCTTCCTGGTATCTCGCGGATAACACGAGTAATGTTGGCTTCCAAAGCGTCAATCGTAGCTGGCTTATTCCTGAAAGTCTGATACTTTACATATCCCCAGAGAAAATAGTTCAAAGGTGTGATATCGCACGATCTAGGCGATGCACGTGCACGTGAAATTAAGTTTCACGCGTTGTATGGCTCGTAGCGCCGTCTTGTTGAAACCAGAACTCACGGAAACCATGTGCTTGAATTTCAGGAAGCACATAGTCCGTTAACCTGGCGAGATAACGATTACCATTGACGATAACATTCTGATTTGCCTCATTTTTGAAGAAATATTGACCAATGATTCCACCAGCCCTTAAATCACACCATACCGTTGTTTTTTAATCGATGTAAGGGTAGCTCTTGGTACTCTTCGGGTTACTCATCAACCCGAACACTAAAATGCTAGTGTTAAGTAAGATAGTGTGCGGTTTAATTATCTATGGTTCTTGTCCTGAATCTATAAAAAACATTATAAAACTCATCTACCATCAAGCAGCTAGAAAAATCATAGGAGCCACTACCCTCATCAAAAACATCTTAGCTGAAGCTGGCCTACCATCAATTGAAGAAAGATATTTTGAAGTGTCACTTAAATTGATTGCCAAATTATGTTTTGAAACGAACTCAATTATCTACAAAGATGTAGCCCTAGCTCTAAAACACAAACGACAAAAGAGAATTCTCTCTACATAACACCATAGAAGTGGCACAAAATTTGGAAATTCCATTTAAAACATTTGCAAAATACACTACATCTTCACCTTGATACTTAAATTCGTTTTCCATCATACTGCATCTCCCCGAGTTTCGCAAAGACAATATCTGTAGTCTGGTATATAAGAAGATGTTTCAAGAAATCTTCTGTGACTTTACTTCAAAGGGCTGGAAGTTTATATAAACAGGCGGCTCGACAGCCGCTGATAGCACTTCATTCGCAGAAGCTCAAGCCGTGTATGAAGCTGTTAATACCGACAATCTTTCAGTTAAAAAAGCTGTTCTCAACATAAGCAATGATAACACCACGATTGCCAAAATTCGAGACACGCTAATAAAAACTCCCACGAAAATAAAGCTAATTTGGGTTCCAGGCCACGTTGGAATTGTAGGCAATGAACTAACCGTGCTGCAAATCGATGTCTTATTTCGCCATTACTTATGTCCCAATCCTTAAGCAGAAGGGATCTGAATGGACTAGTAATTGATTAAATCAAAGAACATCATGCACTGAAGTGGACTCAATATAAGCACCACTATCAAACCATTAACACCATAAAATTAGTTTCTTCTTCCCTACCAATATTTCTAAGGCAAACATAAAAAGTTTCATTCAGACACACCCAACTGACTCACGAATATCTTTTAAAAAAGGAACACCCCCAATGTGCCCGAAATGCAACACCACTATCACGATATCTCACGTTTTAGGATCATGTTATCTTTCAGTCACTAACCCTCTTCAACTTACTAATAATAATCAGCTAACCGTACTGGAACGACTTCAAGATCCAAATTTCAAAAATATTGATCTCATCAACAAATTACTTCTTCTTCATAAAATTAAAACTTAAACAAACATAAATTTAACCCTACTCCACATCTACTACTTAACATATATAGGGTTTTCCAATAGGGACTTGACAACTTTGAATTTAATTTGTGAACGCACTCTTTCACTAATCATCAAACTGTCACTATCAATTTATTCAGTAAACTCAACATTTTCATCATGGTAAAGTACACTAACGAGCAACTTCTGCAAATTATAAAAATTTTCTACAGATATTCGGAGTCGCAAAATCATCTTCAGTGACGAAGCTCATTTTTGTCTCAATGGGTTCGTCAATAAGCAAAATATGCGTTATTGGTCGGGTGAAAACCCACATGTGCTTCATGAATCACCACTTCATCCACAAAAAATAACTATTTGGTGCGGTTTGCATGCCGACGGCGTTATTAGGCCACATTTTTTCGTCGACGATAGCGATCGTCACGTTACTGTGAATGGTCAGCGTTATCGCGCCATGATCACCGATTATTTTTGGCCCGAATTGGAAGATATGGACTTGGACGACATGTGGTTTCAACAGGATGGTGCCACAAGCCACACAGCATACGCTACAATCGATTTATTGAAGAATAAGTATGGTGAGCGTGTTATCTCAAGACATGGGCCAGTCGATTGGCCGCCTCGTTCGTGCGATTTAACGCCGCTTGACTATTTTTTGTGGGACTACGTTAAGTCATTGGTTTATGCCAACACGCCGACGATGTTGGAAGAGTTCAGAGCCAACACTGAACGCGAAATAGCGTTTTTTGCCGTTTTCGGCGTTTTCAGCCGAAATGTGTGGCCGAGTCGTTGAAAATTGGGTCCAACGAATCGACCGCTACAAACGTGCTCGCGGTGGCCACATGAACGAAGTCGAGTTCCATTCATAAATGTTTTGATTGTACTTCAAGCCAATAATAAAGTTTTTGAAATATCTCAAATGGTTTTATTTAAAAAAAAAGTTGTCAAGTCGTTATTAGAAAACCCTATACATATATCGTTTACCGGTATGAAGTGAGCATCAAGATACAAATGCCTCGATAGGGAACATTTATTGTGAACGGGCCTTAATTTTTTTTTTTTTTTTTTGGTTGCTATGACACCTGTCAAACATATTTAATATACATCAAGTCATTGAGCAAGTAACATTATATGTTATGTCGAATTTTGTACCAGAAAATGATGACTTGCGGAAAGCATTAATTTTTTGTTTTCATTTGAAGAAATGAATGTCACAGCGACAAAGGATACCAACTACTCCATATGGAGAGCCGTTAAAAGTGTTCAAAAGCCCCAAATACACGTGGCACCAATAAGAAGAAACCAAGATGACTGGGCGAAAGAAGATAAGGAAAAATCTAATGTTTTCGCCGACCTTCCTGAAAATGTCAATACGCTAGACGTGACGACAAACTTTCCAGTAGAAAAGGCTACACTTAGGGAACTTAGACAAGTAAAAGACACGCTTAAGCCCAATAAAGCCCCGGGATATGACTTAATAACGGGAGAGATACTTAAAGCGTTGCCGAAAAAAGGTTTGCTTAAGCTGCTCTACCTTATAAATGCCAGCATTAGATTAGAGCATGTACCGCACCAGTGGAAAGTAGCCGAAGTTATTATGGTTCCGAAACCCGGTAAACCACTGACTGAAGTCAAGTCATATAGACCAATATAGCTTCTGCCGATTACATCGAAGGTCTTCGAGCGAATCCTTCTTAATCGTCTTAAACCAATTACCGACACAAATTCCCTCTTGCCTGATCATCAATTTGGCTTTAGAAGCCAACACTTTACAGTTGACCAAGTGCATGGAATAACCGACGTAATTGAACGAGCAATCGAGTATAAGTTAGTCTGTTCAAGCGCATTTCTTGATGTTTTGCAAACCTTTGATAAGGTATGGCGTGAAGGCCTAAAATATAAACTCCGACAAGCCCTGCCCCAGCAATTGTCTTGTATTTTAAGTTCATACCTGGAATACCGACTCTTCCGTGTGAGACACGGAACCGAATATTTCACTTTTAAGACACTAATGGCGGGGGTGCCGCAAGGAAGTGTACTTGGCCCTCTGCTATATTTGCTAGGAACTTCACTCTCAAAAAAATTGAGAATCCACCGGTGTTTATCAACTCAGTACGAATTCCTTACGCGAACGAGGCCAAATATCTCGGTATGACACGTCAAGAAAAAACGTGAAGAGCTTGATATCAAATATAGAGATATTTACTGGCTTATTGGAAAGTATTCCAAGCTTAGCTTCGAGAACAAACTGTTGTTATACAAGCAAGTGCTAAAACCGATCTGGACATATGGTGAACAACTTTGTGGTTGTACTAAAAGAAGTAACATTAATGTATTACGGACATTCCAAAACAAAGTTCTTCGAGGTATTGTTAATGCGCCGTGGTACATTAGAAACTATTATATCCACAGAGACCTAGGAGTCGAAAACGTTCAGAACGTAATTAAATTGTTTGAGCGAAAACATAATAATCGATTACAAGGTCATAAGAATATTTCTGTTCAACAGATCCTCGACGAGACAAATTTATTGCGCCGTCTGAAAAGGACGAAGCCTCTCGATCTAGCGCGGTGATTAGCAGCGCAAAATTTTCCAAAAGTACACAGGAATTTTGAATAGAAAATCGCCTGCAGGATATCTTATAAAAAAAAAAAATAAAATGCGATAGAGGAACTGCTTGTTGAGTGTAAACTCAGTCGTGGCTTGCATAAGGTAGGTGTTTTTTAGTGAGCAAGAATCTCACACTACTATAGGCTCCGGGCCTATAGTGTCTATGAAGATTTCTTACCTTCCCATGAAAAAAAAAAAAAAAAAAAAAAAAATTAAGAGAAGTGCTGCAGAGTCGCATCGAATGCGACTATTAGAAGCAACATGCAAAAGATGGTTTCAATGGTTCAGAGTTAACGATTTTGATGTGAGAAATGAAGAACGTGGAAGACCACCAACAAAATTTGAAGACGTCGAATTGCAAAAAATATTGGGTGATGATGACACCTTGAGTCAGAAACAAATAGCTGAAATGTTTAATGTTGCACAACAAACAATTTCTGACCGTTTAAAAGCTACGGGAAAGATCCAAAAGTCTGGAAAATGGGTGCCACATGAATTGAAAGAAAGACAGGTGGAAAACCGAAAAACCATATGTGAAACCTTGCTTCAAACACACGGTAAGGAATCAGTTTTGCATCGAATTGTTACTGGTAATGAAAAACGGATTTATTTTTAGAATCCTAAACGGAAAACATCATGGGTTAATCCGGGACAACCATCAACTTCGACCGCAAAACCAGATCGATCCGACAAGATGACAATGCTGTGTGTTTGCTGGGACCAGAAAGAGGTAGTGCACCACAAGCTCCTAAAACCTGATGAGACCGTTAATACGGATTGCTACCAACAACAAATTATCAATTTGAACCATACATTGATCGAAAAACGACCAGAATGGGCCAGAAGACACAGCAAGGTAATTTTGCTACCTGACAATGCACATGCACACAAAGCAAGACTGGTTCAAGACACTACCAAAGCTGGGAGCTGCTACCCCACCCGCTGTATTCACCAGACTTTTCTCCTTGCGACTTTTCGATGTTTTCATCGATGGGACACGCATTAGCTGAGCAGCACTTCGAATTCTTTGAATAAAATGTTTCTTACTTCCCCATTAAAAATTAGTGTTTTATTTTCACAAAAAAAAAAAAACGCTCACTTTATACCGGTACACCTACGAAGAGCCAAAAGCCCTAGTTGCTAGTACTCTTCAAAATTCTATTAATAGTAGATTCAAATTTATTGTTAATTTTATAAATAAATAAATATATATATATATTATTGCTCCGTAGAGTAAAGGTTTGTTAAGGTGTGTATCTTCAACGCTATCAATCACATATTGGGTAATTGAAAGCTCATCAATTTGCGCACGTGATTCTATCTCCTTCATCTTATGAAAATACTGAAACACTATCTCTCTTTCTTGTTGTTTACGTCTCATTAGCTTTTTATGAACCTCGGCGCTCGAAAAGCGCTCATTAAATTCCCCTATCAAGGATATTTTCAATTCTATCCACGAATTTAGATCTGACTCTGAACGAACAGCCATTCTAGCAGACCCTTACAAAAGCCTTTTCACAAACAACAAATTCTCCAAAGGTGTCCAATTCATGAGCTTCGCCCAGCTCTCAACCTCTTTACAACCCAACAGAGAACACTAAACTCATCATCATTACCAACTTGACGAGCTTATAAGTACTTCACGGCAAATTTTTTCCTCGATGGTTAATACTCGCTCTCGATTAATTCTTTCCACAAACGTGCACGTGACAAATCAAAAATAGGCAAATTGCAATTTTGATAATTATTGATCGGTGTTTCCAGACGGTTGAACCCCCATGTAGAAGTTAAAATACCTTTTCTGGGGTTATAGAGTGCGGCGAGCAGTCGTCTTATTGGTTTGAAGGTTGACGGCAAAGAGGTAGAGCAATCTTCTGCGAGGTCTCCGATTACTTTTCTCTCTTTCTCTTCTTTGGTGCTAATATTCATTAGTTGCTGGAATATCGTAACCATCCACGTAGTATTGCCAGATACTTGACCACATACATGACAAAGAGGAAAAAGAAAATAATGTCAAGAGAGAAAAAAGTTTGGACGAAGGAGTGGTTGAAAAAAAAAGGAATCAGTTGACACACTTAAACCGTCATCATACCTAATTTTTCTGACATGTTTTCTCTTTGACGACACAAAGTAATTACACTGAAGTAATTAGGTCTATCCAACCCTTACACACATCAATCATCATGATGCTCATCATGCAAAATCAATCATCGTTTGATTGTTATCAATTAGATTTCATCAAAAATGTGTGATGCGAGCACATGCGTTTTCAGAAATATATGGAAGTGATTGACGTCAATCGATTGAGCGTGTAAGGGCCGCTTTACTATGCCGCCCTATAATTCAATTTCGTCGAGTACACATAGATTGCGTGACAAGCTATTGATAGGCGTAATCGATCGATTTTGTTCACCTCGTTAACTGTGACCTTCCCATTGGCACTTTTCTAGACTTATTGTGATAGTGATACGTTCCTTCACCTGCTATTCATTTGAGATGAACCTGAACAGCGCAGTCATCAAATATTTTGAGTTAATGAATCCAGCCAGAAAAAATTGCTGCACACGCAAATGTATGCAAGTGTACAGCAACTAAAAACTTATAAACAAGTCATTCCGGAGGAAAACAAATCGAGAAAAAAAGCTAATTCGGATTCCGAAGAGCGTCTCTTATAAAGACCTTTGGGAAAAGATTAAAACACTCGGTGAACCGAGGAGAATAGTCTGAGTCGTAAAACGAGGAAATCATCCATGGCACCTACAGCGAGTCGAAAGCGACGAGACTCGTTTTTGATAACCTAATCAGAACCACTGAAGACGAAAGTGATCTTAGTATCACAAAATGCGGGGGATTTGAGCTGTCATCGGTTTTGGTGAAAGGTAAGGCTTCAAGTTGCCTGGGAGTTGCACGAGTATCCAGTCATGGTGCAGAAACGTATAGACCAGCGGCAACACTGAATTGAATCTTCGCTGCTAGCCTTGTACATACCAAACTCCTGGAGCACAAAGAAACTGGCCTTGATACCATTGGCATTGAAAGAATGGTCGAGCTCAAATATGCAAAATTGCTTTGCCAAGACAGAAGATCGCGTAGATGCACGCTTAAGAATCAGGTGTGCACCAGAAATGGGTTTCCAGCTAACCCACTCAAATCTGAGATAAAACTGGTTGGTATGACTCATCTAGTTTTGAAAGACATCACTTTATGTTTCTCTAACAGTAATAAACTTCTTTGACAAAACATGCCACGTCTAAAGGCTCCAAAATACAGTCGATTATCTGACAGCTTGTCACCTACGTGAATCCTCTGGATCACATAATATCCACAAAGGAACTATGGGTGTGAGATGTCGGATGTTTAATGGATTTCACACCACTCTATAACGAGCGATCGGAAAGGCCGAGAGCTTGTCTTTATGTACCTAACTCACTCTCACCATTAAAACTTTTGCAGATATAAGCTACGAAAAGAATGTAGAATGGCACAAATTTGTAGTTGCGTCTGCTTATATTCCCCATGATTCGTTACTGCCGCCACCACCGGACACGGTAGGAGAACTTATTGAATATTGTTAGTCCAGGAAGATGGGATTTATCATATGCTGCGATGCTAATGCTCAGAACACTTTTTGGGGCAGTAACAAATGTACCGTGAGATGTAATCATCTCCTCCTACTATCGTTTGACCTGGCTGTCAACAATGTTGACAAGTGATCGACCTAACTTTATCCAACAGGTATACTTAGGGGATTACTGGCTGGAAAGTAATATCGAAGATCTCTATGTCAGACCATAGATACATCGAATTCAGAATTAAATGCGAGGTCTCGACCTTGTTAAAGAGGAGGAATCCATATAAAAACAACTGGACACGATTTAAGGAAGACAAGTACAATAGTGCTCTCCCTAAGGACAGAACAAAAGCTTGAGGAAGCTGTTCAGAACATGTATTTCGAAATGGCTTGTATAGCTAGTAAGTAATCCTGCAGACTGCTCGGTCTTTGGTGGAACGCAGACATGCAGCGTTTTCGTAAAGGATCCAGAAAACTTCAAAATAGATCATTTAAGACTAATTTGAAGGAAGATTGGAATCTTTACAGATCGAAGCAAAGATATTTCAAGAGGTCTATTCGGACTTTGAAAAGCGCCTCTTACAAGGCTTTTTGCGAAAAGAATCCTACCAACGCGGAAACTTTTACGAGAGTGCGCTTCAGAATCTGGGAGGCAGAATTGAAACGAACTCGACAAGAAGGAATACGCCTTGTCCATTTTCATCGACGTTAAGGGTATGTGTAACGTCAGATTCCCAGGTCACAATGGGATCACGGGAAGAGAGCTCTTTAGGACCGGAACAAACGTTGGGTCTACATGCGTCCTAGGTACAATCAACAGTTGGGTCTTATATGAGCAGATGGCACACCTCAAAGGGAGGCGGTATACCAAACGAATGCTTTCCAACGTCTCTAGGAGGTCAGCTGCCTTTCTGCAGGTTGCTCACTGGCATCTAGACAGAACGTTTCACTTATGCAAAGAACTTTCAAAAAAAAAAAAAAAAAAATGTCCTATGCGTCGGTTGTCTGATGGAGCAAGGTGCGAATAACTTTCTGCCTTAGCTTCAAGGGGACTTTTCCTAGCACTCCTGGCACTGTTGTAGTCGCACTGATGAATCCCTCTTGATATTCATAATATGAACTGTACTCTCAAATCGAAGCATCTTCCTTTTATAAAGAAGTACTACTCGATACCGCTTTTGAACTTAATAGGCGTTTGGGCTGCCTGTCTCTAGATATCAGCGATTGCTTACTGACGTTGTAGCTGGGCATAATGCTTTTCCTTAAAACTAAGTGATATAGCATACCCTCGGATCAGACTGCAGGTGCTTGCCACTGGTGTATGGTAGTACTGTAAGGGCTTCATCACTGAAGAGCTTACTCATCTTTCTCAGAAAGATTGAACAATTATAAGGAACATACATCTGATATACAGGGCGTCCCAGTTTTGGGTTTCGTCCTAATAGCTGAAGATTCCTGAAGTTATGGCGAAAAAAAATTGTATTGCAAGGGGGAGGGGGGGGGGTCTATTTTCACCGACCTCCAATTATAAGCCGATAAAGTGAGGAACCTCTGATTTCGAAGTAAAACTTCTTCGTACGTAGCTATGGCTACCACGTGGATGTAATTGGTACTCCATCAATCTCCAGAGCAACGAATATTTGGATTATCTTGACTATCGAGCTGAGATCGATGATTGCCTCCTCAAGGTCCAAAAATTGAATAAACATACGGATGATAGAATATGATATAAAGCATCAGTCAGTCAACTTCTGCCACACATTTTCAAGAATTCTTTGAACTTTTTCGAAGATTTTACTATTTCCCCTCCCTCGAAATAAAAATTATAAGGACAATTGCATCCACCTAAAGATTTCCGAGAAAACTTCATAACGCACATTCCACATTTTATGCCACAAAAGAACAATGGGCACTGCAAAAAGCCTCAACATACCAACGAGTGTACAACCAACGCCACTTCGTGTGCATTTATCCTAAGAAAATTAAATCGAATTGTTGAAAGCTTCATTCTATTTACTTCAGATTCTAGGCTATGTCCCATGGAAAAGTTGTTAAGTCTTTCTTCTAAGGTGCTTATATATATTCTTCTTATAGATACTCTTGCGGATATCTTTTATTGATGGACAATTGACAAGCAAATATACTTAATACAAACACTCCAAGTTGAGTTTATTTCAATACTGTTATCAAGGACTTGATGTGAGGTGACACAATAACCGAGATAATAACCAGAACCGTTCATAAAAACTCATTTACAATAGTCATAGAAATCAGTTAGCCAAACGTTCTTGGTTTTGAATAATAGACGTTCTCGGGCAGTGTCGGAAAGTGCTATAATCTGCCAGTTTTAAGGTACAAATTGAAATAGTTATTATTAAAAACAGCAGAGATACCCATATTCAAGGACACTAAGTTCTGAACCTTGTCTGCAACTGTTCTGATTTCTAAAAGTGAAAAGCTATAGAAATTCTTATAAAATCAAAAATTCTAACTTTTCTACACATAAATATTTATTTCGTAAGAAATAAACTAAGAAAAAGATGAGTGGTTTTAACAATTTTCTTTTGAAAAGCACTTTCCTTTATTTAATTTTCAAACTTGTGTGTGTGTTTTTTTTTTTTTGTTTTAAATTAAAAACGTGTCTGCGGGACAATCTATGATATGGAGCAACAAACCTCAATTGAACCCACAAAAAAATTGTTCTCCACTGCAACTGCCTTTTCGGTTTTTTTTTTTTTAAAGAAATTATTTTGACAAAAAAATATCGCAATACCACAAGGTTCTGTGAGTGGTCCTCTGCTATTCAAAATATTTGAAATACAATAATATTTTGCAACAAAATATGTGTAAAAAACACAACCTTCCCGATGAAGACCTCCTTATGCAATCCAAAACTTTATTTTAACCACTCTAACTGTGGTTTGGTCTTTAAAAAGTTTTTTATCTAAGTCCTGCATCTAAGTTCTAAATTATTTTCTAAAGAAAAGCACTTAGATTTCGAGTATATCTTAGATTAAAATATACTTGATGCCATTATGAAATGTGGTATGACATCATTTAAATGTCGTATATCGAACTTTTTTCATAAATGCCTTGGATGCCCTGGGATAATACAGCAATTTTACGTCAAGTCACTTCAAATTCCTGTATTTATGACATAAACCAGAGGCTTGATGTAGCCCCAAAGAAAAGAGTCCTTACTTAGGGAGAAAAGGGTCTGAGATACAACTTTTTTTTTAGCGTATCTTATTTGTTAACAATTTTATAATTTTTGTACATTATTGAACATTGTTCTGAATCTAAAAAAAAAAATGAAAATTAAGCCAGTGGGATTGGTGAGAACTGCGTCCCCCAAAAAATAAAAAAAAACAAAAAGATTTCTTTAGTACTAAACATAAGTTTATCTTGGATTTGAACGAAGGATTTAACAAAATTTTTGGTAAAGTTGCAATCAAAAATCACAGATTTTTGTCAAAAATTGCTCTCTTTGTTTAAATAAAAAATAAGTTGTAATTTGCTGCTACTTCCACTATTTTTTCACCAGTATGAAGGGTTTTTGGTGCTATTTTCCAAACGAATTGATTATACCCTTCAAAAGAACATCGTTACTGAAATCTTCGTACACAGGCCTTATGTCTGAGATACAACTTTTTTTTTAGCGTATCTTATTTGTTAACAATTTTATAATTTTTGTACATTATTGAACATTGTTCTGAATCTAAAAAAAAAAATGAAAATTAAGCCAGTGGGATTGGTGAGAACTGCGTCCCCCAAAAAATAAAAAAAAACAAAAAGATTTCTTTAGTACTAAACATAAGTTTATCTTGGATTTGAACGAAGGATTTAACAAAATATATTCAGTTTTGAATTTTTGGTAAAGTTGCAATCAAAAATCACAGATTTTTGTCAAAAATTGCTCTCTTTGTTTAAATAAAAAATAAGTTGTAATTGAAAAAAAAAATCCGTCATTCAGGACCGAGTATTTAGCATTTTAAAGAAGTGTGAAAAATTTAGGCGAAATCGGTCCAAAGGTTTTCGAGAAATTAAGACAACTGACTTTAAAAAAATAAAAAAAAATTTTTCTCATCTTAAGTACCGACCTGGGTTTTGCGATCTGCTTTCTATATACGGTTTTCGTCTTACTTCCGTGTATACTCATGGGCTATTTGGTCAGACTTCACATCTGGACTATTTAAAAACTGCAACATAGCCAAATTCCCTTCGTTCAAAATTCTAGTCGCAACATATGCTGCTACTTCCACTATTTTTTCACCAGTATGAAGGGTTTTTGGTGCTATTTTCCAAACGAATTGATTATACTTTTGATTATACCCTTCAAAAGAACATCGTTACTGAAATCTTCGTACACAGGCCTTATGGCTTCCAAAACGTCAGCTGGCGTGGATTATAATCATGTTGAAAAGATTCAGGTACGTTAGTGGTCGCAGCTCGTTGTCAAGCACACCATTAGTCTTCAGCACTATTAGGACGAAACTTCTCATGTTGGTTAGTGGATGACGAAATTTGAATTTTTCCTTATGGCTAATCCTTAATAAGCGGTCAATTTGTCAATAAGTTTTGCTTTTAGCCGACCTTTTAACTTCTTGCCTTCAACATTTTGGACATTTTGAACATGATTGACACACTCTTTTTTATTTATTTGATAGTCTTGGCCATATGATTGCGCCTCAAAAAATTTTTATAAAGTTTAGCGTCACCGTCTCCGATATAATTATTTTATTGTAGCTACTGCATATTTATCATGTGAGCGTTCAAAAAACTTGAGTAATTTTTGCACTTAGATATTGCCAACGCGTCCTTCGTGATTTGGGGTGCATTCATTACTCTCGACATGTTCGTTATGCCACTCTTCAAATTATGCTGTGATACGTTTTTTTTTTCCAAAACTCGCATTGATTACAGTAAAAACTTTAGCAAAAAACGTCCAAGACTTCGCCAGAGTAGTATCCTATGACAGAGGACAGTCACCTGAGACAATCAAATCTGATGAATGAATACCAGTTTCAGTTTCAGTGTAACCGGGAGCACGCATTCAAGAAATTTGTTGATATAAGAATCGTAGACTGTTGAGTCAGGAAACTGCACGATAGACCTCAAAAACAGAAAAGGGCAACTGCTTCAAACTATTTGCCTCGCTAAACGTAATGACGGTCAAGAGAGACTGAGCGTCCGGAGATTCAATTGCCTATAACTCGCAACGTTTTCCTCCTAATGTCTTTAAATTTTCTGACAATTTCTTATAAGTTGCAGTATCAGAAAAAAAAATCGATTTTCTGATTCTTTTCCTTTCTTATACGGTCCTTACATAGATGACCAGATTGCACCTGGGCCTCAATCAATAGTCCTTTCCAAATATATCTATCTCCAAGTAAGCTAAGATTCCCTTCTATTTGTTCGCGCAATCTTCATCCTTCCGGGTTGGAACGAAGAGTCTTCGAATTTGAAGGTTTGTTGTTCATTTGTTTCACATGTTCTACACATCTTCGGCGAATAATGTGTTTTTTTTTTTGTCAGATCAATTTCCTCCTCTTCCTCTATTCATCCGCCCAGCCTTCGATAACGTTTATGCTTCTGCATTGTAAAATTAATGCATACGTTACATAATCGTACATTACAATTCATTCTATTTACATCGGATACAAAAATTAATAACCACCTTTACGGATAGCGCACTCCTTCATCATCCAGTACAATCTGACGAGTTTGGCAGAGATGCTTAAACAAAACATGACTCTGTACATATATAATCGATATAATCGATAAATAGATGGTGCGTATCGATTTGGAACTCTAGAACTTTTTTTAGGATCTACCGTAGTGTGAGCTTTTGGTTGATTCTGAACTTACAGGGGCTAAAACCGCACTAAAAAGACTAATAAGATGGCTGATAGGCTTTCACGCAAGACGACAGATAGAATCTTATATGCGATGGTAAAGAGACTGTAGCCTTATGCAGATCGGATTAACGGTGTTAAAGTTCTACTTGAAAGTAAGACTTGACTCTACAAGACATTTCTCGCTGCCTTAAATACCTCGGCATGTCGGCCGACTGGTCCAGCAGCCTTTAAATACTAGAGTTTGGATTCTGATATCCCCATTTCACTTTGGAAGGGAAATTGAAATTGTGTTTCTATTTGTTTTTGCTTTACAAGACAACTCACAATAATAGTCTTTGTCATTCGCTGTCAGCCAAAAAGGATATATACATAGGAGGTGTGTTCAAAAAGTAAGATGACTTTATATTTTTTTTAAAAAAATGTTAATTTTTTATCAATATTAATGTTGTTTTCTATAATGTGATCCTCCTCAGATAAAATACACTTTTTTCCAATCCTCATAAGCACTTTTTGGTATAGCCTTGAGGTCTTCCAGCGATGCATGCCATTTTTATTTCCTCAATCGTTGCAAATCACCGTCCTTTTATAGGTCTCTTCAGTTTTGAGAGCAAATATGTTGAATATTGTGAGGAATGATTGTTATGTTGTTTTTGTCCAAAAAATCTCTTAAAAGACATGAATTGTTCTTCCACAATTCTGGGCGTTTTTTTTCATATTGCTTCTCCCAAAGGGCGCATAACTTCAAGGTAGTACTCTTTATTGACCGTACGACTTTGAGGTAAAAACTCCTGATTCACTACGCATCAACGGTTTCCGCGGAAAGAAGGATCCTTAAACAAAGTCCATCAAACACGATTTCCCCTGATAAAAATGTTGTGAGGTCATCTATGTATAAAGAAAAGAGAATGGGACTCAATATCCAACCCTGTTTAGGGTCCAATTGGAAAATTTGCTACCATCCCACGTCAAAGTCATATCTTGCTCATGAAGGTATTTTTTTTTTTTTTTTTTCCTTTCTCCAGGTAGGACTGAGCGATGCACGTTACTGAGAATATATTGTCCACTGTTGGTCATTTTCATTTTCATATCCCCAGTTGGTAACACGTTCTTATATAGTATGACGCCTGTGAATATTTTTGCTATTAAATTCAAGAAGGGAATTCCTTTGAAATTATGGAGAAAATTATTCCTTCTGAAGCTGTCAGATCTTTCAACCTTGTCGAGAATATGGTTGTATACTAGAGTAGGCCTTTCTCACTAAGTGCTTAGCTTAATATCTACTACTTGTTCATCTCTACAGGGCTCTGTTTTAGTCGTTTTCGTTTTACTTTTTGGCAAAACATTTGAACATTGTTTCATAAGGAGTAGGACTATTTTATTTCCTATTTTTATTTCCTCGATTACGCGATTCTCGTGTCCTTTTTTCTTCCACCAAAAAAGCTCATGTCCTTGACCGTTATAGTTCTTTTGTGCAGTGACTCTCCGTAGGCGAGTTGTCTCCATGAGTTTCTTAGAGGTGGTCGAGTGAAACCTAGCACATAAAGTGCGACTTTTTTGATCACTTCTTGGCATGTCAATGGTCTTCAGCACTTGGCATTGGTTACATAGGATATGTCGAGAGGTTGAAGTTGAGAGGCTTATGATGGCACTTGCGATAAGATTTTTGAAGCTACGACAGGGTATAACTAGCTTTTATTTTAATTTCGCGCTGATAAGCATTCATATAGCGAGATGAGTAAATGAAAAACGAGACATTTCGTGGGTGTATAAGCTTTATCTCGCGGTTTAAATCTTATCTAGGTTGCGTGGCCCCCTTAAGGCCATTAGCCTTTACTTATGGGTATAACTCTATCAATATCTTATCTATATCTGCTTAGTTGTTCTATTCCTCTTCTTCAAGTTTTGCGGTTTGTTAGTCTATGCCAATCTTGGTGGACCAGCATAAGGAAGAGTTGTCTTATATTGCCCTTGACAACTCTTAGCGGAATTTTGACGGTCTCTCTCAGTGAGTCGTCAAGGACCGAACCCTGCGTTTTTGTTAACTTCAATGTCACTGTGTTCCGTAACTCAGACAATGTTAAGATGGATATTGTCTAACTAGTTTTGAGAATGTTGTAGCTTTTCCATAAGTTGGCTTACCACAGAGAGGAATTTTCTTCTTTCACCATAATCTTGTAAATCACTTTTCCCCGAGGAGTTCTCCATTCATAGTCTCTATGACATAACTGTTTATCCCGATTTTTGAAAAACTTCTTTTTTTCTGTCGGAACAGAGCACTCAATCAAAGAACTAGTCCATTGTAGATTCCCTTTAATAGAATCTTTCAGTCTTTCGAATAAAGATGAATAACTGTTTCAGTGATAAAGTGAATACAGTACTAACAACCACCACGTCAACGCCGAGTTTCTTCAGACTGATACGAGCATAAGCCGGACATTCATAAAGGTATAGTGTCGGAATGGTGTCGTCATCACTTTCACTGCAAACGTTGCAGCATGTTGTACAAGATGGGGCACAAGTAATGTTATATTGTGAATTTGCTGCAATATTAGGCTCTGTTTCAATAAAAAGTTTACTTGAAAATATAGAATTGAGGACATTAATTTGGAAAATTGATGTCGGTCAAATGACCACCGCCTGAGTTGATACATATTTATGCTCGTTTTACGGCATTTTGAATTGTTGCTCGGAAAACATCTGGCCCCAAACTGGGGATTTCGTCTTCAATACTAGCTTTAAAGACTAACAAAACTTATGGTTTGTTATGATAAACCCGAGATTTAAAAATTCTTCAAAGGAAGAGTTGGCGCCAGTTCAAAACGCTAAAACGGGAGATCACACAGCCTGGGAGTTGGTGATTCAAAATCTCCAATTTAAGCTGCGTGAGCGTTGGTACGTCCTGCTGGAACCAACAATTCTCGAGACCTAATTCAGCACCGTAACTGTATACGGTGGTGTCACAGCGTCCTCAAAAATATAACTGCCAATCACTTTTTCACTGCAAATGTCACACCAAACAGTCACTTTGAGGGTATGCAATGGCTCTTCGTGTATTTCATGTGGATTCTCCGTGCAACGGAAATGAAAATTTTATTTATTCACATAACCACTTAAGTGGGAATGGGCTTCGTCGCTCGTTATGATTTTGGATACGTAATCCTCCTCATGTTGCATCATGTTTAACAAAGCATGGGAGTAAGTTGCAGGAAGCAATTGGTATAAGGGAACAGCTTAAGGTCTTTCACCAAAATTCGACACAGTGAACGTTTGTGGACTCTCTCGGATGATCTCGGCCGCAGCAGTAATATTCTCGGTCGAACAAACAATACGGGACCGGCTACTTCTGGCGAGATCTCTAGTGGGCTAAGTTTGCACGAGACGCTCAGCCAAATGCTTAACTGTTGTCTCTACAACACAAAAGTCAAAGTACAATGACACTTGACGCCATATGCAGAAATTATGGCACATTCACATTACGACAGAGCTTTTGCCCCACCTTGTATTAGTAAAAGTGTGGTTCCCGGTCACGACACCAGTAAGCAACCTACAGTTTCTCCTGTAGATGGACAGCAGAAAGACCACGGACTTCTTAAGTCGTCGGGAAGTTTACGATTGGTCTGCCTGCAAACTGGGGAGTTATGCTATCTGCAGTTGTGCTCATATGAAACCCAACTGTCAATGGTCGTCTTAACTGAGGACGCAGGCAGACCCAACGTAGGTCTTTGTTTTTCTGTCCGATTTTCCTAAAAAATTTAGCACGTGCCCAGGTACTTTAAGTGCAGTTATATCTACAACAAAAAAAAAAAAATGTGGCACGGTCATATGCAACTTCATTTCTCGTGATCCTATCGTGACCTGGGACCCATACAGGTTCTAAGTAGGTAAGAGTCACGATTAGAAAAACCCAAACAACTTAGGCCTATTGCCCCATTGTGATGCCAAGTTTAACTGTGATCTTTTGATCTTTTGAACCAATTTGAGCTTTTAATGGAGCGCAGGAGACTGTCAACGTCTATATTCTTTAGATCGTTTTAGTCATTATGGAGGAAGTAGTTTTTTTTCTCTGAGAGAGAGCTGAACATGGAAAGAGTCCATGCAGCTTCTACGGAAATCTATCTTCTTGCCTATAAGACAGTGTCCAGTGATGGGTCAGACTCTTAGTCGGGTCGCTAGACATATTGGTCCAACAGTCCACCATAGGTCTGTTCTTTTATTAGCATCCAGCTTAAATATTGATTTGCACGTAGCGATTAGTATACCTATGCCGCTCTTTTCTTGTAGAATAGGTAAAGCCGTTCCAATTTTGCCGAATTCGTCGGCCCTACAGTTCACTGGAACTTCTCTGTGGCCCTACTATCTCAGTAAAAAATGATCGGCATTCAAGGGCGATTTTAGAATTAAATGAGACTGAGTCCAGGGATTTGGATCAGGTTTTTCTTCAGCCAGAGCTTCTTTAAAAGCCAAAAATTTCCGCTTAGAACATGCTACAGTGATTTGTAAGACGGAAAGAGAGGCCTAGATTTAGCTTATCTGAGAAAACATCACCACGCCACCAATCCCCCTATCGTCTTTATATCCACCTGTGTACGAGTTAAAGTGCATTGACTTGTTCTATATGAAAGTGTCTTCCTCTCCCAGAAGAATCTAGAGGGGAAGTTTAGGTATGGTGTAATCGATGTTCTCTGTGAGGATTGCTAATATATTAAGAATACTACATTAGCGTGGCCAAATAAGTTATTTAAGGCAAAAAGCTGCAGTCGCAGCTACTGCCTGCTGAAGATGTCTGGGGGTGTCAAGTAAACAGAATTTCTAAAGCTGCGGAGGCAGTAGAACGTAAAGCTCCGCTGTTCCCTGGACATACTATTCCTTGGACTCTGCTTAGTTTGCTGCAAGAATCCACTAAATTTAACATCCGACTGCATTCAGGGATATCTGGTATTCTTGAACTTTGAAGTTGTAAAAGGGCTTAGCTAAGCTAGATGTCGCTACAGATGCACATGCTTCCCCACCTCCACCCACCGGTTCTTCACAATATAATATAGTTTGTTGTCATCAGGATTACGTATATCTTCGCCTGGTGGACAGACGCGAATTTTGGAAATGCGAGAGATTCATCAATGCGTCTGAAGCGGAGCAAGGCGTCCTACGGAAGGCCCCCATACAGTCGAGACAGACCGTATTTTGGAGTCTGGTTAAAGCAGAAATAACGTATTTTCGTGAGAGCTTATTCCACCAGACAACCGACGCATACGTAAAATACATTTAACCCATTAACCAATGGAATGAAATCATTTTACTTAATAAGTTGTTTAGTTAAGCGTTGTCAGACCCACGAACATTAAAGTCATAGATGTGCTCACAGAATAAAGTTTTAACAGCGTAGTCATACGAAAACGTCAAAGACTGAGGTCAGTGGTAATAATTAAGATTTGAGAGGAAATTTGAAGAAGCAGAGAAGCAATTATCATATCAGTAGGGAAGATAAGATCAAGCTATCTTCCAGGATTACTGGTGAAACCATTTTACTTTAGATGCGGTAAGATCTGCATTCATAAACCATAGGAATTGGTTGGGAACATTTTTTTTTTATAATCCCGCGCGCGCACCAAGGGGATATGAACACCCTTTTACTGGCTTTTCTTCTGAGCGCGGGCGGGTGGTGTAGAATTTTGAAACTCAGGTGTATTAGGTTTCGATATTTTTCCCAGAGGTGGTTGTCAAACTGGACGGGACGAGCAAGTGCATCCTCAACCAGTGGGTCTTAGTACGTGCTAGTTGTTAGTTCATTACATTTAGCCCAGCCAGTAACCACTCCAACATCAGTGTTATGTCTTAATGTCAGAGTTGACGCCGACGGGATTCTCATATAACTACATACAAATTCTACGAAAAGACTTTTTCAGAGAATTGCCTCGCACGGGATTCGAACCCGCGACCTTGAGGAGTGTATGCAGATACCACTACACCACGGCCACACCTATTGAGTGATGGTGCCACGTACTGGTCCTTTAAGGATTGTGGTGGCCTTTTCAAATGATAATATTGAAGATTTTTGAAAAGAGAATATTGTGGCTGTACGTGAACCGCTACCTCAGTTAGTCAATGCACTTTTCAAACGCGTCAGTAGCGTATTTTGCGAGCAGACTTGACTATACCTATAAAGTCGTATTTATCAAGAACTAAAATCAAGCAATCGTAGGTATTCAAACTACAACCATTAGGTACAAACAAATTGGTGGTTTGATATTGTTTTCATGGTGTCCGTGGGGTACAGTCAATGAAGACACTACCGTCCCATGCTAACCAGTTTCTTTTAGGGACTAATTGGAACAAGAAGGTTTGTAGGATATATTGTTTCAACAGGACACTGCCACTTGTTACACAAGTCGTGCCACAATCGACTTATTAAAGACACATTAATTGTGATTATTTTATCTACTCATGGTAACCGCTGAATAATGGCCTTGTCCTACCGATCTGTCAAACTTACTATAGGTGGGAGTGGTAAACAAAGAAGATAAAGAAATGATAATTCACTGATAGAACGGCTTAACTTAAAACTAAAAAACTTAGAACAAGGGTTAATCTATTGTTGACGACTCTGAAAAAATTAATGGTATGCTCGAATCTTGAACAGACCTCATGCAGCCAAACATCTAGTTTTAAAGCAGATATCACCAGCCAAACGAACATAAACTACTGCGAATGCCACAGGCAAAATAAACAAGTTACGAGCATTTGGGCTTTCGGCATGTAAGGGAATGCATGATAATAATATGCCTCATATTCTATTCACCAAAATCAGCCTATGATAACGATAATGATCACTACTACGAGTATTTTACCTGGAAATTGGCGGCTACATTTGATAGTTCATTTCATTTTACATGTTTTAAAAATAACCTCAATCCAGATAGATTTGGATAGTACACTAGAGGCAGGCTATAATGAGTTCTTTCGCTAAAGACTAGGTTGGGTGATATCTGACAAACAGAAATTTTGTCTCTCTTACGTCAGATTCGTAGACGTGCTAGATGATAAAAACCGTGCATCGGAGAAACGGAAATTTAATTATAAATTCGCTATCAGATTCATTTCATAACTTTCAAAATAACATTAAAGATCCCCCAATAAAGGTAATATTTAATTTGTGCGTCATTCAGCTGTCAATCATAGTTCAGATATCTTTATTATATCCCACTTTAGTTAATCTAATAAGCGATTAACGATATGAGATTTTAGTCTAGACTCTCTTTAATTACTTGCTTTCAAGTTTGTGAGTGACTAAAATAAAGAAGCTCTTTACAATACTTTCAGATGAGATTCATTTTCCAAGGGTATGTAGCACTTGTACTGGCTGCGGTAGGACTTGGTATTCCTTTGAAGGAACAAGTTAAACCTTTCGCAGTAAATTATCGCCTTCCAAGAAATATTTTACCCACAAGATACGCCCTGATACTCAAACCCTATCTTCGGGACGAAGATGGTCTTAAGCAGTTTACATTCGATGGTGAAGCTACGGTCGATTTTCAAACCGCTGAGAGCAATGTGCGAACCGTCATTTTACATTCCAGGCATCTTACGTATATCTCACGTAAATTGTACGAGACTTCGAAGCCAGAAATTAGCTTGACAATCAGTGGCTTCAGTGAGGAAGCAAACTCTGATAAGACAACGTTGAATTTGGCTGATGCTTTGGTTGCAAACACTTCGTATACTCTGCACTTTAAGTACACCGGCATCTTGGGTGATGATATGTATGGCTTCTACAGGAGTTCCTATCTCGATTCTAATAACAAAACCAAGTAAGTTTGATACAGATGGACATATTCGTTCTTTAACCTCCTCTCAACGGGATTTAACTTTTTCTTTTTCTTTTACAGATGGTTGGGATCCACACAGTTTGAGACAATTTCTGCCCGACGTGTATTTCCCAGTTTCGATGAACCTAATTTTAAGGCTACGTTTGATCTGTCCATCATTCGCTATAAGAGCTTTAAGGCTGTTAGTAATAATCACCTCCTTCGAACAGAAAACATCAAGTAAGTGTTTGTTATTGTTTTGAAGCTCCAACATCTCCTATCGGATATTTGAATGAATGAATGAATGCAAGATCTCTAAATATGCCAGTCGGCCGGTCAACTAGTATTCACGTTTCCATAGATGCGGCTAAACGTCAGCGTACTTCAGTTGCTTTTGCTGGTATCAATGAACAGTATCGCAACCTCCAATAGTTTTAATCCAGACAGTTTGTATCGCTTTTTTAAAGAGTCCCAGACTCAAAGACGAAATACCTACCTAGTCTTCGAAGACTTTCCCAGTTTAACGACTTTTTTTGTTTTCTAAGTTTGATTTATCATATTAAAGGTTAACTGGGGTAGATAGTTTCGTGTCACTTAACAAGACGGTCACTTATAGGTCTGACTTGAAGTTAGGGTTTAACCAAAGTTCTGTAATTATGTGGGTAAGTCTTTAGCTAAGTGGTTTATCTGCCCTTGTTTGTCTGTTTTCGATTCGTTATGGTCGTTTAGATCAGGACCATATATGAAATTATAGACTGAACACTGGTAATCGCTGCAAAAGTGTTCCTCCAGTGTCGGGCATAATCATGCAACTTTTTACATGACAGCCTTGAATTGAATCAGCTTTCAAACCATACATTTCCATATTGCCTTCTTCTGTTCTGCCACTAACCAGAACTGCCTCTGTTTTATGTTGTTAAACTAAATTGATCCTCATCACATATTTCCGATGTCTATGGTTCTGTTGCAGATCCGTGATAACTCCAAAGAATTTCAGTGCAATCAGTAGGTTCAGAGCCCACTCGGTGCATTTTGGGTCGTAAAGAGACCTCGACAGTTATGGGTAGTAGGACTTTTATCACACATACTCATCACCTTGTACGTTTTCTGGAGTGGTGTCTTGAATCGCCCCAGTTTTGTCCTAGTCGATGTTGATCTTTCTCGACTACTCTGAGTTCCTCGATCCCTATTGGTTTGTATTGTAATGGGCGACTAATATAAAACTTCTAAACAGCGTACGAGATTGCTGATTGCTGATCGCCACAAGTTGATTCGTTTTTATTCTTAATCAACACCCGGCAGTTCATTACAAAAGGGGACCAACAACTCACTCCTACTGAGCTTTGAATTCTTTCCTTAAAATTTTTTTTTTATTTTTTTTATGTCAAATCAAGAATTACATTTTTAATTTTAGTGACGGCTACTACAAAGATGTCTTTGCCACAACTCCGAAAATGTCCACCTATCTGTTGGCTTTTCTGGTATCCGAATTCCATGAACGTGTCGATGG
The DNA here is from genome assembly GCA_907269105.1 of Volucella inanis. NCBI lineage: Eukaryota > Metazoa > Arthropoda > Insecta > Diptera > Syrphidae > Volucella > Volucella inanis. The sequence continues at coordinate 276,104,969 of OU026153.1, read as the reverse complement.
AGACTTCTCCGTTATGGCACGTCCAGAATTTTATGATCAAAGTAAATACGCCTCAGTAGTGGGACAAAAATTACTCACCAAGTTCGACGAATACACAAAACTGCCGTATTATAAACAGGGTATTGATAAGATGCACATGGCAGCTATTCCTGACTTCGCATCCGGAGCTATGGAGAACTGGGGTCTTCTCACCTTTAGGTAAGTCATTAAATTAATTCGGGCAATCAAATTAATTTCCCAAACTTTTCCCATATTCTATAGGGAATGGGCTCTTCTTTATCACGAAACAGAAAGTCCACTTTCGTTTAAACAATCAATTGCTACAATAGTCTCTCATGAGCAAGCCCACATGTGGTTCGGCGATTTGGTAACATGTGACTGGTGGAGCTACACCTGGCTGAACGAAGGTTTTGCTACATATTTCGAATACTTCCTCACGGCAGAGGTAAGGGAAGACTTTTTATAACTTTTAAACAGAAAAAACAAATCCCTCTGGTCAAAACTAGGTTCATCCTGAAATGGAATTGGAGAAGCAATTTGTCGTTGACCAAATTCAATCTGTGTTTTTTATGGATTCCACTGTCAACACAAGTCCAATGAGTGACAGAACTGCAGCATCCCCAGCAGATTTATCGAGAATGTTCAACAGCATCTCGTACAATAAGGGTGGAGCTTTCATTCGTATGGTGAAGCATGCCATTGGGGAAGCCAACTTCCAGAAATCCCTTCAATCTTACCTCAATGAATTGTAAGTTTCTTTCATATAGGTCATCAAGCCACCTGCAAAATTTGAACTTTTGAACTTTCAGCAAATACCAAAATACAGTTCCAAAGAATATCTTTAATCACTGGAAAGCCAACTGGCCAGCAGATACTTTGAAATACGCGGACGGAGTCCTTTCCAGGTTTACTGAGCAAGTTGGATACCCAGTTATCTACATTCAAGTAGCTAACGATTTTAAGAGCATGACCCTTGAACAAAAGAGATTCTTGTTGAAGCAAGACGATGGTTCCAATAAGGCCCTTCTCTACACTGTTCCATTCACTTATACAACGTCAGTAGAGAAGAACTTTTCAGCAACCACTCCAAAGGTATACCTTGAACCCAACACGGCAAAGACAACAGTGCAATTCCCCGGAGCCATCGACTGGGTAATTGGCAATATCCAAGAAACTGGTTACTATCGCGTCAACTATACCACCGCAGGATGGCATCAAATCCATCATGCTCTGAAAGCTATCAGCTGGAGTGGAATTCACGAGCTAAACCGTGCTCAGTTTGTCGACGATTTACTCGCCTTGGCCCGTGCTGGAGAGGTCACTTATGATCTAGCACTTGATTGCCTAGATTATCTGGAAACTGAAACCAATTACCTTCCTTGGACAGCTGCTTTCAATGGACTCCACTACATTGCCATTCGTCTTGGATTGGATAAGCAGAACTTTGCGAACTACATCAACCACATTACGAAGAAGGTCTACGAGACGGTTGGTTTTGAGCAGTCTAATAATGATACTCCATTGGAAATTTACACACGGAATAATGTTCTCGCATGGACCTGCAAGTATGGCCATAAGGAATGCATAGAGAAATGCTTGAGCATTTTTAGAAATATAAAGACCACTCCTGTACCCGTTAATATTCGTTCTGCCGTCTACTGTACCACCATGCGTGATGGTACTGAAGCCGACTTTGACGTTCTCTACAATAAATTCAAAGCTGAGACTGTTCCCACCGAAAAAGTCCTCATCATGAATACTTTAGGTTGCGTCAGGGATGAGAAATTGGTGGAAAGATACTTCAACATTATTGTCAGCCATGAGATTCGTCGCCAAGATAAATCTGCCGCTCTGTCGAGTCTCTATTCGGACAATGCTGAGAACGTTTCGCCTGTTTTTAAACTTGTCACTCTCAAATACAAGGAATTGGCCGAATCGTAGGTTTCATTTAAAGTATCTTCTTATGGTATATTTTCAATCCTTTTTTTCTAGGATGGGATCATACTCATCTGTGGCATTTGTCATATCGAACATTGCCTCACGATTCACCACAGAAGAACAACAAAAGGAACTAGAAAGTTTCATCAAATCTAATGGCAACGATTTTGGAGATTTAGTAACGATTTTGAATAATGCTTTGACCGCAGTTAAGGAGAACCTTGCCTGGGCCGAGAAGAGATTGGGCGGTGTCATCAAATACTTAGAAGGTTACAGGGGTAGTGCTGCAAGCACCACCGTCAGTATCTTCACAGTAACTCTAGTCATGATTTTGGGTGTGCTACTGCATTGATAGCTCCGAGTTTGTAAAGATTTTTGTAATTTAAATTAAAAAAGAAATAGAAACAATTTTTTAGACAAGAAAGATTGTGTTGCGTTTATTTCAAAATTTAGGTCTAGGGTAAGACGAACCGTACATCACCCCTTTCAGGATGACGCGGCTTCAGATTAGTATAAAGGTTTCAGTTTCATGGTGGCTGTGCCCTTGTTAACGCCAGAAGCCCACTAAATTGGTGTTCAAACCAAATCAGGTTTAAAATTCGTTTTTTCTTGTCAGAATCTGTGTAAGTGCACAAATGTGGTTTGTTATCAATGAGCTGGATGCCATGATAATATGTGCAAAGTTCTGTTTTCTAAAGAGCGTGGATCCAAAGGTTTGAAAAGTAGCAGAAATATGGCTCTGTTGCTCTTGTAAGACACCTAATTTCCTTGAGTATTATATGATAGATGAATGGCTTACTAAGCGGCAGTTTTTATATCGACTGAATCGACAATTGTCGATTTCGCACCAATTGGTTGTGACAATTTGACAGCCGATAGGTTGAAATGCACACCTCAGCCTCTTTCGCAATAAATGCACCATCCCAAACATCTATCGGGACAAACGAAGAAAACAACAATCAAGAAAATCCAATTGAATGAAGAATTTAATCGAATTTAATTATGGATAATTGTATCAAGCCACGACACATTTTACGTCCTATTCCAAAGGAATAGGAACATTCGAGAGAATCTTGAAATATCATAATTTAAAAGATCTTTATAGCACTATCCACACTAACCATCATTTTATGACCATAAAATCTGGAATGTACATTCCCTTGAAAGAATATACAGACTTAGAGATATAAAGGGTGACCAGATCTGAACGATAGCAAAAATAAATTTAAATAAAAGAACAACGGTGTGAGATATAAAATTTATTCTGCTTTATTTTGGAGCTACGTTCATGCCATTATGTGTAGCATAGTACATCATTCTTATGGCCGCCTCGACCCTTTCTGGCAGTGTTTCAAGCGGTCGGTCTAATTTGTTCGATATTATTCCGACAATAGCTTGTCGAATGTTGGCTCCGAGGTTGTCCAAATTGATTGACTTGTAGCGTGGGCTAAGGACTTGCATAACCCCAGAGAAAATTATCGAGTGGTGTCAAGTCGCGGCGAAGAATTGATAAATTCCCGCCGTGAGATGACCCAGTCGCCAAATTTCTACTTCACAACTTCGAGCGTTGTGTTGCTAGTATAGCACTTAGCGACTTCTTGTTAGTACCACAGCTCGGATATGTCGATGTTGTCAAGCTCTGACCATAGAAAGTCGGTTAAAATCTCTATTTCCCATTTCGAAAGAAATAAGGTCCGATGATGCCGCTATGCCGTAAACTGCACCAAACAGTCAATCTTTGTGGATGCATTGATGCATGGCTGAACACTTGTTCGGTTTTGCTTGATGACATTGCCGCTGAACCAAAAACAGGCCTCGTCCGCGAAGCTGATTTTTTGGACAAAATCCGGTTCTCCGGCCATCATTTAAATTGCCCAATTAGCGAACTCACACCGTTGTCTATTGTCATCCGGCTTTTTGCGGCAGCACAATCTTATACGGATGTAGGCCCAAATCCAATGCAACATGAGCCGGGTTGATCCTCTGGCGATGCCCAATACAACTGATCGGCGATGAATCGACATTTCTGCGTCTTTTTTACTTCATTTCGCACCAATCTCTGTCTGATTGGTAACTTTAGATCGACTAAAGGCGCGACGAATTTCCTGCACACTGAACCCGTGAAGACGATCGACCTCACGGCGGAATTCGAGTTGCACGTTAGGCAAGCGTAAAGCGATGCATGATGAAATGACAAACCTTACTGAATATTTTGATTGCTATATGAAATTAGTAACTTTGACAGCTTCTAAAACAGAACAATTGGAGTATTATCCTTATTCCATATAGACCATGATGTCTGGGCAACTAATGAAGCAAGCTCGAAATTTTTTTCTTCTTGGTCCACTTAAATAACATCGAGCGTCGAGCTCTTTTACGAGTTGCTCAACTTTGTGGTCTATTTGTTCGACGCTCCTCTCTATTATTTCAAATTTGTCATCGAATTCTTCAAACTTTTGTGGGATAATGTTCTCTTGTCCTTCCAGATTATTATTCTTTTGTTCACTGTTCCTCCTAATTCTTCCGTTCTTTTGTTCCTCCTAGTTTTTCTTTTGTTCGTGAATTTTTGATAGGAGGAGTTCCATCATGGCAGGCATGTCGTTGTCGGTACTCATTTGTTCTTCCTCGTCGACGTCAAAGGAGTATGTATCTGCATCATGTACCTCATTGTTCAAAGCGTCCTGAAGTTGGAACACCAAGTTACCTTTCCTCCACTGGCACGGAGGTTTTCTTTTGTTCTACTGGGATTTTAATTGGACGAGGATCAACTGCAATAGTTTTCGACCCATTGTAGCTTTTTTATCAAACATTCACACAAATTTTTTTTTGTGTTTATGCACAATAAGCCCTATCCCATTTCTGACACCACCAATGTAAGATGTTTGTTTGTATCAGAGGTGAGGATGTGTACTACTTTAAAAACGAAGACCACAAAATTCCTAACGAAGTGTGTTCAAAAAATATTCAAAGTATTCTCTTTTAGATATAAAACACTTGTGCCAACGCTTTTTTCAATCCTCGAAGTACTTCTCATAAGCACTTTTTGGTATAGCGATGCCGCTTTTATTTCCTCAATCGTTGCAAATCTCCGTCCTCTCATAGATCTCTTTAGTTTTGGGAACAGGAAAATGTCGCATGGGGCCAAATCCGGTGAATATAGTGGCTGAGGCATGATTGTCGTGTTGTTTTTGGTCAAAAAATTTCTCACAAGCAACTATAAATGAGCAGGTGCATTATCATGATACAAAAGCCTTGAATTGTTATTCCAAGATTCCGGACGATCTTTTCGTATTGCATTTTTACCGTCCGACCTTGAGGTAAGAACTCCTGATGCACGCCACGGTATTCGAAAAAAAAACAGTGATCAAAACCTTGACATTTGATCAACTTGGCGTGCTTTTTCCGGTCTTGGCTCTGTTGGGTGCTTCCATTGGGACGATTAGCCTTTTATTTCGACGTCGTAATCATACTATATACCCATAATTCGTCACCAGTTATGACCCTTTTGAGCAAGTCAATTCGACAGTTCTCCGAAACAATTTTCTTCACAGCTTCGACGTTATCATCTTTTGTTGATGTGGTGTGTCGCCCAGAGCGAGGTTCGTCGTTGGCATCTACTCGGCCATCTTGGAAGAGCTTGTACCACTTCTAAACATTTTATTTTACTTAGTCCAGACTCACCGTATGCCACTGTCAAAATCAAGTATTTTAGAGTACTTGATTCCATTTTTTCCACAAAATTTAATGCAAATTTTTTGCTCCATTTTTTATAATAATTGAACATCACGGAACACACCAAAACACGTCTAACCTTTCCTCGTATGCCAAGAGTAATGAATCTTATTCTGCGGAAGGAGTGGGAGTATTTGTAAAAGATTCTTATGAGCCTGATGCTGTTGCTATAAGCTTAAAAAATACTGATGTCCTTAAAGTCACCTGTACTATTGCAAATATAACTTTTAATGTTGTCTGACTTCTATACACGCCTCGGCAAATGTTTTTGGATGAATTTTCAAAACAAAACAACGAAAAATCTTGGTTTTATTGGAGGCCTTAATGTTGATATTTTAAGCCCAAATAATGCTGTAGATATTTGTGCATGAATCCTTATTGGCTGAACATGGGTTGGTATCATTTATTTCTTCCTTAAAATACAACCCTGGCTGACTCGAACTGCAACTTTTTAAAATGCTATAATTTCTTTTATTTTTTAATAAATTTTATTGTGCCAAAGTAAAAAATGTTGGAAAATACATCAATTTTCAAATTGTATCAGTAGTTTTCAATATATCCACCTTTGGTGCGAATAATAGTCTTGAGACGCCGAAGAAAGCATCGCACGCATCGAAAGCATCTGCGGTATTTTCTCCCATTCCAGACGAAGTGCTTGTTTGAGGTAGTCCAAACTTTAGTATTTTTTAGTGCCAACCTTCGCCTTTAAAATTCCCCTGACAGAGAAATCCAACGGATTTGCATCCGGACAATTCGCAATCCATTGTGTCGAAGAAATGAAGTGTGGAACATTGTTTGTTAACCAATCTTGGTTGACGCGCGCTTTGTGAGACGGTGCCGAGTCTTGTTGAAATATCTATGGTCTCCGACCGAGGCTTTAATACTGCCTCAAAGACAGTTTTACGGTATACGATCGCATTATTAGGGGTTATGGCGGCCCAAACCATCAAACTCTAACTTTTTTCTGTTGCGGTGTAAGATCGTGTGTTTTTTGAAACTTCAATGGCTTGAGCTCAAGCTCATTTTTCAGTATGTGTTGCATCCGTTCCAACGATATGTTGAGCTCACGAGCCATTTTTTTTCCATTTCGACGCGGATTTCGCTCAATTCGAGCCTTCACTTTCCGAACCATTTCCGCCGATGTTGCTGTTTCTTTAGTACCACCTCCACAGCGTTTTGCAACGCTGCCAGTATCACGGTAACGATGTTTCGAGACACAAATGATTTATTCACGTTGAGGTGCTGGAGGGCTCTAACGATAGCTACTTGTGGTTTTCCAGCAAAATATAAAGCAATCACACTATCACGTTTGATAAAAATGTTTCAACACAACCGAGACGCAAATCGTTGTAAATAATAAAATTATCTGTCATGTGTCAAAATTTGAGCTCACAGTAATGAACGGTTTGGAAATTATAGCAGTCTGAAGTTGGTTGCAGTTCGAGTCAGGCAGGGTGTAGAAACTGATCAATGCGCTGGTGTTAACTTTGACCTTCACATTACCAATCACTGTATGACAAGTATAGTCATTAATTGCTTCCAAGAAAAAAACATTTCCACCCTTACTATTCTAAAGGAAAACTCTTCTGGATATGATGTGTGCACTGAAGAAAATGTTTCTGCAGCCTATGAATTGTTTTCTAAAATGTAAAAAAACCTCACTGACAAATCTAGCGTGTCCATATTAAAAAGTAAATCTCGACTCAATCTTAAGCCATGGATGAATGCTTCGCTTTTCAAGCAAACTATTTTATTGAAAATTCTCAATATATCGTAGAAAGATGAGTAAGAGCTTCATTGATTAATTGCCTATAGTACCAGTACCCACCACATCTGCGCCGAGTACCTGCAATCTATTGCTAGACACTATCAGATATAGTGCTCCGGTGTGCTCATAGCGTCGCGGTTACTTAACGAAAATGTAAACAAATGTTCCATCAGCAAACGTCTTATGTACATGCCCTGAATTCTTTAAAAATTCTTTCCTAATCCCTTCACGTTCATAGACGATAATCCATTGAGGTTACTTGGCAGTCTTCCTATTTTCAGTTCGATTCGAAAACCCTTAATCTCTGAGTGAGCTTATCACGTGAAATGCAATAAACTGTTGCCAATAATCTATGAACAAGTTTATGGCACTCGACATATACCAAGTACACTGTCTATCTTCAGACTATGTCCAGATTTGATGGCCTCACGCGTCAAACAACAATTTTACTGACATCCAACAAATTTTCATTGGAAACTCAATCGGATCGGCGATAAAAATTAATCTCATAAAGCGATAAAAAAAACGATGTGATTAGAAAAAACCACCCAAATGAACCGAGACACGGTTCGCCCAGAATACATATCGTATATTACACTTAAAGCGGTACGTAGATACCTATTTGCAAAATATTGCAGTTTATGATATACACATACAAGCGGAACAGTCTTCATTTCACGATTAAACTGATAAATGTTCTCTTCTAGATTTGAAATACGAATGGTGCATTGAGTTTTATTTTTGCTTTCCTAATTCACAAGCCAAATCGGTCGAGATAATGCTTCCTAAATAAAGATAACTAATGACTTCACTTTATACATTTGTATTGTATTTGTATTAATTTATTTCATACTCTCTTTGTTCATTATTTACATGTTCATCATAAGTTATATTACATTTGCTTGAGAGTAGGATAGTGTTATTAGGCATTTTCGTAGCAAAATAATATTAAAAAATTCATATTGGCGGCGGTCTATAACTTAATTCGTGCGGTTTGCTAAGAGATGGCGTAACTTGTATTATTTTATTTTTATTATTCTATTGGAACATGCGTTGGAAAGCTACTGTCATTGTACGTCATTTCAATATGTGTCATTCATTTGAAGCGTAAACAACAATAATTTTTTTTCACTCAAATATGTCGAACTTTGTGCCTGAAAAAGTATTCTTGCGGGGAGTTCTTCTTCTTTACTTTAATATGAAGAAAACTGCTGCCGAAATTCATCGTATTTTGGTGGAAGCTTATGGTGAACATGCGCTAGTTGAGCGAACGTGCCAAAAGTGGTTTGCACGATTTAAAAATGGTGATTTTGGCTTGGAAGACGATGAACGTCCTGGGCAGCCAAAAAAGTTTGAACATGAAGAACTGGAAGCATTATTCTATGAAGATTGTTGCCAAACACAAGAAGAGCTCTTATAATCTTTGGGTGTCACACAAGCAGCCACTTCAAAACGTTTAAAAGTAGCTGGATATATTCAAAAGCAAGGAAATTGGGTTCCACATGAACTCAAGCCGAGAGACGTCGAAAGGCGGTTTTGCATGTCCGAAATGCTGCTGGAACGCCACAAAAGGAAGTCATTTTTTCATCGGATTGTTACCGGTGATGAAAAATGGATCCATTACGGCAACCCCAAGCGCAAAAAATCAACCAGCCAAGTCAACAGCAAAGCCGAATATCCATGGCGGGAAGGTAATGCTCTGTATTTGGTGGGATCAGATGGGTGTGCTGTATTATGAACTGCTAAAACCGAGTGAAACCGTCAATAGACAAAGCTACCGAACACAATTAATCCATTTGAAGATAGCAGTAGCCGAAAAACGTCCGGAGTATGCGACCAGACACGAGGCAATAATTTTCCATCATGACAACGCTCGGTCCCACATTGCTATTCCGGTTAAGAACTATTTGGAAAAGAGTTGATGGGAAGTCCTACCCCACCCGCCTTAAAGCCCAGACCTCGCCCCTTCTGACTACCATTTGTTCTGGTCGATGCAGAACGCCCTCACTGAAATACGGTTCACATCAGAGCAGAATATCAAAAATTGGCTTGATTCATTCTTGGCTGCCAAGCCGGCGCAGTTCTTTTGGGATGGGATCCACAAATTGCCAGAAAGATGGGAAAAAGTCATAGCTTCAGACGGGCAATACTTTGAGTAATACTTTTGTACATGTTTTTCTTAAATAAATGTTCAAATTTTGAAAAGAAACCGGACGAATTAAAATTTATACCCAATAATTACAAACCAAGCGAAGAAAAGAATCAATTACACAAAAGCATTTGACTTTATGTTAAAAGATAAAGAAAAGAAAAGAAACAGGCAATAATTAATTTCAATTTGCCATTAGTTGATTTAATTTGACAATAGATATTTAAAAAGCAAACAAAAACAAACAAAAAAATATCAATACCACCGTGTGGCGCTCATATTGTTCACATTTGTTCTGTTTTTTTTTTTTTTTTTTTTTGTTAAGTTGGTACATCTTACGTAGCCAAGAGTACATCTATCTCTCTGTATGTGGCGATTTTTTAAAATTGTAGAAATGAATTTAAATTTGCAACAACGAACTTGTATTAAATTTTGCATAAAAAACGGATTAAATGGTGCGCGAACGTGTGGAAAAGTGTTTCGGATTTTCTAAAGAAAACGGTCGTTTACCAGTGGAACGAGGGGTTCAAATGTGGTCGTGAGTAAATCGAAGATCATGAACGCAGTGGCAGACCATCAACATCGAAAACCGACGAAAATATTGATGAAGTAAAAGAAATGTTGGTCAATAACCGCAAATTGCCTATCAGAGTGATAGCGGAGGACTTGAACATTGCCTATGGATCCGTTCAAGGCATTTTGGTTAATGATTTGGGTTTCCGTAGTGTAGCAACAAAGTTGGTGCCAAAAGACCTGAATTTCATGCAAAAAAGAGACCGTGTTGACTTCGCAAGAGAGATGATTTGCGAAGCTGAATCCTATCAAACATTCATCAAAAGGATCATTATTGGAGACGAGACGTGGGTTTATGAGTACGACACCCAATCCAGACATCAGGCAAGTGACTGGCGTTCACCAAATGAGCCAAGCCCGAAAAAACCACGTCGTTTTCAGTCAAAAAAGAAGGCAATGCTCACGGTTTTCATGGATTACAACGGTTAGTGCATCATGAGTTTTTGCCAGAAGGCCAGACAGTAAACAAAAAGTATTTTTTGGGCGCCATGAGACGTTTTCGTGCCGAAAGAGACCAGAATTGTGGGCACAAAACTCGTGGATTCGTAATTTTTTTGACGAAAAAAGCAACAAATACCATCCAACAGCCACCGAATTCACCTGATTTGGCTCCCTGTGACTTTTTTCTGTTCAATCGAGTTAAAATACGACTACGGGGAACGCGTTTCAGCAGCCGAGAGGAAGTAATGGAAAAATCGCAGGAAGCACTGATGGACATACCGGAAACCGAATATAAAAAATGTTTCGAGGATTGGATCAAGCGCTGACATAAGTGTGTTGCAGTTGAAGGAGATTACTTTGAGTGGGACAATATGGATTTAGATGAATAAACTTGTATTTTTAATTTTCTGAATACATTCCGGGAACTTTTCGTATATCGGAGTTGACTGTATCAGATTATCGGGTGTACGATTATAAGATTTTCTATCTGTATGTGATCAAATTCAAATAGCCAAGATTTTATATTCCTGAGAAAGATACTTGGTGATTTTACTGACTTAGTGGAGTTCGGAAGCTTATTAAATAATCTGTATGAAAGTATAAAATAAGAATAACGATAACTTGAAGTACGAAATGAGGGAATAATGAAATCAAAGCTTAGATTTGTTCTACCCGAATTTCTGCTGTGAAAATGGCAACATCTCAGGAAAAATACTTTCAATACCTTGTAAAACAGTCCGTTTTATAGTAAAACATAAATTTTTTTGCAAAAATCAATTTTTTTTATCAATATAGTTGCCTTCAAGGGCGATACACTGATTGAAACGATTTTTCAATCTTTCGATACCAGTTTTGTAGTACGATTTCAAAATAAACCTCAAAATAGGCCTCTGTTTCGGCGATTATTTCTTCATCGGTCTTAAATCTCTTTCCAGCGAGCTTTCTTTTGAGGTCTGCGAACAGGAAATAGTCGCTGTGGGCCAAATCTGGAGAATACGGTGGGTGGGGTTGGGAAGCAATTCGTAGCCGAATTCATTAAATTTTGCCATCGTTTTCATCGACTTGTGAAACGGTGCACTGTCTTGATGAAACAGCACTTTCCTTTTCTTCAAATGCGGGCGTTTTTTTTTTCGATTTCGTCCTTCAAACGCTCCAACAATCAATGTTCGCTGTTGATAGTCTGCCCCTTTTGCAGATAGTCGATGAAAATTATTTCATGTGTATCCCAAAATACGGATACCATAACCTTGCCAGCCGAATGTTGAATTTGGACGAGGTTCGTCGCCTGCTCGTCACTCAGCTGACTGCCGACTTGACTCTGGTATGAAGTGATGAAGCCAAGTTTCATCCATTGTCACTTACCGACGCAAAAATTCGGCTTTATTGCGGTTGAATAGCTTTAAACACTCCTCTGAATCATCAACACGTTGTTGTTTTTGGTCGACTGTGAGCAAACGCGGCACCAACTTTGAACAGAGCTTTCGCAAGTCCAAATATTCGTGTATGGTATATCCACCACGCTCTTTTGATATCTTCAGAGCCTCAGCTATCTCGATCAACTTCACTTTACGGTCATTCGTATTCATTTTTTGAACTTTTTTGATGTTTTCATCTGAAACAGCCTCTTTTGGACATCCACTGCGTGCATTATCTTCGGTGCTTATATGACCACTTTTAAATTTTTCAATCCACTTGCGAATGGTTCGTTCGGCTGGTGCAGAGTCTGGGTAACACTTATCAAGCCATTTCTTTGCATCGGCTGCATTTTTTCCCATCAAAAAGCAATGATAAATCAGCACAAGAAATTGCTTTGAATCCATTTTATTTTCACAATAACAAAAGTTGCTTCACTCACAACGCTTATACACGTATCTTTTGAAGGTTGGTACTAACTGAAATGGTATGGATTTAATTCAAGTGGTGTCCTCTCTTAGAAACTGACCCATGTATTAATAAGACAAATGCCTCAAAGGGATGACTATTAAGTTCTTTAATAGCACCATGGAATGGTGTAAGCGGTTTTTGCACAGTTTTCTTACTACGCGTTTTTGAAGAATAAGTAATTTCTACATTTTGTTTTGGTAGGCCTCACCCCAACAAAAAATTCCATACTGTAACTTCGATTGTTTTTTTTAAATAGTAGAAAATCTGTTAGGTTGAGAGAAAATATTTCAGCTCAATTTATAATCTATAACGACGCCAGGATACTTAAATTGCTCCACCATATCGATTTTAAAGCAATCCCTGTTGCAAAACGCAGGGGCAGCTGGAATGAGAAATAATAACAGCGGTCCTACTCCAAAGCCTTTAAAGAAGGTAATGGTGTCAAACGCTAAAATCACCAATAACAACAACGCAAATAGCGGCGCGAGTAAATATGACTAACTTTACATCACCGGATCCTGCCTCAAATGTGTTCTCAGTAATTCTCGAAAGACTAGAAGAACAGACTAAAATAAATAAGATAATAGTCGAAGGGCTTCTTAAGTTAGAAGCCAATTTCTGCAACTAGTTATGGCAAAGAAGCTCAATATACTTGCGTGGAATGCCAACGGGCTACAGAAAAGGCTTGATGAACTAAATATTTTCATGCAGGAGAAAGTAATTGACATATGTTTAATTTCTGAATCTCACCTGGCTGCGTTACGCAAGAGGCGGGTCATCCCTATTCATAAGAGACTGCATTGAACATACTCTGGAAGCAATAATTGAACTTGACAAATTTCAAATGACCGTGGTGCGTGCTAAAAATAAAAATTACTCTTTTAGTATACCTTCAATCTATTGCCAATCGCGCTGCAAAATATAAAAACACGAATTTATTGACCTATTCAACTCTCTTGGACCAATCTTTATTATTGGTGGCGACTTTAACGCGAAGCACACCTTTTGGGGCTCAAGATGTATCTCTCAAAAAGGCAAAACTCTTTAAAGGGCTGGTATGAAATATGGTTGCTATTTTTACTCAACAGCCAAGCCGACATATTGGCCCTCGGATGTCGCCAAAACACCCGATCTAATAGACTTCTATATCGGAAAAGGAGTAAACGCTAGTAACGTCAAAACTGAAGAGGGTTTCGATCTTTCCTTCAATCATTCTCCAGTTATCCTCTCGCTGTGCGAATCTTTGGTTAAGAAACAAAGACCACCCAATTAACTAACAGCAAAACTCACTGGGAAGATTTCCGAATAGACGTTGTAGACAATACTGAGTTGAAAGTAGCACTTAGAACGCCGTATCAACTTGAAAAAGAAGTTGAACGTTTTGTTGAAGTCATACAGCAAGCGGCCTGGAAGAACACTCCCCGCGAATCGAACAAAGTTCCCAAAGTCGGCATAAGATATCCACCGGAAATCAGAGAAATGATAAGGAAAAAAGGAAGAGCGCGGAAAAAGTGGCTTGAAACCCGGGCACCACAAGATAAAACGTCCTTCAATAGACTCTGCAACTTGTTGAAAAAATCGATCAAGGACTTCAATAATCAAGGTATTAATAACTAACTTGAAAGACTCACAGCGACAAAGGATACCAACTACTCCATATGGAGAGCCGTTAAAAGTGTTCGAAAGCCCAAAATACACGTGGTGCCAATAGGAAGAAACCAGGATGACTGAGCGAAAGAAGATAAGAAAAAGGCTAATGTTTGACACGCTTAAGCCCAATAAAGCCCCGGGATATGACTTAATAACGGCAGAGATACTGAAAGCGTTGCCGAAAAAAGGTTTGCTAAAGCTGTTCTATCTTATAAATGCCAGCATTAGATTAGAGCATGTACCGCACCAGTGGAAAGTAGCCGAAGTTATTATGGTTCCGAAACCCGGTAAACCACTGACTGAAGTCAAGTCATATAGACCAATATAGCTTCTGCCGATTACATCAAAGGTCTTCGAGCGAATCCTTCTTAATCGTCTTAAACCAATTACAGACACAAATTCCCTCTTGCCTGATCATCAATTTGGCTTTAGAAGCCAACACTCTACAGTTGACCAAGTGCATCGAATAACCGATGTAATTGATCGAGCAATCTAGTGTAAGTTAATCTGTTCAAGCGCATTCCTTGACGTTTCGCAAGCCTTTGATAAGGTATGGCACGAAGGCCTAAAATATAAACTCCGACAAGCAATTGTCTTATATTTTAGGTTCATACCGGGAAATCCGATTCTTCCGTGTGAGACACGGAAACGAATATTCCACTTTTAAGACAATAAAGGCGGGAGTGCCGCAAGGAAGTGTACTTGGCCCTCTGCTATATTTGCTTTTTACCCGCAATATACCGCAAACGGACGAAACTGTCTTAGCCACATTTGCTGATGACACTGCTATTTTGGCAACGTACCCTTACACGGATTTACAATTGGACAGAGACTTGGTGAATCGCGCTTAATGAAAACAAGTCTGATCACGTGAACTTCAATCTCAAGAAAATTGAGAATCCACCGGTGTTTATCAACTCAGTACGAATTCCTTACGCGAACGAGGCCAAATATCTTGGTATAACACTCGACGCTAAACTAAAATGGAGAGCACACGTCAAGAAAAAACGTGAAGAGCTTGAAATCAAATATAGAGATATTTACTGGCTTATTGGAAAGTATTCCAAGCTTAGCTTAGAGAACAAACTGCTGTTATACAAGCAAGTGCTAAAACCGATCTGGACATATGGTGAACAACTTTGGGGTTGTA
Source organism: Volucella inanis (assembly GCA_907269105.1). Taxonomy (NCBI): domain Eukaryota; kingdom Metazoa; phylum Arthropoda; class Insecta; order Diptera; family Syrphidae; genus Volucella; species Volucella inanis. The sequence continues at coordinate 276,089,684 of OU026153.1, read as the reverse complement.
CTAAAAATAGTAACATTAATGTATTACGGACATTCCAAAACAAAGTTCTTCGAGATATTGTTAATGCGCCGTGGTACATTAGAAACGATGATATCCACAGAGACTTAGGATTCGAAAACGTTCAGAACGTAATTAAAATGTTTGCGCGAAAACATAATAATCGGATACATACGAATATTTCTGTTCAACAGATCCTCGACGAGACAAATTTATTGTGCCGTCTGAAAAGCTCGTAATTTTTCTAAAGTACACAGGTATTTTCAGTGGAAAATCGCCTGCAGGATATCTTATAAAAAAATAAAAAAAAAGAACTGCTTGTTGAGTGTGAACTCAGTTTGCATAAGGGAGGTGTTTTTAGTGAGTAAGAATCTCACACTACTATAGCCTCTAGGCCTATAGTGTCTATGAAATTTTTTAACCTTCCCACGAAAAAAAAAAAAAAAAAATTACTTGGTTTTATTGCTGACTTGCATCTTATTCTTTGTAAACCAACTTCGTAAAATGTCAAAATTGTGATTTATTTCAAAAATAAGATTCAATGGACTTTCAGATACATGGGAAATGCCTAAATCGTTTGCAAATGCAGTGAATTTACCGATAGTCTTTTGTTTGAAAATGGAGTTTATGTATACAAGAAATAGGATAGGCCCAAAAACTGATTCTTGAGGCACTCCCAGATATATTCTGCAACCGCTGCTTGATAAATCACCTATTTTCACTTTTTGCGATCGACCAAAAAGATAAGATTGAAACCAATGAAATTGAAAGTTGAAATGGGATAAAACAGGGTTTTCTGATGATATTGGTTGCTCATACTCAAGTGCTTCTGTACTGGACTTAGTGGCGGATATTAATCACGACTTAAAAAATTTAAGGCACTGGTTTGGTCCTCATAAGCTAGTTATCAGCGATAAAACTAAACTCATCTATTTGAACCTGCACTCATTTGTGTATCAATCAATTTTTGTAGTATGCCCAGAAGTTGTACATCAACGAAGAAAGTTATCATCAGCTCGGTCAGCTCGGTTACGCTAAATTTAAGAGACTCTTTTGGAGTGTACGTCCACAAGCTATTGGGGAGATGTTTGGGAAATTGCGTGATACCTGTTGTAAAGATTCCGGAGACTAGTTATACCAGTAGGAAGGTCTTCCTGTTACATGGAGATCATGACACTTGTTTTGGTTTTTGACTCAAAGCAAACAGAATCGGATTTATCGTGAAGATATGCGAGGATGAGACGTATATTTTCGTATATCTTGTTATCGCTTAGCCAAGAGAACGCATTACGACACTCTGTGGTATTTATATTCTTTTGAATCAATTAAACGTTAGGTGGCGAAAGGGATCAAAACAAGGGACAGTTGCCCGTAAAACCGAGGAAAAAGGCGAGTTAGAAAGGGGATTTAAGATATACGAGCTAATAAAATTTGTATATTTGGCTCCATTTGTAGGATCGAAGTTGGAAAAGCAGTTGTTACTATTCGTTGGAAGGGGTGGGGGCGGTTGAACAGTGAGGGTATTAGAGGCAGCGGTCAAATTAAAAGAAATGCGTTGTTCTTTTGCCTTGGATGGAATAGAGGCATCTGGTGCATTTATATTGAATTGCTTAGGGATATAGACCGGAGGGGAAAAATTGAGAAATATTTTAATTTTAAGGCTCCAGCTAGAGTCAGGTTTAGGGTGTTAATGGGAAATGGATCTTGGCTATACATAATTAAATTTATTAGATGAGACGTTGCTTCGTTTTTTTTTTCTATGTGTTTAATTGTGGGTTGTTCCGTAAATTTGGAAACCCGCGTCTTTACTGCGTCTTTACAACTTTACCTCAAAGTTGTAGCTACCTATCATGACGTTATCTCCTAAGCGTCCTTGTTGTGTATCCCACTTTGTTGACAGCAAATACTTTGTTTTTTGTTCGTTGACCGCCAACAATTCATCAAACAACTCGAACAACTCATCTTTGCCGCTTCTAACACAACCCGTTGTGTTTCATTGTATTCTTCTCGTTGTGTCAGACTATTGAAAAATGATGCCTCTAGAGTTGACTTGTGAGTGAGGACTATTTTGAAAAAATCACATAACAAAGTATCTCCTTGCTTAGATCCCTTAGATCCTCTCCTGACATTGAAAGTCTCATTACCCTGACATTGTCTCCGTGCGTAGCCAAATGGGCTTGCCAAAACTATACATGGCTCTGTATTATTCAGATGATATCACATGCGAAATCGAAATCGATGAAGAGGTGGTGTATCGATTTAGCCCCCTACTGCATACGGAGCTATATTTGGACTTCGAAGTTTATGATTTTTTTGAATGCTTATTTCATACATCATCACAAAAAACTAAATTAGTAGATCAAAACCAGAGTTTCATCGTAAAACGGACCGCTAATAATTTGTACATTGCAATTTTGGTCTGTGAAATATTTTTAAGGCGACGGGCAGGGTGCATTGAAAAAAGTGTGAGTAGAAATTAAAAAATAAATATCAAAAAGGTGAGTATAGTGGTAAAAAAAAAAAACTACATTCTCTGGACAATATTGTGTTTTTTTTTTTTCTCACTTTCCCAAATTTGCCATATTTGGCTTGGTATGCATATATACACACTTATTCCAGAAATGCAACCAGCACGCTTCTATGGTGGTCCAAAAAAAGCACATTATCATACCCAAGTCTGACTCTGATTTTTCTGAAGAAGACGATGCACATTTGATAAATTTGCAGTCTGCAACTACATCCAAATCCAGAGGATTATTTTGAAAAAAGGGAAAATGCCAGCTTACGATGTTAACAATTTCCAATTCTTGAGTAATACAGATTTTCTGGATACTATAGCACAACTGAATTCTCCTGCAGACGTTTTCAAGTTCTTGTTTACAGCTGATATGATTTATTTTGTTACTAAGCTATCTAACTTCAAAACTGTTCATGACAATATCATTAAACCAGCAATGATCACGAAAGACGAAATGGAAAAATCTATAGGAATTGTCATCTTTATGTCCTGTGTGAAGTTACCGGCAGCGAGGAAGTATTGGTCATAATAAATAGGTGTGTCGCAAGTTTATGAAGTAATAACGTGTAACAGATTCGAAGCTATTAAACGATTTATACTTTTTTAATAATAATGAGACTTTTGTACCCCGTGGAGAAGATGGCCTTGACAAATTATTTAAAATTCGGCCTTTTTTAAGTATTTAGCCGTAGACAAACAATTAATCGCTACCAATTGTCGTCATGAATTAAAACAAAATAACCTAGCTAAACCTTACAAATGGGGTTACAAAAACTAAGTCCTGAGTGGCGTTAGTTGCTTTAGTTACGACTTCGACATCTTTGCTGGAGACCAAAGCAGTTCGTACCCTTCAGACGCGCCAGATATTGACTTAAGCTTAAATATGGTAACTCCATTGACATCCACAACATCAAAACTTCAATATTTGTTTTGATAACTGGTTCAACAGTCCAAATCTTCAAGTATATCTTTACAAAAACGGTTTACTTCCCTTAGGAACTGTGCGACTCAATCATGTGCCAAACTCGAATATACCTACAAAGAAGAAACTGAAGAAGCGAGGTCGCGTAAACATGGAAGAAAAGGTAGCAGTCATAGATGAAGCAAAGTTAAGCCTGGTTTCCTGGTTTGATAACAAGAATGTGAACCTTCTTTCAGCCCACGTTGGAAGCGAGCCAACGACAACAAAACGACGTTATGTTCGACAAGATAAAAAATATGTTTGTATGGCTTCTCCGCAAGCTGTCGATGTTTATAACCAGCATATGGGAGAAGTCGATTTACTTGACTCCATTCTGGGTTATTATAGAATTTATTTGCGGTCTCGTCAGTGGCACAAAATGATTTTTTTTTTCACATGGTGAACATGTCCCTTGTGAATGCTTGGTTGTTTTAGCACCGAATCAATGCAGACGCAGACACCTACATGCCTTTTAATGATTTTAAGCTCGCTGTTTCTGAGCATATGCGAAAGTTAGGGAAACCTGTTATTACAAAAAAAAAAAAAAAAACTTGGTCGTCCATAAAATAGTTTCGGAACACCGACGTTCAGACGAAGCGGCACGCCCTCCAGTAAAAAATCCAGGACAAACTCCTACTAGACAACAAGGTATGCCTTTGGATTCGGTACGTTCTGATGGGATTAGCCATTCTCCGATTTGGAAGACGAACGTCTGACATCGTTGAGAACGTTGTGTTATAATGACAAACGCAATTGTTATAAAGAATTTCACGAAGTATAAGTAATTGCATACGAAGCCATATATGACTGACTGAATTTTAGCTATAGTGCATACGAAGCCATATACGGCTTAAATAAGGTTTTCCAAAAGGGACTTGACAACTTTGAATTTAATTTGTGAACGCACTCTTTCACTAATCATCAAACTGTTACTGTCAATTTATTTAGTAAACTCAACATTTTCATCATGGTAAAGTACACTAACGAACAACGTCTGCAATTTATAAAAATTTTCTATAGATATTCGGAGTCGCAAAATCATCTTCAGTGACAAAACTCATTTTTGGCTCAATAGGTTCGTCAATAAGCAAAATATGCGTTATTGATCGGGTGAAAACACACATGTGCTTCATGAATCACCATTTCATCCACAAAAAGTAACTGTTTGGTGCGGTTTGCATGCCGGCGGCGTTATTGGGTCATATTTTTTCGTCGACGATAACTATCGTCACGTTACTGTGAATGGTCAGCGTTATCGTGCCATGATCAACGATTATTTTTGGCCTGAATTGGACAACATGTAGTTTCAACAGGACGGTGCCACAAGCCACAAAGCACATGCTACAATCGATTTATTGAAGATTAAGTATGGTGAGCGTGTTATCGCAAGGCATGGGCCAGTCAATTGGCCGCCTCGTTCGTGCGATTTAACGCCGCTTGACTAATTTCTGTGGGGCTACGTTAAGTAATTGGCTTATGCCAACACGCCGACGACGTTGGAAGAGCTCAGAGCAAACATTGAGCGCAAAATAGCGGCCGTTTCATCCGAAATGTGTGGCCGAGTCGTTGAAAATTGGATCCAACGAATCGACTGCTGCAAACGTGCCCGCGGTGGCCATATGAACGAAATCGAGTTCCATTCATAAATCTTTTGATTGTACTTCAAACCAATAATAAAGCTTTTGAAATATCTCTAATGGTTTGCCTTTTATTTAAAAAAAAAAAAAAGTTGTCAAGTCGTTATTAGAAAACCCTATATATTAGATAATACGGCGCTGTTGTTTAGAAATATTCTCATGTAACTAAGCCAGCTCAGGGGATCTACCCCTTAAGAATCGAACAAACAATGCTGAGCTTCCATTCGTCGACGAATATTCGTCTAAGCCTAGCTGTTGGATAGGGCTAAGCGGATAACTTGACGTTCTCCATTTGTCAGAATCAGGTCAGATCATACGAATAGTACGAAGTTCAAGAAGTGATTGCCTCTCATTTTGCACTTGCTACTGTGGAAGATTTATTTAGACTACTAGCGTCACAACATAAGAAAATTACGTACATAAGATTCAATAAGTCATTCTCCATTTATTTCTGCGCAAAACTATTCAAAACAATTCCTTATTGTCACCCTCTAATCCAAGGAAAACCTGGACCTTAATTAACATTTCTCGCGTCGTGCTATTTCCGAGGTTATAACAAGGATTTGTTACTCTCTCAAATAAATCACTACACTGTTGCTTCCTGTACCACAGGGGATGTGAAAATATCGCTTCTTCGAGAGAATATCTGTGCGCTAGATGCCGTTTAAATATTCCTTGCCATTCAAACAGTTTCAAGTCCCAATTCTAATTTAAACCATCGTCTCCATAGAGCTCATCAAAGTAAATCACAAGAAAACTCAGTCAGAATCCTTAGTGGATAGCCCCATACATCACCTTCCACCTCGGCAGCCAACAAATTTCATAAATATATTTGCGCCAACATTAGCCGCACTGTCACATGCGTTGTTTTAAATAAAAAAACCATTAGACCACATAGTAATCACCTACTTGTTCCTTGACTTTTGAGCCCTTCCATGTTTTTTTCCCATTTTGAATGTGGAAGGGTAGTCAAAGGATCAAAATGTAGCACAAAGCTGCTATAAATTCCAACATGATTAAGACAAAATTCTATGCGGATGCGGGTGGTCTCGCCCCTTGACTAATGTGATTTTTGTGTACTCAATTATGGTGTACTTTTTGCCGAGGTTCCATTACACATTACAACATACTAGCACCTACCCCTAGTCTACAGCTACACGATTCATCATCACACCAAACCACACACACATATATGACCCCAAAAATTGGGCGGGCTTGAGAAAATTTTCATAGAAATTATAGCACGGAAGTTGCGGATATATAAATGCCAGGACGTGTTCGCTATGCTCTTACAAGTTTTTCAGAGTTCCCTTGAGTCGCGTGCTTTTTGGTCGATCGTAAGTGGAAAAGTGTCGAAAATATGAATTCGTGTCGGATGATTAGTGCTGCCTCAGAGTGTTCCATTGAGGTTGTGTTGTTGGTTTTTGTGGTCTTCTGTGGTAGTTTCATGGTACAGGTGGTTCATGCAGATTCGGTGATACCTGCGATTAATGGTACGACACAAATTTACAAATGTAATGAACGATGTAGTGAGTTCAAATATGCCTCTTGTGGCCATTGTGGCAGTTGTTCAATTTTTCGTTGTTTTTGAACTCTACCTGGTTGAGCTGTCATCATTTTCGAAGTTCATAAGTCACTGGCTGTTAGATTTCGAGAGTGTGTCTTAGATTTTTTTTTAATTAACTACTTGCCACCTCCCTAACTCATGCGTTCAATGTTGGTCCTATTTCTCAAAGGATTGAAGTTTCCGAATTTGTTGCTTGAAAATTTTCCACAGACGAATCCAGTTTAATTATTAAGGCATACAGGACGTTTTTTTTTTTCAATAAATTTCATGAGTTGAGACTTTACATTGTTCCTCTCAGGACCATCACCTGGGACCCCAATTTAATAAAATTCTTTCTTAGTCCTAATGGAAGTAGACTTCTTCTTTTTCCTCAGCTTCCTTCTTTGGAGCTGGCTTCTTATCTTGCTGTTTCTTCTCGTCCTTCTTCTTATCGGTCTTAGCAGAGCCAGCACCAGCACCAGTTTTGCTCAAGAATTCGGCGTATTTCTTGGGATCGAAGGCGAGAGTCTTCTCGCACAGAACGTAGCCCTTAAGGACGGCTTGAACCTGTGGCTGATTGAGGATTGTGTTGAACCATCTATTAAGATTGCCATGGGGCGCACGTAGAGATGGCTCCAGCACATACTGGTACAAATGAAGCAAACTGGTAAATACAACGATATCGGCCAGAGTAATGCGCTCACCCACTAAATAAGTGGATTCGAGCAATTTCTTGTTCAGGATGGTCAAAGCAGCAGCAACATCATCATTAGCAGTGCTGTTCTTAGCCAATGGCATAATGCCCAACAGAGGAAACACCCAGGAGCATGTGGCCGGTACAATCTCATTCTCGGCAAAGTTGATCCACTGTTGAACTAAGGCTTGTTGTTATTTATTGGAACCGCGTAATTGTTGATTGGCCAGGAAGTAAGCGATGGCATTGCTTTCACTCAGGTACTTTCCATCAGATGTTTCGAATGCTGGCAAATTGCCAGTTGTAAACTTCTTGAGGAATTCCGAAGTTTTATTTATCACGCCGAAAACAAAATCTTCGGCCACTTTTACTTTGGCCCCAGAGTACTGAGCAGCTATGAGTGCTTTGTAAGCACTGAAGTTTTCTGGATAAGTATAAAGTGTTCCTGTCGCCATTGTTGGGGCGACAATCCAATCGTTCGATGCAAGTTTAGTGTCTCATGGTAGATGCTTTCTGCGTATATCTTAAACTTCGCTTTCAATGTCACGCTGGAACAGAAATTACTATCACCAATCTACTTTCCACTATCTCGGATAGATTCCTTTACGAACACTCTATGTTAAGTCGGCCTAAGATCAGACTGTAGAGCTTGACTTGCATAGCTTGGAAGTAAGAAAGTTGATGGCGTATCTCTAGATCGTCGTCTGCATTCTACTTATCTCTCTTTTAGTTATAGGACCAGCAGGATACACTTTATATATGACTTCTTAGATAACTACCTACTTAGAGAGCGCACAGATACTGATTTTGACTCCTAAACGAACAAAGATATCTTGGCTTGTTTTTTTCTATTTAAAGGAAAATCTCAAGGCTATAAATATTTCAAAGATTGATTTCAAGTTAAACAGTGGAGAAAAAAGTAAACGGACTAACAATTTAAATAAAAAAAAATACAGACTTCTTAGAAACTTCCATCAACATCCGGGGTGATGTCTAATATATTTATCATTTCTGGAGAGTATTGTGCTTTGAGATCTTTTTCGGTTCTGACAAGCCTTGACAATTTTAATTTCAATTTAATTTTTTTTGGGGGCGCAAGCCCCCATTTATTCGGCTTAATACAAGCTATAACTTAAAATTAAACTTAAACTAATACTTAAAACTAAGGTTGGTTGTTGTGGTGAAGGAGAACCGATTTGAGGTAGGAAGTGGTGCGGTGGAAGTCAAAGACGCTAGGGTTTGAATTAATTTTTCGTAGCATGAGGGAGATTGGTTCGTTCGCGCCATAGGTGGTGTGGTGGGTTGGGATATAGAAGAGACGAGGGGTACGTAGATTACGAGGGTTAGTGTTGAGGAAAATAGAATTGTGAAGGGACATGCATTCAACCTGACCTGAAAGAAGTCGATGAATGAAGAGAAAGTCGGCTGCGTCTCTGCGTTCCTCAAGGGTGTTTAGGTTAATAAGGTTGAGACGGTTTTGATAGGGGGGCAGAGTAAAAGAATCATCCCAGGGCAAACCTCGAAGAGCAAATCGAAGAAAACGGCGCTGGATGCTTTCGATTCTCGAGATATGAATGCGATGATATGGGGACCATACTTGACTAGCTTACTCTAGAAGGGGACGAACAAAGGTAATATAGAGGGACCTGGTCACGTATGGGTTGGTGAATTCTTTGGACCATCGTTTTACAAAACCTAGTGCAGAGTTGGCTTTAAAGATTATCCCATCCATATGCAAACGGAAATTGAGCTCCCTATCACACAAAATGCCGAGGTCGCGAAGAGATTCAACGGAGGAGATCGGTTGGTTGTGGAGACGGTAGAATCGGGGAGGAGATTTGAGCCGCTTATGTGAAAAGGTGATGGACTGGCATTTGGTGATATTAAGTTCCAAACAATTTTTGAGGCACCAGATCGAAAAACTATCAAGGTCTTGTTGAAGAAGGAAGGAGTCATGGGGAGAGGAAATGGTTTTGAAAAATTTGGTATCGTCGGCGTAAAGGGAGACGGAGGAGTATTTGATGATCCTATCGAGATCATTTATGGTTAATATAAGGAGAAGGGGGCCGAGATGGCTACCTTGAGGAACTCCAGAGGTGGCCAAAAATGGAGTGGAGTGGGCTGACCTTAAACGAACACTGTAAAAACGGTTTTCGAGGTAAGAAGATATCCATTTTAACAGTATGGGTTCAAAGCCGAGGGCAGACAATTTGAAGAGTATTAATCGATGAGAGATTTTATCGAAGGCTTTGCTAAAATCGGTTGCAACTACATCGACTTCGTTGCCGTTCTCTAGGGCAGAGATGGCAAAGGATACGAATTCAACAAGATTTGTGGTGGTTGACCTACCCTTTAGGAAGCCATGTTGTCTAGGGGAAATAAGTGATTTGCATTGGAAACTTAGAGCTTCATACAAAATACTTTCGAGGAGTTTGGGAATATGGGAGAGTTTAGCGATTGGACGATAGTTTGTTATTTCGTTCTTTGATCCCTTTTTGTGGATCGGGGTTATAAAGGAGGTTTTCCAAACCTGAGGAAATTCTCCTTGTGAAAGGGATAGACAAAAGAGATCAGAAAGGGCAAGGGAAAGAGACGAACAACATTTTTTAAGAAATATGGCAGGGAGGCCATCTGGACCGGGTGTAAATTCGTCATTGAGTTGGTGTAATTTATATTCGATATAAGAGGGATCCAAGATGTGAGAGAGATGTGGGCCGTTGGAGAAGTTCGGTAGGTAACGAAAATAGGAGGGATCTGGTACAAAGGAGTCGTTGGTGAAGGATTGTTTAAAGAAGCTGGCAAATAGGTTGGCAGTGGTGAGTGGATCGGTTGATGACTTGTTGTTGAAAGAGAGGGAAGGAGGGTAATCATCGGACTTTTCCTTTGTAGTTAACAAATTGGTAAAAGGACTTAGGGTCATTTATAAGGTTGACTTGCGCATTGTTAAGGTAACGCTGGTAAAGGGAATCGTAAAGTTCGGTGAAATGAAGATAAGCACCAAGATAGTTGGAATAGTCGGACAAGGATCTGGTACGCAGGAAAACAACCCATAACTTGTTTCTCTTGTTTCGTAAGGAACGAAGCTTGCGATTATACCAGGGAGGACTAGTAGATGATGTTTTAAGGCGAGAAAACGGAACGTAAAGGCTGAAAGAATTAAATATTTCTTTATAAAAAAATGGATAAGGCATCATTTACGCTAAGGTTGTGAAAGTTAAGGGGGGATCTGCTAAGATAGTCACTGATTTTGTGAAAGTTTGCTTTATGAAAGTCGTAGGATGAGAGAGTTGTGGGAGGAGTGGACTGGAAAGAAGAGTTATGAAAAAATTAAAGTAGAAGGGGGGGGGGGTGGTAGTTATCGATTGTAGAGAGATATAGGGGACAAAGTGAGACTGAGGAGTTAATGGAATCTGTTGTGAAAATAAGGTCCAATTGCCTGCCCATATAGTTGTATACATCACTGACTTGGCATAGACTTGAGTCTGTTAAGCGATCTAAGAAGAGACATTCCTTAGCTGAGTTGGCATTTGAAGCGATGAAGAACGATTGATCGTCTGATGGAATCCACTGTAGCTGAGGAAGATTAAAGTCGCCGAAAACAAAGATATCGTCAGTAGAGTCAGACAGGTCAATTAAATAGTCGATCGCATCGACAACAAGTTGGTAAGATTCGGTAGGTTGAGCTGGCAGGATGTAGCAACATAAAACGTAAAGGGACTTGAAGGGGAGTGATATTTTTATAGCGACAAAGTCGACTTTAGAGGATGAAGAGATGCTAATGGGAGAAGAGTTAAGGCTGTTGTGGACCGCCAGTAAGACGCCTCGACAGGGGGAATCATCATGTGGGCGGGTAGGATCGTCGTCGCGAAAAACATTAAAAGTAGGGGGGAACAATTCCTGGTTCTTTATGTCGGGAATCAAATTGGTTTCAGTCAAGGCGTAAATATCAAAGGGAAGAGAATGCGATTGACGTAGGACAGCATTGGTTTTAGAGCGAAGACCTCTTACATTCTGGTAGTAAAATGTAAGAGGGATGTTGTGTGGTGGAGATGTAAGGCGGGATGGTTTAAGTGCTGACGAGGAAGGCACGTTATGGACGAAAAAATTTATCGTGGTCAGCTCGGTTTCGCTGTAGGTGTGAGACTCGTTTAGAGTGAACGTAGTGGCCGAATGCAGCAAGGTCGTCTGCCACTTTCTGAGGGGACATGCTAAAAATCTCGTGGTACCTGACATAAAGGTTCCTGAGACTGATAGGGTCGGTAGGGAGGCCTTCCTGCTGGATGGATACCATGACGCTGGTTTTGGTCTTCCCTTCGTAGCAGACCGAGTCCGATTTGTCGTGTAGATAGGCGAGAAAGAGACGAATGTTTTCATATATCTTTCTCTCTCTAAGCCTAGAGAGTGCATAGCGACTTTCTGTAGTTCCATTGGTTTGCTGGGTTAGTTTAACTGTAGGGGGAAAAAGAGGATCAAGAATAGGGGCAGTGGGGGAAGGAGATGGAGATTCGTGGTTGGATATGGAATTGGGCGCCGGATGAGATGTTGGGTTTAGTGTATGGGAGTTAATAAAATTAGGGTACTTAGCTCCAGTTTGTAGGTCGAAGTTAGGAAATGAGTTGTTTGCTGGGATCGGGGGCGTAGAAGATTGAGATGGGATAATATGGGTGGTTGGGGTTAAGTTGAAAGAGACGCGTTGGCGCGGGTGCTTGGGTGGAACATTGGAAATTAACGGATTAGAGGATTGGTGTGTAAGGGCTTTGTGTTGGATAAGTGAGGAGGGGGGATTGAAATCGGGGAACAAGTTCGTTTTGAAGCTCCAGTTGGGATCGGGATTAGAGCTTCGTTTTTTGTTAGCGTGCTTTTTAGTTGGAAGGGGGTTTGTGAGCGGTCTTTTTTTAAGCTTATCATTACGTTTATTTTTAGAATTTTGGTTGTCGTCGACACGTGGGTTTTCTCGTTTCTCAAAGCATTTAGTGATACTTATCTTCCCAGGTTTAGTGGCCTTACCAGAAGAAGGTAAGCACTCGCTAATGGTGATGGCATAATTTCGGTGAAAGAAATTCCGCACCCAACTAACATCAGCGTGTTGAGGAGCCCCTTCAACGTAGAATACTGTATGGTTTCCCACTTTCAACTTTTCGAGTCGGCTTTTCCATTCGGAGGCGGTCCATGAAGTTCCGAATTGTTTGAGCGGTTTTTGTGGGGCGGGTGCGGACAGGATAGGCAGCGCGGTTTCGGTTTCCGTTGTTAGGGCGGCAGGAGGAGTATTTGAAAGTGACTCCGTGTCTACTAATTCATTATGAATTGAAACATTGTACGGGGAACTAGCTTGAAGTTGAATTTGATCGGGGATTCCATCGATTTTTTGGGAAGCCAATCTCACTTCTTTACCGATTTCGGCAACGGTCAACCGAGTTGCTATGAGTTCCTCGTTGACGTCTATTATTTTTAGGGTTAAGTCATCAAGCGTAGAGTCTGATGGATGCGGGGTGGGATGTATTGTTTTGGAGGAGGTTTGAAAAAGCAAGTCGAGATCAGTACGGAGAAGATTGATAGAGTCGTTTATGTGTGTGAGTACGTTGGATTTAAGGAGGTTGGCAAAATTTGTTTTGAGGAAAGCTTTTAATCCATCCAGGTGATGTTTGATCACTTCGCTCTCGTTGTCGTGATGAGATTGATTTTTGGACAGATTGTAGATCGCTGTCTGTTGTTTTTCTATCAGTCTTCCTGTGGACTTGTAAGCTTCCACATTACTGTCAATGCAGCTTACTGAGTCTTCAATCTTCTCTATTCTGTCGAGAATAGTTCTGCTAATATGATTGTTTTCGGTTAGCATCGCATTGATAGACTCGTTATTGCATTTAATTGCCAGCATAACATGAGCCAAGGTGATCTCTTTGCACTCGTCGCAGTAAAAATTGAAGAGACTGCAATACTCCTTGAGGTAGGTAATGGATCTCCGCGTAAGACCGATACATATGGCATGGAATGATTTTCCACAGAGACCATTGCAGGCTACCCATTCCGCGTTGGGGTCAACAATTGAGCACAAAACACTAGCACAGCACTTTTCCATTTTTTTTTTTTTTTTTTTTTTTTTTTTTTATTTGGGCTACGAACACTTATTGACCCAGTTAATTTTTGTTAGGGTTATTTGTTTATTTTTTTTTTATTTTTTTTTTTATTTTTTTTTTTTTTTTTGGGTACAAAACTGGCACAGGTGAATCTAGGTCGATGAATAAAGACGGGAAATATAGTGAAATTTACTGATTCGGCAGTTTACGTTGCTTTAAAGGAAATCGGAAAAGTAACAGAATTCGGAATTCGGTATACAAGACAAAACACGTCCGCACAGGTTGACAGTCAAAAAAAACAAAGAAATGAGTGTGTCCGAAGAGGCTGCAAACATGTTGGAAAAGTTTTTATTGTGGTCTCTTAGTCTTTTTTTTTTAATTCCTGAGCTTCTTCTGGTGGTAACGATTGATACTCGATTATATTTTGGCTATAAACCAACATTTTATGAAGTATAGTTCACATAAGTGTTATTTTTCGGGTTATTTTTTCTTTAATAACTCTGTTGCTTTCTTGGCATACTCTCCAAACTTGACAGAGGTTGACCTTTTACCTGCAGAACATTAAGTAATACATCGAGCCTCTCTGTTATCTCTCTATTGACCCCAATTATACGAGCTTTCGTCTTTAATTCTGGAAAAAAAAAATCTCCTGGAAGTAATTCCAGCATTGATATTTCCAAATTCTGGTCTTGGTCTATCCACATCGAGCACAAACTCTTCGCGAAAATGCCTTCGGAAGTCTTTTCTGGCTCCTTGATTCCAATAGATTCGTCAATATTCTCTTCTTCTCGTCGTAGTGTAAGTACGAGTATATGAACGTTTCCGAATAAATTCCATGCATCTGATTCTTGCATGTAAGGGAGAGATTTCATATTCGTAGTTACGTTCGTCATCATTTGATTCATCTTGATTGTCGAAGACTTTGAATCTGTTATTTCATTTAGAACTTTTCCATCAATCATGGGTAGGAAAGGTAAGAGTGGCGGTTGGAAAAGACCAACCCTGTAAGGCCTATTGGTCCATGCTTCTGCCACGTGGGTCTATGATCCTCTTACTCATGGAACTAATTTAAGCTTTTGATGAAGCGCAAGAGACTGTTAACTTCTATATTCTTTAGGTCGTTTAAGTCATTGTAGAAGAAAGCTCCTAAGTGGAATTTTCTTCTCTAGGGGAGAGCTGGATATGTACAGAGAAGGTAGAGGGTTGTCTTCTCTTTCTTCTCGTCTATATAGCTTCTACAGAAATCGTTTGTAAAGGCTTCAAGCCTTCTTGCATGCTTGCCTATAAGGCAGTGTCCAGTGATGACACCTATGATGGCGCTAATATGTTTCCTGCTAGGAAGAAGCAGACCTTAAGAGCGATTCAGATCCAGCTTTGGCCAGATCAGTTTAGTCGCTAGACATGTTGGTCCAACAATTATTTTATACTGATTTGCACATAGCATTGGTATACCTATGCTTCTCTTTTCCGGTAGAGTGGTTCCAATTTTGGCAGATTCGTCGGCCCTACAATTCAATGATATATCACTGTGGCCCGGGAAGCAACAAGAGTGATATTTGAATTGCTCTGCAATCTCCGTAAGAAATAATCGGCATTCAAGGGTGGACCCTGAGTTCAGGGACTTGATAGCGGCCTGACTATCCGAAAAGATGCGGATATCATTTGCAGATATCACATTTTCTTCAGCCAGGACAGAGCTTCTTTCATCGCCAAAACTTCCGACTGGAATACGGTGCATTAATATAGAAGATTGAAGGAGAGGCTTAGATTTAGGTTATCTGAGAAAACACCCTACACTATCCGGTTTTAGATCCATCTATGTAAAAGTATACTGACTTGTCCTCCAAGAAAGCATTTTCCTCACAGAAGGATCTAGAGGGGAAATTTACATGAAAGTCTTTGTCAAACCAAAGTTCTAGTATAGTGCAATCGGGGGTCTCTGCGAGGATTCCTAATATAAGAAATATTAGCGTGGCCAAATGTTGTCGCTTTAAATCAAATAGCAGCTACTTGTGTTCTGAAGATGTCGAGGAGTGTTAAGTGAAATAGGAGGGAGTAGAAAGTAGGGCTCCGCTTATGCATAGACATGTTGTTTTTTGGTTTGATGCAGTTAACTGCATTGTCTAAGGCCGTCCACCAGGCAACAACCTTGTAGATGAGTATCGGTCTTATGACCGAGATGTAATATATAGCCAGTGGCATATGCGAGGTTGAAGGCCCCAAGAGAATAAATCTACTGTAGCTTTCCTGACTCAAAATGTCAAAAATGAAACACAGATATTCTGCTGTATCGGAAAACACTTAACTGGTGCCGTCTATAATTGGAATTTTGTATTCCCTTGAAGATTAGTTTACACCCAATCCACAGCAGGCTGTCCAACGGGTTAATCTGTTAATATTTTGCTAAAGAAATTATTTGATGGTATTAAGATGCTTACCCGAGACGGCTATACCAACGTCATCCGAATAGGTAATCAAACTGCTACTTCTAGCTTCCGGGTATGTCCGCAGTTCATTAAACATTAAGTTCCAGATAAGGAGAGAAAGCACACCGTCTTGCGGCATACCTCTACTGATACATCTTTTATCAGAAGCCCCAGCCAGTTCGGAGTTGATTATCCTGCTATTTAGCATAAGACTAATCAACGCCCCAAGTGAGTCATCTACCTACAGAGTTGACAGCGCAGTCGTGATTGCAAATGTCTTGACGCTGTTAATGGTGCCCTCTATGTCCAGAAAAGCAACTACTGTGCACTCTCTATATTATAGGGATCGTTCGATGTGGTTAGTGAATGCAGAGCCGTTTCCACTTACTTTCCTTTACAGCAGGTATGTTGAGCCGTTGATAAAAGTCTTGGATCAATTAAAGCTCGCTTATGGATATCAATCAGTTGTTCTAGAGTTTTAGAAGGAAAGATGATAGACTTATTAGTCTGAGGTCCTTTGAGACAACATGAGAGCATTTTTCGGCTTTAGGAATGAAAAGTACACTAATTTCTCTCCATTTCAGTGGAATGTGGATCAATTCTACACAGCTCCTCATAACACTCTCTAGCATAGGCAGGATAATATTTGAGGACTTTTGTAGCTCGGCAGGTATTATACCGTCCGTACTAGCAGACTTGTATGATTCAAAACTATGGAACACCCAAAGCAGTTTATCTCTTGTAATCAGACAATGAATTTTGGTCACGGTTGCAGTAGTCCTGTTTGGGTTACTACTGGCCGCGAACAAGGAGCTATCTGGAAAGTCTTGGCATCATAGGATTTGTAGAGAGGAAATCAATCAGTCAATAGTTAAAATGAAATCGTGTTTGACAACTATGCCTATTTCGTCATTAAGTTTATATTCAGAAGGTTAAAGATCAGAAATTTAACTTATTACATCGTTAACTGTACCTTAAATGAGCTCTCTAGCTCTTTTGGATACATATGGATCGGAAAAAAGGATCTGATGATGAACGAAAGTTCCTCCAATGTTCACCATTTGAACAGTTAAACCTCAGTGGAACAAATAAGGTCATAAGAACGTTGACATTTGTTTCACCATCCGGTGTCGAGATGATCCATCACATCCCCACTTACTTTCTAATGCAAGAATATAGAAAAGAACTAAGGCAGTTTAGGAAAAGCAGATGGGGGAAAGGACATGAAGGTATAGGTATCTTCTATCTGTAAGCTTATGCAAAATTTAAAAAAGCTCATTCGTAAATGGTGCGTAGCGTGATCTGACCGTTTAATGTCAAAAATATATCATCTTGCGCAACGGTTAGTTTTTCTTTCGACAAATGGTCAAAAATCGCATCCATTAAGCAGTATCGGTAGAATAAGGGATTTAACAGATTTAAGCTGTTTTTGGAAGATAGTTTTTCGTAGACCACGAAGAGCGCCATACACTTTTGATATAAATTCCAGGTGCTATTAAAGTAAACTCCGGGATTTTTTATATCATTAACGTACTCTGTAGGAGTGTGTTTAGGAAATATAAAGCTGAAATCTTCGGTTGCTTTACCTCTATTAATGTGCATGGCTCTTGACTTATTGGATTGAGACTAAGCTCATTTTTTGTTGACCAGCCATGGATTAGCTTAAGATCGATTAATGACTAATTTTTATGTGATTTCGGGAATAAGGGGATAAAGTATAAAAAAAAGGAGGGAGCCTAGTATGGAACCTTGAGGAACACCTTGAGGAGACACATATTGTAAGCGGCCAGATAAATATGAAGCCATTAACTTGCATGCTGAGCTTTATCAGTATAAATTGATCTACACTGTCAAACGCCTTTGAGATGTCCAAAAAACAATGAAACTCAACATAATTCTTTGCACACTTTTAGTAACGCATTGGTGCAGATTTGTTTTGCACGAAAACTCGACTGAAATTTCGTGACAAGATCAAGATTTTGCTTCGAAAACTTTACTTTGAAAAGGAAGGATTGCTATAGGCCGATAATTACTCCTACGATTTGATCGTATTTGATTTTGGCAAAATACGAATTTTGGCAACTTTCCACTTGTTACAAAAAAGGATCGTTGCTATTATTAATTACTTACTTACTTGAAGTGGCGCTACAGTCCGGAGTGGACCTGAGCTTAAACCAACAAGCGTCTCCAGCCAGCACGATGAATTTTCCTTTCAAGGAGGAAGGACTGGGATGATTTGGGTCTTATAAGGGGTCTCTTTAGTTGTTCGAGAGGGGGCTTTGCTGCTCAGTTACTTTCTTAGCCCAAAGAAACGAAGATTGGCAAGATTTATTCTTCGTTTAATTCAGCCGAGCCTAGGTAGACAAAGTCCTAACCAACTTAAAGTTATATCTGTCTATAGTGACATTCTGCCGAGATGCCGGTGTTGGGTGTCTTTTCTTGATGGCAACATATACTTTTTTATGCCCTCATTGACCGCCAAGTCCATCTTCGCCGCATCTGTCTTAAAACTCACGAACGCCCCAGTGACATTCCGCTGTATTCTGTTATGTCGATGTCGTCGGCATAGGCGACGCTGGTGTTTTGCACTATTCTTTCAACAACGATATTGAAAAGTTCTTTAGCAACCTTGATGGAGTAGCTTGCATATTCCATTGTCATTCTACACAAGCGGACGAGTTTGGCAGTGATGCCAAAACTAGACATGGCTCTGTATAGCTCGTCTCCATAAATGCTGCCATAGGCGGCCTTAAAATCGATTAAAAGGTTATGAGTATCGATTTGGACTTTCCTGGCCTCAAGCCACACTGATAGAGACTAAGCAGTTTGTTGACGAAAGATCTTGTAAGCGATGTTAAGAAGACTAATACTTCTGTAGTTGCCGCAGTTCATAAGGTCTCCTTTCTTAAGGATCGGGCAAACAATGCTGAGGATCCACTCATCGGGCATACTTTCTTTCGACCATATTTTAGATATGAGTAGATGCATGTTCCTAGCCAAATCATCGCCTGCCGCTTCAAATAGCTAGGCGGTTAGGCCTTCTCCTCCAGCGGCTTTGTTGGACTTAAGTTTAGCTATCTTCACTCCGTTCAGGTTGGGTGGACGGAATTGTTGGTCTTCATCGTCCAAGTTGAATGATTCATTGGTCATCGCCGTTAAACAGTCTGCAGAAATAATTTTCCATATCCTCAGCATCGACTGAGATTTTACTATGATGTTCCCTTGTTCGTCCTTGCAGGCTTCGGTTCGAGCCCCGTAGTCCTGGAAGGTTCTTTTTACCTTGTGGTAAAACTTCCGAACCTCATTCCTGCTGTAGCAACTCTCTATTTCCTCGATCGCCCGTTTGTCGTGGTCTTTCTTTTTTCTCCTGAGAAGACGGTGTACGTCTCTTTTCTTCTGCGCGTATAGCTCAAGAGCAGCTCTGGTCCTTCTTCTTAGCGCCCTCTTGTTTCGCTGCATGTGCTTAACGACACTCATCGTCAAACCAGGGGTTTTGTTGTGGTGATCGTGTGAAAACAAACACCTCAGAGGTGGCGTCTCTGATGACTTTTAAGCAGTGTTGCCACTGGTCTACAATGCTGCATAGAACCTCTTAAAAGATTGAGAGGGACTCGATCAAAGAAGGATTTCATGATCTGCTGCTATTTTAGCCGCTATTATAAGTAAATATATAAATTATATGATAGAGCGAAGCGTACAGAAGAGTTTATATAAAAGTCGGGTATACATCATCTAAACCAAAAGCTTTTGATTTGATTTTTAAAATTATTTGACTTACACATACGAGTTTTGTTCAAAAAGTAGGGGGACTTTATATTTCTATAAAAAAAAAATTATTTATTCATCAACGTTAATTTTGTCCCCTTCAAAGTAAACCCCCTCAGATATAATACCTTTGTGCATTTTCCAATCCTCGAAGCACTTCTCATAAGCACTTTTTGGTATAGCCTTGAGCTCTTCCAGCGCTGCATGCCGTTTTTATTTCCTGAATCGTTGCAAATTTCTGTCCTTTCATAGGTCTTTTCAGTTTTGGGAACAGGTACAAGAGCATGGAACAGTTAAGTTAAGTTCTAGGCTGTCAATGTCTCTTATTGGCCGTTTATATAGCAATTGGCCGTGTATCCCGTGAGTTCTAGGCTACATGTGTCTCAATCTTTAAATTTGGGGTGTCTATAAGGTTAAAAAATTTTCAAGCCTAATTGGATGACGATGATCAGATATCGACGTTTCCATTGAAACATGCCAACTCCCAATAAAAAATGAGGTACATAGGTGAGGAGAAGGATTCCTTCCCTAATTCTGTTCGTGATCGCGTTACATCCAATTATCAGCTAGAGTCTCCTTCTGGCGCAGTATTCCATGAGTTTTTGAAAGGTAGAAAGCCCAGCTTTTGTCTTAATGTTTTCAGAGGGTAGCTCAACCACTGCCGCTGCCTTGTCTTTATTTGTGTGTTCTGGAATTGGAATAGCTCTCATATTCTGCGATAACAAAAGACAAGCTCTAGGTCTTCCTTCATTTATAGAATCGTATGGTAGCTCACCTGCATGACTTAATACCGCAGAGGCAGCTTTTGTATGGTGTAGATGAACTTGGATGTACCTTAATCTCATAAAAACAAAATCCATTGTAGGGATATGGTGACAGAATTGCCAACATTTTAAGCTTTTCCAATGGACTGACTGGCCTCTGAGATCTTAGACTTTGATTTCGACCTTTGGGGCTCTTCTTTACTCATTTCCACTAAGCTGCTAGTAATTGGTTCAGCTGTAGTTCTGGTAGTTCTTTCGGGCTTCAAATATATTCCCCTTTCTCACGTTCAGTTATCTTTGCTGAGAGCTATACTTTGGATGAGCTGGCACTCTTTTCTTAGTTTTGGCTTCAGATTCATTTTTCTGGTATGATCTCGTTCTAATCAAGATCCATGAGAAGTTGGGGAAAAGCCAACATCCTTGGAATCCTCATCCTTTGTGAATGTAATGGTTTCGCCTCTGCTCTTCTCTTTGTGAAGCTGAGGACAAAAAGCCAGCTTTTTGTGGATACGCCGGGGTTTTCTTTAGCGACTGGGGCTAGGAAAACATCCTTGGTAAGGTTATCTTTGTGAACTTTGTGTAAATGTCTAGTACGTAAATTTGTGAATTTTGTTTCTGGTTTTATTCTGACTAAGCATGAGCCAGTTTTTAGTTACTAGGTCACTCCAAGTCGGTTGAAGTCCCATTCTAGTTGTGCGCACCACCTAAATTTAAGTCTAAATCTACTGCCTAGACTATTCGCTCTGCATGTCTTAGTCATCTCAGGCGACTGATGCGCAGCTTTCTGATTAAGAGCCTGTGCTTTCGATAGAGTCCGTGTGTCAACGCCATAAAGTAGGGCTGGGATGATCAAAATCTTATATATGAGGTCTCCTTAGATTTTCGGAATAACACCTTGCTACTCAGTGGTCTATTTAGCTCAAAGAAACAGCGATTGGCAAGAGAGAGGTATTGTTGACAGAATTTACAATATCGTCCCCTATTACGACGAAATTATAGCTAGCGACTGTGACATTCTGTCGGATTCGTCGATATTGTGTATCCCTTCTTGTTGACAGAAAATACTTGATTTTGCCCTCATTTACAGTTAAACACCTTTGGCTGTTTCCGTTTCAATACTAGCGACTGCACTGATGACAGCCCACTGTGTTCTCTTCCAATTATGTCGATACGGTAGAGATCATCTTGTAGGCGATGTTAAGAAGACTGATGTTGGTAGTTGGAGCAGATCAGAGGGTCTACTTTCTTTAGGATCGCTCAAACAATGCTCAGGCTGCTTTCATTGGGCATACTTTCGTCCGACCATATTTTCCAGATGATTTGGTGTAGTCTCCTTACCAAGTCATCGCCTGTCGCTTTGAAGACCTCTGTAATCAGGCCGTCCGCTCCACAGTTACGTTGGGCTTATCTTAGATATGCAGAAGTTCGGCTGCAACTGGAGGCCTTTTGTTAACTGGCAAATTGAAACAAATTGGTTTGCTTGTTACCATGTTACAAAGTCTTTATTTGATTAATAGATAAACACGCAACCTTAAAGGTTTATTGCTTTTTAAAAAAACTTACTAAGGTCCTAGTGTAAGCGCTAACAAAGTTTAAAGCTTTTATTTAGGGCTCAATTTGGAGCATGTACTTGAAGCCTGGTGGAGATCAAAAGAAAACAAAAAGCCGGAAAAAGTCATACAATATGTAGTCGTATGAAATTATTCTTCGGATTTGGTGATATGTAACTCTATCCGTGAGTTGCTACTCTTGCTACTACAGTTTTCTCAACACTTCCCCTCGGTAGTTTCTGCCGTGCACTGCCATCTTCTGAAGCTTTGACGTCGAGGACTGCCAATTTAACAATTGACTTTTGGTAGACCCCGCTTTCCGTTAGTTCGAATGCACTTCGTATTTGATTATCCTTTGACAGTTGAACTATTCACCCTTTAGGCCAACAATTCCTGGAACTATTCTGATTGACGACAAGAACAATATCATCAATTCTAAAGGTTTCACGGGTGTGAAATCTGCTACTCAACGCTTTCATAATCGGTTCGCAAGGTGCTGCGAGATAAGTCAATTTCTCCTTTGTACCATGACGTCTTCTTCATAGATCTATTAGACGAACCCAATAAAACTGGTTTAGGATGAGAGCTTCGGAGTTTTTAACATCTATAAGTTCGTCATTTGGATTCCTTGTTATTGCAAAAGCATAAAGAACGGTTTTTATTGAACGTTCTAGCCTCTCCCAGCTGCCGGCAATATGCAGCGAACCAGATGCAATGAATTTTCAATTAGTGTCTGTTGTGCTAAAGGCTTGTGTTAGTTTTTTTTTTTGGACGCTTCTCGCAATTCCTGCTCCGCGCCTTGAAAGTTTGTGCCATTGTCGTGCTATAAAATTTCGAAGACAAAGTGATAGAAGTTTGTTGTCAAGGTGTGAGCGACCTCTATATGGACGGTCCTCGTATTGAAATAGATTAATAGAACACTCCAATACTTTTCAGCTCTTCCTACGGAAACTTGCGACAAAAGGCGGAAGTTGACCCATGATAGGTTGATTTGGTTAAACGCTGTCATTCTTTCACTTTTTACAGGACTTCTTGATGGCTTTAAGGGCAGATCGTATTTGGGCAATGTAAAATTGTTGGTGTAAAGTGCTCACTACTGTCTCGTCGTTTTGGTGCTTGCGTCGACGATGAAAGTCATCGATGATGTGTATTGCAATTGGTTGCACGCCGAGAAGAATAGTTGGACAACTAAAGTGTTTGCTGACTTCCCCTTAAAACGAAACCTTCCGAATAATACCCTTTTCTTCCAGAAATAAGCCAAATTAAAAGTGTGAAGCTTTTTTCCGCATGCGGGGTTGCTTTCAAGTCCACAATCTCTTCGGAATATGAACTGTTTTGCGCCTCTTCCACTAACGCGTGAAACTTCGCCACCGGCCTGCTCGGCTTTAGTTCCTTACTCCTGTTAGTACTCAAATTATGTACGAATCATAAAAAGTCTTGTCCAACTAGATACTTCATTGAACTGGAAAATATTCCTCGAGTGGAAGTATGAATTCCAACGAAATGCGTTTTCAACTCTTCAGTTGTAGTGCTCACGACTGTTTCTTGTGGCCAGTTTTCAGGGGATGATTTCAAAAATGTGGATCTATTGAACCATTGGCTAGTGGATTTGAATTCTGGCATATTTTCATTTCAGCAACATTCAGATTACTGGAAACCCATCGCCAGTCTGTGGTGCTGATGAGATCTAGTATTTTGCTGACTCGCACCGATACGAGTACAAACTACCGATGTCTGCGAATGTCAGATCGAAGCCCACTTAAAACTGTTTTGGTTTCTGACTATAAAAATCCTTGGGTAAGGGTGACACCATGCGATTTTGTCATTAGACCAGATTAGAATATTATGGGAGATGGTAAAGAAAATCGAAAATCACTGCGGCCACAGATGGGCCTATTGTGATATCCTCCAATTAAAGCTCATCCAAGATGCCACAGTTTGTTGGGAAGGCGGCTACATCTTTTTATGAGCTGGCAGCTATGTCCACCGCTTCAAGGTAGAATTTACCTAGGTCACGTTAAATTGCCTTGTTTAGACTATTGCAGTCACATAATATGTGTTCAGCAGTTTCCACATCCTCGTTGCACAGTCTGCATGTATTATCCTATTCTATGCCCATGGTCATCAGGTGTTTTTTTTTTAACACGACAGTGTCCTGTGAGAAAACCTGTGGTCACTCGAATCTGACATCCACTCAGTTGCAGTATTTGTATTGTTCTTTTGTGCCAACAGCTTGGCATAAAGGTTTTAGCTTGTCTGTTTCCTTCGGTTTCTCTCCAGAAATGAAGCTTCTTTTCCTCCAGCCAGGTTTAAATACTTCTTTTTACATTTGTTTTCGATCCGTTTGTGTACTATACATGTGAGTCCTTGGCAAATGTTGTGCTGAAAGTCATATCTTGGTAGACATTTGTCTATTAGACGTATTCCAAGTAGTTCGACTTTTTTGAATTCATGAAGAATTGCAGCATGAACTAGTTTGGAATTGGATTGCTTCTGCAATGGTGGTGATGAAGTGGTGCGATGTTGAGAATAACTTCCAGAGCAGCTGTTAGTACGGTTTCCATTGCACCAGTTGCGCAGGCACAGGTTAGTCTCTACAGTTTGTTGAGCTTAATCTGCTCAGACCTTTGCGATGCTTTCTGCCACCAATCGGCGGCTGCATGCATGATGATAGGTCTCTTTATTGCTGTGTACATCCAAAGTGTCATTTGCGATTAAGTCCCCTCCTCCCTAATTTTTACCAGCTAGACATTTGCTGGTCCATAGTGAGGTCCTGGCCTTGTCAATAGTTTTTGAAATATGAGGGTTCGAAGTAAGTTTTTCATTCAGCCTCATTCCTAGATATTTTACTTCCGTTGAGAACTCTATTCTTTAGTCGAAGAGAGTGACATTTTTGAGTCTTTTTCGGCTTCGTCTCTTTGTGGATTTAACAATGATGCCTTTCTTAGGGCTGGCTTTGATGCCTACTTTGGTGCACGATTCAGCCACTAGGTTCAAAGTCCTCCAGAAGCGATCCGAGATTGTGTCTTTGAATTTGTCTCTGATTAGAAAAGCAATTTCGTCTGCATGTCATTTGTCATAGAAGCCATCATTGCTGAGGATAATCAGCAGTTCATACGATTGACCATAATAAGAGTGATAATACTTTCGTAGTCCTGTCCTCAAGAATGCATTTTATCCATTTACATGTAGTGTCGTCAACTTCCATGTTTTGAATGCCTCTATACATATATCTGGGAGAATTTTATGTTGTCGAATGCTTCTTTTATATCGAGGAAACAACCAATCGCTACCTCTTTATCTCTGAGAGAATTTCCAATTCTTGTGGTTAGATTTTGTAGGGTGTATGTGGTTGATATTCCAGGTTGATAGGCATATTGATATTTGTGAAGGGGGTTCATTTAAAGTGCCTCGTCTTTGACATGTCTATCGAGGACTTTTTCCACAGTTTTAAGGAAAAAGGAGGTGAGGCTGATTGGTCTATATGACTTTGGTAGTTCAGACGGTCTGCGTCCTACCTTAGGCATATATTTGATAGCAACCTCCTTGCACTTTTTTGGTTTATATCCCCACGCGTAGCTAGCTTTTTAGTAGTCAATTAGTACAGGTAGCAGTCGGGGAATGCCCTTTTGTAGTAAAGCTAAGAATATAACATCCTCACCAGGGGCTTTGAAGGGTAGAAAAAAGTTGATTGCCCAGATTACAGATCTGAAGAGTCTGTAGACAATTGTCGGCGTATGTACCGTCGAGTTTTTTCATTGACCCGATAGAATTAGTATGCTGCTTAGAGAGTATTTAATGAATGCGGGCACAACTTCTAGTGTCATCGATTGTATAACAGAAGTTTCCACATGATTCTCTGTTTGCCCTTCTAATTTCCTGATTGTACATGGTCTCTGTTCTTCTGTATATTTCCCATTCACCATTACATTCAACCCGGTTACAGAGCTTTCTAGTCTATGTTCTTAGTTTGGCTAGTTTTTTTTTTTTTTTTTTCACCAGGGGGTAAGTCGATTGCCTATATTTTTCTTCTTCTTTGCAACCTTGACGAGTTGCTGATGATATATATTCCAGTCTGTGGAATTGAGGTGTCTGTATTTTTCAGATATAATAATTCCTAGTTCAAGGTCAAATAGGACGTGGCGATCTGCCGACATTGAGGCTTCTGATAAGACACGCCAGTTCTCAGTTTTTTATAAAGTTTGTGCACTAGATCTCTGTGGGATCTAGGAACTCTTTCCTTAAGCTCCTTATAGAATTTGGTTTAGAATTTGTAAATTGTTTGAATTAATAAATTCTAGTAGAGACTTACCCCGTTTGTTTATTTTTGAGCTGCTTCAGATCGTGTGATGGGCGTTTTCGTCACCGCTTACAATTAGTTGCAGGTTCTTCTTAGCACAGAAGTCCACCAGTCGCTTCAGTGGCAAGAAGTCAAAGTCCTTGTATCATCGGCCAAGAAAGCTAAGCATATAACAGCCTCTGTCTTACCTGCATTGGTATGCAGCTCAGCTTTTGCGGCTACCAGATCCTTGTTGGTGTGTTTTGGAATTGGTTGAGATACATACTCTGGGTTCTCCAGGGTTAGTGAAATCATATAATGACTCACCTGAGAGTCCTTTTACCTGATTTTTGAGGATGTATAGTTTCTGTATAAAGGCGACATCTAGGTAATCCTTGTTAACTCTGTGGCTTATGACCCGCTTTAGCACCTTAGTAATATTTTGTTATGGTTTTGTGATAGTGGTAGAGTTGCCAGTATTTGGAGATAGCTCAGGTCTTGGAATGGCTTCTAGTGGTGCGGCCATAGAGATAGTGTCTTCTGATGTTCCGGCGATAGACTTGGCGCACTAACGAGATGTTCCTGAAACTCCAAGCAAGGAATCGATAGTTATTTAACAGATGCTACTCAAACTTTAGCTCCAAAAAGGCAGCAAAACCATTATATTATTAGATCGAAGCCACAAAACATCTTGGGATTCTTACTGTCTACAATTTAGGAAGGATACACTACCATTTGAGCCATTTTTCGTATTTATCAGCTTTAATTTCTTCATTCTACTTAATTCCGAACCGCCAGACCTTCTGAAGGAGAGCATTTATATACGAGAACATGCGAAAATAAGCTATCAGACCCAACGGCTCAAAAATCGTCATCAGTATTCTCACAACTTCATGTTTAGTTTTTTATCTTTTGGATTAGTAGTGATTTTAAATGTTAGACAGTCTGAAGACTTACACCACTACATACTTAACACCTTTTCTGTTTCTATCTCGCAGCAGTTGCGGACCGCTTTTAGAAACGCTGGGTGGCAAAATATCGAGTTTTACAATAGGGACTTGACAACTTTGAATTTAATTTGTGAACGCACTCTTTCACTAATCATCAAACTGTCACTGTCAATTTATTTAGTAAACTCAACATCATGGTAAAGTACACTAACGAGCAACGTCTGCAAATTATAAAAATTTTCTACAGATATTCGGAGTCGGTGACTGCAACTTTAAGAGCGTTAACTCCAATTTTCGGTCGTAATTATCGCCCTAGTAGAAAGGCAATAACAAGTTTACTGCAAAAATTTGAGTCTACATATTCGTTGTGTGATGTTGCCGTGTCAGTGAGACAACGGGTTGGTCGAAGTGTCGAAAATATCCCTGCCGTTCAGACGTCCATAGCAAACGATATAAATCAGTCAATTCCACGGCGTCTCAAGAATTGGGCATCGCTCAGACGACATTATGGCGTATTTTGCGTAAGGATCTTGGTTTACACCCATACAAGATCAAGCTAACTCAAGAACTCCGATTGGGTTCTGGAGAAGATGCGCCAAGATGATGAATTTCATCGCCAAATCATCATCAGTGACGAAGCTCATTTTTGGTCCAATGGCTTCGTCAGTAAGCAAAATATGCATTATTGTTCGGGTGAAAACCCACATGTGCTTCATGAATCACCACTTCATCCACAAAAAATAACTGTTTGGTGCGGTTTGCATGCCGGCGGCGTTATTAGGCCATATTTTTTCGTCGACGATAACGATCTTCACGTTACTGTGAATGGTCAGCGTTATCGCGCCATGATCACCGATTATTTTTGGCCTGAATTGGAAGATATGGATTTGGACGACATGTGGTTTCAACAGGATGGTGCCACAAGCCACACAGCACACGCTACAATCGATTTATTGAAGAGTAAGTATGGTGAGCGTGTTATCTCAAGACATGGGCTAGTCGATTGGCCACTTCGTTCGTGCGATTAAACGCCGCTTGACTATCTTCTGTGGGGCTACGTTAAGTCATTGGTTTATGCCAACACGTCGACGACGTTGGAAGAGCTCAGAGCCAACATTGAACGCGAAATAGCGGCCGTTGTGGCCGAAATGTGTGGCCGAGTCGTTGAAAATTGGGTCCAACGAATCGACCGCTGCAAACGTGCCCGCGGTGGCCATATGAACGAAGTCGAGTTCCATTTATAAATGTTCTGATTGTACTTCAAGCCAATAATAAAGTTTTTGAAATATCTCAAATGGTTTGCCTTTTATTTAAAAACCCTGTACTTACCTACGCTTATTAGATCCACAAAATATTTGATGATACAGCTTTAGAACTATTGATCTATACATAGTCTACAGAAACGCTCTTTTCAAATCCTCAGCATTCATTGCGACTCTACTGCAATATTCCCTTATTCGTCTCTTCTGGCTTCGGTTCGGGCTTGTGTTCGTGGCATGTTTTTCTTACCTTTTAGTAAAACTTCTGAACTTCTGAAAGAAACCCACTTCAACTGGAGGATGACACACACCTTTTCATTTATCCATCTGTATGTTGTTAGCTCTCTGCTGCTGAAATAGTTGGCAGCTTTGTTGTAAGTTCCAAACACCTCGTCAGATCATTCTGCTGTCCAAGTTGTTGATCGAATGTGCTGGTCTTTTCGAATTGTCTTTAAACAAATTAAGAAATTCTACTTCTACGCACTACATCACATTTATCATCTTGTTCTCTCTCTTTCCCAATAGATGTTTCTCACATTGGTGACGATTGTCAAGTTACTCCCGTAATCCATGTTCTTCAGTATCCGGGCTGTGTTCCGAAGCCAATTCCATCGTTTGCTTGTGTCGGCCGATGTGCCAGCTACCTTCAGGTACAAATAAAACTCCGAATTCTTAGTTCTATGAATTGCCTAATTTTTTTCTTCCAAAAAAGGTCTCGGGAAGTAAAATTTGGCAAATGGAACGCTCATGCATGTGCTGTCAGGAGTCCGGTGAACGAGAAGCTGCAGTTTCACTATTCTGTCCCAAAGCCAAAAACGGAGAAAGGAAATTTCGAAAGGTATCCATTTCCATCTTTTCAAATCCTCAGCATTCATTGCGACTCTACTGCAATATTCCCTTATTCGTCTCTTCTGGCTTCGGTTCGGGCTTGTGTTCGTGGCATGTTTTTCTTACCTTTTAGTAAAACTTCTGAACTTCTGAAAGAAACCCACTTCAACTGGAGGATGACACACACCTTTTCATTTATCCATCTGTATGTTGTTAGCTCTCTGCTGCTGAAATAGTTGGCAGCTTTGTTGTAAGTTCCAAACACCTCGTCAGATCATTCTGCTGTCCAAGTTGTTGATCGAATGTGCTGGTCTTTTCGAATTGTCTTTAAACAAATTAAGAAATTCTACTTCTACGCACTACATCACATTTATCATCTTGTTCTCTCTCTTTCCCAATAGATGTCTCTCACATTGGTGACGATTGTCAAGTTACTCCCGTAATCCATGTTCTTCAGTATCCGGGCTGTGTTCCGAAGCCAATTCCATCGTTTGCTTGTGTCGGCCGATGTGCCAGCTACCTTCAGGTACAAATAAAACTCCGAATTCTTAGTTCTATGAATTGCCTAATTTTTTTCTTCCAAAAAAGGTCTCGGGAAGTAAAATTTGGCAAATGGAACGCTCATGCATGTGCTGTCAGGAGTCCGGTGAACGAGAAGCTGCAGTTTCACTATTCTGTCCCAAAGCCAAAAACGGAGAAAGGAAATTTCGAAAGGTATCCATTAATTTGTGAATCCATTTTACATGAACCTCTTCAATAAGGAAGAAAAAACAAATTTAATTAACAGGTCCTGACTAAAGCACCACTAGACTGCATGTGTCGACCGTGCTCCTCGGTGGAAGAATCAGGAATCGTTCCACAAGAAATCGCCGGATATTCCGATGAAGGACCACTAAATAATCACTTCCGTCGAACAGCTCTCCAGTAAAGTTAGAAATCAAAATTTCAAATATGCACGAACGATTGTTTTCTTTCTTTTTTAACTCTATAGAAACTGTTTCGTTTATGTACAAACTGAGATTTATTTTTCAATAAAAATCGGAAATTTCAAATTTTAACAGAAAATTGGAGTTCAAATTATACTGGTGATTAAGTACAACAGTGGTTAGGCAGATTTGTGAGCACTGCATTGGCGACAAACTGCATTATCTGCTTGGAAGTTAGATTTATTTCTGTTTCACTGGAATTCACATTCTAGTGTCAAGTTGACATTTCGAATTGTTATTTTTTATCTTGGAGTACTCTCATGCCTCAATTGACACACAAAACCATGTTCAAACAACCAAAGAAAAAGTACGAATGGGACAAGAAGTACAAAAATTGAAAACGTCATGTGAGCACATAAGACAAAGGCGGAGGTAAGGAAAAAGGGTGCAATGACACCCCAAGAAAATATTGAAAAGAAAAATTGACCATAAAATAAATTTAAGAAAATGTGTCGATTTCTTTTACTCACATATAGTGAAGATCGCAAAAAGGCGAGCTGGAAAAACGAATATTTTGTCTTTTTTTCGGGGTGTGCTGTATCTGTAGGTTGGAATTAATGCATAGTGCATTAATGAATTCCGACTGAGGATTATTGTAGTCGGTGGGAAGTTTCGAAGGTTGCACAATTCGTGCACATTAGATTTTGGTTGATTGGCGGTTATGCGAAGGTGATTGGTGCCTTTAGCAAAAGAAAATTCATTTAACAAGCTCAACTCAAGCATTCGCTCTAGGTTTGAGTTATAACATAGTGAAGTACCGAAGTCCCTGATTTAACCTTCGATTACAGCAAATGCCACGGTTGGAATGAATCTGAATGAGGAATCTGAATCTCTTTCAGTTTAAGATATGTGCTTGATCTGATTAGCTCTTGAAGCTTATCACAAGAATGCTCACCTGTGTTGATGTGCAGTGGTTGTTGAGTGATAGTGTATAAGCTGTGATATATTTCGGTCGAAAATTGGGCTATATAGGCAAGCAAGGAGCTATGCATTTCCTGGAGAAGTATACTAATTGTTGATGTTTGTTGTCGCCGATTTCATGTATCGTGGTTTGCGTCCGTACACAGGATGATGTTTGCTCCAGTATCTGGATGAGCGAGTTGTGTATCGGGGATTATATTTAGGTCACTTTTGCAGAAGAAACAGATAGTCTCCGGTTATTCTTTTTATTTCTCTTTAAACGCTGTGAGTGGTTGTTGGTGTTCAATATCACGTGGGACGAAAAAAGGATAGAAGTTGAGCATATCAAGAAAACATTTAAGTTCACATGCTAGCTTAGGAAGTGCTGTGCATATTCTTCTGATGAAGTCATGTACTTTGTCTTGAACTCCTTTTCCATCAGACCCATTTTACCGTTTTCCACCTCAATACTCCGAAAGAAATCACATCACTTAAGTACTCAATTAATTGTAATTTCTTTTGGCTAAGTTCAAATTGTCAAAGAGAGGACTTGCCAATTAATAATTTTGTATTTGGTAGAAGTAGGAAGCTCAAGCATATAAAGCTAGTATGTATTGAAGGACGAAAGGTGCTTGTGAGCTCCCCATGCTGAAAGCAAGGAGAGAGTACAGTCTTCTCGGAAAGAAGTGCGCGGTCAAGGAAATGACCCTGTAGAAATGACTGTCGAAAGTTCGACCAGAGAGTGAAACGAACATGCCAGGGCTAGAAAGCTAAAATATTGTAAATGCATGCAAAAATGAACATGGACAACTAGTAGTGGAGCTGCGGTCGGTGCTGAGAATATAGAAAAACTATTTCCACCGACGACGGCAATGATGGTCAAAATGCCGCTGTCTGGTAGAAATGAACTATATATATATATATGTAGTAGCAATATCGGAATATATAAAGATGGTGGCGCATATGGACTGTGTGCCAAGCTTTTTCAAGCAGATGGCGATGACTTCGCTGGCCAGATGCACAAGCTCAATTTTTTTTCTTCAAAATTTGAACGTTTATTTAAAAAAAAAAAAAAAACATGTACAATAGTATTATTCAAAGTATTGCCCATCTGAAGCTATGACCTTTTCCAATCTTTCTGACAATTTGTGGATCCCATCCCAAAAGAACTGCGCCGGCTTGACAGCCAAGAATGAGTCAAGCTAATTTTTGATATTCTGCTCTAATGTGAACCGTATTTCAGTGAGGGCGTTTTACATCGACCGGAACAAATGGTAGTCAGAAGGGGCAAGGTCTGGGCTATAAGGCGGGTGGGGTAAGACTTTCCAACCACTATTTTCCAAATAGTTCTTAACTGGAATAGCAACGTGGGGCCGAGCGTTGTCATGATGAAATATTATTGCCTCGTGTCTGGTCGCATATTCCGGGCGTTTTTCGGCTACTACTCTCTTCAAACGGATTAATTGTGTTCGGTAGCTTTGTCCGTTAATGGTTTCACCCAGTTTTAGTAGCTCACAACACAGCATACCCATCTGATCCCACCAAATACAGAGCATTACCTTCGCGCCATGGATACTCGGCTTTGCCGTTGATTTGGCTGGTTGGCCGGGTTTCACATATGATTTTTTGCGCTTGGAGTTGTCGTAATGAATCCATTTTTCACCACCAGTAACAATCCGATGCAAAAATGACTTCTCCATTTCTGACATGCAAAACAGCCTTTCGACGTCTCTCGGCTTGAGTTCATGTGGAACCCAATTTCCATGCTTTTGAATATATCCAGCTGCCTTTAAACGTTTTGAAATGGCTGCTTGAGTTACACCCAAAGATTCTACGAGCTCTTCTTGTGTTTGGCAACAATCTTCATAGAGAAATGCTTCCAGTTCTTCATCTTCACAATTTTTTGGCTGCCCAGGACGTTCATCGTCTTTCAAGCCAAAATCATCACTTTTAAATCCACTTTTAAATTGCGATGAAATTCATCATCTCGGCACATTTTCTCCAAAACCCAATCGGAAAACGTACGTCGCGTCAAATGATCCATCGGCTTCAATTTTTCAGTCAGCTTAATCTTGTAGGGGTGTAAGCCAAGATCCTTACGCAAAATACGCCATAATGTGGTCTCAGCGATGCACAATTCTTGAGAACGCCGTGGAATTGACTGATTTGGATCGTTTGCTACGGACGTCTGAACGGCAGCGATATTTTCCACACTTCGACCAACCCGTTGTCTCATTGACACGACAACATCACACAACGAATATGTAGACTCAAATTGTTGCACTAAACTTGTTATTGCCTGTTTACTAGGGCGAGAATTATGACCGAAAATTGGAGTTAAAGCTCTTAAAATTGCAGTCACCGACTCAGAATATCTGTAGAAAATTTGTATAATTTGCAGACATTGCTCGTTAGTTAAGTTTACTGAATAAATTGACAGTGACAGTTTGATGATTAGTGAAAGAGTGCGTTCACAAATTAAATTCAAAGTTGTCAAGTCCCTATTGGAAAATCCTATATAGCAATACGCAACTTCTTTAAGTTTTAACGATTTATTTTTAACATAATCTCCTTTCAACTCGATACAATTTTGAGAGCGGCGCTGCAACTTTTTTGACCCCTCTGTATAGTACGTTTTTTGTTGGTCTACAAAATACTCCTCCGCGACGGCGATGATTTCCTCTTTCAACCCGTACTTCTTTCCGGCGAGCGATCTTTTTAATTTTGAGAACAAAAAAAGTCGCAGAATGGGGGAGCCAAATGTGGTCGTTTTTTTTTCAAATCGGCGTTGAATCGGCCCAATAAATCGACGTAGTATGCTTCTGTAATTTTTTCCCTTCCCCAAATAGTAAACGTGTTTCACACCTCACTCGTCCCAAAAAACGGTCTCTATGATCTTTCCGGCCAAAGGCACGGTCTTCACCTTCTTTGGAGCATGTTTACCGGATAAAACTCATTGTTTCGATGGTTTTTTGGTCTCTGGTGTGTACCAATTAATCCATGTTTCATAGACGGTCACGAAATGATGCAGAAACTCCTCCGGATTTCGATTAAACAAGGTCAAGCACGTCTTTTAAGTGGTCTCACAACTGCGTGGACAGCTTTCTCATGCTCAAAATCTCGTGCAGAATATGGCTAACACGTTCAGTTGAGATGCCTGCTATTTCAGCCAACTCGCAAATTTTCTCTTGGTGGTCCACTAATACGAGATCATGAATTTTGTTCACGGTTTCTTCTGCAGTAACCGTTTTTGGTTCATCAAAAACCGACGTGCGGCCACGACGAAGCTCTGCGATTCAATGTTAAATGGTTGTAAGGGAAGGTGAATTAATCCCATACACACCATCGAGAATGCTTGAAAGGCTTTATTTCCTCGCAGGTTTTGCCACCTAAAAACAAGAATCGGATCGCAAAGCGATACTGCTCTTTTTCGATGCAAAAAACACTAACACGAAGTTTTGAAATGTGTGTCAAAACAAAACTAAGCATCAGATTGTCACCAAGGTTTGACAGTTCTCGTATGCACAGATAAGTCCTGGTAGTGTATGTTTATAATTGTTTTCGTATTTCATCCCAGTTCAAATAGCGTGTATGATTATATAGCGTTCTGCAAACTTTTGATCCTCTCATTCCTTTATAATTGCTTACATATGCGTAAGCTATATCATTCATGTTGACACTATCATCTCCAATGACTATTATTAATTCCACTTGGAGGCGAACATTTGACGTGAAATTGCTGAAGTATCGGCTGAATTATACGAATAAGTCGAGAAAAATTG
Source organism: Volucella inanis (assembly GCA_907269105.1). Taxonomy (NCBI): domain Eukaryota; kingdom Metazoa; phylum Arthropoda; class Insecta; order Diptera; family Syrphidae; genus Volucella; species Volucella inanis. The sequence goes on along the minus strand of OU026153.1, from coordinate 276,054,768 downwards.
TGTGTCATCTAATTCTCTCATGAAACCGTAATCATATTCCAATGCAAAATAAAATTATTTTCTATGAATTTCTATGAATTGAAAATTAAATGAAGAACCCTGTATACCATATAACACGCCAGAGCAATTCTCGCAGCCCCTTTTCCAGCAAAAAATTTATCATTACCTACGCTCTGTTCTCGAAATGTCACTTCATTAAAACCATCTGTCAGTTGGTTGGTATGCCTTCTACACTCAACTCTCTATACACACCCATTTTCATTTAATACTCGCCAGCTGTGAATTGACGTAAAGGCGTTTATGTGTTGGTTCGTATCTGTGAGACTGTTTGTAGTAACTTTTGCCAATGTAGTCGAATGGCATCGATTCAGCCGAACAAACTGGTTGTCATCGCAGATGTAAGGCAGTCAGTCGAATCGCATCGCTCTAAAAAACCAATTGTCTGCCTGCTTGTGCTTTTAGATATTTTCTTCGTTTTCGATCTGTATCGGGATCTCGAGAGTCTGGTATTTGAAAATGTAAATCTTTCGTGTGTTCTGTGTTTTTGATTGTGCTTCTCTGTGTTCCCGCGCCTTCGATTTTTCATTTAATTCCTCTAGTTAGATAGCTTTGTGAGATATCCGACAAACTATTTGCATAATTCCCCGCGCGTAATGCAGATATCCGAGCGATGATGTAAATAAGTGAAACCGAAAGTCAATTAGAAGATAAATAAATCTGTGATTACAGCCGCGGATTGCCCCGAGATACGGCGACGAGAGAGTTATTTTGTTGGGCTTGCGTTTGTTTTTGAATTCGTTTTCGATGTCGGTGGTGCGTCCAAGTGTCAGTTTCTAGAGCATGATGCAAAGTGTCCCCGTGGGGTGGCAAGCTAACGTGTTTCTATTATTTACACCATCCAACCATCAACAGTCGAACGTCATCTAGACCTCGACTTGTCACAATCTGGAAGTCTCAAATTAAAAAAAAAAAATAAATAAAAAAAAATCTCATTCCTATTGTGTAGTGCGCGCTTGCATGAAGCCGTCGAGTGGAGAATAGTGTTCCAGCAAGTACGACGACAAAGGCGGCTAATTCTGGTTTTGCAGCTTCAACTCTCAACAACTCCTCCAGTTGTTGTTGTTGGCTGTTGTTGTATGCAAAATGCAACGGCCAAATGTTCATGTCTGTGGCTCCACCCGCCGCAGCACGGTTAACTTGTCAACTGTACTATTCGCTATTTGCATCGCATTGGCTGGCTCCATTGGATACCTAGATGCATCCGATCACAACTGTAACCATAAACATCCAAAGGCACATGAGGTAAGTAATTGAGAAAGGTCCACCGAAAGGTACCCACCAATGTACATAGGTGTGTATGTATTAAGAGGCTGAAAGCGCTTCAAAATTTTGAAGTCACGATTAGGTCAGGTCATTGGCCAGTCGTGGCATTGATGAGGCACATTGGTGCAGTGTTTGTCTTCTAGAGTGTTGAGTTCCTGGATATGAGTACATACTTTCGAAAACGACGGAAATGGTTTTGGTCGAGGTTCGAAATGCACCAGTACGGGTAGTGAGTTGCATAATTATTTACGGGGCAACTCTCAAGGTACACCGGTGAGAGCATAAATCGTGATCACATCTAATTGTAGTCGATGTTTTGTGAAAACAAACTCGGGTACAGTTAGTCAAATGATTTACCGTACACAAATAATCGTAACACTTCCGTAAATAGAGTCTTAAGAAGCCCTGTTATCTGATCGACGATGCAAAAAGAGATTCCAAATTTTCTTGCCTAATTAGTGGTAGGTTAAAATAGGCCGTCATTTTCGACACTTCGTATTGCTGTATGTCAACTACGATTGCTGTGTAAGCATCAGTCTCAAAAAGCGTTAAGGTGTGTGATATAAACAAGTCAATTCGATATTGTTTTCTACTCGTACGTTGTTTCCGCCGAGATTTGATAAGAATTGGCAAGTATTACCAGGTGTACCGGTATGAAGTGAGCGTTTGAAGCAAACCAAAAACTCATCCAATTTTCGACTTCTTCGTAGGATTCGAAGTGTTGTTCGGCTAATGCGTGTCCCATCGATGAAAACAAATGGTAGTCGGAAGGAGCCATGTTTGGTGAATACGGCATGTGCGGTAGCAGCTCCCAGCCAAGTGCTTTGGTTGTATCTTGTTTTGCTTTGTGTGAAGGTGCATTGTCAAGGAGCAAAATTAACTTGGCGTGTCTTCCGGCCCATTCTGATCGTTTTTCGATCAATGCATGGTTCAAATTGATCATTTCTTGTCGGTAGCGATCTGTATTAACGGATTCACCAGGTTTTAGGAGCTCGTGGTACACCACACCTTTTTGGTCTCACCAGACACATAGCATTGCCTTCTTGTCGAATCAATCTGGTTTTACAGTCGAAGTTGATGGTTGTCCCGGATTACCCCATGATTTTTTCCGTTAAGGATTCTGAAAATAAATCCATTTTTCATTGCCAGTAAGAATTCGATGCAAAACTGATTTCTTACCGTGTCATTGAAGCAAAATTTCACAAGTGGTCTTTCATTCAATTCATGTGGCACCCATTTTCCAGACTTTTGGATCTTTCCCGTAGCTTTTAAACGGTCAGAAATTGTTTGTTGTGCAACATTAAACATTTCAGCTATTTGTTTCTGACTCAAGGTGTCATCTTCACCCAATATTTTTTGCAATTCGGCGTCTTCAAATTAATATCTAACTTAAAATAAACCTTAGTCTACCTAACCTACATACACAATACACATACATAGACATTATACACAATTATATACATATATAAGTATGTACAAGGTATATACTCTTATATGTATATATTTCTTAAATGCTAACCTAAATCTATGTAAGCTGGTCATCGCTATTCACAGAGTAAATAGATTGGTCAGCTCTGCCTCATTAGTGAGGCTGGTCCGTAACTGACGGAAACGACGACAACGAAACATCTTCTCCATCATTCAACCACCAGAAATGCTGGTGCTGCCGAACGACATCCCTCTTATCGCGATCGACACACGCGACATGGAATATTAACGGGACCGCTGATCTATCCTGGATCAACCCTATCTGATTTAGGTAGAGGAATGCCTCCGGTGGAACGAAGCCGTCAGAGCGCACACTCTCGTGGTAACTGTAATTGGGATAGTAAGCCCCAGATATCAGGTTATTCGTCGAGGCCATTGCTCTTGCAATGTGCCTTCGAGTCAGCTTAATTACGAAGTTGTCCACTCGTATTAGGTTCGCTCTGTTGTAAAGGACCTCATTACGATAAAATTTATTGTACTCCGCTTCGCTTGATGTTCTGTACAAGCGAAGGCAAGCCCTCTCAAACACCCGAATCTTTTCCATTAAGCTTGCTTGCACATTGAACCACACGGGACATCCAAATACCAACATGGGCCTGATAAGGGTCATGTAGCAGATTACCTTTACCCTCGCATCGAGTTGGCTGCTATAAAACAGTCTCTTTGTAAGGGCAAAAGCGCCTTTAGCTCTGGCCAGAGCAGCATCTACGTTTTTGTCAAAATACAGCTAGATCCCAAGGTATCTTACTACCTTTCGACAGGCAAGAGGCTGTCCGCGTTGTCCAATGATCGAGAACTTTCGCCAATTTTTTCTGGTATCTCTAGATGCTCTAGACAACGGCGTCCTAAATAGAATTGTTTCCGACTTCTGAAAGTTGATTTTCAACTTCCAGTCATCGCAAAATCGTCTTATCTTATCGAAGTCACGCTGCAAGAGAGTATTGATGACCTCGATTTTTGGACCTGTTCTGTACGCTATCAAATCGTCTGCGTACGCAATAGTATGGGGAAGTGAACCTATCAAGTCGCTTGTATAAATGTTGAACAGGATCGGCGAATTGACCGCGCCTTGCTGAAGACCATTTTTAATTTGAAATATTTCAACAGAAGTCGCATCGTTAAATTTCACGATGAACTGTCTGTTGATGAGCATATTATGAAGAATACACAAAAGTGGTTTACTGATCCCCAGCCTAGTCAGCTTATAGAAAAGACCATCTAACCATACGGTGTCGAAGGCCTTCTCCAAGTCAACAAGGCAGGCACCAGTACATTGGTTTTTGATTTTATTCCATTGGATATCGGACACCAGTTTAGGCGCGGCATGTGAGATATCATGTCCCGCCTTAAAACCGAATTGATTATCCGGAACTATATGTTTGTCCTCAACCCACCTAGACAGAGCTCTATTGATTACTTTTTCAAAAACCTTACTGATATTCGGAAGGAGACTTATCGACCGGAGATTCGCCGGATTGGATATATCCTTTTCCTTTTTGGGGATAGGTTGAACCACCGCCGTTTTCCAATGCGCTGGATAATGTGCATTATTCTTTGCATTATTAAACAGGGTGGTGTAAATGTCCACCGCTTCTAGAAGAAGATGTCGAAGCACGATGTTCGGAATACCATCAGTCTTGATTGTGTCGAAGATCTCATGGAGCTCTTCCTTCGAAATGAACGGGGGTAGGTCACACTCTCTGGTAATGGCATTATTTGCCACATTTTCGTTGCTGAACCGGGTGAAACCAGAGCCAGTTCTCTACTTCATTTCGAATATAGAAGTCGTGCACCAAGACGCAATTGTCCAGGTCATAATTAGGGCCAATAGTATCAGTGGCCTTGTATATTTCTTGGAAAGTCGCCCCTATGGCCTCAACCTTCTCCTGTGGATCCTCTATCACAAAAAAGTCGTCATCATAAGCGGCCTCATTTGGATCAACACCTGCTGTTGTCAGTAACCGTTCGTTTTTTGTTGTCCGGGCTATTTTAAGGCACTGAAGGTCGTTTTGATTTTTTCTCCGAAATAGTTTATTTATTTGCGGGAACATATTCGGGTTGCTGGTTTTTACAGCCCGAACCCTGTACAGAAATTCTGTAATTCTCTTTTATTAACGTTTGAATATTTTTAATCGACGCCTTTAGTGTCCTAATCTCCGGGTCTTGTCTGTCAGTTAACTGTCTTCACAAGTTTTTGAGTCTTGACAGAAGTATACTTTTCTAACGGTGCAGTGTAGGATTGCGGAACAGGTCTTCGTTCCGTTCGTTTCAAATGAAAATAAAAAATTAATGCTTTCCGCAAGTCATCATTTTCTGGTACAAAATGACTTGATGTTTACTAAATATGTTTGACAGGTGTCATAGCAACCAAAAAAAAAAAATTAAGGACCGTTCACAATAATTGTTCCCTATCGAGACATTTGTATCTTGACGCTCACTTCATACCGGTACACATAGCAACTTAACGGGCTCTCGAAGCGTTCAGCGTTCAGTTTGTCGTACGAAACTCTTATTAAGTATCCGCGATTCTTTGATAATTGATTCTATAATTCGACGCCCTTCTTTTTGTTTCTATTCAACTGGTTGGAGCTTAGTTCGTAGGTTGATGTCATTTAGTTCAACAATGAGACGTTTACTTCATTTGCCCTTCTTCAATAGTATGCAACGAATTACTATATTCCTCTTCCAAGTACATCAACTATCAGCAGTTCCTTTTCGGTTATTGCTCAACCTTCGTTGGCGTAAAATGAACGTTTTTTAGAGACAAAAAAGGGAGTCTATCACGATTGAACTAATAAAATACTGAAACTTCGGAGTTGCTGCTTGCAAAGTAAATATTGTGGTGGACAAGAAGAGTCTAAAAAGGTGTCACAATAGCTGTTTTCCGGATGTCGGGTGTTCCTATATGTATCTCGTGGTAAGCAGACCAAGTCAATGGTAACGAAAAGTGAAGTATTATACAAACTGAAGTGTCCAAAAATTTAAAAAAAGAGTATCGGTTTGGTACCTGCATTAAGCGTCCTTTAGTCCTTGAATTTTACAAAATCAAATTCTGTTTTAAATAATTTGAGATCGACGCGATCAGCATACTCGTACATTACAAGAAAAAGTGTATGATGCTATCCTGAACTAAGCTTAGGGAATCATCAGAAGTAGACACTTTATTAGAGCTTATAACGTCTTTGGTTGGGTATGTATCAATTACAACCTGAGTGCATATTCCTCAACGAACAAAAACAAATTCCTTAAAAGTACACGAGTATGTGTCAAACGGCGATTGAAAGTTTACGGGTAATTATGTAACTGCGCAAGCTGAAGTTCGTATAAGTACGTCTGCTGATCGACTAGAGATGCTGAAAGGGACAGATTTTATGAGCTTCTGTCATGAGGTTGAAATTGCGTTGAACGATCTTAACAATTACGAAATATTACCATCTTTGGTGATACTGTTGCACACCGCCTTTGCGTTTTGCAAGCTTTTATCGAATCTCAATATTCACAAGGAGCATTTAGAAGTCTCTTGTTATAGTTAGGTTTCAGCTACGCATAATCTAAAAATCATCAGACATCAGACAGCAAAAACCGTAATGGAGTTGGTGAAAAACCCTTTCTACTTGCGCCCGCCATTAGAAGTCTGCATTTGTTCTTAAGTGGCAAACTCAAAAATTCTCTGAGTTCATTTACTCTGCGTTTTTCAGTCGAACTCTTCCTACTATTTCGATGTAACTATACGAGGGCTGTATATCCGGATTGAAAGATAGCTGGCGCTACTGAACCAAAGTAAGGAGTGTACCATCATTTAGTATAACCTGTTTTAGCCCGTCTGTCGGAATATGGTGACAATTCGACACTTAGTTTTGTTTTGATACCATATGGCTGATGGCGTTAGTCATATTCTGCATGGGATTTTGGGCATGAGAAAGTTGTCCGCGGGATGGGTGCCGCGTTTGCACACACCGGAGAACAATCGCAATAATCAGACCACTTCAGAGACGTGCTTGGCCCTATTTAATCCAAATCCGGAGGATTTTCTGCATCGTTTCGATACTGTCGATGAAACATGGTTTCATTGGTGATGAATGACCGGAAAGATGATGGCCACCGTTTTTTTGGGACGCGCGAGGTGTGATCTATGTTGACTATTTGGAGAAGGGAAAAACAATTACAATAACGTACTACGTAAAAAAAAACGACCATATTTGGCGAAGAAAAATGTGCTCTTCCACCACGATAACGCACCGGCTCACACCTCCGCAGTGATCACAACCAAATTGATTGATTTGCATTACGAATTGCTCCCCAATCCTCCGTATTCTCCGAATTTGGCTCCCTGCGACTTCTTTTTTTTCCCCAAAACCCTTAAAGGTCGCTCTCCGGAAGGAAGTACGAGTCGAACCAAAACTTAACACCGCCGCGTAGGAGTATTTTGCAGGCCAACAAAAGTCGTACTTTACAGCACCGCTGGGTAAAGTGTATCGAGTTGAAGGGGGATTATATTGAAAAATAAATTTTCAAAACGGGTGGTGTAGTATTTTGATACTCAGGTGTATACCACCACACTCCAACATCAGTGTTATGCCCTTATGTCAGAGTTGACACCGACGGCATTTTCATATGACCACATACAAATTCTATGAAAAGACTTTTGCCTCGCACGCGATTCGAACCCGCGACCCTTTGCTAGAGAAGTCTATGCATAAACCACTATACCACGGCCATGAATCGACGATCTTGACAAAGTTTACCCTTTCTCATCATGGAGCAGGACTTTATTGGCAAAAATAACTTTATTTGTTGAAGTAAGGGGATTTATTAATCAATTGCCTTCTTAATAAAATAGTACTTCTTCTTTTGATCTTAACGCTGGTTTTTAATTATCTCTAGCATTTATCTTTCAGCGACATTCGCAACCGTTTGCTAATGGAAGTACTTCGAATGGATCTAGCTCCTGCAATTCTGTCCGGAAGTGGTATTGCTTTTGTCGAAAGTAAAATTTACTATACATGCTTGCAAGCTGTCCTAGGACAAAGCTTCATTTGAGCAGATCTAGCAGTAGTGCATGCTTTAGGAACACGCAAATATTTGCCGCTTTCGAAAAATTTGTAAGAAAATGGAGAGCCACCAGGTTCAAAAGACTGGTTTATTTCGATTGTAAGTAACATCTGTAAACTGGTTTTCTTGTTCAGTATTCGTTAAGGAATTCGTCTGCTCACTCCGACTCTTTAATTCGAGTCTATTAATGTGATATGATTCTGAACAACTGATCTGTACTATAAGAAACTCTCTTTTACAAGACTAATTTACAGTTCTGCGTAAACCTGGGCCTCAACTAGCATAACTTTCAGATAGATCGATCAGAGAGATCGATCAGATAGATCCCTTCAACTAGTTGCTTATACACAAAACATTCTTCCACCTCGTCCAACCCAATTCCCGAACGTCTATCTTTTCTATTTGATCCTCCCTTCAGTCTTTAAAAAAACCTAACAACATCTCCTAACTCCCTCTCTATCTTCTACGACAGACTCCCATCCAAATACCTCACTGCCTTCTTATCGAATTAGGAGTGTATGGCCGGTATCTTCTCTCTCGATTTAGAGACTACAGTTTATATGATGATGTTCGTTTATATCTTTCTTGTCTACATGATAAGCCGGACTCTGTATGAATCGAAGATATAGCGGAAAGCCATGCAATGAAAGCCTCTATATGAAAGCCTCCCCGCTAGTCGTAATTGTCCGCAGCAACTTTTTATACGTTTTTATGAGCAACTAGTTATGACTCCTGAAGACATGGCTACTGATCTCTCTTATTTTGCGTCTCACGTAATTTCTAAACGCATACTATGCCTTCAGAGAACACGGTCTAGTTTCAAAAAGTACCATCGCTGCTCAATTCTTTGCTGAAGCCTCCCAAATGTATGTCCGCTTATTATCAAAATGTAAGAGGATTGCAAACTAGGATTTCTGCTATACCCGTACTTATCCTAATTCGCAGATTGTGGCCTACGACATTTTTGCCATCACAGAAACCAATCTCACCCCTAACACTAAGAAATGTTGAATTATTTTCTCAAGACTTCTATCCACACCGTTACGATAGTCCAGATTAGAGGATAATTTATATGACCGTGGTGTACTTCTAGCTATACACTCTTCTCTCGAGTTTAGATCCTTTAAAAAATCATCCACTGCATTCTTTGAATTCGTTTGCGCTAAAATTCCTATTTGCAAGCGCAACCTATGTATACATTTGTAGCCGCCCCACTCAATCAGTTCAAGGTAACCAGTTAGCTGTTGACGCAAACGATTGTATTTTTATTGCTGCTGATTCCATCGACGTTGTTATTTTTTTTTTTTAGTTGATTTGATTCTACCTTAACTTCTATGGGCCCAGACTGACCAGTCCTTTTTGACTGTAACAAATCCCACCTCTAATACCGAAAATCTTTTCATTGACTGTGGTCTGTAGCAATTAAGTGGCAGACAATTCGACATAGTCTTTACTTCTGATACAGATAACTAGCGTCGTTTTGGAAAGTAGACATTTCTCTTTAAGTTGGATTGGTAACTATCCTCCTCCATGTTCTTTTACGTGATCGTATATCAATGATCTTAATCCCGTTTTCTATGAGTATTCTTGCAGTTTTAATCTTCATAAGGCAAACTACGCCAAACTGAATAACCTCCTCAGTATGGCCAATTTTGACTTTTTCTAAGATAATCCTAAACTTACGGTTGACAATGCTCTCACATCCTTTTTTACTGAAATTTCCAAATGCCTCTTCCAATCTGTATCTTTTTTACCCAAAACATACCCCTTATCTTCACCACCATGGTATAATAAGGAGCTGCAATCTCTTCGTGAAAAGAACTATAAGATCGGGTTCCGACGACAGTTTTTTCACTACCAGTCTTCACAAATAAATTTCTCTAAAACTTGCCAAATTCTCTATGACAACTATTTAAAACGAATGGATCACACATACATTTCTGACCCTAAACGACTTTTTATTTGGTAAATAACTTAATTCGTGCATTCGTGCCTATAAAACAGTGTCCAGTGATGGGTCAGACTCTTAGTCGGGTCGCTAGACATATTGATCCAACAGTCCACCATAGGTCTGTTCTTTTATTAGCATCCAGCTTAAATATTGATTTGCACGTCGATTAGTATACCTATGCCGCTCGTTTCTGGTCGAATAGGTTCCGTTCCAATTTTGCAGAGTTCGTCGGCCCTACGATTCCCTGGAATTTCTCTGTGGTCCTACCATCTCAGTAAAAAATTATCGGCATTCAAGGGCGGTTTTAGAATTAAATGAGACTGAGTCCAGGGATTTGATGCGGATATTCTTTGTAGATATCAGGTTTTTCTTCAGCCAGAGCTTCTTTAATCGCCAAAAAGAGCTCTAAGCCTCTAAGCGAGAGGCTTAGATTTAGCTTATCTGAGAAAACATCACCACGCCACCAACCCCCTATCGTCTTTATATCCACCTGTGTACGAGTTAAAGTGCATTGACTTGTCCTATATGAAAGCATCTTCCTCTCCCAGAATAATCTAGAGGGGAAGTTTAGGTATGGTGTAATCGATGTTCTCTATGAGGATTGCTAATATATTAAGAATACTACATTAGCGTGGTCAAATAAGTTATTTAAGGCAAAAAGCTGCAATCGCAGCTACTGCCTGCTGAAGATGTCTGGGGGTGTCAAGTAAAACAGAATGTCTAAAGCTGCGTAGGCGGTTCCTTGGACATGCTTTTTCTTGGACTCTGCTTAGTTTGCTGCAAGAACCCAAAGGCTCACTAAATTTACCCTCCGACTGCTTTCAGTGATATCTTGTATTCTTGAACTAGCTTTCAAGTTTTAAAAGGGTTTAGCTAAGCTTTCGCTACAGATGCACATGCTTCCCCACCTCCACCCACCGGTTCTTCACAATATACTATAGTTTGTTGTCATCAGGATTACGTTTATCTCCGCCTGGTGGACAGACGCGAATTTTGGAACGGCGGCAGAATCATCAATGCGTCTGAAGCGGAGCAAGGCGTCCTACGGAAGGCCCTATGCAGTCGAGACAGACAGTATTTTGGAGTCTGGTTAAAGCAGAAATAACGTATTTTTGAGAGCTTATTCCACCAGACAACCGACGCATACGTAAAATACATTTAACCCATTGGCTAATGGAATGAAATCATCTTACTTAAGTTGTTTAGTTAAGCGTTGTCAGCCCCACGAAAGATGTGTTCACAGAATAAAGTTTTAAAAGCGTAGTCATACGAAAACGTCAAAGACTGAGGTCGGTGGTAATAATTAGGATTTAAGAGAAGATTTAAAGATTTAAAGATTTTCCGGCTTTGCAGCCAAGAATGAATCAAGCTAATTTTTGATATTCTGCTCTGATGTGAACCGTATTTCAGTGAGGGCGTTTAGGGGAAGACTTCCTATCCACTGTTTTCCAAATAGTTCTTAACCAGAATAGCAACGTAGGGCCGAGCGTTGTCATGATGGAAAATTATTGCCTCGTGATTGGTCGCATATTCCCGGCGTTTTTCGGCTACTGCTCTCTTCAAACGGATTAATTGTGTTCGGTAGCTTTGTCCATTGATGGTTTCACCCGGTTTTAGCAGCTTATAATACAGCACACCCATCTGATCCCACCAAATACAGAGCATTACCTTCGCGCCATAGATATTCGACTCTGCCGTTGATTTGGCTGGTTGGCCGGGTTTCACATATAATTTTTTGCGCTTGGGGTTGACGTAATGGATCCATTTTTCATCATTAGTAACAATCCGATGCAAAAATGACTTTCTTTTGTAACGTTTCAGCAACATTTCGGACATGCAAAACTGCCTTTCGACGTCTCTCGGCTTGAGTTCATGTGGAACCGAATTTCCTTGCTTTTGAATATATCCAGCTGCTTTTAAACGTCTTGAAATGGCTGCTTGAGTGACACCCAAAGATTCAATCTTCATAGAGTAATGCTTCCAGTTCTTCATCTTCAAACTTTTTTGGCTGCCCAGGACGTTAATCGTCTTCCAAGCCAAAATCACCACTTTTAAATCGTGCAAATTACTTTTGGCACGTTCGCTCAGCTAGCGCAAGTTCACCATAAACTTCCACCAAAATACGATGACTTTCGGCAGCAGTTTTCTTCATATTAAAGTGATGAAGAAGAACTCCCCGCAAAAACACTTTTTCAGGCACAAAGTTCGACATATTTGAGTGAAAAAAAAAAAATTGTTGTTTACGCTTCAAATGAATGATATATACTGAAATGACGTGCATTGACAGTAGCTTTCCAACGCATGTTCCAATTGTATAATAACAATGAAATAATACAAGTTACGCCATCTCTTAGCAAACCGCACTAATTATAGACCCAATAAAATAAAAGCAAATCGGATAACCATACATCATCTCTGAATTTTCCTGATAAGTCCTCGGCTGATCCCCAAATTATTGATCATCTCTTCGCAATTTTTTTTAGCCAAAGGCCAGACTACTCTTACTTTTTCTAATTAAATAGCTGCCCACAAACAACTTCAAAGATGATTATTCTGCTGGACCTGATGATATTCCCCCTAAATTTTAAAAGAAATGTGAAATGCATCTAGCTCAACCTCTTTCTGCTTTCTATCAACCAGGGAATATTTCCCTCAACCTGAAAAAGGTCGAAAATACGATATTTCCAACTATCGACCAATTGCTAAACTGTCCTGTATACCTAAGCTTTTTGAAAGCATTGTTTTTGACATAATTTTTTTCCATTGTGAATCTATTGTTTGCCAAAACTAGCACGGATTTCTCAAAGGTAGATCGACAGCCACCAATCTAAAATAATTCTTATCAATCACTCTTTATGCACTAGAATCTGGAAATGAAGTTGACGTGATTGCCACCGATTTCAGCAAAGTCTTCGATAATCCTTCTAAAGTTAAAGGCTCTTCTATCCAAATAAGCTTTATAACATGGGCTCAATCCTATTTAAATGAATGACATTACTTTGTTTAATTTAGGTCCATGGTTTCTGAACCAATTAAAGCTTCCTATGGTGTCCCTCAAGGCAGCCACCTTGGTCCCTTATTATTTATTCTGACTATTAATAATGTTGATGATGATGATACGCAAATAATATTATAATATATTAAATTTATATCGTCTTTCTCATAAGGCCTAAAACTGCGGAAAGATCTTGACAGATTTTGTACTTGGTGTCAAAGGAATATTCATGGGCTTACCGTCGATAAGTGTCAGGCTATAACTTATATCCGTAAGCGTCACCCTACTTCACCTCGTTGCTATCTGCTCTTTCATCGGTCTCTTCACTAAGTGAATGAGTTGCGTGATTTAGGTGTTATCTGTGATAATGAGCTCAATTTCGGTTCTTACATTTATAACATGATAAAAAAGCCAACTCTGCCCTCTGTCTTATTAGTTTTCTAATCCTTATGTTACCAATTGTGTCTCAACATAACCTTTGTGAGGTCTTTTCTTGAGTATGCAAGCCAAGTTTGGTCACCTTACTACATAACTTACATCCTCCGGGAAAAAAGTGTTCACGATTCCCAGGCAGTCCCCATGACTTTGTTGCTGTAATGAATCCATTTTTTATCATAAAGAAAACCCTTCCTTTTTTGCCACTGAAGCAGTTCCTTGTCCCTTGATTTCAAATCTTAAGGAACCTAAGTTCCTTGTTTTGGAATCGTTCCCAATGCATGCAATCCCTTGCTTCGCTTCGTGGGTAACTCCTAATGCTGAAGCAAGATGTTTTTGCATTTTGCACGGATCCTCAACGAAGAATGCCCCCAATTCAGCATCTTCGAAAGATTTTGGCCTTTTTGGAGGGAACGGCACGCTGTTTCACTTAGAGCAACATCTACGTAAATTTCTTGGAGCTCTCGATGCGCTTCAGCCACCGTTTTCTTCGCAAATAACGAATATTTGGCACAAAATCAGACATTTTCACACAATCACAAGTATATGATGCCAAAACACAATCACTAATGTCTCATATATGTCTATACTTGGCTCGTGACGTTTTGGCTATGTCAAAATCGACCAGCACTTACTGCTCTAGCCATCTATTGACAAACAGTGAGAACTTAGTTGGTAATATTGATTCTTTACTTCAACGTATCTCTTTCAACACCAATCCACGCAATCTTGGGTCTGTTCCACTTTTTCGTCTGATGATTTTGATGATTTCCCTAAGCTGAAGCAAAGTGTGTGTGTTATTTTCTCAGAGGATTGTCTTCATTTCGTATTTTATGGCTCTTCCTTTGCGTGAAGCCTGGCCTTCTTATTTTACAATTTTTATTTAGTATTCCTTAGCTAACTGCCTGAAGTTGCGCTCTCAGAAAAATTCGAGGCCTTCGTGACTGATGCGACATTTTTTGATCAGGTTGATGGCGCTATGAAGCTAATGAAACTCGCTATTATACGTTATTCTCCAGAGAATTGCAAATGTATCAGTGACGCGCCATAAAACCCTGTGTTATGCCAATCATGTCAATATGGGGTAGTTGTACAGATTTTTGCAAAAATTGTGACTCTGGTGTTGTCTCTCGAGTTTCGCCCAATTTTCTGAAGTATGATGCTAAAGAAGACACATGGCGGTGCATTACATTTTCTGAACTCCTTTTTGACATCAAAGAACTCGGTCAGATTCTTTCTGAGCATTCTCCATCGTAATTTTACAAAATATGACTACTTTGGCAAGGATGTTCTAGCTAGACATGGCTATAGAATTTATCATATGCGGTCTTTCTCTATTCCAAATAGGGCCAAAAGGAAGAAAGTTTCCGACACTTCCTTTGTCGATAGATTTTTTGGCGCAAAAATTTGCAATTCGGGTGGACGGAATTTGGATGTCGTGAGAAAAACAACCTCTAATAAACAAACCCCGAAATGCCAAAAAGCAGAACACCGATGAACCTATATATAAGAATCCCGCTATCACCACTTTTATTTGGGAAGACTGGCAATAACAAGATTTGGAATGGCGCTAGGTTCAGTTACTGTGCTGATCAATTATAGGAGCTGGCTAAAGAAGTAGAGAGCTGCAACAAACTCTTGAATAGCTAAGGAAATCTTTGCTGAAAATCTCTACAATTTTTCATGTTTTCAGGCTACCAAAATTGACGGGCCTCACTTTCTGGATTGCGGGGAACCTCAGAGAAACAGAGGATGTGCTGATGTGTCTTCATACTAAGAACCCTGGACTCGACATTTAAAAATAACTGGTGGCCAGATAGGATTGTTAGTTTTTCTAATTGTTATGTTTCAGAAGCGGTCAATATATTCAGTAAGGTTTGTCATTTCATCATGCATTGTTTTACGCTTACGGAAATTATTAAAAAGTACCATATTACCGAAATTCCGGCTCGTCATCATGGCTTCAGTGTGCAGGCAATTTGTCGCACTGTGGAAAAGTTAGAGCGTGAGTAAACTCTTTTGGATCTTAAGCCACCAACCAGATAGAGATTGGTGCGTGTTAAAGAAAACATAGCCGTAGCGGCCAGTATCGAAGAAGACCCAGAATGTCGATTCGGTGACTATCAGCTGAATTTAGCATTGCCAGAAAGTTAATCCGGCCTATTTAGGGATTGGATTTGGGCCTACTTTCGTATAAGATTGTACTAACGCAAGAATTGAAGCTCGTCAACCATTGACAATGCCATGAGTTCGCTATATGGACGCTGGAAACGTTGGCCGGAGATCCGGATTTTAGCCAATAAATGATCTTTTCGGATAAGGTGGCGTGTACCGGATTTTAGCTCATAAGTTTGTTTTCAAAATTTTCCGTAGTGTGAAGCCACAATGTTATAGCCCAATCAGGTTGCTAACGAACGGCTTCAGTCGTTCACACAATACAACAGATAGGATTTTTTAGGCGATGTTAAAAAGACTGATGCCTCTCTAGTTGGCGCAGAGAGGGTCTCCTTTCGTGAGTTTCGGACAAACATTACTGAGAGTTCATTCATCGGGCATACTTTCGTCCAACCATATTTTACAAGATGAGTTGTTGTACCAGGTATACCGGTACGTTTTTTTGTGCAAATAAAACAATAATTTTTAATGGGAAAGTAAAAATATTTTATTCAAAGTATTGCCCATTGCTAGCTACAAATTCTTTCCATCTTTCAGGTAATTTATGGATTCCACGCCAATAAAACTGTTCGTCACCAAAAAGTCACCCAATTCTCAAATTCCTCGTAGGATTCGAAGTGTTACTCAGCTAATGTGTGTCCTATCGATGAAAACAAATGTAAGTCGGAAGGAGTCAAGTCTGATGAATACAGCGGGTGGGGTAGCAGCTCCAGTTTTTTGAACCAGTTTTGCTTTGTCTGCAGGTGCATTGTCATGAAGCAAAATTACCTTGTCGTGTCTTCTGGCTCATTATGGTCATTTTTCGATCAATGTATGGTTCAAATTGATCATTTGTTGTCGGTAGCGATGTGTATTAACGCTTTCACTAGGTTTTAGGAGCTCGTAGTTCACCACACCTTTATGGTCCCACCAGACACACAGCATTGCCTTCTTGTCGAATCGATCTGGTTTTGCAGTCGAAGTTGATGGTTGTAACGGATTACCCCTGACTTTTTTCGTTTAGGATTCTGGAAATAAATCCATTTTTCATCGCCAGTAACAATTCGATGCAAAATCGAATCTCGTGTCTTTGAAGCAAAATTTCACGGTTTTCCATCTGTTATTCATTCAATTCATATGGCACCCATTTTCCAGACTTTTGGATCTTTCCCGTTGCTTTTAAACGGTCAGAAATTGTTTGTTGTGCAAACATTTAACATTTCTGCCATTTGTTTCTGGCTCAAAGTGTCATCTTCATCCAATATTGTTTGCAATTCGGCGTCGTCAAATTTTTTGGTTGTCTTCCATGTTCATTTCTCACATAAAAATAGTTATCTCTGAACCGTTGAAACCAATTTTTGCATGTTGCTTCTGATAGAGCATGATCACTATATGCCTTGATAAGCATTCGATGCGACTCTGAAGCACTTTCCTTCAAATGAAAACTTAAAATTAATGCTTTCCGCAATTCATCATTTTCTGGTACAAAATTCGACATTTTCAACACGATGAAAAAATATAATGTTGTTTGCTCAATGACTTGATGTATACTAAATGTGTTTGACAGGTATCACAGCAACCAAAAAAAAAAAAAAAAACTAAGGCCCTTCACAATAAATGTTCCTTATCGAGCCATTTGTATCTTGACGCCCACTTCATACCGGTACACCTGATATGCTCCTCACCAAGCCATCGGCTGCCGCGTTCAAGAGCTCGGCATTCAAGTCGTGCTCCAACAGCTTTGTCGGGTTTGAGCTAAGACATGGCTATCCAAGTTGGATGGTCTACGTCGGAAAGATTCATTCTGCCTGAGAGCGGTATTTGGTTTATCATCACTGTTATGGAGTAAAAAAATCATTTTTTAAAATCCTCAACATCGACTCCGATTCTACTACTATGTTTCCTTGTTTGTCTCGGGGTCTGTGTCCGTGGCATGTTTTTTTTTTTTTACTTTTTGGTAAAACTTCCGAATAATTTTCCAAAAATTAAAATCTTTTCCTCCTCAGTAGGCTTTGTTCGTCTCTTCGCTTCTGCTCGTAGAACTAGTAAGCATCTCTAATCCCTGTTTGCAGCGCCGCTTTGTATGCCTCTTGCTTAGATGCATGCGTTAGGCGGCATCTCTGATGGCTTTTTGGCAACATCGCTATATTCAATATTTTTTGCTGTCGTTAAGGTTAAGGCAGAATCGGTCGGAAAAGGATTTGACGATTCTTGCGATTGTAGCTGTCCGACGTCAAATTTCTTCATAGTATTAGCCTGTCTATCCGCAACAGTACCCTGAATACAACAAGGTAATAGTCCGAGTCGATACTGGCCCTTCACAACGTTCGGACATCCATTATAATGGAGGCGTTGCTTGCATCGATGGTTATGTTGTTAGTTGATTTGATTAGGAGTTCTCCAAGTCCCCTTATGAATATCAAAATGCGGGAACCGCGTTCAAAATCGGTTAGGTTGAATCCGTTATCGGAGGTGGTGTCGTGCAGTCTATACTTTCCAACAGTTCTACCAAAGATGCACTCTCTTCTTAGCTTTATGTCTTGACCAAGATCTCGTAAGAAATATCTTTGGTGTCATCATCTTTCTCATCTGTGGGTACGCATACGCATATAAGGCTAATATTGAAAGAATTAGCTTTAATACGGATTGTTACGAAACGCTTGTTAATATGCCGAAAATTCTAGTCCTCTTGTTTATGCCTGCCTCTAACAACAAATCTGAATTCACATTAGCACAGCTTTTGCTGTCGATAACGATCGCCGTAGTAGATGTCGCTGTTTTTCATCCTCTTTTTGAGCGCTTTGAGGCAATCCAAGGCCTTCGCGAGTTGTTCGGCTGCAAGTGGCCTATTAAAGGACCTAACATTTCACGTACAGATCCAAAGTTCGTTTTCAGGGGTCGATACGATATGATATCCCATCCCACTTTCTTGTTACAAGAAAAATGTCCTTAGTACTGCTCCTCGTGCTCACTATGTCAATGAAAATTGATAAATTTATTCACCAGATATTCCAAGTAATTATTTTGAAAAAACAACTTTCTCAACTCTGTCCTTCAAGTGCTGGAACCTAGAGATTCTTCCCTCTTCAACTTCAGGGAATATGTCAAAAATTTGCAATCTCACAGATAGATTACAAGGCGAAGCAAATGCATTTACTCAATTCCTTTTTCTCTGGACAAAAGCAGGTTCTAGTAAGAATCCCTAGAGGACGAGATATACTTCCTTGAATCACCGTTAGTTCGGGTAGTGTAAGAAAAATTCAATGAGTTAGGGGAACAAGATCAATAGCATAACTTGATTTTTATGCAGAAGTGAGTTGAACCGAATTGTTTTGCCAATTACTTGTGCATAATTATTGGACATTCTTTAGCTTTAAATGGTTTTGCTGTTGGTAATTCGCCAGCAACTAAGGATTGACCAAATCGGACATAGTCATGTGTTATATTAAAGACTTCAATCGACATCGTCTACTACATTATTACCCAACAAGATACTTGTATTTGATGGCTTTGCATTCGTACCTGTGTGCTAACGCTGTGGAAATTGTGGTACTGCAACGGGCTGTTCATTGATACACTTCTGGGCCAGACGTTTAATTAACGCCGCCATACTCAATGAGATTTCTCCCCGAAATGGAAGAGTTCTAATATTCCCTATCTTATGCTTGTTCAAAAGTTCTTACTTCCTAGTACACAAACTATCGATTGAAAAGGTTTGATGTAAGCACATGGTGTTCCGCACAAAGAAAAGTAGAAACCTTGTTATACAACACTGCAATTTCAAACGAATTCCGAAACCAAAGTCACTTGGTAGTTTCTAGAATTCATCGGAGAGAGTTTCTTGATAGACGACCGTCTATGAGTGTATGATTGTTTATACAAAATTCTTTGAATGCCTGGTTTGCATTAGCATTAGCATTAGCCATAAGCCGGTTATGAATTGAGTAGATTAGACTAGATATGCAAGCCCTCATTTGTTGATATGAAAACATGAAAAGATGGTTACCGCTAATATCACTTTCTGGGAATAAAGACAGGCGAGTATAGAGAAGCATTTGAAGAAATTCTCTCCATTGAGTACTACTACCATAGGTTGAAGTATTTGTTATTAAGTTCATTTGTAAAAGTATGCTTTTAAGATGCAAGATCATGATCAGATTCTTGATGATTCAGTTTTCATCTCTCAAAAGGGGAGAGATCAAAAGTTCAACTATTGAACATACGACCCTCATGGTTGTCGTGGAGATGATGGTGGATCATTTCTTTGTGAAGTATCCGGAGATACGAAATCTTCTGGCTCACCGAAAAGTAAAGCCAAAGCTTACACGAATTTGGCGAAAGCAACAAAGTTGTACGAGTACCTAATATTTAAAAGGGAATTGACAGAGTTTGTGAAATAGAATTTCTGTAAAATCAAAAGATCGAGACTCAAACTAGAGAAACATATGTGTATAACAGATTTTTTTAATCCGCTTTGTTTGAAAGCGAACAAAGAGCAACGAACTACAAAGTCCGTTCCAAAGTAAACAGAACTTTTTAAAAATAGATAGATCCTTCACTGATGTACTGCCATGACATTCGGACGAATAGAAGCGGAATTATTGCCTCTGGAGTGACAGTATATTTGTGCCATCGGTACAAAAATGATTGAGGACCAAAAATTGGTCAGAATTCAACAGTCGAAGGACATCATCAATTACTTTATAGAGAGTTCGTTCCATCGGGCAGATGCGAAAGGGATTCAAAAAAGAACCCGGTTTTGGATCCCTAGAGGATGATAATTTGCAAAGAAGTTGATCAATCGATTTCTCAACCGGAGTGAATCTTTTCCTGATGCAAATGATATGCAATTTCTTTGTAAAGAAGTGCGGTATATAAACGTAATATGGAAATACTATGAGGAAGTTTGACGTCAAAAGATCACCAATACCTTTCGCGAACGAGTCTGCCCTTATCTCTTAAGAGGTTATATGCCATCAGCACCAAGAATCTAAGACCAGTGGCAATATTGCCAAGAAGCCATCATAGGTGCCGCCTTTGATATGCTGGATCTCGATCGCCCACCAGAACAAAACCACTGGTGCCGGCAAGCACATGCAGCTAACCAATATAGAAGAGGCTAACAACGGCTTCTTAGGAGGGAAAAGGAAGAGCATGAGAAGCACGCAGGCGAAGACATTGATAGATGCTACTGCAGGAATGAGGTTCGAAAGTTTTACCAAAAGCTAAAAAAAAAACATGCCACGGACACAAACCAGGAGGCCTGGTTTACAGGAGTCAAAGACGATGCTAAGGATTTGGAAAGAGCATTTTTGTAGACTGTATAACTGTATAACTGTATACTTCTGTCATGCAGAATGAACATTTCAACCTGGACAATGTAGTGTAGATCAGCAATTCCGTCCGCCCAACATGGATGAAGTTAAAAAAACCATATCTAAGCTTAAACCCAACAAAGCTGCTGGAGCGGACGGCCTGACTGCCGAACTTTTCAAAGAGGCAGGCGATGACTGGATAAGGAGCATACAGCAACTCATCTGTAAAATATTGTCATACTTTCGTATGCCTGATGAATGGAACTTCATCACGTAAGGATGAAGGATGCCATCTACAGAGGCATTTTTACACCGCCTACAAGTTTCTATCTGCCGTATTGCGTGAACATCAGAAGCCTCTCGTAAACAAGCTTATTGGCTTATTGGTGATCAATGACGATGGAGAATTCACGTTGCTCTATCAAGGTCGGTAGAGAACTCATCGAGCCCTTTGATATCGAAAAAAAAAAAAAAACATTTAGACTAGGCGGCATGCTGTCATGTTATTTCTTTATCATCGTTCTTGAAAGAATTGTGCAAAAATTCACGCTTCAACATAAGCGGCATAATCTTTCAAAAGTCCGTCCAATTAGTCGCATACGCCGATGATATTGACACAATCGGAAGAAAGCAGCGGGATGTCAGCGGCGCTTTCGCGAATATTGTGACGAATCATGTACAGGACGACCATGTACATATGTGCTGTCAAAAAGAAAAGACACCCAATACTGACTTCTCGGATGGAACGTCACCCTTCATAGATATAATTTAAGGGTAGTTAAGGACTTTGTCTACCTAATCGTACGCAATTGAAAGGGGTACTCAAGCTACTTAGCGTACGAAACTGAAGACAGCTAGCAAAAGATTGATTTGGCTGGAGAGGTTGATTGGGTTGGATAAGGCCCAGGCCCACCCTAGACTGTAGCGCCAACTTAAGTTTAATTAAGACTTTCCTACTGAAAGGCAGCAGAAAAGTCGTTGACCTGCCAAAAATGTCGGGAACCATTCTTTTGGTTTGCCAGCATCCTAAAGAGTTATGCCAATTATCAATAAAAGCCCTAAGCGAGGACGCAGTACTCCTAACATAGGCTCGGATCATGAGAAACTTCTTTGAGCCTTGCCTAGCAAGTGCATCAGAGATCCCATTTTGACCCGGAACTCAAACAAAACTTGCTGAATTAAGCCTCCCGACTGCGTCGCGTGGAACCTTGCAGTTTCGTACTATCTTAAAAGAGGGCTTTAAGAGCAAGCGGAGATACTTTGTGCTCTTACTGATCCTTCACAATATAGTCCATTGGCGTTTATTTTAATTCACAAGTTAAACTCAAGTCTAAGAGTTTCCGCTCGAAACTCGTTGTCGTCCTGCAAAAAAAAAAATTCTTAATCGGTATTGGAGCTATCTGTGAAAACACGACTGCAAGCAGAAGACTCTCATATGCAACTAGTCACCTAAAATGGGTATAGCCTTGTTGACATGCAGAAGATGAACACTGCTATACGCGGAGTCTATGAATAGATGATCTAAGTCAAAATTGAAACAATTGTCCGGGCTCACGACTTGTAAAAACGCAGTCGAAAGCCTTATTCGTATTTCCTGATGCGGGTGATGAAAAGTGTGAATGACTTAATCTTCAGATGATGCGCTGGATTAGATCGGCATTTAACATGAATATGCTTCGGTGGATCTTCAAATAATTGGGCTTGTATACAGGAATGTTTTGAGATTAGCTGCTTACTGATGGTCTACCATAGTTCGGCGTGCTGAAGCAAACAATTTTTTTTTTTAATATTTGCCAATTTGGCCGGAAGACAGAAATTTGTCAGAGTTCAAAGAGTTCCTAGTCAGACTCAGCCTTTAATTTATTGGCTCCGCATTGCATAGAGATCGAAGGGTACTACTCCATTAGTTGAAGTGATTGATGCGTTGACAAATTGTAGAAATGAAATGATACGTCAAAGAAGATTTATAAGCATTGATCCAGCCGGGTATCTTCTAATTCAGAGATATCAGCTGTAAATAGCAAACGCCCGTGTGGCCCAACATTTCTGTCTTTTTCTGCCACTAAGAGCTAACAATAAATATTTTTTCATTATGAAATTTTTGTAAATTGGAAAGGGTACCGAATAATTTTGCCTTTTTCACATTTTTTGTCTTCATGCCCAAAGATTAGTTTACAAAATTTCATTCACCCTATCTGGTATTAAAAACAAAAGCAAACACCGATAACCTACAATTATTCACGGAACTAACAATATTCTCTGACTCACTGTATGCACACATTTGCCGACAAAAGTGCGCGTAAAAAATTGCTGCAAATCGTTCACGTCTCGTATTGTACGAGTATCCGTACGTGAGACCGTAAGCTTTGCAAATTATTCCGCCCACTGTGTGCGATGCTAGGGGAATCGTATGCTCTCCACTCTATATCTCGAGGGCATAATGGTCCACATACGAGCAATAGATACGGAGATACTTACGATATGTAACGTTGGCAAGTCATTCTCGATAAATTGATACATATTCGCAATTTGTAAAAATTTGATTTTCTCTCAAACTAAAGCTCAATTAGAATTGGATTTGAAATGCGCGTTCATTTAAAGTGGCCACGTTTTTTTTTCTCGCCCCTTACAGACTGCGGCGGGCCCAGACCAAAGATAAATTAAAAGCCTTTTTCTTTCGAATTGAATTACCCACTTTTTAGAAATGAGTTCTATTTTCAGAACGTGTCAGGACTCCTTGACAGAGTTTTGATGAGGTAATTTTCACACACACGTGTATGAGAAAATGGCAGGATGAAAGGACTCTTTGGATGTTGTCATGTTGGAATTAAAATTAATCCACGTAAGGAATTGTTCATAGTGATTAGGTTGAGCGAAGTGCAAATGTGGGTTGAAGATAATTCAAACTCCAAAGACCAGTTTTACTTGGTGATACATAGATTCGCAACAGTGGTGATGTACCGGCTTTTCGGTCAAACACGTTTGACTTGTTGTCGCAAGTGGGTGGCTTGAAGTCTTAGCTATAAATTACCTTCCTAGTGCCACATTGAGGGGTGTGGCGAAATTTTATTGAGAAGTATTATTACCATCCAAACTTCCTCTGAATTTAATTTCATCTGTAAGTGATGAGATCCGTGGGTATGTACAGATTCAGGCGATACATTGGTGCAAAAACTTAAGCTAATTAGATGTTATGTAAGTGGGCACTATGGGAGTGGGTCACTATACGATTAAATAAGAGTGGGCAACGTCACGAGTTCAGTAAAATCGAAAGTGGAAATGTTAATTTTTTTTTTATTAAACTGATATAACGTCTGGCACAAGTGAGACTATTTCTGGTATAGAGTGCCAAATTCGGTTTGGCTAATACATTTCGGATCCATGCACTTTATGTGTTTAGCACGTCCCAAATGTCGGGATTCTTGTTTATCCCACGATCACGATCAATGAAGATGACAAATTCGCTGCACAAGACATGTAAAATGATCTCTTCTTTATTTTCTTTCTTTTTCTTGTTTCAATTCTGTTTCTTCTTTCTAATTATCTCTGTTTATTTACTTTTCTTTCTTTGTTTTGTTATTTATCTTTCTCCGCTTTTAAACCTATAGAGCTGTTATATTCATATTGTTTGTAACTTTTTTAACTTTTCTGGATGTGCTTGTGTTGTTCGTGGCATTAATAGGTGTTTTTGTAACTCGAAATGAGTAACAATTCACACGCGCAGGGTTGTCTAAGGCTAAGATTTTAGACAATGTTCCTTGCAAACCTGAACGCACAAAGCATACAAAACTAAATAGACAACTTATGGTACATTATATATTTAATGATAGCATGGTTGATGGTATTTGTCTTTTAGAAACTTGACTGGAGTCAGAAATGAGTTCCAATCTGTTAAGGCTGGATAATGTGGCACTTTTCCGGAGTAATAGGCTGCCATATACATTAAAAAGAATAAAAATTATAAGTTTCATGTCGTTAATAAATCCGAAAAGAATGAGCTTGTGGAATATGTGTATGTTGAGGTAATAGCAGGCTGTGATACGGATAAAGCCAAGTTGTGTGTACATGTTTCCCGATGTAGCCAATTATGCGCTCATAAGGGATGTATAGGGTGGTTCATCCTGAGGTTTGATTTATAATGTAAAATAAAACACAAAAATTTGAGAGTGAACTTAAAATTTTAATTATCGGTTAAAAGTACAATTCATGGCATTTACTTTCTGAAAATTTTATGATGCAAATGTTGGCCACGACTACATCTGAGGTGGTTCATTCGGAAGATCCCATTTTGGGCGACTGGTATCTCGCGGATAATACTAGTATTATTGGCTTCCAAAGCGTCAATTGTAGCTGGCTTATTCCTGAAGACCTGAGACTTTACATATCCTCAGGGAAAATAGTCCAAAGGTGTGATATCGCACGATCTAGGCGGTCAAAATGATCTGTCAATAAGTCCATTGTTTCACGCGCTGTGTGGCTCGTAGTGCCGTTTTGAATCCAGAGCTCACCGAGAACATATGTTTGAATTTCAGGAAGCATATAGTCCGTTAACAGGGCGCGATAACGGTTTCCTTTGACGGTAACATTCTGATTTGCCTCATTTTTGAAGAAATATGGACCTATGATTCCACTAGTTCATAAACTACACCATGCCGTTGTTTTTAACTGATGTAATGGTAGCTCTTGGTACTCTTCGGGTTGTTCATCAGCCCAAATACGGCAATTTTGTTTATTAACGTACCCATTGAGCCAGAAATGGGCTTCATCACTGAACCAAAATTTCACGATAAAACACCGGATTTTCATTGAGTTTTTCCAGAACCTATTCACTAAAAATATGACGCAAATTCAAGTCGCCTGGCTTCAATTCTTGCACAAGTTAAGTTTCGTACGCTTTTAGGACGAGATCCTCACGTAAAATACGCCAAGTTGTCGAGTACGCCAAGCCAAGCTGCTGAGAACGACGACGAATCGATTCGTCACGGTCTTCGCGTACACTCTCAGCTACATCAGCTATAGTCTCTTCACTACGTGCTGAATGTGGTCTAACCGGTCGAGTACCATCCACTAATGTAAACTGGGACTCAAATAGTGGTTTCAGTAGGTCGATTATGCGCACTTTAATTACCTCGAATCACACGAAAAACATTTCCCACAGAAAGCTGTGGGAGTTGAACAATTTGGAGATGCTGTTGTACTTCGAGTCTTTCCGTGATAACTTGCCAAACGATACTGAACAAAAATGACAAAACAGTCATACGTGATCTGTCAAAAAAACTTTTATGTTATTTGACTAAAATGTTAGTGTTAAGTAAGATAGAGTACGCTTTAGTTATATATGGTTCTTGCCCTGAATCTACAAAAAACATTATAAAACCCATCTACCACCAAGCACCAAGAAAAAGCATAGGAGCCACAACCCTCATCAAAAACATCTTAGCTGAAGCTGGCTTACCATCAATCGAAGAAATATATTTTGAAGTGTCACTTAAGTTGATTGCCAAATTATGTTTTGAAACGAACTCAATTATCAACAAAGATGTAGCCCTAGCTCTAAAACACAAACGACAAAAGAGAATTCTCTCTACATAACACCATAGAAGTGGCACAAAATTTTGTAATTCCATTTAAAACATTTGCAAAATACACTACATCTTCACCACCTTGATACTTAAATTCGTCTTCCATCATACTGCATCTCCTCGAGTTTCGCAAAGACAATATCTGTAGTCTGGTATATAAGAAGATGTTTTTAAGAAATCTTCTGTGACTTTACTTCAAAGGGCTGGAAGTTTATATATACAGGCGGCTCGACAGCCGCTGATAGCACTTCATTCACAGAAGCTCAAGCCGTGTATGAAGCTGTTAAAACCGACAATCTTTCGGTTAAAAAAGCTGTTCTCAACATAAGCAATGATAACACCACGATTGCCAAAATTCGAGACACGCTAATAAAAACTCCCACGAAAATAAAGCTAATGTGGGTTCCAGGTCACTTTGGAATTGTAGGCGATGAACTCGCTGACCGTGCTGCAAATCTATGTTTTATTTCACCATCACTTATGTCCCAATCCTTAAACAGAAGGGATCTGAACGGACTAGTAATTAATAAAATCAAATAAAAGTGGACTCAATATAAGCACCTCTATCAAACCATTAACACCATAAAATCAGTCTCTTCTTCCCTACGAATATTTCTAAGGCAAACATAAAAAGTTTCATTCAGTCACACCCAACTCACAAATATCTTTTAAAAAAGGAACACCCCCAATGTGCCCGAAATGCAACACCACTATCACGATATCTCACGTTTTAGGATCATGTTATCTTTCAGCCACTAACCCTCTTCAACTTACTAATAATAATCAGCTAACCGTACTGGAACGACTTCAAGATCCAAATTTCAAAAATATTGATCTCATCAACAAATTACTTCTTCTTCATAAAATTAAAACTTAAGCAAACATAAATTTAACCCTACTCCACATCTACTACTTAACATATATAGGGTTTTCCAATAGGGACTTGACAACTTTGAATTTAATTTGTGAACGCACTCTTTCACTAATCATCAAACTGTCACTATCAATTTATTCAGTAAACTCAACATTTTCATCATGGTAAAGTACACTAACGAGCAACTTCTGCAAATTATAAAAATTTTCTACAGATATTCGGAGTCGCAAAATCATCTTCAGTGACGAAGCTCATTTTTGTCTCAATGGGTTCGTCAATAAGCAAAATATGCGTTATTGGTCGGGTGAAAACCCACATGTGCTTCATGAATCACCACTTCATCCACAAAAAATAACTATTTGGTGCGGTTTGCATGCCGACGGCGTTATTAGGCCACATTTTTTCGTCGACGATAGCGATCGTCACGTTACTGTGAATGGTCAGCGTTATCGCGTCATGATCACCGATTATTTTTGGCCCGAATTGGAAGATATGGACTTGGACGACATGTGGTTTCAACAGGATGGTGCCACAAGCCACACAGCATACGCTACAATCGATTTATTGAAGAATAAGTATGGTGAGCGTGTTATCTCAAGACATGGGCCAGTCGATTGGCCGCCTCGTTCGTGCGATTTAACGCCGCTTGACTATTTTTTGTGGGACTACGTTAAGTCATTGGTTTATGCCAACACGCCGACGATGTTGGAAGAGTTCAGAGCCAACACTGAACGCGAAATAGCGTTTTTTGCCGTTTTCGGCGTTTTCAGCCGAAATGTGTGGCCGAGTCGTTGAAAATTGGGTCCAACGAATCGACCGCTACAAACGTGCTCGCGGTGGCCACATGAACGAAGTCGAGTTCCATTCATAAATGTTTTGATTGTACTTCAAGCCAATAATAAAGTTTTTGAAATATCTCAAATGGTTTTATTTAAAAAAAAAGGTGTCAAGTCGTTATTAGAAAACCCTATACATATATCGTTTACCGGTATGAAGTGAGCATCAAGATACAAATGCCTCGATAGGGAACATTTATTGTGAACGGGCCTTAATTTTTTTTTTTTTTTTTTGGTTGCTATGACACCTGTCAAACATATTTAATATACATCAAGTCATTGAGCAAGTTACATCATATATTTTCATCGTGTTGAAAATGTCGAATTTTGTACCAGAAAATGATGACTTGCAGAAAGCATTAATTTGCTGCAGAGTCGCATCGAATGCTTATCAAGGCATATGGTGATCATGCTCTATCAGAAGCAACATGCAAAAATTGGTTTCAACGGTTCAGAGATAACGATTTTGATGTGAGAAATGAACGTTTAAGACAACCAAAAAATTTGAAGACGCCGAATTGCAAACAATATTGGATGAAGATGACACTTTGAGTCAGAAACAAATGGCAGAAATGGTAAATTTTTGCACAACAAACAATTTCTGACCGTTTAAAAGCTACGGAAAAGATCCAAAAGTGTGGAAAATGGGTGGCACATGAATTGAATGAAAGACAGATGGAAAACCGTTAAATTTTGCTTCAAAGACACGAGATTCGATTTTGCATCGAATTGTTACTGGCGATGAAAAATGAATATATTTTCAGAATCCTTAACAGAAAAAATCATGGGTTAATGTGTTAATCCATCAACTTCGACTGCAAAACCGGATCGATGCGGCAACCAGACAATGCTATGTGTCTGGTGGGACCAGAAAGGTGTGGTATACTACAAGCTCCTAAAACTTGGTGAAACTGTTAATACACATCAACCGACAACAAGCGATCAATTTGAACCAAAACTTGTTAAGGATACAACCAAAGCACTTGTCTGGGGGCTGCTACCCCACTCGCCGTATTCACCAGACTTGGCTCCTTTCGACTACCATTTGTTTTCATCGATGGGACACTCATTAGCTGAGCAGGAAGTCGAAAATTGGGTGACTTTTTGGTTTGCTTCAAAAGACGAACAGTTTTGTTGGCGTTGAATCCATAAATTGGACCATGAGTCTAGAAAAAAAACTCACAGTAGCCTATTATAACTGCGCAAGATACATATTTTTTAAAAACAGGATTTTTTTTCGTGGGTAGGTAAAAACCTTCTTAGGCACCATAAGCATGCCCCCATAAGAGCACCACCACAGCAGGCACCATAAGAACGAGCACCTACTGCCTACCACAGTGGCATAGCAGCGTCCACCATATGCACGCGCTCATGGTAGTGTGAAATTGGATTTGTCTCGTCCAATATCCGGATGTGCAAAGTTTACGAGCAAAGCTTGTTACTTCGTATTTCACGGTTGCAATTCCCACATCGCAGTGAAAATCGCTATTCCTTATACACCATGGAGCATTTATGATTGCTCTAAGCGTCTTATTCTGGAACGTCTGTAGGACAGACATATTGTTTGGTTTGGTACAACCCCATAGTTGTATACCATAAATTCACGAAGGTTTTAGCACTTGCTTACATATATAAAAGCACCTTGTTATATGTGCTTAGTTTAGAGTATCTTCCGATAAGCCAATTCAGTTCTCTTAGCCTGATTTCGAGCTAAGTTTCTTTTTTACGTGTGATTTCCACTTCAGTTTTGCATCTAGGGTCATTCCCAAATATTTTGCCACGTTTGCATACGGTATTTGTACCGAGTTGATGAATAAAAATAAGTTGTTTATCTTTCTGTACATGAAATTGACTTGTGTTGACTCGTTAAGCACAATTCGCTAGCTCTTCGTCCACTTAAATATTTTGTTCAGAGCTCGTTGAAGTTTTGCTTTCGAGGATTCAACTGTTTGTTCTTTGGCGAGGATCGCCGTCTTATCCGCGAACGTGGCTACCACAGTCTCTTCATCTAGAGGTATGTCTCTAGTGTGCAGTAAGAATAGGTATGGCCCCAGAACGCTACCTTGTGGACCGCCAGCTTGAATTTCTTTGAATTCAGAGTATTCAATCCCATATCTAACCCAAAACAGTCTATTTTCAAGATAAGATTTGAATATTCTATTCATTTCTCTCGGTAAAATTTGTTGTAGCCTATACTTCAAGCCCTCGTGCCATACCTTGTCAAAGGCTTGCAATACATCGAGAAAAACGCTTGAACATATCTTTTTCAATTACATTTCTTATCCGATAGACCGATTGTGGAAGGTTTGACCCTAAAGCCAAACTGGTGATTCGGGATCAATCGTCTTTCTTCATTTATCGGTTTTAAACGTTTAAGCAGAAGAGATTCGAAGACTTTTGAAATTATCGGCAGGAGCGAAATGGGTCTTTATGATTTTTTGTCGTTTGGACTTTTTCCCGGTTTTGGAACCATTATGACTTCTGCGACTTTGAACATTGGCTTGGAACATATAAAAGTCTCATGTAAACATTTATAATGTGGAGGAGCTTGACAAACGCTTTTCAAGGTAGCGCCTTTAGAATTTCACTTTTAATCAAATCGTATCCTGGAGCCTTATTATTTTGTATTGTATGTTTTTTATTGTTTACTGTGGCTCAGACAATGATACGGATTTTATATTGTAGTTGTCGGATCCTGTTCTGAGATTAAGTTCTTGGGCCAATTGACATCCTTCAAACGGTTTGAATGTTTCTTCCAAGTGGTCGGCAAACAAATTCTCTTTCTCTTTCTCTTTCTCTTTGTCTTCTTTTGCCCATACGCCGTCTGCTGTTTTTATAGGAGTCAATTGCATAACAGATTTCTTAGTCGACTTCACGGCTTTCCAGAGCGAATAATTGGATATCTTGTCCGCAGTCAAACCTTCGAGGTAATCAGAAGTCTCACGGTTCTAAAATTCTTGCATTTGCTTTAGCTTATTTGATAGGCGGTTTAAATAGGATTTATGCGGGGGCGCACTTGATTGTTGCTATCTCCTCCGTGCTTTCCTTTTTTCTCGTAGGAGACCTTCTATATCGGGCGCGTATATTTGCTTTTCGTATTTTATTCCTCTTGTTCGAAAGGAAGTATTGTTCCACTCAGCTCTTTGGATGATTTCCACGAACTTGTCAACTTCGTCTTCTTTTTGCAACGGCGTCGTAAGTGGAACTCATAAAGAAATATTTTCCTTCCAATTTCTTCTGAAGCCATCCCAGTTTTTCGGTTTTTGCTATGCTCCTGCCGATTTTAAAGATTACTGGCGAGTGATCTGAGCAGAGATCATAGGATTCTTCTAAAGTCGTGAGATATTTAGTATTTTATTTGTGTCCGTGGGCCAGTAGGTTGGCTTGGCCGTCGAAAAAAAGTCCAAGCCATTTTTCACACTTGCTTGGTACAGTAGCCTGCCCTTCGTCGAAATGAATCTTGAACCCCAAAAAGTGAGGATCCACCCCTGAGGGATGATGCGCGTGATAACCAGAGTAACCTCTTATCTTGGGCTTAACTCCCTTTTTTAAGTGTGTTTCCGAAATCAGGCATATGTCAACACTGTCTTTCCATAGAAAAGATTCTAATTCGTCGATTTTTTTCAGAAGGCCATTTGAGTTCAATGTTAAAATCTTAGTCAACTGTTTAATTTTTGTTAGATTTTTTCCGAGTAACGAACTTGAGCTTGCTTAGTTTTTCAAACAAGAGCTTATTTATTTTTAACTGTTCATTTAGTTTTTCTAAGGTAACTGCGAGAATTTGAGGCAGCGGATCTGTAGTGGCCGAATCTATTTTGTTGGCTTTTGACGCGACCTGAGCTTATGAACTTGCGCGGACCTGTACAGGATTTTTAATTGCACTTGATTCGGCAATGTTTTTTTGAGCAGGTTTATGCTTTTGCGTTACCGGTTTCTTCATTTTGACTCTCTTAGCTTTCTGGGCCTCATCGGTTTTAGAATATTGAACCTTTAGGTTCGTGGGACTTTTTCTCCTCTTTTGCATTAGCTGGGTGATTTCCTGTGCAATTGGCACAAACTACTGGGATTTGCTTATTTGTTTTGCACTCTTCCGAAAAGTATTTGCCTGAGCATTTTACGCATCGTGGATCTTTTTGACAATACACCCGCGTGTGGTTAAAATCTTAACAACGTTTGCATTGAATTATAGTTTGTTTGTCCTTGCGTATGGGCTCCATTTTGACTCTGATATTTAAGAACACATATCTGACTACAGTTAACAAATAACTGCAATTAAATGACATTTATGAAATATAGAACCATGCTATCATTGCACAATATTGTAACAACCAAAAATCCAGATTATCTCTTTGAGAAAATACGTTTCACGAGAAATCATACTATAGAGCCATGCAATTAATTACTCCCAGGTGCAAGTACATAATATGTTACATCTCGTCAATTTTTGTGCATGCGATTCAGCTTTTTAATCTTTTACCCCTGGAAATTAAGCGTACGAATAACACACAAAATTTTAATGCTCTCTTTCTTCATTTTTTCTTCGTTCCTCTTCTTTGTTATCTATAATTTCTCCTATCTTTCAAATTCTGTATAGATTATTGTAAATCATTGTAACTGTAATTATCCTAAGTTTGTTCAATAAGTTGAAAGATGTTTACTAATATTTTACATGAATAAGAATACAAATAAATGAAAGCGAAATGAGAATATTGATGCGAGTATGTTGTGAATGGAATTAACGTGTTTTAATCTATGAGACAATTAGTGCTCATTTGACACTTTCTTCTGGTATAGCGGTATAGTATTCAGTTGATTGCATATACACATATGTAGCTGTTGAGAATTTGCAATCAATTTTACGGAATTCCGGTTCGGTAATAGATTACTTGGCTATCAAGGTTATCGTCTAGTTTTGTGGACAATTGACACATGCAATCCGCGTGGTAGACAGTTATATCAATAAAGAGCTGGTCAGTATTACAGCGACAAAGTCACATAACTCAAATAGCAAAAGCTTAAACTATCTAAGGTTAGAGGGCAATTCATCTGAATCGCCAGACGGACGCCAATGTGTCATTCTGAGTTTGCTAGCTAAGGCATGTTTAGGACACGCGGGCCAAAGACTGACCAGAGCAGAATATTCTTCCTCTAGACATGGACATACGAGTAGAGTAGAGGGTTGAACCACTTCGTTCATTACTTCAGTATGAAAAGTAGAAGGAGCAGCAGGAATAGGCTGAGAGATCAAGTGATTGCGGCAAAGTTGCAATCGAGTGAGAGCTGGAAACTAAATTGATTTTTGAAAGCAGGTGTGCACTGTAGAGCCGAAGCAACCAAAATGTGTCGATATGTCACTCTTGTTGGGAAGGTGAAAAAGACACCGTACTTGTTGAAGTCGAAGTGAAAAATAATATCCATGCAGGAAACATAGGAATGTGTCTGTGGTTTTGTGAATGATACCTTGTCTCGTATCGAATTCACTCTTACCATCGAAATTTGGGCAAATTTTCAACCAAAATCTAGCTGCTACAGACATAAGCTACGAAGTTCCCGAAATGTATTCAGAAAACTAAAAATACAAGTTTAACACAAGTCCGTGCCGTTTTATAGTAAAACACAAATTTTTTGCAAAAATCAATTTTTTTTATCAATATAGTTGCCTTCAAGGGCGATACACTGATTGAAACGATTTTTCAATCTTTCGATACCAGTTTTGTAGTACGATTTCAGTTTAGTCTCAAAATAGGCCTCTGTTTAGGCGATAACTTCTTCATCGGTCTTAAATCTCTTTCCGGCGAGTATTCTTTTGAGGTCTGCGAACAGGAAAAGTCCTTGGGGCCAAATCTGGATAATACGGTGGGTGGGGAAGCAATTCGTAGCTGAATTCATTCAATTTTGCCATCGTTTTCATCGACTTGTGACACTGTGCATTGTCTTGATGAAACAGCACTTTTGGAGAAAGTCGATGTATGTGTATCCCAAAATACGGATGCCATAACCTTGCCAGCCGACTGTTGAGTTTTTGGTCGTTTTGGACGAGGTTCGTTGCCTGCTCGCCACTCGGCTAACTGCCGACTTGACTCTGGTATGAAGTGATGAAGCCAAGTTTCATCCATTGTCACTTTAAACACTCCTCTGAATCATCAACACGTTGTTGTTTTTGGTCGACTGTGAGCAAATGTGCAAATATTCGTGTATGATATATCCAACACGCTTTTTTGATATCTTCAGAGCCTCAGCTATCTCGATCAACTTCACTTTACGGTCATTCGTAATCATTTTGTGGACTTTTTTGATGTTTTCATCTGAAACAGCCTCTTTTGAACGTCAACTGCGTGCATCATCTTCGGTGCTTGTATGACCACTTTTAAATGTTTCAATCCACTTGCGAATGATTCGTTCGGCTGGTGCAGAGTCCGGGTAACACTTATCAAGCTATTTCTTTGCATCGGCTGCATTTTTTCAAATCAAAAAGCAATGATAAATCAGCACACGAAATTGCTTTGAATCCATTTTTTTTTTCACAATAACAAAAGTTGCTTCACTTACAACGCTATATCTCGAGAACTAATCGTCCGACAGCTGTCAAATTTATACACGTATCTTTTGAAGGTTGGTACTAACTGAAATGGTATGGATTTGATTCAAGTGGTGTCCTCTCTTAGAAACGGCTTTTCAGCCCACGTATTATTCATCAAAATCTATATTGTCCTTTCAAAGTGATCCCCGTCGACTGCAACACACTAATGCCAGCGCTTGATGCAATCCTCAAAACATTTTTTATATTCTGTTTTCGGTATATCCATCAGTGCTTTTTACCATTTTTCCATTACTTCCTCTCGGCTGCTGAAACGCGTTCCCCGTAGTGATTTTTTAACTTGATTGAACAGAAAAAAATCACAGGGAGCCAAATTAGGTAAATTCGGTGGTATTTGTTGCTTTTTTCGTCAAAAAAATTACGAATAATGATGGCACCGTGTAACGGTGCGTTATCATGTTGCAAAATCCACGAGTTTTGTGCCCACAATTCTGGTCTCTTTCGGCACGAAAACGTCTCATAGCGCCCAAAAAATACTCTTTGTTTACTGTCTGGCCTTCTGGCAAAAACTCATGATGCACTACACCGTTGTAATCCATGAAAACCGTGAGCATTGCCTTCTTTTTTGACTGAAAACGACGTGGTTTTTTTGGGCTTGGCTTATTTGGTGAACACCATTCACTTGCCTGATGTCTGGATTGCGTGTCGCACACATAAGCCCACGTCTCGTCTCCAGTAATGATCCTTTTGATGAATGTGGGATCGGATTCAGCCTCGCAAATCATCTCTCTTGCGAAGTCAACACGGTCTCTTTTTTGCACGAAATTGAGGTCTTTTGACACAATGTCTTGGACGGATCCATTGGCAATGTTCAATTCCTCCGCTATGGCTCTGATTGTTAATTTGCGGTTATTGACCAACATTTCTCTTACTTCATCAATGTTTTCGTCGGTTTTCGATGTCGATGGTCTGCCACTGCGTTCATCATCTTCGATTGACTCACGACCACTTTTGAACCGCTCGTGCCACTCTTTAGAGAATCGTTGCCAAAACACTTTTCCAATATTTCCAACGTTCGTGCACCATTAAAACCGTTTTTTACGCAAAATTTAAAACAAGTTCGTTGTTGCAAATTTAAATCCATTTCTAAAATTGTAAAAAATCGCCAACACACACAGAGATAGATGTACTCTTGGCTACGTAACTTTTGCAAATGTCAAGCTATGACGCTAAGACTTAGAGGCAATGTCAACAACAGATGTACCAAATTACCAAAAAAAAAAAAAACAACTCAAATCGGAACAATGGGTTATTCCGTTTCTTTTTTTTTTTTTTGTGCTCAAGGTGGTAAACCTAGAATGGCACAAGTTCGTCGTTGAGTCTGCTTATTTTCCCTATGATTCTGAACTATGATTGAATGCTGTGATTCCACAAAGATGGGGCTTATCATATGCTGCAATGCTTATGCTCGCAATTAAACATGACAGCCAATTATCTCGCGTCTGACCTGGTTGTACACAATGTTGGATCTAAGCCAATTTTTGTTACATGAGAAGGACAGCAAGTAATCGACTTAACTTTATTCATCAGGTTAAGGAGTTTACTGGCTGGAAAGTACTATCGGAGATCTCCCTGTCAGACATAGGTATATTTAATTTAGAATCGTAGGCGAGGTCTCAGCCGTGTTGAAGAGAAGGAATCCGCAGAAAACCAACAGAAAAGATTTAATGAGGAGCTCGACAAGTTCAACAATCACAGTCCTAAGCTCAGAACAAAACATAGGCTAGAGGAAGTTGTTCAGAAGTGATCAGAAGATTAAACGTTCCTTGGTAGAATGCAGATCTACGGCTAATTCGTAAAGAAACCGAAAGCTCCTAAACAGGTCACAAAAGACTAATTTGGAGGAAGACTGGAGTCTTTTCAAATCGAGGCAAAAAGATTAAAAGAAGCTAATTCGGATTCCAAAGAGTGTCTCTTATACAGACTTTTGCGAGAAGGTCAAAACTGTCGGTGAAACCAGTAGGCTAGTCAAAGTCCTCAAAAGGAGGAGATTAACCAGGCTGGAACCACTGAGTCGAAAGCAGAGATTATCCGTCTCATTCCAGATGCTCAAATCCCAGGTAACCTAATCAGATCCAGCTCTAATTATCGGTTGTGGTGACGGATGAGGCTTGCTTCCTTTGGTGGCTTTAAGTCACCTGGCATCGATGGTATTTACCTAGTTATAGACCAGTTGCTGGCAACTATGAAGAGAATCTTCCCCGCTAACCTGCCACTGGCATACAAACCGAATATCTGGCATACAGTGAGAGTGGCCTTTATACCGATCATCGGAAAAGAAGGCTACACGCTGGCCAATAGCTTACGACTTATAAGTCTGATGTCCTTCATGTTGGGGATGATAAAAAGGATGGTCAAGCTCCATGTGCGCTTCGCGAATGCATAATCTATCTAAGAAGCAACATGCTTACCAAGGGGAAGATCCTGCCAGAGTGCGCTTCAAACTTTGATACTCGGAGTTGAAGGCGCATTCGACAAGAAGGAATACGTGCTTGGCATTTTCATCGTGCTGAGTTGAGTGTGCTTTCGGCAACGCAACTTTTGAAGGCATGTGTAATTCGGTCACCCGCACTGTAACTCCGGTTTTACGGACATGCCGTTTGATGCAATGACACCAGAACTTCTGCTGCGGAAAATTTACGAAATCGATGTTCCCTTTGCCCAAGACTGGTTTCAGTCTGAGCGAGGAAAGTATGTGCTCGGGTCTTCACGGTTGGCGCCCAAATCTGATTTAGCATGCTGCGCTATATCTACTAAGCTGAGATATACCAATTCTGATGCCAACGAATTTGATTGTGAGGAATCCAGTGAAAAAGGGCGAAGCATCTTCATCAGTAGCGACAGTCAAGCTGCCATTAGAGCCTAGCTGAGCCCTCTTGCGACTTCCAAGCTAGTTCGAGAATGCAGGCCTTCATTGAACGCAATCGAAAGCCTAAATTCACTAGATTTTGTCTGGGTCTCAAGTTACACTGGGAATGCGGGAAATGAGATCGCTGATGAACTTGGTAGACAAGGTTCAGAGTAGAATTTTTCAGGACTCGAACCTACGTTGTGTCTGTCTACATCCTTGGTTAGGGCTCCCACTGACAGATGGATTCCATATGAGAATGATGGCTTCCGAAGTCTATAAGAGATTTGCGTCCATCTTGCTGTCTCTCAGTAGGAAAGAATGCAGGCTGCTTGCTGGCGTCGTGACGAGACACTACACTTTTTCTTAGCACTTAAATGTGCTAGGCATTAGTAATACAATGTCCTGCCACGCTTGTTGTGAAAGTAATAACAACACTGCGGAGCACTACCTTTGTGAATATTCGCGCTTACTCGTCTTTCTTCGAAACACTGAGAAATTCCATTAAAAGAAGGGAGTACAATGGACTAGTTCTCTGTATAATCGTATTTTCCGAACGATCACAAAAAGAGAAGAACAACAAAAGATGTATATAGTACCAACGCATGTCACATTAACGACGAGTACTTGAAGCGTCGATACCTCAGTAATACAGCAAGGGTCGCAGGATGTTATGTCAATTATAACTTACACACTAAAGTACTTATAGCATGCCCGCCTAGGAAGCTTATAACCAGCCTGGAGACTTCTATACAAAAATACGACAGAAAAGTCGAAAAAGATTTGTTTAGTCTGCCGGCATTTCGGAGAGTCATGACACCTGCAGTTATGGAACTAAACTATCAATGAAGGCCCTAACAGAGAACACAGGCAGTTTTATCGCAGGTTAGGGTTTTGAGAAATCACATCGCGCGATCCATTTTAACAAAAAGTGTTCTTGAAAAAGTTTGGGAGGGAGGGGGGTAACGTAGAAAGGCCTCCAGCGCATTATGGGCTGTAACCAGTTAGTCGTACATAGTAGTAATTGTTGGCTTAGTAATTTTTTTAAAGCATCCGTGAAGACTACTACATTCCTTTTCTGGATTAGATTTTGGCCGAAACCATTTGAGGTACCATTCCAATTCGTACATTCACAGGACTGCCTGTTCTTTAGAGCAAACGATCGCAAGGCGTGATTAGACAGAAAGTACAGCTACATTATTTTCAGCTGCAATAGTTCCTTTTTTTTTTTTTGCTGAGTTACATATACCGTGAATAACAGCGTGGTGAAGGCCGAGGACAAACTTCAATGTCGATGAAACTGCCCAACGCATCCCAATTTTGGAGGGATGTTGGATCTTGGACAGAATACAAAGAAGTCATGCGAAGCTCCTGGCGAGCGTGTTGTTTCGGTTTGCCAGAAAGTGTCAGGCTATTAGTGAAGCCTCAGCAGTCAGTGCCTTGGACTTTTCAATATTCATGTTGGATAGGACCATGGTAAGCTGTGACGGTGCTGAGGTTTGCTTATACTTTGATTTCGTGTTTAAGAATCGCCTTCATGCAAAATATTTAATAATTTGCTAATCGCCATTTCTGATAAGAGATTCTCGCTGCGGCAAACTTGGGGCCTAGAAATCAACCTCCCATGACGAGAAGGGAGAGAAGGATGTTCTTCGACAGAGAGGACTGGCCTATGGATGACTCTAAAGATTGGTTTATAGTCAACCGCTTAAGAAGATTAAGCAGTTCTGCCAATCTTCTTTTTACCAAGTCGGCCAAAAAACATGGAGATTTTATTATTGAGCACCAAGTCACATCGTTTACGTAAAAATAGCTCGAATGCTTATGTCTTTGACCTGCATAGGAGAAAAGCATAGAATTTTACAGAAGCTACAACCGGAAATATCGGTGCTTGCAGCACGGACTGATAGCGAATCATCTTGTCTAAAACCTAGATTTGGTTCAAATGGCCTGACTGAAACAGGGATACCGAATTTTGACCATCAGACTATCATATAATTTGTAATTGGTGAATAATTTGCACCAAAGGCAATTATTTTGTGGTCAATGTAAGTTTCTTTATTAGACACCATCCTTGCTCACCTTGCCTAATGCCGTACTAAAAAAAATTGTTTTGCTTTGACGAAAAAAAAAAAAATACCCTAAGACCCTCTTTCATTCCGATATCTAAAATTTTTCATCATAAGTTTTGCAGACTTTCGAACAATTTGAAATCTGAAGGTGCTAAATCTGGAGAATAAGGCAAATGCACCATTTTTTCTCAACCGAACTCCTGTAATTGTATGCAAGTGGTATGAGTGTTATCCTGATGGAACAGGACACCTTTTTAACTAACTCCGTTTCTTCTTGTGTGCCAACTTTAATCTGTGCATCCATTGACAGTAGACATCTGCGGTGATAACCTCGTCACGAGGCAACAGCTCAAAATGAATTAATTCCTTAGCATCCCACCATACAGATAGTACCACTTTGAGCGGGTGAAGACCATCTCTGGAAAGTTGTGCTGGTCTATCTTCTGGACTAAGCCATTGGTGGCGATGTTTAATATTATTGTAAAGGACCCATTTTTTATCTCCGGTAAAGATCCAGAATCGCAGCGCAAGCTTCGATTTCATTGCTGAAAATTATTTTGCAATATTTTTACGACTTTTTCCATATTTGTTAGGTGTCGATGGATGGTCATATTGAGTGGTGCTCTTCCGTTACAGTGGATTTTCTTTCAAAAGTGGACTTCAGGAGCTCTTCTGGCCTGACCGAACAAGGTTCATCGCTTAGGTCAAAATTACTATTCCTAAATTTTGCAAACCAACCCCAACACTTGGACTCGCTGAGAGCACCCTCTTCATACACATTTTGGATTCCTCCAGTGGCTTCACTTCCATTCTGGTTTTTCCGGACCGAAATCAGTAAAATTTGCAGAATATATTTCTCGATATATACATTTCAAAATTCTGTCAAAATTGCTTACAATGATTGATCAATATTCGTACTTTTTTCAATAACGGTTTCAGCATTAAATTAATTTTGTGCCATTTCTGGTACCCAGAGAGAAAACGCAGTAGAGGGCGACCTTATTTTAGGTTACGCACACAATTGAAGGGGATGTTAACTGAAGTCTTAGTCCATCACAGGCTATAGCATCATTGAAGTGAGAGAAGTCTTTCAAGTGCCATTTATTTCGACTTGACAAACAATTATACAATTCCTCTAAAGGCTTATCTTTTTGAATCGATTAGTATTCAACTTCCATAGACAACCACTCCAAAAACTTCATACGTTTCAATTATGACAACTCTATCTACACCAACCAGGTATTGTGTAATCAATTCGAATATAGTGTTTAGTTGTATCCCAAAATTGATTCTGTGAACTAAATCTTGACTACTTCAAGGGTATCTACCACCATAAACAATTTGATTACAGTGCCAGTTCAAGTCCCTAATCAAATAAATGTGCGAACTATTGAGAGGGAATTAATTCGAACCATGCTATGAATCTTCCATGGAATACTACTGAATTGTGTTTCCGGAAGCATGGTCAAGGTCTGATTATGGCATTTGCAAATCATAAAAAATAGTAAATCAGGATCATCCGGTTTAACACCAAACAGCAAGTGATTATTCTTCATTATTCCACTACATGTTCCAAAACTAGTTTCTCGATTCGTATTCATATCATGAATTGTACACTATGTTTGCTGATGACCGAATTCGATGCATTGTTTAACAATAACAATCAGATTTTGTCACATGGATCCAATTAAGAAGTATTAGGTCTACTTAATTCCAACATAGAATTTCATTTAAAAATAAAAATAAAAAAAATAAAAAAAACTTAAGCCTTTATAGTATTTTTATTCAAACGAATTTTTGAATTTTCTTTTTAAATCAAAGTATCTGGCAATTTGACAGGACAGACTATTTTTTTTTTTGGTTATTTACAACGAATGCTAAATAAACTAAGGATCAACTGTCAAAAGGACTTATCGACATTTATTTTTTTATGGTTTGTATGCCAATTATCTGTCAGCTACTTTGGGATTAAAGGGAGATAAATCCTCTTCATTAAACCGTAACGATCTGTTTATATAACATACAATATAACGGAAAATGTGAAGAAATAAGGTCAACCATCCGAAGCGCGTAAAGAGATTTAAGCTTACCGCCTATTTCGGTTAAGTGGTTGTAAAACTTTTGAAAAGACCGTCGCATACTCGTACAGCAAATAATCTTCATAATCCGACATAATTAGAGTCGGGAAGGCAGGATTTAATGGAATAGGAAGCACAAAGGAGTACATGAAACGCAGTAATGGTAATCAGAAAGTTAAATAAGGGTTGAGAGGAACGGCAATTTATTACATTATACTCTTACCATAATCTTATGCTTTGCTCAGTTACCATGGAGAAGTGGTTTCCTTATGAAGCGAAGAATGGTATGTTAATGGAGTGTTCGGTAAGTTTTCCTTAAAAAAAAAAACTTTGTGTATTTTGTAATTGATAGTGTAATCATTTCGTGGAACATGTGTGGCTGGTTGAAGTTTTAATGAAAATAAAAATCTTTTCAAACTTCAAACACCAAAAACATTACATCATTTACGTGCGTAATGATGATAGAAATAATTATATCCCTGTGTCCTATTACTGAAATTATTATTACGGGCTATTTTCATACATACAATTCTTGT
Source organism: Volucella inanis (assembly GCA_907269105.1). NCBI lineage: Eukaryota > Metazoa > Arthropoda > Insecta > Diptera > Syrphidae > Volucella > Volucella inanis. The sequence goes on along the minus strand of OU026153.1, from coordinate 276,012,631 downwards.
TGGCTTCGATATTCTGGACAGACAACACCGGAAGAACCGTGTGTTGAAATATTCGCTACGAAAAATAACTTGACGCAGCTATTAAAAGAGCCCAAGCGAACAACAGAAGTTGATAGTCATACCGCCAACATCTTGGACTTGTTTTTAAGTTCTTACCCTGATACAAGGTCGATAAGTGATATCCCCTCTAGGCTCGTCGGACTACTGTGTCTTATTAGATAATTTCTCGTATACTGACCACACAGTAAGAGAAAAAATTCCTAAAAGAACCGTATGGCGCAATACGAAAAAGCCAATTGGAGTGGACCTAACATCTTCTTAATGAATTTCAACTGGTTGCTATGTTTCCTCTGTAACGACGTGGATGCCGCTGCCGATATGATGACAGAGAATATTTTCTTTGAAATGTGATCCTTTATTCCTTATCGGATGAAGAGTATCGTTACGACTCGAGCTGTAAAGTTGCTCTCTCAAGCATGTGAAATTTTTATACGACGAAAAACTGAGGCAAAAATTTCTACAATGTCCCAAAGGTTGTAAAAATATTTGGTCGTTCGTCAAAAACTTTGAAAATTCTGGCACATCCTCCATTCCAACGCTCATTTACAATGACACTCCAGCTGTCTGCTCTTTGCGCAAGGGGCAAATCTGCTTCCTAAATACTTTTCGTCCAGTTCAGCACTTTCAGATTGTGCTTTGTCTCTGCCTACACTTGAGTGCGTAGAATCTTCAATAAATGAATCCATTTTCGCACTCGCGTTGTACCAAGAGTACGTAGAGATCTTGTGTTTCAAAATGGCATTTCCAGTTAGTAAGCAATCCAGAAAACTTCTGAACAGGAGAAAGATTGGAATCTCTACAGATCAAAGCAAAAAGACTTTAAGAGGCTTATTTGGACTTCGAAGAGAGCCTGATACTGATGCTACCTATAGCCTCATTCTCGAGTCTCACTTCTCAGGTAACCTAATCGCAACTAGTTCATAACTAGCACCTTACAAAGAAGCTGGTAGTGAGCTGAACAATCCAACACGCCGATGCTGGTATATCTCATCAGTTGTGGTGACGGATGAGTTCATTAAACATGCTGTTACTTCCTTTGATGGCTTCAAGTCGCCTTGCACCGATGGTATACACCCAGTTATGCTACAAAAAAGTATAGATTAACTGCTGGTAACGCTGAAGAGAATCTTCACAGCTAGCCTGACACTGGCATACATACCGGTGGCGGGTGTAAACAAGGAATGCCAGTAAGGCGCCGTTCTGTCTCCACTGCTATGGTGCATGCTGGTCGACTCACTCGACTCAATAGTTCTAACGTCTACGCACAAGCGTCCGCGGATGATGTAGCTGTACTGTCTGTCGGATCGTGTCTAGCGACCGTCTGCTCTGATCGACGACTGATGCACTAGTAATGGACTTTCAGTCAATCCTCTTAGACTGAGTTTGTTCTCTTTACGAGAGAAAAGAAGCTAAGTTTTGGGTGTTATCCTGGATAACAAACTTTTCTGGACTAAACATGTTACGACGAAAGCATCTAAGGCGCTATCGACCTTTTGGCAGTGCAGAGGAGTTATCGGCAAAGCAGCTGCTTTCACCAGACTCCAAAGAACAACTTGTCTCGGATGCATGGGGGCTTTCCCTAGCACTCCTGGCTCCGCTCTAGACGCATTGATGAATTTCGCTCCCCTTGATATTCATCCCCTGTTGACGACAGTACTCTCTGCTTTTTATATTCGTTCTGGAACTCACGTCCTTGTTTGTTGGCTGTAGAATGCGAATAGCATAGCCAATTGGGGAACTATCAACAGAGTAGCACTTCCATCCGAAAAACTTTTCATTTTCGGTATGTGTGTCAATGGCATCTTACGTTGGAATGACCACATATTCGATGTCGTCAAAAATGCTACGAAATATCTAGGTTTTCCACAAGCGATGTAAGAAATAATTTACACTTTCTGACATTACCTTAATTTATAAAGCGTTTTTCCGCCACTTTGTACTTACTAGATAGGATTCAAAATCGTGCGATAAAACTTACAGGTCATGCCAATATTGCACTGCCATTGGACATCGTAGAACACCGGCTTAACGTCTCATGTTTTACTTTGTGCTATCGCTATTTCCACCACCAATGCTCCTTCAAAATTATCAGTACCATTCCGTCCCTTTAAACAATTACCTGTAATCATCGACTCGTTATGAATGCTCAAACGTCAAGCCCACCTTCGGACGTACTCTGAAATATCGTAATTCTTTCCTAAGCCGTACAACTTGCTTTTGGAATGTCGAGCTCTTTATTTCCTATTCACTGTACTTGCAAAAATTTAAACAACTCACATCGGTATCTCTGCTTTAATCCTCCCTAATTTCTCTTCATCCATGCTATGTGCAAACTTCATAAGGGTCCTTGTGCACGCTTCAATTTAAAACAAAAAAATCAGGAAAGTCGTGTGATGCCTGTTTACATATGTGGGATTCCATAAACGAATGACATGCGACATATAGACGATAAAGGCCACTACAGCCTTTATCACGCCACTACAGCAAACCGAGTACATATTGCACTTGACGTCAAGATACATTTCGACGGAAGTATGTATGTATGTACATACGACCAAAGTAACAAAAGACGAACGAAAACCACAGACAAGACGATCAAAATGGTAAAAGTTTAGTTCTTAAGCACCCTGTAAACAGTAAAACATTGCTTTTTTCAAAGATGGTCTCACTAAAAATCCGCAAATGTTAAATCTAGGTGAAACTAATTCAATTGAACTTAACTGAAGTACTGAAGACATCTCTGTACCTGTCAAAATCTGTCAAGCAAATTACACGCCCCCCGTGTCGATGTCATACTTTTTATTTTCTCTGCTAACGGCTGACTAGATAGATATAATAGTTTTTATAATTTTCATATTTCTGCAGCTCTCTTAAGTTACAAATGCTATCCAGTAGTCAAAATATTCAGTAAGATTTGCCATTACAACGTGAATTTCGTCGTGAAATCGGTCGTCATCATGTCTTCAGTGTGCAAGCAATTTGTCGCACCGTGGAAAAGTTTGAGCGCGAGTACACTCTTTTGGATCTTAAGCCACCAAATAGGCAGATATTGGTGGGAAATTAATAAAATATAGATGCCGTAGGTAGCGGCCAGTATCGAAAAAGATCCAGTAATGTCGATTCGGCGTCTATCAGCTGAATTGGGCAACACCATAGAGTAAACCTGACTTATTTAGCGGATGGATTTGGGAACACATCCGTATAAGATTGTGGTGCCGCAAGAAGCCGGACGGCCATAGACAACGGTGTGAGTTCGCTAATTGTGCGCTGGAAATGTTGGCCGGAGATCCGGATCTTGGTTAAAAAATTATCTCTCGGACGAAGCCCATTTTTGGCTCAGCGACTATGTCAATGAGCAAAATTGCCGTTATTGGTGCAAACACAATCTACAACTGTTCCGCCAACATCAAGGCATCCACAAAGATTGAATGTTTGGTGCGGCTTATGACATGGCGGCACCATCGGAACTTATTTCTTTGGAAATGAGGAAGGAGACAGCGTTACCTGTCAATAGTCTCAGGTATAAAGCGTTGTTAACCGGCTTTCTGTGGTGAAAGCTCGACAGCATTGATATACCCGAGCAGTGGTTCCAACAAGACGGCGATATACGAGTATACCATACAAGTGACGCAACGCTCGAAGTGGCGAAGTCCTCTACCAGGGCACTCAAAGTGGTGCTGCTCCGCGGTATTGTCATCAATCTCACAGCAAATGTCGCAGGATCGTGTGTCCAGATCGTGCCCAGAATACTCACATATGTGCTTAGCAAAAGAGTGGCGCTCTCTCATGACGCCTATAAGCGTCATGTCTTTCCTACTGTCTTCCCATGACTTCCTCTGAGCCTTGCCTGGAAAGTTTATCGGTTCTTTAATTTCCCGTGATCCCTATCCCATTGCAACCTTCGACGTAAATGAGATTTCTGCCTTTTAGAACAAATTGACGTTATGCATGATCCAACAGACAGTACAGGTACAGGATATGCATATGCCTGAGTATATTGTAGATTTTAAAAATATTGAGAGCGTTAAGGTGTATTTCGACCAACATGTATCATAGCAATAGAGGCAGAACATCGCTTTACGGGCAATCCCTGTCCTGACATATTGACCACCGTCAGCATCCGTAATCAGTGTTGTCTGGCCGAGTTATACAAGCTGTCAAAAATTACGTTTTGAAAGGCACACTCAAATGCGTACTTCTTGTCGAGATTTTGAAGCATATTTTTGTAGAATCTTTCGCGTTGATAGGCAAGCTGTATATTAAAAAGAGCATTCATTGGCAAAGCAGTTTCGAGCACATAAATCTCAACAATTCTCTTCAACACAAAAGAGGTCAGTCTTAAATGGGGTTTTGGGACTTGACAACTTTGAATTTAATTTGTGAACGCACTCTTTCACTAATCATCAAACTGTCACTGTAAGTTTATTCAGTAAACTCAACATTTTCATCATGGTAAAGTACACTAACGAGCAACGTCTGCAAATTATATAAATTTTCTACAGATATGCGGAGTCGGTGACTGCAAATTTAAGAGCGTTAACTCCAATTTTCGATCGTAATTCTCGCCCTAGTAGACAGGCAATAACAAATTTAGTGCAAAAATTTGAGTTTACATATTCGTTGTCTGATTTTGCCGTGTCAGTGAGACAACGGGTTGGTCGAAGTGTCGAAAATATCGTCCTTAGCAAACGATCCAAATCAGTCAATTCCACGGCGTTCTCCAGAATTGGCCATCGCTCAGACCACATTATGGCGTATTTTGCGTAAGAATCTTGGTTTACACCCTTACAAGATCAAGCTGACTCAAGAATTGAAGCCTATGGACCATTTGAAGCGACGTAAGTTCTCCGATTGGGTTCTGGAGAAGATGCGCCAAGATGATGAATTTTATCGCAAAATCATCTTCAGTGACGAAGCTCATTTTTGACTCAATGGGTTTGTCAATAAGCATAATATGCGTTATTGGTCGGGTGAAAACCCACATGAGCTTCATGAATCACCACTTCATCCTCAAAAAATAACTGTTTGGTGCGGTTTAAATGCCGGCGACGTTATTGGGCCATATTTTTTCGTCGACGATAACGATCGTCACGTTAACTTGAATGGTCAGCGTTATCGCGCCACGATCAGCGATTATTTTTGGCCCGAATTGGAAGATATGGATTTGGACGACATGGGGTTTCAACAGAATGGTGCCACAAGCCATGCCGTACACGCTACAATCGATTTATTGCAGAGTAAGTATGGTGAGCGTGTTATCTCAAGACATGGGCCAGTCGATTGGCCGCCTCGTTCGTGCGATTTAACGCCGCTTGACTATTTTCTGTGGGGCTACGTTAAGTCATTGGCTTATGCCAAAACGCCGACGACGTTGGAAGTGCTCAGAGCCAATATTGAACGCGAAAAAGCGGCGTTTCCGGCCGAAAAGTGTGGCCGAGTCGTTGAAAATTGGGTCCAACGAATAGACCGCTGCCAATAATAAAGTTTTTGAAGTATCTCAAATGGTTTGCCTTTTATTTTAAAAAAAAAGTTGTTAAGTCGTTATTAGAAAACCCTATAGTTCTGGCTATTGTCACTGTTCGCCAGAGATTCGGTGTGTATGCCAGTGCCCGGCTTGCAGTGAAGATTTTCTCCAGATTTGCAATCGTAACTGGATATATGGAATCGGTGCAAGATGACTTGAAGACATCAAAGAAACCAACAATGCATTTGATGGCCTTATGCGTTACCAAAATTGATAACAGATTCCAGGTATGGCTGTTTATTTATTTTGTCTCTACATTGAGTTGCAGCTATATTCTTCATAACTTGCAACAGGTGAGGTGACCTGTTGTCATTGAGTGTTATGCCTGCCTAGTTTTGCGGTATCTTATAGAAAAGGCTTGCGTGAATTAATGATATCGGTAATGTGTGGTAGAATGATGGGCCAGCCATGAGCGACAAACTATTGGAATTTTGTTTGGTCTGCTGTGCGTAAAGTAATAACGAAACCTACGAATATGTACTTCCACCTATATTTTATCCATAATTTCAAATAGTCCTTCCAAAAAAACAAGGAGCGGTTGGAAAACAAGTACGTTTTCACCTTGCGTGTTGTCTGGCATTTTTTAATGTTTTCAAAAGAATATACATACGAGTATACCATATGTAAATACTTGAATGCGTGTCGAAACATTTCATACAAATAGCTTTGTACTTCACAAGACCTTACATTGAAAAAAAAAAAAAAACGTCACGGTCACCACTTGTGTGTAAGCTACAATTAAAGCATGCAACTCAACATATAATTACTAAAAACTTATCGATTTTATTTATTTTTTTTTTAACACGGTCCATATACAAGTCAGACACGCAAAGACTCACGAAGAGTACCTGCTACTAGTTCATTTTAATGTCAAAATCATTGTTAAAAGTGCGGGCTTGGCTCCTGGTTGCCTATGTCCTTAGGGTTTACCCACACTACACTCGCCGCACCATCATGGATTAATACTTATTCAAGCTGAAATTAAATATGATTGCGTACTCTGGCTACGAATAGCAGGTGGTGTGTTCATTTAAGGATCCTGGAGGCAAAATTAACCAGAGAGCTGTAGAAACTGAATGGTGGTACTCTGTTGATCTATTCCGTATCGCATGAGAGGATTTTGAAAATTAATGATTTGGCCTGAAAAGCCTGTGATTTCCAGCAGTGATCAACGCAGTAGAAGTAGATCTCGCCTTGAGTGGCGGATATTAATACAAAAAACCTTAGATAGCCAGTGCCCAACTTACTCGATATAATTTAAGAGGGAACGAAATCAACTCATTAATAACGTGGCCGTGGATCAAGTGGTTTTCCAATCGTACCGTTCGGGGTTCAATACCAGCCGCGCCCGAAAGACGCCTTAGATGACCTAGTTGCTTAGAAGATAACAAGTCCAATTACACTAATAATTTAGTCTCCCCATTAAATTTTGGATGCAATCCATAAAGCGAAAGATTTTATGGCACATCAACGGTTTCTGCACCTACAATTCACCAGGCCTTGACGGAATTTTACCGATTATGCTAAGTAAAAGTAGATTCTACCTTGGTTAACAGTCATTTATCGTGGCTCCCTGCGACTCTCCCACATTCCCTCGACCTGGAAACAAGTATCTCTAAAATCGGTAATAGATGCCATAAGCTGGCCAAGGATTTCAGACCCATTAGCCTTATATTCTTCATAATCAAAAGCCTACGTTCCGTATCCTGATCCTGGGCTTCCTCAATAGATCTCCTCTATCGAAGTCCGAACATGATTACTTTAAAGGCTTCCGGTCATCAATAATATCTTGGTTCGACAACATTGGAATCTAGGCAGTCGCGTACGCGGCCAACCTGACCTTACAGAGAGGGTTCTGATTAAGCTAAGCGCTTAGATCATAAATTGTGGACTTGACGTCAATCCGACTAAAACTTAACTTATGCCATTTACCACCAAGTACAAAGTACCAGTTTTTAAGTTTAAACGTCTTAACAACCAAGCACTTAGTGAACACAGTGTAAAGAAAGCATGCGTCGCCTGCAGCAAGATTCTTGGCAAATGGTGGGGACTTTAGCTTAAGATGGTCCCCTGGACGTACACTGCTAGTTCGTCCTATTCTTACTTATAAATTGCTCGTACGGTGACTCGCCTAAAGCAAAGTCTACAACATCACAAAACTTAGCAGGGTACACCACAGAAGTTGGTTTTGCACATCAAATACATAGTTTTGTGTTGTGCTATCAAACTCAGATCTGGATTCCTGGATTCATAGTAAAGCTCTTGATCTGTTGCCTAGGGATCCGACTTCAACCGTAACTGACTCCACACTTAAACTCAATTTTAATAATTATATCCAATAATATAACATCGAATTACCAAGTATAGGCCTTCACCGATGGATCCAATAGGGAATGCTGCGTTGGAGCAGATGTTTTCTTGGCGCAACTGTACGTATCCAAATCGTACCGCCATGTAATGCTGCATTGGAGCAGGTGTCTTTTTAGCGAAACTTAACGTTTCCAAATCGTAGTGTCTTCCAGACTCTTCGAGGATTAGATAGCCCTTCAAGATACTTAGCTTCAGCTTCATTACTATAAGCAACATAGGAATCTCTTTTGACATCCAAGCTTTCATCAAAGCGCTCCACTTACTTGTTTCGTTCTCTTAACTAGTAGAATAGTGCAAGGATATTATCAAGCAGGTAAGTGCTCGTTTAATATCACTATTCTCTGGGTTCCCGGCCACAGTAACATAGAGGGGAATGGGAGAGTCGTGACGCTAGTCAGATGTGACTCTACATCTGATGTTTTTGTCGCTGAGTCAGTATATTGCCCGATATGATTCATCAAAAGCAGAATTCTTCAACACACTCTCTCTCTCTATTGTGCCAACTTTATGTGGAACGTTCACGACCCGCCTACAATAAAAACAAGACGAATGACTCGCACCAAGACAGCAAAAATCGCAGCAAGGATCACTGGTCATAGGCATTGCTATTAACCCCCACTGCCGTAGCTGTAACAGCTACGAAAAATAGACGTTATTCCACATTCTCTATGACTGCCCGGTACTAGCTACAAGTAGACTTCGCACAGCTAGCAAACCCTTTATAAAGAACTGTAAGAGATTTCTGGCATACAATTCTGCAAGATCATTGATTTGTATATGAAAACTACGCTCTTAGCAACACCCTTCAACATCCAGGTTAGATGAGTTGTGGTACCAATACGGCGCATCTGCGCTATTTGTGTTTCTTGTAGGACCTTATCAGACAACCGCTTTTCTCTACTTACCTTAGGTATCGAGCAGTTGCACCTAAGCCATCTATTCCCGCTCTATACCTACAGTCCGCTTTAGACGTTCCCCAGCCAATGCTGAGTATGCTAAGCATAACCATGCAAATGTAGTTGAATTCCGGAATAATAAACTTGATCCAGAGAAGGCTAAATACGAAGTATTTCAGTGGAGTCAATGCCAACTTCAAAGGGTTTAGTGGAACACAATCCCATTTAAGCCAATTTAGCATATTTTGTGGTCAGATTTAAGGATTTTTTAGCGAAAAAAAAGTTGGTTGCCTTCTGCTACTAACCACATTCTTTAAAGCTGTTTTCTCTTTCAGATTTTGCCATCAGAATAACTGCCTGACCACGAATCCAGATGATGTTTCATAAATGTATCATGACAAAGATTGGACCTTTAATATACCACAGGAAGCCGAATATTTAAAAGAGGCGCTAGACGATTGGATGGGTAGTGAAAAACAAAGTTGAATAATTGTGACGACTACTAGAGTGACTGCTGTATAGAGAAGAACTCTCACCTGTTTGCATTTGAATTTGTCATCAAAAGAAGATCTAAGCAAGAAGTTTTTATCTTCAGACATCTAGGTAAACGGCTAAATTCGATAGATAAAGCATGGTGGGCGTGAGCTCAGCTCTGAAACGATTTTGTCAAAGACTGCTTCTACGAGCTCCTCAACTATCCTAAGCAGCTTGAGTAATGTCTCAAGCGCAACGTTAACTTCTTTCATGATGATTTCAACGACAAGTTAGGAAGAGAGAACATCTTTGGCTATACAGTTGAAAAACATAGCCTTCACGACAAAAACACCCAAAATGTGCGAGATGTCATCATAGCCAGCAAAATTTTCTCACACCAGTGCGAGGTGTCATGATAGCTATCAAACGTTTCCCACACCTCAATACCCTGGCCATCGTCTAATCCAAAGTGATTGATAAAATTGCGATCGTCTAATGTCTAATAAAAAGCGAGAGTAGAGCAAATTATTGGTCTGATCGTAACGGTTTTCAGATGACGCTACCAAATATTGCAACGATTTGACCAGTTACAGGCTGCCGGTCAGTGAAGAGACCACTGGTTGTCCATACCAGGAATAAAACGCGTGATCGTGGTAATCCGGGCCTGGTTTAGTGAGTAAGACCCCCTAGTTGGAGCATTGCGGTGGCTGTGGGTTAGAACCTAAAACGCAGGATGGGTCTTCCAGTTGGTTTCGACACGATGTAAAGTACTGCATGCTTCAACTCTTAGAACAACAAGAGGTTAATATATAGGGCTCGACTCGTACCAAGGCTGGAGCTTGTGACCTCAACACAGGTTTTGCTACAGTATCGAAGTGAGTTGACGAAGAGCGATGGAAGGGCGTATCCTTGGTCCAATGCATGTATGGGCATTCAGTGAACTCAAGTCTACACTTAAGTGTAGAACCAACCGTGATCTCCTTACGAGAATCCGAAAGGCTAATCGGCAATGTCAATTCTATTTTGACATTTGTGAAGTAAACAGATGCAAAATACACGTCAACTAAACATGAATCGCTATACTCCTAAAGAACGCAGAAAAATTGTTACGATTTAACGGAATAGTTCGTCTGTGGTGTTGGTGTTACGTGAATTTCGGCGCAGATTTCCCGGTCGTCCAACACCAACTGGGCAAACGTTACGACGTTTAATCGCTCGCCTAGAAGAGTATGGTACAACACGAGATGCTGCCAGATCGGCCGGATCCGGAGCAGTCGTTCTGCTGAGAATATCGCAGCTGTGGTTGAAGATGTCGCAGAGGACCATGGAGTATCGACCAGGCGAGGAGGCACACAATTGGGCATCAATCGATGGACTTGAGAGAAAATTTTGGTGAAAGACTGTAAGATGTTCCGTAACAAAGTGCAGGCATTACATCAGCTGTTAGCTGACCGCCAAGCGCATATACCCTACGCTCAAGTCATCTTGAACTTCGACCATGAGATAGACAAATTTTCATCGAAAATCATCATGAGTGCCGAGGCCCATTTCCATCTTTGTGGATATGTGAATAAGCAAAATTATCGCTTCTGGGGCACCGAAAATTCGCGTATAACCCACGAAGAGCCATTACACCCGCACAAAGATACTGCATGATGTGCTGTTTACGCTGGAGGTATCATCGGGCCTTATTTATTCGAAAACGCGGCGAGCCAAACGACTACTGTGGACGGCGAGCACTTCAGAGCCATGCTCAACGAATTTCTCCTTCCTTAATTCGATGAATTGGGACTGTATAACATGTGCTTTCAACCGAAATTCTGGGTCATCTAATCTCTCGTTTTGGCAATTTGCACTGGCTGGCAAGATCGCCTGGTTTAACCGTTCCAGACTTCTTTTTGTGGGATGTTTTGAAGTCACGAATCCATGTCAACAAGCCGTAGAATCTTGAAGCCTTCAAAGAGAATATCCTTCAGGTATGCGAGGACCTATTGCCGGAAGTTCTGGCGGCAGCCACTTAGCGGATATCATTCTCTCGACTTTAATAAACGTAAATCAAAAGCAGGACCAAAGTTTTTCATCAGGGGACAACTTTTGCGCTATACTATACTATACAAGGTAATGATCAGTGCAAAAGAATCCGAATGGTAGGAATGGGGCAAATTATATAAAATTTGCAAGACCAAAAGACTGCTGAAATTAAGGGCATCTCTGTGAGCATTCTTTCGCAGAGAGGAACGTGTTGATGCTTTTTCTTTTGAGGAGTCTGGTTCCTACTGAGCTAAAGGCTGTCGACGTTGAGTACGGTGTCTCACTTCTTCGTTTCACGAGGTCTTCTGGAGCAAATGATATGACCGGTGAAAGTGATAAGGTTATATTGGTCTTATCCTTGATCTTATCGGCGCATCGGCCTATTTCCAGTGCTTGGAAAACTACTGAAAAGGGTCATGAGAAAAGACTTTCTCAGATATGGTAGTCATGCCTGTTCCTTCTGTTCAATTTGCCTTTAAAAAGGGCAGAGGTATTGTCTTTCGTTAAGGACTGCATCCAATATAGCAGTGCCAAGCTTATTTTAGGCGTCTTTATTGATTTTAAGGGCGCCTTTGACAAATTAAATTGGAAGAGTGTTCCGACCAGGTTGACCGAACTGGACAGACGGGAAATCGGCTTATGAAAAATGTATTTCTCTGGCAGGGGCGCTTTTGTAGAATTTCCTTACGAAAGACTTAGTTAAGATGTAGAGCGGAGTTGCCTTCAAAGATCCGTTTGTGGTTCATTTGTAGGTATAGCAAACCTTATGATAGATCTATTCCTGAGGAAATCGTCAGACAATCGGATGATATTATTCTTCTTCTAGAAGGTCAGTCTCATGCTGAACTTAAAAGAATAGGAGCGAAAGTGCTGTCAATTGTCGCCGGATAGGGTGAAAGTGATGGTGTCAGCGTGTCTCGGGTGTATACGGATATATTACAGGTGGTACATCGAGGTATCGCATATAAGATTAGAAAGGGACTTCCGCTGACATATATTGATTGGGACCCGTCGACGGAGGTTGAACATTTGTTTTGTAGAGAGTGTAAGCTCCTGCTTTTCGAATGTGTCCGGTCTAGATGGCAATTTATGTAAATGCGACATGAGCGTTAAAGCCAGGATTACTTATAACTACCTTTGTTACGTGTCAGGCATGAGTAAGTTAGCAGAACAGAGTTTCAACTTCAGTCTGGGTTTTTTGCTAACCGGGGTCAAGGCTGGTGAAATTGACAGAGAAGATATCAGCGTTATGGTGGTAAACGAAAATAACGAATGGCTCCGAGAGCACGTCATAATTAGAAGCTTTGGCTTTGTCTACTTGGGTTTTGCTCGCAACAAGGACACAAACGTGGGTATAAAGCAAAGAGTTACTAATCGCTGTTTCTTTGAACTAAGAAGGTAATTGAAGAATAAGTGCTTTTAGTGCTACTGTATGGTGAAAAGCATGATCTTTATCAAAAACGGATGAAAATTTTCTTGGCCTCTTAAGCACCTGAATCTTTTCTGATAAATTTTCCCTCACGTTAAAACACAAAAGATATCCAATTACAAGCATGGGCCGTATATAGGTGTAGCAGATTTCTTTGTAAGAGAAAGAAGCCTAATTCTAAGGGGTTGTTCCCCCACAAAAAGCTTTTGTAAATTCTTTTTGGTAAAAAGGACAAAGTTCCCAGACAAAGGTGTTATAAAAAGAATTGTTTCCGACCTCTGAAAGTTAAGATTTTCAACTTCTTGTAATCGCAATATCTTAATCTTAGCAAACTCATATTACAAGTATCGTGTATGCTAATGCCCTCGATCTCCTGAGGTTGATTTGTACGCAAACTAGGCACTTGCGTACCTACAAGATCACTTGTGTAAATATTGGCGAGTCGATTACACTTTGTAGACCGTTTCTACAGTTTTAAATGTCAATTATTCCAGGAAAAGTCACGTCGCCATTCTTCGCATTGAAATGTGGTTTGCTTATGTCCAGTTTGTTCAGCTTGTACAGGAGTCCATCTGACCAAACGCTGCTGAAGGTCTAAGTTAATCTATCAGGGTTTAATCAGATACATCAGCTTTAAGATTTGTATGTCTTGAAACCGAACTGATTTTTTGGAACTATATTCTTGTACTCAACCAACTTAGCCAGGACTCGAGTGACCATCGATTGTCTTGCTGATGTTCAGAAGAAAAGCTATCGGCAGTATATTTCTCGGAAGTTTTCCTTTGTCTTTTGGGAACACTCGTAGAGTCCACCAGCGCTGTCTTTAAATGCGTTGGATAATGGGCGCTATTCAATGGCGCTATTCAATGCATTACTAAACAGAGTGGTGTAAATGTCCACTGATCTTAGCCGTAGTTTTCAAAACTCAATATGCGAAGATCACTTGGAGATCTTCAAAATGAATATGTGTTCGACCTTCTCGTTGGCGATAATATTACGAGTACTTGCCATGATTTCGTCATTTAACTCGGTGAAACCTAAGTTCTTAATTGAAAATTGTTTACTCTCTTCATTTATTGCCAACGACACTCATATAGTCTCTACCGTTCCCTTTGGATCTTCGATAACAAAAAAATTGTTATTCAGAGTTTTTGATCGACTGTCTAAGGTCCCCTAAATAGTTGAACGAATAGCTTGTCCTATTAGAAGGAGCATAATTCATCGGCCTAGATGACTAAGTCATGCTGATCGAATGGAAATCCTCGTTTCAGAACAGACTTTTTTCGAATATAAATTACATACCTCAATCAATTTGGCAGTTGGTGGCGATTAGCACAAAATCGCGCTAGATGAAGAGAGCTGTTGGTAGATTCAACTAAGGCATACTCTCTTCTAAACTATGTCTAATGACCGTCTGAATTCTTATCCTTATCGACGATTGTTGCAGCAAATCTGAGTTTTGCATCAATCCTTTTAAAATTGAGACTGTTCTCTTTACTAGACTAGTGAGCGTATTGGACCACTTTAAAAACCTCGATTTGATCGATTCGAATAGTTCCAAGCGACTGTCAGTATTCCACTTATGTAAATGAGTTTTCGTAAGAACCACTCCTAGTGGATATTGCTGAGGTTGCTCCCTCAAAACTATCTCGTAGTTAAGATAAAGTGGCTAGCATTGGCTTTGCCCATTCAAAATTCACATGACGGCTGGCACATACTGTCTGAAGCAGAACCTCGGGTGCTGCAATGATATGAAGTAAACTTCTTCTATTCGCAGGACTTACTTTGCCCATCTCCCAGTCAGCTGTAGAATGTACTCGTGTTCAAATCAATTCGGACCTTCAAAACATCTTTTTGTATGGCGAAAACTTTAAACATCCGGTTAGGTAAGCATGTGTATAATAATGCAAGCCGACGTAAAGAATCGCAAAGGCCACAAACTATTATATTTTCCAAAGAATAGAAGGAACCGGCGAAACATTCTTGTAACAGCATCGTCAGTGGCTTAGTTGTCTAAATGCGCGTTTTGTTCGGAAGCATGAATCTTAATTAAACTTTGTGCAAACAGTTCAGCAAGAAGATTTAATGGAAGTGAATTTAGTATTACCTACTTACTTACTTACTTAAGGTGACATTACAGTATGGGGTAAACCTATGCCTAAAAACAACAAGGGTCTCCAGCCAGCTCGATCTTTAGCCAACTGCCTCCAGCTTGATATGCTTAGTTGGTTGAGGTTCCCTTACACTTGCGTGCGCCACCTCCGGTCTTTCTCCAATGCACTGTCATTCGCAGGCGAATTCTAAAATTTTTCGGACCAGAGTATTGGTTTTCATCCGCTGTACATGACGCAGCACCTCAGTTGTTGGACTTTCACTTTTGTAGCTAAGTCGGAGTCGTTGTTTAGCCTGCACGTCGTTGTACGAATGTCTCCTCCTCCACTCACAGTCTATGCAGACGGGACCGAAAATTACCTGAAGAATTTTCCTCTCAAAGCATTCAGAGCAAAGCAGTCTCATCCATGACTCAGCGTCATAGATCAAGACTTGAGAGAGGGCTTTGCTAGTTAATTGCCTTCTTAGCCCAAAGAAGCAGAAATTGGCAAGAGTTATTCTTTGTTTGACCTTCGCGCTAGTGTCGTTGATAGCGAATCCAAGGAAGACAAAGTCATTAAATACTTCAAATTTATATTTGCCGAGGGTGATGTTGTATCCGAGACGTCGGTTTTCGATGTCCTTTGTGGTTTACAGAATATACTTGGTCTGCATCTCGATGACCGTTAAACCCACTTTTACCGCTTTCGTATCCATACTCGCGAAAGCGCAACTAACATCACGCTGCTTTCAAACGATTATGTCAATATCATCAGCGTATCCGAGTAATTGAACGGACTTTTGAAAGATTGTGCCTCTAGTGTTGATGGGTGAGTTTTGCACTAGTCTTTCAAGAATTGTGTTGAAGAAATCGCATGACAGTGCGTCGGCTTGTCTAAATCCTTTTTAATATCAAAGGTCTCTATAAATATGGAACAGCATGCATACTGTATTGTCATCCTGCACCATCAGAGGCAAGTTTGACAGTTTGTCGAAACTAAACTTTGCTCTGTATGCTCAATATAGGTACTGTCAAATATTTTCTTAGATCTTTCATGGCTTAAAGCCACACTGATTCCGACGTTCAGACTGATGTCTTAGTAATGATGTCTCAGTTGCAGTTCCGAAGGTTTCCTTTCTTGACGATCGGACAAACAACGTTAAGATTCCATTCATCGAGCATACTTTTGTCCGACCATATTTTACAAATTAGTTGGTGTATGCCGTTTTGAAAATCTCCGTAGTCAGGCAATCCGCTCTAGCAGTTTTGTTGTACTTAAACTTAGATATGCCTATCCTCACTTCATCTGGGTCGGATGGACGGTTCGTTCTGCTTATCAGCGGTTGTCATCGCCATTATAAAGTGTACAAATGCTGCGCGCTCTTCTCATAGTCCTTCTTTTTCCTCCTGAAAAGCTTATGTTCGTCTCTCCTCTTCCGATCATAGAGCTCGTGAGCAGCTCTAGTCCGCCTCGGTAGCGCCTCTTTGTATTCCTCAGGTGCTTGCCGGCACTCGTCATCAAACCAGGGGTTTGTGAATGTGAAACTCACATTCACTTGTCTTCGATTATTGAGGCAACATTGGACCCCTTAAGATATTAAGGGAAACTCGATCGAAAAAGGATTTGGCGACCGTTTGCAATTGCACCTGTCCGATGTAAACTTCCAAACAGTTTTAGCTTATCTTTGCGATGTCCAGGATATCTCCAACCTTACTTTGGATACAATAAGGTAATAGTCCAATTCGATTTTGGCCCCTCGGAACGTTCAGACTAATTAGAACAATGTGGTCAATAGATCGCAAAGGCTATTAACTTGAATCCATTATAGAAGGTGGTGTCGTGTAGGCTATACCTTCCAACAGTGCCACAAAAGATGTCCTCTCTTCCTAGGTTTACATTAACAACAACCAACCCACATCCAAATAAACGCTGTCGATAATAATCGCCGTAGTAAATGACGCAGTCTTTTATCCTTTCTGTTCAGTACATTCATCATTCATCATCCGCTTCGCAGCAGTCCAGAGCGTTCGTTAGTTGTTTGGCTGCACGTGGCCTATTAAGGGACCTAAAATTTCACGTAAATATCCAAAGTTCGTTATCCTTATTTCGTTTGAAGGGATTGTCAAAAGTAGATTCCCTATTCGAGGTTTCTTGTTTGCTTCGTAATTGTGGATTGTTCTTTCATGGACGGACGTCTACCCCGATGGCTTAACTCCCAAACTGTAGGGAAAGTACCATTATAGATACCCATAGGACGAGGTATACCGAAGCGAGTTACCCGTTCGAGGATGTGAGGGCTGCCGTTTGTCCATCAAGAGCTTATGGACCATCATATCTTTTAAAAAACCTTAATTTACCCTTGGAAGTCCTTATCCTTACCGGCCTGACTTACAAATATATCGGAATAGCCCGGGATTTTACTTCACTGTTGATTCCATCTGGGAAATTCATCTGCTGTCCCGTTTATAGCGTTGCTATAAGTCTGACAAGTCGAGTCCGGTTAAACAGTAACTAGTGCTCGATGAATACCACTTGGAGGTGGACATGGTCCATTTTTTTGTCTCCTTATGAGAATAACGTTTAAACCTTAATAATTTATTTGCCCTCTTCAAACTTAACTCTTCTCGGTCGTGTAATAATATGAACTTCGTGGAACAATCAGAAAATCTTAAACTTTCCCATCCTTTACGAACGAAATTTAGCTGCTTTGATCCTTGAACCCATTATCCTCTTTGAAACGTTTTGACATTTCCAAACGACTTATCTATGCAAATTAGATTTTCGGATATCAAAATTTTACATAACATGGTTATCCTCTCGAAATGCTATCTAAATCTATACAAGTCCTCCCTGGATGATATTCTTTAATGAAATCACCAAAAGACTGCTTAGTTCATTAACTGTGGAATCTCTCCTTAGAAAATGTCGACATGTGCCAAAAACAGGTGTAGCACCAGCAGGAAAAATACTCCCTTTTCGCAGTTCCACTTGAGTGGAATTTTGAAAAAGTTCTACGAACTTTTAGACATGAACTCTGGGTTGTAAAGCAAACCACCATTCCCTACACTCGTATCTCACGTTCAATGCATCTGGCTTAAACACACAGCTGCAAAGATAGAAAACCCGGTCGAGTTAAAAGCTTCGTCATCCTTTATTTAACGTTGCATGTTAGAGATATTCTTAAGCTCACTTTTTTTTTTTTTTTAATTTCTCCTTGTTTATGCAAAACCAGCAGCCACTGGAAAAGTACTTCAATCCACTGTATCCGTAAGTTGTTTTCTGTGAATAATTAAGAGTTCTTCAAAAAAAAAAAAAAAAACGTTTTACAGAAAAGGAAAAATAAAAGATTAAGCAACCTAAGCGGGTTATGAGAAATTTATTCCAATATGCACTAGCAGACGGGATCATTTTAACCCACCCAGCCTGCGTTTCAAGCCCATGAGTAACGTGCGTGTGATTACGAGTATTTTATTAAAAAAAAAAAGCCGAACCCTTTGTGAGGTTACGACTTGTCTGAAATTGGTTACGACTGTGGAAAAATATCGTAGCTCATCAAAATGAATTACGAATGCGAATCCTGCGAAATTTAGATAGAAATATCATCAGACAGATGCGGGCTGTTTTCTACTTCTTTCTGTCCTTGTAGCTCATTATAACGATACCGAACAAGACCCTAACAAAGCCAGAAGTAATCAAATGGAGTGAATTGGTTTTTTTCTTGTAAGCGCTTGTAGGTACATACTCGTAGATACATTAATATCCGTAGAAATGCTCATTGATTCCAGTGTATTGTAAAAGGAATCCAATTAGGAGTCTCCATCCTTTACCACAAATCGGTGCCTCCACTTTTGGTTTAGCTAATAGGGGGTGGCTGCATCCACAGTCCCAAAAAAGAGCGGCAACCGTAATGTTTATAACACACGAGCATACGAGTAAATTGTTAGTATTTCATTAAACATTCAAATTTGTTCTTTTTCCAGAAAAAAAAAAGTATCTCAAAGGATTTAAATGCCATCACCGAGACTCTGAGGCCATGGGTGCTACCAAAATTACGCTATGATGTTCGGGTTGCCATTTATAGCCTACAATCCATTTTGTACAATATTTTTGCCACAAAACAAAGAAGAGTTGAGAGGGGTGCAAATCAGATTCATAAAAAAGCACAATTTATTCTTAGTCAACCTTGAAAGGATCTGATTACAATGAAATCTTTGCCTTGCATCTTTGGATACATACATATGTACGAGTATGTACGTATGAATAGATTTTTTTTTTTTTTTTTGTGGTGTCGTAGTCTAGTAGGGGTTTTTATTGGTTCACGTTAAGGGGGGTTTCAAGTCGCCTTTCTGAACGTAGTTGAAAGCATTTAAGGAAAATGAGTCGTACAATGAATGCTACTTAGTGATGTTTGCTTTCTTGTTTTCATATTTTGGAAATCAATCAAGTGACAGGAATTTTGTTATCCATTCACCGATCTTCTGAGAAATGGTCTGCGAATTGACATGAAACCGTTTAATCACCTTAACAGCAATGACGCAGAGTAATCATGGATGTAAGAAATGAACTAAAAAGGATTTTTGAGAAAGCGGTGCATAATGGAATTTGAGAATGATATTCAAGATCAAACATGTGTGTCTAGCTATGTGGAGTACGCTTCAGGCGGATTTGTGTAACATTTCTGTATTGTTCCCTTAAATTGAAAATATACAAATATATGAGTGCGTTGTTTGTGTCCCAATGTCAGTTCCTCATACAAAAGTTGCAGATGTGCATATTTCCATTCATTCGTAAATCGGAAATCGTAATCCGTACACAGCATCTCCCGTATCTTCGTGTTGCGCATCCAAATATGATACTAAGCTGACTCTGCAGCTTTGGGGGAACCTGGACCTCAACTAAGAGGCCCCTCATGTTAGCCCGGTCTTTACTTAACTGCGTCCTGTTATCTACTCCAAATCGGCTGAGGTCCTCCTCTACTGTGTTGCCCTTCGGGGTTAGATTCAACAGTGTTTATTCGCTCTACATATCCTAGCTACCTCTGACGACTGATGCGCAGTTTTCTGGCTAAATCGATGTCGCTGTACACTTTGTACAGTTCGTCGTCCAAAGCCCATCGACAAAAACGAAGCGGCTGATATCTTTATTTATAAAGTACTTGCTCATCGCCATAAAGTAGGACTGAGATAATCAAGGTCTTATATAGAATCTCCTTAGTTTTGCGAGATAGGGCCTTGCTACTCAACTGCCTTCTTAGCTCAAAGAAAAAGCGATTAGCTGCGGCGTGTTGGCAGAATTCAAAGTCAACTATGGTAGAAAAAGTCCCTTACAACCTCAATATTATAGCTGTCGATTGTGACGTTCTGTCCAATTCGTCGATATTGTGTGTCGTTTCTTGTTGACAGCATATAGTTTGGTATGTAACCGCACTAATAGGGACCAATCAATTTGTTGACGAAGCGTTTCAGACGTTCACACGTTCATATGGCAGATAAGATCTTGTGTGGAGGTCTTATTTTTTGTGAATGGGGAGAGCGAAACTGATCTGAGCAATGTGTTGGTGTTTGCTCTCCACAAAGTCATTTCTAGCAGCTTCAGGTCCAGTTGCTTTGTTAGATTTCAGCTTAGATATTGCTATCTTCACTTCATTTTGGTCAGATGGACGGAAGTTTTGGCTATTATCGTCTAAGTTGAATGGTCTTTTGTGCGGAAATATTCTCAGCACTGAATATAACTCTACTACAAGGTTTCCTTCTGCATCTCAACAGGCTTCTGTTTTGCTTTTTGTTTGTTGGTAGATTAGATTAAATTAATCGGGGTATGGGACCATCTACCCTTAACACTCTGGCCGGTTTTGGCTTATTGTGAAGTTAGAGCTCACTCATAATCCGAGAAATTTCAATAAACTCTTCTTGTCTTGTGCTATTCTATATGACTAAACGTTGTTTTTTGACTGTGCAATGATCTGTTAGGAATCAAGATACTGCGTGTAACTACCTTTTGATTGTTATCTTCATTTTCTATCCTGTAACAGAATGCCTTGGTTATTAGCCAGCTATTTATGTAGCTTTTTATGGAGTTATTTGTCTGCTCTTTCATTACTATCTTAACCGCTGTGACCTGGTACCCATATAAAATGGACTTTATCGGTGCTGGCTAGCGGCTGAAAGAATATAAATGTTCTTCTTGGTAGAAGATCTGTTTTAACTGTATCTAATGAAAGGCTAGTTTCTCCGTACTTGCCTGCGTCAACTTCTTCGTGAATTCGTCGGTTTACCACATCAGTCTTACCTGTTATTTCTGGAGCACAACCTCTCAATATTTTCGAACGCTCTTTTTTCTTCTTCTGGAGAAGTCGATGTTCTTCCCACCTCTTCTCTTTCGAAACTTGTCTGCAACAAGTGCTGGCTGCTCAGAAGGTTCGGTCATCTAGAATACTGAAGACATGTCTTCCGTCGATGTAATCAATTTGATTTAGCATTTCATGATTCCGAGACCGCTTCTGTACACTGTACTCGTATATTGAGATGAGGAAGCATGTGCTTGCTATAGCCATATTTCGTTCCAACACAAAACCCGTAAACCCAACTCCTCCAGACGTGTAGTCGTGTGTTGTTATGTTGTATCTTACCAACCTATACGATTTAAACGTCATCCTTAGGACATTGCTCATGTTTCTTGTCGAGGAGCTCGCAGAAAACAATTCTTTTGTGTCGGAACAGAGCACTCAGACAAAGAACTAGTCCATTGTACTCTTTGTAAAGTTCCTTTTAATAAGATCTTTCAGTCTTACTCATCTTAAGCGCTTCAGTGATAAGTACAGTACCAGCATCTACCACCCCAGCGAGCGTAGATCGAACATTAACAGAAATAGTGCTATGCGGTGTGATCATCACTTCCATAGCAAGCATCGCAGGATGTTGTGTCACTTATGCCCAGCACAGATGAGCTTGGAAGAAAGATGCAGGCTTTCCTAACGTGAAGTGAAATCTAACGTTGCCGTCCTCCAGAAAGACCACATCCATGATGTCATCAAAGCTCCAGTCGAACACGTTTAGGGCTGCCTGTGCTTTAAAGCAGATAGTCGCTAGACACGATTCAATAGACAGTACAGTTACATCATCCGTGTATGCTTGTGCATAGATGTGAGTTGACCAACATGTACCAAAGAAATGGAGACAGAACGGCGCATTATAGGTAACCAGTTTTTACACCTGCCACCGCATATTGGTCGCAGCCAGCATCCACTCAATCACTCAATCTCCTAGTGATTTGTCTGCGCCGTCTTGTTTAGCCGAGTTACACATGCCAGCAAAAGTTGCCTTGTCGAAAGCACGCTCAACGTCCATGGAAATGCCCAAGTCGTATTCATTCTTGTCGAGTGCGTCTTTAATTCTGCCTATCAGATTCTGAAGCGTAGGCGTTTTGCATCTCCGACGAGGATGCAATCGCAAGGCGGTTTTGAGTTCATAGATCTTGACCACTCTTTCGATGCTTTTCACTATGAAGGAGGTCAGACTTATAGGTCTCAAACTCCCTTCTGATTTTTGGTATAAAGGCCACTCTCACTGTTTGCCAGATATTCGGTATGTATGCCAGTGGCAGGTTTGCGGGGAAAATTCTCTTCAAAGGTGCCAGCAACTGGTCTATAACTGGGTAAATACCATCGGTGCCAGGTGACTTTAAGCCATCAAAGGAAGCAAAGCATGTTTGATGGCCTCATCCATCACCACAACCGATGATATATAGTATACCAGCTGCGATAGTTTCGATCTTTTCGAAAAAAGTTTTGTAAGAGGCGCTCTTCGAAGTCCGAATAAGACTCTTAAAGTCTTTTTGCTTTGATCTGTAAAGACTCTAATCTTCCTCCAAATTAGTCTTAAGTGATCTGTTTAGAAAGTTTTCTGGATTCTTTACGAAGACGCTGCGGGTCTGCATTCCACCGAAGAATGGGTGATCGGCAGGATTGCTTATTAGCTGGACATGCCATTTCGAAACACTTAGTGAGGGTGCCATTCATGTTCAGAACAGCTTCCTCAAACTTTTGTTTTGTCCTGAGCTTAGCGGAGCACTATTGTACTTAGTACGAGCTCCTCTATAAATCGTGACCAGTGTCAACATGGTCGAGACCTCGCATTTAATTCTGAATGCGATGTATCTATGGTCTGACATGGAGATCTCCGAACGTACTTTCTAGCCAGTAATCTCCCTAGCATACCTGTTGAATAAAGTTAAGTCTTTATCCAGCCAATTGTTGACTGCCAGGTCAAACGGTAGTATGAAATTCAGGATATGATTACATCTCACGTTGCATTTGCTACTGCCCCAAAATTATTCTGAATCACAATATTCAATTAATTCTATTACCGGCTCCGGTGGTGGCGTTAGTAGCGAATCATAGGCAAAATAAGCAGAAGCAATGACGAATTTGTGCCATTATCCGTTTGCTTTGTAGCTAACGTCTGCAGCAACCAAATCTTGATTACAAAATTGTCTTACCGATCGCTCGTCATAAACTGGTGTGAAACCCCTTAAACATCCGAAACCACAGATGCGTTTATTCCACACCCATGGTTAATGTATGGATATTATGTGGGGTTTTGTATTAAATACGGAAAGTCCTCTACATAGCGATGTAGTAGCAGACTTGGAATGTTGAAGGTTGGTTTGGTTACACAGAATAGGTGTGTACTGGGGTGGTCGTCTTCTATTTGCACTCATTTAGAAACAAAGTGGAAATTAACCCTTCCTATGTGCAGATAGGGACGTGAGTCATACCTAGACTTAATGGTCTCGACAGAAACTTTGTCTAAGCCACAACCAAAGAAGAGCCGTCTTTGTATTCCCGATTTATTCTTTCCCTATTAGAGTAGGTTTCCACATTTCAATGTCAATACCAGGCTTCTGGGTATGAAGTTGCATCAGAACATCTCCCGTTTCTCTGAGTTGCAGGTCCGGTTTCGTCCCCTTTAGTGTTTCGGGGGTTTTTTTTTTTTTGAGGGGTCTTTTCCAGATTTGGTTTCAGTTGGATTTTCTCAGCGGAAATCTTGTCGCTTAGGCTGACTTCCGTCGATCAGGGCTACAACTTTGGCTGATGGTAGCACTGGCCTCGTCCAAACGTCGCCTGCGTGTAAAACCACCTCTGGTTTTATTTTTGGCAATAGGTTTGACCGCTTCATGGGATTTGCTTCTACCGGAGTTGCAGCCTTTGCTGATTGCAGGACTGGTTTCATCCAGGTTTCGTGCATGGATGAAGCATTCTTTGCACTTAATGCAAATTTTATACAAGCTGCCCTTTGCATGTTTTATATCAAGTCTTTGCTAGTCTTCCTTTCAAGTACAAGTCAAAGGGCTATACTTTGCTATAAGTAAAGTAAACATTGGTCTAAAAACTTTCGTTACACCAAGTGCTTGACTTTGGATTGTGTGCCCTATTTTGATTCTTTTTTCTTGAGCTTTTTTCATTTAAAGTTAGACATTTCCTTTCCACTTCAGTAATATGTACATATGTTTAGAGTGAGCTCTACATAGACAAAGACAAAGTCTTCGATACCAAGTTCTTGAAGAGAAATGATGTTTGGCGAAATCAGTGCTCTTGAAAGCCGATTTCGTTTAGAAAATGCTAAGGAGTTACTATATTTAGTACGTTAAGAATGCATAGCAGAATTTCTCCGAGGTTTTAAAAAAACAATCTGTGATTGTGCAGGGAAAGTATTATTGGTTTCTACTGCCTTGTGTGATTCGAAACTTGCAAAATGCCCATTAAGTTAGTTAGTATCTCTTCCATGTATCCAGTATTGCTTTTCAATGTTCTACCAAATTTCTTGCTTACTGCTTTTCTCCTCTTAGCCAAGCATAGTGCTTTCGGAAGCAGCCGCAACATGAGAAACTTTCAAGCATGGTTCAAGACACTTAAGAGCAGAGTTTTGAAAAACAAATGCGCGTAGAGAATTGTAGAAAGTGACGCAACAATTTAGTTATCTTTCTTCCGGATTTTCGAATTGGAAATCCTAGTCCATAAAAATTTGAAATCCCATTACCATGATAGCACTTCTATCGAACTTGTAAGAGTAACTTACAAAACGTATTTCTTTAGAAAATGAAACTGGGAAAACTAAGTTAGTTTCTATTGGGTATATATTTTAATTCGTGCGTTTTTTTTTTCAAAATTTGAACGTTTATTTAAGAAAAACATGTACAATAGTACTATTCAAAGTATTGCCCATCTGAAGCTATGACTTTTTCTCATCTTTCTGGCAATTTGTGGATACCATCCCAAAAGAACTGTGCCGGCTTGGCAGCCAAGAATGAATCAAGCCAATTTTTGATATTCTGCTCTGAATTTTTTTTTTTTTTTTCATGGGAAGGTGAGAAGTCTTCATAGACACTATAGGCCCTATTTTGGAATGTCTGTAATACATTAATATTACTATTTTTAGTACAACCCCAAAGTTGTTCACCATATGTCCAGATCGGTTTTAGCACTTGCTTGTATAACAGCAGTTTGTTCTCTAAGCTAAGCTTGGAATACTTTCAAGCTCTTCACGTTTTTTCTTGATGTGTGCTCTCCATTTTAGCTTAGCGTCGAGTGTCATACCGAGAATTCGCGTAAGGAATTCGTACTGAGTTGATAAACACCGGTGGATTCTCAATTTTCTTGAGAGTGAAGTTCCTAGCAAATATAGCAGAGGGCCAAGTACACTTCCTTGCGGCACCCCCGCCTTTATTGTCTTAAAAGTGGAATATTCGTTTCCGTGTCTCACACGGAAGAACCGGTCTTCTAGGTATGAACATAAAATATAAGACAATTGCTTGTCGGAGTTTATATTTTAGGCCTTCGTGCCATACCTTATCAACGGCTTGCGAAACGTCAAGGAATGCGCTTGAACAGACTAACTTACACTCGATTGCTCGTTCAATTACATCGGTTATTCCATGCACTTGGTCAACCGTAGAGTGTTGGCTTCTAAAGCCAAATTGATGATCAGGCAAGAGGGAATTTGTGTCTGTAATTGGTTTAAGACGATTAAGAAGGATTCGCTCGAAGACCTTCGATGTAATCAGGAGAAGCGATATTGGTCTATATGACTTGACTTCAGTCAGCGGTTTACCGGGTTTCGGAACCATAATAACTTCGGCTACATTCCACTGGTGCGGTACATGCTCTAATCTAATGCTGGCATTTATAAGATAGAGCAGCTTTAGCAAACCTATTTTCGGCAACGCTTTAAGTATCTCTGCCGTTATTAAGTTAAATCCCGAGGCTTTATTGGGCTTAAGCGTGTCAAACATTAGCTTTTTTCTTATCTTCTTTCGCCCAGTCATCCTGGTTTCTTCTTATTGGCGCCACGTGTATTTTGGGCTTTCGAACACTTTTAACGGCTCTCCATATGGAGTAGTCGGTATCCTTTGTCGCTGTGAGTCTTTCAAGGTAGTTATTAATACCTTGATTATTGAAGTCCTTGATCGATTTTTTCAATAAGTTGCAGAGCCTATAAGGACGTTTTATCTTGTGGTGCCCGTGTTCATGCCACTTTTTCCGCGCTCTTCCTTTCTTCCTTGTCATTTCTCTGATTTCCGGTTGGTATCTTATGCCGAATTTGGGAACTTTGTCCGATTCGCGGGGAGTGCTTTTCCAGGCCGCTTGCTGTATGACTTCAACAAAACGTTCAACTTCTTTTTCAAGTTGATACGGCGTTCTTAGTGCTACTTTCAACTCTGTATTATCTACAACGTCTATTCGGAAATCTTCCCAGTGAGTTTTGCTGTTAGTTAATCTGGTTGTTTTCTTAACCAAGGATTCGCACAGCGAGAGGATAACTGGAGAATGATCGGAGGAAAGATCGAAGCCCTCTTCAACTTGCGGAGTAACTAGCGTTTACTCCTTTTACAATAAAGAAGCCTATTAGATCGGCTGTTTTGGCGACATCCGAGGGCTAGTATTTCGGCTTGCCTGTTGAGTAAAAATAGCAAAAACATTCCATACCAGTCCTGTAAAGAGTTTTGCCTTTTTGAGAGATACATCTTGAGCCCCAAAAGGTGTGCTTCGCGTTAAAGTCGCCACCAATAATGAAGATTTTTCCAAGAGAGTTGAATAGGTCAATAAATTCGTGTTTTTCTATTTTGCAGCGCGATTGGCAATAGATTGAAGGTATACTAAAAGAGTAATTTTTATTTTTAGCACTCACCACGGTCATTTGAAATTTGTCAAGTTCAATTATTGCTTCTAAAGTATGTTCAATGCAGTCTCTTATGAATAGGGATGATCCGGGATCATCCCGATGGATGATGAGCGTGGTAGTCGCAGTAACGCAGCCAGGTGAGATTCAGAAATTAAACATATGTCAATTACTTTCTCCTGCATGAGAATATAGCCTTTTCTATAGCCCGTTGGCATTCCACGCAAGTATATTGAGCTTCTTTGCCATAACTAGTTGCAGATATTGGCTTCCAACTTAAGAAGCCGTTCGACTATTATCTTATTTATTTTAGTCTGTTCTTCTAGTCTCTCGAGAATTACTGAGAACACATTTGAGGCAGGATCCGGTGATGTAAAGTTAGTCATCTTTACTCGCGCCGCTATTTGCGTTGTTGTTATTGGTGATTTTAGCGTTTGACACCATTACCTTCTTTAAAGGCTTTGGAGTAGGACCGCTTTATTATTTCTCATTCTAGCTGTCCCTGCGTTTTTCAAAGGCTTCGTTTTTGATTGATCTCGTAGCTTTTGCAACTCCTTCGCAACTTCGCAGCCTCGATAATTAGCTGGAAGTTTTCCCTTGCAGTTAATGCATATCGCTGGGGACTCTATCGCGGCATTTCACTCTCGAGTTAGATGTTTGCCTGCGCATTTTACACATCGAGATTCCTTCTGGCAGTAGGCATGAGTATGGCTGAATCCCTGACAACGTGTACATTGGGGAATCAGCCTAGAGTTTTTCCGCGGAGGTTTAATTTTGACAACAAGTCCTAAAATTGAATTTATGGCATAAATTCTTTATAGGTTTCGTTTTTGTCGACAGTTAGCCTAAAGAGGGGAAGACCGCGTCCTGGGGTCGTCCTCTCACCTTCAACATTGCGCTGTTTTTGCGCAAGTATATTAACTGCGTCGATTATCTTAAAGTCTTTATTTTTAAAGTCATTTACGATGTTTTCTTTAAGGCAAGAAGCATGCAATACTCTAGCTACAACGCGTATGGGTCTTTCCGTTTTATTTTCGTACGCATGCCATTGAATCTTCTCGGCAGATTCTGTTCTGATGTGAACCGTATTTCAGTGAGGGCGTTCTGCATCGACAGGAACAAATGGTAGTCAGAAGGGGCAAGGTATGGGCTATAAGACGGATGGGGTAACACTTCCTATCCACTGTTTTCCAAATAGTTCCTAACCGTAATAGCAACGTGGGCCGAGCGTTGTCATGATGGAAAATTATTGAATCGTGTCAGGTCGCATATTCCGGGCGTTTTTCGGCTACTGCTCTCTTTAAACGGATTAATTGTGTTCGGTAGCCTTGCCCATTGATGGGTTCACCCGGTTTTAGCAGCTCATAATACAGCACACCCATCTGATCCCACCAAATACAGAGCATTACCTTCGTGCCATGGATATTAAGCTTTGCCGTTGATTTGGCTGGTTGGCCGGGTTTCACATATGATTTTTTGCGCTTGAGGTTGCCGTAATGGATCCATTTTTCATCACCGGTAACAATCCGATGCAAAAATGACTTCCTTTTGTGGCGTTCCAGCAGCATTTCGGACATGCAAAACCGCCTTTCGACGTCTCTCGGCTTGAGTTCATGTGGAACCCAATTTTCTTGCTTTTGAATATATCCAGCTGCTTTTAAACGTTTTGAAATGGCTGTTTGAGTGACACCCAAGCATTCTGCGAGCTCTTCTTGTTTTTGGCAACAATCTTCATAGAGTAATGCTTCTAGGTCTTCATCTTCAAACTTTTTTGGCTGCCCAGGACGTTCATCGTCTTCCAAGCCAAAATCACCACTTTTAAATCGTGCAAACCACTTTTGGCATGTTCACAATAAACTTCCACGAAAATACGATCACTTTCGGCGGCAGTTTTCTTCATGAAGAAGAACTCCCCGCAAAAACACCTT
The DNA here is from genome assembly GCA_907269105.1 of Volucella inanis. Lineage (NCBI taxonomy): Eukaryota > Metazoa > Arthropoda > Insecta > Diptera > Syrphidae > Volucella > Volucella inanis. Next base: position 275,983,650 of record OU026153.1, on the reverse strand, counting down.
CTCAGGCACAAAGTTCGACATATTTGAGTGAAAAAAAAATTATTGCTTCAAATAAATGACATATACTGAAATGACGTATAATGAAAGTAGCTTTTCAACGCATGTTCCAATGGAATAATAACAACGAATGAATGAATAATATAAGTTACGCCATCTCTTAGCAAACCGCACAATTAGTCACATAAAATTTATTCAAACTTCCGCATTCCTCGATGCATGCATTGCACAGAATGATTTTGAGTCGATACTAAGTTGTTCGTGTGCTTGGTTTACTAAGTGAGTTGAGCCTTAACCAAGTAGCCTCACCATGCAGCTCTACATAGCACAGTCGTTTAAGGTAATTCTGCAATTGCGCACACAATTGATTCTCGGTTCCAGGAGAACTACAACCCAGTGAATGGATTTACTTGACTAGGTCGCAGTACAGACCACTTCTTCCTTCATCAAGTATGCAAAGCGAATTGAAGATCATTCGAAGAATTTTTCTCTCAAAGCAACCTATGTCGTCATTACCCACACTTGACAAAGTCCTTGCATTCGATTAAACTATCATTTAACACACTTTACTGGCTCCACGAAAGCGTTTCACAGTCTAGGTAATTGATTCATGAGAACAATGGCTGGAAAATATGTTAAATGATTTTTAATCGCACACCCATTTCTATGTCTTGTCAATCGACAAGGTCGACGAAACGAATATTCTGCTAAGTTGAACTGCCGAGAAACGTGACGCCAACTCTGGTGGGGTAAAGTAATTTTCCCATAGTACAGATGGGCACGAATCCGATACCAGTAAACCAGCTTAGTCCTATGTTGCACTTTGAATCACCATCAGATAATTTAAAACCTAAAAAAGCGGTTTCCCAGCCAAAGAATAGTTAATACCAGTTCCCACAAAGAGACAGAAATACGTACACCTGCTAGTTTAGGTATATTTATGTCTAACTTAACTTGTGTATTGCTCATGGCTTACAATATTTATGCTCGAGTGCAGGTTTTATTCATGAGCCAACTCAGAGTTCTGTAACCTACCGCGAACTCTGGTTTAAAAAAGTTTTTCAAACTCTCTGATGATAATGATGATGATGGTAATTTTTTAGTTTTTTTTTTATTTTTTGTGCGCACTCGAATAATAATTATTTTGTTGCAAAATAATTCATTGTCCAGTCAAGGTGTTATGCTGGTTTGATGTTTTCATGACGCACATACTTATGAAGATGTTAATTCAAATTGGCAAATACGGATAAGAAAATGTGAATGATGTAACTTAATAGATTTCGAGATTATCGTTCCTTCTTTGCTAATTATTTTCATTTGATTTTCATCAATGCCAAGACTGATTTTGGATTTTGTAATTCATGGAGTGTATTCATTACAGTATTCAAGATCCGCGGTGCTCGACCAACTTGCTCTTTCTTTATCCCTTACTTTCCATAATTAATCTTAAAAATAAAAATAATCCCCGATCCAATCCTTCCACTTCTTCCACTTACAGCCATGACAGTCGTCATATATATTTGTGCCTCATTTGAAAGATCGCCGCATTTATGAAATTTTACGGCTCTACCTTGCTTATTTGCACGATAAACCCCACTCCGTTTGTGTCGACGGCACAACCGAAACTAATAATTTGGTTCAATATTAACTCTAAACGCTTTTCCTACTTACAAAGGACACGTTCAAATGTTGGAAACTGTCTGTCTATTAATCTACCAACAATATGTAAATTTTGTTTCTGAAAAGATGGATTTACAAGATAACCCTATGACCGGGGTGTGTTACTAGCAATCCATAACCGTTCTCACACAACTCCTGTTGTCATTTTTCGTCCTGACAGTTTTATGTTAGTACGACTATGTGTCAACATTACGCTCCTCAAACGCTGCCTCAACGTACTTTGTGGTTTCAATCGCGCCTCCCAACCACCACGCGGTGGATTTTTTGACTGATGTTGCATGAAGAGAGTATTATTCTTGTAAGTGATTTCAACCTTTCTCACCTAAAATGGTCGCCTTCCAATGATTCGTCTCACTTAATTCGTCCTATGAAACAGAACTCCTGATGGTGAACTATCTAACTAGCATATCAGATTAGTGGAATACCTAATACAAAAAATCGAAAACTCGACCTTGTTCTCACATCAGATTCCGACAACTGTGTCGTTTATATAGGGTTTTCCAATAGGGACTTGAAAACTTTGAATTTAATTTGTGAACGCACTCTTTCACTAATCATCCAACTGTCACTGTCAATTTATTCAGTAAACTCAACATTTTCATCACGGTAAAGTACACTAACGAGCATCGTCTGCAAATTATAAAAATTTTCTACAGATATTCGGAGTCGCAAAATCATCTTCAGTGACGAAGCTCATTTTTGGCTCAATGGGTTCGTTAATAAGCAAAATATGCGTTATTGGTCGGGTGAAAACTCACATGTGCTTCATGAATCACCACTTCATCCACAAAAAATAACTGTGTGGTGAGGTTTGCATGCCGGCGGCTTTGTAGGGCCCAATTTTTTTTCATCGACAGCGTTATCGCGCCATGATCACCGATTATTTTTGACCCGAATTGGAAGATATGGACTTGGACGACATGTGGTTTCAACAGGATGGTGCCACAAGCCACAAAGCACACTCTACAATCGATTTATTGAAGAGTAAGTATGGTGAGCGTGTTATCGCAAGGCATGGGCCAGTCAATTGGCCGCCTTGTTCGTGCGATTTAACGCCGCACACTGTGGGGCTACGTTAAGTCATTGGTTTATGGCAACACGCCGACAACGTTGGAAGAGCTCAGACTCAACATTGAACGCGAAATATCAGCCGTTTCGGCCGAAATGTGTACAACGTACGTGCCCGCAATGGCCATATGAATGAAGTCGAGTTCCATTCATAAATGTTTTGATTGTATAATATATGTTCAAGCCAATAATAAAGTTTTTGAAATATCTCAAATGGTTTGCCTTTTATTTAAAAAAAAAAAAATTGTCAAGTCGTTATTAGAAAACCCTATAAAAGCAATCATTTTCATTCGGCCGTTATCAGTTATAACATATACTCATATGGAAACGGCAACACGCGGAAAAGTAATTTTCATTTAACTTTTAAAGAACCGATTTCATCAAACTTGAAAGTCTCATAAACAACAATAATTTTGACTTTATTGCTGAGATAAAACACATTGATCTTGTCCTATCAACTTGTTTTACTTTATTTCCTCCTGATTTGCCCAATCGGTTATATATTCCTTAAAAAAGGACTGCTCATCATCTCTTCTTTGGTATCACAAGGATTTGAGCTCTGTCCGTAACAGCAGAAACAAGTTCTTAATAAGTCGATCTAATTTCGACTACAGTAACCACCAATTTGTATAATTTTTCTAATCTTTGTTAGTCTCTTAACCTTGACCATTTCTTTCGCACGTACTTTAGCTTAAAAGTGGACCCTTAACATAGACGGCTATCCTTCAACTCTTAAATTTTTCAGTGGATCTTCTGCAAACCCAAAAACTATTGCAAATTTCTTTGCTTGTCGTTTTATCAAATCCTTTTCAAAGCAAATAACTGAGCCCGATCCTAGTTACTTTAGCTATACGTGAAACTTCTTTCATTTATCTCGTTAAATAAAACAACATCTTTAGTACCAGAAAACATAACAAAATTGAATGACCCTTATAACATAACTAAAGAATGTGCAAACAATCTCGGTTCTTTCCTTGATGCCGTATATATTGTAACTTGTCTGTTTCAACAGGTACTTTTGCTTTGCTCAGTAGGGAATCCTATATCATCCCTATCCATAAAAAATGGATGTAAGACTTAATAATTACAGACCCATAGCAAAGGTCTTTTGCATACCCAAACTTTTCGAAAAGATAGTCTGTCGAGAATTGCTCATGAACTGTAGAAGAAAGAGTTAAATCCTATTTATAAGACCAAGAATACAGAGTCATTTTCAGATCCTGAATATCCGACCTCATTAAAGAAATATCTTGTGTCCCTCAGGTTAGTCATCTTGGACCACTCATCTTTATCCAAACGATTAACGATATAGATCTCGTTTCAACAAATTCTACTTTCACTTATGAAAGTATGAAACTTTTTAGAGCGTAATGTCAACAAATGCCAAACGATAACCCATTCCCGCAAACGTCTACCACCCCCTCCAAGAAACTACTTCATCTACTACTTCCTTTCACTACCGAAGTACGGGATCAAGGAAAAATTTATGACCTAAATTTCGACTCACATATTAACAGCATTTTTTGTTAAGTTAACTCTGCACTTGGCTTTGTCAAAAGAATTTTCGAACTCTGATGTTACAAAGTCTCTGTACACCCCTTTTGTAAAGTCTCTCCTCGAATATTCCAGCCTAGTTTCGTAGCTCTATAAACCAGTCCACAATCAATGAATCGAAGCCGTCTAAAGTTGCCTTATTCGTTTTGCCCTTCATGGTCTATCTTGGACCTTGGACCGATCCATATGTATTAGCCCTTATGAAAATAGGCTAAAACTAATAAGCGATGCCTCTGAGGTACTTTTTGTCCACCAGTTAGTGACTGGAAACGTCTACTGCTCGAGAGTTAGGCAAAATATTTCATTCACTACCAATTCTCGTAATAAAAGATCCGTTCTCCTACTTAAGGTTCGAACTCATCCCTCCAATTATGGTCACTTTGAATCAGTATCGAATATGTTTCGATATTTTATGGTGATTTCGATGTTGACGACCGTCCGCGTGAAGAAAGGCCAAAATCCATCGAATACGCTGAATTGGCGGCATTGCTCGATGAGGATCCATGCCAAACGCAAGAAGAGCTTACTTTAGATTAGGAGTTACCCGGCAAGCCATTTCCAAGCGATTGCATGCGTTGAGAATGATTCAAAAACAAGAACTTGGAATCCTTATGATATGAAGCTAATGGACGTTGAACGTGGTTTTTTCGCCTGTAAACAACTGCTTTAGCGGCAAAAAAGAAAGTTTTTTTTATCGCATGTTGACGGGTGATAATAAATGGATTCACTACAGAAACTCAAAGAGTTGTCATCGGCTCGGCCGAATATTTAAGCTGCGGAGGTTATGCTGTGTATTTGGTGGGACCAGAAAAAGTGATTCTACAGCATGATAGCGCTCCGCCTCACATTGCCAAACCCGTTAAAACCTACCTGGAAATGCTCAATTGGAAAGTCCTACCACACCCGCCATATTCACCAGATATTGCGTCGTCGGATTATTTTTTGTCCCGTTCGATATCACATGCTCTGGCTGATAAGTAGTTCCACTTACATGAAGACATCAAAAAATGGCCCCAATAGATAAATACTTTTACCTTCACGGTATTCGAGCTCTGCCAGAAAGATAGGAAAAAGTTGGTCTAGCGATAGGCAATATTTTGAATGATTCATTTGTAATCATTTTTTCTCAATAAAGTTGCATTTTCATCAAAAAAAAAGCGATAATTTAGTTGCGCATCTAAAACAATATTTATACGAGTATGTGTGATTTAGACAAAGATTTCAAAAAGAATACATGCCCTACAATTTTTATTATTATTATTTTGTTTTTTTTTTTGTTTTTTTCATTCCAGGTAAGGTACTATAAAAAATGGCAGGACATTTTGAAATTCTTTCGAAATTCAGGTAATTTTAACGTACACTGCATAGTACACTGCATTTATAAGTAAAATTGTAAAAAAAGACCATCTTCATCTTTCATCATATCATGGTCTGGCCGCCCTATGAAAGCCTTTTAATTGTAATTTGGCATCTTTAAAAACTTTCCGTCTGAAAGCTAGTTATTAAAATGGTTCAGTACTCAAAATTTCATTTCATCATTTCTACCCTGGATGGATGTTTGTGAGATGCAATGAAATAGTTTGATGAAAGGGAAACATTTTTGTTCCATTTTCTCTAAGGGCTCCTCTAGCTCTAGTATCCGCATTTTCAAAAATTTGTCGGCAATATTTAAATTTTATAAAAATTTCAAGGTTTAAAGTATATTTTCGTAATACCTAGGCTTATCACAAAGTATTCGTATGCACCTAACACAATTAGTATGGATAAAGTATTGAACTTATCCATTTCGCGTTGATGAGACAGAGAAATCCAACGGATTTGAATCCGGAGAATTTGCAATCCATTGTGTCGAAGAAATGAAGTGTGGAACGCTGTTTTTGAACCATTTTTGGTTGACGCGCGCTTTGTGAGACGGTGCCGAGTCTTGTTGAAATGTTCACGGTCTCCGACCGAAATGATTGTTTGCCCAAGACTTTGATACTGCCTCTAAGACAGTTTCACGGTATACGATCGCATTAATTTTGACGCCACGGTCCAAAAATACAAGCGGAGAGCGACCATCGGCGGTTCTGGCGGCCCAAACCATCACCGTCGGTGCTGCCTGCTCTCTGGTGGCCGTCCGAAGGTGTAAATTTTCGTAGGATCTCTCTGGAAAGTAAACTCGGTCATTTTGTTTGTTAATATATTACTCGATAACAAATGGCTACTCATCGGAAAAAACCAGATTCGGCAACTCACCACTTTCGTGCAAGCGTAGCAACTCCTTCGCTCTTTCGGCTCTAACTTTTTTCTGTTCCTGTATAAGATCGTGTGCTTTTTGGAACTTCAATGGCTTGAGCCCAAGCTCATTTCCCAGTGTTGCATACGTTCCAACGATATGCTGAGCTCACGAGCCATTTTTCTTCCACTTCGACGCGCATTTCGCTCAATTCGAGCCTTCACTTTCCGAACCATTTTTGCCGATGTTGCTGTTTTTTTATGACCACCTCCTTGGCGTTTTGCAACGTTGCCAGCATCACAGTAACGAGCTATGGTTCGAGACACAAATGATTTATTCACGTTGAGGTGCTGGAGGGCTCTAACGATAGCTACTTGTGGTTTTCCAGCCAAATATAAAGCAATCACACTATCACGTTAGAATTCCATCTCGGATAAAAAATTTTCAACACAACTGAGATGCTTGTAAATAATAAAATTATCTGTCATGTGTCAAAATTTGGGCTCACTTGTTTTGGAAATTATAGCAGTCTGAAATTGGTTGCAGTTCGACTCTGACAGGGTGTTTACTTGTATGTTTGTCCTCAACTTATGGTACTTAGTCAGGATTCTACTGTTTGAAAGAAGACTGATCGCCCGGAAGTATCTTTTTCCCTTTCGGGGATGGCATATACCACCGCATTGCACTATTAAACGCGTATGGTAATCTACAAATTTAAAAAAAATTTAAAAAAATGTTCTCATCTTTCCATATTCATCTTTCGAATATCTAATTCGAAAATATGCCCTTAAAATGATTTTTCAAAATTTCAATTATTTTATGAGTTAGAACCATTTTTGTGACGCGGCGTCATTCAAACTTTAAACGCGTTTTTGTCGGAACTACTTTTTTCGAGTTGGAATTGTTTAAAAAAAATTTTTAAATTTTTTTTCGAACGGCCGTTATTTTGTGAACCATTTTTTTTTTTTTTTACTTTTTCAAATTTTAGCCCAAACCAAACCTATACGGTTTATACATCTATCTATCTATTTATCGGCATCTATACTAATTCAGAATCCGTTCGGCTTTTTTGCTTTAGATAACCAGAAATGTTGAAATCATACACGCCAGGTCGTCCTTTTTTTTTTTTGTACCCCCTAGCTTTGCCAGCTCATAACGTCGTGAATTTTGAGTTTTTTTTTTTTTTTAGTTAATTTTTGGTGTAATTTTCAAATTTCAATAAACAAATGGTAAAAAGTGAATGGTAAAAATATTTTTTGTTTCGTTTGTATAGAGCTTCAAAAACAGCCCGAAATTCATGCCTTTAGACTAGAATGCTCCCTTAAACAGGGTGGTATGTATGTCCACTGCTTCAGGTGGAAGATGCCGAAGTACAATGTTCAGTATTTCATCGATTTTTTACTTCTTAGTGCTTCGAAGATCGTTTAGAGCCCCACTTCTCCTTCGAAATGAACGGAGGTAATACCCTCTCAACAGCGATGACATTATTTGCCATGTTCTCGTCACTGAACTGGGTAAAACCAGAGCTCTCGAATCGCCAGTTCACTTTTTAATTTCGAAGTTAGAAATTGTACACACAGACTCTATTTACCAAGTCGTGGTTCGGACCAATGATGTCATTCGCTTTGTACACTTCCTGGAAAGTCGCTCCTATTGCATCTACGATGTGTGTTCAAAAAGTGAGGTGAGTGTTGAAATTTCACTGGGAATAATTATCGATTTTTTTTTCTGTGTTGTAGCACATGTCCTGAACATATGTTCACAGTTTCAAGTGTACAGCATACTTAATATGTTTTTGACAGATAGAAAGGTTAGGCGTGTTTTGGTGTGCTCTATGATTTTCAATTATTATAAGAAAATGGAGCAAAGTATTTGCATCAAATTTTGTGCAAAAAATGGAATCATGTGCTCTAAAACACTTGAAACGTTGACAGTGGCGTAAGGTTAGTCTGCTTTAAGTAAAAAAAAAAACATGTGGTACAAGCTCTTCTAAGATGGCCGAGAAGATGCCAATGATAAACCCTTTTCTGGACGCACCAACACATAAACAAAAGATGATAACGTCGAAGCTTTGAGGAAAATTGTTTTGGAAAATCGTCGAATTACTATAAGGGAAGTTGCTGAGGATGTTGACATATCGGTCGGCTCGTGTCATGCAATTTTTTCGAATGTTTTGAGCATGAGTCGTTTGTTCCGAAACCGTCGCATGAGCATCGCTTAGGAGCTCTTGAATGACGTCGATTCAATTTTTTGTTTTCATTTGAAGAAAAGTGCTGAGATTCGCATCGAATGCTTGTCGAGGCATATGGTGATCATGCTCTATCAGAAGCAACATGCAAGAGAAGATTTCAACGGTTCAGAGATAAAGATTTTGATGTGAGAAATGAAGAACGTGGAAGATCACCAAAAAAGTTTGAAGACGCGGAATTGCAAACAATATTGGATGAAGATGACACCTTGAGTCAGAAACAAATAGCTGAAATGTTAAATGTTGCACAACAAATAATTTCTGACCGTTTAAAAGCTACGGGAAATATTCAAAAGTCTAGAAAATGGGTGCCACATGAATTGAATGAAAGACAAATGGAAAACCTTGAAATTTTGCTTCAAAGACACGATAAAAAGTCAGTTTGGCATCGAATTGTCACTGGCGATAAAAAATGGATTTATTTTCAGAATCCTAAACGGAAAAAATCATGGGTTAATCCGGGAAAACCATCAACTTCGACTGCAAAACCAGATCAATTCGGTAAGAAGACAATGCTGTGTGTCTGGACTATAAAGGTGTGGTGTACCACGAGCTCTTAAAACCTGGTGGAACCATTAATACAGATCGCTACCGACAACAAATGATCAATTTGAACCATGCATTGATCGAAAAACGACCAGAATAGGCCAGAAGATACGTCTAGGTAATTTTGCTCCATGACAATGCACCTGCACACAAAGCAAAACTGGTTCAGGATACAACCAAAGTACTTGGCTGGGAGCTGCTACCCCACTCGTCGTATTCACCAGACTTGGCTCCTTCTGACTAGCATTTGTTTTCATCGATGGGACACGCATTAGCTGAGCAGAAACTCGAAAATTGGGTGACTTTTTGGTTTGTTTCAAAAGACGAACAGTTTTATTGGCGTGGAATCCATAAACTGCCTGAAAGATGGGAAAAATGTGTAGCTAGTAATGGCCATACTTTGAGTAAAATGTTTTTTACTTTCCCATTAAAAATTAGTCTTATCTTCACAAAAAAACGCACTTCATACCGGTACACCTGGTATAGCTATCACATCGAAACCAAATTCCAGTCGTCCCAATGGATGCACCCAGGAGAGCCAATACCGAAAAACAAACCAAGTTGGATCATATTTCAAAGTTGTTTGTACTGTTTTTTTTTCTATTACCGTGGCTTTTACCTCAAGGTCGTACGGTCAAAAAGGAGTACTATCTTGAAGTTGTGCGCCGTTTGCGAGAAACAATAGGAAAAAAACCTCCGGAATTGTGGTAAAACAATTCATATCATTTGCATCACGATAAAGCACCTGCTCATTCATCGTTGCTTGTAAGAGATTTTTTGGCCAAAAACAACCCAACAATCATGCCTCAGCCACCATTTTCACCGGACTTGCAACGATTGAGTAAATAAAAAAGGCATCGCTGGAAGACCTCAATGCTATACCAAAAAGTGCTTATAAGAAGTGCTTCGAGGATTGGAAAAAGGGTTGACAAAAGTATATTATATCTGAGGGGGGCTACTTTGAAGTTGACAACACCGACTGTGAAGCTACAAGGTTTCCCTTGGTTTCCTTTTGGTACGGAAGTTCGTACGTTATTCCTAGAGTAGATCCTTTCAATATCTTTGATCGCGCACTTCTCGTGTTTTCTCCTGCGGATCCCCAATCACAAAGAAGTCTTCATCATCGACGGCTTCATTTGGATCTGTGCTTACTGCTACAAGTACTTGTTCGTTGTTCGTCATTCGGACAATTTTAAGACATTCAACGTCGTTTTAATTATTTCATCGAAATATTTTATTTGTTTGCGGAAATATATTCGGGTTGCTGGTGGCTGTAGTCGGAATTTTATTATTCCAATACAAACCTACTCGTACAGAATATCTGTAATTTTCTTTTAGTAATGTTTGGAGGTTTTTGATCGACCACTTCAGTGTCATGATCTCCGGGTTATGCCGTAAACTGTTTGTACAAGGTTTTAAGTCTTGACAGCGGTCTATTTTTATGTCGGTGCAATACGCTAATAGTTGTGTTGCGAACTTAGTCTTCGTTTTCAGTGCGTTGATGCCAAGGTATCGTTTTGTCTATTATTCGTTTAATTTTCTAGTCCATTTGACTGATTTCTGTTGGACGGTGGGTTGAACGAATTCGAGTAGAGTGCTCTCGTTAGTGTTTTTGAGAAGTGTGTCTAACGTACCTCACTATGGTTGTTGGAATAATTTTGAATAAACTCATCAAATTCCGCAGTTTCGTTAGGAAAGATATCGGTACTGAGAGCGCATTAATCACTGTTATACACGAAAGTACGTAGGTGGTATGTGGTATGTTGGTTATTGCTTGGTAGTTCTATTTGTGTGTCGAACACCAGAAGATCCAAATAGGAGCCGTCTGTAGGAAACGACGGACCATCCGTCGTCTTAAAGCCGGATCGGTACATTAAACTGTGCTTAACCCACCAATTGAATAGTAAAATTCATCTAGTATTTGTTGTACTATTTCCCCAATAAAAGACTTCTCCTTCTCTAATTCCAGCCTTAGGAATCGAAAAAGTGTCTCGAGTTTTCAGATGAATAAGGTGAATTGAGTGACCTTAGGTGCATAAACAGACACCATGTACAACCGCTTTTCACTACGGAGAGGAATATACACGATGCATGTTTTCAGCACCTGGAACTACACAGCCAAATAGTCTTTAAAACGAAGTCCTTTTCTTACAAAGATCGCAAAGCCTCTTCCTTGTACGAAGCTAACCCGAACAGTATTCGCAAATCCGCAAAGATTAGACTGTAGTTAAGAGCCATAAGTACACCATAACTTTGTTTTGTTTTAAAACTTCTCACTTTGAGACAGTCTGGGCCCTTAGCGCGGCGTACCAAAAAGAGGTGTTCTTATCCTGGGTTGTGGGATATTTTACGTATAGGTGTTTCTCTGGCCACAACAAAAGATACCTTTGTCCTTATAAAAAGACTGCTTTAAACCAAACAACTTTATACAGTGATCTGATATCAGTTATCCGACCAATACTTGTGCTCTGTGTGATTGAACGTGAAAGCGCATTTACTGGAAAAGTTTCGGGTGTTTGAGAGACTTGCGTTAGAGTTCGAGTACATACCATGTCAGTGAGGCCTTGTAAAATAGAGGGAACCTCATACGATTGAACAATTAAAGTTGACCCGATGGCACATTTAAAGAGAAAGACCTCAACGAACGACCTGATCTCCAAGTCTTACTACTCCAACTATATGTATGACGGAGTAAGTCCATTGCCTAAGGGGCTATGGACTATTTTGATAGATAGACTGATGACTAACAAATAAACTCGTCTTTCACGTCTCTTGAAGGGGAGTCTATATGGGCCAACAAATATTTGCTACTCGCGAGTGTGAAAGTAAAAGAGGGAACGATGCGCTACGATTACAATTCAGATAAAGGCAGAAGTGTTAAGCAATCAGATTGGCTTGAGCTGAAAGTTGGAATGTCATAAAAGAGCGTTAGGATGAAGGATGAGGCTGAAAACTGTTGTTTAAAATTTGTACAACCTTTGAAACACAAAATTTATCACGGATATAGGAGATCATCGTAGATTTGCCCGTCCGTGCACTGTAAAGACTCTGAGTGCAATCAAAGCAATATTCAATCACGCGAAGAGCGTTGTGAAAATATAAGATTTGTTTTAGGGCTTTTTTCTTAAAATTTTGCTCGTATTGAAATCTATCTCCCCTAAGAAGGGCCTTGCATTTATTGATGCATTTTGACTTTTTTCGATTTTTCTCTGTTGGCTTGGTCTTTAAGACCAAAAAACACTTCTCTAACTCATTTCTCCTTTCGTTAAATAATTTGCATCGGATGTGAATCTTTTGGCATTCATGCTTTTATAGAGGAAACACAACGATCAGTGCCATAGGGTTCCCTTAAAAATCGTTTCTCTAACACTGAGTGGCGAATAAACTATATACTAACAGTCATGGTCATTTAGATTTTCCATAATTCTAAATTGTTTCTAGACTCCAAGTTCACTTATTTTTTGTATCCGTACAATTCCTATGAATTTTTGTTACCTTTATTTGCAAAACATTCTATTCAGGGTTATGCCTGAGTGAACTACAAGTTAACAAAGGCAGAAAATAGAAATCGAGACGCATAAAAAATACAGGTGCAACAGCTTCGGGTAGAGTTATTAATGATCGCAAGTTCATCTAAGTCACCTTGGACGTAGTAGCCGTAACTAGATCAATAGACCTGTTTTTGCATATTAAAAACAATGACTGGTGCCAACATTCTAGGAAAAGATTTTCACGTGTTTACCACGAATGACTTTGGCCCGACTTGATTTGACTTTGACTGCCCTGTAGCATGGATGCACGTGACTTTCTTATACATTGACTTACATTTAAAATCAGTTCTAATGCTTGACTTGGAAACAATTTTTGAGTCATTTCAATTAATTCAATTAAGGAATTTACTCATAAGTGACTCAATGCAGAGGTAAAGCACCAGCATTCCTTGTGAGTGAGTGCAGATTCTTATAATCGCGTCAAATTTCCTACAGGTAATAGATCTAGATGCAATTTGAAGCTGTGTTAAAACTGCAATGTCGAAATTGGGTTAGAGATTAGATTTAAAAAGAAAAAAACAACTAAATTACGCATAGTAGTCATCGCGCTCGTTATACAAAAACTGTCAATGACTTAAGACTAATTACCTTGTCATCGTTGCTTCAGGAGACCCTAAAAAGTCTTCGTCGTCAAGCATATCTACAACCTTGTACTTCTTCTCAACATGCGCACTCTAAGCAAAATGCTCTGCTTCCACTAACATACCTAATTGAAGAAGGAATATCAACACAAAGCTTGGTTGATACTAGCGTAAGACTATGCTAGGCAGGATTAACAGCAAAATGGTACTCTGTCCTTCGTTTTATGAAAGTCAGTGGTCAACAAACTACATTAATTTTTAGAAGGAAACGGTTGCAAAATGTTACGGCGTACTAGAGCCTTGTATAGATCAGTACCACATCTCCGCCCGAAAGCAAGCAAGTTTCTGTCAAAAAGCCGAAATTTTTGATTAGCAGTGATCTAAATCGGAATGCAAATATAAAACAGTATGTGCACAAAGCTTCATCCACATGTAATCAAGACCTAAGGAAAAATGGGGACTACAATCTCAAACCAAACCAATCTCAAACACCACCAAAATTTTCGTGGACAGTCGTAGAGAAATACTAATTGGAGTGAAAAGTAACCTCCTTGATCACCAGAATGCGTTGCTACTGCAGAATGGTGTCTTGAAGTCCGTTCATATTTAGACAGACATGCCAAATTTCTGTACGATACTGTCTTTAGTTGTGTTTTGACAGCTGATTGTTGTTGACGTGTTTGGCATCATGTTGAGTATGGACAAAAACGATTTTCGTTCTCTCATAAAACATTATTTCTTGAGAATAAAAACGGCGAAGGAAACAAAATAAAAGTTCGACAAATAATATGGCGCTAATGCTCCGTCAAATTACACCGTCAAATATAAGTTTCGAGAGTTTCGTGGTGGCCGCAACTCCACTACCGATAAATTCCGCAGCGGCAGGCCCTCCAATGCGGTTACAGAGGACAATGTCAAAAAAATACATGAAATGGTGTTGGATGACCGGAAAGTGAAGATGCGCGATCTAGCAGATACCACAAAGATTAGTTTTGAGCGCACACGCCATATTTTGGGCAATATTCTGCATATGAAAAAGTTATCCTGCCACTGGGTGCCGCGCATACTCACTCTTGACCAAAAACACGAACGCGAGAGCACTTCGAAGGAGTGTTTGGACTTGCTGATGCGGAATCGGGCGGACTTTTGGCGTCGATTGGTAACTGTTGAACATCAGAAAACAGAATGAGTGCCCGGTAATGAACTGAAGCCGGCACGAGTGCTCCGAAGCAGCCAAGGGAAGCTCGATGGGTCGGAAAGGTTATGGCATCGGTTTTCTGGGATTGTCATGACATACTCTTCGTGGAATACCTCGAAAAAAAAAAAAACCATCAACAGCGAGTATTACTGTGCATTATTGGAACGATTGAAGGCTGAAATCACTGCAAAACGGCCTCACATGAAGCGAAAAAAAAAAATTTGTTTTTGCAAGGCAATGAACCGGCGCACAAGAGCATCGCAGCCAGGGCTAAAATCAATGACTTACGGCTCCAATTGTTGTCTCATCCAAAGTATTCGCCCTCGGACTATTATCACTTCCTAAACCTCAAAAGAAGGCTCATCAATAAAAAATTCAGCTCATGCGATGAAATTATCGACTCCACGGAGAAGTATTTTGGAGACCTTCCGGAAAACTACTTTTCGGACGGGATCAAGAAGTTGGAAAATCGCTGGAATAAGTGTATCAAATTAAAAGGGGACTATAGTATATTGAATAAAATAAAAAAAAAAACATTTTATTCATTCCCAAGGAGGTTACTTTTCACCCCATATAGTAGACCAAAAATATGAGTCTACATATGCATCAGTAATCCTACGGACTTAACATCCACCGTTTCACTGATTTATTTACCCACCTACTATCCATCTGAGTGTAACTACTTTGTGGGCCAGTTTCCAAACACGCCACTAGTTCATTCTGAAATTCAAAAAATCAGTCAGTTAATCCTAATGTTCTGTACATGGCACTTTTCTTTACATAGTTTGGAAAACAGTATCAGTAACGCAACCCCTTACTGAAGAAAGCTTGATTTTCTTCTATATGGATGGACCAAAAACTGATGAAAGAGTGTGTGTAGTTCGTGGCTACACATTTTGGGAAATTAAGTACAATGTCATATCCGCTTGAAATATCTGGTCTGCTATCTGCAATAGCCAACCAGGTATAGAATTCTTAAACTTTGTTTCAACAAAATCAAATTTGTTTAAATCTATTGCCTGCGTTTCGATGCGATGAAATGGTAGTTCGATATTTTGAAAGATACTAAACAATAGCATTAAGGAATCTAGCTACTTACTCAGATCTCTCAGATCAAAAAACAAAAAACTTAATCCTTGGATTAATAAAAATCTTTTAAATAAAATTAATTTAAAGAATAAACTGGGTATTAAATATTCAAAACATCCGCAGAATGCAACTTTAAGAAACCGCTACGTTAACCTAAGTAAAAAATTGAAAAAAGATTTGCAAGAATGTCGTGATAGAAAGGAATGGGGTGTAATTAATAAAATAATCCATCGATGTTCTGAATGCGATAAGGCTATCATTTTAAGAGATGACTTTACAGAAATTACTGATGATACGATGATTGCTAACGAACTTAATATTTACTTCGCCTCTACCCTCTATTGAATCTTCTATTCCAGACAGCAATACTATTACTTGCAACTGTTGCTCGAGCTCCAGAATTGAGGATGATAAAATTTGCTCTAACAGTTTCTATTTCGAAGACATATCTTCCTTCGAGGTACTGAAATCTCTCAACAACTCTAAATCATGTGGTAGTGATGGTATATCCAATTATCTACTGAAAGAAATATCGTTCAATGTGGTGGATATCTTGTATATTTCTGATAGTATCTGTAGTATCTAAAATGTGCAATTGTTTCTCCTTTCAAAAAAGGAGATCCAAAAGAAAAAAATAATTACAGGCCAATCTCACTTTTGCCCACGATTTCAAAAGTTTTTGAAAAAGCAATTAAAAAGAGAGTCTTACTCTTCTTAAATAATAATAAGCTTTTTAGTCGTAAACAGTTTGGGTTTAGAAAAGGCTTATCAACTAGAGATGCATTGCTGGATTTCTGCTACTCTATTTATAAAGGGCTTGATGATTAAAGGTACTCCGCAAATCTTTTTGTTGATATCAAAAAGGCATTTGATATGGTTGTTCATAGTTCATTGGTTTCAATCTTATCTTTTTGGTCGATCGCAAAAAGTGAAAATACGTGGTTTATCAAGCAGCGGTTGCAGAATATATCTGGGAATGCCTCAGGAATCAGTTTTTGGGCCTATCCTATTTCTTGTATACATAAACTCCATTTTCAAACAAAAGACTATCGGTAAATTCACTGCATTTGCAGACGATTTAGGCATTTCCTATGTATCTGAAAGTCCATTGAATCTTATTTTTGAAATAAATCACAATTTTGACATTTTACGAAGTTGGTTTACAAAGAATAAGATTCAAGTCAGCAATAAAACCAAGGCCTAGAGCCTATAGTAGTGTGAGATTCTTACTCACTAAAAACACCTCCCTTATGCAAACTGAGTTCACACTCAACAAGCAGTTCTTTTTTTTTATTTTTTTATAAGATATCCTGCAGGCGATTTTCCACTGAAAATACCTGTGTACTTTAGAAAAATTACGAGCTTTTCAGACGGCACAATAAATTTGTCTCGTCGAGGATCTGTTGAACAGAAATATTCTTATGACCTTTTAATCGATTATTATGTTTTCGCTCAAACAATTTAATTACGTTCTGAACGTTTTCGAATCCTAGGTCTCTGTGGATATAATCGTTTCTAATGTACCACGGCGCATTAACAATACCTCGAAGAACTCTGTTTTGGAATGTCCGTAATACATTAATGTTACTATTTTTAGTACAACCCCAAAGTTGTTCACCATATGTCCAGATCGGTTTTAGCACTTGCTTGTATAACAGCAGTTTGTTCTCTAAGCTAAGCTTGGAATACTTTCCAATAAGCCAGTAAATATCTCTATATTTGATTTCAAGCTCTTCACGTTTTTTCTTGACGTGTGCTCTCCATTTTAGTTTAGCGTCGAGTGTCATACCGATTCTCAATTTTCTTGAGAGTGAAGTTCCTAGCAAATATAGCAGAGGGCCAAGTACACTTCCTTGCGGCACCCCCGCCTTTATTGTCTTAAAAGTGGAATATTCGTTTCCGTGTCTCACACGGAAGAACCGGTCTTCTAGGTATGAACATAAAATATAAGACAATTGCTTGTCGTAGTTTATATTTTAGGCCTTCGTGCCATACCTTATCAATGGCTTGCGAAACGTCAAGGAATGCGCTTCAACAGACTAACTTACATTCGATTGCTCGTTCAATTACATCGGTTATTCGATGCACTTGGTCAACTGTAGAGTGTTGGCTTCTAAAGCCAAATTGATGATCAGGCAAGAGGGAATCTGTGTCGGTAATTGGTTTAAGATGATTATGAAGGATTCGCTCGAAGACCTTCGATGCAATCGGGAGAAGCGATATTGGTCTATATGACTTGACTTCAGTCAGCGGTTTACCGGGTTTCGGAACCATAATAACTTCGGCTACATTCCACTGGTGCGGTACATGCTCTAATCTAATGCTGGCATTTATAAGATAGAGCAGCTTTAGCAAACCTTTTTTCGGCAACGCTTTAAGTATCTCTGCCGTTATTAAGTTAAATCCCGGGGCTTTATTGGGCTTAAGCGTGTCAAACATTAGCTTTTTTCTTATCTTCTTTCGCCCAGTCATCCTGGTTCCTTCTTATTGGCGCCACGTGTATTTTGGGCTTTCGAACACTTTTAACGGCTCACCATATGGAGTAGTTGGTATCCTTTGTCGCTGTGAGTCTTTCAAGTTAGTTATTAATACCTTGATTATTGAAGTCCTTGATCGATTTTTTCAATAAGTTGCAGAGCCTATAAGGACGTTTTATCTTGTGGTGCCCGTGTTTATGCCACTTTTTCCGCGCTCTTCCTTTCTTCCTTGTCATTTCTCTGATTTCCGGTTGGTATCTTATGCCGAATTTGGGAACTTTGTCCGATTCGCGGGGAGTGCTTTTCCAGGCCGCTTGCTGTATGACTTCAACAAAACGTTCAACTTCTTTTTCAAGTTGATACGGCGTTCTTAGTGCTACTTTCAACTCAGTATTATCTACAACGTCTATTCGGAAATCTTCCCAGTGAGTTTTGCTGTTAGTTAATCTGGTTGTTTTCTTAACCAAGGATTCGCACAGCGAGAGGATAACTGGAGAATGATCGGAGGAAAGATCGAAGCCCTCTTCAACTTGCGGAGTAACTAGCGTTTACTCCTTTTACAATAAAGAAGCCTATTAGATCGGCTGTTTTGGCGACATCCGAGGGCTAGTATTTCGGCTTGCCTGTTGAGTAAAAATAGCAAAAACATTCCATACCAGTCCTGTAAAGAGTTTTGCCTTTTTGAGAGATACATCTTGAGCCCCAAAAGGTGTGCTTCGCGTTAAAGTCGCCACCAATAATGAAGATTGGTCCAAGAGAGTTGAATAGGTCAATAAATTCGTGTTTTTCTATTTTGCAGCGCGATTGGCAATAGATTGAAGATATACTAAAAGAGTAATTTTTATTTTTAGCACGCACCACGGTCATTTGAAATTTGTCAAGTTCAATTATTGCTTCCAGAGTATGTTCAATGCAGTCTCTTATGAATAGGGATGACCCGCCTCTTGCGTAACGCAGCCAGGTGAGATTCAGAAATTAAACATATGTCAATTACTTTCTCCTGCATGAAAATATTTAGTTCATCAAGCCTTTTCTGTAGCCCGTTGGCATTCCACGCAAGTACAATATATTGAGCTTCTTTGCCATAATTAGTTGCAGAAATTGGCTTCTAACTTAAGAAGCCCTTCGACTATTATCTTATTTATTTTAGTCTGTTCTTCTGGTCTCTCGAGAATTACTGAGAACACATTTGAGGCAGGATCCGGTGATGTAAAGTTAGTCATATTGACTCGCGCCGCTATTTGCGTTGTTGTTATTGGTGATTTTAGCGTTTGACACCATTACCTTCTTTAAAGGCTTTGGAGTAGGACCGCTGTTATTATTTCGCATTCCAGCTGCCCCTGCGTTTTTCAAAGGCTTCGTTTTTGATTGATCTCGTAGCTTTTGCATTTCCTTCGCAACTTCGCAGCCTCGATAATTAGCTGGAAGTTTTCCCTTGCAGTTAATGCATATCGCTGGGGACTCTATCGCGGCATTGCACTCTCGAGTTAGATGTTTGCCTGCGCATTTTACACATCGAGATTCCTTCTGGCAGTAGGCATGAGTATGGCTGAATCCCTGACAACGTGTACATTGGGGAATCAGCCTAGAGTTTTTTCGCGGAGGTTTAATTTTGACAACAAGTCCTAAAATTGAATTTATGGCATAAATTCTTTCTAGGCTTTCGTTTTTGTCGACAGTTAGCCTAAAGAGGGGAAGACCGCGTCCTGGGGTCGTCCTCTCGCTTTCAACATTGCGCTGTTTTTGCGCAAGTATATTAACTGAGTCGGTTATCTTAAAGTCTTTATTTTTAAGGTCATTTACGATGTTTTCTCTAAGGCAAGAAGCATGCAATACTCTAGCTACAACGCGTATGGGTCTTTCCGTTTTATTTTCGTACGTATGCCATCGAATCTTCTCCGCATTTCATTTTTGCGAAAGTGAACGGTAGTTGTCTGGATTAAGGACATTAATAGTCCATGTATCATTATTGCGAGATCTTACTTTATAATCAGTTGAGTACAGTGATTTCAGGATTATGTGCAACTTGTTGTAGTCCGAGATTCTAAGTAAATGTTTCCAAGTTTCAGTGCAATATTACCAGCAGATGTCGAGATTTTCTTTCATTCCACGAATTGCTTATGATTCAGATCAATGAATAAAGTCTGTGTGTCTAGCAACAGGGATTGCTTTAAAATCGATGTTGTGGAGCAATTTAAGTATCTTGGCGTCGTTATAGATTATAAATTGAGCTGAAATATTTCCTCTCAACCTTACAGATTTTCTACTATTTAAAAAAAACATGCTCGATGCAGCTCTTAAGAATGATATATTACGGTAATTTTCAATCGAAGTTACAGTATGGAATTTGGGTGAGGCCTACCAAAACAAAATGTAGAAAGAAAGAAAACTGCAAAAACCGTTTACACCATTCCATGGTGCTGTTAAAGAAGTTAAAAGTCATCCCTTTGTGGCATTTGTCTTATTAATACATGGGCTGAAAAGTCCATTTCTAAGAGAGGGCACCACTTCAACTAAATCCATACCATTTCAGTTAGTACCAACCTTCAAAAGATACGTGTATAAATTTGACAGCTGTCGGACGATTAGCTCTCGAGATACAGCGATGTAAGTGAAGCAACTTTTGTTATTGTGAAAAAAAATGAATTCAAAGCAATTTCGTGTGTTAATTTATCATTGCTTTTTGATGGGAAAAAATGCAGCCGATGCAAAGAAATGGCTTGATAAGTGTTACCCGGACTCTGCACCAGCCGAACGAACCATTCGCAAGTGGATTGAAACATTTAAAAGTGCTCATACAAGCATCGAAGATGATGCACGCAGTGGACGTCTAAAAGAGGCTGTTTCAGATGAAAACAGCAAAAAAAGTTCAAAAAATGATTAAGAATGACCGTAAAGTGAAATTGACCGAGATAGCTGAGGCTCTGAAGATATCAAAAGAGCGTGGTGGATATATCATACACGAATATTTGGACTTGCGAAAGCTCTGTTCAAAGTTGGTGCCGCGTTTGCTCACAGTCGACCAAAAACAACAACGTGTTGATGATTCAGAGGAGTGTTTAAAGCTGTTCAACCGCAATAAAGCCGAATTTTTGCGTCGGTAAGTGACAATGGATGAAACTTGGCTTCATCACTTCATACCAGAGTCAAGTCGGCAGTCAGCTGAGTGGCGAGCAGGTGACGAACCTCGTCCAAAACGACTAACAGTTTTTTATTGGAGTGTTTGAAGGACGAAATCGCAGAAAAACCGCCGCATTTGAAGAAAAAGAAATTGCTGTTTCATCAAGACAATGCACCGTGTCACAAGTTGATGAAAACGATGGCAAAATTGAATGAATTGGGCTACGAATTGCTTTCCCACCCGCCGTATTGTACAGATTTGGCCCCCAGCGACTATTTTCTGTTCGCAGACCTCAAGAGAATGCTCGCCGGAAAGAGATTTAAAACCGATGAAGAAGTAATCGCCGAAACGAAGGCCTATTTTAAGGCTAAGCCGAAATCATACTACAAAACTGGTATCGAAAGATTGAAAAATCGTTTCAATCAGTGTATCGCCCTCGAAGGCAACTATATTGATAAATAAAGTTGAATTTTGCAAAAAAATTTATGTTTTACTATAAAACGGACTTTTCAGCCCATGTTTTACAAGGTATTGAAAGTATTTTTCCTGAGATGTTGCTATTTTCACAGCAGATATTCGGCTAGAACAAATCTAGGCTTTGATTTCATTATTCCCTCATTTTGTACTTCAAGTTATCGTTATTCTTATTTTATACTTTCATACAGATTATTTAATAAGCTTCCGGACTCCACTAAGTCAGTAAAATCTCCAAGTATCTTTCTCAGGAATATAAAATCTTGGCTATTTGAATTTGATCACATACAGATAGAAAATCTTATAATCGTACACCCGATAATCTGATACAGTCAACTCCGATATACGAAAAGTTCCCGGAATGTATTCAGAAAATTAAAAATACAAGTTTATTCATCTAAATCCATATTGTCCCATTCAAAGTAATCTCCTTCAACTGCAACACACTTATGTCAGCGCTTGATCCAATCCTCGAAACATTTTTTATATTCGGTTTCCGGTTGTCCATCAGTGCTTCCTGCGATTTTTCCATTACTTCCTCTCGGCTGCTGAAACGCGTTCCCCGTAGTTCCCCGTATTTTAACTCGATTGAACAGAAAAAAGTCACAGGGAGCCAAATCAGGTGAATTCGGTGGCTGTTGGATGGTATTTGTTGCTTTTTTCGTCAAAAAAATTACGAATCCACGAGTTTTGTGCCCACAATTCTGGTCTCTTTCGGCACGAAAACGTCTCATAGCGCCCAAAAAATACTCTTTGTTTACTGTCTGGCCTTCTGGCAAAAACTCATGATGCACTACACCGTTGTAATCCATGAAAACCGTGAGCATTGCCTTCTTTTTTGACTGAAAACGACGTGGTTTTTTTGGGCTTGGCTGATTTGGTGAACGCCAGTCACTTGCCTGATGTCTGGATTGGGTGTCGTACTCATAAGCCCACGTCTCGTCTCCAATAATGATCCTTTTGATGAATGTGGGATCATATTCAGCTTCGCAAATCATCTCTTTTGCGACGTTAACACGGTATCTTGACAAAGGTCTTTTGGCAAAAACTTTGCTGCTACACGATGGAAACCCAAATCATCAACGAATCCATAGACATTGTTCAAGTCCTCCGCTATCTCTCTGATGGTTAGTTTGCGGTTATTGATGGTCTGCCATTGTGCTCATCATCTTCGATTGACTCACGACCACTTTTGAACCATTCGAAACACTTTTCCAACATTTCCAACGTTCGGGCACCATTAAATACGTTTTTTACGCAAATTTTAATACAAGTTCGTTGTTGCAAATTTAAATTCAGACATTCGGGAAAGCTGAAGAGCTGATGGACTAACCCAAAGTGGCAACGTTTTATGTATCTGTTATCTGTTAAATCTCTGAGAATATTTGGAAGCCGTTCCCCACTTATTAATGCTGAAACGTATAAACCAAAAAAGGAAATGTATTTCCCTTCTTCTCTTTGGCTTGCTTGTTGCAGCAGGAAGTCTTAAGACTCAAAGGTCCTAAACGAAAGCAAGTTGAGCTGGTAACAGACATCCTGTTTCGACGGCGCTAAAAGCTGTATGGATATCATCATTCTAGATTTATGTACTCTTAAGTGGTACGGGCATTAGAGTCAATCTATTCTTGTTTCTGTCGACCGCGAACGGTGCACGGATTTTGAAGTCCCCAGTCAACATACTAACAAACTCTCTACTTGAGGAGAGTAGATCTATCTGAACCAAGAGTTACTCGATCTTTTGATTCCAACGACTGGGCTGAAAAGATGGAGTGAGTGCTAGATTTTTGAAGCATTAGCAACGTAAGAGGCAATCATCTTTTGGATTTCATGAGTAAGACCTCATGAATAAACTTAACTCTATCCATGACGTGCACTAAGTAGATTATCTGCTGGAAAGTAATGTATGAGTTTTTCATATGAACCCATAAGTATTTCAGATCAGATCCTCTTCTGCTTAACACTTACATCCCAAGTAATCTGATGATCTATCCCCGAAATTTAGCAAATTAGCTGAGTGATAAATGAGGCCATCGAATGTTCTGTGCATTTTGTAACGTCCTTATGCCTACCCCTTGTTAGTCATATCATGATATTCACTCTCAAAGCTATCTTAAATTAAAAAAAATTGTTGGTCTTTGGTACAACACATTCGCGAGTTTTGATGACATTGACTCAGTAATGGTTTCTCCCAGAATGAAAAAGAAGTGCAGTCCTACCTTATGGATATCTGCAAAACTCATCTATTGTAGGATGCAACTGTGGTACCTTTTTGGGAGATGGAAATAGAAAAAGTTGCGTACGTCTCTTAACGAAGATATACACAACTTCTGATGGAAATGAACTGTATTGTGAAGAATCAGTGGAGCGGACCAAGTCCAGGTATGTCATTTGTGTCGCGTTTCCAATCTATTTTGAAAAAGGAAGGTTTCTTTAAATCCAGTCGATGTTGGTTAACAATGGGGTCCGAGTCATCGTGAGATCGCGGTCGACAACATCGTCGATGAACTTGTTAGGCAAAGCTGCTCAGAACGTGAACCTGTGTTAGGGCTGTGTACGGTTGGATTTTCCATTGAAAGTTGGGTTTCATGTGTGCATAACTGCAACAAAATTGACTATCCGCGATGCCGGCACACAAAATGAATACTCTCCGTGTATGTGTGGTCTTCCTATCCTTAAAAGCAATTTGACCTGATGAAGCAAAGGAGACTGTTCACGTCTATATTGTTTAGATCGCTTAAGTCACTGTAAAAGAAGGCTCCTAAATGGAGTTTTCTTCTTTGGAAGAGAGCTGGACATGTATAAAATAGGTGGAAGTTGATGATTGTCTCCTCTTCCTTCTTGTTTATGCCAGTTCTACGGAAGTTGTTTGTAAAAACACCACGCCTTCTTGCATGATTGTAAATTTTTTTAAAAATTTTTAGGAGTTTTAGGAGTTCTTTTATGGTATTCAGATGCTTTTCTGAGACGACTATAGAAACGTCATCTGCATTGGCAACCACCCTGCTACAGGTATGTCAGCTGTTCGTTGATCATTACGTTCTAGAGAAGAGGGAAGAAAGGACACCGCCTTGCGGCGGTATAAATGTCTTTTTAGAGATGTTAGAAGAAAAGATGGTAGATTAATACTCGTACGTCTGAGGTCTTTTGAGACAACATGAGAACATTTTCCGGCTTTGGGAATGAAAACTTAAATACATTGACAAATGAAAGTGGATCATTTCTACGCAGTTCCTAATAATATTCTTTAGCTTTGGCAGGATAATATCTGTAGACCTTTCTAGCTCGCCAGGTATTATACCATCCGACGCAGAAGACTTGTATGATCTGAATCTATGAAGCCCCCAGAGCAGCTTACCTCGTGTAATCTGACCGTGAATTCAAGTCCTAGAAACAGTAGCCCTGCTAAGGTTGTTTCTGGTCTGGAAAGCTAGGCATTGTAGGATTTCTAGACATGACTTTTCTTAGCCTCGACTCAGGAATGTCATCATCATTTGAAAAGGCCCTGGAGTAGTTACTGGCCTCGTAATGGGGTATTTTGTTAGACTGGCCACACGTGATAAAACAACTTTCGATGCCAGCTGCAGGAGCACTTTCTTTGTGATTCCCTTGCTTTCGTTCGTATCATTATCAAAGTGCTTTGTTCCATCAGATAAAACAGTATATGCAAACTAACCTGACTAAAAGCATCTTCTTTGCAATTGCCCTGCTACTTGGAAATCTTGGGGAATCGTTCGGAACAGTGGTCAGTAGGATTCTGAGACTTGCTCGACGTTTCTGATTGTTTAAGATTCTCTCCAAAACAGATCTTTACGACATTAGGATCACATATTGTGGAGGAAACTGAGATCCAGTAGCATCACAAAAACTTTTCTCTGGCTTAAGTTAGCCTACTTGGTGCTGGCTAAAATTACAATCTTACAAAATCATAAAAGTAGAAGTGTTAGCGATGCCATCAAGCTCAAACACAGCAAATATCTCTAAGGTATAAAGCTGCTAACCTGTGCCTGTAAATTATATTTCACTCACATAAGATCTGGAAGGTCCGTGTGTCTGACTCCACATACCTACATTGACCGATTCAGCTGAAGGGCCATTTTCAAGTTTTTTAATCTATCAGCTTGCACGAATAATACTTAAGTTGACTTAAACGTATTTTTGAGAAGAGGCGAAGATATGAAGATTTGTGAAGAAAATTTAGTTCCGATAAAAGGGCGTTGTTTCTTTGCCGATTCAGTATTATCGACGTACCATTAAACTCCTTAATAATTCAATTAAATCATGGAACACCTGACTCCGACGATAGACGAGTCTACTACTACTTCATGTAGGTCATGTACTGAAACAGCATGATGCCATGAATTTACGGAAATCATTTCCTGAGAATTGTTTTATCTGTATTACCGTTTAAGCTTCCTTAGCTGGAATGGAATATTGACAGCGAAATGCTCTTTCCCTTGTAATGTGTAGGTATTGATAAAAACGTTCAACCACGTTCTAATATTAATAAACTTTTGATCCAGTTTCTCACATGAAAACGAAGAACTGTAACATAACAGCTTCGCGGGATTTAATCCGGAATTGTTTAGATATTGATGCTGTTTAGGAAAAACATTATTTGAGTTTCTCTTTGCACAGATTTTGCAGACATAGCTTTATGAGCGACGGAGATAATTTTCATCTCCATGCAGCATTCCTCTGATGCGATAAATTTTTCCACAAACTGGAGTCGAGTTGTTGTTGTCCCTTTAATCTTTATGTTTCAGACACCTCAATTGAACTTCAGATTAAACCAAATTCTCACATTTTTAGGGCTGTGCATACAAACCTGAAAAGTACATAAAGATCCATTCACACATCTCTTTATTGCGAAAATCGTTCCTCCCGCTAGCTGATCTTGTACCAACAAACCACTGCAGTTGTACGTTGCAGTCTTTTCTTACTTTTTTCATTCCCGATCTCAAGAATACAGTCACCTGAGGAGTTCGACGCATAGTTTTGCCCCGCAATTGATCGCATCTTCCACAGCTTATTAATGCAGACGCGACCACGTTTCGAATAATCTTTATCTGTTTCTTGATCCAGCTCCAATAAACCGGGCTGGGATCTATTTGCTTTCATAGAGATCTGGACCGTAATAGAACTTTACCCCCATTTCAATCTAGAGACATTGCTCCGAGAGTGTTATGTTTTTTTTTTTCTGTTGGAACATAGTACCCAGGCAAAGAACTAGTCCACTATACAGCTTGAATGTTCCTTTTACTAAAATTTCTCTGACTTACATAGAAGAATGAGTTAGCGCTTGTGCTTTGAGTCCTTGGGCTCTTTGCAACAGCGCCAAGTATCTACAGTCTGATGTGAAGGTATGGTGGACACTATTCGCAGTGTCGTCAATACTACCGCAGCAATCGTCTCGGGATGTTGTGTCTCTTATGCCTAGCCCACTTAGATATTTAGCAAAACGCGTAGGGCCCTGTCACAACTCAAGTAGGTGTCTGCAGTATTTATTACTGAGGGATGGCAAAAACTTACGTTACCGTTCTTCAGAGAGACACCAGGTCCTCATACTATACCACAACTCTTTCATTCTACGACTTTCATAAAAGAAACTTTCACAAAATCAGTGAATATCTTAGCAGATCCCTCTTTAACGTTCAAAACTTAAGCATAAATTTATAAAGAAATGTTTAATCCCTTTACGTTCCGTTTTCCTGCCTTAAAACATCATCTACTTGTCCTCCCTGGTTTAATTGCAAGCTTCGTTCCTTACGATATAATAGAAAAAAGTCGTGGGCTGTTTTGACTATTTCAATTATCTTAGTGCTTATCTTCATTTTATTGAACTTTACGATTCTCTTTACCAGCGCTACTTTAATAATGCGAAAGTCAAGCTTATAAACGACCCTAAGTCCTTTTAACAATTTGTTAATTACAAAAAAAAGTCCGGTGGTTACCCTCCTTACCTCTCTTTCTTTCTCTTTTTCCCATGTCCTTTCTAATCTCTTTCGTCTATCCCTTTCTCAAGGAGAATTTCCTCAGACTTGGAAAACCACCTTCATAACCCCGATCCACAAAAA
Organism: Volucella inanis; assembly: GCA_907269105.1. Taxonomy (NCBI): domain Eukaryota; kingdom Metazoa; phylum Arthropoda; class Insecta; order Diptera; family Syrphidae; genus Volucella; species Volucella inanis. The sequence continues at coordinate 275,955,774 of OU026153.1, read as the reverse complement.
AAGGATCAATGAATAAAATAACCAACTATCGTTCCACCGCTAAACTCTTCCATATACCCAAACTCTTCGAAAGTATTTTGTATGAAGCTCTAAGCTTCCACTTATATCCACTAGATAACATGGTATCCTAAAGACTAGGTCAACCACCACAAATGTCGTTGAATTCGTATCCTTTGCCCTCTCTTCCCTAGAGAATGGCAACGAGGTAGATGTAGTTGCAACGATGGTCCAACTGGAGTACGCCAGTCAATTATCGTCCCCATGTTATCGTGTTCATATTGAGAATCGAAAGCATCCAGGGCCGTTTTTTTCGATTTGCTCTTCGAGGTATGCCCTGGCTCGATCCTTTTACTCTGCCCCACTATCAAAACCGCCTCAACCTTATTAACTTAAACATCATTGAGGAAGAAAAGAAAGGTATCAATGTATGTACATTGGTCTTCAATGTTTGCAAGTTATAATGACTAGGAAATAGAGAGCTCGTCATTGTATTCCATAAGCGAGTTGTACATTTTAGGAACTAAACACGATATATTAGAGTACCTTCCAAAATGGGCTTAGGAGTAGATGAGCATTCATAGTTTGAAGGAACTGAGTGCTACTGGCGATTTCTATGAAGAACTGGTGGTAGAAATAGCGAACAAACAAAGTAAGACACGAGACATTACGTAAGTGTTCAAGGGTGTCCATTATCAAGTGATAATAGCATCAACTATAAGATTTATCGCAACGGTTTTGAATCGACTCCAATTTTATGCGGATAAATGCTTTATAAATTGAGGCGAGATCAGTGGGGGTGAAATATTTCTTGCATCGCTTGATTAAACCTAGACGATGCAAGTGCCATTCATAGACAATGACTGCGTGTTTAAATTTCGCTTTAACGACAGCAGACAGCATTATGCTTCGGAAGCATTAAATTCTACTCTGTTGATAGTTCCCCAATTGGTTATGCTGTTAATATCGGAATTTAATGAGCTTAACATACGCCGCCGTTCCCGTTCTACAGCCGAAGAGCAGGGACGTGAGTCAGGGAACGAATATGAAAAGCCGAGAGTACTGTCGTCAGCAAGGAATACTATATATTGTTCTAATTAAATATTAAGTATTCCTTGCTAGTAGCAGACAAAAGATCGTTGATGAAAATTAAAAAGAATGTCGGAAACAGAACGGAGCCCTGGGGCACACCAGCATTTATTTTGTGAATATCAGACTTGAATCCATCCAAAACAACTTGAATTAAACGTTCCGAAAGATAATTTCTAATCCATTGAAGCAGAGAATCATCGATCCCAAAGCATGCATTTCCGACAAAAGAGCCTGGTGCCAAACTCTGTCAAATGCCTTAGAAATATCAAGTGCAACTATCTTGCTTTCGCCAGATTGATGTACGCTTTGGTTCCACTTTTCGGTGAGACATGCCACCAAATCACCAGTGTACCTGTTGCTACGAAAACTGTACTGCCGGTCATTGAAGAGCTTTCGTGTTTCGAGATACCATATTTCATGAGCTGACGGTTTATCAGAGTTTCCATGGAGGAGAGAGAAGATTATTCGCCTTTTTAAGAGACGTGCTGGACAAGACTCCTAAAGAGTATGATTAATGGAAAAGCTTACGCAGTGGTTTTGGTAGCATGGAAGAACACCTATTCAGAAGAAGGGGAGATACTCGTATACCATTTGGACCTGCGGATTTGTGAATTTTAAGATCTTTAAGAACTCTTGCTACTACATGAGTGCGAAAGTGAACTTATCCCATTGAAGATTCGACGCATTCAAGTGTAGGCGGAGACAAAACACAATTTGGGAGTGTTTAACTGGCCGCAAATGTGTGCACAAGTAGATTGACTTTGTCCAAGGAGCTGACAGGTGGAATATCTTTGTAAATGAGTAGTCGGATGGAGGATGAGGCAGAATTTCTGATGTTTTTGACAACCGACCAAAAGCTTTTACTACCTTTGGGACATTGTAGTATTTTCTACTGCAGTTGCAGTCATTGATAGGTCGTTTGAATTTTTTTCCAATTTTCCTCTGTCGGGTTGATCTTGTTGGACCGAGAAAAACATTTCTTTTACCCTGACAGCCTTTTTAACAGCTCGAGTCGTACCACGCATTTTTTGATTGTATACTCTTCATCCATCCGATGATGGATAAAGGATCTCATTCCAAAGAGAATAGTGCCTGTAATAATATCAGCAGCGGCATCCACGTCGTTATCGAAGAAGCATCGAAATTTAATATTGGATTAGAAGTAGCAGACAATGGATCATTAATGAGAATTAAAAAGAGTGTCGTAGACAGAACGAAGCCCTGGGGCATACCAGCGTTTTTCAGAGTTGAAACAGTGGTTGGTTATTTCGCCCCATGGATGGCATCCAACATTTTATAAAAAGACTAAATTATTGGTGTAATTGAAGTAAACAGATTGGCCTCCAAAGAGCTGACAGCTTGCCTTAGGATAGAGGATGTTGCAGATTTTCTAATATTTGTTTTTGCGAACGACCAAACATTTTTAGTACCTGTGGAACATTGTAGTATTTGTTGCCTCAGATTTAGGTCGTATTGAAATTTCACGCGCTTAAGAAAGACGTTGCAATCGTTCCTGGATCAATTCTTTGAATGGAGTCGTGGATTCTTTAAAGGTCGAATCGTGTCCAGTTTGAGGCTTCTGTAAATTAAGCAGAAAATATTTTGGATTGGAAAAGGGCACCAATGATGGAAGTATCAAGGGTGGCGAAAAAAAATTCATTAGTAGCTGCAGTCACCATCCATGAAAGTTCTCAGCGCGTATTCCATTTACTCGAGTTTCCCTTCAATTTAGCCTATCAGATTTTGAAGCGCACTCTTGCGGGATCTTCTCTTTGATAGACATGTTGTATCCTAGACAAAAGAAGAATTCGCAAATCAGTTTTGCACACTGAAACTTGATCGTTCTCTTCATGATACTAAACATGATCGAGGTCAGACTTATAGGTCTGAAATTCCAGGTCTGAAAGTCCAACCTGTCGTCATTTTTTCGTTTTTTGCTAAAAAGGCTACTCCTACTGTTTACCAGTTCCTGGCCTAAATTGAAGATTCTCTTCAGAGTTGCCAGCAGCTGGTCTATACCTCTTTGTAGCAGGGCACTTGAAGCTATTAAAGGAAGCTACATTATGTTTGGTGGTCTCAGCTCACTTGTTCTAAGTGTGTTACCTAGTAAGTGAGTCTAAAGCTTGAGAGAGAGATTCTCTGATTTACTCTGTGTAGGCGTCATCAGGTTTGATGAGTGAGTCCAGTCTGCCTGATTTTTCCCTTTTTAGGACATTAACTAACCTGCTGGTTTTACCGAGTGTTTTAAATTTTTTTTAAAAAAAGGTTTTCTAAGAAGCAACCTTGAAATCCAAACTAGCTTTTTACATCAGTCATTTTTTGCTTGGATCCGTAAGACTGGTTTGGAAATTTGGTCTGTTGAAAATTTTTTCGAGTTATCCCACTAGGACTAGGTTTCGAAAAAATAAGGACTCCGTCATTTTATCATATAATTACTTGACCATACATTACTTACAGGTCGTCAAGAAGAATTCTTAAAAAGGAATTGCAGTTCCTCTTCTTGGATTCCTTCTTTTAGATGACAGATACATAAAAGCAATTTATTTGATCTCAAAGACATCTTTTACAAAAATAAGCACTGAATGTATCTTAGGAAAAACCCTTGAAAGTTTTTATGTGTTTATAATTAAAAAGATCGTCTCCTTTTCTTTAGGTTTTACGTAATAAACACGAATAGCTTATGTATCTTTCCCCTTTTCTTAAGTAACATCGTGTGATACGAATCGCAGGCATAAAGAAAAAAATCGGCATCCCAACAAAGACAAGACAAATCTCCAACATGCAAGAGATATTGTAAGTCAGAAACCGCAATTTGTCAATGTTGCAACGTAAATACAATACCACAACGAGTTGTCGCTTAAGCTTGGATTGGGATATCGAGCCTAAACCAAATGACACCATCTCGAAATCTATCTGCCCCAATTGAAGATACACAAATGTTGTCAAAGCTAAACCAATAACCAACTAAGTATGCATAGATACTAATGCAAGTCAATTTTTTATGCAAACTAATTCTACAAAAAACTATGTCCCAATAAAATAAATCTATATCTGTGCATATGAATGGATACCATAAGCTAATCCCAACAATGAAACAGTTTTAATTTAATTTTTCGCAAATAATCAGATCATCAGCAGTGAATGGATTAAAATGAAATGCGTGATCCAACAATTGAACCAGTAACTTGGAGACCAAAAATTTGCATCGCATTTGCATTGAATTTTCTCCATAATACTTGTACAACATTGTCTCTAGCTGCTGCTGTTTTTGTTTCAATTTAATGTATCTGTTGTCTTGTAGCGACTTTATATGGGCCAGTGATACCGGTTTATTCGAGTCACTTGCAAAGGCAAGTGCGTAGCGTATTCATAGATATGGATACACGAGTACGGCTACATATTTGCGGCGCTCATTATAAAAATACGAGTACCTCGTCGGAATACCATCCCACACCGCCAACCACTGTCCCACACCATAGTTGAAGTAATTGTTTTATTGCCTCTTTGCTAATTTATACAATTGTTAAACAATTTTTTCCTTTTTTGCAATAAAATGTGTTTAACAGCTTTTGTTTCTTCTCAACAGTTATAAATTGAAATAAGCAAATTGACCGGAAGCCTCAGTTATGGCGATGGCAGGTGTACCTACGAACATAGCAATCCCAAGTAAAGGTGACTGAATTGAAAAGTTTCCAACCCAATTGGGGGGTACGGCTTTATGTTTTTGAATGTTCAAGTGTCGGATTTATTTGAAATTTATTTCTGTCAAGTTTTTGTGGTTGTTCTTGGTTGGTGGTTTGTTAATTAAAAGTTTAATTCGTCGGACTGCTGGTGTGAGAGGAAAGAATTTTTGGTAATTTCTGCTGCTGCAAGGACATGGCATAACTTTTCTTCAGTTGTTATGGCAACTGAGGATACAGACTGTTCAACCAGGTTTTGCAATGAAAAGTTGTAAAAAGTAGTTTTGGATACAACAAATTAAATGCATTCGAACAATCAATCAAGCGTAGTCGCACTCACCTCACCGACTGGTGCTACTTACGAATAACTTGTACTTTGGATCGATAAATAAATTTACAATGTGAGAGAGCTTGACAGTCGGGGACAGGAGTCGTAGAGACTTCAAGGTGAACAGGTTGAAACAGTGATTTTAGGAAGACATTGGCACTGGTAGTCGGTTGTAGACATTGGCAACAAATGTGAAACATATTTTTCAGGAGCTTGTTGTAAATGATTATTGCGAAACGAGATTACTCAAAGCCAAGGTCAGTCATCTGCTTCACGTTTATTTTAGATAGATTTACGAGTTAGCTGGAATGGAATTTTAATGGGGAGAATCAGTGCGCCTTTGAAACGACTTAAGCCAATTTTTTCTGGTTTTAGTGAAAAATATGTGACATTTTGGTGGGATGTTAATTGCTCAGGTAATGTAAATGAAAACACATCATCAGGACATATTTAGGCATCTTATCTACATACATTGAGAATAAGTTTTTGTAATTCATTTCGAGACCAACTTTCGACTCAGATATTCCTTAAAATTCCAAAATAAGCTTAATCAGATACGGTAGTAAGAAGCACACTAATCTTATGAGAAGGAGCTCACTAAAACCTTGCACTACAGCTTTCGATCTTTTAGACGATACATTTGTAGCCACTTTTGGCTGAATCATCTCCTGCATTTCGTAAGTCAGCTGCCTACCAACCATCCTGCAGAAATATCAGGGGTTGTTAAGCGCGGTATGCATCCTTGGGAACTAATAATGTAAGCATTTGCAATGCACCGTCATCTGCTGATTGTGTCAAAGCGATTTTTGTGAATTTGCTTGCCTGTAACCACAGCCATCTGCCTTGCACGGATTAAAGAGCAGGCTTACTTTCAGCCAAAAGGACCTCTTGTAAGACTTTATTCCAAAATCCACAAAGAGTTGTGTGTGATTGAGGGTTGGTCGACTTGGATTAGTACTAATCTGCATCAATCTGACAATGCATAGCGATCTTAAGTTCGCGGTATCTGAAGCCGAGTTTGATCTACATTGTGTTTATTAAGTACATTGAAATTTTAAGTCAAAATTTAGTTTTATCGTCTTCATAGTAGGATCCATTGTTTGCAATACAACTACGCCAGAACTTCACCCAGTCCTCCATACTTTTTCGTAGGCTGTTTGAGGTATTACTTTTACCTCCTTAAGCGAACAATTCTTTGATGACTTAAATCGGCCCAAAACGCCTTCCTCGAAGCGGTAGTTTTAGTCTCGGAAACAGAAAAAAGTCAGGCAGAGTCATATCAGGTGAATATGGTGTATAATCGATGACACTTGCACAATAATGGCTTTGTGAGAAGGTGCATTATCATGGTAAAAAATCTATGGATCACCATTTCACAAATCTGGACTTTTTCGGCGGAAGTTTGTATGTTATACTCGTAAACCCATGCCTCGTCACCAGTTATTATGCGTTTTGTGAACGTGCGATTTGTGGAATCTTGGGAAGTCATATTTTCAGCGACCTACTTTCGATACTATTTTGAACTAAATTGAGATATTTTGGAACTAGTCGTGCGGCGACGCGTTTCACGCCCAAAATATCATTGAGGACGCTGTTACCCACTGGAGACAACTCTCTAAGACTCATACGACGATTTTTGAATATCAGCTTCTTGATTGTGTCAATGTTTCCCTCGTTCGTTAAAGGTCGATCAGATCCACTATTACTTCTTGGCCTTCTCTGAATATTTTACCATATATCTATCATATGCCTAGATACACTATTCGCCGTAGGTCTTCCGCAACATTTTCAGCGATTCAACCCTTTGTTGAACTATTTTTTCCATTGTAAAAATAAAAGCGGTATCATTACTTAGCAGTTTCCGCTCAGATTTTATACAATAACTAAGTACAGTGCTACCAAACTTACAAAATAAAATTTATGGTGATATCTTTTACGAACATATTTCGAATGATTAATTACAGACTAGTATACCTCATCACACTTAGGTCTATGAAGACCCATTGTAATGCCCGGATGGGAGGGAATGGGAACTTGATTGTAGTTCCTGGTGCAGGTTTCCGGATCTTAGTCATCTTTTTGCAATTGCAAATCTGAAAGAGATATTAGCAGATAACTTCCTAAAGTTCATTGTCTCAAATTACTGAGACTGAGGCAGTTGCACAAAAAGTGAAGGGTATCCTCCTGTAAACCTATGTCCTCACACCTTCTCCAGAGGACGTCTACAGTAAGGTGCAAATTTATTGCCTACGCCCACAGAGATTATGGCCCGTGAGCAGCCCAGCAAGCCTAGAAAGTTCAGCTTTGCTTTTCAAGAGAACCTAACTTGTTTTGGATTTACTGAGTTTCGGTCATGAATTTCTTAAGGTCTCGCAGTCTGGAAAGGTTTTTCCACATTTCATTGGCTTTAATTACTACCGTTCGCTCCACTTCTATTTTCAGAGTTCAGAATAGAAGCTTAATACTTTGATCTGCCGGTTCCCTTTCTAGAGAGAAATCTTTTCGAGCTATCTCGTCTGCACTCTTTTGTATAGAGGGTTCCAGCATTTGACGCAGAGTCTAAAGACAGGCCTCGATTTGACCTTGACTACCGCGATGATCTTAATGGCAGTCTGCCTATCAATAAATACAGTAATATCGTAACATATTTCCTTTATTGCCAATAAATAGCTTGGCTGCTTCTGCTTATGCTAATATTTAAGCCTGGAAGTAGTCCGGCAGACGACATGAGCATTGTAACTTTAGTTGATTGGAGAATATCGCGATGCCGGTGCCTATCTCCGTAATGGTGTCTTCTAAAGGTCTCTAAAGGATTTTTCAGTAATTTGTCGGAGTGAGCCATGTTCTGCAGTATCAGGATAGTACTTCATGGAAAGATCATCTCCTTCAGCCGTGCGAAGATTGGAGGCTTTTCACACACTTTTGCCTCTCACGAGGTTTTAATATTGACAATTCACGGTGAGCCACTCTCGCTAGTAAAATTATTTCTGAGAACTTATCTTTAGGGCAGCTTGATTTGTGTATCAACAAGTTTACGCAGAGCGCTGATGAATGTATTTCGATGCCGTTTAATGTTCATGTTTATGTAAGGTTCTTGTTTAGGAAGTCTTCTAAAAATATGCCACTCAGCATACTGGTAGAATGAACACTTGTTTATCTGTATTTGTTTGGTATTGTCCTTGCCAACCTTTATCTAAAAACTGAGAGACATATGTTAAGTTTAAGGCCACATCAGGGAAATATGATTTAAATCCGTAAGCATCTTCGCATATGTGGTAAGGCTAGATAAAACCGGAGCCTCTCTTCTTCGGAGTACAGCGTTGCTGACAGAGTTCTATAAAGCCTCCGCAGCCAATTTGCTCGTCAGCACAATTTGATTGCCACCATGACCCAGTTATGTTGGGAAAAACAGAAAAAGAGAGAAATTGAAGAGGTCGTTGCCCATAGTTTCCTTTAAGGAATCTAAAACAAGGTTGAGGGTCACCTTAAAGAGTTATAAACCAAGAACACGCCAGATGGTGTCATCAGAAACAGTGAAATTGTGTGTAAAACCAGTAGCTGATCCACGCTCTTGTAGCTGTATCCAAAACTTGTCTTGGCACATGGAATTGTCTCTTGTCTATAAGTGCTGACACTTGTCAGCATTGGTTTACATGTTTTCGTTGAGGAAATATAGACCATGCTGATGCTGTTCGCTCACTCAACACAGACGACAATCAAATATTGGCTGCAGTTACCGTCGAAAGGCATTTGACGACACGGGAGCGGTTTAACATCGCTCATAACAACCGTTGAAAAAGGTGGATTTATGGGTTCGTCACGAACTCAGTGACAGAAACATTTCTTTCAGTCTTTGTTGAGATGGAATTTTCTTGACACTTCCCTGAAAAGAGTGGTTACGGGGGACGAAAAATGGGTGATTAACAACAACATTCGGCGTAAGAGGTCACGGTTGTGACATTCGGCGCTCCTGGTGAAACATCGCAATCGGTCGGTAAGCAAGATTTGCATCCCAAAAAGGTTAAGTTGAGCAATTGATGAGACTGGCGAGGTGTACTTTACTTCGAGTTGTTTTTATGTTCAGTGCGTAGGTAGTGCTAAAGTTCAGAGTGAACCTTGGCATTAATTAACAAACCGCTCCAATTAGGTCGATCCTTAGCTAAGTACCTTCAGCTGCGCACTACAAGTTGCTTAAAGACTCTTTTACTTGGGTCCGTCATTTAAGTTGAGGTCTTTTCTGCCGTCCGGTTTAAATTCGAAGACTGTGGGACAAGACCGAACTGAACTGAGAACTGAGATGACTATGGTCTTATATTGAGTCTGCTTAGTTGTTCAGGATAAGTCTTAATTGTTGAATAACCTTCTTAGCGCAATGAAAGACCGATTGGCAAGAGTCATTCTTCGTTTCAGTTCCAGTGGGGTGTTGTTGGCAGAATTGGTAGCACAGCCACGTTAGACAAAGTTACTGCTTCAAAGTTACAGCTGTCGACTATGACATGTGCCGATGTTGTGTGTCCCTTCTTGTTGACTACATATAGTCCTTCTGGCTTTCTTACTAAACCCATTTTGGGGTACTGACAAACGCGTCAATGTCAGCCCACTGAATTCTGCCAGTTATATGGATATCATCGGCGTATGCTAGTAGTTGCACCGACTTTGTGCCTCCAGTGTTTGCTTGTTAATTAAGCACAATTCTTTCAAGTTTGACATCACATCACCTTTTTTGACATCGAATCTGTTAAGTCATTAACGATCTGACGAATAAGCGAGTATTCCTGAATGGGTGGTGAGTTTCGATGTGGACTTTCTGAGTCGAAGTGCGAAAATTCGATAACAGTGCACTTTTCTAGTTTGAAACCACACTGGAAAGGTCCAATTAGTGTATTGATGAAGGGTTTCAGACGTTCACGCAATATAGCAGATAAGAACTTCTTTTTTGTGGATCGGGAGAATGGTACTGATCTGAGAAATGAGTTGTTGTATGCTCTCCACGAAGTAATTTCCCGCAGTTTTGAACGTCCAATTGCTTTGTTAGATTTCATCTTAGCTATTGGCTACCATCGTCTAAGGTGAATGGTCTATTCTGCCTAATGGCGGGATGTTAGACTTCGCCGCCCTTATACAGTTTGCGGAAATATTCTCAGCACTACAATGTTTCCTTCTGCATTTCTACAGACTTCTGTCTTGCTTTGACAGGTTCTTTTTATCTGTTGGTAGGGGGGATGAGACTATGTACTCTTAGAGTTCGGTCAGTTTTTGCCTATTGTGATCTCCTGAAGTACGAACTCACTCATGATTCCCGAAATTTCAATAAACTCACCAATATCTTTGAGTGGGCTGACTGTGAAATCTTCTGCCTCAAGGTATGGCTTAACTGAATTAGAATTTGGAAAGGATATGCTCAGCTGTCTCTTCTTCTTCATTGCACATGGGACAGCTCTTGTTTTGAACTATTCTACTTGACTATAAGTTGTTGTTTTTACTCTCTGCAGTGATCTGTTAGGGATCCGGTACCTAACCCTTGCGTGTTACCTACATTTTCCGTCTAGTAATGGAATACCTTGGTTCTTAGCCAGCTATTTATGCAGCTTCGCCTGCCCATTTATTACCATCTTAACCGCTGTGATCTGGCCACCAAATTAAATAGACTCTTTTGGTGCTGGCTAGTGTTTTGAGAAATTTTTTGAAGTTATCTCAAAAGCCGGCAGAGAGAATATAAATGTTCTTGTTCCGTTTATCTGTTTTAACTCCACCTAATACAGAGCTCTGTTGCATATATCTTAGCTTGAATTACAGAAATGCTACTGTCCAAACTTGCATACAGTGAGGTATTGCTAGTTGCTCCGTACATGGCAACGCCAACTCTTTGGTACGTTATTTCTGGAGTACAACCTCTCAACATCTTTGAACGAGCGCTTCTCTTGCTCTTTTTTGTTTTTTCTTCTGAAGAAGACGATGTTCTTCTGACTTTTCTTCTTCGTACCTCGGCTGCAACAATGTAATGATCGGAGTTAATGCTGGCTGTTCGGAAGTTTGGGTCGTCCAGAATACTTTATGCATGCCTTCCGTCGATCGCAATGTGATCGATTTGATTTAGCGTTTCATGATTCTGAGACCGCTTCTGTATATTATATGAGGAAACCGTGTAACGATATTTCGTCCCGCCACAAAATCAATAATCTTACGTCATACTTAGGACATTTCTCATATGTCTTATCGAGGAGCTCGTAGAAAAATTCATTGGTGGCGTCGTCCTAGTCTTCCATGGGGTCATGGACGCATTTTAAGTTTATGTTAGCGAATTTAGAGCTAACGTATCGGGAGCTCAAAACTTCTTGCCTAAGTCACTGAGTGTGCCAAATCCGCACCCGAATGAGCGCTGTCTCTTTTTACTGAAGCATCAATATATTTTTTTCTCTGTCGGATAAGAGCACTCAGACAAAGAACTGGTCCATTCTATAAAGTTCCTTTTATTGAAATCCTGGGATCCAGACAAGGGTCACTGAATTTAGCTTTACGACTGCGTTCATTGCATTATTGAAGTAGCTTGGAAGTCGTAAGAATTTTCAACAAGTCTCTAAGCGCAGCTTATATATCGTTGCCATCAGAATAATGTATATTTCAGCTTGGAAGACAGATGCAGGCTTTCCTAACGTGAAGTGTAATCTAACTTTGCCGTCCTCCAGACACCTGCGCCACATCCTATATTGGTTTTGGAGATGTTCGCGAAGCCTGTACTCCTTCTCAGATTCTGGCCAAAACCAGCCTTGAGCACAAGGAAAGTCGATTTCGTATTTTTTCCGCAACAGGAGTTCCGGTGTCCTTACATCGGACGGCATGTCCATAAGACGACAGTCATAAGACAGCTGGCGGGCAAGGTCATCAAAGTTTCAGTGCGTGTTGTACCAAAGACCACTTCATTTTACACGGAAAATGGCTTTCAGATGTTTACTCGACCTATTCCGCTTTACTTCTTGGATTGCAGTGATATCTACATGATAGCAGTCAAGGATTTCTGCTAATTTTTCGGGTGTGGCCTGTTAAAAGTCAGAACATTCCACGTGCAGATCCGAAGGCCGTTGTCCTTGATTCGTTTGCTGGTAATCTACTTCGGAGATGTGAGCGTCCCCGTTTTCCTATCAAGGACTCCTCTGTCATTATCTCTTCTTTTCAAGACTCTGTTCAAATTAAGTTTCCACGTGTCCGACTGTAGACGTCACCGTTCATTTACTAAAGCTTACTTGTACAGCACATTAGAAGAGATGCATCGCCTGACACATGTGTGCTGAAGTTCACCTGGCACTATTAGATATTTACCGTTAAAAGTCTTTCTTCTGGGAACTCCTATTGGACAACTGGAAGGCATCTACCAGCCATTCAGCTGAAAGTTGGCCTAACAGATCCACACTTTCTAATCCTTTCTCCTTTCTATACGAGGAGCGAGGTACGTCTACAGCGATGCTATGTCTATCATTCATGACTGACTGATATGAATGAGTCTACAACCATGAGAATAAACTTCATAAGAATGTCTCTTCTTAGCCTTAACGATTTCCCTCCAACAGAAATTGCAAACGTCATTCTTCGAAGCACCCGCATGTAAAAGCAATTCAACTGACAGTCTTAACTTTTAAAGTCTACGTTATAAAGTCTTAATCCAGCTGTGGAAATATAAATAATCTTGTCTCCGTCATAATTGATGAAAGTGTTCACTTTGCTGTAAAAAATCTCAAAAGTATCTTCCATCAGTCATGTAACCGCAATAGGCACGTCAATTTTTCCGTCTAATTTTTATCATTCTTGAAAGATAGATGTACATACATTCTTTCCATCATCAAATATGTTTCTGAAATGTGTTTCAGATATCTTCAGCAGCATGAACGTAATCTTTTATTGCTCCTTGATCCGGCACTTTCAGAATTATCATTAAGGAAAATGGCTTTCATCACTAGATTCTCATAAATAGAAATACGACTGTGATGGATTACCAGTGGAAAGATATTAAATGTTACTACGAGTATATGGTATGTACTTTGGAAAACACATCGAGAACTCTTGTGGTCCTCCGGTTCCTCGAACTCACTGGGGAAGGTGATGTGCTGTTGTTGTATCTGAAGGTTAAGAATGCTTGCTCTATCAAAACATCCATTTAACCGCACTCTTGTCTCGTATACGGTGGGCAATAGTATATTATTCATCCAACCCGTATAGAGTGCTCTGTTTGTGTCTGCTCAATGTCGACAACAATCGATCATCTTTGATGAAATGATGAATAATTGGCTCACGGAAATTACAAATGCTCTTTCTCGTCTATGGTATATGGGGTTAGGAGGTATAAGATACTCGTTTCCGTATTAATGAAAATCTATAAAGTGTCTATGTGACTGCCTTGAGAAGGTTTGTTGTGAACTCGTAAACATTCCTCATGTAGAGAGGGATATGAATTAGCAGTGTGACTTGTTCAAAGCCAAACAAGTATTGGTTCCGTGCGCCGTTTGTGAAATATCAAGTTCTGTTGCATGAAAAACATTTCCAAGAATCCTATTCCAGTGTGGCTGCGAGTATTGTGCAGTGTGCCTTTGGCGGATGTGTGTATCGTATGCAATATCCTCTGAGTTTGGAGCTTGGTTTGTTTCAAATTTTTCGTATTTGCAGCATGGATTCTAGAGACATGATTGAAATTCGTGAAAACTAGAAGCGCAAAGGAAGCAGTTCTACAATTTGCATTTCATTTTCAAACAGGAAAAATGTTTTGCAAATTTTGCCATTAGAAATCGTTTGATGGGAAAAAATGGAAAATTTCATCCTCTGTAATGGATCAAAGTGAATTTTTGCTCCAGTTTGGAGAGTCATGCCCAAAATTGAAATCTAAAAATAAGTCCGGGTCTCTAGACTAAATTATTTGCAACATCTACAGACATGTTTATGTATAATGAACCTTCCACTTCACATCAAGGACTAGAGTATCAATGTCACTATTGCCAACAGAATAGTTTCACAGGTGAGAAGTTATTTCCACCTTTCATTGGCTACAGTGCAGTTGCTTTCCTGAAATTTTTGTGGGACCGAGAAGAGCTTAATAGTATGTTAAACGCAAAAAGCCGTAAGGTCTTCACGACACTTCATCACAAACTTCGATTTGATCTCGACTGCCGCAATGACCATAATGGCAGTCTGACTTTCAATAAATATAGTTATATCCTCGTGGAATATTGCCTTTACTGTCACAAGTCTGGCCGCTTCTTCTCAGTTTAGAAGACACTGCTCGAGTCTGGCAGGCGATGTGATTATTTTGAGTTCAATTTATCGGAGAAGATCTTCATGCCCGCTCCAATCTCCATCTTTGATCCAATTGTGATAATGTGTATCAATTCTTGTATCATCTGGCACCTATCCCATTCTTTTTTGCTTGAGAAATTGCAAGCGCCTTGTACTCCAAAGTCATGATGGGGTATTGGAGCATAAAGCCCTTTTAGTCCAGTACGAGTAAGTAAGAGATAAAGTATAGTTAGTCCCACCGTTGGCGTAGTTCTCTTGACATACACGTTTTCAGACAGACAGCACTATAAAGGGGACAGCGGATCAATTCCCCAGTGATGTGAAATCCCGGAATAAAGCAAATAAAACCTTATCCGGGCTACCTCAATATATCTGGAGTTTAGGCCAGTAAGGGTAAGGATTTCTGAGAGAGGGTCTTGGAAAAGAGATGGGGACGGATCCCCAAACGTTTTACTGCCTTCTGTCTAACTGCCCGGCCATGGAGAAAAAACCCACAGAAAGATGAAGACTCCAAAGATATATTCTATGAGCTCTTGGATAAGACTTATGAGCAGTGCGTCAGCTATGACTTTAAAATTGTCCTTGGCGATTTTAATTCAAAGCTAGGAAGGGAGGACATCTTTGGTAGTACTGTTGGTAGATATAGCCTGCACGACTCCACTTTCGATAACGGATTCAGACTAATCGACTTTGGGGTGGGCGAAAAGTTGTCGTAGTTAGTTCGTGGCTCTCACATCTCGATATTCAGAAGTAGGCTTGGAGATCTCCTGATCAAACAACCGTCAGCCAGATTGATCACATTGTAAGACATTCCTCCAGTTTTACGGATGTCCGAACGTTCCGTAGGTGGGGAAACATCAGCTCGGGCCATTACCTTTTTATATGGGTGCGGATTGTTCGGGAAAGATATCGTAAATGCAGGCTAATACTGTGAAAAAGTTTAACGTCAGACCGCCGAATCCTTTTCCGGTCTAATTTCCCTTAATATCTTAAGAGATCCTACTCCGCAGCGCCGCGTACAGTCAATAAAGCTGCTCATAAGCTCTACGAGCAGATGTGGAGAGACAAACACCGGTTCCTCTGAAGGCAAAAAAAAATAGCATGGGAAGCACGTGGTCAAGGACATTGAGAGATGCTACTCCAGGAATGAGGTTTGGAAGTTTTACCAAAAGATAACAGAAAAATTTCACGGACACACAAAGAAACGTAGTAGTGAAGTCGCATTCGATGCCAAGGATTTAGAAACAGAATTTCTGTAGATTGTGTAACGGCGATGACGAACCAAATACCGGTCTCAACAAGAATGAACCTTTAAACCTGGATGATGTAGACAAACAGTTCCTTTCACCCGAACTGGATGAAGTAAAGATAACCATATCCAAAATTAAGTGCCCGAAAGCTGCTGAAGCGGACCGTCTCACTGTCTGGCTCTTCAAAGTGGCAGGCGATGACGTGGTAAGGATCATTTTCGGAAGAAAATATGCCCGATGATTGAAACCTCTACATTGTTTGCACGATCCTCAGGAGAGCAGCCCCTTTGAACTGCGCCGACTACAGAGGCACCGGTCTTCCTAACATCGTCTACAAGATCCTCTCTGTCGTATTGTGTGATTGGTCTATGTTATATCAATGTGGCTTCAAGCCACTCGCTTTCGAGTATTGAACCGGAAGCAGTGAAGAAGGGTTTAAAGGTCAACGGTGGCAAGACTTAGTATATTGAATGCTGTTGACAGGAAGAATACCCAACACCGACATCTCAGGCAGAACGTCACCCTCGACAGATATAACAGATAAGATAGATGAGTACTATGTCTACCTAGGCTCCACTAACAATTCAAGCAACGACACCAGTTCCGAGATTATCTGGAAAATAACTCCTGCTAATTACTGATTCTTTGAGCTAAGAAAGCAATTGACTAGCAAAGCCTTCTCTCAAACGACAAAAATGGCGCAGGGATATGATGTTTCTCAGAAATGGATGAGGATACTTTTGGCTGCTTTGAGAGGGTAATTCTTTGGGTAATTTTCGATCCCATCTGCATAGACGGTGAGCGGAGGAGGAGATACAAAGACGAAATATACGGGCTGTACAGCGACATCGGATTATCCACAAGAGTGATGGTCCAACGACTAAGGTGGCTGGGTCATGTAGATCGGCTGGACACCAATGCTCCGATCCGAGGCTAGATTTATTGGCTGCAGTTTGCTATGAATATGAATGTTTTTCCAAAGTTTTTAAAATAAATGATCAAGTCTTCGATGCCTACAGAATGAAGGCCACACTCTCTTCTCTCCAGCAGATTGATTGACTTCTTGTCCGTTTATAATTGACTCCTATCTGGTCATCAATATTAAAGAGCCTGGAGACAGCTAATTTGACATCATTACACGAATGTGCCTTGAAGTTTACCAATTCGCTTGAGTTCGGCCCTACAATTTTGCCGCCCGTTATCATCGTTTTAATTGTTCCCCCCATATCGTCTGAACTTTTTGGACATCTGTCATTAAATAATCATTTTTGTGCCTGCAGAGAAGATTGAAGAGTCCACCACAATTGAGAAAGTCAGTTTCTTCTTCCTCCTTTTCCTTCTGTGTCGCTTACTTTGATAGAACCTAAGAAGAAGAAAAGAAAGAAGCGCGTCTTCTAAGAATTGGTCCTTAGTGCTGAATTTTCCCGGCGTAGATTTTCTTAGTTGTCCACCCTAACAATTGAGTCGACTGCTATTACTCTTATATTGTGATGGAAGCTTCTCATCGTTTGATTGAAAATCGTGTAGAAAATGTGGCTCAGACAAGCCTTACGTTAAAGTAATCAAATAGTGTCCTTCCGAGCGCAAAATCAACACTAAATTCAAATTTAGCAATATGGCAGCTGTAGAAGGTATCACATGACAGCTTTTTAGGGCAGTCCTGTCCTGTCCATTGCCGGTACATCAGCATTTAAAAGAACGTTAATTAGTTTCGCGATTTCGACAAGATTTTGCGACTTCTTTTCTTAGACTTTCTACTATACTCGTATGCCCTTCTACCTTTTCGTATCTGATGCACCCTTTTTCTGAGAATTTTAGCTCATTGAAAACAACAGATTAAAACAGATTAAGCCATTTATTTCCAATTGAATTGAAAGCGCATCTAAAAAAAAAGCAGAAACTTAATTCCACAAATTTAACCATAATCCTTAGAGAGTTTTCCTTAAATTTTTCTTTTCTTTCCCACGGCATCTACATATAACGAAGACTTAAGCTTTTACATGGAAACAGCTTAAAAAAAACTTTTCATCTCCATGGAAACTTTTGAAAATAAGGATTTGGTGCTTCAGATACGATATCATCCTGAGGTAACTCGCAGCTATTAACTCAAGGAATCGTGTGGTATTCCATCCTCTATAGTATTTGTGTTGGTTGGTGGATTTATTTTCTCCCATTACTTCCTTACTTCATCCCTCCAAATCGAGTATTTTAAAAGAAACCAGCTACTTGTCAAAGATATTCTTGCAAGTGCTAATGAAAAAAAGAAAAATAAATAAAAAAAGACCTTGCAGCGTATGAGTACGAGGTTCTATAGGGTGATTCATCGGGAGGTTAGATTTTCAATAGGCTTTCTTTGACAGATCACGTGTGACTCCTATCAAGGCGACTTGAAATTGCGACATATTTTCAGTGAATGGGCTTTGGAAAAACTCAATGTAAATCCGATGTTTTATCGTGAAATTTTGTTTAGTGATGAAGCCCACTTCTGGCTCAATGGATACGTTAATAAACAAAATTGCAATACTTGGGCTGATGAGCAACCCGAAGAGTACCAAAAGCTACCATTACATCCATTAAAAATATTGGTATGGTGTGGTTTATGGGCTCGTGCAATCATTCGTCCATATTTCTTCAAAAATGAGGCAAATCAGAATGTTACTGTTAATGGTAACCGTTACCGCGTCATGTTTACGGAATATGAGCTTCCCTTAATTTAAGCACATGGTCTCAGTGAACTCTGGTTTCAACAAGACGGCGCTACGAGCCATACAGCGCGTGAAACAATGGACTTGTTGAGAAATCATTTTGGTGAGCACTTAATTTCACGTTTTGCTACGTTAAATTGTCCGCCTATATCTTGCGATATCACACCTTTTAACTATTTTGTCTGAGGATATATAAAGTCTCAGGTCTTCAGGAATAAGCCAGGTACGATTGAACAAATGGTAGTCAGAAGGGGCACGTTCTGGGCTATAAGGCGGGTGGAGTAAGACTTCCTATCCACTGTTTTCCAAATAGTAGGGGCCGAGCGTTGTCATGATGGAAAATTATTGCATCGTGTCTGGTCGCATATTCCGGGCGTTTTTCGGCTACTGCTCTCTTCAAACGGATTAATTGTGTTCGGTAGCGTTGTCCATTGATTTAGATTTAAGCAGCTCATAATACAGCACACCCATCTGATCCCACCAAATATAGAGCATTACCGTCGCGCCATGGATATTCGGCTTTGCCGTTGATTTGGCTGATTGGCCGGGTTTCACATATAATTTTTTGCGCTTGGGGTTGTCGTAATGGATCCATTTTTCACCATCAGTAACAATCCGATGCAAAAATGACTTCCTTTTGTGGCGTTCCAGCAGCATTTCGAACTTGCAAAACCGCCTTTCGACGTCTCTCGGCTTGAGTTCATGTGGAACCCGATTTCCTTGCTTTTGAATATATCCAGCTGCTTTTAAACGTTTTGAAATGGCTGCTTGACTGACACCCAAAGATTCTGCGAGCTCTTCTTGTGTTTGGCAACGATCTTCATAGAGAACGTTCAGCCCGAGACGTTCATCATCTTCCAAGCCAAAATCACCACTTTTAAATCGTGCAAACCACTTTTGGCACGTTCGCTCAGCCAGCGCATGTTCACCATAAACTTCTACCAAAATACGATGACTTTCGGCAGCAGTTTTCTTCATATTAAAGTAATGAAGAAGAACTTTCCGCAAAAACACTTTTTCAGGCACAAAGTTCGACATATAGGGTTTTCCAATAGGGACTTGACAACTTTGAATTTAATTTGGGAACGCACTCTTTCACTAATCATCAAACTGTTACTGTCAATTTATTTAGTAAACTCAAATTTTCATCATGGTAAAGTACACTAACGAGCAACGTCTGCAACTTATAAAAATTTTCTACAGATATTCAGAGTCGCAAAATCATCTTCAGTAACGAAGCTCATTTTTGGCTCAATGGGTTCGTCAATAAGCAAAATATGCGTTAATTGGTCGGGTGAAAACCCACATGTGCTTCATGAATCACCACTTCATCCACAAAAAATAATGGTTTGGTGCGGTTTGCATGCCGGCGGCGTTATTGGGTTATATTTTTTCTTCGACGACAACGATCGTCACGTTACTGTGAATGATCAGCGTTATCGCGCCATGATCACCGATTATTTTTGGCCCGAATTGGAAGATATGGACTTGGACGACATGTGGTTACAATCGATATATTGAAGAGTAAGTATGGTAAGCGTGTTATATCAAGACATGGGCCAGTCGATTGGCCGCCTCGTTCGTGCGATTTAACACCGCTTGACTATTTTCTGTGGGGCTACGTTAAGTCATTGGTTTATGCCAACACGCCGACGACGTTGGAAGAGCTCAGAGCCAACATTGAACGCGAAGTAGCGGCCGTTTCGGCCGAAATGTGTGGCCGAGTTGTTGAAAATTGGGTCCAACGAATCGACCGCTGCAAACGTTCCCGCGGTGGTCATATGAACGTAGTCAAGTTCCATTCATAAATGTTTTGATTGTACTTCAAGTCAATAATAAAGTTTTTGAAATATCTCAAATGGTTTGCCTTTTATTTAAAAAAAAAGTTGTCAAGTCGTTATTAGAAAATCCTATATTTGAGTGAAAGAAAATTATTGTTGTTTACGCTTCAAATGAATGTTATATACTGAAATGACGTACAATGACAGTAGCTTTCCAACGCATGTTCCAATGGAGTAATAACAATGGAATAATACAAGTTACGCCCTCTCTTAGCAAACCGCATGAATGAAGTTATAGACCCAATACCAGTCGCTATGTTCAAAGGAGTCGTCCAGAATTGAACCTTCCGAATGGACCACCTTAGACATAGTCATGGCCAAAATTTACATGATATCATTTTCAAAAAGTAAATGCCATGAATTTTTCTTTCATCCGTTAATAAGAATTTTAAGTTCACTTTCAAATTTATGTGTTTTATTTTACATTTTAAATCAAACCTCACGATGAATCACCCTTTACAATTTCATTTTGAAAAGGACCAACAATCTGTCAGAAAAGACAAAAAAAAGGCTTTACAAAGAGCTTATCACGTGGGAACTCTAATGAACTACTGATTGTGAAGTACAAAAGAAGTATCTCTGATTCTAAAAAAACGGCCTTATCCAAAGTTTTTGTCCTCTCGAATATTTTTGGCTCAAATGTTTATTTAAATTTGCATGTCGTACAAATATGTAGGCGGCTTTTCTTGTTCTTTGTCAAATGGATGATTCAAATTGACTCCGTATTCCAAGAGTTGTGAGGATTTGTTTTCAGTAAGTACATCAACACCCGTAGCGCACTCAGTTCAAATATACAATTGAAATTTCCTGAAAGTCCCCAGATTCTGAGGCATCCTACCTAATGAGGGTGACATTTTTCGATTTTATTAAACTTCCCTAACATCGGTTTTGAGTTGAAAGATTTGCATATTTAGGGATTCGATAATTCATGGGGATACTGAAGTACTCGTGAGAATCTTAAGGTCGCAATCAATCTTCCTCTTTCCGCAGACTTGTAACAAATCTGAATTTGTTTTCAACTGACAGGGTGATAGGAGTGGTGGATTTTCCAACCCAAGTATCTACCTCATGTGTAGGACAAAAATTTCATTTAATTTCAAAGAAAAACAAAATAACCGGAACAAATATCAAGAAATCCGTGTACCTTTTTTGTCAAAGACTGTCAAACCCTTTTTCAAATCTCCCGCCGCAAAGATGGGTCTGGAATGGAATCACCTATTCGATATGCGGTTGGAGTTGTGTACGGGATTACGGTGAAGATCAACGGTAGGGGCTTGTCAGTTTATTGTTGTTGGTTTAGGCTATCACAACAGATACAAGTTCAAGTGATTTTTTTTTTTTTTGTTTAACGTGCTTATGTGGGATTAACTGTTATTCTCCATTCCAATCAAGTTCGTGACTTTCGTACAAATATCGGTCTGTCAGTTTGCTTAAGAGTTAGAGTGGTCGTATGCGCCGTTGGAATACGTCACAATGGCATTCTGACAATTGGTGACACGGCGACTTGGTAGAAAATTAATTGTTCTATGAATCAAACGGTCACTACGAGCTGTGTGTCCATAAGTACGTGATGGAAATACCGAAGAAATGGCTGTGGAATGGAGGAGGTAAAATGCATAACTGAAGGTTGGTAGGGAGCTCAATGGGTACATAAGGGCAATACTGCTATACGACCCTTGGGTGTAGTGTAAGACAGAGTCAACTTCTATAGTTGTGTTGTCTTATGCAAGACTTGCACTTTTAGAAGAAAAGGAGTCGCGTTCTTTGACTGCTGTGTCGGATTTCATATTTAAGTCATGACAGTGGTGTCTTACTACTGTTCGAGGCAGAGAGTAGTAAAATTTTATCGAGAAGCTATTCAAATGAATGTTTAATTAGGGGGTATGGTTGCTCATTAACAAATGCGAGTACAAGTCACTTGAGTCAATAAAACATAAGAAAACAGTTGACAGGACTTGAATGCTAAAAAGATTTAAAAAAAACCCGGAAGACATTAAGTCAAATAAGTAGTCGTACACAGAGTATTTTTTGGTATTAGATGCACTCTAAATTTGTTGACTATATTTTCCCTGCGTACATGAGTATAGAATATGCAACACCAGCAAGAAGAATTCTTTTTTTTTTTTCTATTTTCAGCTTCCGATACTGCACATGAGTCTTGTAAGTGGACTTACATGCTTCCATGATCTATCCCACATCTGCGAATGTTGCTAACACCGGCATACTTAAGAAACGATTGAGAAACAGCTTCATGTCCTCCAATTCTACCCTTTACCGTGCTAACTTGTTTGTTATGCCGTTGAGCCAGTTATTTGAAGTCAGGTGCCCGTATTACTTGGAGATTTAATATTCATTGAAGGTCTTGGACGCTTCGTAATGATAGTTTTATATTCTGAACATTTCCTGCTACCGATTCTGTTTCGACGATGTAAATTTGCATGTGCGTTGGTCAATGGGAGAGTTACCTTCTCCTTAATGCGCCAGGGGCTTTAAACGTTTGACCACTTTTTCAGCTGTGATCTGCACAGCCTTGAGCCTCGGGATAATCTTACCAAAATGGTAGCTGGATTTGCCTTTCGTCTCTTTTCGGGTAGGTGCAGATTTTTGGTCCATAGTTTGAAACAACATCGCATTTTAGCTCTTCTCTACACGTTTTAGAATGCGTCAAGATCCTGAAACAAGACAGTTTTTCTGCCCCTTTACAAAGTCCAAGACCTTGCTCTTAATAAAGCTTCACATTTCAATGGCGATACATTTACAATGGTTGCGTTAACCAACTCCGCGGTTGTGTTCTCTCTATGTATAATAAAAGACAAGATATCCTGCCTTGCTGTCAGAACACAAGAAGGCTGGTTTCATTGTATGGTTTCATGGTTTCATTGTCTGGTCTTTGTCGGCTATAGTTTTGACCAACAGGACATTTCGGATACAATTCATTTGAGCAGTGAAAATTATCGGTTTTCTTCATTGTTTTGAAGAGCCTGTGTTTCGCGTTAGAAGCCAGCTAACAATAGCTTAGCTTTCCTAAAAGCCATTCAGATATTGTATTAGGTAATGGATATCGCAGAGGTTTCTGAGGTTCCGAAGGCGTTTTAATTGTATTTTTACGCAAAATATTCTTTTCCTCCTTTCTTTTGGTACGATAATCTATCTTTAATGCTCTTGTTTAGCGTTGCAACTCTTGAAGGTGTTCATTTTCTGGCACTTTGTGGTTGGTAGTCTACGGTGGTCTCGGCTACCTCTTTGGCCTCGCGATCCGCAGATTGTTGGCTTCTGTGAATGGTGAATGTGCAGATGTCTTTTGTACTTATCCGTGAACCCTTGTTTATGTAAAACTTACTGAGGGCACAAAATTCACCCTTGGTATGAGTCAAGGTCTACCCAAAATCACTTGCCAATCATAAGGTCACGGAATCCAGTCTTTACTGCAACTCTACATCGAGTTCAAACTAACTGAAATATCCTCCGTTCCCACTAGGTGGCCTACCTCTAACAAGTCGGGCATGCCACTTTTTTTTGCAATTGCTCGGGAATTTAGAGTGAATAGACAAATATTCGTGGACTTTGAAGTAATCACTTCTCTGCGTACGTCCACGCCTGCAAATACAGGCCAGCTGTTTTGGCACTTAGTGAAACACAAGCGGATCCCCGCCCACACCTGTCAGATCTCTCAGTTATGCAGCTTAATGGTCCGTACCCATTAGTGCCATTTTTTACGTGCAAAATAATGTGGCTTTCCAAACTTCACCACAATCTGATCCTCGCTTCAATCCGGTATTCAATTTCCTTTGGTTAAATTTCTAACTCCGTAAGCAGATTATCCACTATTGCTTTACTTTCAGAAGTCCCAAAGAAGACAGCAATTCGACCTTTGACGAAACAAAAAATTGCACCTTCAATCCTCATACACCATCAATGTAAGAAATACTTCAACCCCTTGTGATCTGAGCTAAATATATAAAGCCTTCGTCGGCCCAAAATTGGAGTACATCATTACAGGTACATCTGTGTACCTGTAAGATACGATTACGAAGCATGCGATAAGACTCATAGGTGGTGCTAATGTCACCCAGTCAATTGACTGAGTCTCCTGTCTGACCTTGCTCTGTCGCTATTTCCACCACCAGTGCTACACCAAAATTGCCCGTAGCATAAGGTCCATATAAAATTTTGACCTTAACACCCGTCTCGCTATAAACGCTCATCAGTATATTTTCAAGCCTACTTTCGGACGTACTCTAAAATATCTTTATTCGCTCCTAAGCCTTACAACTCACTTATGGAATGTTCTGCTCTTTAGAGAACTCTATTTCCTGGTCGTTATAACTTGCAAACATTTAAGACCAATGTACATCGGTACCTCTCCTCTCTTCCTCTCTAAGTTTGCTTTTCCTGCGCTGTGTGCACACATTTTTACAATACAAAACCCTTGAGCGCGTGCTTTTTGTGACAGCATAAAAAAAGAAAAACAAGACCTATGCCCGGAAACCTGTAGCTGGTCAAATCGAAGTAACCTTCGAAGGCGTGTTGGTCTGCCCCCGGTTTTTATTAGACTACGTCATTGATGGGCGTTGCTTTGATAAATGAGACGCGCTCAGACGTTCTCTGAAGGCTCTGGCTATTCCAATCGTGCTAAGGCTTCCAATATTGAATTTCTTTTCCTGTGCGGTTTGCAGCCTCTTCTCGTTGGATGGATAGACGAGCTCAAGCTCCACCACAGGTAGAAAGTGGTCAGAATCGATGTCTTCCGATAAACATTCAGGATTCTGGATGCATGCCGCGCATTTATTAGTATATACATAGTCGATTTGGTTGACCGTTCGAGCTTCTGGAAAACACTGCTGCAAAATTGATTAATCGGAAGAGGAGACTAGATCAAAGATGCTTTTCTTACAAATTTTGTTGTTAAAGTCGCGGGGTACGATTTCGACATCATAGTTAGGACTGCCTTAATAGGCTCTGTCCAGGAGGTCATAGAACTCCTCCTTGAGTCTTTAGCTTCACGGGTAGAATCGAGTACAAATGGGCACCAACCACCACCAGATGGCTTACACAATTGATGTGTACCAACAGTTACAGCACTGGGCATCGCCAAGCTAACGCCTGTCAGTTTCTATCATATTCTTGACCTCCAGCAATCGTTAAGTGCTTTTAAACAAAGCCCAGACTTCTTCTGGAATATTATGGGCATAAATTCTGACACTGGAATCGTTAGCTAGATAATTCAAGTGCTCGGCTTCTGTTGCTCTAACAACCTTGTTCTTTTTTAAAGACGGTGTTTTGTCTATATAATAGGATACTCCTTATCATCTACCTCCGTTTTGAAGACAGAATTTAAATATTTCCTTTGAATCAGCAAAGGAACTGAACTTATCACCTCTTACATTAGCTTGCATTCGATGAAATCGCCAAAAATTAAACACCAAACACCAGAAACATCTCATCTTTACGGATATTAAGAATAGAGTAACTTATAGACTCCGTTAAAGATCTCGAGCTAAGCGATTGTAGTTTCAATCAGCCAATGATTTCGAGATTCATATGTTTAAAGAATCGAAGGCTGGTTAGTGGCGATTGGCCAAGTTTATTCGCAATCATTTGGCAGACTTTACTGATCATAGTTCGTTCGGAAGATTTACTCATCATAAGTCTCCTATAGTACTCGCTTATAAGCAAACATATAAACAAAATCCTGGTAACTAGATCACATAAATTGGAATTTGTATCCAAAGGGCAAGTTATTTTTATTTGATATTCGCAAACCTTTCATATGGCCGCTTTTGATTTTCAAAATCTGCGTTAATTGAAGTACTTGATGTCACCGTGCATTTGACTTAAAGCATCGTTAAATTGAGCAGTTTGAAGCGTCCGAGTTAATGAGAATTGTTTGGCTCTAGCGTTTGCCATAAAAGCCAAAAAAGCCACCATCCCGATACGATTCACTATCCAATGAGTTGCAAATCCATTTGGTTTCACATATAAGGAGTGCCAAGCCAAATCAATTGTGCATGTCACAGTCCTCATTGGAGTCAACTATTCGCAACGTAGTTGGTTCTTATATCGTTGGAATATTGCACGGTGACTAGTCGACGTCTCATATTCGTACGAATCACTGTTTTTTCCTCTCTAATTCGAGTAGTTATGTCACAACATAATGTCCATATGGTCATATGATAAGCAACGTGGCAACTATCTCCTCAATTACGGAAGGCTTCCAAAGAATATCTTTATCAGCGAAACGAAGTGGGCAATATTACCCAACCAGTTTGTAGCACAGCAAAATTTTCGGATTCTTATTTTGCCAGAGAAATTAGAAAAAAATACAACAATATGAGATATTTCATGCTCTGGTACGTCTTCCGAGGTACATCCGTCATATTGGCAACATGGACTTGGTCTTGGACCAGCTGACAATAAAATAAACCAAGCTAATACGTACAGCTGTAGCCACTCATATTGTACAGTATTTCATCTTCAGTGAACGAGTTAATGACAGGCACGTTATATTGTACCATATTCCATCGGACTGTAATTGAAGATATCGTGTGCTTTCTTTTTTTCATTAATTAAACAAATTAATCGCAGAAAGAGAGAATCAGCAAAAAGTATCTACCAGTATGATAGATGCATAATAGACGACTTATGAAGCTCGGCTGTGGTATATCGTTGTTCACTATTCGAACTTGGATGGCGTATGAGATGAAAGTACTTGCTCTATTGGAGCGATGCTTAAATTAATTAACAAACGTAAATACTCTTACCGGCATAAGGAAAATAGTTATTAATTTGTCTTTCAATAAATTGACTTAAATTAGTAATTTCCTTCGTTGGATATAAATTGAGGGGGCAACTGGAGCTTTGACACCCGAAGGCATCTCACATTTGTATGTGGCCTTAGGGTGGCGCCAAGCGTAAGTTTCTAAATTATTTATCAATTGACAGTTGTAACCATTTAACCATTTTCGGGTGTTTCACTAAGTCAAAAACCTAAAAAAAAAAAAAGGGAAAGTGCTTGATGAGTAATTTCATGGTCAGATGAACTTCGAACAGATGCGTTAGATATTCGGCTACTGACCATGTCTTAGATAATACACAAAACCGGTCTATAATTTGACATACACGTAGAAAGCGTTAATCAATTCCGTTTAAGTGGTTCGACTTTCGATAATTTATTTTCCAAAATTAGTAGTGCGACGCTGATTTGTGAACGCACGATTGGTTATGCAAATTACAATTCATCGGATACAATCGTATCAGTTGCAGGTATACCTATGATTGTAATTTGAATAGATGTATCTTTTTTCATTTATATGAAGTTGAAATGTTAGACAAATGTTAGATAAATTTTAACAGAATTACATAGTGAGCCCGTAATGTAGTTTATTAGTTTATTAGGGCATTCGTGTAACCTATAATTGGTGTTTGAAGAAAATCAATCCATCAAATGTATGCAGACGTGCTACAGAGATGTGTTACGATATTATTTCGTCAGATGAAGAACAATACAAAAAGTATCGATTATGCTTGCCCAATGAGGCGTTTTTTTAAAAGCAGGTGGCCAACTTTGTAACTCGATTCTACAATATAATAAAAATGTTTAATATCGCAAAAGCAAAATTTAGAATGTCCTAGGAAACGAACATCGAACAGCTCAAGTACAATACTATGGGGCCAGCGATATTTGATTTTTTGTTCGCATATATGGGAACTTTATAATTCGCAAATAATCGTTCTATTTCAAATGCGTTTGCGAGCAGATAAAGAAAATATTTTTGTTTTAAGATGTAAACTAAGACTGTCACCATTCTTTCTCAACTTGGTACTGGTTCAGCGGATTTTTTGAAAGTCAATCTTAAAAGTTCCCATGCCCAATCAAACATAATCTGGATTCACTGCTGCAGCTGCCCCAAAGATTTACGAATTCCACGAATAAGAACAATGACGTAAAATTGGTCATATAAAAAGTCTCCGCGGTTTTTTGTCACTAGATGGTGTTGGTGTTCATTTATCTGAAAATACAATCCTGATTGTGTCAAACGAACACGTGTTTAAAAGGTGACATGTCAGTTTACGGTGAGAATGCTAGTTGTTCGATTCCGTTCCGGAAATTTCAATATAAAACGTGCACCTCGCATTGGTTGGCCTGTCACTGAAAAAGTCGATCAAATTTTACAACTGATAGAGCAAGACCGGCCCGGAAGCTGTCTGGATATATCAGAGGCACTAGACATCAACCGTATGACAGTTTGGAGTCAACTCAAACGCGCAGGCTTCTCAAAGAAACTCGAAGTTTAGGTGCCACGTGAATGTACGCAAAGAAATTCTATTGACCAAATAACCATCGGTGAAACGCTGCTGAAACGTAACGAAATGAAACCATTTTTTAAGCGATTCATTACGGGCGATGAAAAATGGATTAACTACGAGAATATCCAACGCAAGTGATCATGGTCAAACCACAAACCACAAACGACTTCAAAGCCTGGATGAACGGCAAACAAGGTTATATTGAGTGTTTATTGGGATTGGGAGGGAATTGTCTATTGTTAGTTGGTAGAACGTATCGAAACGGTCAATTTGATCCTCTACTATGCACAACTTCACCGTTTGAATAAAGCTTTCCAGAAATAGCGACCAAAGAGGGAGTTGTCTTCCATCATGACATTGCTAGGCCACACACGTCTTTGATGACTCGGAACAAATTGACGAGTATTGGTTGGGAAATTTTGATGCATCCACCGTATAGCCTGGACCGTCCACCCTCTGATTACCATTTGTTTCGGTCTTTGCAAAACTCTCTTGATGGTAAAAAATTGGCCGACCGAAGAGCCGCTGAAAATCCCTTGGCCAAGTTGTTCGCTGATAAACCACAGAAGTTCCACATCGATGGAATTATGAAGCTTCCTGGAAAATGGCAAAAAAAAAAAATAAATAAATAAATGGCACGACATCCCGGTGTGGGCCAAGGCCTAGCTTTTCGCACTCATTTGTGTTTCTCACTTTGCGAATTTTTACACTCCTGAGCAGGGCCTACTGTTTATCGCCGGTTGCGAACGGCTCTCCTGAAAAATTTTTTCATAGGCGGAAATAAAGTGTGATGACGATTTGAAAATCTGCTTATGGGATTTGAACCCAAGTAGGTGGCGTGACAGATAGTGAGTCAACCATCACGCCATCGCCACCAAATGGCAAAAAGTCATAAATAAAAATGGCCAATATGGTATGCACTAAATTGAAATTGATTTTGAATAAATAAAATTTTTTTTCAAAAATGTACCAAAAAACCACAGAGACTTTTTATATGACCCAATATTTCACATACTATTGCTTTCGCTTTTGTTCTTCCGCAGCTAAAACCTGGAGCGATTTTTCAATCACTGCAGGTAGATATATGGTAATAACTTATGTGAACAATCCAAGGTATTGTAACTAAGAGAATGCTTTACCGTATGATAAACAGATGCGAGTTCCCCAGCAGTAATCTTGTCTTCTGTCTCCGATTTTTAAAAATATGTAAGAAGGCTACTTGATACCCTATTGCTAGCAACAACTACGTGAGATTAAGTAGATTCATGTTGTTTTACGTCAGTAATTCCACCATGAACACAAAAGAAATTCGTATCACACAGACGACAGTATGCCTTGTATAAGTTCTCCTTTACTGGGTTTAACCAGGAATGATTATTTTTCCAATAAATTATATTTTTTAAGTCTTTTGGCTTTACTTTTACCTTAGTCTTTACCTTACTACATCTTCCAGTCGAATTATTTCTGTCACTATCACTTGCATCACTCATTTTATTTTAGCAATAATTACTTGTAAAAGAAAACGTTAACACAAAAGTAACAGGTATTTACTCAACAATTGATCGCGCACCACATCAACTAGTTTTCTGAAGGCGAACGTGAGCTAAGTTGGTGAGCATTTCATTGTCCTTTTAAGAAGAGAGAGCTGAAAACAAAACCTAAAGGGTAAAATGAAAATCGAATGTCTAAAAAAAAAATAATAATAAAATGGCAGGACGTCTGCCTACTTCGAAAAAGGATTTGAATGACGTCGATACAGACTTACTGCGTAGTGTGTGGAGAAAGCATATTTGCGAATACAATGGGCCCTATAAGGAAACAATGAACAGAAAATGGGTGTTAAAATCATGAGATAAGTGAGTCACTGAGGTAGATAATAATTAGAGAGTAGTAACGTATGCAAAACAAACAGGACGGGCCGTCTGGCAACAATAGTTATTGGTTGATATGCCAAATCAAAAGTCAGGCAATACAAATGATAGAAACACGATGAAGAAAAAACTGCTAAAACTACAAGGATAGATAAGAAAATAATCAAAAAGCTTCACATTATTTTAGAAGCGTTTGGGTCTGAGTTTCCAATTGACATAGATGCTTTCGAAACGTTTGCAAGAGAAACGAGAAAACTATACATACACTACATTGATCAAAACGCAATTCACTTGCCTGATGTCAGGATTGCGTGTCGTACTCATAAACACACATCTCGTCTCCAGTAATGATCCTTTTGATGACGGTCAACACGGTCTCTTTTTTGCATGAAATTGGCACCAACTTTGCTGCTACACTACGGAAACCCAAATTATCAACCAAAATGTCTTGAACGAATCCATAAGCAATGTTCAAGTCCTCCGCTATCTCTCTGATGGTTAATTTGCGGTTATTGACCAACATTTCTTTTACTTCATCAATGTTTTCGTCGTTTTTCGATGTCGACGTTCTGCCACTGCGTTCATCATCTTCGATTGACTCACGACCACTTTTGAACCGCTCGTCCCACTAGTAAACGACCGTTTTCTTTAGAGAATCGCTGCCGAAACATTTTTACAACATTTTTAACGTTTGCGCACCATTAAATCCGTTTTTTACGCAAAATTTAATACAAGCTCGTTGCTGTAAATTTAAATCCATTTCTACAATTTTAAAAAACCGCCACATACACAGAGATATAGGGTTTTCTAATAACGACTTGAAAACTTTTTTTTATGAATAGAACTCGACTTCGTTCATATTTCCACCGCAAGCACGTTTGCAGCGGTCGATTAGTTGGACCCAATTCTCAACGACTTGGCCACACATTTCGGCCGAAACAGCCGCTATTTCGCGTTCAATGTTGGCTCTGAGCTCTTCCAACGTCGTCGGCGTGTTGGCATAAACCAATGACTTAACGTAGCCCCACAAAAAATAGTCAAGCGGCGTTAAATCGCACGGACAAGGTGGCCGATCGACTGGCCCATGTCTTGAGATAACACGCTCACCATACTTACTCCTCAATAAATCGATTGTAGCGTGTGCTGTGTGGCTTGTGGCACCATCCTGTTGAAACCACATGTCGTCCAAGTCAATATCTTCCAATTTGGGCCAAAAATAATCGGTGATCATGGCGCGATAACGCTGACCATTCACAGTAACGTGACGATCATTATCGTCGACGAAAAAATATGGCCCAATAACGCCGCCGGCATGCAAACCGCATCAAACAGTTATTTTTTGTGGATGAAGTGATGATTCATGAAGCACATGTGGGTTTTCACCCGACCAATAACGCATATTTTGCTTATTGACGAACCCATTGAGCCAAAAATGAGTTTCGTCACTGAAGACGATTTTGCGATGAAATTCATCATCTTGGCGCATCTTCTCCAGAGCCCAATCGGAGAACGTAGCTCGTTAGTGTACTTTACCATGATGAAAATGTTGAATAAATTGACAGTGACAGTTTGATGATCAGTGAAAGAGTGCGTTCACAAATTAAATTCAAAGTTGTCAAGTCCCTATTGAAAAACCCTATAAATGTACTCTTGGCTACGTAACTTTTTCAAATGTTAAGCTATGATGCTAAGATTTAGAGGGAATGTCAACAACAGATGTACCAACCTAACAAAAAAAAATCTCAAATCGGAACAATGGGAGCGCCACACGTTGACGCCACCAGGAACTTTTTCATCAAGGTGGTGTTAAAAACTATGGCTGGTTTTATTTGCCAGTGAGTGTACACAAAGTTTTATTTCATGGAAAACAAATAATTTCCACTTGTATACTTCCAATTGGACAACTTTCGAAGGGAGTTCAAGAAGCTAGAAACAAGGAAAATCGAAAATTAAGGGATCTATTTACAAGGAAAACCTCACGAGTGCATGCGAATACTGACCTTCTTAATAGGTTGCTCGTATTCTCACATCCATTTTTGGTAAATACATCGAATTTTTTTCAGGCAGTTTTTCTATTATAATGACTGAGTGCCTAATCTTATCGTTCGGCGGTCAACGATATCAATAAGTTTTACCCTGTTTTCGTATTTTTCATAGGTTAAGATGTAGTTTAGTATGAGTATAAGGTAACCTAGAAGATCTAATAGATAACGCGTGTTTTATTGATACAATAAATGTTTTGCCGTCGGATGAATTAAATACGGGAGCCATGCCAATGGCAAAATATGGATGCTGGTGAGCGAAAGGCGATATTTGGGGAAAAAAATGTCATTGTGTTGCAAAAACATGCATCAACAAAAATCAAAGCATTTATGGACAAACTTCTCAAAAGATTTTGATGCTGAAGGTCCACCACAACGTCAGTAGGTTGGAAAAAGGTAAACCAATTTTAAAACAACTAAATCTCCCTTATTCGTTTTAATTTATCTTAGGCTTTTAGCTAAGAAAAAACTAAGAAAATTAGTCTGGAACCGGTGGTGGTCCAACTGAATATTATTCCCTTAATCCCCTTAATCTACTGATTTAGGTCAAGGTATTGAAATAATACCTTGTTCTTTGAGTTTTGATCTGGATAATAATAACTTAGCACCTTTGAAAGAGAACAATAATCCAGTGAGCAATGAAGAAGAAAATCAAGGAAAATCAAGTGCATACCATATTGGCCATTATTATCTATGACCTTTTGCCATTTGGTGGCGATGGCGTGATGGTTGAATCATTATTTGTCACGCCACCTACTCGGGTTCAAATTCCATAATCAAATTTTCAAATCGTCATCACACTTTATTTCCGCCTATGAAAAACCTTCTCAGGAGAGCCGTTCGCAACCGGCGATGAACATAGGCCTAGGCCCTGCTCAGGAGTGTAAAAATTCGCAAAGTGAGAAACACAAATGAGTGCGAAAAGCTAGGCCTTGGCCCACACCGGGATGTCGTGCCGTTTATTTATTTATTTATTTTTTTTTTTTTGCCATTTTCCAGGTAGCTTCATAGTTCCATCGATGTGGAACTTGTGTTTTCAGATTTTCAGCGGTTCTTCGGTCGGCCAATTTTTTACCATCAAGAGAGTTTTGCAAAGACCGAAACAAATGGTAATCAGAGGGTGGAAGGTCCAGGCTATACGGTGGATGCATCAAAATTTCCCAACCATGCTCCGTCAATTTGTTTCGAGTCATCAAAAACGTGTGTGGCCTAGCAATGTCATGATGGAAGACAACTCCCTTTTTTCTGGAAAGCTTTATTCAAACTATGGAGTTGTGCATAGTAGAGGATCAAATTGACCGTTTCGATACGTTCTAGCAACTAATAATAGACAATTCCCTCCCAACCCCAATAAACACCCAATATAACCTTGTTTGCCGTTCATCAAGGCTTTGAAGTCGTTTGTGGTTGGTCACCGGCCTTTGACCATGATCGCTTGCGTTGGATATTCTCGTAGTTAATCCATTTTTCATCGCCCGTAATGAATCGCTTAAAAAATGGTTTCATTTCGTTACGTTTCAGCAGCGTTTCACCGATTGTTATTTGGTCAATAAAATTTCTTTGCGTAAATTCACGTGGCACCCAAACATCGAACTTCTTTGAGTAGCCTGCGCGTTTGAGTTGACTCCAAACTGTTATACGGTGGATGTCTAGTGCCTCTGATATATCCAGACAGCTTCCGGGAAGGTCTTGCTCCATCAGTTGTAAAATTTTATCGACTTTTTCAGTGATAGGCCAACTAGTGCGAAGTGCATCTTTTACATCGAAATTTCCAGAACGGATTCGAGCAAACTACTTCTGGGTCCGGCGTTCACTCACAGCATTCTCACCGTAAACTGCACAAATTTTTCGGCATGTTTTTGCTTTTGTCTTTGGTTTTATTTTGACAGCTGATTGTTTTTGACGTGTTTGGCATCATGTTGAGTATGGACAAAAACGATTTTCGTTCTCTCATAAAACATTATTTTTTAAGAGGCAAAACGGCGAAGGAAACAAAAGAAAAGTTGGATAAATATTATGGGGCTTATGCTCCGTCAGATTATACCGTCAAATATTGGTTTCGAGAGTTTCGTGGTGGCCGCAACTCCACTACCGGTCAAGTTCGCAGCGGCAGGCCCTCCGATGCGGTTACAGAGGACAATGTCAAAAAAATACATGAAATGGTGTTGGCTAACCGGAAAGTGAAGGTGCGCGAGCTGGCAGATACCATAAAGATTAGTACTGAGCGCACACGCCATATTTTGGGCAATAGTCTGCATATGAATAGTTATCCTGCCGCTGGGTGCCGCGCATACTCACTCCTGACCAAAAACACGAACGCGAGAGCACTTCGAAAGAGTGTTTGGACTTGCTGATAAGGAATCGGGCGGAATTTTGGCGGCGATTGGTAACTATTGAACACCAGAGAACAGAATGAGTGCCCGCCAATGGGCTGAAGCTGACACGAGTGCTTCTAAGAGGCCAAGGGAGGCTCGATGGATCGAAAAGTTTCTGGCGTCGGTGTACTGGGATTGTCATGGCATACTGTTAGTGGATTACCTCGAAAAAGGAAAAACCATCAACGCGAATATAACTGTGCATTGTTGGAGCGAATGAAGGCCGAAATCGCTGCAAAACGGCCTCACATGAAGCGAAAAATTTTTTTGCAAGACAATGCACCGGCACACAAAAGCATCGCAAACATGGCTAAAATCAATGACTTACGGCTCCAATTGCTGTCGCATCCACCGTATTCGTCCGATTTTTTCCCTCGGACTATTATCTCTCCTCAAACCTCAAAAGATGGCTCATCAATAAAAAATTCAGCTCACGCGAGGAAATCATCGAGGCCACGGAGGAGTATTTTGCAGACTTTCCAGAAAATTACTTTTCGGACGGGATCAAGAAGTTGAAAAATCTCTAGAATAAGTGAATCAAACTAGAAGGGGACTATATTGAACAAAATAAAAAAAAAAAACATTTAAAAAAATTGTTTTTTCTCTTCTTCAAAATCTGATATGCAGAATTGGAGGCGCACTCGACAAGATAAATATACCTTGGGCGATTCAATCGACGTTGAGCACTTAAACAGCGTAAACGATTAACTAGTTTTCTTGATAAAAGTAATGCTGGTGAATAGGACATTGATTGTGAATGCTGGCCGCGGCCAATATGTGGCGGCGGGTATAAACAAGGGTTGTACGCAAGGCCGCGTTCGGTCTCCACTGCTATGATGCATGTTGGTCGACTTACTGCTCAACACGCTCAATAGTTCTAACGTCTATGCACAATCATACGCGGATGATGTAGCTCTACTATCTGTTGGAACGTGTATAGCAACTTTCTGCTCCAAGGCGCAGGAAGCCCTAGATATGATCGTCGACTGGTGCACTAGTAATGGACTTTCAGTAAATCCTCTCAAAACTGAGGTACTTCTCTTTACGAGAAGGAAGAAGCCGCCTGGTCTGGTCCATCTTATGCTTAAAGGCATCATCATCGAATTCTCTAAAGAAGCTAAGTATTTGGTTGCTATCCTGGATAATAAACTTCTCTGAACTAAACATATTACGTCGAAAGCATCTTTGGTGCTGTCGCCCTTCTGGCAGTGCAGAGGACTTATTGGCAAGGCATGGGGCCTGTCACCGAGAAGGATCCTTTGGATCTAGACGGTTTTAATAAAGCCAATCATATCAGTAGGAAAACACTGCAGGTTTCTTACTGGCGTCCTGAAAAGGCATTATACTTTTGCAAATCACTTAAGTGTGCTGTGCATAAGTGATATGCGATGTTTGCTATGAAAATGATGACGACAACGCGGAGCTCACGGAGCTTACACTCGCATCAGGCTGCAGGTACTCGGTGCTGATGTAGTGGGTGCTGACCTATTAAAAAGCAGCTGCTCACTCATAACCGACCGCACTATCTGTATAAGAGAACCATCTCCTACTCCGATCGCTCCAGGAATTCTAGATTTATCAAAAAAACACCTGTCCCTGTCCTGGTATAGAAATCTGCCTTTAACGGATGCTCAGTTTGCTTGAGATGTAGTTAAGCATATAGATAAAGGCCTCATTTTTTTTTTTTGCTTAGTTCCAATATGTTTGAGTTATCTCGTATTCCTCTTCGTTTGTTGGTTCTGCCTGTTCTTGATTGTCTTCGAACCAAAACCAAGTTGCGACACTGTCTACGTTGTCAACTTTGTTCGATGTATTTCCGATACACAGTTCTTAACTAATCGAAATTAGTGTAGGCATGTCACCGACTTTCACGAGACGACAGAAATCATTCCATTCATCCTCCTCCGTTCTGAAGAGTCATGAATCCGTAATTGTGCTCACAAATAACCCAAATGACAATGGAATGTATATTACCAAGATCACGGGTAGTTCTAGCTCAAAAGACTCTTGCATCTTCGAATTAAATTGCACGTGATCCGCTATATCATCATCACTCTAACAGGAAGCATCGCAGGATGTTTTATCACTTATGTTCAGTTTATTCGAGTGGGGTCCCGTCTTGATGCCAGTAAACGGTCTGTAGTCTTTCCTACTGAGATGTCGGGAAGCGTTCGTTTGGTCTGTCGAGTTAAGGTCCTAAGAAACTCTCCTTTGGGCCTAAGCTGGCAATTTATCTGTGATTTCATTTAAAAAAAGATTCAGTGAATTCAGTCTTACAGCTGCGTTGCGAAAAGTCTTGTATTTCCGAACTAACCTAGAAGTCGTGAGAGAGATTCAACATAACATATTGCCATGAGGATTGCGTGTATCTCTGCTTGAAATGCAAGAGACGTCCATTAAGACCCGAATACGCCCCTTCACTGGCTCAGATTTTTCGTATTTTAGAACACCCGCATGCTAAGATCCGTTTAAAAAACATGTGACGATGCATGTAAAAACCGGATGAGTCAGATTAATCAACTTCCTCCTAACAATCTCAGTTTTGAGACGATAATTCTTCGGCATTCTGAATCCGATATAATTTTGGTCTGACACGGATGCCTTTGATAGAACTTTTTAGCCCGTAATCTCCATAAAAAATTTTGAATAGAGTAGCTTCCCAGGATATGATATGTAAGTCCCATGTTCCTGAAATTACAGTATTCAGTGAATTCGGCTAATGCCTTATATGGTGGCGGTATTACCGCTTTATACGGAAAATAAGCTGACGTATTCGTGTCATTTTCCGTTCGTTTTCTAGCTTATGTCTGCAGCAACTAAATCTAAACCGGACACCCAAACGGGCCCATCGCGATCCCTGTGGAACCAGTTGAACTTGTCTTCAAATGGAAAAAACCTAAGGAATCTCCATTATGAAATGCCCAATTTCTTTGCAAAAGCCAAGAAGGCCTTTAAAGTCCTTGCTGTCTATTTCCACTAGGTTTTCGAAAAAGTATTTCCCTAAAAATTTCCTTTCACTAGGCAATATTGCCTCGCATTCACATAGAATTTACGTTATGCCTTTAACTGCTTAGAGATCACTGCAGAATCTGCAAATATCCGTATCTCACAATTTAAGTCTCTCTCCGTGTTTCCTCAGGAAAAGTGCAAACATTTTATGAGTACGATATCCCCGTGCTAATTATAAAAAAAAAGTCCGATCGATTTTTGCCAATTGTGCCGAAGAAGCTGACCGAGAAAATCATTAACCTTCGGCGGCTATTTTAGTTAGAAAAAGGCTTTGGAGCCAGGAAAAGTCAGAAGCAATATTGTAGCGAACATGATATTTGAGCTGTGAAAAGAGGTCGCAAGAGCAAAACGAAAGGTAAATTGCAGATTTGTCTTTCAGGTGAACTATACACTTTACTCCTTATAAACTATGGGTTGACGTCTTTGACCTTTGCCCTTCCGGATCAGATGGCTGGTACCATAGCTAAGGTCTTGGTTAACGAAGTTTTCTCTCATTTTGGAGTACCAAAAGCAGATATTTCGAACCAGAATTGCTCCAAGACCTGATGGGAATCTTAGGCATTCGCAAAACTAGAACGACTTCATTACATCTACAGTCGGATGGTCTAATCGAGCGTACAAACACAGTCATTTTTTCATTTATTTGCACAATTTGTGAACAACAAGCAAGGTGACTGGGATGATATTCTTCTTATTTTGGAAGGGTTAATGCTTGCGATTACGTACAACACCTGCGAGTACAACTCAAGGAAATTCATGCAAGAGCAAGATATCAGCAAGATCCTAGCCAAATGAAATCAAGGTATGACATTAATGCGAATGTTAACCGTTTTCAGATGGTGCCTATGTTTGGTTCCATTATCCCAAAGGGAAGGTGCGCTTTTGTCTAAAGCTGCAATTAGATTGGTATTCCCAATTTCATGACATGGATCTGCTTAGTGATGTCACCACAGAAATACAGAAGTCACTGAAATCGACACCGAAAATTGTCCACATTGACTGCACGATACGAGACTCAACGCCTGTGAATTATTCGAAGCTTCCGCAAGAAATGCTCTAGTCCATGAAAAGGGGAATATAACAACACATCTCGGAACATAAACCGCTGACTGACAGCAGCAGCTGTCACCACACACAATAGCATAAACTTTGTGGAAAATCACCATTTTATTCTTCTTTCTTTGCATTTTCTTCCTCGAGTATCACGTACTTAAAGGACTCTCCTTACAATATAATAATTTAAATTGGAAAATTCAACATCTTGTAATAACGGCTCCAAACAGTTATTACATTATTGTCGCACCAGGCAAACTGCTTAAATTTTGTGCTGCACAAAATATTTCTCTGTTTTTATAAGGCCACTCATACCTCTCACTTTTAAAGCTACGATTATGTAAGTTTCATAAATATTTTTTGCTAATTTTTACTTTTTTCGTTTCAGGTAAGACATTTTGGCAATTCATTCAACAATCTGGAATTGAATTTGACTAATTTATAAGGTACACTACAATATATTTCATCTACCATATACACCCTGTCGGACTCGAACTGCAACTTTTTAAAATGCTGTAATATTTTTATTTTTTGATAAATTTTATTGTGCCAAAGAAAAAAATGTTGGAAAATACATCAATTTTCAAATTGTATCAGTAGTTTTCAATATTTTCACCTTTGGTGCGAACAATGACTTTGAGACGGCCGAAGAAAGCATCGCACGCTGCACGCAAGTGGATCTGCGGTATTTTCGCCCATTCCCGGCGAAGTGCTTTGGTATTTTTTAGTGCCAACCTTCGCCTTTAAAATACTCTAGACAGATAAATCCAACGGATTTGCATCTGGAGAATTTGCAATCCATTGTGTCGAAGAAATGTGGAACATTGTTTTTTAACCAATCTTGGTTGACGTACGCGTTGTGAGACGGTGCCGAGTCTCTTCAATACTGCCTCTAAAACAGTCTCACGGTCAACGATCGGCGGTTATGGCTGCCCAAACCATCACCATCGGTGCTGCCTGCTTTATGGTGGCTTTAAGGTATAAATTTTCGTAGGACCTCTCTGGCAAGTAAACTCGGTCATTTTGTTTGTTGACATATTGCTCGATAACAAATGGCGACTCATCGGAAAAAAACCAAATTCGGCAACTCACCACTTTCGTGCAAGTGTAGCAATTACTTCGCTCTTTCGACTCTAACCTTTTTCTGTTGCGGTGTAAGATCGTGTATTTTTTGGAACAGTCTGTGTTGCATCCGTTCCAACGATATATTAAGCTCACGAGCCATTTTTCTTCCACTTCGACGCGGATTTCGCTCAATTCGA
Source organism: Volucella inanis (assembly GCA_907269105.1). NCBI lineage: Eukaryota > Metazoa > Arthropoda > Insecta > Diptera > Syrphidae > Volucella > Volucella inanis. The sequence continues at coordinate 275,915,683 of OU026153.1, read as the reverse complement.
GCCTTCACTTCCCGAACCATTTCTGTTGATACTGCTGTTTTTTTTTTTATGACCACCTCTATGGCGTTTTGTAACGCTGCCAGTATCACGATAACGAGCTATGGTTCGAGACACAAATGATTTATTCACGTTGAGGTGCTGGAGGGCTCTAACGATAGCTGCTTGTTGTTTTCCAGCCAAATATAAAGCAATCACACTATCACATTTCAATTTCTTCGCGGATAGACAACTGAGACGCAAATAATAAAATAATCTGTCATGTGTCAAAATTTGAGCTCACTGTCATGAACGGTTTGGGAATTATAGCAGTCTGAAGTTGGTTGCACTTCGATCCAGTAAGGGTGTACTTTCCTAAACCTTCTTGTGTCTGTTTATTAAAAGTGTTTTCTTTTAAACTGATAATTCGTTTCATAGGGATAACTTTCAGATCTTGCTGTCATATTTGTAAGATATCATCATGAAGAATTTACACCAGAAGAACGCTTGCGTATTACTAGAACATATTTTGAAAACCTGTCTTCAATTCGCAAAAAGTATAGAAGACTACATAATTTTTTTTTTTTTTTTTTTTGCATCATAATCGACAGATTGAGTTCTACATAGCACAAATCTAGTAATGCGTCTTGAGTTTTCGGCATGTGAACGAGTGCCTAATAACAGTCCGTATTAGTACTAAATTTGCGGACATTAGTCCATATAAGTGCACACCCCCACAGAAGAGAAAACCGATGACACCAAAGATTGCTTCTACCAGCTCTTAGACAAGACTTAGTTATGGCATTTAAATTGTTCTCGGCGATTTTAATGCAATGCTAGGAAGAGAGGGAATCTTTGGTAGTACTGTCGGAAGGTATACCCTGCACGACATCACCTCGTGTAATGGATTCAGGCTCATCGACTTTGCTGTGGGACGTAACATTGTCGTAGCTAGCTCGCGATTCCCACATCACATGAAGAACACCTAATCAATCAACCGTCAACTAGTTTGACCACATTGCGATCAACGCAAGGCACTCCTCCAGTATTATGGATGTCCGAACGTTCCCATACGCCAACATCGACTCGGATCATTACCTTGCTGTAACCAAGGTGCGGTTGCGAATATCCCAAACATCGCAAAAGCAAGTTAATACTGTGAGGAAGTTTGATATCGGACGGCTTTAGCGATTGCCAAATACTTTTACGATCGAGTCTTCTTTAAGAGGTCCTATGCCGCCAGCATCAAGTATCAAAGACCATTTGTAATATTGCCAAAACGCCACAACGACACGATGTGGCTAATTGTTTGGCGAGGTTCACAACAGTCACAGTCACTGAATGTTATCGTGCCCCATCTAAACAGGGTGTTGAGTTCTATTCTTGTTGAGCTGGGTCTATTCATGTACGCGTACTCCCGCGACTTTACTATTCCGGAGCTAGAGTCGGCCATCGCCAGTTGCAAACCTGGGAAAACACTAAAGCCTTGCTGTGCAAATTCTTCAACGAAGCTATATTGTCAGGAATCTTACCCAAAGAATTAAAAAAAAAAAATCTTTAAACCAGGAAAAGGGAAAGCAGGCGACAAGGCGTAAAGGTATAGACCTATCACCCTTCTAAGCGTTTGCTATATTATCCTTGAACGTCTCATCTACAATATGATTGCCGGTGCAATTGATAAAGTAGTTCCAATAGAACAGGCCGGCTTTAGATCATGCCGAAAAGATATATACCAGGTCCTGGCGTTAACAGCCCACATAGAAAATGGCTTTGAAAACAAGTCCAAGACTGGAGCTGTATATGATATCTGCTGAAGATATCAAACTTTATCAGTAGCATGCTACAACGGACTACCCCAGGGGTCAGTGCTTGTGCCACTTTTGTTCAATATCTACATTCACGACATGCTGGGCACACTATCCAAAAAATTGGTCTTGCAATAGCTGTTCAGAGCCAAAACATAAAGCTTATTGAAGACTTACTCACAACAGATCTTGAAACTCTGGGAGAATATTTTAAAAAGTGGAGACTAACACCTAGCCTAACCAAGACTGAATCAGATTGTTTTCACCTAAACAGCCACCTACCCCATCTCCCACTCGAAGTCAAAGTGGGTCATTATGTTTGTTTAAGCCTTTCACATTTGGGTGAGTGAAACCAAAACTCCGTCCCGTGGCAACTTTGCCGCGATAAATTGAAAAAAACATTTTTGCATTTTTGTTCTCACGCTTATAATCAAGTTATGCTCAGCAATCCAATTTCTCAATAAATTCAGATCCCAGTTTATAACAGAAATCAGATTCAAAGGACTGTCTAAGCCATAAGCCCAGATCACATTGTCTGCAAATCCAGTAAACATGCCTCTAAAATCTAAGCTAAAAGGTGAATTGATGTTAATTAAATATATAAGAGACCCCAAAACAGAACCTTGGGGAACACCCAGATTTCGATACTTAAATTCACTTCTGATATAATCTATCTTTACTTTTTGGAGTCTATTTTGAAGGTAAGATTTAAAACAGCGGAGTATGAAGCTTCAAAAAAACCAGCATTGTAAATTTTATTCATCAAAATATTGTGGTTGACCATATAGGAGGCTTTAGTTATGTCAGTAAATAGGCCAGCTGTCACTTTTTTTTTTTACTATCTATCAAAGGTAAGCGAATATTTGTGAACAAAAGCGTAAGAGGGCATCTTCAGTGCATTCACTTTGTTAAAATCCAAATTGCACAGAATTAAGAAACTTAAAAAAGTTGCTTATTGCTGAAGGAAGTGAAATAGGTCTATAATTGCCTATATTATCAACCGGACCCTTTTTTGGAAAATGGTATTATACAGGGTTTCTCAGTTTGGCTGCATAATTCTTTAAGGGCATATTCCCGAAGTTCCGCCGAACAAAAAATTGTATGGCAGGGTGAGAACTATTCTCACTCCATTTCAAATTACAGCCCATCAAAGTGGGCGAACTCTAATCTGGAGGTGTAACCATTTTAAACGCTATAGCTTCTAAATAATTCTTTGTCACTCTTATTCTTCAATTTGACATTGCGGTGGTAATAAATTTGTTTCAGGTGATCTATAATTGACATTTTGCTCTGTAAGTGAACAGCCGATTGATAAGTTGATCTCACGTGAATTCGCGGAAATAGTGTTTGTTTTTGGGTTCTGGAATGGAAGCGCTAAATTAGCAGATAAGAGTACCAACGACGATACCCAAATCGTAGAACACCGTGCATCCGGCTATTCACTGATACGTACCAGCACCTCGTTGACACTGAATCAACTGCACCAAAAAAAAAAGAGAAGAACGTTCAGACAGAAGTTGAGGATGAGATTTTGCGTGTTGTGGAAGTTCAGCTCTCAGTCAGCGTCCGCAGACTAGCTGTGCAGTTGGAACTTCCCAGAACCAAAATTCACAGAACTCTACAGAGTAATAGATTACACTCTTTCCATTGGACACCGGTACATAATTTACTACCAGGTGATGCGCAAAGAAGAGCGAAATTTCGCCTATGGCCACTGCGCAAACATGCAAAAGACGGACAATTCCTCAAGAACATTCTGTGGACTGACAAAACGCATTTTATAAACGGTATCGGTATCAATGATGCGATTGAGCCGAATACTGTGCGAAAAACGCTCACGATATGAGCAGAAGCACGAACAAGTGGTTCTACAGCATGACAACGCTCGGCCTCATGTTATCAAACCCGTTAAAACCTACCTGGAAATCCTAAATTAGGAAGTCCTATCCCACACGCCATATTGCCAAGATATTGCGTCGTCCGATTATTACTTGTTCCGTTCAATGGCACATAGTCTGACTAATCAGCAGTTTCGCTCATATGAAGACGTCAAAAAATGGCTTGATTCGTGGATAGCCTCAAAAAATAAACACGTTCACTTAACTCTATCTGAGCTCTGCCAGTGAGATGGGAACAGTTGTAGCTAGCGATGGGCAATATTTTCATCAAAAAAAAAAAAAAAAACAGCGATAATTTAGTTGCGCACCTTATGGTATCAAATACATTGTGATCTGATTGAAGTTGCTAACTTCAACATAAGGTTACTTCTGGGTGTTGCGTATAATCACCGACGTTATTGTTCCTTCGACCCATGTTTTTTGTCGCTTTAGGGACTTGCTGCGGTCTATGAGCACATCATTGTGTGCAGTGGTTTTAACATAGACTGCATAGGTCGGACAATAAAGCATGCCAACTTCTTGATTTAGGTGCTGGTTCTGAACATTATGTAATCAACTACCCGTTATGTACCTGAGACTCTCCAAAAATTCTTCACTTATTGATCGTATCTGATCGCTCTAATGTTCTGCTTCAGAACGTCTGATCACGACTTGCTGTTCTGTACATATAATATAAATTTATCTCGTTCGACTACATCTACAACCTTCCGAACCCCGAAATTATGCTGCGATTTTCTGCAACTGGATATGAGCATGCGTACTTGCCAAAATTTCTATTTTTCTGTGGATGTTCACGCAAAGGTTATTTTGTTAAAATCTTTATTGCAGGACTTGTACAACAAACATGTTCCCTTAAAGACTGTGTCAGTGCCCAATGAAATTTTCCCAGGGTTCATGTCTGATATACATAATAATCATTGACCTAAGTGGAGTCATTGTATCGCAAATACAATACTGCCCACATCGACTCGGCTTTTATGCTTTTTTAATGTAGATGAACACAAAATCCATTCATGACGAATGTAAACAATATCCTCTCCGTGAATCAACGAGAGTAGACAAACTCCGATCGTCTGGGTCAACAAACGAGCGGATGACGACTCATACTGCTGTAATTAGTGATCAAAACATTATCGAGCGCAACTGGTGGTTGTCGATCCGGAAAAAAAAGTTTTTTTTTTTTTTTGTAGTGCATATCTCGCACTACAACAAAAACGTACTCCATTGTTCGTTTCAACGATTCCTTAATATAGGGCTTTTCAATAGGGACTTGACAACTTTGAATTTAATTTGTGAACGCACTCTTTCACTAATCATCAAACCGTCAATTTATTCAATAAACTCAACATTTTCATCATGGTAAAGTACACTAACGAGCAACGTCTGCAATTATAAAAATTTTCTACAAATATTCGGAGACGGTTAAGAGCGTTAACTCCAATTTTCGGACGTAATTCTGGCCCTAGACAGGCAATAACAAGTTTAGTGCAAAAATTTGAGTCTAAATATTCGTTGTGCTGTGTTGCCGTGTCAGTGAGACAACGGGTTGGTCGAAGTGTCGAAAATATCGCTGCCGTTCAGACGTCCGTAGCAAAAACTCCAAATCCGTCAATTCCACGGCGTTCTCAAGAATTGGGCATCGCTCAGACCACATTATGGCGTATTTTGCGTAAGGACCTTGGTTTACACCCATACAAGATCAAGCTGACTCAAGAATTGAACCCGATGGACCATTTGAAGCGACGTACGTTCGCCGATTGGGTTCTGGAGAAGATGCGCCAAAATGATGTATTTCATCGCAATACATCTTCAGTGACGAAGCTCATTTTTGGCTCAATGGGTTCGTCAATAAGCAAAATATGCGTTAATTGGTCGGGTGAAAACCCACATGTGTTTCATGAATCACCAATTCATCCACGCGACGTTATTTTGCCATATTTTTTCGTCGGCGATAACGATCGTCACGTTACTGTGAATGGTCAGCGTTATCACAGCATGATCACCGATTATTTTTGGCCCGAATTGGAAGATATGGACTTGGAAGACATGTGGTTTCAACAGGATGGTGCCACAAGCCACACAGCACACGCTACAATCGATTTATTGAAGAGTAAGTATGGTGAGCGTGTTATCTCAAGACATGAGCCAGTCGATTGGCCGCCTCGTTCGTGCGATTTAATGCCGCACGAAGAGGCTTCTGAGGAAGAGCTCAGAGCCAACATTGAACGCGAAATAGCGGCCGTTTCGGCCGAAATGTGTGGCTGAGTCGTTGAAAATTGGGTCCAACGAATCGACCACTGCAATCGTGCCTGCGGTGGCCATATGAACGAAGTCGAGTTCCATTCGTAAATGTTTTGATAGTACTTCAAGCCAATAATAAAGTTTTTGAAATATCTCAAATGGTTTGCCTTTTATTTAAAAAAAAAAATTGTCAAGTCCTTATTAGAAAACCCTATAGTATGCCTTAAAAAGCTTCAATTTAAATTTGATAGGTAGATACTGCTTGGTGGGACTTAATCCACGGAGAATACCATATATTTTGGAAACAATATGGTTTACATGAGTATTCCAACTTAGACACTCATTGAAGTAAATACCCAGATTTTTGAATTTTTCCACAAAGTCGATGTGGAATTTGAAGAAGTGACGAAGTAATTGAAGGACATAGATTTGGTGTTTAACGGATTTAAGTTTAAAGACTCTGATGCAGTTATGCTTTCTTCTGAACCCTGATTGAAAATCCGTCATGAGTTTCATTTCTTCAACATACTCTTTCATTTAGTTGCTTACAACTTTTTCGAAGGCATGTAAAAATGAAAGAATTTTTATTGGCCTAAATTCAGTTTTATTTGGTTTGGAAGGAGTTGGAAAGGCTACGAGATCAATCAAAAACGAAGTCTTTGAAAAAATCAGGTACAGCTGGAATGAGAAATAACAACAGCGGTCCTACTCCAAAGCCTTTAAAGAAGGTAATGGTGTCAAACGCTAAAATCACCAATAACAACAACGCAAATAGGGGCGCGAGTAAATATGACTAACTTTACATCACCGGATCCTGCCTCAAATGTGTTCTCAGTAATTCTCGAGAGACTAGAAGAACAGACTAAAATAAATAAGATAATAGTCGAACGGCTTCTTAAGTTCGAAGCCAATTTCTGTAACTAACTATGGCAAAGAAGCTCAATATACTTGCGTGGAATGCCAACGGGCTACAGAAAAGGCTTGATGAACTAAATATTTTCATGCAGGAGAAAGTAATTGACATATTTTTAATTTCTGAATCTCACCTGGCTGCGTTACTGCGACTACCACGCTCATCATCCATCGGGAAACGCAAGAGGCGGGTCATCCCTATTCATAAGAGACTGCATTGAACATACTCTGGAAGCAATAATTGAACTTGACAAATTTCAAATGACCGTGGTGCGTGCTAAAAATAAAAATTACTCTTTTAGTATACCTTCAATCTATTGCCAATCGCGCTGAAAATAGAAAAACACGAATTTATTGACCTATTCAACTCTCTTGGACCAATCTTCATTATTGGTGGCGACTTTAACGCGAAGCACACCTTTTGGGGCTCAAGATGTATCTCTCAAAAAGGCAAAACTCTTTACAGGGCTGATATGGAATATGGTTGCTATTTTTACTCAACAGGCAAGCCGACATATTGACCCTCGGATGCCGAAAACACCCGATCTAATAGACTTCTTTATCGGAAAAGGAGTAAACGCTAGTTACGTCAAAGTTGAAGAGGGCTTCGATCTTTCCTCCGATCATTCTCCAGTTATCCTCTCACTGTGCGAATCCTTAGTTAAGAAACAAATACCACCCAGATTAACTAACAGCAAAACTAACTGGGAAGATTTCCGAATAGACTTTGTAGACAATACTGAGTTGAAAGTAGCACTTAGAACGCCGTATCAACTTGAAAAAGAAGTTGAACGTTTTGTTGAAGTCATACAACAAGCGGCCTGGAAGAACACTCAACGCGAATCGAACAAAGTTCCCAAAGTCGTCATAAGATATCCACCGAAAATCAAAGAAATGGTAAGGAAGAGCGCGAAGAGCGCGAAAAAAGTCGCATGAAACCCGGGCAACACAAGATAACACGTCCTTCAATAGGCTTGCAACTTGTTGAAAAAATCGATCAAAGACTTCAATAATCAAGGTATTAATAACTAACTTGAAAGACTCACAGCGACAAAGGATACCGACTACTCCATATGGAGAGCCGTTAAAAGTGTTCGAAAGCCCAAAATACACGTGGCGCCAATAAGAAGAAACCAGGATGACTGGGCGAAAGAAGATAAGAAAAAAGCTAATGTTTGACACGCTTAAGCCCAATAAAGCCCCGGGATATGACTTAATAACGGGAGATATACTTAAAGCGTTGCCGAAAAAAGGTTTGCTTAAGCTGCTCTATCTTATAAATGCCAGCATTAGATTAGAGCATGTACCGCACCAGTTTAATGTAGCCGAAGTTATTATGGTTCCGAAACCCGGTAAACCGCTGACTGAAGTCAAGTAATATAGACCAATATCGCTTCTCCTGATTACATCGAAGGTCTTCGAGCGAATCCTTCTTAATCGTCTTAAACCAATTACCGACACAAATTCCCTCTTGCCTGATCATCAATTTGGCTTTAGAAGCCAACACTCTACGGTTGACCAAGTGCATGGAATAACCGATGTAATTGAACGAGCAATCGAGTGTAAGTTAGTCTGTTCAAGCGCATTCCTTGACGTTTCGCAAGCCTTTGATAAGGTATGGCACGAAGGCCTAAAATATAAACTCCGACAAGCAATTGTCTTATATTTTAGGTTCATACCTGGAAGACTGATTCTTCCGTGTGAGACACGGAAACGAATATTCCACTTTTAAGACAATAAAGGCGGGGGTGCCGCAAGGAAGTGTACTTGACCCTCTGCTATATTTGCTAGGAACTTCACTCTCAAGAAAATTGAGAATCGGTATGACACTCGACGCTAAACTAAAATGGAGAGCACACTTCAAGAAAAAACGTGAAGAGCTTGAAATCAAATATAGAGATATTTACTGGCTTATTGGAAAGTATTCCAAGCTTAGAGAACAAACTGCTGTTATACAAGAAAGTGCTAAAACCGATCTGGACATATGGCTGGACTTTGGGGTTGTACTAAAAATAGTAATATTAATGTATTACAGACATTCCAAAACAAAGTTCTTCGAGGTATTATTAATGTGCCGTGGTACATTAGAAACGATGATATCCTCAGAGACTTAGGTTTCGAAAACCTTCAGAACGTAATTAAAATGTTTGCGCGAAAATATAATAATCGATTACAAGGTCATACGAATATTTCTGTTCAACAGATCCTCGACGAGACAAATTTATTGCGCCGTCTGAAAAGGACTAAGCCTCTCGATACATAGGAATTTTCAATTGAAAATCGCCTGCAGGATATCTTATAAAAAAAAAATTAATAAAATGCGATAGAAGAACTGCTTGTTGAGTGGTTCAGTCGTGGTTTGCATAAGGGAGGTGTTTTTTAGTGAGTAAGAATCTCACACTACTATAGGCTCCGGGCCTATAGTGTCTATGAAGATTTCTCACCTTCCGTAATGATGGTGTTATAAATATGTGTGATGTGCTTGCACACCATTCAGCCCCACTGCTTTTGACCGGATGGAGAAAATAACATCCACAACACAGTTTTTGTTGTAATGAGAATGTCCGCGCTGGATTCGTGATGTTGCATTCAAAGACGAAAAAGTCAATCGGGTTTGCTTGGCAACAGGATGCAACTAATTTTCTGTTCAGGTCATTGACATTAACATTTCCTAAAACAGACTCATTGCTATAACTACAATAATACCGACATCACGGATTGTTTTCCAGAATGCAGAACTCAACTGGTTAGCATGAAATTTAGTTTCATAGTACTGTCTTTTACTCTTACATTTTAAGGAGGTTATTACGAATTTCCTTTAAATTATTGTGCATATCAGGACATCTGTATCGACGCCATCTGTAGTAAAGAGCGTCGCGTTCTTTTAATTTTTTTTTTTTTTATTTTTATTCTTTTAGTTTTCACAGGAATATGCGCTCACTGATCCGTTTTTTACTTCTTCAATCAGCAGCTTAAGTTCATTACAAAGCCTATTCAGCACTTGGTTGTTCACTGGTATGCGATTCCTTTCGTTTCCTTTGGCCAAGTTCTCTAACTCTAATACGATATATGATTTTTTTTCGGAGTACTTTTCTACACTGAGAATTCTATGATTTTTGTAGCTAATCCACTTCTTCAATTTGATTGTTGTTTGTTAGAGGTTCTTGTAGGTCAATTCTCACATCAATTAGATATCTGAAGAAGACCCAATTGGTTTTTTTAGACCCAAAGTTTTGGCCTTGGAGTTATATTTTTGATTATCTTTCGTATATCTAAGCATCAACACATTGTTTTAGTTATATTGTACTTATTTAGCTATATAAATTAATCACCCTATTGGAAGATGGTATAATTTTTGTAAATGGCGTCGTACGTCAATCATATTTGACATTTGAAAGCTAGACAGCTGGATTTTACAAAAAGACAAGCAATGGAGTTCTATACTCTACTGTCGATGGTGTTAGCCCAGCGTGAATTTCGACGTGGATTTCCTAATCGTTTCACCCCAACTGGGCAAACATTCCGGCGCTTAGCTACTCGACTCGAACAGAGTGGAACCACAGGAGACCATGCAAGGCATTGCTGCCACCGGACTGGTCGTTCGGCTGAGAATATCGCGACTATGACTGCGATAAATAAACATAAACCAGACGACGGGCCACGCAATTGGAAATCACCAGACGGACCCTACGGCGAATTTTAGTGAAAGACTTACACATGTTCGTGTACAAAGTTCAAACAGTGCATCAGTTAATGCCACGTCAGTCGCGTCTGAATTACTGTAAAGCCATCTTCAATCTCAACAGCGAAGAGAACGATTTTGTGTCGAAAATCATCATGAGCGACGACTCGCATTTCCACTAAAGTGGTTATGTCAATAAGCAAAATCTTCGTTTCTGCGGCACTGAAAATCCGCATGGGATATACGAAGAGCTATTACATCCACTCAAAGCCACTATGTGGTGCGGCATTCACGCGAGAGGAGTGATTGGTCCGTATTTTTTTGAGGACGTCATCGGCAATAGGGTCACTGCTAATGGGGGCTTGGTGAACATGTGGTTTCAATAAGACTATGCAACCGCACACACACACAGCTTCCTGGTCGCGTAATCTCCTGTTTTGGCAATTTGGCATGGCCAACAAGATGGCTCGATTTAACCATACCACACTTCTTTCTTCGGGGCTACTTGAAGTCGCGGGCCTATGCCAACAAACCTCAGACAATCGCAGCCCTTAAGGGGAATATTCGACAGGAATGTTATCACCGGAAATCTTGCGGAAAGTCATAGAAAATGCGATAAAACGTGACAAATTGTGTATCAAAACTGGCGGCCGCCACTTGGCGGATATCATCTTTCCCACTTAATAGAAACAATTGTAAAGGTCCAAGTAAAGCTTTCTATTACTGAAAACAATTTTTTTTGTATTTAGTAAAAAAATAATTCAAAAACATAATTGGATGATTAATTTTGCGCCACCTTGTACTTATTCATAAATATCAAATATTATTGCATGACTATGCAAAATCTTCACTCCAAACGTCTTTGGATGTTATCTGAGTGTTTTTTTTCTTGTATGAAGAAGGTAAACATAAATATGTAGGTAAACAAACCACCAAAACAAGAAAATAAAAGTAAAATTCAAAGAAAGAAAGAAAGATAAACCGCGAGAAGTAAGCGGAAACTCCTATGATAGTAAGTATGTTGACAGTTTTTCTGCCGGGATAACATGTGTTGATGAAGAACTGATATGCATATAGCAGACCATTCTTCATGCTTTGTCATCGAATATTATGATTGATGGTCATAAGTTCGGGGATTAATATCTATCAACGGTAAGAATATACATATGTTAGCAAATACAACTGGTATTAGATGCTATCATCAGTACACAAAATATTAATTCATTGAGAGATAATCATTAATCATTTTGTTGTATTTCCAATTCGACAACTCTTGGAAGCTGCTCAAGAGTGTCGCCGGAAAGACTACACGCGTTCTGGACAACACCATGTGAGGAAATGGTAAAGATCAGCAACAAACGTAGATGTATTCCATACATTACTACAATACAGGGTGAGTTGTTTTAAATTGAGACAAAAGTCACAAGGTTCTGAAGCGGACATAAGATGGTGACCACGAGTTTGACCTTGAGACACATTTTCAAGGTCAAACGAAGGTCACTTTTGCTTTTTTAAATGATAATTCCTGATTTTCATTGTTCAGTCGTATTGCTCGTAGGCTTGTCATTTGTTTTAACATACTGCGTTTAGCATAACCCAGAAATGATGACGTGGACGTAGCAGTATTTTGTTTCCTTCGGGGTGATTAATTAGAGTGGGTCCCCTTGCCTACCACTGTTGAATCATTGAATTCTTCCCATTTCGACGTTTATTTCCCGAGACTATTTCAACAAATGCTCGAAAATATGACCATTCACTTCAATGAACTAAATGAACCAACAGAACTGATAAGTATTTCTGGCGTAATCTTCCGGTAAGCTTCAGTTATTATTCGTCTTTTTATGTCCTCACGTGTTGTTGGCTTTTTTCTGTAAACCTTACTTTTTAAGTAGCCCCACAAGAAGAAATCAAGTGACGTGAGAACAGGTGATCTAGCAGACAATTGCCTCGGACCCCCTCGTCCGATCCATCGTTGATGGTAAACATTGTTTAATACGCCCCGGGCTACTTGGGAAAAATGGGCTGGACAACCATCATGTTGAAACCACATTGTTTGTCGCAACTCCAATGGCATTCTTCTAGTAATACTGGTAGATGGTCCCGTAAGAAGTTTGCATACTTTTCGCCATTCAAGTTGCCTTCAATAAAATACGGACCTGTTAATTTATCCCCAATAATTCCCGCCCAAACATTAACATTCCAAGGGTGCTGGCGTTCAATTTGTCGGAACCAAAAAGGGTTTTCGGTAGCCCGGTAATGCATATTATGTCGATTGACCGTACCGTGATTGGTGAAAGTCGACTCATCATAGAATAACACCTTGGCGAAGAAAAGGGAGTCTCGTTCAATTTGCTGAAGTGCCCATTGACAAAAGGAAACCCGGTTGCGAAAATCCTCACTAGAAAGTTCTTGATGCATCGAAACATGATAAGGATGGTATTTATGCCGATGTAATATCTTACAGACAGTCGTTTGAGAAATTCCTGATTCGCGACTTATTTGGCGAGTGCTAATGTGAGGAACGTGTGCAACGGCAGCTAACACTGCTATTTCATAGTCCTCAACAGCCACCCTATCTGACCGATTCCTTTTCTTTGGTTGCACACTTCCTTCACAAGTGAATTGTTGGATGACCCGATAAAAGGAAGCGCGCGATTGTATCTGGTCTCGGAAACATTGGGCGTAAGGAGCAATAGCACCATCGATGTTCCTTCCACTTTCTCCATAAATCAATATCATTTCAATTTTCTCTTGAATTGAAATAGCCTGCATTATTAATCTGGAAAACGTTACTGATAATAATCAGTTCCTCTAAATGAAGTACAGTTCCGTTCAAGTACAAAAAAAGGGCAGAGTGCACATCATACACTCTCAGATAAGTTTAAAACAATTTGTCTCTATCTAAAATTTCTTTGAGTTTTAACTTCAATCGAGGCAATGATGACTTCCTCAAAACAAATCTCGACCTTCTAACACCCTAACAACGTTGGAAACCGCTTAATGATTTAGGCGTGCCAGTGCAGTGGTATTTAGCACTGAATGAATAAGACCTTTGAGACAAAGTCGTGTGCCCCATTGAGGAATACGACTGAGCAATGAAAATCAGGAATTATCATTTGAAAAATCAAAAGTGACCTTCGTTTGACCTTGAAAATGGGGCTCAAGGTCAAACTCGTAGTCACCATCTTATGTCAGAACCTTGTGACTTTTGTCTGAAACATTTTTCGCGATATCGCGTATTTTTCGAGTAATTTTGATGTCTTAAGTCTTATGGCGCCCTCTGACGAGAAAAGAACGCATTTTTGAAAGAAATGTTTCATGTTAAAAAATTGTAATTTTTTACGCAGATTACGAATCTGTAAAAAAAAATAGGGGTTCCCATCAAACAAACATTTTTCACGATATCACCCGGTATAAGCACTTGCGGTCATAAAAAGCGCATCACATAGAGTTCTCAGAAAATGGGTGACTACAGCAGATTGCAATGGTTTTTGCAACAGTTATGAACGGTATTTCTCACAGCGGGACTCGACTTCGTATTCAGTGCAAAAAAAAATAAATAAATTTTTGTTTGAATTGTGAAATATACATGAGATGTCTTCAAAAAATAAGGTGACTTTTGAAATTTCGCAAGAAACGTGTGTGGGAATGAGACGTGTGTCAGCGAAGTTTGTTCAACAGAACCGGCGCATGAGCATTGCCCAAGAGCTCTTAAATGATGTCAATGATGATCCTGACTTGCACAAAAGGGTCATAACTGTTCCCTGTACCTGACTCCGAGAGACCTATGAGAGGACGGAGATTTGCAACGATTGAGGAAATAAAAACGGCATCGCTGGAAGAGACATAAAGGCTGTACCAAAAAGTGGTTATGGGTACATAGTTCTATGAAAAGTGGACATGAGGCAACAAAAAGAAAAGGGAATTTCCAATACGTTTAATTGTGTCAAGCAATTACAATAAATATGGCAATGTTGCTAATTGACACAAACGTATTTTAAAGTTTTCTTAAAGTTTTAAATCAGAATTTCAGTGTTTATTGTGTTCAAATCGGTAAGTAAAATATATATTCTCGTTTTAAATAAGATCAATTTTTTAGTTTTACATTAAAATCGCTTTTCGAGTAACGTTTATTGTGTAAAATAGTGCGAGTTACCAATAAATGCTTATTTTTTCTGTTTTTTGAAATTATTTGGTCCAACTCACTTGATTTGTATATATTTTCGTTTTCAGGTGCTGTATTGTTTCGAAAAATAAATAATTCTTCTTGTTATCAACTTTACTTTCGTGGAAAATTTCATTTTTCCTTATAACTTTTCAGTTGTAAAACACGAGTTAGTTTGTTTGTAACCATAGCTTCTTTAAACAATTTTTTGGAGTTTAAATTTTTTTAAAGTTTAAATGCCTTTAACAGCTGACAAAATGAAACGAAGGAGAGAAAAATTACAAAGAGAAAGAAAATACAAGAAAAAACACTAAGAGACTTGAAGAAAAAATTGAAGGTCTTTCAGTTCATAAAAAATAAAAAATCACTGACCAAAGAAGGAAAACAAAAGGTCGAGTAGCGAGATTTAGATTGAAAAAGACACTTCCCCAATATGACTCGTAAAATGAATCCTAAATAACACACCATAATCATTAGGAAAGGCCACAGCACGGGCTCGAAAAGCTTTGCCAAAATGTCCCATTAAAAAAAGGTTAGTACTAAAAAAAACTGCTTGATACCAGCGATACTGCAGAAGCCTGTCGCTCCAAATCAATCGAAAAGAACCATGCATCTGCTCTAAATGAAGAAATAAGAAAACAAATTGAAGGGTTTTATCAACGTGACGATATAAGCCGACAATCTCCTGGTCTCAAGGATTTCATCAACATTCTTGATGAAAAGAAGAAAAAGGAAAAGCTCCAAATTCGGCATCTATATTCATCACTATCTGAAATTCTTGCACTCTTTATTAAAGAGCATGGTGTGATTGTTGGAATGAAAATTATAGCTTAGCATTTAATTCACTCCATAGCGCAATTGTAAGTCCGAAATATAATCACGATTTCATAAGTACTGTGATTTGTGACAATGCTGGTTGAATTCTTGTGAGCTCTGCAAAGAAGAATTGAAAAATAAACTGGACGAATGAATTGAAAAGTGCCATAACTACGTCCGGAAGTAACATGGTAAGTGTGGAAAAAAGTTGACGAAAAGATAAGCAAAATTCAGGAAACTGGGATTATTTCTGAGCTAATAAAACATGTTCATCCATCCAACTATGTCTTCAAAATTTTTTGAGCACATGTACTTTAGATATGCCAAGCCAACTCATACCATCAGGATAAGCTTGCTGTATCGTCAGATAAATATGATCCTGCCATTGCTTCATGGATCCATTGATTGGAT
This sequence comes from Volucella inanis, assembly GCA_907269105.1. Lineage (NCBI taxonomy): Eukaryota > Metazoa > Arthropoda > Insecta > Diptera > Syrphidae > Volucella > Volucella inanis. Next base: position 275,899,777 of record OU026153.1, on the reverse strand, counting down.
ACCCCCACAGATATCTCTGTTCACCGTTTCTTTGTGGTTTAATAAAGAGCAACATCCAATCGTCATTGTCTCTGATGATTTACACCATGACATAATAAGGAGTGTTATATACATTGATAGAATCTTTAAAGAGCTACCGCAGAGTGTTAACCAGGTAAACATATGATCTGATGGTCCGAGCTACCAATTTAAAAATAAATTTATTGCTCAGAGCTTAAAAATACTGGAAGAAAGAAACAAGAAGCATATAGTATGGACCTATTTCGCAATGTCACATGGAAAAGACCCGGTCGATGGAATAGGCGGTGCAATTAAAAGATTTTTTAGAAATAAGATATTACAAGGGCAAACCGTTGTCGTCAATGCTGAACAATTTGCTGATGCAGCAAGGTATTCTTCAGTAAAAATAATTATATGTTCACCCAAGGACATGACCAAGGAAATGGATTTGGATTCACTTTTTTCCGAAACACCACCGATAATTGGGATATCCAAATGTCATAAAATGTCTTGGGTAAACAATATACTACAAACGGCTTAGATATCAGAAGAATTTCTAGGTGGAGTGAAAAGTAACCTCTTTGACCGTTAGAATGTGCTGCTACTACAAAAAAGGTTATGGTGCCTTGAAGTCCGTTCATATTTAGGCAGACATGCCTGTCTGTGCGATACTGTCTTTAGTTTTGTTTTGACAGCTGATTGTTATTGTAGTGTTTGGCATCATGTTGAGTATGGACAAAAACGATTTTCGTTCTCTCATAAAACGTTGGATAAATATAGGGTTTTCCAATAGGGACTTGACAACTTTGAATTTAATTTGTGAACACACTCTTTCACTAATCATCAAACCGTCAATTTATTCAATAAACTCAACATTTTCATCATGGTAAAGTACACTAACGAGCAACGTCTGCAATTATAAAAATTTTCTACAAATATTCGGAGACGTAATTTTAATAATTCTCGCCCTAGTAGACAGGCAATAACAAGTTTAGTGCAAAAATTTGAGTCTACACATTCGTTGTGTGATGTTGTCGTGTCAGTGTTGATCGAAGTGTCGAAAATATCGCTGCCGTTCAGACGTCGGTAGCAAACGCTCCAAATCCGTCAATTCCACGTCAATTCAGAGCCAACATTGAACGCAAAATAGCGGCCGTTTCGGCCGAAATGTGTGGCCGAGTCGTTGAAAATTGGGTCCAACGAATCGAGCGCTGCAAACGTGCCCGCGGTGGCCATATGAACGAAGTCGAGTTTTATTCATAAATGTTTTGATTGTACTTCAAACCAATAACAAAGTTTTTGAAATATCTCAAACGGTTTGCCTTTTATTTTAAAAAAAAAGTTGTCAATTCGTTATTAGAAAACCCTATATCTTCATAGTGCTCAACACTGTACGAGTAGATCTTCTTTTACATAAGCAATTGGAAAAAATATCCGCACAACTAAATGGTATCTAAACAAACTTTATCAATTTGAAATCTGTCACTCCGATGGTTTCATCATTATTAATTCAATTGACACCTCCTAAAAGCCCGCGCCAATGAATACGATATCGTCTTTGTTTAACTTAAGGTCATCACAAGTAACCTCTTTACCAAAATCAAATCAAGGAGTTAAGTTAATAAAGTTTTCTCATTAATTGATGTACCTGCTCTCCTGGGAATGTATCCGCAAATCCGAACACCCCGCTAGGCCTCGATAGAATTACAAAACTTACTGTTCTTATAAAACTTTACTAATCTCCTTCATCAGTCGTAGTTTAACTGCAAAAGCCCGCCTCAGTTGCGCCATAAAGAAGCATTTATAATTATGTACCATTCAAGGTCGGTATCCGTTTTCAGTTGAACCAATAGAGCCAGTGGCCTTAGTACTTTTGGTGTCTTATTAATCTCATAAAAATTCTTATTTAAGTAAAAGATATAAATATTTACTGAAACCAAACGCTGTCGATAGCCGTTTCCATGCCACCACCAAAGATAAACAAACTGGGGGCGGTTTTATCATCATTTCGACGGCGAATCCTCGGATTCTCATCCTCTAGGCAAGTTTAAGTAGCTATGTGTATCTCTTACCAACACACAACGTCAATTATTTAATTGTTTTCATTTGCCAAGAAATACTTTAAGCGGATCCACTTAAGTAGGAGCACAAATACGACTGTGAATACGAGTACGTTTAAGTATCTCCCACATCTGAAACCAACTAGATACATATATTGTATTAAATTAGCACAGTCTTTACTTATATTTGTTGGTACGAATATAGCATATAGCTTGTCTACACAATCAAATGATCATTTTTTTTTTTTTTTTTTTTTTCAAATTTTAATAAATTGTGCAACCTACTACAGATGCAAACACATCGGTTCTTAATGGGCAGAGCAAAAGATACTCGCACTCACATTATAAAAGCATAAAGAATGACGCTTTTCAGATAAGTGGTTCTTACTATACACGTCGGTCGTTACCAACTAGTGCTCGGTTCTTCGTATAGAACAAAATCAGACAAAGCATCCGGATTAAGATAATTAGATTGTTGTAGGTCGTAGTCATTTTATAATACTTTCTCTGTCATCTGCTTAAACTGGTGCTGTACTCGTAATTTGTTAATTGGAAGTAATTAGCTTGTGGCATAGAAAATTGTATGCAATATCTGTACTATACTATAATTATGCCACCGACCGTCACAAACTTGTGCTCAGTTATGTTAATTTTGTTTTGTTTTAGATAATGTGGTCAGTGTATGTAACTCAAGGTCCTTTCGTCACTGTTACTAGGGGTTTAATTCTACAATATGTCCTTAGTTTTGTCCACAAGTATGTTGAGTTATGCTGAAGAGGTTCTCTTTTACGTGAATTTATACCAGTTTTAGACCCATTATGAGCTCACTGGGAAAGATTGTGGGTTGGGTACTCTTAGAATCAAGCATACGTCGGTTCTGCTCCTCATAACTACATGACAAGACGTTACAGATACATGGACGAAATGTCGCATTCAAATCCTTTGAAAACATCAAATCCTTCGTAGCCACCATTGTTTGTCTTAGAATCGCTTTGCTAGCCTTCGACGAGATTGCCTGATAGGTGTCTTGGAGTGGCTTGCGACTCAGAAATCAATGTTTTGATATCCTAAGATTGGCCCCGATGGGGTGCTTAACTCATTCTTAGCTGTTGTAAGTTGCAAGTCAGATTTTGTGAGCGAATGGTAGTGTTTTTATAATTCATCGAAAAAGCCCTGGAGCATTACCTTATCAAGAGAGGCATTTAAATAAACAGCACGCTACAAGCCGTTGTTTATAGATGATTTTCCCATCAGACATGCAGGGAACCACAACTAGCGGACTGTCTTAAACCAAATATATGCCGTTTTGAGCCTCAACCAGATTCGACTATAAACAAATTACTGGCCGGCTCTGTAGATACGCGTGTCAGAGACAAAGTCTTTCCCTAGGTGATCCTCATGTAACATGATAGTCCGGCTGATGATAGGTAAGGTATGGTTACCGTGACTGGATCTGTGAATCTCCTATTACTGGAACCAATTTGAACTTCTGAAGAAGCGTAGGAGACTTTTAATTGTCTTTTATGTCTATTGATGACACCTTTGATAGCGCTGAGATGTTTCCTTTTGTAGAAGATCAAATTCTTAGAACGATTGAAGTCAGTTTTGTGGAGGTTTACTCCCAATCCACAGCGATCCGTCCAACGGGTTAATCTGTTAAGATTTTGCTGTAGAAGTTCCTAAATGGTATTAAAATTCTTCCCTAAGACGTCATTTGCATAAGCAACCACTCTGGTACCACCCGCTTCCAGATACATCAGCAATTCGTTGACCACCAAGTTCCAGGGAAAGGGGTGAAAGGTGACCGCTTTGCAGCCTTTCTCTGCTAATACATCTTTTAGCAGAGGTCCCACCTAGTTTGGAATTAATAATCTTGCTTTGGACAACATGAGAATATTTTCAGGTTTTGGGAATGAAACTGCATTAACTTCCCTGCACGACAAGGGAATCATTTGGATCATGTGGATCATTTCTACGGAACTTCTCTTGATATTGACCACCATTGGGAGGATGATATCTGAGAACATTTGTAGCTCGGCAGGTATTATACAGTCCAGCTCAGCGTGGTATGGTTTGAAGCTATGCAGCGCCCAAAGCATCTTGTCTCCTGTAATCAGACCCTGAATTTTAGTCGTGGCAACAGTAGTCCTGATAAGGTTGTTACTGGCCGTGAATAGAGAGCTACCTGAAAATCGGGTGTCCAGTCGCAGGTAGAGTAATAATTCATCACTTGAAGTCGTCCAAGAGCCATAGTCTTTTTTTTTTTCAAATAGCTAAGCACTGTAGGATTAGTAGAGAGAATGTTTCTTAGCCACAGGATGACCTCCAGGACAATCGCTTAACTTTTCCAGTTCTTTCTTGATGGATTCCTTATCCCAGTCTGTCACCTTTCTTGCACTTTTTGGTTGGTTAAGAGCTACCCGTACACGTTTCTGTTCCGTCACAATCTTGATGTCCACCAGCGCGGCTTTTTCTTGCATCTAGGTGGCAGGAAGCAGCCATTGCCTGGTTGAGAGTCAGAGTGAAATCCTTGAATTTCAAATCAAGTTCGTTGGGGGACTGAAGAGTTAAGGAGAGAGTGTTTTTAAAAGCTTCGTTCTGTATTTTGGCCAATGAGTTTACCGATATTTCCAGAATGATAGTTTATTGGAGCGGAACATTATTCAGACTGAATTGGATGTATAGGTGATCTGAAAAAGAGTGTTTGGACGATACCGTCTAGTTCGTTATCATTTGGGCTATGTTGTCGGAGTGTTCTGGCTCATTGCCAATATTGCAAGCAATGAGGTCAATACTTTTAATGTATTCAAAAAGTGACTCATCTCTATGGCTAGTGTCGGTACATACCACGTGATGTGCGTTAGCATTGCACCCGATGTTGGGGCCAGTTTTTTGCCTTCCACCTTCCAAGACCACTCTTTGTAGGCTATCACATCGGACATTATGGTGAGGGTAATATCAATTTATATAATTCTCAGCTTGGCCGCCCTAATTTTGCCAAGTGTAATGAACCACTCTTTGCCAGGCTCCAAAACTTTTCCGGCTTTTTGCTAAGACTAACTGGTTAGTTCACAAAATGAGCCCAGTAACTGAACGCACCACACACGACTGAAAATTAGGGCCTTAACCAGGCTTAGGTTCGGTAAGGTTCAGATAACTACTTGATGCAGCCTAAAGAATGAGGATCATAGTTCTCGGTGATAAGAGTATAGTGTCCACATTAAGAAACCATCTATCATTGAGACAACGCAGAAAAAGAAGATCTTACACAAGGTGGGTCACACAGTTACAAATGGAGCTCGATTAACTTAACGTTAACTGTACGCGGGTAGTTGTCTGCTTGGAGAATCCTGTTGGTTGAGGCCCAGGACTGACTGGTGTCATTAAATGTGAAGTCAGCTAGAACTCGCGTTGCAACTGTCTATGTTCTCTGTTGGGGTTACCTTTGATAACTGTTGTTTTGAACTAACCGCAGTTTCATGCATTTTCATGTTGCGGGCATACCAATCAAAGGTTTCCGGAACTCTTTTAAAAATTATTGGTATTTCTGCTGTTGCTCGGCAGGGTAAACTGTGCTCTTTTACAGAAGTCTTAGAGAGGCTCGCATTAGGTACAACCTACGTGAAAGCTGTTTATCACCCAGGCGCTTACCCATATTTTATCAAAAGATGAACTGGAAGATCCATAAGACTAGTACTAGCTATTTTTGTTATTCTCCACGTCCAGTTTTACATAGATAGCGACTGACATGAATTCTAAATTACGTCTTCTTTCTATGGTTTCCATTTGGGTTGCCATATCCTTCATAATATTCCTTAAAATAGAATAAACCCCCCTCACCCAGGATAGCAGAGAAGCTTTCTTACTTACAGTGGCGCTACAGACCGAGGTGGACCTGGACCTCGAACAACAAACGTCTCCAGCTAGCTTAATCTTTAGCAAGCTGTCTCCAGTTTCGCAAGCTAAGTTGGTTGAGGTTCCTTTCCACTTGCGTGCACCACCTGAGTCTCAGTCTTTTTCTACTGCGCTGTCGAAGGCTAAGTCGAAGTCGATGTACAGCCCGTACAATTCGTCGGAAAATTTTCTCCTCCAATAACCGTCTATGCAGAAAGGACAGAAAATCACCCAAAGAATCTTTCTCTCAAAGCAGACAAGAGCATCCATGCCCCTGAGCCGTAGGACAAGACTGGGATTTTTAGTTTCTTACTCGTTCATCGAGCCACTTTTGTTGTTCGATACAGGGTTTTGCTGGTCAATAACCTTCTGTACTCAAAGATGAAGCGATTGGCAAGAATTATTCTTCGTTTTATCTCAGAACTGGAATCGTTGTCTAAATTAATAGCGATGCCTAGGTAGACAAAGTCCTCAGCTATCTCAAAGTTATATCTGCCGAAAGTGACGTTCTCTTCGAGATGTCGGTGCTGGGTGTCATTTCTGGTTGACGATACTTGGTCTTCCCTTTATTGAGCGGTAAATCCATCTGTACAGCTTCGATTTTAATACTCACGGAAGCGCCACTGACATCAGGCTGCTTTATTTCGATTGTGTCAATATCATTGGCGTATGCGAGTAATTGGACGGAATGGTTGATTGGATTTGGTTGGTTCTCCAAGTCATCTTATGAATACCAAGATGCGAGCACCGCATGCTAGCTATGACCATATTTCGTCCCACGGCAAAATTGATTAGCGTGAATCCATTATTGGAGGTGGTATCATGCTGGGTATACTTTCCGACAGTACTACCAAAGATGCCCTCTCTTCTTATCTTTGCGATAAAATCACCGAGGTCAATTTAATGTCATAGCCATGACACTGCTTAAAGGTCTTGCCCAAGAGTTCGCAGAAGGTATCTTTGGTGCCGTCATCTTTCTCCTCTATAGGAGCGTGCGCGCATATAAGGGCAATTGTGGCAAATTTAGTCTTCATACGAATTGTTACAAGGCGCACAAGACTTCTTGACTGCTTATAACCACAACTCCATATCTAAAGAGGCGCTGCTTTTGCCCTCGATAACAATCGCCGTAGTAAATGGCGCAACTTTTCATTTTCTTTTTGTATGGCCCATCTCATCGCATTTCTTGGATGACGGTAACATCAGCTCAGGGCCTACGCTAGTCATTCGGCTACACGTGTTCTAATGTACCACATGCAGATCCGAAGTTCGCTGCAGGGGTTGTTAACAATAGATCCTTCCGTTTTCAAGCCTTGTTGTTGCTTAGTAACTGTGGTTCTTCTTTCAATGGCTGCGCAGTTACCCCAACGGCACAATCAACAACCTGAAAGGCCAGTTCCAATTTAGATACCCCTAGGACGAGTGGTCGGTTAGACCGAAGACAGTAACCCGTTTGGGGATGTGAGGGCTGGCTTTGATCCTGTAACCGCTCATCCGGCTCCCACTCTTTTTCAGGACGCTGACTTTGTGTCAGAAATCCTTATCCTTATCGGCCTGAGGTCGAAATATATTAAAGTAGCGCGGATAAGATTTTATTTGCTTTATTCCGGGATTTTCTTCACCGGCGAATTCATCAGCTATCGCCTTGATAGTGCTGCAATTTTTGTCTGCTGGTCAGCACTCGCGCTTATAAGTTTGGTAACCTCCGGGTACCACTTGGAGGTAAAATAAGCACAATTGATGCGTAGAAACGGTTACTGAGTTACTGAACATCGCCAAGTTGACAACTCTCAGTGTCTACCCCATTTCTACAGCACCAACAAAGATATTCAATTCAGAATCGTAACCGCTAGAAAAGAACGGCCCTTCGAATTCGTATTCAGAAATCAAATTCGGGTAAACAAGCTCTAACAGCCGGTGGCTGGATATCAATTTGCCAGACAATCTATTTCAAGCTCAATCTAGATAATTTATTAATGAAATCTATCTTAAAGGAGCAACTTTTGCTTCGACACATGCGACACTGTCTCCCAGAATATAACGTACAAATATAACCGAGGAAGGTGTCAATTTCAATTGGAACTGCACGCCTACTATTCAAGCAAATCCAAACACCATTCGATATTTCCAGAGAAAGCGTCAATCCATTGCAACTTTGAGGTGTACTTTTCGAATTACCAACTAATGTCGATCAGTAGACTGGCAATTAATTAAAACTTGAAACTTAAAGACAATGTGACCTAAGCTTTGTTACACTCAAGGGAATTGAGTACACGTACTCGTACTTCTATTTATATCTCAACAATTCAACTCGAGTGAAGTCAAAGTTCAGTCCACTTGAGGATGGCATAGATACTTTCGTAATTTGTTAAAACGTCGGCAAGTAATTGCGTGGCAGTTACAATGATCCACATACGGGTACAAGTACGGGGGCTCGTATCTTTTCTCTGACAGTTACAGCTATACTGTCAGATTGTCAGACCAGAACCAATTTAGCTCACGTTAGATATTTAAGTTGACTTTCAGTAAGTTGTTCGTAGTTGCGTTTTCCAGTGTATCTCTATCTGTATCGTATCTTTTCCGTATCCATGGTAGTACGGGTATTTGTATTGTTGGTAGTTTGCTCATGCCAATATTAGGTGTCATGTCAAGCATGAAATCGAGAGGGAAAACAGAAATTATCGGAGTAAATGTAACGAGGGACTTATAATAAACAACGCCTTAGTGGATAATTATGGCTAAAAGAAAACACGCAACTACTGCTCTAGTATTACTGTCATTACTGGGTAGACTTTCTCATTGTGTCATGGAGTGGAAGTCGTATTTGCAAGCATCAAAGTGTCATAATGCACACATGGAACACCCATGAAGATGTCTGCGACTATGACTATGACTATCACTACAACTAGGCGCTCATTACATTTGTCAAGTTCGCTTTTATATCTCGTTACAATGTACGAGTAGATGCTGTTTTTTTTTTGATATTTTTTATTGCTTGCAGCTTCTTCGTTTTCTTCCGATTCCAATTTCCTATGCGACAATGGGAGTGAAAGTTATGAACAAACACTCGGGGTATTCATACTTTATGCTGGGCCGGCACGTTTATTGGCCTTTGGCTATTATATAGTCAGGGCACATGATTTCTGTTGATTGATTGCTGGATTTCTCAGATTTCTGCAGAGACGTGCTTGCTTTTTGATAGAAGAAAATTCAATTCGTCATTCGATTCGTGATTGATTGTTTGTTTTCGGTCATAAATTGTGTATCTATTAGATACAAGTACTAAATGAGTACGAGTATTACAGATGTTTGATGATTAAAAAAGATTGCCTACACACGGTTCACGGCAACAGATTCGTTCTAAATCATTTGTCTGATGAGAGTGACGATAGCTTTTGTTGTCGGCATTTAAGAGGAATTCTCTTTTTGTTTTGGTAAAAATGTGGTCATGGTCGGTATCTGGAGTTCGGAACTTGTTTGGTTTTTTGTGGAAATCCCGGATTTTGCATCATCTCGTCTTGTTGTGAGCTAACATCAAAGAACGGCGAGGCGGTTTTTTTTTTTTTTTTTTGGCAACTTTAGACATGTGACCTAAAGTTGCTCACCAAATCCGGTCAGGTTATGTAATATTTTTTTTAGAAAAGCTTTCGTGAGTTCGACATTTCTTTGTTTGTCATTGATTATGACGCAAGAGGTTCTTCGTAAATTACAAACCAAAACGTATTTCAATATCAGAGAGGTTTGGAGTTGATGCAAACCAGCAGTCTGAAATAACAGCTGCGTGTTTGAAGCCAAAAACGCCGACCAGTAGAATCGTTTTTTTTAATTCTTTGACTTGATGTCCTCCAGCTGAAAACTAATACCACATATGTAGATGTGTTCATGAAATTCTTCTTTCACCTCCAGATACCGCCGCTTGTAATTCGCATATGAGAACCACAAAATTGACACTGCCTGTTCGGAACTGCCGCCAGTACGCGTTATTAATAGTCAACGCTGAGACAAATCGCAAATATTATGAACAAATCAATGCAAGGCATAAACCATTTTCCTGAAAGCCAGTAAGAACGACTTCGCTGTGACCTTCACATGAAGATACTTCGATTCCCCAGGCAACTGGATCTGTGGTCTTCACGTCTATCGAAAGGATCTGGTACTGGCAAAACGCTCATCGATGACAAATAGTCTTGTGAAAAGTCACTAACTGATTACATTTGGATCTAACTCGCTTTCGAAACCACTTTTCGCTTAAGCCAACAATCAAACGTTCCTGTACCTCATAGCTCGAAAGAAACTATGTGCAAACATCATAATCTTCTCGAACATAACTCGCCTTCCAACACCTTGGCGAAGCAACATCTCAGAAGGAGATACTTACCTGGTGCATACAAACGACCCTCACCTTATTCAGTACAATCACACTGTCTAGCGTTCAAAGTGCTTTTAGAGCGATCACCCATTTCGTAGCTGAATTTGAAAACCTTTGACGTAAGTTTGTTTTCTCAAAAATGGACTTTCCATCAACCCGGATGATGATTCTAAGAGTGCCTACTTTGCTTTATTGGGCTTTTATGTTTTGAATTATTGGATGAAAGCCTAAACAACCCTCCTCGGTGACAAGCCCCATATATTGCTGAAAGCCTCTTTACACATAAAGTGCTTTGGAGCTTTTCAACATTACACTCTTAGTTCAAAGAAGTTTGAGTTGGAAAAAGTAAAAGATGAGTCAAACCGTTTAACTTCCTCAATTTCGTAAAGAGAACAACCTCAGTTTTAAGAGCATATGCTTGAATATAGGCCTCAGAACTATTGAGTCGGATTGCGTCGACCAACACCTAACATAGCAGAGAAAAAGGAACGCCGCCCTCTGGGCAACCCCACAACATATTGGCCGTAGTCAATAGTGCAGTGCAGTACAGTTGGATGTTCGAATCATCGGATGACATACCCATCTCGAAAAATATGGTCGTCAGCCAATGTAAGGATATGGTAGATAGTAAGCTTATTAATAAAATAAAAGTAAGCACCCACAACTTTGCCCTATCCCGTCGAGATGTTGATCCTTTAAGACCCAAGTCGTTCCAAGATTTTCCTCCCTCCTTCCCCATTTTGCTCCATCTATAAAGAACACCAGAGCCGCAACACCAAAAACTCTCCCTTCTACCACCAAACCTTTAAAATCGTTACAAAACAGAGTTTCATTTAACCTTGTTCCTGCGCTTTCTAACCAAGTTCCAACTGACGTTGCCCCATCTGACAAATATCCTAATTTTATCAGCTCTCATATACTAAACCAAACCACCTCTTCCTCATCTACATATACCAATTCTCCTGATCCAAAGTCAAAATTCTAGATCCGAGACGCTTGACCTGCTCCCGATTCTCACCCGAAATACCTTGACCTACTCCTTTCACCCACTGTCAAACTCACTTCAAAATTTGCTGATATAAATGATGACAGTCGTTATGTAGTGTCGCGTTTGAGTGACCGCCGCATTTATGAATGAAAATGTTCGGCTCCATTTTGCCTACTTGCACGAGAAACCCAACTCCGTTTTCATTGATGGCGTTACTAAATCCAATGTTATGGTCTAGATTCAACGAGAAGGTCTTCCTATCAAACCAGAGGAATCTATGCAAATTTTTGTTCGCTACCATGAGAACTTCGACATCTCTTCCAACGAAGTTTATAATGATCTTTCTACGCTGTCTTCGCATGTCAACTCTAAACGTCTTTCTCAATTACAAATTACTCGTGCAAATTCTAAAAAAAAACTATTACAGTTCCTAACAAGCTGAATTTTGTATCCTCCAGTCCGAAATGGACAGGAGATTTACTACCAAAATGGAAGACGTTTGCGCTCTAAAATCTCCGCCGTATATCTCAATTCTCAAAAGTTTCCCTATAACCTTATGAAACAAATCTAAACTATGAGCTGTTTGCCCCAAATTTCAACGTTTTTCGAAAAGATGAATTCGAAAGAGCTGATTATCACTACGACCGTTTGTTTTACTAGCAATCTGGACATGTTTTCATGTAACTCCTGTTGCCATTCTTTACACTGACAACTTTGAGTTAGTATAGGTACGTGTCAAACACTGCTTTTTCGTACTTTTTCGTTACGTTCACCCATCTCAACCAATTGAGTCTTATCGACCGGTAGTTCACGCAGTGGATTTTTTGATTGATGATGCACAACCTGGAGATAGTATTATTCTATTCCAACCTCTCTCCGACGATACGGAATAGCAACGTTGGGCCGAGTGTTGTCATGATGGAAAATTATTGCCTCGTGCCTGGTCGCATATTCCGGGCGTTTTTCGGCTACTGCTCTCTTCAAACGGATTAATTGTGTTCGGTAGCCTTGCCCATTGATGGGTTCACCCGGTTTTAGCAGCTCATAATACAGCACACCCATCTGATCCCACCAAATACAGAGCATTACCTTCGCGCCATGGATATTCGGCTTTGCCGTTGATTTGGCTGGTTGGCCGGGTTTCACATATAATTTTTTGCGCTTGGGGTTGTCGTAATGGATCCATTTTTCACCATCAGTAACAATCCGATGACTCTTTTTGTGTTTGACAACAATCTTCATAGAGTAATGCCTCCAGTTCTTCATTTTTAAATTTTTTTGGCTGCCCAGGACGTTCATCGTCTTCCAAGCCAAAATCACCACTCTTAAATCGTGCAAACCACACGTTCGCTCAGCTAGCGCATGTTCACCATAAACTTCCACCAAAATACGACGACTTTCGGGAGCAGTTTTCAGTAATGAAGAAGAACTCCCCACAAAAACACTTTTTCAGGCACAAAGTTCGACATATTTGAGTGAAAAAAAATTATTGTTGTTTACACTTCAAATGAATGACATATACTGAAATGACGTACAATGACAGTAGCTTTCCAACGCATGTTCCAATGGAATAATAACAATGGAATAGTACAAGTTACGCCATCTTTTAGCGAATCGCAATAGATTAGTGGAATACCTAATAACAATGAACAGACAACTCTACCTTGTCTTCACATTTGATTCGGATAGCTGTGTCGCTTATAGAAGTGATTGATCATCTTCTTTCCAATCTAGACCGCCGTCATACCCTCTTGTCAATTTTATACGAGTACTCATATGAAAATGGCAACACATGTTTCGATTCGGAAAATTTATTTTGCTTTAACTTTCGAGAAACCAACTACAACAAACTTAAGAACCTCATTAGCAACATTAATTGCTGAAACAACTAACATTGATTTTGCCCCATCAACTCTCTATTGAATTTGGTGGTAGGTAACGCTCCCATTTATTTCGCTTAATGCAAGCTTAAACTAACTTAAAAAACTAGGACCTAAAAAGCTAACTTAAAAACTAGGACTAGGAGAAAGGGTGTGGTGGAGAAGATCAAGTTTAAGGCGAGAAGTGCTCAGGTTAAAATCAAAAAGGGAGAGGTTTGAGTTGACCTTACGGAGCATGCGGGAGATTGGTTCGTTGAAGGAAATAGAGTTGTAAAGTTAAGCGCAGTCCACAGAACCGGACAGCAGTCGATAGGCAGGTAAGATAAATGGGTTACTCCAGGGTAGTCCACGAAGAGCAAAACGAAGAAAACGACGTTGAATGTTCTCGATTCGAGATATATGAGTTCGCTGAAGGGGGGACCACACTTGGCTGGCATGTTCAAGAAGGGGGCGGACAAGCGTAATGTAAAGTGACCTTGTCACATAAGAGTTGCTAAATTCTTTAGACCAACGTTTGATAAAACCGAGCGATGAGTTAGCTTTAAGGATTATCTCATCAATATGCGAACGGAAGTTTAACTCTCTGTCGTATAAAATTCCGAGGTCGTGAAGGGATTGCACCTGGGTTACAGGTTGGTCATGCAGAAAATAAAGTCTATAGGGGGATTGATAGGACTTACGAGACAAAGTCATAGATTGGCATTTGGAGACCTTAAGCTCAAAGCAATTTTTTAGACACCAGGTGGAAAACCTATCGAGGTCTTCTTGAAGGAGAATAGAGTCTTGGGGTGAAGAAATAGTTTTGAAGAACTTAGTGTCATCAGCGTAAATGGATACGGGGCAGTGTTTGATAACACTCTCAAGATCGTTTATAGTTAGAATGAAAAGGAGGGGACTAAGATGGCTGCCTTGTGGGACTCCAGAAGTGGTTAAAAACGGCGTTGAGAAGGCTGACCTAAAGCGAACGCTATAGTAAGGGTTATGCAGATAAGAAGATATCCATTTTAACAAAATGGGGTCAAAACCGAGGGAAAACAATTTGAAAAGGTTCAGTTGATGTGATATTTTATCGAAGGCCTTAGCGAAATCTGTAGCAGTAACATCAATTTCGTTGCCATTTTCTAATCCTGAAAGCGCAAAGGACACGAATTCAACTAAGTTTATAGTAGTTGATCTACGTTTTAGAAATCCGTGCTGACTGGGTGATATAAGTGACTTGCACTGAAAGCTTAGAACATCATATAAAACACTTTCGAACATTTTAGGAATGTGAGAAAGCTTAGCAATGGGACGGTAGTTGGTTACTTCATTCTTTGATCCCTAACTGAACCGGGGTTATAAAAGAGGTCTTCCAAACTTGGGGGAATTCCCCTTGTGTGAAGGACAGATGAAATAGGGAGGAAAGTGGGTGCGAACGATTGGAGGCACACTTTCTGAGAAATATTGCTGGGAGCCCATCAGGACCGGATAAAAATTCATCATTGAGATTTTGTAACTTTTCTTCGATAAGGGTAGGATCGAAAGGTTGAGAGAGAGAGGGGCCAATGGAGAAATTGGGAAGGTACTTGAAATACATGGGGTTTGCAAAATAGTTGGCAATAATATGTGGGTCGGTCGATGATATGTTATCGAACGAGAGAGAGGAGTGATATCCGTCTGATTTTCTTTTGTAGTTGACGAATTGATAAAATGTCTTAGGATCATTGATAAGGTTGGTCTGCGCTGTGTCGATAAAGCGGGGTGAATTGCAGGTAAGTTCCAAGATAGTTAGAGTAATCGTAAAAAGAATTGGTGCGAAGAAAAGTTGCCCAGAATTTGTTTCTTTTATTACGTAAAGAGCGAAGTCTTCTGTTGTACCATGGAGAGGAAATAGAAGATGTTTTATGCCTTGAAAAGGGGACGTAGAGAGAAATAGAATTAAATATTTCGCTGTAGAAAATGGAGACAGCATCAGATAGTAAAATCAAAAGAACATTTGCTTAGATAGGTATTGATTTTGCGAAAATAAGCTTTATGGAAGTTGTAAGAAGAGATGGTAATTGAAGAAGTTGGCTGGGATGGAGAGTTATGGAATAATGAGTGAAAAAGAGGGGGATGAAAGCTGTCGACAGCTGGTAGAATAAAGGGACAAAACGTTACTGTGGAATTTATAGGATCACTAGTGAAAATAAGGTCTAGTTGCCTACCGATAGCGTTAGGGACGCCACTTACTTGGCACATGCTTGAGTCAGTTATGCTATCAATGAGAAGACTTTCCTTGGATGAAGTGGCATTTGACGCGGTAAAAAATAAGTGATCATCCGATGGAATCCACTTCAGCAGGGGCAGATTGAAGTCTCCAAAGATAAGGATATCGTCGATGGAATCACTTAGGTCAATTAGTTGGTCAGTTGCTTTAATAGCAAGGATGTAGGATTCGATAGGTTGAGCTGGGAGAATGTAGCAGCACATAACGTACAGGGACCTATTGGGAAGTGTTATTTTAATTGAGACAAAGTCAATTTTGGCAGAAGAAGAGATAGCGATAAGAAAAGAGATAGCAAGTAGGACACTACATGGAGAATCAACTTTAGGAATGGCAGGGTCGTTAACCATAGGGAGAGTGTGATCGTCATCTCGGAAGACATTAAACGAAGATGGGAATAGCTCCTGGCTCTTTATGTTGGGGACCAGATTGATTGTGTGATTTGGACAATACAGCCCGAGTTTTACAGCGCAAGCCTCTTACGTTTTGGTAGTAAAATGTAAGAGGTAGTTTGTTGCGTGGGCGAGTAGGGGAGTGTAGATGAGATGCAGGCAAAGAAGGCAATTTGGGAATGAAAAAGTTTATCTTGATCAGCTCGACTGCGCTGAACTTGAGAAAGTCTTTTAGAGTGAACATAACTGCGGAAAGCAGCGAGGTCATCCGCAACCTTTTAAGATTTCATGGTACCTGTTTGTAAAGTTTCCTGTGACTAGTGATATCCGTAGGAAGGCCTTCCTGTTGGATGGAGACCATGACACTTGTTTTTGTTTTTCCCTCAAAGCAAACAGAGTCGGATTTGTCGTAAAGATATGCGAGAAAGAGACGTATATTTTCGTATATCCCTTATCCCTTAGCCTAGAGAGGGCGTAAAGGCATTCCGTGGTGTCTATATTCTTTTGGGTCACTTTAACGTTAGGCGGTGAAAAGGGATCAAAAATAGGAACTGGGGCTCGTGAAACCGAGGGAGAAGTTGAGTTAGCAGCGGGATTTAGGATATGCGAGCTTGTGAAGTTAGGGTATTTGGCTCCTGTTGTAAGGTCAATATTGGGAAAGCAGTTGTTAGTATTCGTGGGAGGGGGTATGGGTGGTTGAGCAGTGTCAGTATCAGGGGCAGGGGTTAAATTAAATAATTGATTCATATACCTTCCGAAATGACTGCATGTCAGCTCCTCCCTGCTACAACAAGGAGTTGCGCTCTCTCCGTAATAAAAGAAATAGTCTGATTCCGACTAAAGTAATTATCGATTTGTATAAAATCGTTTTTCTGAACTTTGTGAGTCTCTTTACCTTAAGTATATTAACAACACCGCAAGCAATTTAGCTTGGCCTCGGACCCTAAACGCCTTTATCAGTTTGTTAATACCAAAACAAAGTCAGACGGCTAACTAACTACTCTCAAATTCCATAGTGAATCTTTTCGGACTCAAAAACCATTGCAAATTTATTTGCCTGTCATTTTAACAAATCCTTTTTCTAGGCAAACAGCTGAACCCGATCCTTGTCATTTAAGGTATATGAGAAACTGTCCTGGACTGGACCATCTCGAATCTCCCGTTGCTACCCTATTCTGTTTCAAGAGGTACTTTCCCTTACCTATGGAAGGAATCTTATATCATCCCTATTCACAAAAAAACAATTAAAGGTCCATAACAAAACTCTCTTGCTTACCCAAACTTTTAGAAAGCATAGTCTATCAACAGCTTCTTTCGTATTGTAGTCAGCACAAATCAGCACGGTTTCATGGACCAAATACATAGTCATCTTCAAATCTTCAATATCCAACTCCAGTAAAGCATAATCTGGTATTCCTTAGGGTAGACACTTTGGACCAATGATCTTTATCCTTACGATTAAAGATTTAAATCTCATCTGAACGAATTCTAATCTTTCTATATTTAAGATGACTTACATAAGTTGTGCAAGCAAGACTTTTTGGAGCTTATAGTCAACAAATGTCAAGCGATAACCTATTCCCGCAAACGTCTACCACCCCTTCCAAGAAACTAAACGTCTTGAGGTCGCTGATTTACTTTTTATCTACCAGTGATTAAATGGAAACATCGACTGACCGAGGATAGCGCAAAATAAAATCTGTCCCACTCCTCCTCAACCGAACTACTAATTATGGTGACTTTGAACCAATATCTAGAATGAAAAATATCTACCCGTATGCGTAGAGAGCGTACAGAGGAAAATATTGCTGCTGTATCCATCAGTGTTAAGAAAGACCGTGATTCGTTCATCCGTCGCCACTCACAGCAATAATGAGGGTGTTTCTCGACTACATGGAAGATTTTACCCCGGATCTTGGACTAAAACCTTACAAAATGCAGCTCGAGCAATAACTGAAGCCAAACGATTTGCCACAGCGTTGAATTTTTGATGAGTGGGCCTTAGAAAAGCTGGAGGAAGATCATCATATCAATCAATCATTGGAGTGTCCGTATGAAACACTTAAAACGTAGTCGTGACCACGACATGAAATTTACATGAAATAATCTTTAAAAAAAATTTCGCAAAGCAGTTCTTAGTGAGTCTGTAGCCATCTTTTTCTACTTTCACTGTTCGCCAAGGGTTCGCTATGTTTGTCAGTACTAGGCTAGCAGTGAAGGTTTTCTTCAGAGTTACCGGCAGCTGGTCTATACCTATACTATATATTCCTTTTTGTAGCTTAGCTGGACATATGCCATCGGTGCCAGGTGGCTTGAAGCTATCGAATGAAGCAACAGCGCCTCTGATCTATCACCATAAGTGGTTACAGATACCAGCTACGACATGTTGTGCTCTCAGCTCATTTGCAGCTTCGCTGGTAGGAGCTGGTTGTAAGCTAGTTCTGATCGGGTTACCTAAGAAGTGAGTCTCTCTTTTCGAGGTGCTTTGCAAGATACTAACAGACCTTCTGAGTCTTTTCAGTCTGTCTGATTTCCTCCTTTTGAAGTCTTTAAACGGTTGTTCAAACGTGTGTTTGCACTCTTCGAAGTTCATTTTTTCTTCGATCTGCTAAAAGTCTTCCCTCGAATTAGTCTTAAGAGAATAGGTCCAAGAGATTTCGGGTTTCCTTATGTAGTCGCTGCAAATATGTGTTCCATAAAGCTACGCGCGATATTCAGGAGCTTTTCCTGATTAGACGCATTGACGTAAGTTTAGATTCTTAACAGATTCCTTTAACTTTTTTTTTGCACTGAGTTTAGGGGGAGATTTGACAAACTTGTATGACTTCAACGTGTAGATCTCGCATCCGAATCTGAACTCGAAGTACGTTTATTCTGACATAGAAGGATCCGATAGCACTTTTCTACCGATAATCTCCTTAACCAACAAAACTGACAACCAGGTCAGACTATTGCATGAAATCCAAATGTTTGCCCCTTACTTTGCATTTACACTTACCTCAAAAAGTCTTCAGTTGTTACAGACTTCCCTTTCATATCTGGGCTCTTAATATTTCAAAGAAGCTCTGAGAGAGGAATACTAATTCAAGGCCTTGGATGCAAAAAACACCGTTTCATCTGAGGAATTCTTTCACTGTTCTTTTATCCCACGTTGGGACTGGGATAGGGTCAAGGGGAAGAAGGTTCCCACAATTCCTTTTGTGGTAAAAATCGAAGTCAGTAGGTCTGATACATTGATGTAGACGTAATATAAACCATGCATCCAGTATTCTGGAATGCTGAACGTTCTGGGCAGCCAACATTGACTTGAATCACTACTTTGTTGCAGCCAAGGTGCGAATGTTGATTTTCCAAGCACAAAGTTCTTCCAGAACATAGAAGTACTGCTATAAGAAGATAGCACGTAAAAAAGCTTTGCCGAAGATTAAATTGATCTTGATTGATTGATGTGCAGAGTTTCACCCAACCACCACAAAGAAATTCTTGGTGTGAAGAAGAATGCCAGCGAACACATTCAGCTAAACAAAAAGCGTATAAAACGGCGCTGCAATGAAGGACGAGAGCCGCTGCAAGATCTGTAAACCGAAAAACTGGGAAAAACATCGGCTTTTCCAGAAGAAGGAACAAGATCATTCAACTTAGACGATGATAGCCAAAAATTTCGTCCACCTGACAAAAACAAAGTAAGGATGGCTATATCTAAGTTCAAATCCAACAAATCAGCTGAACCTGACAGTTTACCGGGCGAGCTAGTTGCTGGAAATGACTTTGTGGAAAGCATTTACAAATTTATTTCTCATACCTGGCCAGTAGGGTGTATGCCTGATGAATGGAATCTCAGTATCGTTCGCCCGATTCACAAAAAAGGGTACTACAGGGGTACATTTATTGTAGAATTTTTATTGCGGCTTTAGACCAAAAAGGTCCACAATCGACCAAATCTTCACACTCTCTTCGTCCATTTCACATTCCTAACGTCCCTTAAACCAGAGCAGTATAAAGAACTAAAGGGAGGATCTGCAGACTCCACAGACAAAGCAAAATTTATTCAGTTGTACCAGATAAAACCACAAGTATCGAAGCACTCACTACGTTTTGTTAGTTTAGAAGTCCTCATCAAACTTTCGAATCATATGCAAACCACTTAAAGGAAAATCAGCTAAGAGATGGTATCGCGACGGGGGTTGAACATAAGCGATTGGCAGTCAAACTGAAGCAGAAGTGGCCATACCTTAGAACAACGAACGGAAAGACTGTGACATTCCTAGTGTCAGTGAAGCTCTTAAACACGTTGCTGAAAAGAAAAGCAAAGGCAGACAACGAAAGAACAAACAAGTGAGAGAACTGCGGCATAATCAATGCAAATCTTGTGGCCAAAGTAAAGTGCATCCCAGAAAAATTTGCCGTGCGCGTGTCCACGTCTGTAAAACCTGCGGTTACACATCGTAACCGAAAGTCATTTATAAAGTTTGATAGGATAATTCACAAAGCCGCAACAAGTCAGTCTGAGCACTCTGACAGTGACTCCGTTGACCCTTACACCACCCCTGTAAAATGGTCAACGTCTACAGTAAGTCTTCCAAAAAAGGACGGAAAAATTCGCATTTGTGGATACTTCAGATGAACAATCAACTTATTAAGGACACTCACCCAGTTCCTCTTTTCGATCACCTCAGTACGAAAGGTACTTGGCCTTTCCAATGAACAGACAATGTTTCAGCGTTATCTGGAGCGACTTTTGGCTAATATTCCCAACACGGAAATTTATTTCGATGACATACTAGGTGGGGTGAAAAGTAACCGCCTTGACTTCCAGAATGCGCTGCTACTGCAAATAAGGTTATGGTGCCTTAAAGTCCGTTCATATTTAGGCAGACATGTCTAATTTCAGTGCGATACTGTCTTTAGTTTTGTTTTCGAATAAGTGTTTGGACTTGCTGATGCGGAATCGGGCGGATTTTTGGCGTCGATTGGTAACTGTGGATGAAACTTGGATCCACTTTTACACACCAGAGAACAGAATGAGAGCCCGGCAATGGACTGAAGCCGGCACGAGTGCTCCGAAGCGGCTGAGGGAGGCTCGATGGGTCGGAAAGGTTATGGCGTCGGTTTTCTGGGTTTGTCATGGCATAAAATTCGTGGACTACCTCGAAAAAGGAAAACCCATCAACGCGAGTATTACTGTGCATTATTGGAGCGATTAAAGGCCGAAATCGCTGCAAACGGCCTCACATGAAGCGAAAAAAAAAAATTGTTTTTGCAAGACAATGCACTGGCCCATCGCAACCATGGCTAAAATCAATGATTTACGGCTCCAGTTGCTGTCGCATCCACCGTATTCACCTGATTTGACTCCCTCGGACTATTATCTCTTCCCAAACCTCAAAAGATGGCTCATCGATAAAAAATTCAGCTAACACGAGGAAATCATCGACGCCACAGAGGAGTATTTTGCAGACCTGCTGGAAAACTACTTTTCGGACGGGATCAAGAAGTTGGAAAATCGCTGGAATAAGTGTATCAAACTAAAAGGGGATTATATTGAATAAAATAAAAAAAAAAAACCTTTAAAAATTTTTTTTTTTCATTCCCAAGGAGGTTACTTTTCACCCCACCTAGTTGCTGTCACCAGAACCAACGAAGCTGAACATTTTCAAAACTTGGCGAGCGTTTTCTGAAGACTTAGGGAAACCTTCAATGCAATAAGTGTACTTGTTTTACGCCCTCGACTAAATACCTGGGCCACACAATCAGCAAATCAGGAATAAGACCATCTAAAACTAAGTTAAATGCAATCAGAAAGGCAGCCAGCCCGACGAATAAGACCGAATTGCTATCGTTTTTGGGACTCGTCAACTTCTACGAGAAATTCATTCCAAATTTACATGGAATTTGTACGGGATTGCACACAGCAACCAGGGCTAAATCTAAATGGAAGTGGGAATCATTAATTTTTGACAGCACCGATGCAATTTTTTTTTTTTTTTTTGGGCATGTGATGCTTCTGAGAAGGGACTTGGGGCAGTTTTGTTCCATAAAGATGCCAAGGGAACTGAATTGCCGTTCGCATTCGCATTCAGAAAACTGTCCAGTTCCGAGGAAAAATATTCAGTTGTTGATCGAGAGGCGAGGGCCATATTATATGTCGTAAAGAAGAAGATAAACACCGTTATTGCTCAGGGACCATAAGCCGTAGAAGCACGTCTCACTCGTTGGGCGATATACGTCGAACAATATGACTACAAAGTAGAATATCGCAGAGCCACGTCGCACACTATTGCCATTTGTTTATCGCGTTTAACCAACAGCCAGGAACAACCAACGACTGAAGACGAGTTGATCAGCTGAGTTGACGGCTATCGGTGAAAACGGAGAGAAGACAAGCGACAAAGCAAGATAAGATTCTTCAACAATTTTCATGGAAAATTAATACAAATTGATAAGAGGGATAAACTTTCAGTGGAAAATGTAATTCTAAAGTGGCGGAGTCGTATAATTATTCCCGAAAAAATCCAGAAGAAGATTCTGCTGCAACTACATGAGGGTCACCCAGGCATTGCGGCGATACGAGCGCTAGCTAAATATTTTGTCTTGTTGACCAACCTCGACGGGGACGTTGATGCCTTTGTGAAGAACTGACGTAATTGTCAAAAAAATCGACCAAATTTAACTGAACTTCCAGTGTACTCTTATTCCATACCGGAGCGCGTATGGGAACACCTGCATATCGATTTTGCAGGTCCATTTAAGGGTAAGATGTGGCTAAATGTCGCGTCGTCGACGCCTTTTTAAATTTGATATAAATTAAACTATTGACAAACATAACGGCACCTAACTTTGTGATGCTTAGGTGAGATTTTCTGCCTTTGTGCTGCCGAACATGATCGGCTCAGACAACGAATCACAGTTCACAGCACATCAATGTAAGGATTTTTGCGACCAACGAGCGATAAGGCATGTCACAGGTACACCAAACAAACGGTTTGACAGAAAGAGCGGTAAGAACGTTTAAATCCAGAAAATTGGAAGACTGGCTGTACGTCTTATGTGAGACATCAACTACAACAATATGTAGGAAACATGAGAGAACTTAGACCGCATCAAAACGGGCTTACTAGTAAACAGGATTGGAAAAAGCTTGGACACTAGTGGAAACGCTCTATGAAATATGTCGGAGATGGCATGCTGACCATATTAATACTGAGATGAAGGCTGAAGATCAGCGAGCGGCTTCACAAGAATATATTTCTGATTCAAGATCGTGGACGAGTCTTAATGCAGGTACTGTGATACCAGTAGATCACAGATTTAGGGGAATGCTAACATCACCTTTAGAGATACTAAACGCGGAACAATCAGAAGGTTATAAAGAGCTGCCATCATCATCGCAGAAGGAACAAACTGTTAGTTGCGAGGAAAAGCACTCTCATAGTAACCTAATACTGGACGCAGATAGCAATGAGCTAGTTCTACGGGGGAGCGAAAACAACCTGAGGGATTGATCTTTTGAAATAAGGGCGGGAGATGTTCGTTGAGTTATATGTCACTAACATTATTATAACAAACAGATGCTTTCAACAAAAAGGGACACACAACATCGACTAATTGAACGTGACAAACGAGAACTCTGTCTACCTAGGTTCTGCCACCTAAGTAAGTAAGTAAGTAACGAGGTGGGTCAAACTATGGCGGTGGCGACTGTTAGAAAGTGTGCTCGTATCATTTCGTATCATGACCTTTAGAAAAGTGACTTATAGCCAGATATTTAGTTTAAACTTCCACTTCTTTCCCAAATAAATTATGAATTCAAACATGCTTGACATCTATCGTCATTTATGCGTATTAACGTGTCAAGGAAGCATAACAAAACTTTTCTTGCCACGGAGAACAAAATTACAAAAGTGCAATTCAATTACTCGGTCGGTTGTGAAGCGAATACAAAATTTTAAAAAAATATAAACGTAAACATATGCCACGGGACTCCAATGCACAGGAGAGCTGGCAGTAATTTTCTAGAAAACGATACGCTAAAACAAGGTCATCTCTTGTTAGTGTTAAAACTTACACAAGGACATTATACAGAACCCATTTGGTTGCTTCATAACTGGTGAAAGTACCATAAGTGCTGCAAGTGTTGGTGGTAAGTGAAAAACCATTAAGGGACTGGTTTGAAGAAGGATTTAAAAGGTCAGCTTCCTTTAACAATTTTTTATTTTTTTTTTTTTTTTTTTTGTAAAGAAAATGCTGGGTGAATATGTTTGTAGTGTGCATAAGCATTTAATCGCTCCGTGACATTTACAAGCAGAAAAACTGCATTCTATACCAGGGATACAAATACTAGATGCTATGTACTCGTTTGTTGCATTATGAAGAGGTGTAATCAGAAAATGGCTTGACAGTGAATTCTTTTTGTCGACGAAACTGTCACTAGGCGCTATCATCACCATCGTACAACACCAGGTTTGAGTAACACATTGGCGCTACCCTGACGGGTTGTGGTATTCGTAAGTGAGGTCTTTCAAACCCATTCTACGGGGCTCTACCTACGTAGGGTCTTCTGTGTGGTATTTCATTTATAAGAAAATGTCACTCGCAAATATTGCGGTTACTCCAGATTTGAAATTCATTGACCATGAACCTAGGAGGCGAAATTTTTAAAACAATTTAACGATGTTGGATATTCTTAGATTGTACTGTCACAAATATCATCTTAATGCAAGTGACATCGATGTTATTAAATTTAGCTATGATCACGAACAGTCCCAAAAATAGGATTCATTGCTACGCGTAATGGTATACTTTAAAGTATGTTTTTTGACGGCCAGTACAACCAATACATCATCTTTAAGAGTGGTAGATATCCTTCCAGTGGGAGCCTTTATCATCTGAATGGAGACATTTTGGGACCATAATATATATACACCCTGACTGACTCGAACTGCAACCAATTTCAGACTGCTATAATTTCCAAACCGTTCATTACTGTGAGCTCAAATTTTGACACATGACAGATAAGTTTATTATTCACAAGCCTTTTAAACGATTTGCGTCTCAGTTGTGTTGAAAAATTTTTATCCGCGATGGAATTCAAACGTAAAGGTGTCATCACAGATTTCGGAAATGACTTAAGATAACAGATAGTTGGCAATTGATATTGTTCCTGAGCGCCTTAAACGCTGTTGGCTTGTTGGTATAAGCCAACGACTTAACGTTAACCCACAAAAAGAAGTCCAATGGTGTTAAATCGTAAGAGCAAGGTGGCCATTCTCCTTCCAAAAATCAATTGTTTGACTAGTAGAATGGCATATGGCACCATATTGTTAGTATCACATATCACTGATGTCAAGACCATCAAATTCTGGCCAAAAATAGTCTTTTTACATGGCAGGATAGCGAACTCCATTGACCAAAACATGACGATCATTTTCATCGACGAAAAAATACGGTCCAATCACAACTCCGGCAAGAAATCCACATCACACGGTCACTTTTTGTGGGTGCAATGGAGTCTCTTGAAGCACACGTGGGTTTGTTGCTATATAACGTATATTTTGCTTATTGACAAAGGCAAAATGAGCTTTATCGCTGAAGATGAGCCCAGTCAAAGAAGTTTCAGCGCTACAAATAATCAAAAGTGTAGACCAAGGTCTTTATGACACAATGTGGACTGAAAGATTTCCAATTCTTGTAAACGGCGTGGAATCGACTAATTTGAATCATTTTGAACCGCAGCACTTACGGCTGCGATATTTTCAATACTTCGACCGGTTCGTTGTCTTGCTGGCACAGGAACATTCAATAGTGAATATGTTGACTCGAATAGTATGCACAACCTGTCTGGCGGGACGATTATTATGATCGAAAACTGGAGAAAGCCATCTTAAAATTGCCACGGTAGTAACTTATAAATTTTTTCCAAACTGTGCTCGGTCGTTTGTTACGTCCCTATGTCCCTAAGGGATCTCCCTTTACTTACAGGCCACAACTTGTGAAGAGCCTTTGCTTGGAAGACCGCAGCATTCCACTCTTCTTCTATCCCGGAAACGCTATTTCCAGTTGTCCAGACCTATTGCCTTTTATTGTTCGTTCGTTGTTAATGATTGTTGGTCCGTTCCCATAGTCGTCCTCGTTCTCGTCCTCCTGGTTGTCATTGTCGATTTTTTTTTTTTTTTTTTAAATAAATTTTCTTAACTCGACGAAATTACATACTAAAATGTAACGATGTGCATGTAGAACACATTTGAATTGCAATTACAACGTTATAGGGTCGGCTTAAGTGATGTTTGGTCAATCAGACGATGTCTTCCCCTGAATTCTAGAGACGTGCGACGTGTTCTGATTATGCCTTGGCCGATGGGAACGAAATTCCTAACAGCCGGATATTCAAATCCTTTTCACTAGGCAAAACCATAGTAACGGTTATGATTTTTAGCAGGGTTCTGGCGCGTATATTCTATCCAGGGGAAAATCATGGTGGTGATGCACATTTTGATGAAGGAAAGGATTGGTTTCTAAATGGGCTCCACACAGATGAAAGAACAAATCTCATGGGCGTGGCAGTTCATGAATTTGGACACCTTACAACCTGGGGCATTCATCAGCTGAAGATGGAATCATGTTTCCCTGGATTTAGGGCTACGAGATCAATGGTGTTCTACCAGAAGATGACAGACTAGCTATTCAGAGAAATAATTTATTCAGTAAACTCAACATTTTCATCATGGTAAAGTACACTAACGAGCAACGTCTGAAAATTATAAAAATTTTCTAGAGATATTCGGAGTCGGTGACTGCAACTTTAAGAGCGTTAACTCCAATTTTCGGTGGTAATTCTCGCCCTAGTAGACAGGCAATAACAAATTTAGTGCAAAAATTTGAGTCTACATATTCGTTGTGTGATGTTGTCGTGTCAGTGAAACAACGGGTTGGTCGAAGTGTCGAAAATATCGCTGCCGTTCAGACGTCCGTAGCAAACGATCCAAATCAGTCAATTACACGGCGTTTTCTAGAATTGGGCATCGCTCAGACCACGTTTACAGATCAAGCTGACTCAAGAATTGAAGCCGATGGACCATTTGAAGCGACGTACGTTCTCCAATTATGTTCTGGAGAAGATGCGCCAAGATGATGAATTTCATCGCAAAATCATCTTCAGTGACGAAGCTCATTTTTGGCTCAATGGGTTCGTTAATAAGCAAAATATGCGTTATTGGTCGGGTGAAAACCCACATGTGCTTCATGAATCACCACTTCATCCACAAAAAATATCTGTTTGGTGCGGTTTGAATGCCGGCGGCGTTATTGGGCCATATTTTTTTGTCGACTTGGACGACATGTGGTTTCAACAGGATGGTGCCACAAGCCACACAGCACACGCTACAATCGATTTATTGAAGAGTAGGTATGGTGAGCGTGTTATCTCAAGACATGGGCCAGTCGATTGGCCACCTTGTTCGTGCGATTTAACGCCGCTTGACTATTTTTTGTGGGGCTACGTTAAGTCATTGGTTTATGCCAACACGCTGACGACGTTGAAAGAGCTCAGAGCCAACATTGAACGCGAAATAGCGGCCGTTTCGGCCGAAATGTGTGGCCGAGTCGTTGAAAATTGGGTCCAACGAATAGACCGCTGCAAACGTTCCCGCGGTGGTCATATGAACGAAGTCAAGTTCCATTCATAAATGTTTTGATTGAACTTCAAGCCAAAAATAAAGTTTTTGAAATATCTCAGATGGTTTGTCTTTTAAAAGTTGTCAAGTCGTTATTAGAAAACCCGATACAAACACTCAAAGACCACTTTGATATTATCCAGAACGTAGAGAATCCACCCATCCGGAAGACTCTTGATGGAAGCCGTCTTGTGAGAGAAACCATTATCCACTATATCCCGATAATCGACCATCCACCCAAGATATTCACTAAACTATCCACGACGTTCTCTAAAGATAAAACCTTGTCATCATTACCATAATACCCATGATCATCCGAGAACGCGTCATCAATATGATACGCCCGAACGCTAAAGCTCCACCAACCCAATATCCAACCGTTCGATTTTTTAATCCAACTTCAACACCTCATTGGCCACATCATAGACATCATTCAAACATGCCGAAAACACCGAACACCCACTACGACATCATATCGGTGCTGCGAAGAGACCTGTTCATCTTCCACGGTCAATGTCTTTGGCGGATCGAAGAACGTGGCTTATACCCTGGTTACACCCATGAAACCAGAAGACTAAAGAATAAGCTTCCGGAGAACTTTACCAAAACCGACGCTGTATATGAAAAATGAAACTGTTCTACTCGTTCAACTCGGCGGAGCTGGAATACGGATATTCTCGTACGTTGACCGATCTTGGTCTTCCTCCGTACATCAGTAGAATCGATGCAGCTCTTATTTGGGGCTAGAATAACCGCACTTATTGTACCTATACAGTGACACAATGTATTGGCATCTCGACAATCATACGAGCAGAGTTGAATTGGACTATCCCCGTGACATGTCCAAGGAAAGTCATATATCTTCAAAAACTTAGCCTATTGGGAGTTTGATGATGATCGAATGTTTGTGGCTTACTATAAATAAAAGTTATCCGCTCACAAATTTATGAATTGTCCTCGAATTGAATCAAACGACACACATGATAATCCGACAATCAATGCGCAGCTTGCTTTGGAAAGAAATTTCCAAGCGACAGCAGCGTCTTCGAGACCGAGTTCATGGTGTAGCAGCGTCCAATGCACACAGTGTAAGCCATAAGTTTCTGTTGAAACTAATATTGTGTATATGGATCAGATTTGGAAGATGGAAAAGAAGGAGACGTATCAACACCACTGAGGCTACAAACAGTTTTAAAGTGCCTCAAACGTTTTTGTTAAGACCGGAAAACAGTGAGAAAATGAAATCGAACGCAGTGGCATCGGTCACAAGGTATAAGGTGATTCATCGTGAGGTTTGATTTTCAATCAGCTTTTTTTGACAGATCACGCGTGACTCCTATCATTTTTGTTCAGTATCGTTTGGCCAGTCATCACACCCCAACAGCGTCTCCAAATTGTTCAGCTGTATTACGAAAATCAGCGTTCTGTGAGAAATGTTTTTCGTGCGATTCGAGGAACTTACAGTGCGCATAATCGACCTACTGAAACCACTATTGTCATTACCATTCGCAAATTTGAGTCCCAGTTTACATTAGTGGATGATACGCGACCGGTTAGACTACATCCAGCACGTAGTGAAGAGACTATAGCAGCTGTAGCTGAGAGTGTACGCGAAGACCGTGAAGAATCGATTCGTCGTTGTTCTCAGCAGCTTGACTTGGCGTATTTTACGTGAGGATCTCGGCCTAAAAGCGTACAAAATTCAACTTGTGCAAGAATTGAAGCCATTTTCAGTGAATGGGCTCTGGAAAAACTCAATGAAAATCCGGTGTCTTATCATGAAATTTTGTTCAGTGATAAAGCCCATTGCTGGCTCAACGGATAGGTTAATAAACAAAATTGCCGTATTTGGGCTAATGAGCAACCCGAAGAATACCAGGTGCTACCATTACATCCATTAAAAACAACGGTATGATGTGATTTATGGGCTGGTGGAATCATTGGTCCATATTTCTTCAAAAATTGCGCCATGTTAACCGACTATGTGCTGCTGGTTTCAACAAAATGGCGCTACGAACCATACAGGAAACAATGGACTTGTTGAGAAATCATTTTGGTGAGCACTTAATTTCATGTTTTGCTACAGTAAATTAGCCGCCTAGATCGTGCGATATCACACCTTTGGACTATTTTCTCTGGGAATAGGAATAAGGTATAGGCCAGCTACGATTGACGATTGATGGTCGTGGCCAACATTAACATGATAAATTTTCAGAAAGTAAATGCCATGAATTGTTCTTTTAATCGATAATAAAAATTTCAAGTTCACTTTCAAATTTATATCTTTTATTTTACATTATAAATCAAACTTCACGATGAATCACCCTATATTTGTGTCTTCAGCCAGAACAATATATTTGCGAATCTTCTAGCCAAAATTATTGAAACGCTTACTAACCCGAGTTTGCTCCCAACTTCTCTGGGAACACTTGACAGCAATAAATCGCCAGTATGTAAAATTTAACCCTCAACGCTGCCAAATGGACCATGTTCACCAAATTTGCTGGGTGTGATTCGAAGATGATGTTTTTCGAGCGTGTTTTGGCGCATCTTAACACAGCTCGTAGAGTTCGCGATTGTACATTTTTCTCCATAAGCTCTCTTCACATACGGAACCAAATAATAATAAAAGAATTTTTCTTTTGAATGCTCCATATCTGCTTTACTTTCCTGTTTATTGTCCATCACTCGACTTCATATTGCAGACCTGACGGTCGTCGGAGTTAGGCGTTTTGAGTTCATTTGTTCCGACAAACCGAATAAGCAGGGATTATCTCAGGTAAATCTTCAACGAATCTCCATTTGAGTGTTGTCGTTGAGTAGGTGTAGGCAAATCCCTTAATCATATCGAAGTTACGATTGGCAATAGTAACGCGGTTGACACACTTTTCTTTGTTTTCTGAAAATATGTACTTGGTTTTGTCCTCAATTTCGCTTCTCCTGTTTTCCAATTCCCATAAAACGGTTTTGATGGCTAACTGGGAGCAATGCCACCTGCATATCCCAGCAACCGGGTTCATGGAAGATATCGGTCATTCCAACTTAAGTTGTCTTTGATACGCATGCCGAAAATGGAAAGTTTTCCAGTTTCGACGGTGCAAGTGCAATTAATAGATAGTGGCATAGTGGCTTGGTATTTAAATTTCGATGAAGGGTAGCAGACAGCATTGTGTCTTAGAAGCATTAAGTTCTCCAATTATAGGGAATATATCCCCAATTATGGTATATTCTTAGCATACGCTGTCATTCCCATTCTACATCTGGGAACGAATATGAGCAGCAGAGAGTACTGTCAGATTATTTTAGATTAGAAGTGGCAGACACGAGATCATTGATAAAACTTGAAAAGAGTGTCGGAGACAGAACGGAGCCCTGTGGCACACCAGCATTTATTTCGTGAATATCAGACTGGAAACCATCCAAGACAACTTGAATTAACCGTTCCGGAAGGTAATTTCTAATCCATTGAATCATCGATCCCAAAAGCACGTATTTCCGACAAAAGAGCCTGGTGCCAAACTCTGTCAAATGCCTTAGAAATATCAATATCTTGCTTTCATCAAATTGATTTACGCTTTGGTGTCGGCTTTTGGTGAGACATGCCATTAAATCACCAGTGGACCTGCTGCTACGAAAGCCATACTCCCGGCCATTGAGATGTTTTCGCTTTTTGAGATATTTCACGAGCTGAAGGTTGTACAGCGTTTCCATGACCTTGGAAAGAAGGGACGGAAGTGCAATGGAAAGAGAAGAAGATTCACCTTTCTAGAGTCCTAAAGAGAAGGATTGTTGAAAAAGCTTACGTAGTGGTCTTGCTAGGGTGGAAGAATACCTCTTCAGAAGCAGGGGAGATATAACATTTGGACCAGCGGATTTGTGTACGTTAAGATCCTTAAGTGCGAAAGTGGATTCGTCCCATTGAAGATTCAACGCACTCAAGGGTAGTCCGAGACAACTCACAATCTGGAAGTGTTGAACTGGCCGCAAAGTATGCAGCAAGCAGATTGGCCAGTATTCAAAGAGCTGATAGCTGATATGTCATTGTAAATGACCGTTGGGATGGATGATGAGGCGGAATACATATGTATCTTGGTAGCTCACTAAGTTCGTTACCTCGTTTGTGGATTAAAACTACGTTAACCTCTCTCCAGGTTTGTGAGATTTATTCCAGATTGAAGCTGGACCTTAATAAAGCAATCATAGTTGGTAGGATGCAAACCTGACCTTTTTGAATCCAAGCCGTAAAGATTCTTAACCAATTCGACTTTGACTGTACTTTTATAATCGTATTATACTGCTTCTGAAGTATGGGGATGATGCGATAGATGCATTGAGCTACAAATATGCCTCATGTATACTCCCAGTGGAGCGTGGTGATGTTGGCAGACTTTCGGCACAAATCGAGGGGGTTTGTCTTATTGTACTCCGATTTGTTGACTTTT
The DNA here is from genome assembly GCA_907269105.1 of Volucella inanis. Classification (NCBI taxonomy): domain Eukaryota; kingdom Metazoa; phylum Arthropoda; class Insecta; order Diptera; family Syrphidae; genus Volucella; species Volucella inanis. Next base: position 275,867,838 of record OU026153.1, on the reverse strand, counting down.
TGTTGGGTGTAGTATGTACTATGCTGCCCATTGTTCGGTTTATATATTGTGTTGAACTTTATATGCAACATGGTCTGACAGTTTCTTTACTACTCCAGTTCTTAACAGGATTGTGAAGAAAAAGAGAAGTCAAGTAGCTGTCTGTCTGTCTGTCAAGGAGCTCTTCTCAACCTTCATTGCTTCAGCGGTTTTGTCTTTGCAGGAAGGCTTTAGGATCAAAGATAATAAAAAAAAGTGTCAGAAGCGTCTTTAATTGACGTAAAATGATTAATAGAATGAACCCTATAGATATCAGCCCGGTCTATACTCGAAATATTGACAATCGGTGCACTGAGTCTGAAAGCCTACTCAAAAAATTCCATGCCGATTTGAGCACTGATCCAAGAAATGCTAGATCAATGAATCCTGCTGTTCTTTTTTCGATAGGTTTACTAGATTGGGCTCGACTGATGTAGGGAGTACAATAAAGCTACCTGACTAGGGTAAACTCCATCAGAAGAAACAATAGAATGTAGTCTTCTATAAGGAGAAGAGAAACAAGTCGACAAAAGTGGCACCTACTGAAGCCAACCAACCTATCGGAACTGAAACTGCACCCTCTTCTTACGTTCCAAACAGGGCCGAGAGGAAGAAAGATTCTAGCGCTCCTTCTGTCCATGGATCTTTCTTCTCCAAGGGCTGGGTGAAACCGGACAACAAACCAACAAAGGCTGCAGTTGTAGTGAATGGAAATCGCATGATGCGACATAAAGAAAACCAGCGGTGGCCTTACCCGCACACGATAAGACCAGATTGTAGTTCTGGTCGACGGTAGTCGGTTGCTGAAATTCACGCAACCAACTGTGGCAGTGGCTTTTTTCCCGCTCAATATCCATCGATACCGACAACATTCGCCAGTAAATATTCTTTGAAACTTCGAGAGCAAGGTATTGTATATTCGATGTACGAGGGCTGTTTGATGATTAGAAATGACAACGCAACTTGCTGCAAATTTTTTAACCCCTCCGTATAGTACGACTTCTGTTGGCCTGCAAAATATTCCTCCGCGGCGGTGATGACTTTCCGGTGAGCGATTTTTTAATGCTTGGAACAAAAAGACGTCACAAGGACCCAAATCCCGACAATACGAAGGATAGGGGAGCAATTCGTTGTGGAATTCGATCAATTTGTCTGTGGCGACTACTAAGATTTAAACCGGGCGTTATCTCGGTGGAAAATCACTTTTTCCTTTGCCCAATCAGTCGACGTAGTTTGCTCCTGTGATTGTTTTTCTCTTGCTTTTCCGGCCTAAGTCACGGTCTTCGCCTTCTTTAGAGCACGTTCACTGGGTAAAAGCCATTGTTTCGATTGTTTTTTGGTCTCTGCTGTTTACCACAGAATCCATGTCTAATTAACAGCCACGAAACGACGCGAACGCAGAAACTCCTTCGGATTTGGATTAAACAGGGCCAAGCTTGTTCACCAATGTGAGCAAACGGAGCACTCATCACGCGGACAAGTTTCACAGGCAGGATGTGGCTAACACGTTCAGTTGAGATATCTGGCTATATGAGCCAACTCGCGCATTTTCAGTCGGCGATCCGCCAATTCCATATTATGGATTTTGTCCGCGGCTTCCTCTGTGGTTCCATCAAAAATCGACGACGGTAAACGGTTGTACAGAAAGGTGAATGGGTCCCATACAAACCATCGAGAATGGGCTTGATTTCCTCGCAGACTTTGCCACTCAAAAACAGGAATAATATCACGGAGCGAGACTGCTCTTTTTCCATGGTCGCAAAAAACACTAACACGATGTTTTGAAATTGGTGTCAAAGCAGAACTAAGCGTCGGATTGTCACCAAATTTTGACAGGCAGTCTAGAAGAGGTTATACTAAATGATGGTATACTATACTGGCGCTCAGTAGCGCCACCTATCTTCCAATCCAGGTACTCATCAAACATCCCTCGTATAATATATACACTTGCGGTCATAAAAACCGCACCATATCAAAATGAATGAAAAATTGTTAATAGCTACGATAATAATTTTTATAATGAAATGAAATTTTCGTTGAGTACTCCGCAGTAGTTTATAAGTATTTCTATCTAATTTCCATCTGTTTATTGAATGTTTGAAAAAAGATATTAACAAAGAAATAAAAACCAGTTAATTTTCTTATTTTTTTTTAAAAAAAATTTTATTACAGTTATCGGTTAACAAAATCAAACGACACATTTTTTATGTATGTGTATATAAGATGTTTAGATATGCCACTTTTACCAAAAAATTATCAATACCGAGTTGCTCCATCTTTGGCGGTTATAACCGATTTTATTCTAGAAGGCATCGAGCTTACTAGAAGTTCAGTAATATCCCTTGAAATTTCGGTATTCCATACATGTTCCAGACCTTTATTTAGCTTTTTTTACTCTCTGGCTTATGTTCAGCCGCCTTACGTTTCATTACATGCCACAAGTGTTCGATTGGGTGTAAATCGGGCGAATTAGCTGGTCAGTCTAGTCTGGTAATTCCGAGGTCATCAAACGTTGTCTTGAGCTGAAAATTATTGAAAGACTCTAGTTACTTGTCTGTTTAATATTTATAAAGTAGACATCTAGAAGTTGATTTATAACACATTACTTACGGATTTGGCGCGGTGGCAAGGTGCAGATTCATCTTGAAATATGCACTTGTCAGTATACGAATGATGCTGTTCAATTGCTGGTACCAAAAACGCCCTTACTACTTCTCCATACTTTTGAGCATTCATAATTCCATTAACAAAGTGCAAAGGGCCCAAAACGTAAAAAGAAAAACATCCCCAAACCATCTGGCTTTGAGGAAACTTCACTGTTTTGACTATGCACTCGTCCTTGAACCTTTCACCTGCTGACCGTCGTACGTATGGCAAATTGTCGGCACACAACAAATTAAATTTACTTTCATCGAACCATATCACACATCGCCAATCATCCTGCGTCCAATCTTCGTACTTTTTTGAACACGTCAAGCGACCTTTTTTCATTTTTGTGGTTAGGAGAGGTTTTTTCGCTGGTCGTCTTCCATATAAACTTATCTCCCGTAGCCGTCGGCTTATGGTTTCGGCGCTTAGATCAACTTGATGAAATTCACTCAGCTCTGCTCTTATACGGACAGCACTTTGTAATACATTGTCCGTCTTCTGAGTTGTTTTACGTTTTCGTCCCGATCCTTTTTTCCTTTCCAGTGGATCCAAATTTTCTTTTTTCTTCATCAGTCGTACGATAGTTGAATGACAGCATCCTATTTTAACCGCAATCTCACGATAGCCAAGCCCTTCTTCGACTAAAGTCAATATTTGAACTTTTTCGTCCCGAGTCGGTTGATAATATTTACCAGACATTTCACTTTTTTTTTACTTGTCACCATCAAAACTCAATTCAAACAGATTTTTTTTGCACTGAATACGAGGCGGAACTCCGCTATGGGGAATACTCTTCATTAGTAAGGGAAAAACCTTCACGATCTGATGTAATTAGGCATTTTTTGAGAACTCATTAGGTGGTGCGGTTTTTATGACCGCAAGTGTATGTTGTCCCGAACATATTATGTTCACATTCACTTAGTTTTTCGATTTTCAATTTATATAAAAATGGAGCAAAAAATTTGCATCCAATTTTGTATAAAAAATGGGATCAGTACTCTAAAACATTTGAAATGTTGACAGTTGCATAGTCTACTCTAAGCATCAGGAATTTTTACATTAAGACCGTACGGTCAATAATGAGTATTGCCTTAAAGATGTACGCCGTTTGTGAGAAGCAAAACCAAGAAAACATCCGGAATTGCAGAAAAAAATTCATAGCTTTTGCATCACAATAATGCAATTGCTTACCGAATCCTCTCAACTTCCAGAGGTGACCAGATAGCAATGTTACGTGTTTCAATTTTTATGTTTTAGCCAGTGAGTAAGGTTTGCCATTTCATCATGCATCGTTTCACACTTGCCGAACGTGCGAAAATTATTAAAAAATATTATCGAAACTCCGGCTCGCCACCATTGCTTCAGTTTGCAGGCAATTCGTCGTGCTGTGGAAAAGTTTGAGCCACCAACCAGTCGTAGATTGGTGCGAAATGAAGAAAACATAGCCGCCATAATGGCCAGTATCAAAGAAGACTAAGAAATGTTGATTCGGCCCCTATTAGCTGAATAAGGCATCGCCAGAGAGTCATTTTGCGGTTTCATTTGGGCCTACATTCGTATAAGATAGTCTGACATAAAAATTGAAGCCGGACGACCATAGACGACGCTGTGAGTTCGCTAATTGGGCGCTGGAATTGTTGGCCGGAGATCCGGTTTTTAAGCAAACAATCATCTCGGACGTGGAACATTTTTGGCTCAGCGGCTATGTCAACAAGCAAAATTGCCATTTTTGAAGCGAACACAATCCACAAGTATTCGGGCAAGCCCCCATTCCATTCATAAAGGTTGACTGTTAGTTGCGGCTTATGAAATGGCGGTTTCATTTGACCTTATTTCTTTCAAAATGAGGAAGGAGACACCGTTACCGTCAATAGTCTTATGATGTTAACCGACTATGACCAGAGCTCGACAGCATCGATATATCCGAGCTGTGGTTCCAACAAGATGGCGCTATATGCCATAGTCATTTGTATGGCAACGTTGGCAACGCTCGAAGTTTTGAAGGAGGTCTGATTTGACAACACTCGATTATTTTCTCTGAGGCTACGTCAAGTCATTAGTCAACGCTAACAAGTTAACCACTTTGGACGAGCTCGAGGCTAACATTCGAAAAGCTATTGCCGGAAAAAGCTGCAGATATCAGACTGAGTCATCAAAAACTGGACCGACCACTTGAAGCAGAGCCAGCGAAGCTGAGGCGGCCGTTTGAATGATGTGCTGTTTAACACCTAATGGCATGAACGTAGCTTCAAAATAAAGCCAGAAACGGTCTGAGCACCGTTGTTGTTTTATTTAATTTTTTTTCCTACCGTTCTTATCTGGTCACCTTTTGAATACAAAACGTAGTCGGTGGACTGATCAAAATGGAAACACAGTAAATGAAATATTGGACGAATATGAAGTGAGCGTCAAAATACAAATGTCTCGATAGGGAACGGGCTTTAATGTTTAACGATTTTGATGTGGGAAATGAAGAACGTGAAAAACGTGAAAACGCCGAATCGCAAACAATATTGGATGAAGATGACACTTTGAGTCAGAAACAAATGGCAGAAATATTAAATGTTGCACAACAAACAATTTCTGACCATTTAAAAGCTAAGGGAACGATCAAAAAGTCTGGAAAATGGGTACCACATGCAAAATCAGTTTTGCATCGAATTGTTACTGGCGATGAAAAATGTATTAATTTTCAGAATCCTAAACGGAAAAAATCATGAGTTAATCCGGGACAACCATCAACTTCGAGTGCAAAACCAGATCGATTCGGCAAGAAGACAATGCTGTGGTGGGACAAGAAAGATTTGGTGTATCACGAGCTCCTAAAACTTGGTGAAATCGTTAATACAGATCGCTACCGACAACAAATGATCAATTTGAACCATGCATTGATCGAAAAACGACCAGAATGGGCCAGAAGACACGGCAACTTAATTTTGCTCCATGACAATGCACCTGCACACAAAGCAAAACTGGTTCAGTATACAACCAAAGCACTTGGCTGGGAGCTGCTACCCCACCCGCCGTATTTACCAGACTTGGCTTCTTCCGACTACCATTTGTTTTCATCGATGGGACACGCATTAGCTGAGCAGCTCTGGAATCCTACGAGAAAGTCAAAAATTGGGTGACTTTTTGGTTTGCTTCAAAAGACCAATTGCCTTAAAGATGGGAAAAATGTGTAGCTAGCAATCGCCAATACTTTCCCATTAAAAGTTAGTGTTTTATTGTATTTTCACTAGGTACACCTGGTATGACAATTGGTTCTCGTATAAGCATAAACGTAGATGGCATGACGCTCCAGGTTTGCCGGCAGATCAAAGCAGACAACTCAAATATCGCTCTCACTGCAGAGGTTAATTGGCTAGTTCAGTACGTATGCAAGCAAGCTGTAGTGAAAGTTGTCATTTCTTTCGATGTATTTTCGATGGGCATCCTAAAATTCACTAATTCGTTAATGCAATACTATACTCGTATGATGGAATAAAGTACTTGAAGGGATATCTAAACCAAACCTATCTGCTAACTGAATTGGTTAATGAAGTTTGTGATTTGAAACTCTGAATTAAGACTTCACTCGGTGACTCGGTAGATATTTGCTTTCTATAAGTGCTCCCATTAAGCGTGATTTGTTCAGAACATGTCTTATTAAAACTTCTTATCCTCTGTGTTCCTGAACTGAACTGACCTAATTTTTAATTCAAAAAAGAACAACTTTTTCTTGTATTGTAATTGTGCTATGATAGAAAATTGCTGTAAAAATGAAATGAGAACATGAGAATGACAACATGTCAACTGGTAAGAGTTAAGTCGGCGATAATTTACAAGTTTCTTAATTATGATAATGAGTGGTCGTAGTTGTATCTTGTATATAACTGTATGCATGTAAATTTTAATAAAAAAGATGATAATCTCAAATGCCTTGCTTCCCTTTTTTGCCGACTTATCTGTCATGACAGCATCAAGCTTTAAAAGCAAATTCATATTCGTATCTTTAAGGTACTAAGTGAAATTGAAGATATTCGTTCTATGGTATTTGTGCTCTTCAATGTCACAGTCTCAGTAAAGCCTGATTAATTTAATTCTATTTATAAAGCAGCTGATGTATGGTACAATACAAATACGTACTCTGGGTATTAACGACTCCCCCCACGACAAATAACGTTCATAGTTGTCCTTAAAATCCAGCGGCATCTCTGCTGGTATGTGTGTAGTATCACACCCAGTTCCTTACAAAAAATATAAATTCCATCAAAATTAATTTGTGCCTAAATCGATGTAAGCCTAATGACTGTCAAAGATTTTGTGGTGACTTGTTGTCAAGTTGCCGTAAATATAAACCAACATTGAGGTCAAGTGTTTAATTGATGAACCAAAATTGTCTCCTGACATTTACGATGATGATATTTTCGGGTACGTTCTCGGCATTCTTCCAAATTATTCCTGATTAAAAGATCTGATACAGGAATAGGGGGCATAACAAAAATAGACTCCTGCGGCAGATTTTTTTTTTTTTTTTTTTTTTTTTTTTTTGGTTAATTAACCAAATTAACCGAAGAAGAATTTCCCTATTTGGTTTAATTAGAATCGATTACGAAGTTGATTAAATGAAATCCATCTCCACCCACAGATAGATTGATTACAGAATCTATCAGATAATATTAATACAGTTCAGTCTCTTTCGTTTAATTTATTAAAAGATGAAATGTATCTTCTTCAGAGGGACAAAGTTCACAGATTGCCTCATAATTGGACTTGCTGATGTTTGATGAATAGTGAATGAGACTCTTGGCCAACAGTCATGGTGAATGCCCAATCTCATCCCAAGGTAGATAGATTTTAATTCAACTGTATTTCAGATGGCATTTTACAATGGCAAACTACTGATTCAGCATCGTGTGCTAATTGACATTAACTAATGAATTCTGGTGAAAAAATTTAAATAAAAAAAATCTCTGAATAGAAAACGAGAATTTGAAAAAAAGGAAAATGCTATGGAATAAAGCAAAATATGGAACACGTTTATTATTTAATTATTTATGAGATCCGAAGGTCAGTGTCCTTGTGATTGTTGGTTTTCTTTTCTTTTCTTCATTGAAACTACTTTCAAATCAATCAGAAAAGTACTACAAAACGGCGGGATTGTTCAATTACCGTACAAAAGGGCTTTGCATCGAACTCAGAGTTGTTCAGCAGAACAGATAACTAGATAACCCCACTGTGCTCGTAAGTATGGCAAACAAAAAAATGTGACTAATGACTTTCGTTTTGTTGCGTAAAAAAATAATAACAAATTCTTCTTTAAAGTTCATTAGAAAATAAAATGCAAAAAAAAAAAAAAAAAAAAAAAAACACAGCCGAGGGAAGCCAAAGAAACTTGTTAACTTCGCCAGCACATGAGAGAGAAATAATTATGATTGTGAGCAACGAAGTGAAGAAATGGTGAAGATGGAACGACTTCCGGGAGAGGGTACTATGAATTAGTTTTCGCTTTGACAAAAAAAAAAAAACTTTTTTTGGTATTTTCGTTTGCTTTACGCTAAGCGGTTCAGTGAATTGTTTTTAAAAATGTGGCATTTGACTACCGTTGGAATGTTCTTTTTGTGGTAAGGGTCAATGATTTTTGGAGGATATAGATCTTTATGGGTTGGCCTTCTCTCCATCAGAACCCATCATAATGAATATCACAACCTTTTTGCGCTGCAAGACTTATCAACCTCAACCTGAAGATGGCATATGTATAATTCTATCAATTCAAGGAAAACAAAAAAGTCTTTAGAGCCAGACCTGACAAAGAGCGCAGTTTGGTATTCGACTAAAGGTACTCGACAGTCGGCTGGTGGACCCTTGGTTTCCTAAAAATAAAAACCCATCGACTTAGAATATGTAAGCTTGGGGCTGTTAATCATAATTGATAGGTATGGTTGGCATCATTTCAGTTAGATGGAGCAGTGGGCCTTTATAAACAAGGGTCGAAGTCCTTAAGCAGTGTGGAGACTCACATAGGTCAGAACATGCCCTATGTGATACCACAAATGTCTTCCACCTGAAAGTGGGGAATCATGAAGATCTGCATCGTGAAACTAACCCAACGATCATTGCTTTCCTTTTTTTTTGACTGCCTTGATGTTAGACGTCGAACTATGCGCCAAAGACACTCTGAAGGATTACCGTCTAAGGGGTAGCTGAAGAGGTGATGAAGACGCGAGGTAAACTCAAGATTTAGCAAGTCCCGTCGAAGGCGCAAGTACCGAAAGTCTCACTCCCCCAGCAACGACGGAAAAAAGAAACAGTCGATGGAAGTGACACCCACTGAAACCGACTATCCCCTCGTATCTGAAGCTGCCCTCTTCTTCTGTCCCAAGCAGGGCCAAGAGGAAGAAAATTTTCGGCACTCCTATCATATGAAACCGGTCCTCCAACCAACAAAAGCTCCAGTTCCGGTAGACGGATATCGCATGAATCAGCCAAACCCATTAATAGAAACAGAACCACTGGTGGTTTCATATGCACACGACATCCGGACGAGGCCAGTGCTACAACCAGCAAAGGTCGTAGCTCTGGTTGACGGAAGTTGGCCAAACACGTCGCAAGCCTCTAAGGCGCTGTCTTCGAAGCTAGTTCAAGAATGCAAAAGATCACTGAACGATCGGAACTCAGTCAACTCAGTGACCCTTATTTTGGTTCCAGGTCACAACGGGATCACGGAAAATGAAATCGCCGATGATCTTACCAAGCAAGGTTCAGAGGAGAGTTTTTCAGGGACCAAACTTACGTCGGGTCTGTCTGCGTCTTTGATTTAGGCTCCCATTGTTAACGTAACTGCGGAGCACTATCTCTGTGAATGTCCGGCTTACGCTCGCATCAGTCTGCATTTACTCACTCGGTGCAGACGTGGTGGATGCTAGTACTCTAGGTAACTTACCACTGAAGAACTTATCATATTTCTTCGTGAGACAATGGACAATGGACTAGTTCTTTGTCTGAGTGCTCTGTTCCGACAAAAGAAATAAAATTAATCACTGACGGAACCAGTGAAAAGACACCTTAGCCGACTTCGGTTGCGCATCTTAAGGCAGCTGGTAAAGATCGCGCTAACTGGGTGGGCATGTTAGCGAACACGAGGCACATTCTGGAAGTGTAGAACTGTTCGCAAAAGTATGCAGCAAGCTGATTGCTCCAGTGTTAAGAGTGACAGCTGGAATGTCGTTATAAATGAGCGTTGGAGGATGAAGTAGAATTCCTAATATTTTTGATGAACGACCAAAAATTGTTACTGGGACATCGTATTATTTTTTACCTCGTCGTATTGATAACATTTAGGAAAGACGTTGCAGCCATTCCTGGTTAGTTAGGAGTTTATTTTTCAAGATTCCTCTGTCGGTTTGGTCTTGGAGCACCAAGAAAACAAACATTTCTCTAATCCTTACAGCCTCCTTTCAACTCTAGTCGTGCTACATCTTTTCTTTTGGTTTGATACTTTGAACCCAATTAGGGATAAAGGATCTCATTCCAAAGAAAATAGCATCTGTGATCATGTCAGCAGCGGCATCTTCGTCGTTATCGAGGAAACATAACAACCAGTTAAAATTCCTTAAGAAGATATTAGGTCCACTCCAATTGGTCATGCGGTTCGTTTAGGAATCTTTTCTCTAACTGCGTGGTCAGTACACGAGAAATTCGCTGATATGATACAATGGTACGACGAGTCTAGAGGGAATTGCACATCGACTTTATACTTATCAGGGTTAGAAGTTACACAAAAAATCTATGGTGTTAGCAGTATGTCTATCAACGTCTGACATTTACGTGGGCACTTTTACAAGCTAGGTAAAGTTGATTTCGAAGATCTCAACACACCGTCCCTCGGATGTTGTCTGTCTAGAATGTCAAAGCTACCCAGAGTTGTGTATATTGAAATCGCCTGTCATAACGATTTCAGTATGAAGATACAGGGATAAAATTCTTTGTATGGAGTCATACAGCGCGTCGAACTCGTTAAAGGTCGAATTGCTGTCCAGGCTTCAATAAATAAAGCAATTGTGGATGACTTGCTTACGAAGATGGAATTTTAACCACAAGAATTTGAATTCCGAATTGGTGAAGTTTGGTAATCATCACTGCAACACTACACACGTTAGTAGCAAGACCACGAAGAGAGCAGAATAATTGCACCTGCTTATGGCCAGGTAGTTTCAGATCAGAGTGATTTGAGAGGTGTGGGCGGGAATCTACACGCGTTTTACTAAATGCCAAATCAGCTGGCCTGTATACGGTGATCCATCGTGAGCTTTGATTTATAATGTTAAATAAAACACATAAATTTGAAAGTAAACTTAAAATTTTTATTACCGGTTAAAAGAACAATTCATGGCATCTACTTTTTGAAAATGATATCATGTAAATGTTAGCCACGACTACGTCTGAGGTGGTCCATTCGGAAGGTCCAATTTTGGTAACTCGTTCGAGCATAGCGATGGGTATCTCGCGGATAACACGAGTAATGTTGGCTTCCAAATCGTCAATTATAGCTGGCTTATTCATGAAGGCCTGAGATTTTGCATATCCCCAGAGAATAAAGTCCAAAGGTGTCATATCGCGCGGACTAGGCCACGCTATATAGCTCGTAGCGCCGTTTTGTTGAAACCAGAGCTCACCGAGACCATGCGCTTGAATTTCAGGAAGCACATAGTCCGTTAACATGACGCGATAACGGTTACCATTAACGATAACATTCTGATTTACCTCATTTTTTAAGAAATGTGGACCAATATGCCAATATAACCAATATGAAAATATGCCTCAAGTTCAAGTCGCCTGGCTTCAATTCTTGCACAAAATGAATTGTGTACACTTTTAGGCCGAGATCCTCACGTAAATTTCATTTTAATGGGGGCTAATGCCCCCATTTATTTCGCATAATGCAAGCTTAAACTAACTTAAAAAACTAGGACCTAAAAAGCTAACTTAAAAACTAGGACTAACTTAAGGGTTAGCGAGAAAGGGTGTGGTGGAGGAGATCAAGTTTAGGGCGAGAAGTGCTCAGGTTAAAATCAAAAAGGGAGAGGTTTGAGTTGACCTTACGGAGCATGTGGGAGATTGGTTCGTTAGAGCCATAAGAGGTGCGATGGGTTGGGTTATAGAAGAGACGAGGACAGCGTAAATTACGAGGATTAATGTTTGAAGGAAATAGAGTTGTAAAGGGAAGCGCAGTCCACAGAACCAGAGACAAGTCGATGAATGAAGAGAATGTCGGCTACGTCTCTGCGTTTTTCGAGGGTACTCAGGTTAAGAAGTTTGAGGCGGCCGCGATAGGGAGGTAAGATAAATGGGTCACTCCAGGGTAGTCCACAACAAAGAAAACGACGTTGAATGTTCTCGATTCGGGATATATGAGTTCGCTGAAAGGGGGACCACACTTAGCTGGCATATTCAAGAAATGGGCGAACAAGCGTAATGTAAAGTGACCTTGTCAGATAAGAGTTGCTAAATTCTTTAGACCAACGTTTGATAAAACCGAGCGATGAGTTGTCTTTAAGGATTATCTCATCAATATGCGAACGGAAGCTTAACTCTATCGTATAAAATTCCGAGGTCGCGAAGGGATTGCACCTGGGATACAGGTTGGTCATGCAGAAAATAAAGTCTAGAGGGGGATTGATAGGACTTACGAGACAAAGTCATAGATTGGCATTTGGAGACGTTAAGCTCAAAGCAATTTTTTAGACACCAGGTGGAAAACCTATCGAGGTCTTTCTGAAGGAGAATAGAGTCTTGGGGTGAAGAAATAGTTTTGGAGAACTTAGTGTCATCAGCGTAAATGGATACGGAGCAGTGTTTGATAATCCTCTCAAGATCGTTTATAGTTGGAATGAAAAGGAGGGGACCAAGATGGCTGCCTTGTGGGACACCAGAAGTGGTTAAAAACGGCGTTGAGAAGGCTGACCTAAAGCGAACGCTATAGTAAGGGTTCTCCAGATAAGAAGATATCCATTTTAACAAAATGGGGTCAAAACCGAGGGAAAACAATTTGAAAAGGTTCAGTTGATGTGATATTTTATCAAAGGCCTTAGCGAAATCTGTAGCAGTAACATCAATTTCGTTGCCATTTTCTAATCCTGAAAGCGCAAAGGACACGAATTCAACTAAGTTTGTAGTAGTTGATCTACCTTTTAGAAATCCGTGCTGACTGGGTGATATAAGTGACTTGCACTGAAAGCTTAGAACATCATATAAAACACTTTCGAACATTTGAGGTATGTGAGAAAGCTTGGCAACGGGACGGTAGTTGGTTACTTCATTCTTTGATCCCTAACTGAACCGGGGTTATAAAAGAGGTCTTCCAAACTTGGGGGAATTCCCCTTGTGTGAAGGACAGATGAAATAGGGAGGAAAGTGGGTGCGAACGATTGGAAGCACACTTTCTGAGAAATATTGCTGGGAGCCCATCTGGACCGGATAAAAATTCATCATTGAGATTTTGTAACCTTTCTTCGATAAGGGTAGGATCAAAAGGTTGAGAGAGAGAGAGAGAGAGGGGCCAATGGAGAAATTGGGAAGGTACTTGAAATACGTGGGGTCGGGTACGAAGGGGTTGTGTGAAAATGACTGCTTGAAAAAGTTTGCAAAATAGTTGGCAATAATATGTGAGTCGATCGATGATATGTTATCGAACGAGAGAGAAGGGGTATATCCGTCTGATTTTCTTTCAGAAAATAGGCCAAGTTGTCGAATACACCAAGCCAAGCTGCTGAGAATGACAACGAGTCGATTCGTCACGGTCTTCGCGTACACTCTTCACTACGTTTTGGATGTGGTCCAACCGGTCGAGTATCATCCACTAATGTAAACTGAGACTCAAATTTGCGAACGGTGTTGGCAATAGTGGTTTCAGTAGGTCAATTATGCCGTCGATATGCAGTTTGATAGGAGTCACACGTGATCTGTCAAAGAAAGCCTATTGAAAATCAAACCTCACGATGAATCACCCTATATTTACAGACGTGGATGTACGCAGAAAAGTGATTGCTTCTTAGCATGGAATATTTTCTCTGTTCCCTCTAAATTCCCGATCCATTATACACTGGTTTACCAAATCAAATCGTTGTATATGTCATGCTCTTACAAAAGTTGTGTCCTTCTTTATGAGTGTTTGGCTTGTGCTCGCATCAAGCCGCACTGACCTTCACAAGAAGTGATTTTGATAGAAACACAGTTTTTTAATTAAAAATTCTACAGTTTTTATTGATTCGTAAATAGCGAATGGGGTCAACCTCCACGGCTTTCCTTAGATTTTAAAGAACTCGAAATAAAAAAATTAAAAAAATCCAACTGTGTTAAATTGCATGATCCGGATAGCCAACCTGATCACATTGACTCATGCAGTATTTGGATAGTTACTTAAGCTCTATTGCGTGTGGTACCGTCTTATTGAGAGCACATGCCGTTCACATTTATACTGGATTGGCATGCTGCGATAGCGAAGAGCATTAATTGATATTGCTGATGGTCGAATGATGTCTGAAACCTATTCTCCATTCGTGTATTTTCTGAACCCCAAATTCCACAATTTTGACGATTAACAAAGAGCCATCAGGATAAAAATGATCCTCATCGCTGAAGATGATTTTGTTTGAAAAACCAGCATCCACTTGTTTCATAATCCATTCAAATAACTCTCTTCCCTATACGTGGTTAGTAGGCTTCATGTCTTGAATCAACTGCACTTTGTCTGCGTGAAGATGCGCATCTTTCGTAAGAATACGCTGTATGGAGCTTTTCGAAATGTCCAATTTTTGACCACTGTGTCGAATTAATGCCCTGTGACACTCAGGAACACTTTCACGAACTGGTTCAATGTTTTATGTTGGACGACTTATTAAAAGACAGGCAGAGTATCTTAAATCAAAATTGATGCAGTCTCCCTGAATATCTTGTACTTTTTCATTATTTTTAAGATATTGCTCAACAATGTAAACGCATTCTTCTTTTTCGTGTAACTCGAAACGCGAATCAGCGCATTCCAAAGTTGTTTTCTTCTTTACAGATCGGGCATATTTGAATCCGCCTATATGATAGTTTGGAGATGACTTTCTTCGTTCTAAAGTTCTCATTTTGTCTCGATGGTGGTCGGTCCCGAACCAACGTTGATTTATTTCTTTTGCGACACGTTTGTGAATTGTTCTTCCGTTCCGAGTGGCTATATTTCCATCTTTATAAAATCAGGCTTCGCTTCGAAATTCGTTTAGTTGCCATGTTCACGTACCTTGTATACAAAATCAAATCGCGATACCCTTGATCGAGGGCTTCTCTAACTCTCATTTCATTTGCTGTAGGAGATGCCTACAAACATTTCAAATGTACTCTTAAGTTTCGGTGATAAGTTAAAAACAACTCATCAAATGCGGCATTGGAAATTCAATCGACCATTCACCAGCAGCTTCTAACAGCTATACCTATACGGCGATTTACTTCGAAACAGAAGTTCTTCAGTTGCTTGACACCTGGAATAATTTCGCCCCACTCTGTTTGCCCAAGTTCAGTGAGGCAAACCATGTATGTAGGTGCCACCTTCGATATTCCTCTATTTTAACTCCAAGGCGCATTGTCAGCTATTTCAGTATTAGACAATTGATTACCCGTCGTGAACTTCAATCTTCGACGAGTTTGATGTAATTTATTTTGACATCAATCAACATTGCAACCGCAAATGACAGCAGGAGCTGTCTCAAATGTGGCTTATTGTCTGGTCTTTGGACCAAAAGTCGATTTCGTTTGCAAATTGAATTGATATTTGAGAATGTTTTGCAAATTTCATTTTTCTATCTTTGTGAGATTTCTTCCATAGATATCCTTGAACTTGAATACTTTGTAAATCAATGTTTCGGATGAAATTACGTGGAGGTGTCGAACAACTTGAACACAACACCGTACTCATTTTCAGAATTTTTAATCAGTCTTTGCAATCAGTGTTCAATAGCATTTTATAGAATGTGGATTTGCAAGGTATTTGTTCAGTTATTTTTCGAAAGTCCTCTTTCCGGAGAAAATCAATTGTGCTGGTGTCGACTGCAATGAGCAACAAGGGAGTCATCAATAAACACTCTTCGAACTGAACTCATTTATGGTATGTGGATTTCAGAATGGGTGTCTTCTTTTGCTGCTGGTTCTTTGCTGGTATTCCCCCAAAAATTAAATGAAAACAATTTAGTTATAAGTTTAACATGCATTTCCATTAAGTTCAAGTATCTGTCGTAGAAGTTGAATCCTCCAGACAGCAATTGAAGCCACATTCCTTCCAAGCCAACATAACATTACGAGAATGCTAAGTAATTACGAGTATAAGCGGCACTCAACTTACAGCAGTTCCTCTTTGAATTTCCAGGGTTGATGCCTGAGTGATTTCAGTTTAACTAAGAGCAACGTTTTAGTGAAGACACCATAAACAATTGTGATATACATAAATGGAGTTTTGAGGCATACCGAACCACAAGTCTCAAAGGGATTCAACATTCTACGAGTATGTACTAAATTCAGGGCTCCTTTCATGGGCTGGGTATAAAAGGAACCTTCACTCTGTTGGGAATTGTGTCAAGAGCTCATGCAAGGGCAAATGAATCTTACGAGTACTTCACACGCAAATTTTTTGTCTCCTGGTGCATGGCATCATTCATGGTATGGTAGTCTGTCACTCTTAAACGCAACTCTGATGATGTCAAATGGCGCCACATTAACGAGGTGGCAAAGAATGGGGTTGACGTTAAAGTTACACCATATTATTATATTAAGAAAGGGTTAAGCTACTTCTAAATAAAATCTGTGCGAGGCTTAAACCTAAAATAAGATTAACACTCCAACGCGTGGCAAGTAACATATATTGTCCGAGGTGTCCTCGTATTAGTAAGCAAACATCTTCTTTGATGAATCATAAAAACACCAGCGCTCGTCTGGATTAGACTTATTTAAAGTGGAGCAACAGAAAACGAATTGAGTGAAAAAAAAAATGGTTTTGAAGGATGTATCGTAACGCCTAGAGAAGACAAAGCTTCTTAATTAAAAAAAAAAAAAAAATGACACACCGGTCGTCTAGAATATAACTTACTTACAGTCTCGGAGGGACTTGGGTCTCAACCAACAAGCGTCTCTAACCAACACGATCTTTGGCCAGCTGTATCCACTTTCGCACACTAAATTGATTAAGATCCCCTTCCACTTGCGTGCGCCACCTAAGTCGCGGTCTTCCTCTTTTGCACCGTCCCTCGCGAGTGGATTCGATGATCTTTCATCCCGTACAGTTCGTCGTTGTATCTCCCCCTCCATTCACTGTCTATGCAGACAGGACCGAAAATTACTCGAACAATTTTCCTCCCAAAACAACCAAGAGTCACCTCATCCGCTTTTGATAGAGTTCATGCCTCTGCATCATAGTGAATAACTGGCATGATTAGGGTCTTACAAAGTTTAACTTTAGTTGTTCGAGAGAGGGCTTTGGTACTCAGTTGCTTTCTTAGTCCAAAGAAAAAGGCGACTGGCAAAAGTTACTCCTCGTTTAATCTCAACGCTGGTATCATTGCCTAAGTTCATAGCGGAGTCTAAGAAGACAAAGTCCTTAACCACCTCATTGAGACGTCGATGTTGGGTGTCCTTTCTTGATGACATCATATACTTTGTCTTGCCCTCATCTCATCGGCGTAGGCTAGTAGATTTCTGCTGTAAAATCTCTCTTTTTTTCTTCTGAGAAGCCGATGTTCTTCTTTCTTTTCTGCGCGTAGAGCTCACGAACAGTTTACGAGTAGAGGACAGGCCAAGAAGTGGTCGCCCGTGCGTCGTCTGTAGGAATGCGGTTGTAAAAGCAGTGCGTGAACGAATTCGGAGAAATCCCCTTAGGAAGCAGAAGATCATTTCCAGGGAATTGAATATATCAACCAGATCTATGTCTAGGCTGATTCGGGATGATCTGCATATGAAAACGTATCGTCGGACCACGGGTCATGCTCTAACTCCTCAACTAAAAAAAAATTAAGCAGGAAAGATGCAAGCGACCTTTGCAGTGGCACGAGGACAATGGCCATGAAAACATTCTGTTAACGGATGAGAAAATTTTAAGCGTGGAAGAAGTTTTCAACAAACAAAATGACAAAAATTATGCCACATCGTCGAAGGAAGCGAAAATAGTTGACCCAAGTGGTGATGGTTTGGTGGGGGGTCTCTCACCATGGTATCACATCTCTCCATTTCTGTGAAAAAGACGTAAAAACTAGTGTAAAGGCTTACCAAGAAGATGTGCTAGAGGGTGTTGTGAAGGGCTTGACCAATACTCTTTTTAATGCAAACAGATGAATCTTCAACAGGACTCTGCTTCAGCCATAAAGCCAAAACCACGCAGAAGTGGTTCACAGTCAATATTCCTGACTTTCTAGCAGCAGAAGATTGTCTATAGGGGAGTCCAGATCTGAATCCACTGGATTACGGTTTGTGATCAGAATTGGAGAACATTGCTTTTATAGCGTTTTATATTTGTAACGGTACTTATGGCAGGACTCGGTACAATATCAGTTCGTGGCTCACAGTAACTGCTAAATTTCTTGATTACTTCCTCAAAGTTTAAGTTTTTAAATAAGGTGTTACGGGTTTTAGGAAAATAAAGCATTAATCCCACGAAATCTAAAAATATTTCCAATTTTTGTATCCAGAACTTTCACTCTGAGTTTAAATTTGTCAGACAGAAATCCGTTTCCTTTGGTAGCCTTGCGCCAAAAGAGACTTCTATCATGTGATTGTTACTATAAAGTCCAAATCATCTGCAACAACTGTTGAACTATTTTCAAGATTGCCTAAATTCTCCAGTGTTAATTCAGACCTATCTTCCTTCCTCTTTTTTTGATAAAATGCGAGACGTTTTCTTTTCATAATTTTCTAAGTGAAATAGTGAGATTTAATCAATTTTCGAAGACAATTTTAAATTGTAATCATAAAAAGAATAAAACTATTGATGGGGAAAATACATAATACAAACTATTCATAAAGGTTAAACACAAAAGAAAAGATGTTGTTGGCATCACTGGTATACAACAATGCCCCCCAAAAAAGAAGCCACAAAGGAAGATAAAGAAATGTCAATACGAACTGATGTATATACAAACGTCATGAAAAATAAATTATTATTATAACGTTTGATTCACAGTTCGTACCGGTCTTTTATTTAAACTTAAAATCCGTTAACTAAATCCGTTTTTGCAGTTTTAAACTAGTGGCATAAGACGCCAACCTGGGTGATTTAGATATCGCGAAATTAAGAAAACCCCGGTTTATTTACTGTCAGCAGACGCTAAGATTTTGGTCCTTCGAGCCGGATTGTCAAAAAATCCATCAATATCCATTAGCAGCGAGAATGATACGAGACGAGATGTATGTTGACGATCTAATCTCGGGAGCTGATGCTCTGGAGGAGGCTTACAAAAAAATGCGGGAAATTAGGGCAGCGTTAGAACCAATCGGGTTTAATCTCAGGAAATGGACCTCCAATTTAAATGTTCTTCTTAAAGACGTAAGAGAGGAAGATCGGGAAGTAAGCTTTTCATTGCCAACTGAGAACGGAGACAAGGTTAAGACACTAGGCATTCACTGGCTCCCTGGAAGCGATGAGGTTTCCTTTAGCTGCACGCCACAGGCTACGTCAGAACCTACAAAAAAGTTTGTTCTGTCCACGATAGCACGGTTGTTGGATCCTCTGGGATGGATCACTCCCTGCATCCCCATTGCAAAAGCAATCATGCTGCAACTATGGCTCCGCAAAACATCGTGGGATCAACAAATTAACATCGAAATGCAGGCAGACTGGAACAAATTTTACGAGGAGTTGAAAGTAATAAACGAAGTCCATTTTCCCAGGTGGGTGAGTACTATCGGGAGCTCGAACCGCGTTGAATTATACGGGTTCTGTGACGCGTCGATAAAGGCATATGGCGCCGCCATTCAACCTCAGAGTCGAAGACGAAGAGGGAAAGGTTCACACGAACTTACTAATTGCGAAGTCAAAGGTCGCACCAGTGGCATTCGTAAGTCTTCCACGGGTGGAATTCTACGGTGCGGTTATGCTGGCAAAGCTTATCCACCATACCACTTCCGTTCTCGAAACACCAGAATGGAAAACCTACGCTTGGACTGACTCAACCATCACGCTAGTTTGGAAAAACAGCTCTCCGTCAAAATGAAAAATATTTTTGCGTAACAGGGTGGTAGAAATCCAGCGTTTAGTAGAGTCCAGCAATTGGAGACACGTACCGACTCAAGAAACCCCGGCAGATTTAGCGTCTATAGGCATGCTTCCATTTGCGTTGATCAAGTCAACATTATGGTGGAACGGACCTCACTTTCTACAAAATTAATGGAACTTCCAAATGCCAGCTCAACCGAATAACTTGGCCATTGAAGGATGCAGGAAAGCCAAAACAATTCATTTCGCAGCCATAACGCCAAACCTGATCAACGAACTCAAACAACGGTCTTCAGACTACAACCGACTCGTAAGAGTCATCAGCTATTGCAGGCGATTTGCGTGCAACTCAAGGGACCAACGCTCGAAAAGGGCTTTTGGCTCCCTCCATCTATCCGAATTTTAGTCAGCGGCGAAACCGGTGATCCAATCTGCCCAGGAAGAGATGTTTCCAGGAGGGATCCCTTAGTCCGGAGGTATGATGCCCTTGAACCCGTTTCAAGACAACGTAGGAATTCTCAAAGTGGGACTAAGTCTCCAAAATTCTGATCTCGCGTATGACCAGAAACCATCATACTGGAGCCATCACATCATTTAACCAACCTGATCATCAGAGTTGCTCACCAAAGAAAACTGCGCGGAGGAATTCAGTAAATGGTGAGTTACCTGCGCACCAAATTCTGGATACTCGGAACAAAGAGAGCAGTTTGCTTCCGCTTCCGTCACAAAAAGGCTCAGCAACTGATGGGAGAACTTCCAGCATCTAGAGTTCAAAGATCACGACCCTTTTCCCACACGAGTATAAACTACGCGGGGCCAATTAGCGTACGATTATGGAAGGTCGCGGAGCCAAGTGCTACAAGGCGTACTTGGCTAATTTTGTGTGTTTGGCAACAAAAGCCATTCACTTGGAAGCAGTAAGTGACTTGACGACACAAGTCTTTCTAGTAGCTTTCATGCGATTATGTAAGATTGCAGTAAGATTTTTAGCGATTGTGGTACCAACTTCGTGGGAGCTGAAGTAGAATTGCGTCGTCTCATGAAGGAGGCTGCCCACGACTGGAAGGAGATTGCGGATGTAATAGCAATGCACGGGACACAGTGGAAGTCGGTTTTCGGTTTGTCCTTCAGCGCTTCCTGCGATTTTTCCATTATTTCCTCTCGGCTTCTGAAACGCGTTCCCCGTAGTGGTTTTTTAACTCGATTGAACAGAAACTCGGTGGCTGTTGGATGATATTTGTTGCATTTTTCGTCAAAAAATTACGAATAGTGATGGCACTGTGCGACGGTACGTGATCATGTTGCAAAATCCAGTTTCGAGTTTTCTGCCCACAATTCTGGTCTCTTTTTACGAATTGCTTCACGCAAACGTCTCATAACCCCCAAATAATACCCTTTGTTTACTGTATGGCCATCATAATGCACTACTCCGTTGTAACCCATGAAAACCGTGAGTATTGCCTTCTTTTTTGGCTGAAAATGACGTGTTTTTTTTTTTTGGTCTCGGCTCATTTGGTGAACGCCATTCACTTGCCTGATGTCTGAATTGCGTGTCGTATTCATAAACCCACGTCTCGTGAAATTGAAGTCTTTTCGCACCAACTTTGCGCTACACCACGAAAACCCAAATCATTAACCAAAATGTCTTGGACGGATCCATAGGCAATGTTCAAGTCCTCCGCTATCTCTCTGATGGTTAATTTTCGGTTATTGACCAACATTTCTTTTACTTCATCAATGTTTTCGTCAGATTTCGATGTCCATGGTCAGCCACTGCGTTCATCATCTTCGATTGACTCACGACCACTTTTGAACCGCTCGTGCCACTGGTAAACGACCGTTTTCTTTAGAGAATCGTTGCCAAAACACTTTTCCAACGTTCGCGCACCATTAAATTTTTTTTACGCAAAATTTAATACAAGTTCGTTGTTGCAAATTTAAGTCCATTTCTAAAAATCGCCAACATACTCAGAGATATTGGGTATGTAATTTAATTCGTGCGGTTTTTTTTTTCAAAATTTGAACGTTTATTTAAGAAAAACATGTACAATAGTATTATTCAAAGTATTGCCCATCTGAAGCTTTGATTTTTTCACATCTTTTTGGCAATTTGTTGATCCCATCCCAAAAGAACTGCGCTGGCTTGGCAGCCAAGAATGAATCAAGCCTATTTTTGATATTCTGCTCTGATGTGAACCGTATTTCAGTGAGGGCGTTCTGCATCGAACGGAACAAATGGTAGTCAGAAGGGGGAAGGTCTGGGCTACAAAGTCGGGTAGGGTAAGACTTCGCACCCACTGTTTTCCAAATAGTTCTTAACCGGAATAGCAACGTAGGGCCGAGCTTTTTCATGATGGAAAATTATTGCCACGTGTCTGGTCGCATATTTCGGGCGTTTTTCGGCTACTGCTCTCTTCAAACGGATTAATTGTGTTCGATAGCGTTATCCATTGATGGTTTCACCCGGTTTTAGCAGCTCATAATACAGCACACCCATCTGATCCCACCAAATACAGAGCATTACTTTCGCGCCATGGATATTCGGCTTTGCTGTTGATTTGGCTGGTTGGACGTGTTTCACATATGATTTTTGCGCTTGAGGTTGTTGTCGTCACCAGTAACAATCCGATGCAAAAATGACTTCCTTTTGTAACGTTCCAGCAACATTTCGGACATGCAAAACTGCCTTTCGACGTCTCTCGGCTTGAGTTCAGGTGGAACCCAATTTCCTTGCTTTTGAATATATGCAGCTGCTTTTAAACGTCTTGAAATGGCTGCTTGAGTGACACCCAAAGATTCAATCTTCATAGAGTAATGCTTCCAGTTCTTCATCTTCAAACTTTTTTGGCTGCCCAGGACGTTCATCGTCTTCCAAGCCAAAATCACCACTTTTAAATCGTGCAAACCACTTTTGGCACGTTCGCTTAGCTAGCGCATGTTCACCATCAACTTCCACCAAAATACGTTGACTTTCGGGAGCAGTTTTCTTCATATTAAAGTAAAGAAGAAGAACTCCCCGCAAAAACACTTTTTCAGGCACAAAGTTCGACATATTTGAGTGAAAAAAAAAATTATTGTTGTTTACGCTTCAAATGAATAACATATACTGAAATGACGTACAATGACAGTAGCTTTCCAACGCATGTTCCAATGGAATAATACAAGTTACGCCATCTCTTAGCAAACCGCACGAATTAAGTTATATACCCAATGGGCTTGGCTTCGTAACTTTTGCAAATGCCAAGCTATGATGCTAAGATTTAGAGAGGATTTCAACAACAGATGTACCAACTTAACAAAAAAAAAAAAAACAGAACTCAAATCGGAACAATGGAGCAATGGTGGTTATTTATATATTTATTTTTATTTTTATTTTTTTGATCAAGGTGGTATATCTGCAACAAAGCTTAACTACTCCAACAAAACAACACAAACAACGTAGACTCCGATGTCCATTTTTATTTACCTGTGACGCAAGTATAATAATTTAATTCACTTTTGTTATATTTAATTATATTTACAAAAGTTTTGCATCGCTGATAAGATTCACAATTAACAATGCGACAGCAATTGAAACCGTGAGTCATTGATTTTAGCCATGGTGCGCCGGTGCATTGTCTTGCAAAAACAGCCTTTAATAGCTCCAATAATGCACAGTAATACTCGCTATTGAAGGTTTTTCCTTTTTCGAGGTAATACACGAAGAGTATGCCATGACAATCCCAGAAAACCGACGCCATAACCTTTCCGACCCATCGAGCCTCCTTCGGCCGCTTCGGAGCACTCGTGCCGGCTTCAGTTCATTGCCGGGCACTCAATTTGTTCTCTGGTATTCAACAGCTACCAATCGACGCCAAAAGTCCGCCCGATTCCGCATCAGCAAGTCCAAACACACTTTCAAAGTACTCTCGCATTTGTATTTTTGGTTAGGAGTGAGTATGCGCGGCACCCAGCGGCAGGATAACTTTTTCATATGCAGAATATTGCCGAAAATATGGCATGTGCTCTCAGTACTAATCATTGTGGTATCTGCTAGCCAACACCATTTCATGTATTTTTTTGACATTATCCTCTGCAACCTCATCGAGGGCCTGCCGCTGCGGACTTGATTGGTAGTGGAGTTGCGTCCAACCCGACACTCTCGAAACCAATATTTGACGGTGTAATCTGACGGAGCATTAGCCCCATAATATTTATCCAACTTTTCTTTTGTGTCCTTCGCCGTTTTGCCTCTCAAAAAATAATGTTTTATGAATGAACGAAGATCGTTTTTGTCCATACTCAACATGATGCCAAACACGTCAACAACAATCAGCTGTCAAAACAAAACTAAAAACGGTAGCACCGCATTCTGGCGGTCAAGGAGGTTACTTTTCACTCCACCTAGTAGTTTCAATGATGCCAGACCGAACAATTAAAACCCATACAGTGCAGATCAACATCATCCAACATTTTACAAAATTTTAAATGTACATTGCGAAATAATGTAGTTTAAACAATATGTTGCAGAAATGCATCAAAAACTAACAAACGGTGTTTTTGATTAGTGAATTAGGTGTTATTATTTCCGAGTCATTTCTGTCAGTAAACTGTCTGTACAGCTGCTTAAGCCTTGAGAGCAGTCTACTTTTGTGTGCGTACAATGCGTTGATTGTTGGAGTTCTGTATTTTTCGAGCATGCTTTCGTCAAAGTATTCTACCCAAGGAATGGTCGGCAGTATGATTTGTTTGACAACGTCTTGCATGGTCAGTAAATTATGATCGATTTCTTCATTTGTCAAGTTTCTGTTAGTCGGGGGATCAATTCCACACAAACGTATCATAAATTAGGCTTTAAGATTCTGGAGAAGAACGACCACTGTGCCCTACATTAGTCGTATGAGTGCACTTGATTGTGGCGTACTGTGGCGGCAAGTCCGTAGTGATTACTATCATCAACGAACGCGGACAAACAGTTTCGTGTGTTTCGATTTGTTCTACTGTCTATTAATGCTATGTCCCGGAAAGAACCGGCTGATGGGAAGGATGGGATATTCATCGCGTACAATTCAAATCTGTACTCAATCATATGTTAACCCCACCAGTATTATAACTGTTTGCCGCTAGTGTTTAGCGGATTATTTCCCCCATGACGTATGTCTGGCGTTAAGATCTCCGGCCAAAATATAATTAATTCTCTTCCGATTGAAGCTGAAGGCAACGAAAAAGTCATTCGAGCTCAGTTATAAATTGAATGGGATTAGGTGATTCAGTTGCATATGATAAATCGACACGACATACACTCGCCTTCAACTATGAAGAGGAATGCATACGATGCAACTTCCAATACCCCCGCTATATAATAAGGAGTTAGAAGTGTGGCGGGCCCTTCTATGGTATATATAATGTAGTCACTGTAGCCAGTTTTGTGGTTCTGGTTTAACTTAAACCATTCAGCGTAGCTAACATTATATCGGCGTGCCAGACCTGTCAAACAGGTTAGAATAGATGACATCAATTCGAGCCGCTTCTTCATTAAATGGTTCATCCGAACGATGGTATTGTGACCCAAGTTGAACTATATTTTGAATAACCAAAACCGTACCGCAAGCCGTTTCATTCTTGTTAAAGTTATACCATAGCCCAAAGTCTACTCCATTTGCCAATCGGGATGATGATGCGGTTTTGTCCTGTAACTCTAATGGCTCGGAGAATCGAGTTTCCTCCAATTAACTTTTTTCGCGATTTTCCACTTCACATCTGTTCGCTTTACACATTTTTTTAAATAAATTCACAAACTCCTTTTTTTTCTACAGCAATTTCCATCTTTTAAACCCGCCATACTAGCTCGAAATAATTCCGTAAGTAGGTTATGCACGCAGATATAAATACTCTCCCGTGCGGTAGGCTACCAAGTGTACTACTGCCCTGATAGACTTTTTTCACCGCATAATGCAGCTTATACAAAACAAAAAAAAAGGGAAACTCCAAGAGTTTTGCCCGGAATTTGTGGTAGTTATCCGGATAATAGAAAAATTGTGTTGATTACTCTATCATAACATCCGGTCTGGCCCCAAGAGTTGTGTGAAGAGGTTTCCTTTCTGTCCGTTTTTCCTTTTTTTATTTTTTTTTTTTTGTAATAACATTCATATGAGAGTTTTCTCAGCAATTTCCTTGGGGATCAGAAAAAGGTTAGATTCAATGCTGGGTATTTTCTTACTCCACTGATCCCCTTTCCGGCATAACAACTTTGTTATGTTCAGTCCCGGTACATAGGAGCAGAAACACGTATCTCATTACCATCCAAGATCCAGTTAGCAATAGTAGGTTCGAGTTCCATGGTTATATTAAGGGAGCAGATGGGTAGAAGGGTTCTCTGCTTGTTTATTATGGAGTGTACGGATTGTGAACGGATGTAATGAAATGGTTTTTAGTTCATTGAATGACAGAGATAACCTTTGATGTTGGTTTGTAGCAGACTTACTATATATGGAGAGGGATTTGAGTCATATTACGAGTATTTACAGGGTTAAATTCTTTAAGGATACTATAAACCTACCTCAGTTCCAATAGTCCGACAAAAACGGAAACCAATGAAGCAGACACTTCCATCCATTGATGGATTAAAGGCATTGGATTTAACTCCTGGTTTCTTTTTCTTTTTTTTTCGAAGAAGGTCTGCAACTGTAACCACTTGTGAGATTTTACTTAACCCCCATGTACTTAACAAAATCAGTCAAAAACCTTAAAAGACTTTTCCATTAATACCGCCAGTCCTGAAAATGGTGAAAGCATTGTAGTTATGTTTTTGTTTGAAAAGGTCATGGCAACATATCTGTTTAAGTGATACTGCATGATTCCTTCCAAGGACGTTCATCTTACGTACAAAAACAACAACTTTGTCTAACAAGAAGTGAAAAAATCCAAAAAAGATAGGGACGAATGGAATTACAAGTTGGTTGTTGTATAGTACTTCAACCTTCCTATATTCTTATTTCAAGTCGTTTTCGTGGTACTTGGGTCAACCAGAAATATCATTGATTTGTCCTTTTAGGGAGTCCATATTGTCCATATTGTCTAGAAAATGGATCAATCTTTAGTTTTGTAGCCAGGGAAATGGTACACTTTCCTGGAATACCCTAACCGATAGCTCTCTATATTTTCTAAATCCATAAAATAACTTTCTTATGGACATCTCTGAATCCACTTAGGTCCGCTCGCGTGTAAGTATTTGGTTCCTGGTTTCATGCCTTCCTTGCCTGACGTCAATCATGAATATGTCAAAATATTTCCAAAATATGTCCAAAAATCATAGTAACATTTAAATTTTTATAACGTAGTCATTTGCAGCAGATAGTTTATAGGCAGACTTATCAACCATATTCGGAAGAGAGTGAGTGCCTATAGTAGTAGACTTCAAGTAATGCGGTGCAAGTGCATGAAGATTTTTAACAAGTCAGAACGTTAGTGGGATTCTACAAGGCATACAAGCTCTACGTCAGTCCTGGTAAAGTTTCTGCGACAGATC
Organism: Volucella inanis; assembly: GCA_907269105.1. Taxonomy (NCBI): domain Eukaryota; kingdom Metazoa; phylum Arthropoda; class Insecta; order Diptera; family Syrphidae; genus Volucella; species Volucella inanis. The sequence goes on along the minus strand of OU026153.1, from coordinate 275,840,449 downwards.
AACATCACAAATGAATTCTTTATACTACGGCCAGCTCTGTCTAAGACAGCTCGAATTTCGATAGTGGCTAGTTCGACCCCAGGGAAACAGTCTTGGAAATGCTTATGAATACTCACTTCCCCAGCTCCCTCAAACCTACTATATTTTGGTAAAATCTACACACCCGTAGATGATTAGCCCAGACATGATCTCTGTGAAAATATTTAAATGAGCAGATTGCACTAACGAGCTTAACATGAAACCAATGCCCGGTCGTATCTTTGCTGCAGAACTATCAAATACTTTTTAGAATGTCAGAGGTCTCCCGTTATGTATTCTGAAGACCTGTTTAACTCTCAGTATAATACCAAGTCCCAGAGGATCTCCGAAACTTCCCATTTGTTCCTAAAGGATCTTAGACCTATCAGTTTGTCATACTTCCTACAAATTTCTTTGGGCTTCATGTGTGACTCTCTAAAACCTCTCTAAAACCTATAGACTTCCTTCGGATGTAGATAACGATCAACTTTACCTTCAGGCTGAGAGTGGCACAGCAATTGAAAGAGCTATATGAGAGACATGCCAGTCTAGTTACGGCACATCTCGGAGACGAACTCATTCTCAGTATGTTCATTTGCATCTTCACATACAGCTCTAAAACAACCGAAGGCGGTGCTGGAGGAGTCTTCTTTGAGTACCTTTGTGCACTCAAATGCTTCAGCCATCCACATACTGTGTCTCCTCTCAAACCCAAGTCTCATCTGTTTATAAGGTCGTGGTTCGGCTCAGCCTCAATCTTAAGTCCCTGCCGGACATTTTTATTTATTTATTTGTTTTTTTTTTTTTCTGTCAAAATAGAGCACTCAGACTAAGAACTAAGAAGAAAGATTCAATAATAAACTGCTTACAGAACCAGTATCCAATATGTCCACGCTGAGTACTTGCAGCTCGAACATTCACAAAATTAGTGCTCAGCGGTTTCGTCATCACTTTCACAGCAAGGGTCGCACGAAATTGCTTGCCTCGTACATTTAAGCGTTTATCAAAAATGTAGTGCCCCGTCACAATACCAGTAGGCAACCTACAGTCTTTCCTGATGAGGGGTAGCTGACCTCTTAAAAAAGCCGGGAAAAATTCATTTGGTCTGTCTGCAACCTGGGGAGTCATGCCCTCTGCAGTTGTACTCAATAGAAGCTTTAACTGGAGACGCAGGCAGACCCAACGTAGATTCGAGCCCTGAAAAATTCTCCTCTGAGCTTTGCCTATCATGGGCATTTCATATCCCGTGATCTTATTGTGACATGAGACCCGGGCACTACTCAGTGAATTTAGCCTTTTAACTGTTTTCAGTGAAAGATGCAAATGTTTCGCCCCTCAACCAGTTATTTGCAATATAGTTTGTCGCCATCAGGATTGCGTAAATTTACACTTGAAAGACAGACGCAAGTTTTCCTAACGAGGAGTGAAATCTTACGTTGTCGTTCTCCAAAAAGACACCAGCGCCGTCCGTAAAGACCTGACTGTGTTTCTTTTCCGGCTCCGATTCTAACAGCAAGAGTTAAGATGGCATTCCTTTAGATGGCATGTCCATAAGACCAGAGTCAAGAGACAGCCGGCGAGTTAGTTGTACCAAAGACCACTTTTTTTTAACGGAAGATGGCTTTGAAAGTGCACCCTATAATATGACATCAAGGGAAGGAAGATTCATCAATGCGGAGTCAGGCATGCTAGTGAAAGCCTCTATGTACCACAGACAGGCCGGTCTTTGGCTTCTGGCAAAAGCAGCAATGACGCGTTTTCGTGAGAGCTTATTCCAAAATCCTTTTCAGTGACGGACTCATGTCTCACCAACAGTTCGTTTGACAGAAAACCTACAACGCCTAAGAAGCTTTCGACGTAACATTTTTAGTCCAGAGAAGTTTGTTATTCAGGATTATGCCAAAATACTTAGCTTTTTTGGCGAATTGGATGGTGATGCCTTAAGCACTAGATGAATCATACCAGGCAGCTTCCTCCTTTTCGTACAGAGAATAACTTCAGTTTTGAAAGGATTGACTGAAAGCCGATTAGTAGAGCACCAGTCGTCGATCACGTCTAGGGCTGCCTGAATTTTATAGTAGATCAAACAGTCGCTAGACGCGATCCAACAGACCGTACAGCTACATATGCTTGTGCATAGATGTTAGAGTTACTTAGCGCGTTGAGCAGTGAGTTGCCTAACATGCACAATAGCAGTGGATACAGAACGCAACCACTCTTTACACTCGCCACCACATATTGCCCGCGGCTAGCATCCGCAATCAATGTCCTGTTCACCAAAATTGCTTTTATCCACGAAACTAGAGTTACACATGCCATCAAAATTTGGGTTGTCGAAAGCACCTTCAGTGGTAGGCATGTTGCATTGTCGACGAAGGATGCATTCGAAAGGCGGTTTTGCGCAGATGAATCTCAACCATTCTTTAGACGCTTTTCAACAGAAAGGAAGTCAGACTTATAGGTCTCAAACTCTTGACGATCGTGTAGTCATCTTCTCCGATTTTCGGTATAAAGGCTACTCTCACTGTTCGCCAAGATTCCGGTATAAGATATATCAGCTACTGCGTATTATTTTCTGCATCTCACCATTAGGTTCGTCAATAGGTGCCAGACCTTAATATGGAAAGAAAAATCATCAGCTTCTCCGGAGAAAAAATAAAAAGAAGTGATATATTGAGGAAAGGAATGTGTGTTCCGAAATCCAACCTTAAAGATAAAAGGGATATGTAAGTCCAAAATATTTAGTAGTTGAGTCACAGTCCGCAATGTCAATATGGACAATACCCTTCTTAAACGTCAAGGGACACCTAAATTCCGCTGTCACAAACACGAATCATCTCTCCAGAATATCGCATACAAGATATTGTTAACTGTACTATGTAAACGTCTTAAAGCATGTGTCAACGATCTGATTGACCACTATCAGTGCTGTTTTAGCCCGAGCCCAACTGACCAAGTATCTACTGTACGGCAGAAAACCGAGGAAATCCAACCACCTCTATGGATTTCATGAACCTTCTATCTATTAGGACAAACTTTACAGCCCAATGTCTTCCTCCTTAACTCAAATTCCGCAGAATGACGATGAGAATCTAAGATCTTGAGAGCTGCTACAGAAAAATGCGCAGCAGTCCGCTGAGATGGTAAAGATGTGAATATGGAAAGAGTCTTCGATTTTTACCCGAAGGAACATTGCAGTCGACGTAGTCTGCGCCTTAGGTTGAAGGGAACCATCACCATCTTAGATCACAAAACTGAAAGCAGCTAGCAATGGCCTGCAAATCCCAAGTTCCATCAATTCCTGATGCTTCGTAGTTATCACGTTTTGGAGCTCTTGAATTTTTTTCAAGATCTGACGTGAAAATTTGATCTGTCTAGTCTAAAACTACACCGATAGGGTCTAGTCAGACGGTTGATGATAGATCGTAGGCGACAGAATTTTAAATGCAATTTTGAAGAGAGTTATTTCTTTGTAGTTGGCGCAGTTCAGTCGATCTAGAATTTAAAATCGGATACACAGTGCTGAGGTTCCATTCGTCCAGCATATTTTCAAAACTTTGGAGGTAAGATACCGTATGCTCCATATCCAATCATTAAATGCTGTCACAAAAGCCATCTGGTCTAGTATGTTTTTTAGACTTGTGCTTAGAAATTGCTGTCCTGACCTTATCTTGGTCGAATGGGAAAAAAATTTGTTTGTCCAATATTAATACTAATTGTGAGCCCTATGACGACGGCCAGCGTTACGCTACTGGTCTTGCACACACTTGCCATTTAAGCCCGCATAAGTAAGGATTTACTCTTGCTGTTTTATCAGGGATCACGACTGGAAGGCACTACGCTACGAACATGATTGTTGGGCTGCTGACCCAATCCCAATTTTAGGACAGTCAGCAGTTGCCTGATCAATCGACGCGGAATTCCCGATATAGAACTTAGAATGGTTTTGTTCGAAGTTTATCTCCTTCGTCTGACTACGCCTCCAGATCTATATCTAGTTTCAAGTGAACTCGCTTTCAAACCTTATTAATCGATGAAGATCTCTACGCTCTGGAATGGGATCATTGCTCATAATCGATATCCAAAGGTCGTTAAGAAGTTATCCATCTGCATTCTTGTATAAAACTTACAGCCATATGTACTTTGCAAATGCAAAGTTTTTGCGGCCACAAATATCCCTCTAGGTATGCTTAACATGAGGCCTTGCTACAACAGCCTTCTGCTAGACTTGACGTTGCTGTCCACTCCTTTTAAATGTTAAGATAGAGTCTTCAGATCTAATGAAGGAGCAACAGTAAATTAAAACTCGCTATACCTGCTAATGAAAAACTGTAGTTTACTTAAGAAAAAAACAGTTAACCCCAAGTAGAAAAAATAGTATTCTAGGGGACACCCGGGTTTGAACCGGGGACCTCTCGATCTGCAGTCGAATGCTCTACCACTGAGCTATATCCCCAACTTGGAGTTAATTTGAAAAATATTCTCCACATCTTCATTGCATACCATCTTCCCAGTTTCTACCGCCCACCTATTACGGGTATACTCTCATCAACAAAAATGTTTATCTTAACCAATTAAGTACGAGCGTGGTTTTTATGTGACTGTGAATCAAGATAGTTTTGTATCTCAAATGGGAACTAATGTCAAGTGGGAAATCAATTTAGATTTGGGCCACTTATCAGTGCGGCATTTATGTGCGATTAGTTGTCAATTCCTCTTTTGGTTAGCGTATTTGTAGCGACCATCGATCTGAGATATCTTTATTGTTGGTTTCTGCCCTGCAGTCGTATTATGTGGTTGCAAAAATAGATTTTTTATCTGGCTTTTCGAGTAGCATTTCAAATTGAAGAGGCTATTCTCATTTGTACAGATAAAGTTGTGACTTTTAGACGATTGTTTAGAAAGTAGTGTTTCCTATCACATTAGCACTTCATTTTCTTGCTTATACGCAACATTGGCCATACTAGAATCAGATTATAGGCTTTTAGACCCCTTGCATGGGTTAGAAAGGACCTACAAATTAAAAAAAAATATCTTTTTCTTGCAACTTATTGTCGGCTAGAGTTTTACTGATATACCTCGGCGATATACTCTACAGTCAATACTGGAAGTGTCCTCTCACTACTAATGTGGATAATTGTGACAGATTACATTTTAAAAAGAAGAGAAAATATTTGCTCTAACATGAGCGATTACTCTGACGATCTTGTCACTCTATTTCAGTAAAAATTTATCCAATACTAAGCACACCAGCGCACGATTTCCTAACCTTGATATCCATAAAAGGACTTGGCTAACAAATTATCAACAAAGTATCAATCAAATTGATCATATTGCGATTGACGCAAGTTATTCCAACAGAGTTAATGCTACAAAAAGCCCAAGAGTTCCACATTACCTCTTCATCGATTTCATAACCGCATATGACAGCACTTTTATAGAGACCAACTATGAAGAGCCGTATCTAGTTCTCGCATCCCTCCCAAGCCTATTCGATTACGCAGGATGACGACGAAAAATGCATTTCCTTAAGAACGGAATTGACAAATCCGAGACCTACGAGGGCTGTTTGATAAATCACAGATTAGAAATGACAACGCAACTGTTTTAGGTTTTGATTCATTTTTCAATATTCCAACTCGATACATTTTTCCTAGCAGTGCTGGAGCTTTTGTTGGCCTTCAATATACTCCTCCGCGGAGGCGATGACTTCCTCGTTCGATCTGTACTTCTTTCCGGCGAGTGATCTTTTAAGGTTTGGAAACAATAAAAAGTCGCAGGGAGCCAAATCGGAGGATGGGAAGCAATCCGTAGTGCAATTTGACTAATTTGGCTGTGGCTGCTGCGGAGGTGTGAGCCGGTGCGTTATCGTGGTCGAAAAGCACTTTTTTTTCGCCAAATATGGTCGTTTTTTCTTCAAATCGGCATAGTATATTTCTGTGATTGTTTTTCCCTTTTCCAAATAGTCAACGTAGATCACAACTCGCGCGTCCCAAAAAACGAAGACCATCACCTTTCCGACCGAAGGCACGGTATTCGCCTTCTTCGGGTAAAACCCATTGTTTCGATTGTTCTTTGGTCTCTGGTGTGTACCAATGAATCCATTTCTCATCGGCGGTCGCAAAATGATGCAGAAATTTCTCCGGATTTCAATTAAACAGGGCCAAGCACTTTTTTGAAGTGGTTATTACGATTGCGCTTTCCCATTCTCAAAATCTCGTGCAGGATATGGCTAACGCATTCAGTTGAAATGCCTGCTAACTCAGCAAACTCGCGAATTTTCACTCGGTAGTCCTTCAATACGAGATCATGGATTTTGTCCACGGTTTCCTCTGTGGTAACCGTTTTTGAGCCACCTGGGCGCGGCTCAATAAAAACAAACGTACGGCCACGCCAAAACTCTGCGAACCAATGATAAACGGTTGTACGTAATGTTAAATGGGTCTTCATCGAGCATATGCTTGATTTGCTCGCAGGTTTTGCCACTCAAAAACAAAAATCGGATCACGGTGCGAAACTGCTCTTTTTCCATGGTCGCAAAAAACACTAACACGATGTTTTGAAATGGGTGTCAAAACAAAACAGGCGGGCTAAAAGGTTATACTATTGGCTTAGTAGCGCCACCTATCTTCCAATCCGGGTACTCAACAAACAGCCCTTATAAGGGGTGATTCACCGTGAGGTTTGATTTTCAATGGGCTCTCTTTGACAGATCACGTGTAACTCCTATTAAACTGCTTTGTCATTTTTGTTCAGTATCGTTTGGGAAGTCATCATGGAAAGATTCACACCACAACAGCGTCGTCAAATTGTTCAGCGTTCTGTGAGAAATGTTTTTGTGAGGAAATGTTTCGATTTGGGGAAATTATGGTGCGCATAATCGACCTTCTGAAACCACTATTGCCAATATCATTCGCAAATATGAGTCTCAGTTTACATTAGTGGATGATACTCGACCGGTTAGACCACATCCAGCACGTAGTGAAGAGACTATAGCAGCTGTAGCTGAGAGTGTACGCGAAGACTGTGACGAATCGATTCGTTGTCGTTTTCAGCAGCTTGGCTTGGCGTATTCGACAACTTGGCCTATTTTACGCGAGGATCTCGGCCTAAAAGTGTCCACAATTCAACTTGTGCAAGAATTAAAGCCAGGCGTCTTCAATTTGCGTCATATTTTCAGTGAATGGGCTCTGGAAAAACTCAATGAAAATCCGGTGTTTTATCGTGAAATTTTGTTCAGTGATGAAGCCCATTTCTGGCTCAATGGATACGTTAATAAACAAAATTGCCGAAGAGTACCAAGAGCTACCATTACATCCATTAAAAATGAGGCATATCAGAATGTTAACGTCAATGGTAACCGTTATCGCGCCATGTTAACGGACTATATGCTTTCTGAAATTCAAGCACATGGTCTCGGTGAACTCTGGTTCCAACAAGACGGCGCTACGAGCCATACAGCGCTTGAATCAATGGACTTGTTGAGATATCATTTTGGTAAGCACTTAATTTCACGTTTTGCTACGGTAAATCGTCTGCCTAGATCATGCGATATCACACATTTGGACTATTTTCTCTGGGGATATGTAAAGTTTCAGGTCTTCAGGAATAAGCCAGCTACGTTTGACGCTTTGAAAGCCCATATTACTCGTGTAATCAGCGAAATACCAGTCGCTATGCTCGAACGAGTCGCTCAAAATTTGACCTTCCGCATGAACCATCTCAGACGTAGTCGTAGCAAACATTTACATGATATCATTATCAAGAAATAGATGCCATGAATTGTTCTTTCAACCGATAATAAAAATTTTAAGTTCACGTTCAAATTTATATCTTTTATTTTACATTATAAATCAAACTTCACGATGAATCGCCCTTTAGGTTGGGTTTTGGTGTGTTTTTGGAGGACGACAGCTGTATATATTTCACTCGTCATCAGAAAATCTATACGATATCCTGACGGGAAAAAATTGTCTGTACAGTGTCTGTACCGAAAGCCAGGTTACGCCTGTAACAATGGGATCACAGGAAATGCGATCGCTGCTTAACTTGCTAAACAAGGCTCAGAAGAGAGTTTTTCAGTAAGATGTGCTGATGGCGTGACTCTACGGGATACCTGCTGCGCAGTGAATTTCCTACAGAATAATTACCGCTCAAGTGAAAAATTTTCCGACATCTCTTGTGTGCCAGTGACTTTCCTGACGCCAGTCAGTACGAAATACTGTAGACTGGTTACTGGAGCCATACCGGATCGAACTTTAGTGATTTACAAAATCCGGAGTGATGTTCCGGCGTGGACTTGAATTCCCGCTGAACAGTGTTTGATTTTTTCGTTTTAGCGGAACAGGCCTTTCTTTGGGATAAACTCATTTAAAGCGCTTAAGGCATTTGAACAAGATTCCGTTATGGTTAAGTCCTGCTTTGGAAGCTTTGATTGGAACCTGAAAGCTTACTGATGAAGAGACATTTTTTCGCTGTGTGGTTTTTCAGGTATCTATCTTTGACAGCTCAAGCATGGTTCGTGATTGGCATGTCAAACTAAAACATGCTCAGTTAGAATTGCCATTTCATCATGGAAAGACTTACATCCGAACAACATGATCATTCGTGCTCTGTGAAAAATGTTTTTCGTTCACTTCAACCATTGAACAAGCAATTCAAAACATAGTGACCAAACTTTGCACCAATTTCACGCTATTGGACATCAAGTGACGTACCCGCATGCATAGAGTTGGTATCTGCTGTTGTATCCGCTAGTGTTAATGAAGACCGTAATTTGTCCATTCGTTGCCGTTCACAGCAACTGGGATTGGAAGATTTTACGCAAGAATGTTGATCTAAAACCTTAGAAAATACGCCTCATGCACCGAATTTTCTTTGAATGGGGCTTAGGGCTGGAGGAATATCCGCTTCCTCCGTATTGGGTCAGACGAGCAACCTCAGGCAATACAAGAGCCGCCAATACGCTCGGAAAAATGGACTGTTTAGTGTGGTATCATTGGGCGTATTTTTTCAAAAATGACCATAGCACAATTTTACCTTCAATGGCACCCGCTATCGTTAAATCATTTCGAACTTCGTTTTTTGCCCAAAATGTACGATCTCATCCTGGTTAACATCTGGCTCCAGCAAGAGGGCGCTACATCCTACATAGCAAGCGAATCGAAGATCCAAATGGGAAATGAGTTGGTGAGCAATTTATCTCTCGTTTTGAGCCGGTGAATTGGCCGGCTAGATCGTACGATTTGACACCGTTAGATACGGGGATACGCCAAAACACGTCAATCAGCGTCAATTTTAGCCTTGCAAAGGAGCATTATTAGCGTTACTACCTAGATACAAGCCAATATGCTCAAAAAATGATTCAAAATTGAACTTTCCATATGGACCACTTAAAACGTAGTCGTGGTCAACATTCACATGAAATAATTTAAAAAAAAAATAAATGGCAAGCATTCATTTATCAACTCAAATAAAAATGTTATATACTTTTGCAATTTTCCTGTGTTTTTTTGTTAAATTAAAAACCAAACGCTTAAAAAATTACCCTTAATAACCGTTCTCCTGTTGTAGGCCTTTATCTGTTTTCACAAAGTCTCATTTAGATTCTCAGATATAATGGTTATCAAAGTTGATTAAGGAGCTGATTCCTATCGTTCGAACATTGCCGTCGTGACACGTGAGCTATGCAAATGCAAATATGCAACAGAAATGCCATCAAAGACGTTGTTATTAATTTGCAGACAAGAATTACCTATACAACAACGTGTGTGATGTTTCCTTGACATTGATTACGAACTTTGTGATTGCCTTTTGTACAAGTTTGGAGAATACATAGCATGTTTCTGTCCTATCTTTGTTTTAGTTTTGGTTAGAACGTTTAAACATTCGATGTAATATAATCCCTTCCAAAATGCATCCAGTCAGACGTAATGTCGGATGCATCCTACAAAGTTGCACCACTACACTGTCATCCATACTCGAATTAACCTTATTAAGCAGAATCCTATACTACCTTAATTTAACTGATACACGTACTCGACGTGTATACTTTTCAACTGTGTAAGTGTGTGTTAACGAGATACAAAATTTGTGGTCAAGCAGATACTTACACGTTCAATATACGAGTAGTATTGCTATCTGTTTTCTATATTGTTAATCTGTTCAACTTCAATCCTGATTGCTGAGCTCTGCTACCTAAATACTGAATCCCTTGGGTATTCATTCATGCCACGGAAATCGGAAGTGCCTAACGAATTTTTCTCTATCGACCTGTCAATATCGAGCACCGTTTTGGTGCTGTTCGTCAGACTTGTTGAAATCCGTCAGTATGGTCTCATTCTTCATAACTAAATTATGAAAACTAGGATAACACTCATTTGCATATTAATTAATCCGCAATTCTATCTATGAAATTAATTTATTTGTCGCATATGTGTACGTGTGTATCTAATCATGGTTTTATTTGATTTTACAGGTTATCCATGATGTACATATTGAACCCGTCCATGCGATACGAAAACGAAGTATCGATCAGCCCCTAAGGATACTGTTGTTCTACGATGAGTCCGTCTACAGGTTGGTATAACTTTTTGTTTTCGAAAATTTTTTAACTGACAGAAATCGACTGTTGGATCCACTTCCAGTCGAATAGTTGCCGTCTGGTTTTGAAAACTCACTTATTCGTAAATTTGACGTGGGAGAGTTGACAATTTTTTACCTCAAATTTGTTTGTATTATGAGAAAGTTTTGGTTCCTTTCTGGAAATAAATACATTGTAACATAGAAGTAGCTTCTGGGTCGCTGAATCGGTCGGAGTTGGCGAATCAATTGGTTTCTTCCAAAATAAAAGGGACAACTTGAAATGGTAAAAGGTAATTGGCACAATTTGCAGATGATGTCCCTTTACAATCTGTCTTGGACTGACTATAGATAAATGATGTCTTTTTGTCAATTTCATTTCAGAAGATAAATTTAGTCGAAACGATGTTGTTTGCAACGATTTGCGTTTAATGGAGCATTTCTGTGAGTTGGGCGTTTCGTGTTTGACTTCTAAGTAATTACTTTGTGAGCGAAATACCACAGATGATGATAAGGAAACTGCTCGCTGAGATAAAAAAAAAAAAAAAAAAAAAACTAATTGCGAAAGTGTTTATTTAAAGTTTGTTAAACCTACCAACAACCTACATCAAAAGAACACAATCGGAACACGGTTCTGTATTCAATTTAAAGTTCATGTTTTGGTTGAAGGAATAAAATGAGTTGAAACGGCAGTTACGAAAAGAAATCCGTCTGATCCCAAAACGTGCCAAAAAGTTGGGGGAACTATTGTTAAAAGAATATTATAACTAAAGGGTGATTCATCGTGAGGTTTGATTTATAATGGAAAATAAAACACATAAATTTGAAAGTGAACTTCAAATTTTTATTATCGGTTAAAGGAACAATTCATGACATCTACTTTTTGAAAATAATCTCATGTAAATGTTAGTCACGACTACGTCTGAGGTGGTCCATTCTCAAGGTCCAGTTTTGGGCGACTCCTTCGAGCAAAGCAACTGGTATCGTAGCTGGCTTATTCCTAAAGATCTCTGATACTTTACATATCCCCAGAGAAAATAGTCCAAAGGTGTGAAATCGCACGATATCATGTGAAATTAATCTCAACTGATCTCACCAAGTACATTGTTTCACGCGTTGTATGGCTTGTAGCGCCGTCTTGTTGAAATCAGAGCTCACCGAGACCATGTGCTTGAATTTCAGGAGGCACATAGTCCGTTAACATGGCGCGATTACGGTTACCATTGACGGTAACATTCTGATTTGCCTCATTTTTGAAGAAATATGGACCAATGATTCAAGCAGCCCATAAACCACACCATACCGTTGTTTTTAATGAATATAATGGTAGCTCTTGGTGCTCTTCGACAATTTTGTTTATTAACTTATCCATTGAGTAAGAAATGGGCTTCATCACTGAACAAAATTTCACGATAAAACACCGGATTTTCGTTGTGTTTTTCCAGTGTCCATTCACTGAAAATATGACGCAAATTCAAGTTGCCTTCCTTCAATTCTTGCACAAGTTGAATTTTGTACGCTGTTAGGCCGAGATCGTCATGGTCTTTGCGTACACTCTCAGCTACAGCTGCCATAGTCTCTTAACCTTTAAACTAGGACTCAAATCGTGCTATAGTGCTAGTCTTAGTAGGTCGATTATGCGCACCGATTATGTGCACCGTTCTGTCAAGAAAAGCCTATTGTAAATCAAATCTCACGATAAATCACCCCTTATTCGAAACTTTAATAATCTTAGAAGTGTTAGAGGTAAAATAAGTTAGGTTACGATAAGTAAAAGTAGCTGTTTGAAAAACCAACCCAACTAGGCCTTGTGGCATTTCCTATTTAGAAAGATCAAACTCTTAGAGCTACCCTTTTCCGGTAGAATAGGTAGAGTGGTTCCAATTTTATCGAGTTCGTCGGCCCTACCATTCCCTGGAATATCTCTGTGGCCCGGCATCCAACAAGAGATGATCGGTATTCAAGGGCGGTTTAAGAATTTTATGAGACTTAGTCTAGGGACTTGATAGCGGCTTCACTATCTGAAAAGATGCGGATATCCTTTGCACATATCAAGTTCTTCTTCCATCAGAGCATAGTTTCTTTAATCACCAAAATTTCCTCCTGGCAGACGCTTCAGTGATTTTGAAGACGGATAGAGAGGCTTAGATTTAGCTTATCTGGATCTTAGATCTATCTGTGTAGAAGTAAATTGACATGTCATTCATGAAAGCATCTTCCTCAAAGAAGGATATAAAGGGAAAACTTACATAAAAGTCTTTGTCAAACCAAAGTTCGGGTATAGTGCAATCGATGGTTTCTGCGAGGATTCCTTGTATATTAAGAATATTAGCGTGGCCAAATAAATTAATTGTCCATTGTGTAAGTCCCTTTAAGGCGAATAGCTGCAGTGAAACAGAATATCCAGTGCCATGGTGGGAGTAGAGTGTAGGGTACCACTTATGTTCTTTGGACTCTGCTTATTTTGCTGCAGTTGACTGCATTTTCTTAGGCCGTCCACCAGACATCCACCCCATAGGTTAGTATCGGTCTTATGACCGAGATGTTATGCGAGGTTGAAGGCATCATCTGTTCCCAATGACTTTTTTGCAAGAGAATAAAGCTACTGCAGCTTTCTTGACTCTTTCTTGAATGTTGGGTTTCCAGTTTAGTTTCCTGGCAAATTGAGATTCAAATATTTCGTTTTATCGAAGAGACTAAGCTGGTACCGTTGTTTGATGGAGGATTTCTGATTGGAATTCAATATTTCTTTAAAAAGAAGACAAAATCAGTTTTATGAGGGCTTACTCCCAATCCACAGGGATCTGTCCAATGTGTTAATCTGTTAAAGTTTGTCTGAAGGAGTTGTTTGGAGTTGATTATCCTGCCATTTAGCTTAAAACTGATCAACTCCAAAAGTGAGTCGTCTACCTGCAGAGTTGCACAGCGCAGTCGTGATTGCGGATGTGTTGACATTGTAAAAGGCAATCTCTATGTCCAGAAAAGCAACCGTTTTGCACTCTCTATATTGTAGGGATCGTTCGATATAGCTTGGCAGAGCCGTTTCCACCAACTTTCCTTTACAGTAGGAATGTTGATTCAATTTTAGCTCTTTTATGCATATCAATCAGTCGTTCTAGAGTTTTCAGAAGGAAAGATGATAGACTTATAGGTCTGAGGTCACTTGGGACATCATAAGGGCATTTTCCGGCCTAAGGAATGAAAACTACATTAACTTCTTTCCATGACAGTGGAAATGTGGATCAATTTTACACAGCTCCTCCTGATATTCTCTAGCGTAGGCAAGATAATATCTGAGGACCTTTGTAGTTCGGCTGGTATTATACCTCAGACTTGTATAGTTCGAAGCTTTGCAGCGCCCAAAGCAGTTTTTCTCTTGTAATTTTTCACGGTTGCAGTAGTCCTGTTTTGGTTAGCACTGGCCGCGAATAAGGAGCTACCTTGAAAGGGGGTGACCAGTAGCAAGTTGAGTGATACGTCATTTGAGGTTGTCCAAGAGCTATCGGTTTTTCTCAAATAACTCGATATCGTAGTATTCGCAGAGAGAATTTGTCTTAGCCGAGATGCATTAGAGGTTTCTGTGATTTTGTCACAGAATGAGCTCCAAGATTGACACTTTGCTTTCCTCAGTTAATTTTTATATATTTTGAAGGATTCTTTGTATGCGTCTCATTCGGACACTCTTCTTGTGCTTTTTGCAAGGTTGAAAAGTTTTCTGCAGGTGTTCCTATGGCTGATGTCTACCAATGCAGCTTTTCATCGCCCCTGGGTTCAATCAGAGGGCAGGTAGCAGCCATAGCCTGATTGAGAACCAGGGTGAATTCCCTGATTTTCATGTCAAGCTCATTGGTGTCACTCGGGGGACTTGAGAGTTCAGAGGATGGTGTTTCTGACAGTATCCCTCTGTATTTTGGCCGATCAGTTTTCTGATAGTTCCGGAATGTTGTTTGACTGGGGGGAGCATCACTGAAGCTAAATGGAAGTATCTGTGGTCTGAAAACGAATGTTCAGTCGATACCATTCAGTTTATTAGCATTTAAGTGATATTGTCTGGGACAAGAGTGATATCAAGTTACAATGAGGTGGCCTCATTGTCAATGTTGGAAACAATGAGGTTAGTACTTAAAATATAATCAAAAAGTGACTTACCTCTATCGTTGATGTCGGTACTGCCGCATACCGTGTGATGATCGTTAGCGTCGCACCCGATGATGAGGCCAGTTTTTAGCCTTCAAGCTTCGATTATTACCTTTTTTAGGTTACTACCAGGGAGAAGGCTCACATGATCGTGACCAAGATATGTCGAGGTCGCTGAGGTTAGGATGTAAAAATGCATTAAGGCTATGTTTCTCTATCATACAAGTTCTAATCTTACCTTTGTCTTTTGTATAGAGCAGAGCGTATACAGGTATCACAAGTCCACGAATCACGCCTTCTGCGATCCACGATTCCCGGATGAGCATGATGTCTCCTGCGTTTTTAGAAAGACGCAGAATAAGTGCGGCCGAAGCCTTTTTTGAGTTATGGAGATTGATCTGGAGAAACAGTATCATTGCTACTATTTTCTAGAGTGGCCTCCACCACGATGTTGTTCGAGTCCTTCGATTCTGAAAATGAATCCGAGAGCTCATCTACTTCCTCTGATCGTCAAGGATCTCTTTTTAGTTTGTCATCGGTTTTCATTTCCGACAGAGTGTCAGAGGAGGAGACCGACGGCTTCATTGCTACCTGGGATAAATTGAAGTCGTCGCTATCCATTTAAGGAAAGGATATCGGCTCTTGGGTGAATTAACTCAAAGTCGAACCGTATCACACTTTAAGTCTGCGCTACAGGGTTAAGGGATTCCTTATTGATTACAATTAACATGCATCTAAGGGCCTCTTAGTTCGTCCAGTTTCGCGATTTTCCAGTCATGAGTCGGAAGATTCGGGTTACTTTGCCTGATAATTTCCAGAAAAGTTTCTCATGAGAAGGCTTCGGCTGGGATCCAGGTGCGGGTTCTAGGTGTGCTAGAAATATCCTCCTTAGCTTTGACCTCGAGTTTTGCACGTGGCCAAATCTATTAAGCTAGAAGCTAAATTCTTCTTGTTTTTACGAAAATCTTAAGCCTCATGTTGTTTTTGAATAGCACATTTGGTAGACAGCTTTCGTACGAAAACAAATCGATATCGTACATTTGTTGTCTTTTGTTCAGTCTCGTATAACATACCACTTTGTCTTTCCATTAAGGCAAATTCCACCAAAATCTACTCGATCAACTGTTTTTATTCATTCATAGCCGCTGCTCGATTTGTATGCGATTTTTTATGTCAATATCGTCGTTCAACTAGTGCGGAGTCCTGAGATTCCAACCGCTGAATATGTTTTCATCCTACCATATTCCACAAAGAATCCTACGTATGTGTGCTATAAGCTCCTTGATTGCTGGCTAAAGCAACTCTGGCGGAAGACCATCCACATTCACTACTATGTTTCGTCACCGTCACCGTCATTGCCCTTTAAAAGTATCGAGATGTGTTCTAGTTCCATTTTGCACAATTAAAGTCCAAGAGCCGACCGCGTGATGTCATAAGGCATAAGAACGAAGAGTTGCATATAAAATGAAAGCTTGCTTGTAGACATAGGCAAACCGCTCTAGGTTGGCTGAATTTGTTGCCCAAGGATTAAAAAAATTGCAACTTTCGGATGTTTTTTTTTTTTTTTTTTTTTTTCGTAGGCATAAAAAAGAAGAATGAATGATGTAATTCAATAGAGGGCCTTAAATATTACTTGAGGGCCGACAACCTAACTCTTAATAACGCCTTTTTTTTATTGACTATAGGCATAAAAAAAGGTGTAAAATATACCAAATTAAAGCTCAGATTTACCTTTAACAAATATAAAGGGATGTCTGTGATAATTTGGCCAGATACATCGACAACCCATGGTTTTTAGCGCAGTTGGAAAAAATAGTGCACGACTAGGTCGTAAGTAATTTCCTCATCATTCGTATAGTAAGCAGCAACATATAGCATGTATTCTTTGCACATCATTTGCATATCAAGTAAGAAAGGCGGCTAGGGAGTAAAAGCAGAAATTTCAAGGGACTCTCCAGTAAATTCTTTAAGTCGTCAACCAAAGTGTCTGGAATTAACTCGTACTGCGCTAGGAAAGTCTCAAGGGGCAACATTTGCAACACGCCTGAAAGAAATGGGTGAATCTGTTTACATCTATTAAAATGTTTACCAGCTGAAATCCTATACTTAAATATCTATGATTCCAGAGTCATCAATGTATTTTCCCAATCCTTTGAACTAAGCCATTTGCATTGCATATGGAATGTGAGGACGGCATTTTCTTTTACAATTTTACATTCCTCCATAACTTCTGCCATTTTATGAAGTGCATCAAATTTTGTGTAAAAACTGGAATCAAGTGCTCTAAAATTCTTGGAATGTTGACAGTGGTATACGGCGAGTCTGCTTCAAATAAAAAAAATGTTTAGAAGTAGTATAAGCTCTTCTAAGATGGCCAAGAAAATACCAATGACGAACCTCGCTTTGGATGCTCCAGTCGGTTGAAAGGTGTTTCCGATTTAAGGCCAAGGAAAGAATCAAATCAACTTATGGGACAATGGCCGGAGGCTCGAGTAAAGTTCTCACAGCCATTTCCACATTGTGGGGTAGATTATGCAGGCGCAATCAACATACGATGCTCACAAACTCGAGGCGTGAAATCACATAATGCTTACATAGTGCTGATCGTTTGCATGGCAACAAAGGCAGTGCACATTAAACTGACTTCTGATTTAACAACGTATGGATTCATGGCAGCATTGCGACGTATGGTCAGCAGAAGAGGATCTATACACCATATCTACAGCTACAGATAATGGAACAAATTTTGTAGGCGCAAAAAATATAATTGATGCATTACAATCCACGCTAGCCGGAAACGCAATCCAGTGGCACTTTGGTGGACTCTGGGAAGCCGGTGTTAAGTCAGTCAAATACCATTTGAATCGCATCATAGAAGAGCAGAAATTAACATACGAAGAGATGAATACCATCCTAGTGAAAATAGAAGGATGCTTGAACTCGAGACCACGCTGTCCACTAACAGACAACATTGAAGATCTAGATGCTTTGACACCAGGTCACTTCATCATTGGTTCGCCACTGATAGCACCACAACATGATATCATTCTGGATCTGGAAGCTGGGCAATTGGTGCTGCTAAAACACGAGCTGCTGACACCATCGAATTGGCCTCTAGGCAAAAGGGAACATTCAAGCGATCAATAGCCAAAGTGTGTTTGCTGCCAAGCGAAGAAAACATCATGAAGCCTGATGATAACATGGTTCAACCGTCAAATCATCCATCAAACAGACCCAGAAGGAAGCTGAGGGATGGAAAACAATCAATCAGTTTCTCCATTGCCCTTGTGATTCTATCATTATTTGCATCTATCTATAGGGTTTTCTAATAACGACTTGACAACTTTTTTTTTTTTTTAAATAAAAGGCTTCGTTCTTATGGCCACCGCGGGCACGTTTGCAGCGGTCGATTCGTTGGACCCAATTTTCTACGACTCGGCCACAGATTTCGGCCGAAAGGGCCACTATTTCGCGTTCAATGTTGGCTCTGAGCTCTTCCAACGTCGTCGGCGTGTTAGCATAAACCAATGACTTAACGTAGCCCCACAGAAAATAGTCAAACGGCTTTAAATCGCACGAACGAGGCGGACAATCGACTGGCCCATGTCTTGAGATAACACGCTCACCATACTTACTCTTCAACAAATCGATTGTAGCGTGTGCTGTGTGGCCTGTGGCACCATACTGTTGAAACCACATGTCGTCCAAGTCCATATCTTCCAAATCGGGCCAAAAATAATCAGTGATCATGGCGCGATAACACTGACCATTCACAGTAACGTGACGATCGTTATTGTCGACGAAAAAATATGGCCCAATAACTCCGCCGGCATGCAAACCGCACCAAACAGTTTTTGTGGATGAAGTGGTGATTCATGAAGCAAATGTGGGTTTTCACCCGACCAAGAACGCATATTTTGCTTATTGACGAACCCATTGAGCCAAAAATGAGCTTCGTCACTGAAGATGATTTTGCGATGAAATTCATAATCTTGGCGCATCTTCTCCAGAACCAAATCGGAGAACGTTTGCAGACGTTGCTCGTTAGTGAACTTTACCATGATGAAAATGTTGAGTTTACTGAATAAATTGACAGTGACAGTTTGGTGATTGGTGAAAGAGTGCGTTCACAAATTAAATTCAAAGTTGTCAAGTCCTATACAAGGTATACATTCACAGAGATCGAATAATTGAGTTGTGCGACAAGGCAAAATCAGTAACGAAGGAGAGTCAATGTGATGAATTGCGTCATCACATGGAAGAAGAATGGAAGAACGTACTCTCAATTTTCAATAGACTGGAGGTAACACCTTTGCGAAAACAAAAACGAGGACTACTAGGAACTATTCTCACGTCAATATTCGGAGTCAATGATGAAGTATACAATGACATCGAAGATCTAGATAGTAACCAGAAAGCCCTGATAAAAAGTAGTACAACAAATACCAATATTATGCTGTCTACAATATCGAGTATAAATGAGACAGAAACTGGAATTAACAATAAAATCAACAACTTTACGAGAAAGCTGAATGCAGGTCTGGAAGAGATCAACAAGATGGAATCTTGGTACAGGATTGTTGACGAGAAAAAAATAAATATACATGTGACGAACGCGTATCTGATTGCACTTAGCTACATGAGACAATCGAAATAAAATATAATAAGTTGCGAAATGCATATCTGAATCGTAGTCATTTATTTGAGTTTTTGTCACACAAGAGCATGGAAGAAATCATTAACAAGTGTGCGGAGAAACTTGGCCCAGAGATGGAAGTACTACCAGATCCGATGGATAGACTAGAGTTGTTCTCAACTTCAACGGAGATTTTAGTAAAAGGATACTTCATGATCAGCGATGCCAACGAGTATGATCTAATTAAGGCTAACACTGTGCCTGAAAAGATCGATGAGCAGACATTTCGAGAGGTGCAATTACAGCAGTCGGTGCTTGGAGTCAACTATAATCTACAGAGGTATTTCGAATTACCACTGGAAGATATAAACAAGGCAACAGCTCTCAACGAAACAACATTCATCCTCCGGCCTTCAATATTTCACAGTATTGAGCAGAGTGAGGATTGCATTATCCAGCAACTGTATAAGAAGCTATCTTTTAAGCGATGTCCAACCAGGACGCTAAGACTCACACATACTATGTGGAAGGAATTATGGACGCATAATACATGGATGTTCATTACACGGGTATTATTCACATCACTCCGGACTGCGTCATCCAATCCAAATTCATACAATTGGAATCAAAATTAATCAAGGACACCAGAATAGTGATGCACTTCAGTAAATCAATTGCCACTGTAAACACTTTACTATCAACGCAGGTTCCGGTTTATTTTACAAATGAAACCGAAATCCCTCTGAATAAGGATATAATGGAAGTTTTAAATTTCAACCATTACGAAGCAGTGGAGGCGCTGAAAGACCATCAAAAAACATCAGTATTTGGGCAATTGGGTTGTGTTCAATTTCCGCAGCCGCTATTTTTATCATTTGTCTATTAATCTATATCTGTGATCCTCAAATACCGCAATTGTCCAACTAAGAACTCTGCCAACATTGAATTGAGAGCCCAGAAAAGACCGAGTCACCGTTTTGAGATCTTAGGTTAACAATATTTGTGTTTTTATGTGTCAACAAGGTATTGTGTTACCTTTCACTTTGTTGCTTCGTTTTTTTTTGCTTAGGCTAGCAAAATTTCTGTATAAATTAAGTTGAAATAAAATTACTCGCCTTAGTCTTGTTATTTAATCGAACCAAGCCTTTTACTACCAAATGTGAGGCTGATTTAAAAAATATAAAATTCTTAATAGTAGAATTTACAATCAACAAAAGAAGATAACGTTGAAGCTTTGAAGAAAATTGTTTTGGAATTACCATAAGAGAAGTTGAGCACTATTTCTTACATTGGAATTTCTTAGTCGTTCGTAAAAAGATGAAAAAATTATGAAGTATCATATCATCATTGAGTAACTGCAACCTCATGCGAGCGTTAGCAAAAAATTCACAGTGTCAGCTTCACTATCATGGCTAGAATCTTAGAACTGACGAACAGCAGGAAAGCCACCGACTTTCATACAGCTCATATAGTTCGTCGTTGTATCTTCTTCTCCAAAGCCCGTCAACGGAAACAGAACCAAATATTTTTCGAAGGATTTTTCTTTCGCTCTCAATAGAGTCTAGGATGATCAAGGTCTTAAATAAAGTCTTCTCAGTTTTCGGGGATTACTACTCAATTGTCTTCTTAGCCCAAAGAAACAATAGTTGCTGGCAGAATTTATAGTAGAGCCAAGGTAGACAAAGTCTCTTGCTACCTCGAAATTATAGCTTTCGACTGTGACGTTCTGTCAGATTCGTCGTTGTTGTGTGTCCCTTCTTGTTGACCGTATATAAAAGGTGATGCTTTTAGATACTTTTTTAAAAAATGAAAAAACACTCATTCAAAAGAATCATTCTTCACATTCACTTTTTGAAGATGTCGGCCGTAACTGTGGATAACATGGCTCATTCTGAAGTTCCAGTTTTCGATGACGCGATAATTTGGTGTTTGACCGATGACTCGAGTAATGTTGGCCTCTAACTTATCAACCGTATCGGGCTTATCTATGTAAACTTTTGACTTAACGTAGCCCCAAAGGAAAAGTCTAGAGTTGTGATGTCACATAATGTAGGCCGATAGTTCACTGGTCCAAAGCAGGAATTTAACAGTTCACCGAATATTTTTGCAATAAAGTCATGGTTTCATGGACTATGTGGCACGTTTTGATGGAACCAAATGTCGTCAAGCCCACGGGCATCAATTTCAGTTACGTTATTCATTATAGACCGATGATTCCACCAAACCGTTGTGTTGTCTGGATGTAATGGCAAGTCTTGAATATCTTCTGGTTGTTCCATAGCTCAAGTATGGCTATTTAAGCCAAAAATGGGCATCATCGCTGAAAAAAAAATTTGTTCTAAGTTTTTCAACGACCTAAACGGCAACAACAACAAACGGCAGCCAAGAGTATCCTCATACATTTTTGATTATGACTGTCTTTGGGTCACTCATATAAAGGTAATTTTTGTTGTTAGAGACAGGACTTTGCTAGTCAATTGCCTTCTTAGCCCAAAGAAACAGTTATTCTGCATTTGATCTCAGTGCTGGTGTCATTCTCTAAATTGATAGCGTAGCCTACGTAGACAAAGTCATTAACTATCTGAAAGAGGGTGACGTTCTGTTCTAGACGTCGGTGTTGGGTGTCTTTTCTTGTTGACAGCACATACTTGGCCTTGCTCTCATTGACCGGGAAACCCCATACTAGCGAAAGTGCAACTGACATCACGCTGCTTTCTTCCTATCATCACGGTATGCGAGGAATTGGACGGACTTTTGAAAGATTGCGCCTCCTGTGTTAGCGCGTGATATTTGCACTATTCTTTCCAGAATCATGTTAAAGGAATCGCATGACATCGCGTCGCCTTGTCCCAATTCTTTTTTGACATCAAATGTCTCGGTGAGCTCTTTACAAAGCTTGATGGAGCGTGCATTCTCCAACTTAATCATACACAAACGGAAGAGTTTGGCAGGGATCACAAAACTGGACATCGCTCGTCTCTATAAATGCTGTCATACACGGCCTTAAAATCGATGAATAGGTCGAACTTATGAGTTTTTTTTTTTTTTTAAAGATCTGCCGTAGTGTGAATATTTGCTTGATGATGGAGTTACCTAGCATTAAGCCACACTAATATGAACCAACCAGGTTGTACGCGAATGGTTTCAGGCGTTAACACAATACTGCCGTTTCAGTTCAGCGCAGTTCAGAGGACTCCTTTTTGAGGATCAAAAAACAATGCTGAGACTCTATTCATCGCGCATACTTTCGTCCGAACATATTTTATAGATGAGTTCGTGTACGCTCAGCACCAAGTCAACTCCTGTCGCTTTAAAGAGCTCGGCAATCATCTTCTATTTATCCAGGTCGGGTGGACAGAATTGCTGTCCGCAGAATTGAGCGGTATTTGGTTTTTGGTTTGTCATCGCCGTTCAACAGTCTACAAAAATGCTCTTTCTAAATCCCCAGCGTTGACTGCACCGCTACTACTATGTTCCCTAGTTCATCTCTAATTGTTTTCGGTTCGGGGTTTGTGTCCGTGACATCTTTATTCTACCTTTCGGCTAAACTTCTGAATCTCATTCATCTGAAGTAGCACATTCTCTTCTTTTTTTTCGTCCTGCGAAGCCGGTGTTTGTCTCTGCCTCCTGCTAAGCTGCATGTGCGTCCTAGCATTCGTCGTCCAAACAGGGCGGCAACTATCATAACGTTTTAGCAATGTTGCAAATGGTCTTCGATACTTTATGAAACCTCGATGAAAGACTCGATCGGAAAATGAATTTGGGGATATCTTGCGATTGTAGCTGTCCGACGTCAAACTTTCTCACAGTTTTAGCTTGCCTTGCTGCAGTGTGTGTTGTACCTAAGGCCACATATTTCTAAACGGAAGACGGCTTGTGATGCACAGTCCATCATATGAATATCGTAGGGATGGAGATTCAAAAGTGCGTATAGAGCAGAGCCAGTTGTTCTAGGGGAAACCTCCATGCAGTCAAAACATATCGTTCTTTGGAGGCTTTCAAAAGCAGCAGTGACCAGACAACTGTCGCAAAGGTCACGTTCCAGTTTGTGATTCGTTATTTTTTTTTTTTTCAGAAAAGCATCATATATGGAGTCAAGAGTGCAAGAGATGTGCCGGTTAGGTTGTGTATTCATATACATACATTCCAAATATATATCCTACTTTTAGTTAACCCAATCGATACTCTCCAAGATACCCCATCACGCATACAGACGTCGAGAATTCTTTCTGCTCTCGACACGTCCTTGGTTTTAAAGTACCTGAATATGCCCTTTTGGTTGACTCTAACGTCAAATACGGGAATGAACTGCGATAGTACTTTACTCTCTGTTTTCGCTTTGCCATCTAACTGTACTTACCTACGTACTTACTTAGGTGGCGCTAGACGAATCGAGGATATTCAACGTCCATTCCTCCGGTTTGCATTCTCTGGTGTGCCCTGAAACTATCCTTTTTTCTCACTACCTTATAAGGGTCGCCTCAAACTTATCGATTTGAATTTCTTAGAAGAACGTAAGAATATGGAATAGCTGACATTCTTTTCATCCGTCGACTGCTCCCAGATTCAACATCAAACCACGTAATTATCATTGTCCCCGTCTCTTCTTGAGCGAGTAGTGCTCACACTAAATCTCCTCCGCGATCCCTTAAGTCCTGGTATTGTATTAACTCAAATAAATGAGGGCCTAAGCACTATCAAAATTAAGTTCGGGTGAGTTATCTCTCACTAGCCGCTTCCAATGCCGTATTCTAAGTTGATCCTTTTCCACATGAACGCGCCACGTTAGATGCGGTTTAACTCTGCCCTGCAGTCCCTCGGGTTAGACTCGAAGACTCTTTGGACGGATCCTGTGGCGTCCATTCGCTTAACTTCAACCAGCCATCTGAGACAGTGAATCCCTAGATGTGTGACTAGACAGATATCGGTGTACAGCCTGTACAGTGCGTGACTGAATCTCTTTCTCGTCAATATAAACGATAACGAAAATTATTTGTAGCATCTTTCTCTCGAACCGGCCAAGTGGTTCTTCATCCGCTTTGGACAAACTCTAATCTTCTGCGCCATAGAGCAGGACCGATGTGATAAGAGTCTTGTATACAGCCAGTTTGGAACGAGTAATTCGTCGTCTTATTTCTGCGTTGATGTCGTTGCTGCTTGAAAGTAATACATGGGGCGTATTGGTGCCGTTTCTAATAGAGGGTACCACTTGAATTAAATCCATACCATTTCAGTTAGTACCAACCTTCAAAAGATACGTGTATAAATTTGACATCTGTCGGACGATTAGTTCTCGAGATATAGCGTTGTGAGTGAAGCAACTTTTGTTATTGTGAAAAAAAATGGATTTATCATTGCTTTTGGTGGGAAAAAATGCAGCCGATGCAAATAAATGACTTGATAAGTGTTACCCGGACTCTGCACCAGCCAAACGAACTATTCGCAAGTGGATTGAAAAATTTAAAAGTCGTCATACAAGCACCGAAGATGATGCACGCAGTGGACGTCAAAAAGAGACGAAAACATCAAAAAAGTCCACAGAATGATCGAAATAGCAGAGGCTCTGAAGATATCAAAGGAGCGTGTTGGACATATTATACACGAATATTTGGACATGCGAAAGCTCTGTTCAAAGTGGGTGCCACGTTTGCTCACAGTCGACCAAAAACAACAACGTGTTGATGATTCAAAGGAGTGTTTAAAGCTGTTCAACGGCAATAAAGCCGAATTTTTGCGTATGTGACAATGAATGAAACTTGGCTCCATCACTTCACACCAGAGTCAAGTCGGCAGTCAGCTGAGTGGCGAGCAGGCGACTAACATCGTCGGCTGGCAAGTTTATGGCATCCGTATTTTGGGATACACATGGAATAATTTTCATCGACTATCTTCAAAAGGGGCAGACTATCAACAGCGACTATGACATTGCGTTGTTGGAGCGTTTGAAGGACGAAATCGCAGGAAAAACGGCCGCATTTGAAGAAAAAGAAAGTGCCATTTCATCAAGACAATACACCGTGTCACAAGTCGATGAAAACGATGGCAAAACTGAATGAATTCGGCTACGAATTGGCCCCCAGTGACTATTTCCTGTTCGCCGACCTCAAAAGAATGCTCTCCGGAAAGAGATTTAAGACCGATGAAGAAGAAATCGCCGAAACAGAGGCCTATTTTGAGGCTAAATCGAAATCGTACTACAAAACTGGTATCGAAAGATTGAAAAATCGTTTCAATCAGTGTATAGCCCTCGAAGGCAACTATATGACTTTTCAGCCCATGTGTTAAGGTTAGGTTAGTTCTAAGTTTTAAATGCCTATAGTGGAATTCTAGCCAAGCCGTGTGAAGTATGTGTCCTGATGTGAAGAAATAATTTGACGCTTAGCGTCAGACTCATTTTAGCCATTCTCGACTCAATATATACGTAAGCTTCGTTGACGACTTGCTGTACTCGTATTCGCCTAATTACATCATTATCATCCGCGTACACAAGTAATTGTGCCTCTCTTATGTTATTCGCTAGTAAGTTTTGCACGATTCTCTCTACGGAGATGTTGAAGAATTTATATGACAGCACATCTGAAATGTCTAAAACGTTTCTTGAAATTGAAAGTCTACGTAGCGAGTATTTTCCGTAGTCATCGTGCACAACTTGACGAGCTTGGCAGGGATCTAGATATCACAACTGGAAATTTCATTGTACAGTTCGTCTCTATGCGTGTTTTGAAGTCGAGAAATTAATGGTAAGTGTCGATCTGAAATTACTGGGTCTTTTCCTAGATCTACTGTTGGAGCGACGGTAGACTTCCCAGGCATGAAACCGCACTGATATTAGCCAACCAGGCTATTAGCAAATGGCTTCAGCGTCTAACATAATACGAAAGGAAAAACCCGATGCTTAGATGACTTATTGCTCTTTAATCAGTGCAGTCAAAAGGTCTTTTATTGTGGATCGGACAAGTGATGACAATATTCCATGCTTCGGGTACGCACTCCGCTGATCATTTCTAACAGATAAGCTTGTGCATGTTGCCCAAGCCGGTCATCTCCAGATGTCATAAAAAATGCAATCCGTCTGCATAATACCTTTATTAGGTTTAAACTCTTGTTGACCCTAGTCAATGATCAAAAGAGCATTTTTTCCTTGAACAAAATCAAGGCACGACTTAAATGCTCCTTAATCTTCACGCCTACTGACCAAATGTCTCCTTTATAACAATTGCCTCGAATCCTGGAATAAAGAAAGATAAATTTGGAACTTCAAAAACTCATCTCTCTCCATTAATATTCTATAAAACATCTCGTCAAATTCAATTACTGCTCTCCGTTTACGAGCATCTACGAAATACTAAATCTAAATCTTTGATGTATGTATATACATACGAGTACATAGATGCTTTTTTTCATTCATAAAATTTCAAAAACTGTTTCTGTTTTCAGAAGTTTGGGTCAAGTTGGGATCTCTTGTAACTCAGGGAACGAAGAAATATCAGACGTCCATAGTAAGTAGACAGGAATATACTGACCTTTTAGGTCAAGCCCGGAAACTCACTCCAATCTCTGCTCTTTCTTCATTTCAAATACGAGTACCCATACTGTTGTCCGTTTTTATTAATAAAATATCCTTAAGGGAATATTGACAGTAACCATGAGAAAGAAAAATAACAGTTGACATTTTTCAGAAGGATGTCCCGCTTTAGAAAGGATTTTCTTTCAATCTGTAGCTTGTTTGGTCGCATTTTTATTTTATCCTTATTCAGGTGATAATTGTTTGTGAACTGAACAGCACAAAGTTGTAGTACATGTAATCACACTTAAACAAAACAAAAAATTAGTTTTAATTCCATAAAGAAGCAAAGGAATAAATAAATTAGTTAACAGTTTAAGCGGACTCCGAGAAAAAGATTTTTTGGCCAAAATCCGGATCTGCGGCGAACGTTTCCATCGACCAATTAGCGAACTCGCGGCTTTGGATATGGTCGTCTGGCTTTAATTCTTGCGTCAAACAATCTTATGCGGATGTAGGGCTAAATGCAATCGTAAAATAAGCCGGGTTAAGTCCCTGGCGATGCCCATTTCAGCTGATAGTCGCCGAACCGACATTTTTGGGTTTTCTTCGATACCGGCCGCTCCGATGGCTATGTTTTCTTTATTTCGCATGCGTGCTTGGTGACTTAAGATCCAAAAGAATCCGCTATTCCACGGTCCGCTTAATTGCCTGCACGAATTAGGTTATGTCATGTATGTATGTTAGATGCTGTAGAATCACTTTTTCGTACCTCTGCTCGTATTGTGGTCGTTTTTCGCGCCATAATCGGCTCAATCGCAATAATTGAAGTCAATACCATTTCCCAGTGATGGTTTCATTGGGTTTCAATGGTTAATTCTAAATAACTCCGACCTAGCCCCACCAAATACACAGTATAACCTTTCCAGCGTGAATATTCGGCCGAACCGACGACCTAGAAGCATGACTGGGTAGTCTCCGTGACTTTCTTCTCTTTGAGTTGCGGTAATGAATCCATTGCGATGCACAGCAATTTGGGAGCCACCATGACGCTCCTACAAGAGGGCCTTCCTTAACAAGTCAGGCCCGGACTGAGACCCGAGGGGCTTCTTATTCGTTTTACGAACGGTTTCAACGTAAAACGAAAAGAAGGCTTACGGATGCGGTTTTATTGCAACGATTGCACAAATATGTTATTCGAAAAGAGGGGAGGGGGGTACTTATCTGGTTTTATGGGTTTTCCTGCCTATACGGGGTCGCTCTCTTGCTGGGTTCCTGCTGGTGGAGGAGGGTAAGCCGTCTCCGCCGCAATCACCGACTTTGGTCATTTTGGTTGCTGCTGTTTCCCTTTGCAGTTTTACCGTGCTTTTTGGCCATCGCCGCCATTCGTCCACACACACATATACATGGGGTTCTGCCAATTCAGCTGTTAGAGCAAAGGGAATCACATCCGGAGCTCCAACAGCTTCTCACGAATCCCCAGCCAATCACACACGTCGATGTTCTATGTTTGTGGGCCATGTTTGCTCGTTCTGTTTGTTTTGTCGTCCAAGTGATTGCTTTGGTTCGAAGCCAGCCCTCTGACCCGAAACCGAAGCTGTGGTTGAGAGCTTCAACTGACACCGCCGACTAGGGAGGAAAACTTAATTCATTAGGGGTACCATTTGGGTCAGTAAACTTTCTTGCAGACATATGACCGCGGGGAATTGTATACTTTCCTTTACAATATTGTTTTTAACTTTTGTGGGGGAAGGGGCTCATACAAATTTATAGCGCTGGTGTTGACATCTCGGGGCATCAAGGGGCAGACCGTCCGTTCGCTAGAATCTCCAGGCCTTCCGCCTGGCTCTATCAGGGGTACCTATGTGGTCATCTCTGGAGCGGAATGCCGGGGGAGGGAACTGAATTCAGAGGATCCAGTGAATCCCACCTGTGCCGTGGCATCCAGAGCCTGACGGGAAGAAAGAAAAGAAGGGACAACACAAGAAGGGGAAGGAGAAATTTTCTTCCTTTTCTTCCTGGACCTCTTTTCGTTTTCTCTTTCTAATGACATACAAAGTCCTGCCATAAAATCTTAATTTAAGATGTATCGGTGCGATATACCATATTGATTTTGAACAGCCTTCAAAGTACAGTACAAAAATATCTTTTTTCAGTTTAGTAATGGGATAATCCGCACTAGAACGGGACAAAGACGATTTCCTTCTAATTGCGCAAGATTCCAGCTAAATTTTTTGTATTTTGAGCTCAAATTTGCAAGTAGCCGCTACTTAATTTGATCCCATCTGTAACGTTTCAATGGAAAATTAAGTATCTTCAAATAAAAACTATTTCCGGAATCAATACCGTTGCCAATATATAAACTTTAGTTATGAGGTGATATTTTTACCATATCAATAATGGTCTTTATAACAGTACAAATGTATTTTTGAACAATTGAATTTTAACTGATTTCCCCCGATAGCGACGATTATGCCGCTGCTGACGTAATCACAGAAACTATTCTCTTTGGAATGAGTTGCTTTATCCCTCATCAGATTACGAGAATCAGACCAAAAGAGAATAAGAAGCTGTCAGGATTAGAGAAATGTTTTTTCGGTCTAAAAAGACCAATCCGACAAAGGAAAACCGAAAAAAGTTCCAACGAGGTAGAAACCAGGATCATTTGTCAAAAATGCGTGCATTTGAGACTGATAAATTTCTTCTTCAATGGATTCAATTGGAACGTTTAATTCAAGTTGTCTGATGGTTTCAAGTCTGATATCCACGAAATAAATGCTGGTGTGCCTCAGGGTTACATTCTGTGTCCGACACTCTTTTTAAGTGTTACCAATGATACTTGTCTGTCACTTCTAATCAAACATATTCCTTTGTTGACGACAGTACTCAGGCTCATAAAATTCCGATATAAACAACAACATCCGAGGAGTTGTTGGAAATGATGCCTGGTTTCGTTAAAGTGAAATTTAAATATCCAGACATTATCCAGCGCTTGCATTATGGAAACAGAAATTGTTTTCATTTCGGTATGTGTGTCAATGATAACCTATGTTGGAATGACCACATATTTGGTGTCGGCAAGCATGCTGCGAAATATCTAGGTTTTCTCAAGCAATGTAAGAAATATTTTACTCCATACATATTTGGTCAGGTGTTCCTAAAACCCCTCTGCTCCTGTAAGATAGCATTCCAAACCATGCGATAAGACTCATAGGTGATGCTAATATCACCCAGTCAATTGAGAACCTCGAATCGTACAAGCCTATGCAAATTAAGTGGAGCCTAACTCCCTATTAAATATCGACAACGTTCACCCCCCTCTTTTTATCTTATTTTTCCGTTACTATCCACCCTGTCCACTTCTTCCCCTGGTCCTTAATACTAGCATAAATTAATATCTATCCCAGAAAATCTCTTTTGATATTACCAGCCTATCCTTAACTGATACTGTCTCCATTTTTTACAGTGAAATATATAATTCCATGCCTCTTTACTTCCCCTTTTCTTGGCATAAAACATCATCTCTTTATAAAACAAAAGAAACAAATTATGAGCAATTTATCTTCGCACCAATTCTTATTATAAATACTCCAACTATCTTGGAACTAACTTCCAATTCACCCAGCTCTACAACTGCCTCTCTCAGCGCTTTCTTAATTCATTAATAATAATTTTTATCAATTCATCAACTACAAAAGATAATATATCATCGGTCGACCCATTACAAACTATTATGCAAACATTTTTAAACAAACTCTTGCAGACAACTTCTTCGTACTTGACCCCATATATTTAAAATGCCTTCCTGTTTTCTACATTGGCCCGTCTCCCTCTTCATCCTACCCTTATCGAGGAAAAAGTACAAAATTTCAATGATGAATTTTTACCCGGGCCAGACGGGCTCCCAGCAATATTTCTCAAAAGTGTACCTCCAATATTTTGCACCCACTTTCCTGCCTATTTCATATGTCGTTCACACAAGGGGAGTTCCCCCAAGTTTGGAAGACCTCTTTTATAACCCCGATTTACAAAAAGGGATCAAAGACTGAAGTAACTAACTACCGTCGCATTGCTAAGCTTTCTCACATACCTAAAATGTTCGAAAGTGTTTTATATGATGTTCTAAGCTTTCAGTGCAAGTTTTTATATCACCCAGTCAGCACGGAATTCTAAAACGTAGATCAACTACTACAAGCTAAGTTAAATAAATAGATATATTCATATCTTTAGAATCGTTATTATAGCGTTCATTTTAAGTAAGCATTCTCAACCTCGTTTTTAGCCACTTCTGGTGTCCCACAGGGTAGCCATCTAGGTCCCCTCTTTATCACTACCTCGAAAAAGGAAAAACCATCAACAGCGAGTATTACTGTGTATTATTGGAGCGATTGAAGGCCGAAATCGGTACAAAACGGCCTCACATGAAGCGAAAAAAAATTTTGTTTTTGCAAGACAATGCACCGGCGCACAAGAGCATCGCAACCATGGCTAAAATCAATGACTTACGGCTCAAATTGCTGTCGAATCCACCGTATTTGTCGATTTGGCTCTCTCGGACTATTATCTCTTCCCAAACCTCAAAAGACGGCTCATCAATAAAAAATTCAGCTCACGCGAGGAAATCATCGACGCCACGGAGGAGTATTTTGCAGACCTTCCGGAAAATTACTTTTCGGACGGGATCAAGAAGTTTGAAAATCGCTGGATTTAATGTATCAAACTAAAAAGGGACTATAATGAATAAAATAAAAAAACATTTAAAAAAAATTTTTTTCATTCCCAAGGTGATTACTTTTCACCCCATCTAGTACAATGGGGTTATATATGTAGGGTTTTCCAATAGGGACTTGATAACTTTGAATTTAATTTGTGGACGCACTCTTTCACTAATCATCAAACTGTCACTGTCAATTTATTCAGTAAACTCAACATTTTCATCATGGTAAAGTTCACTAACGAGCAACGTCTGCAAACGTTCTCCGATTGGGTTCTGGAGAAGATGCGCCAAGATGATGAATTTCATCGCAAAATCGTCTTCAGTGACGAAGCTCATTTTTGGCTCAATGGGTTCGTCAATAAGCAAAATATGCATTATTGGTCGGGTGAAAACCCACATGTGCTTCATAATTCACCACTTCATCCACAAAAAATAACTGTTTGATGCGGTTTGCATGTCGGTGACGTTATTGGGCCATATTTTTTCGTCGATGATAACGATCGTCACGTTACTGTGAATGGTCAGCGTTATCGCGCCATGATCACTGATTATTTTTGGCCCGAATTGGAAGATATGGACTTGGACGACATGTGGTTTCAAGAGGATGGTGCCACAAGCCACACAGCACACACTACAATCGATTTATTGAAGAGTAAGTATGGCAAGCGTGTTATCTCAAGACATGGGCCAGTCGATTGGCCGCCTCTTTCGTGCGATTTAACGCCATTGTAAATTGGGTCCAACGAATCGACCGCTGCAAACGTGCCCGCGTTGGAATATGAACGAAGTCGAGTTCCATTCATAAATGTTTTGATTGTACTTCAAGCCAATAATAAAGTTTTTGAAATATATCAAATGGTTTGCCTTTTATTTAAAAGTCAAGTCCCTATACATGTATACACTTGCGGTCATAAAAACCGCACCACCTAATGAGTTCTCGAAAAATGCCTAATTACATCAGTTCGAAGGGTATTCCCCATAGCGGAATTCGGCCTCGTATTCAGTGCAAAAAAAATCAGTTTGAATTGAGTTGTGACGGTGACAAGTAAAAAAAAGTGAAATGTCTGGTAAATATCATCAACTGACTCGGGACGAAAAAGTTCAAAGATAGTCGAAGAAGGGCTTGGCTATCGTGAGATTGTGGTTAAAATAGGATGCTGTCATTCAACTCTCGTACGACTGATGAAGAAAAAAGAAAATTTGGATCCACTGGAAAGGAAAAAAGGCTCGATACGAAAACGTAAAACAACCCAGAAAACGGACAATGTATTACAACGAATTAGCATGAAAGATCGCTTTAAAGGTGCTGTCCGTATAAGAGCAGAGCTGAGTGAATTTCATCAAGCTGATCTAAGCGCCGAAACCATACGCCGACGGCTACGGGAGATAGGTTTATATGAAAGACGACCAGCGAAAAAACCTCTCCTAACCACAAAAATGAAAAAAGCTCGCTTGACTTGGGCAATGTGTGGAGCGCACACATTGGCGATGTGTGATATGGTCCGGTGAAAGTAAATTTAATTGTGTGCCGACAATTTGCCATACGTACTACGGTCAGCAGGTGAAAGGTTCAAGGACGAGTGCATAATCAAAACAGTGAAGTTTCCTTAAATCCAGATGATTTGGGGATGTTTTTCTTTTTACGTTTTGGGCCCTTTGCACTCTCAAGAGTATGGAGAAGTAGTAAGTAGAGAAGTAGTTTTTGGTACCAGCAATTGAACAGCATCATTCGTATACTGACAAGTGCATATTTCAAGATGATTCTGCACCTTGCTACCGCGTAAGTAAAGTGTTATGAATCAACTTCTAGATGTCTACTTTATAAATAATAAACAGACAAGTAACTAGAGTCTTTCAATAATTTTCAACTCAAGACAACGTTTGATGACCTCGGAATTACCAGACTAGACTGGCCAGCTAATTCGCCCGATTTAAACCCAATCGAACACTTGTGGCATGTAATGAAACGTAAGGCGGCTGAACATAAACCAGAGAGTAAAAAAAAGCTAAATGAAGTTCTGGAACAAATATGTATTACTGAAATTTCAAGGGATATTACTGAACTTCTAGTAAGCCCGATGCCTTCTAGAATAAAATCGGCTATAACCGCCAAAGGAGGAGCAACTCGGTATTGATAATTTTTTGGTAAAAGTGGCATATCTAAACATCTTATATACACATACGTAAAAAATGTGTCGTTTGATTTTGTTAACCAATGACTGTATTAAAATGTTTTAGAAAAATAAGAAAATTAACTGGTTTTTCTTTCTTTGTTAATATCTTTTTTCAAACATTCAATAAACAGATGGAAATTAGATAGAAATACTTATAAACTACTGCAGAGTACTCAACAAAAATTTCATTTCATTATAAAAATTATTATCGTAGCTATTAACAATTTTTCAATCATTTTGATATGGTGCGGTTTTTATGACCGCAAGTGTAATACCTGTCTGTTGGGAAAAATCAGTTCATTTTGCGCCTAATTCTATTGAATTTAGAATCAATTTTAATGTATGTTTATTTCTATGACAGAAGCATACGCAATTTAACAGGGTGCATCAGTTTCAAATAAATTAGTAGTCAGTATGAGTGCTGAATGTATCTAAAGTGCAAATTTATATATAAGAATTAGTCGCACGTAGCTTTTATCGATAAGTCTATTTTTATCTATCTATCCAGTCAATTGCTCACAGACGAGGACTCGAGCAAGTGTATGTAGATACTCATCGCTTTGAAGGAAATAGATAATCGAAATCGATGAAAGGAGCACGAGCAAATCTAAGAACTACGAATACATTAAAATACAAAACAATGAAGTCACAGGACTTCATTCAAATTCTTTTAGTTGTATCACTTTGTGACTTCTAGGTTAAATGAAAATGTGAGCCCACATCCAGCAATCTTTCCAATCCTTTCGCTTATGCATCCCTCTACAAAAGATCAAGTTTATGGATTAAATTTTAATTTCCTTGAATTTGAATTATGTACTCATATATTCTGGAATATCATTCAACCGAAGAATTTCAGAGATTGGTTACAATTGAGCTGTAAGAGGATTCCGAAAAAAAAAAACTTCTTTTCAGTGAAATATCTTGTGACTCTTCAAATGCTCATAACATCACCCCGTAGAGGATTTTTACGTGATTCTCAAGAAAAATTGGAAAGTGGTTACTCCTGATCCGAGTTTGAAATCCTTGAACGGGGTTTTGGCTTTTTTTTTTCAAAAAATGAATTAAGAGGTACTTGGCGGCTATTTATGAGATAAAACCAAATCCATGGTCCGCTTTTTAAATTTCATGGAAATATGGCTTCAGACGAGTGAGTGAAACTGTTCGTTTCCTGAAAGAGGTTTTGTGAGTTGGTTTTTGAGTATCTGTTTTGATTATTGTTGGTATTTTGGTGTTTTGACCTCATGTACCTTTTGTAAAGGTAAGAGTGCACCAATTAATTTACAAATAATGACCATAGGAGTATTGAATGGAGAATTTGTGTTTTTGAAAATCTAAAAATTACGATCCATGTTGGACTAAGTATTAGGAATAATAAGGAAAAGGATCTGAGTCGACTGTCTGAAACTGTAATCCAACCGGGCAACTACTCCAAAACCAATTTGAATTGAATTTGAAGTTCCTATTGGCAAGAACATTGTTTCTTTCTTGTGCTGAACCAGTGAAGTCGATAAGATTTGGCTTTTTATGTCTATCAGTGCTCAATGCGATTTTTCCATTACTTCCTTTCGGCTGCTGAAACGCGTTCCCCGTAGTGGTTTTTTAACTCGTTTGAACAGAAAGAAGTCACAGGGAGCCAAATCAGGTGAATTCGGTGGCTGTTGGATGGTATTTGTTGCATTTTTCGTCAAAAAATTAAGAATAATGATGGCACTGTGGGACGGTGCGATATCATGGTGCAAAATCCACGAGTTTTATGCAAACAATTCTGGTCTCTTTCGGCGAATTGCTTCACGCAAACGTTTCATAGCACCAAAAAAAAAAAATACTCTTTGTTTACTGTCTGGCCTTCTGGCAAAAACTCATGATGCACTACACCGTTTTAATCCATGAAAATCGTCAGCTATGCCTTCTTTTTTAAGTGAAAACGACGTGGTTTTTTTGATCTCGGTTCATTTGGTGAACGCCATTCACTTGCCTGATGTCTGAATTGCGTGTCGTACTCATAAACCCACGTCTTGTGTCCAGTAATGATCCTTTTGAAGAATGTGAGATCGGATTCAACATCGCAAATCATCGCTTTTCCGACGTCAACGACGTAAACCGAAATCATTAACCAAAATGCCTTAGATGAATCCATAGGCAATGTTCAAGTCCTCCGCTATCTCTCTGAAGGTTAATTTGCGGTTATTGACCAACATTTCTTTTACTTCATCAATGTTTTCGTCGGATTTCGATGTCGATGGTCTGTCACTGCATTCATCATCTTCGATTGACTCACGAGCACTTTTGAACCGCTCGTGCCACTGGTAAACGACCGTTTTCTTTAGAGAATCGTTGCCGAAACACTTTTCCGGCAGTAAGAAGTCGTTTATCATGGCCCTGTAGTAACAGTGACCATATTGCCGACAGCGTCCTCAAAAACATACGGCCCAATTACTCCTCTCGCACCACACAGTGGCTTTGAGTGGATGTAATGGCTCTTCGTGCATCATACGCGGATTTTCAGTGCCCCAGAAACGAAGATTTTGCTTATTGACGTAACCGCTTAAGTGGAAATGCTCCTCGTCGGGCATGACGATTTTCGACACAAAATCGTGCTCTTCGTTGTTGAGATTAAGTTCCTGTGGTTCCACTCTGTTCGAATCGAGTAGCTATGCGCCGAAATTTTGTTCCCAGTTGGCGCAACACGATTAGGAATTCGACGTCGAAATTCACGCTGCGCTAACACCACCGACCGATTATTGGTCAAAAACATCGACGCAATAATTCAAACTTCTTGCGGAATGCGCTCCATTGCTTGTCTGTTTGTATACTGCAACTGTGTGGTTCACAAATGTGAAATATGATTGACGTACGACGGCATTTGCAAAAATTGTACCATCTTCCGATAGGGTGCTTGTTCTTGCGCCACCTTATATATAGTCCAGCCCTTGTCATGCTTAAGCATAACTATAAGTAACTCGAGATGTGTCCCGTCTTCCGAAGCAAACAGAAGTGGTTTCCTAGCAGTTTTTGTCGTAACCGCACTATTTTTGCATTTGTGAGGTTATTTTACTCTGACGTAGGTTAACTCCTTTACTATCATGTCTCAAAGTATCTGCTGTCAACACTGCCGTTTTTTAGCAGACAATGGGTGGAAACTTACATATATAATTGTTGACATAATGTAGTAGGATCAACTCGTCTGCTAAGAGCAACCAATCTTGTCTTCGTATCCCAACAAACAGATTTTTGGAATATATTGACTTCCGTGCTTATAACTTCCCTGAAGACGCTGAAGAATAGTTCGAAGGAAGCCATAGCTTGATTTGTTTTGAGGGATTCCGAGTTCGGCCATAGCACTGTAGAGCTATCAATTTGAAATTTGTTTTAGTGTAGTCTATGCTTGATATTCCAAACTGGTATTTGCAGATTAGTGTGGCAGACGACATATCACGTTGATTTGGTAGGAACATGCCGTGCTGATACTGATATAATTGTACTTCACCATCCATGACAACCATGTGATATTGGCTCAGCGAGTTTTAATGTGGCCGTACATCTGTTTTTGATGGTCCGGCAGACGTAATTATTAAGATAATTGTGAAAAACGTCCGTGACATGATTTTTGCTGATTGTCAAACTAAAGTGCGTGAAGCGACAGAGGCCGTAAGCGTATCGCACGGAACGGCAACCAATATTTGATATTCTCATAAGTTAAGCATGAGAAAACAATTGACGGATACAGCTATAAACTTCAAAGTAGTGTTTGAAGCTCTTTAAGAGAAATTCGCACGACTTTTGTCGCGTCGTCAAAATTGATGAAATCTGGATCTACTCCAAACGGTCCCATTGGCTATTTGAAGAAAGAAAGCATGACCATAGGGGAGTACTACAGCGAATTATTGGACTGATTTGATAAGAAATTGACAGGAGAAAGTGTAGAGTCCTTAAATGATATGACGCATTCCTAGCACAGTTACCTATTGATCCACCCGTAAAGTGCGACTTTAAGCTTCTTTTTATTAGACAATCGGGCTTAGCCTCTATGTTTTCTGCTCTGAAACTGTACACGTTCGGAATTCTATATGTAAGTCTGTCATATATTAGCATATGAGGGATTTAGCTATTGGTTTGACTATCAGTGGATAGCCAAGTTGCTTTTTGGATCCATTATTTCGAAGACCTAGTACTACACATAATTGTGTTACTAGCTACTAGTGACAACCCGTTGACTATGATTGTTATGTAATCCACAGTGTTTCTTTCACTGAGTTCGTGGGGAACCTAAACAATCACCTTTTTCGACATTCCAAGCTCTTTTAGTCTCTGTGAAACGGTTGTTTGTCGTATGTGGTGAGTTGAGGTCCAGAGCGAACAGCATCAGCAAGATCTGTAAAATGTTCTTTCTATATTCAGCTTAAAGCTCCTGCAAACTCCTGTTGTGTATAGGAAAGGTTCTCCTTTCAGTCTTTCAAAGCCAAAGAAACCGCGATTGGCAGGTGTAGCTCTTTGTTTAATTTTTGATTAGGTGTCAGAGTACCAAAGTTGATAGGATAGTTGAGGTACACAAATTTCCTAACTAACTCAATGTTGTACGAGGGCAGTGAGTACCCGGATTGGAAGACAGTTGGTGCTATTGAGCAGAAATGAGTGTGCCTTCATTTAGTATAACCTCTTTTAGCCCGCCTGTCAAAATTTGGTGACAATCCGTCGCTTAGTTTTGTTTTGGCACCCTACGAGGAAATTAAGCCCATTCTCGATGGTGTGTATGGGACCCATTCACCTTTCCGTACAACCGTTTACAACATGTCGTGCCGTGTTTCTTCTCACCGGAGGACAAGGGCAATCGTCAGAGCACTTCAAAGACTTGTTTGGCCCTGTTTAATCGAAATTCGGAGGAGTTTCTGCGTCTTCTCGACACCACGATAACGCATCGGTTCACAGTCGCCACAGCCAAATTGGTCGGATTGCAAAACGAATTGTTCCCCCATCCTCCGTATTCTCTGGATTTGGCTGCCTGCGATTTTTTTTTTGTTCCCAAACCTTAAGAGATCGCTCGCCGGAAAGAAATACGAATGAGGAAGTCATCGCTGCCGCGGAGGAGTATTTTTCAGGCCAACAATATTTATACTATACGGAGGGGTTAAAAAAGCTGTAACACCGCTGGAAAAAGTGTATCGAGTTGAAGGAGGATTATATTGAAAAATAAATTTTTAAAACCTGAAGAAGTTTCGTTGTCATTTCATTTCAGCTCTCGTAACTATCTTTTGTTATGTTCTGTCTAAGTCGTTGATCTTTAATTTAATGTTCAATTGTTTGCACAAGCGTGGACGAAGCGTTCAAGAATAGAGAATGAACATAGAGTTGAACATAAATTCTCAAAGTGTTTCTCCATTTCTCGCCAGGTAATTTGGACAAGGTCCACTCCAATGCCCAATACAACAGAACCGGGATAATTAGGGTCTAATACGAGTACAAACCCTGTTTCGTCTAACGAGAGAGACCTCTGTTACTCAATCGCAGCGAATGGGAAGAATAATTCTGCATCTGATTTCGTTCCTGCTTAAATCTGCAGGGCGAAGGTAGACGAAGTCTTTTACTACCTCTAAATTATCAATGCCAATGGTGATGTTCTGCCCAAACCGTCGGTAATGTGCATTTCAATGAAAGCCTTCGTTTACCTTTAGATCCAATTTCGCTTCAAGAGCCTCATAACTACGAAGTCTGCTTCATACGCGTACGCGGACTTAAGAAAGATTGTATTCATTTCGGACTCTTACGGAGGAGCACAAATTAACGAGTTTAGAAAAATTTTCAAAACTAGACAAGGGTGCATATGTCCGCTGTCATATGGTATTGTATGAGGTCGACAAATTGATGGTGAGTGTCGATCTGAAAGTCGCAGATCTTTGGACTTTCGTGGCATAAAACCCCAGAAGATATGGACTAACGAGGTTGTTTTGTGAATGGTTTCAAACGGTCACACTATACTGTCTCTCCTTGCTTGTGGAGCAGACAAACGGTGTCGATATTCCATGCTGCGAGAGTACCTTTGTCTGACCATATCGTATAAATAAGCTGGTGCTTTTTTCCAACCAGGTCGTCCCTAGCCTATCAAAGTATCTTCGCATGCAATCAATCTGCTTTCATATTGTAACCTTCACTTTTTCTAGGTTAGGGGAACGGAATTATCTTCGCCCAACTGAATGGATCATTCTACCTGTTAAAGCAACTTAGACCATCTCCGCTGCAGAAGTAGTCTTTCCAAATTACCAGCACCGACTGCGACTTTACTATTAGTTGTCCATGAAAGCATTGGACATTACAATGAATACCTAATTCATATGAGTATTCCTACACTTCTAAGAAACAATTTCATTGGAAGGAACCTAATCTGTGAGTCTAAAATATTAGAGATTTAAGTTTAAGTCCCCAAAGTAAATATTTGCATAACTTCTTAAGCCCCCAGGCCATTTAAAATTCCACAAATAGAAATATATACTCAAAACCAGAAATTCCCCCACAAGCCACACACCTCACTTTTTTTTGAAAGCTCCTCAATTATACCATATTTCGAAAATTTCAGGCACCATTTATTTAAATGTACGAGTACGTACTGTCAGTTCACCTTTTCAGAATAAAAATTGACAGACAAGCCGCAGCGACGACAAGGATAACATTTTTCCTGTCGACTTACTTATTTTTGGGTAGATCCTACCACAGGCTAATTGACGTCTCTTGTGCCATGTTATTGAGTCGCAGATTAATATCAAAACGTGCGGAGAGCTTTCTGTCGAAAATGTAATCACCACCGTGCTAGTACCCAAACGGGAGTATCTTTTTATGTTGCAACGCATGGAATCCTGTTGGGAATACCAACATACAAATTTTTTGCCTGGTAGCATTGACATCGACAGTGAATGCGAGCTATCGCAAACAAACATACAATTTGATTTTACCCTGCTGAGGGCTGGAATTCATCATGGTCCTTTTGGGTGACCTACCATTGAAAATATTTCCCACAAATTAAAAACAAATATTATAAATGCCATGTGTCCCGAAACGAGTAAACATTGAATGTTTTCTTTTTTTTTAATTACAGATTGGACGAGGACAAATTTGAATTAATTAATGTAAGTGAAATTCTTAATAACCTCAGTCAAAATGTTGACTATTTTTGTTTTTTTTTTTTCCGGATTTCAGAACACAGTCTTACCTGAAGCAGTACAATTTTGGGAGCAAGCATTGATGGTTCGGGAGACCAAGGGCATCATACGTTTGAACAGGTGAGCTAGTGAATATTTTAAAAATGTTGTTACTTTCGGAAATGGTTGAAGAATTGCAGGTAGATACACGTGCACCGTTGAGTATTCGTAGCTATCGATCTTGCAGTGCTCCGGTTTAATACATAGATTACTCCACTCCTAGAATCATCTACCTTTAGTCGATCGAGTAAATCCTTAGCTCCTAGATCACTTGATTTCTTTAATTTTGCAATCGTTTAATCTGGTGGTCTTTCAATCGATCCTTTTAATCATTCCAAGTTTCTTCAATATTTTAGACAATTTTTTCTTTTATTTTAACTATCCCTCGATCACGTGGTTCCTCAATTTCTTCGAATTATCAATATTTTGATCGTCTCGTTTCACTCTGCATTCTCCGCTTCCTTGAACCCTTCTATTTTTTTAATCCTTTGACATTTTAAATGTTGAAAGCTCGAATTTATTCTGTTTTTGGAATTAACGATCCTACGACTCTTCGAAAGGATAGAGCATGATAGTTTACTTACTTCTTAAAAGCCCTTTCTTCATGTGGCAAA
The DNA here is from genome assembly GCA_907269105.1 of Volucella inanis. Taxonomy (NCBI): domain Eukaryota; kingdom Metazoa; phylum Arthropoda; class Insecta; order Diptera; family Syrphidae; genus Volucella; species Volucella inanis. The sequence goes on along the minus strand of OU026153.1, from coordinate 275,798,881 downwards.
GTGAACTTAGAGGCTGGTGGTGGTGACGCAGTGAGCATATTCGTCAATTACAATTAACCAAGGTGTTATGAATACCCTTTTACAGGCTTTTCTTCATGGCCCCGGCGGGTGGTATTTTTCTCGGAAGTGGTTGTCAAACTGGAGCCAGTGCATCCTCAACCAGTGGGCCTTAGTACGTGCTAGTTGTTAGTTCGTTACATTTAGCCCAGCCAGCAACCACTCCAACATCAGTGTTATGCCTTCATGTCAGAGTTGACGACGACGGGATTATCATATAACTACGTACAAATTCTATGAAAAGACATTTTCAGATAATTGCCTTGCACGGGATTCGAACCCGCGGCACGCGACGAGAACTGAGAATTTTAATGTTCTGTCGAAAATGACAAGCAATGAAAAGAAGGCCGAACATCATCTGAATTCACCTGATGGAAGAAATAGTGTCGGATGAAATCTTGATGGTTCAACGACTGCTCTCCTATTCGCAAACTGTCACTAGTATTCAGTCCCTTTTTCCCAAGGGAAGAATGAATACCCTATAACTTGAAAGAAAGTCTACTGTTGAGTAGGCAACAAATTTATAAGGTCTCTCGGAACTTGTATAAGTGACGCACAACCAAACAATAAGGCCTTCGACTGTTATGAAGAAAGTATCACCGTCATTCAGAAAGTACGGTGGAACGGGCCCAAAAAAATATGATGGAAACCTCTCACATATACTACGGTGACAGATTCAGAAATTTATTCAAAAACAAATTTTTTATCAGCGTCAGATAAACAACTAATATGCGTCAGGTCTTCCACATAAGAAATAGACAAGGTAACCAAAGAATGTTTCAACGTACGAGCAAGGTCAGAATTATAACGTTAGTATCGCTGTAGGTGTTTCTTACGCCATCACGGCCCATGATCTACGAGCAAAAGAGGAGAAAAGACCACCAGCTTTTCCTGAGGAAAAAGAAAGAGCATGAGAAGCGCAGGACAGAGGAAATAGAGATGTGCTGCTCCAAGACCAAGTTTCAGAAGTGTTAAAAATGTATCAAGGCAACAAGTTCGGGTCTGTGAGGCCTGTATAAATGAACAAGGAAACTCAATATTAGACTCAGAGCCGATAGTGAGGATATAGAAAAACCACTTCTGCTGAATGTTAAACAGCGAGGACAACCTAAATTCCGTTGGAAGGTGAAAATCAAGAGATCCGTCCAGGTCTGCAGGACCGAACGGTCTACCTACCGAGCTGTTTAAGGAAGTGGGAGAAGACTTGGTAGAAAACATGCATCAACTCCAAGATTCGGTTCGCAAAAATATTACCGAAAATTACCCGATTCATTAGAAATGAGACAAATTTATTTACAAAGTAAATAATCACAAAAAAAAGTTTCCTTAACTTCGCATTTTAGATTTTATCTAACGTCTTGTGTGAAACCCTGAAGACACTTATCAATAATCTATTTGGACCCTATCGGCGCAGATTTTGACCCAGTAAGTCCACAATCGACCAAATATTCATGATCCTGAAAAAATTCAAGAAGTCAAAATCGTTACACACCATCTCTCTACCTCTATATAAGAGCATCTGTATAGGGGATCTGTATAGAGCCAGGCCTACCTCGTAGCCTGAGATAGTCAGGGGTTTTGTAATCCTAGGCTACGCTGTTCAATCTGGTAATGATATCTCATCAGAAATCAAACGAAAAGTTACTTTTGCAAATCTCTTCGGCCTAAGAATGCAAATTAGTAATGAGCCTTAACAAGAAGCCTAAGGATATGCCGTATAAGGCCCTCACCGTCCCCGTCCTGCTTTAAGGTGGAGAAGCATGGATATTATTTTGAGTATGGATATTACTTTTGTAAAGATACCGACCGATATCTAAAACACAGAAAGACCGATGAATATATGTTGATACGCTACTTATTAATTATCTTACACTTTATTATTATATATCGATTAATGTTTATTGGGTAAAATACCTAAGTAGGGCAAACCGAACTGTTCGGGTCGAAGTTTGTCTTATACTAACTTCAACATATTTAATTGATTAATTATCTTGGTAAAGTTCATCTCTTTTATACACAATACAAGAGAGAGAAGATATTAGGATCATACCGTGATATATTTTCAACAATTATCGAGGATGAGTAAATATATTTTTCACCGTTTTGGTACCAAAATTCTTTGAGTGCTTGCATTGGCGACGTTTAGAGGAAAAGACGTAAATACGAATTCTATGTAACAGAAAAGTCCCGAAACTGATACATAGATGGGGACTCTAAGAGCATATGTATAGCGCTTAAGTCGACACGCGCGCGCCCTGTCAATGGAAATAATTACTTCTTGTTGGTTGGTCGTTTGACAGATGCAAGTTTTCCTGGCTGTTATTTCTTTGGTTTCAAAACTGCCACTTCGACTTCGACTTTTGCGTGCCTGCAGGAAGATTAAAAAAATACTTTTTTCTATTTTAATAAAATATCTTTCTTTCGTATAAATAGTGGCAAGTGGTCTTTCATTTTTATTGTACCAATCAAATTAAGACACATCGCCACAATTGGTATTGGTGAGCCCGAAAACAAACAATGAACGCGAATAAAGCTCCAGTTAGTTCGGAAGAGGATGACAACACACCGTCACTAGCTGAATCCCGTATGGATGTCGGTCAGCCAAGCAAAGATATCGCAAATCAAAATCATTTGAGTTCTATTACATCACTCAAACTGCCAACGCCCTTCTGGCGGAACAATCCAGCACGGTATTTCACAATGGCTGAAATGCGCTTTAATATTTACCGAATTACATCGGATGATACCAAATATCGTCTCATAGCAACATATTTTGATGCACACACGCTGGATTTAGTCGGGGATTTGATAGATAATCCCCCAGTACAAGGAAAGTATGATGCATTAAAAAAAAAGAATAATTAACTCGTTTTCCGATTCCCAGGAAACGCGTTTACGACAGTTGCTCCAAGGCCAGCACCAGGGTGATGAAAAACCAACAGTGTTTTTACAACGACTGCGAAACCTCGCCGCCGGACATTGTAACGAAATAGTTCTGCGGTCCCTCTTTTTGGAACAGCTTCCAGAAAGCATTCGAGGCATTCTTGCTGCTAGCAGAAGGGACGATCTATCAGAGATTGCAGAACAGACAGACCGCATATATGATGCTCTCCGCCCAACAATCGCCACGATCAACAACTCGCCAAAATAATCTACATCGCACATCAATGCAGTTTCTCATTCCATCGCTGCAGAGAGAGGCTCTGCCAATCTCAAAGAAGAACTCTGAGCCGCAATTGAAAAGCTTTCCTCGAAGGTAGAAAGATTGTCCCAAGACAGTAACAGAAGTCAGAACAGTGCTGCGAGATCGCCTTCAAGCTAAGTCAACACCAGGGAAAAGCTAGGCCCTTGCTTTCACCACCAGAATTCCGTGCAGCTGGAACAAGACACCGGGAAACTAAGGGCGCCGGCGTGCATGGAGACGACCATCGGCAACAATCTCATTTCGAAACGTCTCCAAATCAAAGACCGCAGATCAGGCACTTGGTTCCTCATCGACACAGAGGATGATGTGTCTGTTTTGCCCAGAACAACCAACATCAACAGCAGGAGTACCTCACAGAAACTCTTCGCTGCGAAGTCACTCACGCCATCGTTGGAGCCGATTTCCTCTGCCACTATGGGCTCTCTGTTAGCCTTAAGAAACGACAACTGGAGGACACAACAACCACTCTCAGCGCAGCATTGACACCAGGACGATCAGCACAAACACCAGCCTTTATCGTGGATCGCACTAGTGTCTACGCGGGTATTCTAAGAGAGTTTGCCAACATAACCAGGGAATCCCATCAACCCGTGCCAGATCACTCAGTGAGCCACCACATAACAACTCAAGGGCATCCGGTTACTGAACGACCCAGACGACTCGCAACGAATTTAATCTTTCGGTCTGCGAACCATCCGACAGCACGTGGGCGTCACCTTTGCTGATGGTTAAAAAGTAAGATGGGACCTAGCGTCCCTGTGGAGACTATCGACGACTTAACAATATCACGGTGCCTGACAGGTATCCGATTCCCCACCTTCAAGATTTCTCTTTACAACGCTGGACCTCAAACAGGCGTACGATCAAATCCCTGTGGCACCCGAGGATCGACATAAAACAGCTGTCATCATCCCGTTTGGATTATTTCAGTTTAACGTCATGACAATGCAATGCAATGCAGCCCAAACTATGCAACGTTACATGGATGTCGCCTTGAGAGGACTCGAATACTGCACATGTTACATCGACGACATTTTAATCGCATCCACCAGTGACCAACGACACCTTAAGGACGTCCGCACAGTTCTTGAGCGACTTGAACATTTTGGCCTATGCCTCAACTTAGGCAAGTGTGTTTTTGGCCGTCCAGAGGTGCGCTACCTAGGTTACACCGTCAACAGCAATGGAATCAAACCACCTCAAGACAGGATAGACGTGGTAGTCAACTACCTGATACCGTCTATCAGCTCCGAAAGTTCCTCGATGCGTGGAATTTCTACCGTAATTGCATCTCAAACGCATCACAAATCCAGGCTACTCTAGTTCAACTGACAATGGGGGCAAAGGAAAGGGACAAACGTCCACGTGAAGTGGACACCCGAAGGAAAGCAGGCATTCAAGAGGTGCAAATTGAAACTTACGGACGCCGTCCAGCTGGCACATCCAAAAGCTGATATTCCCTTGGTTCTTCGTTGCGACGCTTCAGTGAGATGTCACGAGTCATCATCTTGGACGGAGTTGCTACCGACCGTTTTACTTGGACTCCGCACCGCTTGGAAGAAAGACATCAAGGCAATAGCAGCTGAAATGGTTTACGGTACCCCTCTTCGTCTACCAGGGGAATTTTTCACTGATGAGGAAGTATCACCAAACCCAGAGTATTTTGTTAACAAGTTTCGTGAAAAAATGCTGCAAGTTCGTGCAACACAAACGGCTCATCATTTCAAGCGTAACGCCTTCGCACACAAAACATTGTACTCGTGCACTCACGTGTTCGTCAGAGTTGAATCGGTGAAGCGGCCCTGTGAACAAACATACGACGGACCTTTCGAGGTAGTGCATCGCATTTCGGATCATGTCTTCAAAGTCAACGTAAACGGAGTCGAAACCTCCATATCGACGGAGCGGCTAAAGCCAGCATTTTTTGAGAGACCAGCATCATCTCCACTTCTTCTACACCAGAACCGATATATCCCGATCCCAGCAAGAAAGTAACATTCGCATCTCAACCACGTTAGAGACACTCAGAGGGGAGTGGTATAGCGCTCCAATCGACACGCGCGCGCCCTGTCAATGGAAGTAATTACTTCTTGTTGGTTGGTCGTTTGACAGATGTAAGTTTTCCTGGCTTTTCTTTCTTTGGTTTCAAAACTGCCACTTCGACTTCGAATTTTGCGTGCCTGCATTAAGATTAAAAAAATACTTTTTTCTACTTTAATATAATATCTTTCTTTCGTATAAATAGTGGCAAGTGCTCTTTCATTTTTATTGTACCAATCAAATTGAGACACATCGCCACATATGTTTGGCGAAACAGTACCAGCGCCCCTAGGAGGAATAGTAGGACAGTTGATATTCAAACGAACAACAGCAGACACGCGCTGATTACTTTTTTTAAAAAATAACATTTTTGTTTCTATATTTTATTGTGAAGAAATTCCCACAATAAAGTTGGGGAAACAAAAATTCGGAAGTCATCTCAGACGTACTAGGTGGGGTGAAAAGTAACCTCCTTGGGAATGAAAAAAAAAAAATTTTTTTTAAATGTTTTTTTTTTTATTTTATTCAACATAGTCCCCTTCAAGTTTGATACACTTATTCCAGCGGTTTTCCAACTTCTTGATCCCGTCCGAAAAGTAATTTTCCGGAAGGTCTGCAAAATACTACTCCATGGCGTCGATGATTTCCCCGCGTGAGCTGAATTTTTTGTTGAAACTTTTAAAGTTTGGGAAGAGATAATAGTCCGAAGAAGGCAAATCGGGTGAATACGGTGGATGCGTGCGCCGGTGCATTGTCTTGCAAAAACAAAATTTTTTTTCTCTTCATGTGAGGCCGTTTTGCAGCGATTCCGACCTTCAATCGCTCCAATAATGCAAAGTAATACTCGCTGTTAATGGTTTTTTCTTTTTCAAGATAGTCCACGAAGAGTATGCCATAACAATCCCAGTAAACCGACGCCATAGCCTTTCCGACCCATCGAGCCTCCCTCGGCCGCTTCGGAGCACTCGTGCTGGCTTCAGTCCATTGCCGAGCACTCATTCTGTTCTTTGGTATTCAACCGTTATCAATCGATGCCAAAAGTCCGCCCGATTCCGCATCAGCAAGTCCAAACACTCTTTCGAAGTGCACTCGCGTTCATGTTTTTGGTCAGGAGTGATTATGCGCGGCACCCAGTGGCAGGATAACTTTTTCATATGCAGAATATTGGCCAAAATATGGCGTTTGCGCTCAGTACTAATCTTTGTGGTATCTGCTAGCTCGCGCACCTTCACTTTCCGGTCAGCGAACACAATTTCATGTATTTTTTTGACATTGTCCTCTGTAACCGCATTGGAGGTCCCGCCGCTGCGGACTTGATCGGTGGTGGAGTTGCGGCCACCACGAAACTCTCGAAACCAATAATATTTATCCAACTTTTCTTTTGTTTCCTTCGCCGTTTTGCCTCTCGAAAAATAATGTTTTATGAGAGAACGAAAATCGTTGTTGTCCATACTCAACATGATGCCAAACACATCAAAAACAATCAGCTGTCAAAACAAAACTAAAGACAGTATCGCACTGAAATTTGGCATGTCTGCCTAAATATGAACGGACTTCAAGGGGCCATAACCTTTTTTACAGTAGCAGCGCACTCGTCAAGGAGGTTACTTTTCACTCCACCTAGTATATGGCTGAAAATGAATTATATTTTTAGGACACTCTCAAAAAGGAAACAACGCCCGAGATGACTTCCGCATCAGATGATTCGCCCCTAAATTTAGAGACCGATGCCAGTTTAATCGAAACTTGTAAGACAATGACAGTGTTTCATTAATAGAAGGTGGCACGCTTGCGGTTGCACGGCGTTATCTCGTCTGTGGGGTGAGATCTTAGTGCTTGTTTCTGATTCTCACAGATTTATCGTGCCGATAAAAAGAAATAGTATTAAAAACATGTGAAACCTGTGGCTTAAGGTCCTAGACTATTGGAAAGGTGGAAAAGAGTTGTATGAGCACTTTAAATCTTAGTATGGAGTCTTAGATGAAACGACACTTAATGGAACCCGCCCTCTGCAACTGGCGTAGCCATTTGCGTCATGACTTTTCCTATTTTGTAAGAATAGCCCCTAATTATTGTTTTCGAACACTTTCCTAACCGATTGTTTCTACGATCGCAAATAACTCTAGCACTTCATGTTACTTTGCTACGTGGAGAGAGGGGAAGAATTGCCCAACAGTTTGATAAGTAGTATATCCAAAAATAAATTTAAAGATTTATATACATATATTTATAGGCAGTAGCTTATGGATTTGTGAATGTGTATATGAGTTGGTAGCAACGACAATTGGGTATAGGGTGATTCATCGTGAGGTTTGATTTTCAATAGGCTTTTTTTGACAGATCACTTATAACTCCTATCAAACTGCTTTGTCATTTTTGTTCAGTATCGTTTGGCAAGTTATCATGGAAAGACTCACACCACAACAGCGTCCCCAAATTGTTCAGCTGCATTACGAAAATCAGCGTTCTGTGGGAAATGTTTTTCGTGCGATTCAAGGCATAATAGACTTACTGAAACCACTATTGCCAATACCATTCGCAAATTTGAGTCCCAGTTTACATAAATGGATGACACTCGACCGGTTAGACCACATCCAGCACGTAGTGAAGAGACTATAGCAGCTGTAGCTGAAAGTGTACGCGAAGACCATGACGAACCGATTCGTCGTCGTTCTCAGCAGCTTGGCTTGGCGTATTTTACGTGAGGATCTCGGCCTAAAAGCGTGCAAAATTTAATTCAAAATTCAAAAATTGAAGCCAGGTGACTTGAATTTGCGTCATATTTTCGGTGAATGGGCTCTGGAAAAACTCAATGAAAATCCGGTGTCTTATCGTGAAATTTTGTTCAGCGATGAAGCCCATTTCTGGCTCAACAGATAGGTTAATAAACAAAATTGTCGTATTTGGGGTAATGAACAACTCGAAGAGTACCAAGAGCTACCATTATATCCATTAAAAACAACGGTGTGGTGTGGTTTATGGGCTGGTGGAAGCATTGGTCCATATTTCTTCAAAACGAACGAGTCGCAAAAAATTGGACCTTCCGAATGGACCACCTTAGACGTAGTCGTGGCCAACATTTACATGATAAAATTTTCACAAAACAAATGCCATGATTTGTTCTTTAAACCGATAATAAAAAATTTAAATTAACTTTCAAATTTGTGTGTTTTATTTTATATTATAAATCAAACCTCACGATGAACCACCCTATATTTATAGATAGTAGCTTATAGATTTATGAATGTGTATGTGAGTTGGTAGCAACGAAAATTAGGTATAACTTAGGTATATATGTATGTGTACCACCTTGGTCAAAAAGTTCCCGATGGCATCACTCTGTGGCGCTCCCATTGTTCCGATTTAAGTTCTGTTTTCTTCTTTTTTGTTAAGTTGGTACATCTGTTGTTGACATTCCCTCTAAATCTAAGTGTCATAGCTTGACATTTGAAAAAGTTACGTAGCCAAGAGTACATCTATCTCTGTGTGTGTTGGCGATTTTTTACAATTTTAGAAATGGATTTAAATTTGCAACAACGAACTTGTATTAAATTTTGCGTAAAAAACGGATTTAATGGTGCTCGAACGTTGGAAATGTTGGAAAAGTGTTCAAAAGTGGTCGTGAGTCAATCGAAGATGATGAACGCAGCGACAGACCATCGACATCGAAAACCGACGAAAACATTGATGAAGTAAAAGAAATGTTGGTCAATAACCGCAAATTAACCATCTGAGAGATAGCGGAAGACTTGAACATTGCTTATGGATCCGTCCAAGACATTTTGGTTAATGATTTGGGTTTTCGTTGTGTAGCAGCAAAGTTATTGCCAAAGAACCTCAATTTCATGTAAAATAGAGACCGTATTGACGTCTCAAAAGAAATGATTTCCGAGGCTGAATCCGATCCCACATTCATCAAAAGGATCATTACTGGAGGCGAGACGTGGGTTTATGAGTACGACACGCAATCCAGACATCAAGAAAACGAATGGCATTCACCACATGAGCAGAGACCACGTCATTTTTAGTCGAAAAAGAAGGCAATGCTCACGGTTTTCATGGATTACAACGGTGTAGTGCATCATGATTTTTTTCCAGAAGGCCAGAAAGAAAACAAATAGTATTATTTTGGCGTTATGAGACGTTTGCGTGAAGCAATTCGCCGAAAGAAACCAGAATTGTGGACAGAAAACTCGTAAATTTTTGCACCATGATAACGCACCGTCGCACAGTGCCATCATTATTCGTAATTTTTTGACGAAAAATGCAACAAATAACATCCAACAGCCACCAAATTCACCTGATTTGGCTCCCTGTGACTTCTTTCTGTTCAATCGAGTTAAAATACCACTACGGGGAACGCGTTTCAATAGCCGAGAGAAAGTAATGGAAAAATCGGAGGAAGCACTGATGGACACACCGAAAACCAAATATAAAAAATGTTTCGAGGATTGGATCAAGCGCTGGCATAAGTGTGTTGCAATCGATGGATATTACTTTAAAGTTGACAGTATAGATTTAGTTGAATAAACTTGTATTTTTAATTTTCTGAATAAATTTTTTTGATCAAGGTGGTACACTCTTCTTCAAATGACTTAAAATTAGCCTTCGGGACGTTAATATGTGTTCCCTTGGATGATTTTAAATCCTATAACCACAAAATAAAAGCTGATATCCCTAGAGCTCCATTCTGTGTCTGACAGTCACCGATGTCGATGTAATGGCAATACTACAACCGATATAATAAATACTTTTCCCCCTTTGATCTGACCTCGATATATAACCGATACCCTCAACTGGTTAAATTTTCCTAAAACACTAACTACAGTATACAAGATCTATAACCAGCGAGGGATACTAATTCAATATTACACGTCGAACACCGATGGAATATCTCCCACTTTGCCTTGTTCTTTTACCATCATTGCTCCGTCGAAATTCGCATTTCGTAGCATTCTTCAACTATAACACGTAACTCGCTATGAATGCTCATCAGTTTACCCTCAAGCCTCCTTGCGGCCTTACACTGAATTCATTCTTTTCTAAGTCTTACAACTCGCTTATAGAATACCCTGTTGAGCTCTTTATTTCCTAGTCATTGTAATCTCCAAACATTCAAAACCAACATTCGAACTCTGGCTTCAACCAATTCAATTTGATTGAAGGAGATTACTGACAGATGTAATACAGAGTCTGATCAAGTGTCTTCTCGGCCAACCTGGATGACTTAAGCCGAGGCGAGACATCTCACAGTAGACAAACCTTACTTATAGTAAATGACCTTAGAACATTAAACGAGAATCTACAAAGGTCACATGAATATGTAGATCAAAACGTCGCAATACGCTCTACGACCTAGATGCATTTTTTAAATACGTCTTCTTTGTCATAGCTATGGTATGTCATGAAAGTTCCACCTATTTCTTACAACAGAAACCCCTGACTTATCTGTAACATATTCATAGAGTTAAGAAGCTTACCAGATATGAAATTAGAGCATCTTTCCAATCCAATCAAATTAACACTAAGTTGTCCGTATCTTCCAAAACCCAATACTCAATCTTTGGTCTTCTTTTCAATGTTGCAGTACAGCAATTTTCTATCTCGGACTGCTTTAAGTCTCCGATATTTCAGAAAATAATCCCTAACTGCTTCAGTAATGAAGCCATTAAGGAACAATTTGTCTTGGTTGGATGCATTTTGTGTTGCTCATTTATCGATTTGCAATCTCAATCCATTCTCTAGGATATGCAAAGTCATTAGTTGCACGTAGTATCTTTTTGGCTTTCATTTTTATTCTGGCATATCCTTGGAAATAAATTCCAATTTGTTACACTTTCTACAACAGTGGGAATGTTTTCTGAACTAGATTTTTGCTCAGTGTTGACTATGTATATGCAATCCATTAGGGTTTCTTCACCATCATTCCATGTCGTTTTAAACTTTAAACCAAACAATAGCTACCCTCTGAATTGGATAGAAACATAAGCAGCTGTGATGACTGAAGTCTAACAGGAGCACAACTAAATCAGCAACTGTGGGGGTCTACATATACTCAATAGAAAATCCCACTAAAGTTTAACAATATCTGAGTTGTAGTACTGAGTTGTAAGTACTCCCCAAGACAGAATGACAGATGAATATGTTCATCTGCACGCACCTATGCATTTCTATGCACCCCTTCATCGCAGAAAATTCTCGAAATTCTGAGAATTCGAATATCATTACTTCAAAACGTGTAAGTGGAGCCGGGAGATATTCTTAAACCTTGACACTGGCACGTGGCACTTATGAGAGTTCCTGTAATCTTAATTCATTTGGAGTGTTTATTTTCAAAGACAATTCCCCGTAATGGTCCCAGAGAGTAGACTCCTTGAATTTCTAATTTGAAATTCAACACCTTTCATCACCAAAGTACTAACTTTCCATTTCTCTATTTTAGAAAATGTGACAGCACGCAAGTATTCGTAAAGGACTCGCTAACTCATTGCATAGACCACTGCAAGAAGATAACGATGTGCGGGGAAGTTCAAGTTCCGGAGGAGCACCTTGATGTGAGTTATGACTTTTCTTTCAAATTCAATTATCTTATCTTTTCTTATTATTTCTTTTTTCTTTTTTTGTTTTGCAGGTGTGCAGGATATGTAACGCAACTGGACAGGATTGTCGTCCCGATCCCAGTACTCAGCGTGGACCAGGCATTGAGAATGCCGATTTTGTATTCTACGTCTCGGCAAGACAAACAGAGCGATGCCATAAAGGATTAACAGTGGCATATGCGGCTCATTGTCAGCAAGAAGCTGCACTAGACAGACCAATAGCCGGTCATGCCAATCTGTGTCCGGACAGTATAAGTACAAAACCACAGGAACTGCAAACTCTGCTGTCGACGGTTAAGCATGAAATCCTTCATGCGCTGGGCTTCTCGGTCAGCCTTTATGCATTTTTTCGTGATGAACACGGTGAACCACGTACACCACGGAAATCCGATACTGGCAAACCGTATCTCAATGAGAAGTATGTACCAATATCCGTTGGATGGACGCAAAACGAACATCCAATTTCTGCGGATTAATTTAATGTATGTAAATTCCTTTATATTGAAATTTATCTCTCATTGCTATCTAGGCTACAGATCCATCAATGGAGCAACTCAACAATCCGTAAAGTGGTTCGGAATAAATGGTCGGTTAGAGGTGGTGCCATCCGAAAGGTAGTCGATATGATGGTGACACCACGTGTAGTAGAGGAAGCTCGGAAACATTTCAACTGCCAAGAGCTGGAGGGCGCTGAACTAGAGGATCAAGGTGGAGAGGGCACAGCTCTTACCCACTGGGAAAAGAGGATTCTGGAGGTGAGTGTAAATAATAAAGAGGATTTCAGATGGATTTCTTATTTATTTATGTACTCGTATTAATCTCCCTCTTTTTTGTGTTACCATTAGAATGCGATTTAAACGCCCTTTGGTTGACCCTATGAAATTGGTTCCATGAAATTATTATTGAAAGGATTCGCATGGGCGCCTTTATAGACGTTTTGATGGTACGGATATGTGGCTGGGGCTTACTACCTCTAGACAGAGCTATAAAACTCGTTTATACTTGGTGGCAGTATGGCTACAGCATTTATTTTAATCAACAACAATTTTCTTTGTTAATGGGATTCATATTCTGAGGAGAGATTGCAAATTAATCTTGTGCCCAAGACACGTGAGATTAGTGCTTCCAGTTTGTTTGATTTGATCGCTAGATACACCACTGGTCACTGTGTTTCTTACGCTTATCATGTGGGTGTGGCATTGCAAATAGGGTTTATATAAGTTGGCCTTGGCCACTCACCCAACAAAGTTTCTGAGATTTAAATAAAGTCGTCTATGTGCCGATAAAAAATCACCTATTCCTAGATTGTAGCAGTACTGTGTGCATTTGTGGTTGGAAACAATAATATATCCATAGAGTCACACATGTTGTTTCATTGTCTACAGGTTAAGCAAACAACTTTTTTACTCTCTTCAATTTAACGTCTGGACTGACAGTCAATTTACCTTTGGATTGAATAGTCCCTTTATGATGTTTTATGTGTTTCAATGTAACATCTCTTGTAAATGTCTTTGCCTTTTTTTGGGTAATCTAAATTTTATTCGTGAAATGCTTATCCACTGTGATTACAAAAGTGATGAAATCATGGCATAGCCTAGTTGCTCTGAGCTTTTCAATTCCTATTATTGAATGCTATCCAATGGCAAGGTTTAACTTAACCTGTTTCTAAGCTTCCATAAGCATATTATACGATTTTTGAGTGAAATGGACTAAATTGGCTTTGAAACCTCTTTTTGATGTCTTCTATCAATGGGATTTCACTGTTCGGTAAAGAGATTGACAGGCTTGGTACCGCCAAACCTCTGTACACCTGGGATGGAGACTGTACAGTATCAATGCTCTTCGAATCTTGTTTGAGAGTTGATCTTTTCTAGTTGGCTAGATGGTCAACAACAACGACTTTATTTCTGTCTGATACAGTCTTCACAATATGAAACCATTCGGTTCTTTTGGTAAGAAATGGACGATATTCCTCGACCCAAACTTTCCTTAACATAGTAATGCATTGATCACAAGTATATAATTTTTTCGCAGAGTTTGAAATCGTTTAAGCTGTTGATTTGCTCCTTCGTAAATTGTGCCGCTTTGCTTCATATTTCGATGGGCTCCATCGCTTCCATCACTGGAAAGAATCACACTGACTATTAAACATGTCAAGAGAGCTCTATTCTAGTCTTACAACCAAATGTTAGAGTAAATGACAAAAGTTATCAGTGTCGGGTATTTGGCACAGCTTAGAATAATACTTTTGAGTTTTCTTAATATGATAAAGGTGTTATAGAAGCGAGGGATACAAGCTATTATTTTAAACGTCTTCTGCTGTTTTAAAGCAAACTTGTTTATTTTTTATGGTTTGCGTCAATGGATGTGTAATCTTCATAGATATCAGTAGCCATTACTGCTGACATACTAGATTCGTGGGTTATGATTATATGCATCGAGCGCCTACGTGCTGCGCCATACCTCTGCTGTCGTCAACCACTCTTCCCGTGGGACTGAGACTGGCTTTAGCTCTTTGCAACTAGGTCTGAACACGAAGTAGAGCAGATCTTCATCCAAACGTCCTCAAATCTAGTCATGTAACCTACAGGGCTCTCCGGGTTTATCATGTTTGTTCTCTTTTGCGAAGCGTCTGCAGTAAAACACCGCATGCTTCACATCCTCCTCGTCGTTGTGACACTGCGAAGCATCGGCTAACCAGAGTTGTTACATCTATGGAGATATTTCCGATAGCCGCCATGCCCGGACAGGAACCGTGTAAGGTTGTAGCTACAGTTCCCTCACTCCCCTGTTTTTCATGGTTTGGAACGGGAATTAGATTGTAGACCCAACTGCCTTTTGTGGAACTGTCTCACCTGGTTTGCCATACTACCTATGGTGCCCTGTACGTTGGTTTTAAATGTTTGAAGGTTATAATGACTTAAAGTAATGAATTAAAGTAATAAAGAGGTTCTTTAGGGCATTCCGTAAGCGAGTTGTACGGCTTAGGAAAGAATAACATATGTCTCATGACCATTCATAGCGAAACGGGTGTTACTATTGAAGGTTTGAAAGGGCGTCATCGCACCGGTTATGAATCAAATCTGGCAGGTGTAGCTCACTTTTAGGAACACCTGAACAGATTTGAGCAATGCCTTATATGTTGGGACCAGATCAGAGGAAGGGGTATTTCTTGCATCGCTTAAGGAAACTTAGACATTTCGCAACATTTTTGACGACATCGAATATGTGGTCATTCCAACGTTAATTGTCATTGACACACATACCGAAAATGGAAAGTTTTTCAGTTTCGACGATGTAAGTGTCATTCATGGATGATGGCTGGGAGTTTGAATTTAGCTTTAACGACCGCAGACTACATTGTATTTTAGAAACATTAAATTCCACTCTGTTGTTGGTTCCCCATTTATATCGGAATTTAATAAGCTTAACATACACGCTGCCGTTGACCTTCTGCAGTCAAAGAGCAGGGACATGATTTCGAGAAATTCATATATTGGATAAGAAGTTGCAGACAAGAGATGAGAATTAAAGAGACTGTCGGAGACAGAACTGAGCCCTGAGGCACACCAGCATTTATTTTGTGGATACCAAACTTGAAACCGTCCAAAGCAACTTTAATCCATTAGAAAAGGGATTCATCTGCCAGCCGGTGATTGTGAAGTTTTCGTATTGCGAGATATTTCATAAGCTGACGATCTAACAGCGTTTCCGTAACTTTGGAAAGAAAGGACATAAGTGCAATGGAATTCACCTTTTTTAGGGACGTGCTGGGCAAATGCTGTTTTCCATCTGCTCGAAAAGAGTCCTAAAGAGTAGAAGTGATGAAAAAGCTTACGCAGTGGTTTTGCTAGCGAGGAAGAACACCTCATCAGGAGAAGAGGAGATATACCATAAGAACCTGCGGTTTTGCGTATGATAAGATCTTTAAGTCCCCTTGCTACTACACAAGATTCGTCGCACTCAGGTGTGAGCGGATAGAAAACACAATCTAGAAGTATTGATCTGGTCGCAAGGTATACAATTCGAATTGGAATTGTACACGCTTAAAAAAGGCGTTGCAGTCATTTCTGGCTCGTTTGAACTTTTTTCGGTTTTCCTCAGTCGGATTGATCTAGTAGGACCGAAAAACATTTCTCTAACCCTGGAAGCCTCTTTATAACTCGAGTCTTACTGTACTCTTCATCCGATGAGAGATAAGGGAACTCATTCCAAAAAGAATAGTGTCTGTGGTCATATCAGAAGCGGCATCCATGTCGTTATCGAGTAAACATAACGAGTCCGCAACCAGACTGGCTAACACATAGCCTGCTTCGTCCCAAATTGATCGAAAGCAGTTGAAAATCCTGATAACGCAGAGCTTGTACGCCGACTACAGTTTTGTACCCGCCCATACGGGATCAGAGTTTAGAGGACTGAACTGACTACTATGGACAGGAGGCACTACAAAGTTGGAAGCCAATTCCCACGTAGCCTATCGTTAACATGCTGTTGGAAAGCGGCGAAATCAACCCATAGTCCCCTTCTATATATTCAATTAAGTTACAACACTCTAAATGGATATTTTCGTGACGTGTATACAACATATCAAATCTCAATAATGTTGAAGCTACGAGTGGGATTAGTCCATTCAAATTTAAACTAACTAATGAAAGTAAGACTGTAATCTATGTTACTAACTACAAGGTTAGTACATACTTTTTTATTTAAAGATTGACTTTCCTCTAGAGTCAATGTCTGTCCTACTCTATAAGTCGTGGTATGGGCTTGCGTTGCGGCTACGCACGATTTCCTCGTGATTGCCGGTGACCTTATCAACCAGTTTCTTAAAATAGCTGGAAGTTCATCATAGCCCAGGTGCTTAGATATGAACAATGTCTCTTTGCCACGCTTGTATGTCTGCAGTGTAACGAGTGATAAAGTCCTGATTTGGCAAGAATATAAACTCTAAGTGTAACTTCTCTTCTTGCCAGGGAGAAGATGTTGTAGTTTGATGCCCAAACTTCGTGAATAAGTTCTCTGGAGACACTATTTCAGACAATACCATATCTTGTGGATAAGGGCGATGACCTAGCAGTTTTCTGTGAGATGGATGGTGAAATTTGAGGCAGCGAGTCTGGCAGCCTTAAGTCGATGAGGGGTCTTATCCCAGTGTTCATATATCTGCAGCTATGAAACCTGGCCAAACTTCAAGAGCTTAAATGATTAACGTTCGTCATCACATCCACAATTATCTGCCACTTGATACGACACGGTGTTTGCCCAGCGCCAATTCAAATCCACAGGATAATTGATGTTGCAAGTTCAGTGCAAGTGGACTTATGGTGGGGATATGAATCCGATAGGGCGCATATACAATTTCCTAGGCAAAGACGTTACAAATTACTCACCGCCCATCTTATTAGTTTTTTGAAAGTATATCGTATGAGTTCATGGAGAGGCGGATTCATTGATTTGACATAGCACAAACAGCTCAATATCTGCAGATAAACGTTGGTACGCAACTGATATTTATGCATAAATGGATAAAAAACCAGTCGCTCAAGAGTTTTAGGAAGGCGCGATGATTGACTAGAAAGCTCCTCAGATTGTCACGGGGATGGTAATTTGCCATCTAGTCCTAGAGGTTTGTATAGCTCAAATTATATGCCGTCCAAAGTAGTTTATTTCTTGTAATCGGAACTAAGCAGTTAATTACACTATTACACACAACTGACCTATTTAGGTTAATATAATTAATTACTTGGGAGCTACGTGGGAATTAGTGTTTTATACCAGACTGTCTTCCAGGATTTATCGATTTTTTTAAACAACTTCACATTACTGGATTAGTTTGGAGAGTTTTTCGCTCGTATGTAGGTAGTTTTTTCTATTTTGTCAGGAAAGTTTTTTCAGAATCACTTGGCTTTCCTTTCCTCCTGTAAGCCACTTTTCTGTTTCTGGATTTTATAGTTCCTGTAATTACTTATAAATAGTCCTATCATCAGGGAGAGGACCAAATTGATCATCGGCAAGATATGCTATACTGTACTCGTACATGTCTTTTTTTTTTTTTTTGTAATTTCCAGCTTAGCTGCGGTGATAATACGCCTCGCGTTTCCAAAGACAACGTAGAAAGTTAATTTTCACTCAATAAAACTCTGTTTGGGTGGTCTTTTTTATACATGCTTGATAAGCTTTCATTTCAAGTAGGGCACCGGAGAAAACTGATTTTTCATAATTTCAAGTTCAGAGCCTGAAGGATAGGAGATAGGATAGTTTTACTGCATTTAATTCGTTCTTTCTGGTGATTTCTCAGGTCGAGAAAATCGAATCCGAATCTGATAACTAATTCGGCTTTGCCAAAAAGCAAAAGACTCAAAGCCATTTTTTGACGTCAACGTAATATATGTACAGAAGAATCTGTGAATAAAATTAGCGAAATTAGTCAGTAAATTAGCCACCAATTCCAATCGAAGCCTTGGAATTTCAATTGATTTAAGAGTGTGCATGTGCTTATAGTTTCAATTTGACCATCTCGCTGGTTCTATCATTCACAGAGGCCTTTAGATCTGACATTGTGTCCACGACTGCATTTTAACTGGTCCATACGGAGAGTCCAATTTTTAATCACTTTTTCAATCATATCTCACTAATAACGCGTGTGACGTTGTCTTTCAACGCTGCAATTGACGGTGGTTTATCCACATAGACGAGTGATCTAACGTATTCCTAATTCACCGGTCTAAAACGAGGGATAAATTGCTCACCAAATTCATTTCTCAATTGGGCCATCGATTCGCATGCTATGTAGCATGAAGTGCCATCTTGCTGGAACCACATGTCGAATTGGTTCAGCCCGAGCATTGTGGGCAAAAAGAAGTTCGAAATCATTGAACAATAGCGGGTGTCATTGATGGCAACGTCGTTCTCTCGGTCATCTTTGAAAAAAATACTGGCCAATGATTCAGCAGAACCATTAACCGCACCAAACAGTGGTAGCTCTTGTATTGCCTAAAGTTGCTCACCGGATTAAATACGACAGTCGAGTAGCACAATCGCAATTTCTGCGAACGACGACGAATGGACGAATCACGGTCTTTATTAACACTGGTGGATACAGAAGCAATATTTTGCTCTACTACGCATTCTACTCATACGGGTAGGTGTCTTGATGTCCAATAGCGTGAAATTGGTGCGAAATTTGGTCACTATGGCTTAAATTGCTTGCTCAGTAAGTTGATTATGTCGAAGTGCAAAAAAAAAAAAAAAACATATTTCGGAGAGCATGAAATTTGATGATAAAATTCAATAATTTGTTAGCGTTGTTCGGATCTAAGTCTTTCCATAATGAAATGGTGAAGTTAACTGAACATGTTTGACTTTGACATATGTCACGAATAACGCGTGAGCTTTCAACAGTAGAACACTGAGAAACCAAACAGCAACAAATTTACACTTTCTTTTGGAAATCGGAGCGAATTCCACCAAAGACCTCTGGCTTTTTGACGTTAAGTCGCTGCTAGACGTATATGGTTCTTTGAAATATTTTTTTTTTTGCAACCTATCCCTTCCATTTTCATTTCTTTTAGTTTTCGAAATATCTCAATAGATCTTGAGAGTACGGGTTGCATCTAGGCGTTAAGGTAGAGTACATTTAAGGGAGTGCGGTCGTGAGATCCTCTCCTTTGAGACGCCCTTGTTGGTGGTTGTAGCAGATGGCTTACTCTTATTGGTTTTTGCAGTTTTTGTATAAACCCGGTCCTCACCTTGTCACGAATATGAAGACTGTTTTGCATCACTGCTGTTGTTGAAACTGGATATACCATATCTTTCCCTTACTTAGCGCTGCATGAGCCGTACCAGTGAGCAATATTATCGCCGTATTATTGTCCAGTTGCGAAGAAAACCAGTCTCAATTGTTTTTTTTTTTTTTTTTAAGGTCATTCGATTTATTTGTAAAGAAATCCACGGTACGTTTTGTCTGAACCGAAGGTTTAAGAGTGCTCCATTTGGACTGAGACATTTTTCAAATAGGTTTCTCTAAATCCAGTATTTGATCAGGTATAAGATAAGTGAAATGAGTGGAACATGCTTCCATATACTCGTAAACTGGAAAGCATAATCAAATCAATTTATTGTTTTTCCGCTTGACTAAATCAAAATATGTTCCTTACAACAGCTAGTTCCAAAAGCATATATTTCACTTTTTTCTCGTTATTTCAAAAAGCCCACGTTTGGCAAGTCATCGTAAAAAGACTCACACCACAACAGCGTTTTCAAATTGTTCAGTTTTATTACGAAAATCAACGTTCTGTGAGAAATGTTTTTCATGCGATTCGAGGAACTTACGGTGCGCATAATCGACCTACGGAAACCACTAGTGCCAATACCATTCGCAAATCTGAGTCCCAGTTTACATTAGTGGATGATACTCGACGGGTTAGACCACATCCAGCAAGAGACTATAGCAGCTGTAGCTGAGAGTGTACGCGAAGGACGTGACGAATCGATTCGTCGTCGGTCTCAGCAGCTTGGCTTGACGTATTCGACAACTTGGCATATTTTACGCGGGGATCTCGGCCTAAAAGCGTACAAAATTCAACTTGTGCAAGAATTGAAGCCAGGCGACTTAAACTTGCGGCATATTTTCAGTGAATGGGCTCTGGAAAAACCCAATGAAAATCCGGTGTTTTATCGTGAAATTTTGTTCAGTGATACGTTAATAAACAAAATTGCCGAAGAGTACCAAGAGCTACCATTATATCCATTAAAAACAACGGTATGGTGTGGTTTATGGGCTGGTTTCAACAAGACCGGCGCTACAGGCCATACGGTGGATCCAGGCATAAATCAACAGCTTTCTTGTGTCACTCACACCGGGTAAGTTGGCATCCGCTCCCACTTAAGCCCTCCATTCTAATCCTTCTGACAAAGTCAATGTCAGTGTAAACAGTATGTCGTTATATCCTCTTCTCTTACTTAAGATTACAGTTACAAAAAATTTATTTCTCAAAGCAGCCAAGAGCATCATCAATAATTTTTGGTGAAGTCTATGCCTTTGCGTTCACAAAATACGACACAAGACACTCTGTAGGTGAGTGTCAAGAAGATTGATGTTTCTGAAGTTCCATTCATTCGTCGGGCATACTTTTGTCCAACCATATTTTACAGATGAGTTGGTGTATGCCCCTTACCAAGACATCATCTGCCACTTTGAAGAGATCAGGAGTCGGGCCGTCTTTACTCCATCCAGATCCGGTGGACGGGATTGTAAACCAGTGATATACCATCCTGATTGGAAGGTTCATTTTGCCTGGCAGCGGTATCCGGTTCGTCACCGCCGTTATACAGTCTACAGAAATGCTGTTCCCAAATCCTCAGCATTGACCGTGATTCTACTACGATGTATCTTTCTTCATCTCTACAGGGTTGTGTCCGAGGCATGTATTTTTTACATTTTGGTAAACCTTTCGAATCTCAGTAAATTTTTCCGACCTCGCGCAACTCATGCTTCTTCTTTTTCCTCTTGAGAAGACGGTATGCGTTTCTCCTCCTCTTCTTCGTTTGAATGTCTCTTGCTTGCCAGCACTCATCGTCGTCAAATCACGGGTTTCATTATGGTGACCGAGTATATCAGAAGCGGCATCTCGATGGCTTTTTACCAGTGTTGCCACTCCTCCTCAAAACTTGGTGTCATAGGACTTCGTAAGAGATTAATGGAAACTCGATTGGAGAAAGATCTAGCGATGTCTAGCGATTGTAGCTGTCCGACGACAAACTTTTTCACAGTACTCGTATTAGCTGGCCTTTGCGATGTTCGGAATATTCGCAACCGTACCTTGGCTAAAAGAAGATAATGGTCCGAATCGATGTTCGGAACGTACGGACATCCATAATACTGGAGGACTGCCTTGCGTCGATCGCAAGGTTGACGGTTGATTAATCAGGATTTCTCCAAATCCCCTTGTGAATATCGTGATGTGGGGACCGCGTGCTAACTAAACAATATTTCGCCCCGCCGTAAAGTCGATTAGCCTGAATCCCTTGTCGCTGAGGCTATACTTTCCGACAGTACTATCAAAGATGCTCTGATTCCTAGCTTTGAATTGATGTCGTCGAGAAAAATTAAAACGTCATAACTATAGCACTGCTCGTAAAAGCTATCTTTGGTATCGTCATCTTTATTCTCTTTGGGGCGTGTGCGTACATAAGGCAAATGTTGGTAAATTTAGCTTTAATATGGTTTGTTACGAGGCGCTCGTTAACATGCCGGCAATTCAGGACTTCTTGCCCAAGTCTGCCTCTAACAACAAATCCGCATCCATAGAGATGCTGTTTTTGCCGTCGACAACAATCGCATTGGTGTACGAAGTGTGTTTTTAAAAAGAAAGGTAACTTTAGGCAACGTACATTCGGATATCTAAGTTTTTTTTTTTTTTTTTATTATTATTTTATTTTTTTGTGTTGGTACACATGTCCCGAACATATCTTCACAGTTTTAAGTATATAGCACACTTGTTTTGGTGTGCTTGGCGATTTTCAATTATAAAAAATGGAGCAAAGAATTTTGCGTCAAATTTTATGTAAAAAAATAGAATTAAGTGCTCTAAAACACTTGAAATGTTGACAGTGTCATGCGGTGAGTTTGCTCTAAGTAAAAAGAAAAATGTTTACAAGTGGTACAAGCTCTTCCAAATTGGCCGAGAAGATGCCAATTACGAACCTCGCTCTGGACGACCCAGCACATCAACAAGAGATGATAACGTCGAAGCTGTGAAGAAAATTGTTTTGGAAAATCGTCGAATTACCACAAGGGAAGTTGCTGCGGATGTTGGCATATCGGTCGGCTCCTGTCATGCAATTTTTTCGGATGTTTTGGGCATGAGACGTTTTTCAGCGAAGTTTGTTCCGAAACTTCCTAATTTTGATCAGAAGAACCGTCGCATGATCATCGCTCAGGATCGTACGGTTAATAAGGTGTATTGCCTTGAAGTAATGCACCATTTTCCTCGGACTTGGCCCCATGCGTCTTTTTCGTGCCCCTAAAACTGAAGAAACCTATGAAAGGACAGAGATTTGCAACGATTGAGGAAATAAAAACGGCATCGCTGGAAGAGCTCAAAGGCTATATCAAAAAGTGCTTATGAGAAGTGCCCCGAGGATTGGAAAAATCGTTGTCATAAATGAATTATATCTGAGGGGGATTGCTTTGAAGGAGGCATAAAAATATAAAGTTCACTCTACTTTTTGAACATAGCTCGAATGTCGCAGTTTTGCATTCATTTATTGTCCGTCCTATTCCATCGCATTTCTTGGATACACCGAAAATCATCTTGAAAACTACTTTGCAGCAGTACTGTGCCTCCACTAGTTGTTCGGTTATACGTGCCTTAATTAGGGACCTAACATTCCACATGCAGATCCGAAGGTCGTTGTCATTTGCTGTTTCCGAGGCTTCTTGTTGCTTCGTAACTTATGTTTTTTTTTTCGGCCGGACGGGCGGCTCGGCAGAATTTCCAACCTGGAGGACCAGTTCCATTATGGATACCCTTGTCGGTTTGACCGAAGCAAATGGTAGTCGGAAGGAGCCAAGTCTGGTGAATACGGCGGGTGGGGTTGCAGCCCCCAGCCAAGTGCCTTGGTTGTATCCTGAACAAGTTTTGGTTCAAATTGATCACTTGTTGTCGGTAGTGATGTGCATTAACGGTTTCACTAGGTTTCAGGAGCTCGTGATACACCACACCTTTCTGATCCCACCAGACACACAGCTTTGTCTTCTTGCCGAATCGATCTGGTTTTGTGTGAAAGTTGATGGTTGTTCCGGATTAGCCCATGATTTTTTCCGTTTAGGATTCCGAAAATAAATACATTTTTCATCGCCAGTAACAATTTGATGCAAAAATGATTTTTTATCGTTTCTTTGAAGCAAAGTTTCACAAGTGATTTCTCTGATTTCCATCTGTCTTCCATTCAATTTATGTGGCACCCATTTTCCAGACTTTTGGATCTTTCCCGTAGCTTTTAAACGGCCAGAAATTGTTTGTTGTGCAACATTTAACATTTCTGCCATGTGTTTCTGACTCAAGTTGTCATCTTCATCCAATATTGTTTGCAATTCGGAGTTTTCAAACTTTTTTGGTGATCTTCCACGTTCTTCATTTCCCACATCAAAATCGTTAAAAATTAAGGCCCGTTGCCTATCGAGATATTTGTATCTTGACTCTCACTTCATACCGGTACACCTGGTATGTCGGGGTAGAATGGATAAGATCTCATTGGGTTTGTTTCGGGAACTAACTTCACCGTTGATTCCACCTGGGAAATTCATCCGCTGTCCTGTTTGTAGTGCTTTTATTTTTGTCTGCTGATCAGCACTCACACTTATAAGTTTTGCAAACCAAGTCCGGATGTATAGAAACAGTTACATCACTGGCGTCGCTAAGTTGACACCTATAACGTTACAAAAAGCATTTCCCAGAAATTATTTCTCCTGATGTGTGTTGTTTTTCTTTCTCTTAATGTGTTCACTACGAACCCAACTCAGTTTCGAATGAAAAAAGTTTAAATAGCAATGCTTGTTGCTGGCCATACCTAATATCTACTCGTACACTTAGACTTCTGACATAGATACGAATGTACAATTCACGAGCAAAAAATGCGAACAACTGAAACGAATTAATTTGTTTGTGCACTACCCACTTGGGATTTGTCCTGGATTAAAAAGCATGAGTAGACTACAAGGGTGACGGAGGTCCTTGAATCTGCGAAAAACATTTGAATACACCCAGACAGGATTCACCGAATTCCATTATATAAAGTTGCCAAAAAATTCCGTCATTTCGAAGTTAGGTGTTGTTCGTGGGTGTTCTCGTACCTCTCGTATTGGATACAATTAAAATTTCAATACTGCCATAAATAGCCTAATGGTTCGATGGTACTCCGAAACTCAACCTGTTGAAATGTTTTCTATTCAAAAGAGGTATTTTCGTGTGATTGTTCTAACTTTATTAACAGGGTATATACATAGACACCCACTTAATGCTATCAACGCATCCTACATCTGTTCCACAGCATTATTCGTAGCGTGGAAGTATTTGGCGTTTTTGAGGTGAAAATTGCCGTTGATGCGAGTTTTTAATATTTTATCAACCGTGACTAACCGAATTGTTTGCGATGCTACAACCTCTCCATTAGTGTTCACGTCCACGCAATTTTTTTTTTTGGGGAGATACCCTTATGTCAAGAGGGGAGCAACATTTATTGGACTCACTGAAATGAATGAACTACGAGTAATATCCTCGTATCTAGAGGTGTTTATAGGGTGGGTATAATCGCCATGCTCTATGTGGGAAATTTGAGTGGGCATGGTTCTTTTGGGTAATGGGAAAGTATTAGGTGTTTTTTTTTATGGAAATACAACTTTATTGTGAAAAAATGCTTACAAACGAATCATTCAAGGTATTTCCCACCGCTAGCTACAACTTTTTTCCATTTTTCTGGCGGAGCACGAATACCGTTACGGTAAACGTGTTTACCTTTTGTGGCTATCCACGAATCAAGCCATTTTTTGATGTCTATATATGAGCGGAACTGCTGAATAGACAATCCATGTGCCATCGGCCGGTGCAATATATCGAGAATATGGCGGATGGAGTAGGACATCCCATTTGAGCGTTTCCAGGTAATTTTAATGGGTATGGCAACGTGAGGCCGAGCGTTGTAATTCTGTAGAATCACTTTTTCGTGCCTCTGCCTGTATTGTGGCCGTTTTTCGCGCAGTGCTCGGCTCAATCACATCGACTGAAGTCGATACCGTTCCCCAGTGATGGTTTCATTAGGTTTCAACAATTCAAGATAAATTACACCGATCTGGTCCCAGCAAATACACAGCATAACCTTCGCAGCGTGAATATTCTGCCGAGCCGACGACGTAGAAGCATGACCGGGCAGTCCCCATGACTTTCTTCTCTCTGAGATGCTGTAATGAATCCATTTTTCATCACCCGTCACGATGTGATGAAGAAAACGATTCGTTCTTTGCCGCTGCAGCAGTTGGTCATAGGCAAAAAAACTACACTCAACGTCCCTTGGCATGAAATTATAAGGAACCCAAGTTCCTTGTTTTTGAATCATTCCCAACGGATGCAATCTTTTGGAAATAGTTTGGTGGGTGACTCCTAATGCTGAAGCAAGCTCTTCTTGCATCGAGCAATGCCTCCAATTTAGCGTCTTCGAAGGATTTTGGCCTTCCTTCACGCGGAGGGTCCTTAACATCGAAATCAATCTTCAAAGCGATGGAACCAATTACGGCACTTTTTGGAGCTCTCGATGCGCTTCAGCCGCCGTTTTCTTCGAATAAAAAATCAATACGGTTATTTGGCACAAAATCAGATATTTTCACACAACCAAAAGTATATGAAGCCAATACAAAATCACTAATGTGTCAAAACGATTTGTTTACCATATGTCTAAGCTTGGCTCATGACGTTTTGAATATATCAAAGTCGACCAGCAGTTACTGCTGGAGCCATCTATTGACAGAACTTAGAGAACTTAGTTGCGCACCTAATATGTCATTGTCAAAACAATCTTATGATGAATCTCTATGAACACAACGATCTTAATGCTTGAAGAACAAGTTCAGTTCAACCCCGAACCAACATTTAAGGTTTTAAGGACTTGTTCTAGGAAATAAATTCAAGACTGTTGCCGAAAGTCTCGTAACTTCATTCTAGTTTTTGCATTATAATCGTAAACTTTCCGAATTGAAGCATACCCGACTTCTTGTAAAGCTCTGTAGTTGAGTCTCTTTTAGAACACTGATGGGTTAAAGTCAAATATCTTCCGAAGCGTCTTTTATAGATCAGGACTCGGATCTCTCCGCTTTCAAATAAAGTCGCTTGTTTGAAGAAATACAAAAGCCAAAATTGTTATCAGTCAGTAACCACCTGAATTATCACACAGACAAAATAGTGGATCTTCTGTGAATGATAGCTTTGATGTGGTTTACAAATCTGTCACCTAAATCCACAAAGCTTCCTCTAAAAAATTGATGAGTTTCGAGACTTATTTGATGTCGTTAAAATAGTTGGTGGGCTACAATTTATGGTGTTGGTATTGTCATTGATTTGTATATTTGTGCAGTGTATAGACCATACTATGACATTGACCTCTCACCATGATCTCTCTTATGATACTCTTGAAACATTATTGCTTGACCCTCTAAATGTTATCCTAAGTGGTGAAGTAAACAGTAATCAAGAATGCAGCAATAATATTGACATTAATGTACAAAACAAAACTTTGAGTTCCATTTACATTTCCGACTCTTCCAAACAGCTCTAAAAATATTGTTACCGGAGTGTTCATAAAGACAATCTTGCGCATAATTCTGTCATACATTAAACACACTTTTAATACAATCTTAACGACGAGGATAAGGAAATATCAATGGAAATTGGCCAAATTATTACCTGTCACTAAAGTCCTAACAATAATCATTGCAAACCCATATCTGTAGTCCCATTCATGTGTAACGCATTCGAAATGAATGCTTATCTAAACGAACGAAACTTATTGTCCCTTAAATTATTTGGTTTCCGTGATAAACACTAGTGCCGTGAGATACATTTTTTACTATTTTCGACAACGGAAACAAGCGAACAAGGTAGCAACCAAATTGTCTGGTTTTCTTCCGATCACAAGAGGGGTTCCACAAGGTTCTGTATTAGAACCTCTTCTCTTTTTCTTGTATAGCGTCCTTCAATAAGAAAGCTCGATTTTTAAATGTAAATAAAACAAGTTGTGTGTAAAATATTCATTCATCTTATGGCGCGTATTCTACGATCTAATTTTTGAAGATTTTTTCGCACAAATCTGGAAGAATTTGCTGGATGGCGTTTGTTTGTGGCTTACGAATATTCGCAAAGACCTGCGATAACCTGAAAGGAAGAATTCTAAAGGCGTTAAATCGCCCGGTTTTAGTGGCCATTAAACGTCGCCGGCGTGCGAGATAACTATGCACTCAAATCTCTCGTGCAGAATGTCATTCGTGGCATGCGCTATGTGACACGTAGGTCTGACCTACTAGAACTCTATGTCAACGGTATCCATATCATGGAGTTTACGTCACAAGAAATTGCTTTTCATCGATCTGTAGCGCTCGCCGTTGTCGTTTATGGCAGTGCCAATTTCGTTTTGAAAAAAAAAAAATCGCACTTTCTTGGAATACATTTTGTTGCTGGTGTCGTGTATCAAAGTGATTTTGAAAAAAAATGATGATTTCCAAAGTATTGCCCATCTGAAGCTATGACTTTTTCCCATCTTTCTGGCAATTTGTGGATCCCACCCCAAAAGAACTGCGCCGGCTTGGCAGCCAAGAATAAATCAAGCCAATTTTTGACATTCTGCTCTGATGTGAACCATATTTGAGTGAATTCTGCATCGACCGGAACAAATAATAGTCAGAAGGGGCAAGGTCTGGGCTATAAGGTGGGTGGGGTAAGACTTCCCATCAA
This sequence comes from Volucella inanis, assembly GCA_907269105.1. Lineage (NCBI taxonomy): Eukaryota > Metazoa > Arthropoda > Insecta > Diptera > Syrphidae > Volucella > Volucella inanis. Next base: position 275,770,481 of record OU026153.1, on the reverse strand, counting down.
CTGTTTTCCAAATAGTTCTTAACCGGAATAACAACATGGGGCCGAGCGTTGTCATGATGGAAAATTATTGCCTCGTGTCTGGTTGCATATTCTGGGCGTTTTTCGGGTACTGCTCTCTTCAAACGGATTAATTGTGTTCGGTAGCGTTGTCCATTGATAGTTTCACCCGGTTTTAGCAGCTCATAATACAGCACACCCATCTGATCCAACCAAATACACACCATTACCTTCGCGCCATGGATATTCGGCTTTGCCGTTGATTAGGCTGGTTGGCCGGGTTTCACATATGATTTTTTGCGCTTGGGGTTGTCGTAATGGATCCATTTTTCATCACCAGTAACAATTCGATGCAAAAATGACTTCCTTTTGTGGCGTTCCAGCAGCATTTCGGACATGCCTTTAGATGTCTGTCGGCTTGAGTTCATGTGAAACCCAATTTCCTTGCTTTTGAATATATCCAGCTGCTTTTAAACGTTTTGAAATGGCTGCTTGAGTAAAACCCAAGGATTCTGCGAGCTCTTCTTGTGTTTGGCAACAATCTTCATAGAGTAATGCTTCCAGTTCTTTATTTTCAAACTTTTTTGGCTGCCCAGGAAATTCATCTTCTTCCAAGCCAAAATCACCATTTTTAAATCTTACAAACCACTTTTGGCACGTTCGCTCAGCTAACGCATGTTCACCATAAACTCCCACCAAAATACGATGATTTTCGGCAGCAGTTTTCTTCATATTAAAGTAACTCCCAGCTTTTGCAGGCACAAAGTTCGACATATTTGAGTGAAAAAAAATTATTGTTGTTTACGCTTCAAATGAATGACATATATTGGAATGACGTACAATAACAGTTACTTTCCAACGCATGTTCCAATGGAATATTACAAGTTAGGCCATCCCTTAGCAAACCGCACGAAGTTATAGACCCAATATATTAGATTATTTGAGACACGGTACTTCTTTTTCTGTAAGATAGAGTACTGATCTTTAGTCTTTTATAGAAAAATACAATAAGTAAACGCTTTAGTGATAAAGTGCCCGGGCCGGGTATTCCCCAGCGATGGTAGTTTAGACACTCTTAGAGGTAGTGATTCGTGATGTTCGTGATGACACTACCAGCTCTGTAAGCCAGTGGACAGTTGGAAAGTCCTTGACCTCGGAAAGGATTCATACAGTCTTCCGGCATCTTAAAGAGTGTAATGCTATCTGCAGTTATACACACATGAAACCAATCTTTCAATAGAAGCCCTAACCGATGGCAAAGCCAGTCTTAAAGCAATTTCAAGTTCTTCGACATTCTCCTCTGAACCTTGCCAGTGAATTCAGCCTCAGACTGCATTCATAAAAGCCCTGCGATCTCGAATTAGCTTAGACGTATTTTTGCGAAAGGATATAATTGGTTTATCAAAGCGTGTAGATCCAAAAGAATCTTCTCGAAAATAAGCCACATGCCTCGCCGAAAGCTTGTCGCGACTTGGAGATACTTTTAAGCACTAGATGTAAGTTAAATCAAACAGCTTCTTCTTTTTTGCAAAGAGAACAACCTCAGTTTTGAGAGGAGCTACATTATCTGTATATGCCTCAGCATAGACATCTGAACTGATAAGAGCGTTTAGCCGTAGAGACAGGACACTGCCTTGTGGACAACTTCTATTTAATCCCGCCATCAAATATTCGTCCCAGTCAGCATCGGAAATCAGAGTCCCATTCACTGAATTGCGTTTAACCAACGAAACAGCGTATAAGTGTTGCCTGACCCATATATTCATTTCGTCAAAAGTTGTGTTGTCGAGTTTATCTTGAATCTTCTTCTTGTCGAGTGCGCATGAAACATTTGAAGCTCAAACATTGTCTCCATGAATGCACTGTTCGCCAGGCTTTCGGTTTGTGTGCCAGTGCCAGGTTAGCAGTAAAGATTTTCTTTACCAGCAGCTGCCAACCGTGCCAGGCGACTTGAAGCCATCGAAACCGGGAGAAGTATGTTTGATGCTCCCTCCGTCACCACAACTGATGGCAGATTCTTCCTCGACGTGTTAAGTTACTCAGCTTACTTGCAGCTTGGTTGATAGGAGCTGGTTCTGAGCTGGTTTTGATAAGGTTACTTGGGAGGTGAGTCTTCAGCATAAAACAGGAACTCTGCTTTCGACCCAGTGTAGGTGCAAACAGGTTTTCTGAGTGATGCCAGTTTGGCTGATTTCGTTTTTTTAAGGCCTTTGACTTTCCTACAGGAGTGTATTTCTTTTTTTTCGGAGAAGCTTTTATTAGCTGCACTTTTCCTCATCCCGAATACGCTTCCTATATTTTTTTGCTTCAAAGTAGCTTGTTTAGATGACTCTTGTGTCCTTACGTAGTTTCTGCAAATTTTGTACTGGCGAGAAACGGGCGATGTGCAGGATTGTTTTTTGGTTAGACACGTCAGCTCAAAACATTTAGTGAAGGCTTCAGCTTTTGTTTTGTTCTGGGTTAAGGGGAGCATTAAAAAGATTTTACGACCTCCTCCTAAATCCAGGTGGTTTTCCGGGGACCCCTTCTCGTCTGATAGTCAATGTGTGAAGTTGAAAAAGTGGAAACCTTAGATACTTTTTTCCAGCCAATAATCTTCTAAGAGTATCTGTAAGACAGCGCTAAGTCAACTTGCTTAACCATTTAAGAGATCGCTGCATATAGCACTTCACTCTAAGAGTTGTATTTTTCATATCGTAGCCTCCTGCTCAAATGCAAACAATTTTTGCTTTAGCAGGCTTTCACAATTCATCAACTCAGTGTTTACAGTCATTCAGTCTGTTTTCCTTGTGTCAGAGATTTGACAGACGTACCCTTTGGCATTTTAGTGTTTTTCCACGAGATTCGTCCATCCGAACTGCAATTTTTAAAGTTTGCACAACCTGTTCCAGCCGGATCCCTTACACTAAAAGATCAATTGGCAAAGGGAGTGCCGGAAACCTTCCTCTTCCTATTCGGGAGGGAAGAAAAATTGCAGTTTCAGTTCCTAGAACTTGATCGGCGACTCACTATGACTCACTATGACTCACTACGACTCACTCATTATGGTGACGTAATGTGAAAATTCAATTATCGTAAACCGTTTAATGCAGAAATAGGCGTCGATACTTATGCCTCCTAAAGATCGTCATTGATGGTTGCAGACAAGAGCATTTCCAATAGGACATTTCTCCTTCATCAGGACGGCAGCTATGAAATACGAATCAACGATGGCATCCACGGCTCTATTCAGTTTGAGGTGACTGAGCACACCCACCTTTTAGCACAGCTTTGATGCATGCGGAGGTCTAAAAGGAGATCCATGGTTATGTCGGCTCTCAAAACCTCAGCAAGGCTACTACACAGGTTTTGATAAAGACCTAACCTTTCATATTGGAGGTTACACGTGGCCGCCACTTCCTCACCGTGCAGAAACAACAACACCGTTAAGAAGCAACTAACATAAAGTTGATGACCCCAGCAAATGTTTTAAGAACAATTAATTTCGGCTTTGCACTCTTGAGATTTGGTCAGAACTATTGAGAGTTATAACTTCGAAGTAGTTAAGGACTTCGTCTACCTTGGATCCGCAGTAATAAGCAGCCGTTGCTCAAGTGGTGCTTCCAAATCGAATTTTCGGCGTTTAATCCCAACCACACCCGTAAGACATTCTTTTGTTCAAGCCACTTTAATTGCAGCAGCGCAAAACTACTTTTGCCAATCACTGCCTCTTTGGGCTCAGGAAGGGATTCGGTAAAAGGTCCTCTCTTCGACCAAACCGACTTTATGCAATACCTAAATACCTACCCTTATCATCCCAGTTCTTCTCTATGCCACTCTCTGCGCATGCGGCTTTGTCAAAATCGAATGAAGAAATACTTGGGCGGTTCGACAGAAAGATGCTATGCGTGATTTTCTGTCCCAACCACAAACTGTACGGGCTATTCAGTAACATCGGCCTAGTCTGGCATATACGGATCCAACGTTTGAGATAAATTTGGCTGCGAATGCAGCAGAACACGTCCGCATTTAATGCGGCCCTTGAGGCAGCAGGCGAGAGATCGTGCATTCAGGTAAACTTGTTTAGTTGAGGCCCAGGTTTAACACTGTGGCTGTAATAAAACCTAAGTAAGTTGGCATTGTGAAAATACACTTTTAAATTTAAGTCAACAGTTTAAGTCAACATTAATCCTTTTGATCGGGATACCAATTTTGATAATCACGAATTCCAACGAATTCAAATGAAATCCCTTGAGATTCTAATTGCTCTTCAGCAGGAAGTAAGTCAGACCAGTAGGCATAAACCTCTTCCCAAATGGGATGTCATTTTGACGTATGAAGCTACAATAGTATTCTCCCCTTTCGCTGGAGTTTGGTAGGTATTTCAGTGATATCTTAACAATGAAGATCCTTGTCAGAGGTGACATCATTTGATTTATACCCATTTGCAAAAGGAAAGCTTGATGGCATAATAAATGTTGAAGTTCGCTTACCTGCAATTTTGAATTACTTACAATCATTTGTATCTGTCCATGATGTCATAAAAATTTCATGAAAATGCCACATTACTTCAACAAAATAGCCCCAGACAACTTCATTACACGTTTTCCAGAACAACTGCGTATCCCTTTTTGAGTCCCTTCCCATACTCTTGTCGGAGAAAAAATGACGTTGTTTGCTGCCCATTTGAACACGGCAACTTGTTGTTCGTTGCCTTTTTTGTCTATCACTTGGTATCTTCTTATGCTTTCCATCCTTCTGGTTGTGTTTCGAAGGTATCATCTTAACTTTTCTTTCATTGTCCTCAAGCATCAACCAATCGATATCCGATAACTGCTTTATAGAGTTCAACCAACACTTGTGCACTTCATTTGCCAACATCTGAGATTCTAAACAAGGACTTTGGAGTATTCTGCAGCAAATGCCAATTTTCAACGTTTGACTGTTTTCTTTTGGAGGATCATGAAATCAGCTCCAAAATTGATTACATACTCAAGAAGTAAAAAGAAGAATAACCTGACGATATTCTACCTCCAGCAATTAAATGTCCATCTATTGTTAGCGTGCTTTAAGATTAATCATTTCTCGTGGTCAAAAATATAAATACCTCTATCATGCGCGTAATTGGTTTTGTATGAACCTTTCCACCGGCCAATGACTCGTAGAAATTCTGTTGCCAGTCATCTACTCTATGTAGTAGTCGTAATTAAGTTCGTTTAACTTGAAATAGAGACTAATCCGAGATGTACAAGTCCTTGTCGTAACAAACTTTTAATGAAGATACATTACTCACAGAACACGTCTACCTACAAATGTGATGAAATGCAAATTCCAACCACCAAAACCTTGAAACTGATGAGACATTGCACTCTAAATGAACCTAAATGAACCCCAAATGCCAGGATGACGATGTGGATGATGATGAGGATGATGGAAATTGTGGCATCACATGAACATGGTGACAGGGGATAAATCATTCATGTATACCACGGAGATAATAACATCTAATTTCTGGACAGGTACTCAGTGAATTTGAAATGCACCAGAGAACATATTTCGTTTCACACCAATTGGAATGGTTGTCCAATATGTTCTGTAGATACTCCTCTAAACAAAATCATATCCATCGATCTATGTTACTTTACCATCATTGGAATCTTCTTACGAACTGTCAATTCGAAAATTGAGAAGAAACTTCGTCCTGACGTAGTAGACCAAATGTGAATAAAATATTGCTCATTCATGATTGCTCGACTTGTTCTATTTATAAGATCCATGTACCACCACTTTCTCTCCCTAATGAAACAATTGAAACAGAAGCAACCGTGATCCAGACAAGGACTGTGAAATATATAGAAAAAATCGAGTCCTTAATTTGTGATGTATTTTTTTTAGAAAGTCTGCCAGAACATGAAATGCGATACTTTTTTAAATCTCTGTGAATCGGCACATATTTTTCCAGATAAATTTATTTTAAAGTCTTAAGTGCGGCAGAGATCGAACCTGGATTTGATGGGTCACCAGTTCATTAGTTCTGACACCTACTTGTGTGCTGTCAGAGAATTACTGTGACAGATGTATCTGAGTCCCCATTTGACTGGGTCACTATAAGGCCACTTAGGAAAGCTGATGAGCACCCGGATTGGAAGATAGGTGGCACTATTGAGCCAAACTAAGTGTACCAACATTTAGTATAACCTCTTTTAGCCCGCATGTCAGAATTTAAAAATCCAACGCTTAGTTTTGTTTTGGCCATTTCTCGATGGTGTGTATGGGAATAATTCACCTTCCCGTACAATCGTTTACCATTAATTCGTAGAGTTTCGTCATGAACGCACGTCGGCTTTTATGAACCGCGTCTTGGTGGCCCAAAAACGGATGCCACAGAAAAAACCGTGTACAAAATCCATGATCTCGTATTGGCGGACCGCTGATTGAAAATTCTGAGTTGGCTGAGATAGCAGGCATCTCATTTGAATGCGTTTGCCATATCCTGCACGAGATTTTGGGCATGAGAAAGCTGTTCGAGCGATTGGAGCCGCTTTTGCTCACACCAGAGAACAAGCGCAATCGTAAGACCACTTCAAAGACGTGCTTGGCCTTATTTTATTCGAAATTCGGAGGAGTTTCTGCGTCATTACGTGTCGGTCAATGAGACATGGATTTATTGGTACACACCAGAGACCAAAGAACAATGGAAACAAACGTCGCTCCAAAGAAGGCGAAGAACGTGTCTTCGGGCGGAAAAGTGATGGCCACCATTTTTTGGGACAGGCAAGTTGTGATCCCCGTTGACTATTTCGAGAAGGGAAAAACAATCACAGGAGCATACTATATCAATTTATTGGGCCGATTAAACGCCTATTTGAAAAAAAAAACGACCACGTTTGGCGAAGAACAAAGTGTTCTTCCACTACGATAACGCAGCGGCTCACACCTCCGCAGTTGCCACAGCCAAATTGGTCGAATTGCACTACGAATGGCCCCCCATCCTCCGTATTCTCCGTATTTGGCTTCTCTCGACTCGACTCGACAGCCCTCGTATAGTACCATGACTTGATTGACGAATTGTGTTTACTGTAAGTGTCAGATAGCATAATGTCCCATTCATGGCATTAACCTACACGAGGACTTGAGAGGGCTTTTAAAAAATATTTTGGCTCACGTGTTGCTGGGTGAAAACCTTTGAAAGACATCGCATGCTAGCTTTGCGATAGTATGTGACTTGATCCACTCACTACTATAAACACCCGGAGCATGGTGCTACCATCCTTCCAATAACCGCACCTAATCGTTAAACTATTTTCTTTTTGTTTCAAATATTTGTAAATTTATGTTATAAGGAACTAGCTTTGGTCTGTTACCTTTTGTTTTTTAATTCATCACTTTGTTCGTGTGATTATGTTGTAATGTAACACATGGGCTGACAATTTAGTGTTAATTTGATTGGATTGGAAAGATGCTCTAATTTCATATCTGGTAAGCTACCTAATTCTATGAATATGTTACAGATAAGTCGGGGGTTTCTGTTGTAAGAAATAGGTGAAACTTTCATGACATACCATAGCTATGACAAAGAAAATGTATTTAAAAAATGCTTCTAGGTCGTGGAGCGTATTGCGACGTTTTGATCTACATATTCATGTGACCTTTGTGGATTCTCGTTTAATGTTCTAAGGTCATTTACTATAAGTAAGGTTTGTCTACTGTCAGATGTCTCGCCTCGGCTTAAGTCATCCAGGTTGGCCGAGAAGACACTTGATCAGACTCTGCATTACATCTGTCAGTAATCTCCTGCATTCAAATTGAATTGGTTGAAGCCAGAGTTCGAATGTTGGTTTTGAATGTTTGGAGATTATAATGACTAGGAAATAAAGAGCTCGACAGAGCATTCTATAAGCGAGTTGTACGGCTTGGAAAAGAATCAATTCAGTGTAAGGCCGAAAGGAGGCTTGAGGGTAAACTGATGAGCATTGATAGCGAGTTACGTGTTATAGTTGAAGAATGCTACGAAATGCGAATTTCGACGGAGCAATGATGGTAAAAGAACAAGGCAAAGTGGGAGATATTCCATCGGTGTTCGACGTGTAATATTGTATTAGTATCCCTCGCTGGTTATAGATCTTGTATACTGTAGCTAGTGTTTTAGGAAAATTTAATCAGTTGAGGGTAATGTACTCTCATTTTGGCTTGTATCGGTTATATATCGAGGTTAGATGAAAGGGGGAAAAGTATTTATTATATCGGTTGTAGTATTGCCATCACATCGACATTGGTGATTCTGTCCGAGAATGAAAAATATTTCTGTTTCGACAATGCAAGTGCCATTTATGGATAATGGCTGGATTTTAAAATTTCGCGTGTTTTGGAAGCATTCAATTCATTTCTATTGGTGGTCCCAAATCAGAATTTAATGAGCTTAATATACGAACGAATATTAAAAGAAAAGTATACTGCCAGCAATTAATTTTTTAATTGAAAGTGGTAGACAAGAACCTATTAACGAAAATTAAAAAGACTGTCAGACACAGAATAGAGCTCTAGGGATATCAGCATTCATTTTGTGGTTATAAGACTTGAAAACATCCAAGAGAACACATATTAACGTCTCGAAGGGTAATTTTAAGTCCATTGAAGAAGAGTATCGTCTATCCCAAATGCATGTGTTTTTGACAAATGAGTCTGATGACAGGCTCTGTTAAAGGCTTTAGAAATATCAAATGAAACTATCTTGCTTTCACCAGATTGATGTAAACTTTGGTTCCATTTCAACGCTTGGAGCTTCGTATAAATTGTAAGTACACATCAAATATTTTCTTTGGCTTGTTTTATAATCTTTGTTTAACTTAAACTATAACGTGCACTTAACTGCATACTATAGGGCTTTCCAATAGGGACTTGACAACTTTGAATTTAATTTGTGAACGCACTCTTTCACTAATCATCAAACTGTCACTGTCAATTTATTTAGTAAACTCAACATTTTCGTCATGGTACAGTACACTAACGAGCCACGTTCTCCGATTGGTTTCTGGAGAAGATGCGCCAAGATGATGAATTTCATCGCAAAATCATCTTCAGTGACGAAGCTCATTTTTGGCTCAATGGGTTCGTCAATAAGCAAAATATGCGTTATTGGTCGGGTGAAAACCCACATGTGCTTCATGAATCACCACTTCATCCACAAAAAATAAGTGTTTGGTGCGGTTTGCACTCCGGCGGCGTTATTGGGCCATATTTTTTAGTCGACGATAACGATCGTCACGTTACTGTGAATGGTCAACGTTATCGCGCCATGATCGCCGATTATTTTTAGCCCGAATTTGAAGATATGGACTTGGACAACATATGGTTTCAACAGGATGGTGCCACAAGCCACACAGCACACGCTACAATCGGTTTATTGAAGAGTAAGTATGGTGAGCGTGTTATCTCAAGACATGGGCCAGTCGATTGGCCGCCTCGTTCGTGCGATTTAACGCCGCTTGACTATTTTCTGTATGGCTACGTAAAGTCATTGGTTTATGCCAACACGCCGACGACGTTGGAAGAGCTCAGAGCCAACATTGAACGCGAAATAGCGGCCGTTTCGGCCAAAATGCGTGGTCGAGTCGTTGAAAATTGGGTCCAACGAATCGATCGCTGCAAACGTTCCCGAGATGGCCATTCATAAATGTTTTGATTGTACTTCAAGCCAATAATAAAGTTTTTGAAATATCTCAAATGATTTGCCTTACCAGATACACATATCTGGTATACCACCTTGATCAAAAAAATTTATTCAGAAAATAAAAAATACAAGTTTATTCAACTAAATCTATATTGTCCACTAATATCCATCGATTGCAACACACTTATGCCAGCGCTCGAAAGATTTTTTATATTTGGTTTTCGGTGTGTCTATCAGTGCTTCCTGCGATTTTTCCATTACTTTCTCTCGGCTGCTGAAACGCGTTCCTCGTAGTGGTTTTTTAACTCAATTGAACAGAAAGAAGTCACAGGGAGCCAAATCAGGTGAATTTGGTGGCTGTTGGATGGTATTTGTTGCATTTTTCGTCAAAAAATTACGAAGAGTGATGGCATCGTGCGACGGTACGTTATCATGGTGCAAGATCCAAGAGTTTTCTGCCCACAATTCTGGTCTCTTTCGGCGAATTGCTTCACCCAAACGTCTCATAACGTCCAAATAATACTCATGACGCACTACACCGTTGTAATCCATTAAAACCGTGAGCATTGCCTTCTTTTTTGACTGCAAACGACGTAGTTTTTTCGATCTCGGCTCATTTAGTGAACGCCATTCACTTCCTTGCTGTCTGGATTGCGTGTCGTACTCATAAACCCACGTCTCGCATCCAGTAATGATCCTTTTGATGAATGTGGTATCGGACTCAACCTCGCAAATCATCTCTTTTGTGACGTCAACACGGTCTCTTTTTTGCATGAAGTTGAGGTCTTTTGGCACCAATTTTGCTGCTACACGACGAAAACCCAAACCATTAACCAAAATGTCTTGGACGGATCCATTGGCAATGTTCAAGTCCTCCGCTATCGCTCTGATTGTTAATTTCTTTTACTTCATCAATGTTTTCTTCGGTTTTCGATGTCGATTGATTCACGACCACTTTTGAACAGCTCTTGCTGCTGGTAAACGACCGTTTTCCTAAGAGAATCGTTGCCGAAACACTTCTCCAACATTTCCAACGTTCGCGCACCATTAAATCCGTTTTTTACGCAAAATTTAATACAAGTTCGTTGTTGCAAATTTAAATCCATTTCTAAAATTGTAAAAAAAAACGACAACACACTCAGAAATAGATGTACTCTTGGCTTCGTAACTTTTTCAAATGTCAAGCTATGACACTTAGATTTAGAGGGAATGTCAACAACAGATGTACCAACTTAACAAAAAGAAAAAAAAAAACAGAACTTAAATCGGAACAATGGGAGCGCCACACGGTGATGCCACCGGGAACTTTTTGATCGAGGTGGTATACATAATACATGGGCCGTTTCTAAGAGAGGGCACCACTTGAATTAAATCCATACCATTTTCAGTTAGTATCAACTTTCAAAAGATACGTGTATAAATTTGACAGCTGTCGGACGATTAGTTCTCCAGATATGTATATGTTAGTGAAGCAACTTTTGTTTTGTGAAAAAAAAAAAATGGATTCAAAGCAATTTCGTGTGTTGATTTATCATAGCTTTTTGATGGGAAAAAATGCAGCCGATGCAAAGAAACGGCTTGATAAGTGTTACCCGGACTACCCGGACTACCCGGACCAGCCGAACGAACTATTAGCAAGTGGATTGAAAAATTTAAATGTGGTCATACAAGCACCGAAGATGATACACGCAGTGGATGTCCAAAAGAGGCTGTTTCAGATGAAAACATCGAAAAGTCCACAAAATGATTAAGAATGGCCGTAAAGTGAAATTGATCGAGATAGCTGAGGCTCTGAAGGCCTATTTTGAGGCTAAACCGAAATCGTATTGTACTACAAAACTGGTGTCGAAAGATTGAAAAATCGTTTCAATCAGTGTATTGCCCTCGAAGGCAACTATATTGATAAATAAAGTTGGATTTTGCAAAAATTTCAGCCCATGTGTTACATTTATTTTCTTAATTCCTAGTTAGCTATTTCGAATGGCTTTACTCTTCGCAATCTTCTGACTAAATTGTTGTTAAAGGATGGATCCTTAACCAAGCTGCAAACAAGATCATCAACCAGACCAATAGGTCTTATATTTTCGCATCATCCGCATAGAAGTAGAGACCAGCGTTTGAGCAAACTTTAGGGAGGTCATTAATAAATATTCAAAACAATATTGGACCCAGTATTAAGCCGTGAGGTACTCCTGCATGTTTCTTTCAAATATGCGAGGATTTGTCAATCAAGGGATTAAACTTGCAATGCGTAGTTATCTACTGAAGCGAAATCGCTGAATTGGAAAATTGATGGTATAGGGGGGCGAGATAAGTCAATGTTAAAGGTGCAGAAAATAAGATCATGGTCAGTGACACCGTTCAATGACCAAAATATCAACCAAAAGTTTAGAAGAATCGGAAAGCAGTTGGGTGCGAAGCGGATAGCATATGCTTTGAAAACAGCGAACACGGAAGTTGCAACTAAGTCTGGGAGTTGGTGAGACCTACTGTCAATTTTGATTAAGTCAGCATTATGCGTTCATAATATGGGGTGACATCTTGGAGTGTGAAGAACATTGGTTCTAGGGAACAGCTGAGGTAAGGACTGTAAATAACGCCTATAATGAATTTGGCATTGCCATCAATAATTTCTACGAGAAGATACTCAGTAGCACTTGCCTCAGATTTTCCAATTATGTGGAAATTTAAGGAAATATTATCAGAAAGAGCTGCTCCACCACCTAATGTACAGGAGATCTTACAAATCACAGCCTGGTCATGTTTCCGTTTTCCTCAAATCAGGCCTTAGCCATTTTTTCCGTAACACAGATAACATCAACATCCGAACCATTAAAAATGTGACGTTGATATACAACATAGCATGCATCACTGATGCCTTGTTGGCAGACAAGATGCTGTCGGCGCAACATCCCGAGCGAAGTTTAGGAAAACTTGCTACGCAAAGAATCTAGTGGTTTCCTGCACAGCATGCCAATCAATACTCTACCACATCTGGTGTTTTGTTGAAAGCTTTTCCCATACAATCATTGTATACATTTACAATTCAAATTCGTAGCGATTCGTCGAAGCTTCCGCATGTAGGTTTGTCCTTACCTACCCCATACAATCAGTTTTAACCAACTTTGATGGTTCATTTTCTAATTTTCAGTATCAAGATAGCTCGTGTGTAAGAGCATGAACACATTTTAAAAGCGACGTTGGTGCCAATCGCAGCCGACATGGCTTTCGTCGCACGACAGATCTGCATCAGCTGGTTACAGGCATAATATGTGTGCAGATATCGCAACTGGTTCTTTTTAACGATTCCACATCCTGTCTAATAGTATTTTCTTTCCCCAATAATGCTCTTGGAGTGTAAGAAACTCAGTAGAATACTACAAATTCATAATTCTTTGTCATGCTGAGGCGTTTCGCCAAAAAATGATGAGTCTAGTGTGTCTGGTTTTCTTAACATAGAGGAACGTAATATCCTCAAAACCTTGGTATATTTTCTCATCCACTGATGCACTGTTGTCTCTTGCTTCTCTTACTTAAAATGGGCCATGGATGTTTCGGCACCCATTAGATCCTGCATATTTTGAAAATGACTTTGATTCCAAGAAACTGAACTACAACAGAGTATCGACCTCTTTTTTATTCCAAAATAATCCCTTGACAATTCCTTTTCCTTCTTTTTGTGTACCCGTTTATGTACTCCTTTCTGTATGCTAAATATATGTTTATCGTACGCAACTGTGTATCAACCATCGATTTCATTACCATAGAAATGGAACAACAAAAGCAGGCGTTATTTGCCGCCAATCAATTGAGGAATGAAAAGTCCGGCATTTTAACTTTAACTATGTCCTCCAAGTTTAGAAAAATCCGATAAAAAACAAACACTTCTGCCCTGTACACGACTTCTTTGTGTGTTGAAATTGTTAATGTATCCTGGCTTTCTTTGATGCACCTGAGGAGGTTCCTTAGGCTGCCGCATTGTATAGTAACATCAGAGAGCCCTCCAATGTCGATCTATTTTTAAATGTTTTTTCAACCACATAACATAGTTTAACTTAAGCACTCACTACGTCCTGCCCTAGGGTGCTTCAGAGACTTTTGTCAAACTTTTTACGAAGACATCAGGAAGTCTTTGACGATCCTTTGGGTTCGGTTTCGCCACCGAAATGACATACTGCTAACTGCTAGAATGGTCGTCTTGTTGTTCCTTTTAAAGTAACATAACGAGAAGGACGTTTATTTGAAGAAGTAATGTGTAACTCCCGAAGGGTTTCCTCATAATTGAACACCTAATAGACGGATACCTTTAGCAAACATTTAAACATCAATCAGTTCGAATGTTGTACAGCAGATTGGTCTCTGAAAATCCTTAAATTAGAGGTTTGGTGCTCATAAAATCCCTTACGACAGCAAGTGTTTAGAATTGTTCTTTCACTGCCACTTTGTTGAACGAAGAATATTTGGAAAACTGTTAGAGTTTATTGGTTTTAATGTTTTTTTCTTTTTATTTCAGAACGAGGCAATGACAGGAACACACACACAGAGTCCGGTCTTTTCTCGAATTACTCTCGCTCTGATGGAGGACTCGGGATGGTACAAAGCGAACTTTTCTATGGCATCACCATTGTCCTGGGGCAAAGGATTGGGTTGTAATTTTGCAATGCGAAGCTGTAAGGATTGGATTCAACTGAACAATGGAAGGTTTGTTATATTTTTCAATTTAATTTTTATTTTTATTTTTTGCGGTCTACGCATTGTGAAATTAATTTTTTCTCTTCTATTTCCTCTTTTAATAAAACAAAAAAGTCGAAACAACGGAGGAGACAAAGGAAACCTGCGGTAATGAAAAGAATTAAAGGATTTTCGATTTTTTGTTTTCCGTCTTGCTTGGTTTTATTTAATTTTTTTGTTGTAGCTAATAGTCCTTAGACCTAATCTTTGCATGTAGTGAATTTGTCGTTATATTACGAGGTTTTTTCTCTCAGCACTTAGATTGGGGACTCTTTAATGTCTTGCAGTGGCCATGTTACAAAAATACTTCTTTCACAGCCCCAAGAACTCGGCTAGGTGTTTTTTTTTTTTTGTCAATAACTTCTCCATGTGCAGGCAAGTCCCTTTTAAATCCTAAGTGCGTACCCTAACTAATGCTTCCAAAATCAAGCCATGCGTTTTCCTCAATCCCCTGTTGGGACAGTGTTTCTGTCCAACTGCCTTTTATTGTGCACTACAAGTTGGTAGAGGTCCGCTCGTACATGTCTGTATCACCTAAGGCGAAATTTTTTTCTACCACGTTGTGAGTGTAAAAGAGTAGGAGGGTAAACATCCATTCGCACTTAACGCGACTGATGCCGCTTTTTTTGATGTGGTTGATCTCGCTGCGCAGCTTTAAGACTTCGCTGATATATCTTCTCCGGATTGCCCGAATAATCTTGCATTGAAAATGACGAAGCATGTCTATCAAGCTTCCAACTTCTCTAACAATCCTAATCACGCTTTTTACTTTTTCCGAATCCTCCTGCAACCCTTTCCTATCCACTACAGAAGTTACACTTCTCCTTACTGACCTGCAGCCCTGCCGTTCTCAATCGTTTGAAGACTTACTTCAGAATTTCCAGTTGTTGTTATTCGTTATTCCTGACAATCACAATATCATCTAGGTACACGAACACGTGCGATTGCAAATCGACACCAAGCACCGTGTCAATAAACCTCTGCCATGTTGTTGGAGCGTTGCACAGCACGAAAGGTATCGTCTTGAACTGTGAGAGTCACGGATTCAAACATTCCAAAGATGACAGATACTTTGTATCCCGTAGTTGGTCCAAGGTCGCTGAAATATAAAGAAGTGGCCAAGCATCACGCTCCGTAACCTTATTCAACTTCCTGTAGACTATATAATTAAGGCCTAAGGACTACTGAACTTCTCAACCATGTCATCCCTAAGCATCCCTTCTAATTCCCTATCTACATGGTTCTGAATCGCAGAAAATACCGGAAAATACCGCTTATTTATTGGTTTGGAAGCCGACCTAATCTTGTGTTCTACCAGATGTGTTCACCCAATGCCCTTCGGAATATTATGGGGAAACTCTTTTCAACGCCGAAAACTCGAAAACCTGCATTCGCATGATCTCAAATCCGGGACAATGCCCGCTCTGACCCAAAAGTCACCCAAAAGTCGGCTCCCAATATCAGGACATACGGACGCGTTGTCCGTCCGCACCTGCCAGTAAGTCTTTGTTTTGCATTTAAAAGCTTCCGAATGGATTGGTCTCCACTGCCGCTCAAAAAGGAGTGAAAAAAAATTCATAAGTTCTAGGAAGGTCTGTAGTTGTTTGGTATCCGCCTGTCGTGGTGTCTCCGAAATAGTTCGAATTTCTTCAGGCTTTTAATTAACTGTGTTGAGTGTTCACTGATAATGAAGATGTCGTCAAAGTATACCACAACGCCTACTACTCTTCATAACAAGTCCTCTGTGCACCTGTGCTGTGGAAATTCCAAATAGCAAGCTCCTCATGCGGTATGCACTGTTTTGCGTGATTATTGTGAGGGCTCTTGAGATTTCTTCATCGACTGACATCTGTTGGTACGCCTGGGCCAGATCAATTTTCGCGAACTTCTTGTCCATGTATCAAAGCAAAGATATCAGCTATTGACGGTGTCTGAAAACAATGCGGTGTGAGTGCTTTATTTACCGTACAGCGCATTACCAGTACTTCCTTAAGATAAGGGGTGACTCATCGTGAGATTTGATTTTTGACAGATCACGCGTGACTTCTATCAAACTGCTTTGTCATTTTTGTTCAGTATCGTTTGGCAAGTCATCATGAAAAGACTCACACTACAAAAGCGTCTCAAAATTGTTCAGCTGTATAACAAAAATTAGCGGAACTTACGGTGCGCATAATCGACCTACTGAAACCACTATTTCCAATACCATTCGCAAATTTGAGTCCCAGTTTACATTAGTGGATGATACTCGACCGGTTAGACCACATCCAGCACGTAGTGAAGAGGCTATAGCAGCTGTAGCTGAGAGTTTACGTGACGAATCGATTCGTCGTCGTTCTCAGCAGCTTGGCTTAGCGTATTCGACAACTTGGCCTATTTTACGTGCGGATCTCGGCCTAAAAGTGTACACAATTCATTTTGTGCAAGAACTGAAGCCAAGCAACTTGAACTTGCGGCATATTTTCAGTGAATGTGCTTTGGAAAAACTCATTAAAAATCCGGTGTTTTATCGTAAAATTTTGTTCAGTGAAAAAGCCCATTTCTGGCTCAATGGATACGTCAGCCGTATTTGGGCTGATGAGCAACCCAGAGAGTACCAAGAGCTACCAAAACATCCATTAAAAACAACTGTATGGTGTGGTTTATGGGCTGGTGGAATCATTGGTCCATATTTCTCCAAAAATGAGTCAAATCAGAATGTTACCGTCAATTTGTAACCGTTATCACGACATGCTTCCGCCTAGATCGTGCGATATCATACCTTTGGACTATTTTCTCTGGGGATATGTAAAGTCTCAGGTCTTCTAGAATAAGCCAGCTACGCTTGACGCTTTGGCAGCCAACATTACTCGTGTTATCCGCGAGATACCAGTTGCTATGCTCGAACGAGTCGCCCTAAATTGAGCCTTCCGAATGGACCACCTCAGACGTTGTCGTGGCCAACATTTACATCATTTTCAAAAAATAAATGCCATCAATTGTTCTTTTAACCGATAATAAAAGTTTTAAGTTCACTTTCAAATTTATGTGTTTAATTTTACATTATAAATCAAACCTCACGATGAATCACTCTTTATATTCGTATAAAAAAGTATTAAAAAAGTCTGCTAAGTCACGGTATTAAGCAGAGTACTGCCACTGCATTGAAACTCTCAAGAATTCAGGTAGACTAAGCAAAATTCTGTCCAAAGAACACTCTAATACAACATTCGTCAAACGACTTGATTTCCTGGTCAATCAAGTTTTTCCCACTATAAGTCACCAGGCCCTAACGAGATTTTACCCATTTTGCTCCAATTGAACTTGAGGTAGGTACTGTCTTAGTTAACGGCCATTTGGTTAACTCTAAAACCGGCAAAAGTGACCATGAATCGACAGATTAGCCTTATATCCTTCATACACAAAATCTCAAAAGATCTCCTCTATCGAAGTCCGAACATGCTCACGGAGATAGTCCTGCATGAGACGATTGAGAAATCTGCTCACTATAAACAGTATACGTTACCGTCCTTCGTAAGCATAGAAACACTGACTCCATTCTAAAATCTTTCATCAAACTTGACACAGAAGATTTCGTCATCGCTAGGATCATATAGTCACTATTGAGGAACAGCCTCTTAGACACATTCATAGATAAAGTTACCTCGCCTCTTCTATGGCTCCTGATCATCGACAGCATTCGACGTGGCTATTTTAGTATCAGGGATGATACACTCAGTGATTAGTGAACTCACAAGTTCCCAGTGGTAAATAATTTACCACGAAATACAAAATACCGACTATCAAGCTTCCACATCTTACTAACCAAACACTTACTCTATCCTCCAATGCGATGTACCTTGGCGTATTCCTTGACCGCAAGCTCAACTGGAAACCAAACACAGATCACAAGGTAAAGAAATTTTGTGTGGCTTTTTATCCCTGCAGCAAAACCTTTGGAAAAAGGTGGGGACTTCAGTAGTTAGTCCCATTCTTACGAATACGAATACCAAACAGCTGGTATTGGGACCACAGCACGACTCAAGCTATATACGTGATACTCCATATGCTTACCCTGGATTTGCACATCATATAAAACGTTTCATGTAGTGCTGTTAGAGAATTTAGATTCTGTTGTGTTCTGTTCGACTATAGCTGACCACACGATACCTAAACTCAATTTCAGATAATAATATCCAAGAAATACTAAGTATCGATCTTTACCGACAGCTCCAAGATGGAATGCGGAATTGGATCAGGTGTCTTCTCAGCGGAATTGAACCTATCCAAATAGTACCGCCTTCCAGACTCTTCGAGGAGGTACTAGCGATAAGATAGGCCTGCAAAATACCTAGCCTCAGCTCCATTACCATAAACAACATAGGAATCTTTATGGACAGCCCGTCTGCAATCATAACCTTCCACTTACTCACTTCGTCCTCTAAACAAGTAAATCAGTGCAACGAAATATAATGCAGGTAAGCGCTCGGGTTAATATCATATCACTGTCCCTTGTGTTTCCGACCACAGTAACATAGAGGAGAATGAGAAAGTCGTCGCACTAGTCATGTGTGGCTCAACCTTCGACGTCTCCCTTGCGAAGTCAGTCTGCTCCCCGATGGAGCTCATCAAATTAAGAATTAATTTGAACAATCTAGAAACCTTTACCATATCCCGGCAGATAGGGACATCCTACCATAAAAACAGCACGAATGACTTGATCAACACAATTCGCACCGAGACAGAAAATTGCCTCATACGCTGCCAGGTTAGGCATTTCTTTTAACTTCCACAGCCGTAGATATAACAACTCACACGAAAAGTAAACCTTATCCCACTTTTTTTGTGAGAGCTCGGCACTTCTTAGAACCAGGCATTGCACACACTGCCAAACCCTTTTTCAAGCAATTGTCAGAGATTTCTAGCATAAAAGTCTGCAACATAATTAATTTGCTGAACTCCTCTGGATGGTACTGAAAACTTAACTTTTAGCATAGTTGTGGTATTAACTATCTCCTCTCCTCTCTACCTACCGTAAGCGGTAGAGCATCCCCGAAATTTCTTGATTGAAGATACGTTGTCTTCATAAACCTTTGAATCCAGTACGTGTGACAAGCTCATATGAGACATTCCTCAGTACCTCGCTCTGAATGGGGGAGGAGAGTACTCCAATTTCAGAGTTACTAGTTGCAACTTCAGGACTTCACCTCGACCGGCCGACCGTGAAAACCTTCGGAAGAAACTATGATATTTCTTCAATCGCTTGATTCTATGTGATTTAGTTTCTAGTAGCCTAGCGCGATAAAGCGATATGGCTCTCTAACTCAATCCCAAGCAGTTAGATTAAAGGTAGAAATCGATAACTCATGCCACTGTCAGGATCTATTTTTCTAAATTGATGTGAACCGCGAGATGGTATGCAGTTCAAATGCTGATTGTTATCGATGATCGATCGGGGACTGGTGTTTTTATCGTATCAATGGTGTTGTTCAGAAGCTAAAAACATAGATTCGATTTCCTAACCGCTACTTGCTACCAATCCGCAGAACTTAATGTACGCCTCTCATCAAATTGTACGTTTGGTACTAATTCACTTTACTCACTTATTTAAGGACATTCTTTCTCTAGTTAATACATAGTATTCCTATCAAAACTAACTTACGATTACTTTTTTAAATGTTCATTCCCAGAGGGCGATCAATACATCCATTCTGCTCCAAAGTCAAACGTGACCCTCTACAGACTGAATGCACTGACGACAGAAACTCTGTTGCACTTTGCAATCTCATAAGACACGACTACGAATTGCCCAAAGAGTATCAAGTAAGCATGCCTACTCGTCAAATTCACAAACACAACCAACTAATAGTGCCCTCTTATAGAATTTCGATAGCATCAATCATGTAAAAGATGGTGAAGAAGGATTCTATGGTGGATCTGTATCACTGGCCGATCATTGTCCCTACATTCAAGAGTTCACATGGAGAAGTAAAAACATAATTGTTCGCGGTTCCCATTGCAAATTCGAGGAAAACAATCCAAGTAAGTGTTTACAACCATCCTTCGTGAAATTGTTTAATCTAAAGATACTCCCTCTTTTCTTTTAGAACCGGAAAAGAACTTCGCTCTCGAAAGCTACGGCAAGGGATCTAAATGCTTTGATCACAGTGAAAATATGTGGGAAGAGCGCTCCTGTCGACAAACACGCGAATGGCAACACTGGGGATCTGGTTGCTACAAGTATAAATGCGAAAACGGTCGACTCCACATCATAGTAGGCAACTACTCATACGAATGCTACTACCCAGGACAACAGCTATCCGTTCGAATCTATGCTAACGGATGGTTGCATAAAGGTGCCATTATTTGTCCACCGTGCCATGAGATGTGCGGCGAAGTATTCCAACGACAAGGAAACTACTGTAAACTTCGTGAAGAAGCACCCCCATCTAATATGTATCCACGTGATAGTCTCACTTGTTCAGCGCCACTACACGTTAAACCATACCATCATTGTCTACTCATATCATTAAGCTACCTATTCGGATACCTAACGACAAGTTAGAATTTGTACAGCACTCAAATGGAATAAATCCCATCTTGTGATACTTTCGCCCTAATCCGGGGAGATCGCACAATAGCGCGCTAGCAATAATGCTGATGATGATCCCTCAAATATTGACTCTAAATTTGAATTTTAAATTAAGAAAAACGATTTTAGGAAAACCTGTGCTATTTTGTAAAATCGAGAATTTATTTATTTTCTCTTATTATTTGTGTTTTTCTTCTTTTTTTTTTATTCGATACAACTTTGTATCATAAGTCTAGGATCGATTGTAGTTTTGCTGTCTGCAAGACAAGCACATTCCAATTCCAAGCATAAACGGGAGCACAACTTATGCATTTGTCTTTACTTTCTTTTTTTAGATTCTATTTAATATACATAAATACAAAAAAACGAATACGAATACGAGTACGAATTATGTATATCGTTTAGTGACGTACATATTTCGTTGTCCTAGTAATGAAATTTTAACAAATAATAGCGTTTAGATTGACAATAGGTTTAGTTATTGAACATAAGCATGTGAATAGTGGCCGTGGTGTATAATTTACAATAAGAACTATGTACCTACCCGCTTGGTAGATTATTTAAGATATTATTTTGTAAAATATTTAATAAGATTCAAAATGAAAACAAACAAAATCACAAACAGATACGAGTATATGTAAAGATTGTAATTGTAAGTAAATCAAATATACAAACAGTCAGGAAGTTGACTGAAATTTTATGATTTGTTTGCGGTTCTTCTTTGTTTGAAAGTCTTTTTGCAATTTCTTATTACCTGAAGATTCTGGTATTTAATTAAAATTTGTTAAAGATCTGCTTAAAAGTTACTTCGGGCATTGTCACTCAAAAATCTTGATAACCGTAACTCTATCAGGTTGTCTTAATATTCAGTGAATATTTGAAATAATGTTTTCGCGATGTTATTTACTAATTTACTCCATTAGATGACACTACAGTCTGGAGTTGACCTAAACCTTAATCAATAAGCCGCTCCAGTTAGCGTGGTATTGGACCAACACCAAAGTGTTTGAGGTCTTATTTTCTTCTTTTACTGCGTTCTTTATCCAGGATGAGAACGAAAACTTCTCGGGCCGAAGCATTGATGTCATCTAAAGGCTGTCACTGTAAACGGTACTAAAAATTACTCAAACAATCCTACGTAACTTCATCCGCCTTCGTTAATGTCCATGCTTCTGCGCCATAGTATAAGATTTTAAAGATTCAGCGATTAGAAAGCATAACTCTTCATTTGATTTCAGATAAGGTGTTGTTGTCAGAGTTAAAAACTTGTAACAAACTCGCTGTTGCGGGTAGTGATGATTTTCTTCGATATTGACTACCGTCCGCGTCAAGGAAGGCTCAAATCCTTCAAAGACCGTGCCAAATTTAAGAAGAGCTTGCATTAAGAGTTATCCACCTAGACATTTCCAAATGATTGCATGCGTTAGGAATGATTTAAAAACAAGCAACTTGGATTCCTTATGATTTGAAGCCAATGGACGTTAAGCGTCGTTTTTTCGCCTGTGAACATCTGCTCCAGCGGCAAAAAAGGAAGCATTTTGTTGGTCGCATCGTGACGGGTGATCAAAAATGGATTCATTACAGGAACTCAAAAGAGAAAAAAGTCATGGTGAATGACCGGTCATGCTTCTAGGTTGTCGGCTCAGTCAAATATTCGCGCTGCAAAGGTTATGTTTTGTATTTGGTGGGACCAGGTCGGTGTTATTTATTATGAACCAACCAACGAAACCATCACCGGGAAACGGTTTCGACTTCAATAGATGCGATTGAGCCGAGCGCTGCGCTAAAAACGGCCACAATATGAACAGAGGCACGAAAAAGTGATTCTACAGCATGATAACGCTCGGCCTCACGTTGTCAAACCCATTCAAAATACCTCGAAACGCTCAAATGGAAAGTCCTACCCCACCTGCCATATTCCCGAGATATTGCGGGTCCCGATTATTACTCGTTCCGTTCGACGGCACATAGGCTGGCTGATCAGCAGTTCCGCTCATATGAAAACATCAAAAAATGACTTGATTCGTGGATAGTCTTAAAACATAAATATAGGGTTTTCCAATAGGGACTTGACAATTTTGAATTTAATTTGTGAACGCACTCTTTCACTAATCATCAAACTGTCACTGTCAATTTATTCAGTAAACTCAACATCATGGTAAAGTACACTAACGATCGACGTCTGCAAATTATAAAAATTTTCTACAGATATTCGGAATCGGTGACTGCAAGTTTAAGAGCGTTAACTCCAATTTTCGGTCGTAATTCTCGCCCTAGTAGACAGGCAATTACAGGTTTAGTGCAAAAATACATACATCGTTGTGTGATGTTGCCGTGTCAGTGAGACAACGAGTTGGTCGAAGTAGCAAACGATCCAAATCAGTCAATTCCACGGCGTTCTCAAGAATTGGGCATCGCTCAGACCACATTATGGCATATTTTGCGTAAGGATCTTGGTTTACACCCATACAAGATCAAGCTGACTCAAGAATTGAAGCCGTTGGACCATTTGAAGCGACATACGTTCTCCGATTGGGTTCTGGAGAAGATGCGTCAAGATGTAAATTTCATCGCAAAATCATCTTCAGTGACGAAGCTCATTTTTGTCTCAATGGGATCGTCAATATATGCAAAATATGCGTTATTGGTCGGGTGCTTCATGAATCACCGCTTCATCCACAAAAAATAACTGTTTGGTGCGGTTTGCATGCCGGCGGCGTTTTTGGGCAATATTTTTTCGTCGACGATAACGATCGTCACGTTACTGTGAATGGTCAGCGTTATCGCGCCATGATCACCGATTATTTTTGGCCCGAATTGGAAGATATGGACTTGGACTACATGTGGTTTCAACAGGATGGTTCCACAAGCCACACAGCACATGCTACAATCGATTTATTGAAGAGTAAGTATGGTGAGCGTGTTATCTCAAGACATGGGCCAGTCGATTGGCCGCCTCGTTCGTGCGATTTAACGCCGCTTGACTATTTTCTGTGGGGTTACGTTAAGTCATTGGTTTATGCCAACACGCCGACGACATTGGAAGAGCTCAGAGTCAACATTAAACGCGAAATAGCGGCTGTTTCGGCTGAAATGTGTGGCCGAATCGTTGAAAATTGGGTCCAACGAATCGACCACTGCAAACGTGCCTGCGGTGGCCATATGAACGAAGTCGAGTTCCATTCATAAATGTTTTGATTGTACTTCAAGCCAATAATAAAGTTTTTGAATATCTCAAATGGTTTGCCTTTTATTTAAAGAAAAAGTTGTCAAGTCGTTATTAGAAAACCCTATACTTTTACCTTAACGGTATTCAAGCTCTGCAAGAAAGATGAGAAAAAGTTGTAGCTTACGATGGGCAATACTTTGAATGATTCATTTGTAACCATATTTTCACAATAAAGTTGCATTTTCATCAAAAAATATATATGTAGTTACGCACCTAATACATTCGAGTTAAAGTCATCTACGAGGGCTGTTTGATGCATACCCGGATTATAAATGACAACGCAACTTTTTTAGTTTTGACAATCCGAAGAATACTTAGGATAAAGGAACAATCCGAAAAGAAACCAATTACTTGCTTCGGAAAGCATTTAAACGCTTTAAAAGGCCCAAAACCCAAGCGCCACCAATTAAAATCGATAACAAGGAATGGGCGAAGGAGGATAAGGAGAAAGCGGAGCTTTTCGCGGATTATCTAGAAGAAATTTTTAAGCCCTTTGATGGGCAAACACAAGTACACTGTACTACATAGTATATCAAAAAGGGTGTCTGATAACTTAACAATAGCAAACGCAACTTTTGCTGAATCAATGATTCAATTAATGAACTTAAAGCCGAAAAAAGCTCCCGCATAAGACCTGATAACCGTAAAAGTCCTTAAAAGCACTACATATTATTAACGGGGCTTTTAGGCTAGAATACGTTCCGAGCGAATAAAAATTTGCAGAAGTAATTATGGTGCGAAAACAAGGTAAACCTCGGATTGATAAAAATCGTATAGATCCTTCCGATCTTGTTAAAATTTTTTGAGAGGATCCTACTCAAACATTTAATACAAATTATTTAACACAAAAATCTTATCCCCAACCAATAGTTTGGATTGTGGATAAGCATTCAGCTATTGACCAGGTGCATAGAATTACCGAGTAATTGAAAAAGCTTTGAAAGAGAAAATGACTTGCTCAAGCGTATTTCTTGACGTCTCACAGGTCTCGCAAGTCTTACAAGTTTATGTTAATTTAAAATTAGAGCAAATTAAGTATCTTGAAAATAGAATTGTTCGTGTTAGATACGGAAATCACGTTTCGCAGTTTAAAGATACATATTCCATAACATATACAAAGCTCCCGGAATTTATTCAGAAAATTAAAAATACAAGTTTATTCATCTAAATCCATATTGTCTTCTTGAAATTAATCCCCATTGACTGCAACTCACTTATGCCAGCGCTTGATCCAATTCTCGAAATATTTTTTATATTCGGTTTCCGGTATGTCCATCAGTGCTTCCTGCGATTTTTCCATTACTTCCTCTCAGCTGCTGAAACGCGTTCCCCGTAGTGGTATTTTAACTCGATTGAACAGAAAGAAGTCACAGGGTGCCAAATCAGGTGAATTCGGTAGATGTTGGATGGCATTTGTTACATTCTTCGTTAAAAAATTACAAATAATGATGGCACTGTGCGACGGTGCGTTATCATGCTGCAAAAATTCACGGGTTTTCTGTCCACAATTCTGGTTTCTTTCGGGGAATTGCTTCACGCAAACGTCTCATAACGCTCAAATAATGCTCTTTGTTTACTGTCTGGCCTTCTGGCAAAAATTCATGTAGCACTACACCGTTGACACATCCATGAAAACCATTAGCATTGCTTCTTTTTTGACTGAAAACGACGTGTTTTTTTTTTTTTTTTTTTTGTCTCGGCTCATTTGGTGAACGCCATTCACTTGCCTGATGTCTGGATTGCGTGTCGTATCAGGATCGTAATGATCCTTTTGATGAATGTGGGATCGGATTCAGCCTCGCAAATCATATCCTTTGCGACGTCAACACGGTCTCTTTTTTGCATGAAATTGAGGTCTTTTGGCACCAACTTTTCTGCTACACGACGGAAATCCAAATCATTAACCAAAATGTCTTGGACGGATCCATAGGCAATGTTCAAGTCCTCCACTATCTCTCTGATAGTTAACTTTCGGTTTTTGACCAACATTTCTTTTACTTCATCAATGTTTTCGTCGGTTTTCGATGTCGATGGTCTGCCGCTGCGTTCATCACTTCGATTGACTCACGACCACTTTTGAACACTTTTCCAACATTTCCAACGTTCGAGCACCATTAAATCCGTTTTTTACGCAAAATTTAAAACAAGTTCGTTGTTGCAAATTTAAATCCATTTCTAAAATTGTAAAAAATCGCAAACACACACAGAGATAGACTTACTCTTGGCTTCGTAACTTTTGCAAATGTCAAGCTATGATGCTAAGATTTAGAGGGAATGTCAACAACAGATGTACCATCTTAACAACAACTCAAATCAGAACAATGGGAGCACCACACGGTGGTTATCCCGTTTGAATCAACGTGGTATTGGACGATGTACCGCAGGGAAGTGTGCTCGATCCACTCCTGTATCTCTTATATAAAAGAGATATACCACAAGTCAAGGGCACCGTTGCCATTTTAGCTGTCAGAAAAATAATAGAAGAATCAACGGCGAAACTGCAACGAGCACTAAATAAAGTAGAAAACTGGACAAAGATCTGGCGAATCGCTCTTAACATGACCAAATCTGTGCAAGTAAACTTTTCTTACAGAAAAATAAGTCACATAAACTCGGTCTGTATTCCGTTTGCTAATTAGGCTAAATACAATATTTGGGCATAACACCCGATGCAAAGCTCAAATGGAAGACGCACGTAAAAAACAAACGTAAAGAACTAGAAACTATATACACAGAAATGTACTAGCTACTTGGTAAATATTCCAAGCTTAGCGTAGAAAACAGGCTGCTTTTATATAAGCAGGTGCTAAAACCAGTGTGGGCTTGTGGTACACAACTCTGGGGTTGTACCGCGAAAAAAAAAATTTTAATATTTCACAAACTTTTAAAAATAAAGTGCTAAGAGAAATTGGTACATGTACCGTGGTTTATGAAAAATAATGGCCTACATTGTGACCTTGGAGTTACTTCTGTCGAAGATGAAGCCAGAAACTTTGCAAGAAAACATAAGATCCGGTTCAACGGACATATTAATAATACAGTCCCAGAAATTCTGGACTAACAAAATTTATTGCGCCATCTTCAAAGAACTAAACCTCTGGACCTGGCACGATAAAATGAAACCGCGTGAAAAAAGCGGAAAATGTAGGGTTTTTCAATAGGAAGTCACCTACCAATCGAGCTTATATTGTGACGAAAAAGCTGATGGATAAGTTTCTGTATTCGAAAGAGTGATTTTTATTTTTTCTCGAGCAATATCAATTTTTCGTTTGCCATTTGGGCTTTTGTATATACAGTAGACGTCCAATATAACGAATACCCGATATAGCTTTTTAGATTTACTTTAACATCTCTAAATAGCGAACGATGGTCCCAATTTTCTATCTGATATAACGAACGCATAAATGAACGTGTTTTTGTTGCCATTGTGATTTTTGCAACCGTACTTACATATATTTTGTGTACAAAATATTAAAATAAATAAAAAATCTCAGCGGACTCGGCTTTCATTAAAAGACAAAGTCAAGCATTTTACTTAAGGACATTTCAATAAAATTTCGTGTGCCAAAGTCAACAATCTGTGGCATTAAAAAAAAGTAGCGCATAAATCTTGAAAAAACTTAAAGTTGACACACAATGATTCTCTACAACGTAAATCTCTGCGAAAGGATGGCCTGACCAAGACATGGCGGTAGTTGTTTGAAAATATCACATCTTTTGGAAAGCACGCAGTCTATAAAGCATATTTTTCAAGTTTGAAAGCGCCACGTTGTTTAGTATTTATTTGGAAGCCATCAATAGTGAACGTTGTCAGTGAATTTGTGAAAATGGAGAAAATTGGTCATCGTTATGTGATACAATACTTTCATTTGGAAGTCCTCAGCTCAACCAATATAAAAGCTGAACTGGATTCTACTCAGGATGAGTCTGCTCCTTCGTTTACAATAGTAAGATTTTGGGTTGCTGAGTTTAAACGAGGCCGTACGAGCTGCCAAGACGAGCATCGCAGTGGTCGACCAAATGAGGTGACGACTCCAGAATTGGTGAAGAAAATCCACAAAGCGGTACTGGATGATCATCGACTGAAAGTGATCATCCAAAAAGTGTGGTACATCGCATATTATTTGAAAATTTTGACATAAGAAAGCTGTGTGCAAGATGGGTGCCGGGTTTGCTCACACTCGAGCAAAATCAGTGTTGTGAAGATGTTTCAATTGAGTGTTAAGCGATGTTTCACAGCAATATAGCAGAATTTTTGCGCCATTTCATAGCAATAAATGAAACATGAGCCCATCACTTTACACCCGAGACAAAAGAACAATCAAAACAATGGATTCAAAAGGGAGAACCGGCTCCAAAGAAGGCGAAGACCGTTTCATCTGCAGGTAAGGTCATGGCGTCGATTTTTTGGGATGCGCGTGAGATAATTTTCATTGACTATCTTGAAAAAGGAAAATTTAGAAAGTGTTGTTTCATCAAGACAATGCACCAGCTCACAAATCTGTTATTTCAATGGCCAAAATTAAAGAATTAAAGTTTGAATTGCTACCTCTTGTACCCTATTCACCAGATTTAGCTCTCTTGGGTTCTTTTCTGTTCCTAAACTTGAAAAAATGGCTCAGTGGTCAAAGATTTTCCAACGATGAAAAAGTGATGCCAGCAGTTAACGGCTATTTTGAGGAGCAAGACAGTTCTTATTATAAAAAGGGTATCGAACTTTTTGAACATCCCTGGAAAAGTGTATAGAGCTGAAAGGCGATTATGTTGAAAAATAAATAAATGTATTTCCAAAATTTTTGTGTACTTCTGACGGCCATCGTAAGTGGTGGCTTCTGTGCTAGTAATGGGTGGTTCACAAAGTTTAAGAAACGGTTCGGTGTCCGGATTTTCAAAGAATGCGGAGAAAAACTATCATCATGATCTCGTTGAGTCGTTCAAAACAGATCTACTCGAAGTAATCAAAAACAATGGACTCACAATGGACATGATTTTTAATGCTGATGTTACCAGATTCTACTTAATATATATTCACGGGGGTGAAATTTCAGCATCAGGTCGGAAGACATCTAAGGAGCGCTTAACTGTTCTAGCTTGTGGAAACATATCCGGACTGTTGAAAATAAAGCCTTTGGTTGTTGGTAAGGCGAAGAAGCCACGATTCTTCTTCAACAAAAGATTACCCGTTGACTTTGACTTTTCTAAGTCAGCTTGTATGACTGCAAGCATTCCTATGATTTTTTTTTTTAAAACTTTAAAAATTAAAATAAAAAAATGCGTAGGTGGAACGGTATCTCTCTGGTAATAACTTTCGAAAAAAGGCTCTTTTGCTTCTGGACTGGAACGCTATTCATTTAACAAAGCTCCATCACCGTAATAGCTTGCTGAGTGACAAAATGCGTTCAAACTTTAGGGGTCCAGACATCATTACTGCTATAAAAGAATTTAAGCTCTTTGATGCAATTATGGTATGCTTCTGGAACGAGCATGGAATAAACCTTCAATTCAAATTCTTCAAAAATGTTGGAAGAACATTTTAATTAGTGATCACGAAGATTTCGATGAGGAGGATAAAGTTCCACTCATATTATTGTGACAAGATTAGAACGTATCAGTTTTAATGCACATTGACGCTGTTTTTTAGCTAATGCGTTGGGATCAACAAGTAAATATTGATATGACTGACATGTTTACTTTGAGACGGCTTCAAGAGAGATAAAATCGTAAAAGGGTTATTCCACGATAAATCGCCGAAGCTATATGGGGAGCTCAGAACGACCTCCCTCTGATTTGGCTGAAAAGTGGCAGAAGTACTCATTGGAGTGGTACGAATCATAAGGCAAAAAAAAGTTCTGCAGAATTCGATATACACAGAGATTCGTCCTCTATTTTCATTTCAAATTTCAAGTTGGGTTCGGCCAAAATAATGTTTTAATACATGGGCTGAAAAGTCCTTCTAAGAGAGGGCACTACTTGAATTAAATCCGTACTATTTTCAGTTAGTACCAACCTTCAAAAGATACGTGTATAAATTTGACAGCTGTCGGATGACAGCAACTTTTGTTATTGTGAAAAAAAAATGGATTCAAAGCAATTTCGTGTGTTGGTTTATCATTGCTTTTTGATGGGAAAAAATGCAGCCGATACAAAGAAATGGCTTGATAAGTGTTACTCGGACTCTGCACCAACCGAACAAATCATTCGCAAGTGGATTGAAACATTTAAAAGTGGTTCATACAAGCACCGAAGATGATGCACGCAGTGGACATCCAAAAGAGACTGTTTCAGATGAAAACATCAAAAAAGTCCACAAAATGGTTACGAATGACCGTAAAGTGAAGTTGATCGAGATAGCTGAGGCTCTGAAGATATCAGATATCGTTCAAAACGACCAAAAACTCAACAGTCGGCTGGCAAGGTTATGGCATCCGTATTTTGGGATACACAAGGGGCAGACTATCAACAGCGACTATTTGAAGGATGAAATCGCTGTTTCATCAAGACAACGCACCATGTCACAAGTCGATGAAAACGATGGCAAAATTGAATGAATTCGGCTACGAATTGCTTCCCCACCCACCGTATTCTCCAGATTTGACCCCCAGGCGACTATTTCCTGTTCGCCGTCCTCAAAAGAATGCTCTCCGGAAAGTGATTTAAGACCGATGAAGAAGTAATCGCCGAAACAGAGGTCTATTTTGAGGCTAAACCGAAATCATACTACAAAACTGGTATCGAAAGATTAAAAAATCATTTCAATCAGTGTATCGCCCTCATAGACAACTATATTGATAAATAAAGTTGAATTTTGCAAAAATTTTGTGTCTTACTATAAAACGGCGCTGACACATATAACACTGTCCATGTGTTATAGGTGGCTAAATTAAAAAACTAAATATTTATTACGTTACTCCCCTTATCTCACTCACATATAACCCGAGTGCACATATTGGGTATATAGTTTAATTCGTGCGGTTTTTTTTTCAAAATTTGAACGTTTATTTAAGAAAAACATGTACAATAGTATTATTCAAAGTATGAGGGCGTTCTGCATCGACCGGAACAAATGCTAGTCAGAAGGGGCAAGGTCTGGGCTATAAAACGGGTGGGGTAAGACTTCCCATCCACTGTTTTCCAAATTGTTCTTAACCGGAATAGCAACGTGGGGCCGAGCGTTGTCATGATGGAAAATTATTGCCTCGTGTCTGGTCGGATATTCCGGGCGTTTTTCGGCTACTGCTCTCTTCAAACGGATTAATTGTGTTCGGTAGCGTTGTCCATTGATGGTTTCACCTGGTCTTAGCAGGTCATAATACAGCACATCCATCTGATGACACCAAATACAGAGCATTACCTTCGCGCCATGGATATTCGACTTTGCGGTTGATTTGGCTGGTTGGCCGGGTTTCAAATATGATTTTTTGCGCTTGGGGTTGTCGTAATGGATCCATTTTTCGTCACCAACAACAATCCGATGACTTCCTTTTGTGGCATTCCAGCAGCATTTCGGACATGCAAAACCGCCTTTCGACGTCTCTTGGCTTGAGTTCATGTGTAACCCAACCCTTGCTTCTGAATATATCTAGCTGCTTTTAAACGTTTTGAAATGGCTGCTTGAGTGACACCTAAAAATTCTGCGAGCTCTTTTTGTATTTGGCAACAATCTTCATAGAGTAATGCTTCCAGTTCTTCATCTTCAAATTTTTTGGCTGCCCAGGACGTTCATCGCCTTCCAAGCCAAAATCAACACTTTTAAATCGTGCAAACCACTTTTAGCACGTTCGCTCAGCTAGCACATGTTCAGCATAAACTTCCACCAAAATACGATGGCTTTCGGCAGCAGTTTTCTTCATGAAGAAGAACTCCCCGCAAAAACACTTTTTCAGGCACAAAGTTCGACATATTTGAGTGAAAAAAAATATTGTTGTTTACTCTTCAAATGAATGACATATACTGAAGCATTTACATTTACTGTACATTTACAGTAGCTTTCCAATGCACGTTCCAATGGAATAATAACAATGAAATAATACAAGTTACGCAATCTCTAAGCAAACCGCACGAATTAAGTTATAGACCCAAAAATGGTTCGGAAAGTGAAGGCTCGAATTGAGCGAAATCCGCCTCAAAGTGGAAGAATCAACGTAGCGTTGGAACGGATGCAACACATACTGAAAAATGAGCATGAGCATCTTACACCACAACAGGAAAAAGTTAGAGCCCAAAAGCGAAGGAGTTGCTACGCTTGCACGAAAGTGGTGAGTTGCCGTATTTGTTTTTTTCCGATGAGTTGCCATTATTTATCGACAATATTGACATATTGTCAACAAACAAAATGACCGAGCTTACTTGCCAGAGAGGTCCTTCGAAAATTTACACCTTCGGACGGCCACCAGAAAATAGGCAGCGCCGTTGTTGATGGTTTTTTTTAATTAATGCGATCGTATACCGTGAAACTGTCTTAGAGGCAGTATTGAAGCTTAGGGCAAACAATCATTTTGGTCGGAGACCGTGGACATTTCAACAAGACTCGGCACCGTCTCACAAAGCGCGCGTCAACCGATATTGATTAAAAAACAATGTCACACACTTCATTTCTTCGACACAATGGATTGCAAATTCTCCGGATGCAAATCCGTTGGATTTCTCTGTCTGAGGTATTTTGAAGGCGAATGTTGGCACTAAAAAATACCAAAGTTTGGACCACCTCAAACAAGCACTTCGCCGGGAACCGACCAAAATACCGCAGAGCCACTTGCGTGCAGGGTGCGATGCTTTTTTCAGCCGTCTCAAGGCCAGTATTCGCTCCAAAAGTAGATATATTGAAAACGACTAATACAAATTGAAAATTGATGTATTTTCCAACATTTTTTGCTTTGACACATTAAAATTTATCAAAAAATAAAAAAACTATAGCATTTTAAAAAGTTGCAGTTCGAGTCAGTCAGGGTGTATATCACCTAAGTTTAACCAGAGCCAGGCGTTTTTGAATATGTTTTTTCTGATTTTCAATCTAACAAAAAAGCAAAACATCTTATCTTTGAACCTGAGAAAATAAATTTAGATACGTAGTCTTTTTTTCCAAGCATCAAACGGCTGATATCGTCTTCACAGTAAAAACTTTCTACCAATTGCTTGATATCAGCATCTAAGCTTTTCTCATAAGTTGATGGAACGCTTTGATTTTCTTTAAGTTTTCTAGATTTCTTGATCATATAGCTTGTCGATCCTGGAAACTTTTCTATAATTTTGTCGACGCTTGAAAGTAAAGACAACAAAACAAGTTTGGCGTTTTTGCTTGCAGTTTTACGGAAATTTTCTCTACGAATTATCTTCATCATTATTTATAGTAACAGAGAAAACCTTTTCTGCAATTTTCAACGTAGACTTTTTCACTAAGTCACTAAGTCTTCTCTTGTCGAATGTATCTTTTCCAATATATGTACTGTATGCATTCATTAATACACTTTATCAACTTCAATTTGATCTTCAACCTCTAGCAATGATGGCGTTGTATCAGAAATTACCAACTCTGTGTTCAATTTTGGTTGCATCGTAACCATCCATGGTCGTACAGGCCACAAATCACTAGCACTGGGTTGATGAGGTGGTAAATCCAGAGGATTGCAGCACGTTTTCCACACAAAAGCACTCATGATCAATTTTTATTACTCACAACTCTTATTTCGATACAATCTAAAATAAATCCCAAGCTCACGACAGATTGACATCAATTGAGTGCAAATAAATTAAGCCTAACTTCTAAGATCCTCGAAAATGGGAAATGTGCAGTTACAAGTCATTGAAGAAATAAAACAAGCACAGTGACTTTTTTTCTTAAAAAAAAAACAGCTTTGTACTTATGTATTGGGTCTATAACTTAATTCGTGCGGTTTGCTAAGAGATGGCGTAACTTGTATTATTTCATTGTTATTATTCCGTTGGAACATGCGTTGGAAAGCTACTGTCATTTTACGTCATTTCAGTATATCTCATTCATTAGAAGTGTAAACAACAATGTTTTTTTTTTCACTCAAATATGTCGAACTTTGTGCCTGAAAAAGTGTTTTTGCGGGGAGTTCTTCTTCATGAAGAAAACTGCTGCCGAAAGTCATCGCATTTTGGTGGAAGTTTATGCTGAACATGCGCTAGCTGAGCGAACGTGCCAAAAGTGGTTTGCACGATTTAAAAGTGGTGGTTTTGGCTTGGAAGACGATGAAGGTCCTGGGCAGTCAAAAAAGTTTGAAGATGAAGAACTGGAAGCATTACTCTATGAAGATACTTGCCAAACACAAGAAGAGCTCGCAGAATCTTTGGGTGTCACTCAAGCAGCCATTTCAAAACGTTTAAAAACAGCTGGATATATTCAAAAGCAAGGAAATTGGGTTCCACATGAACTCAAGCCGAGAGACGTCGAAAGGCGGTTTTGCATGTCCGAAATGCTACTGGAATGCCACAAAAGGAAGTCATCGGATTGTTACTGGTGACGAAAAATGGATCCATTACGACAACCCCAAGCGCAAAAAATCATATGTGAAACCCGGCCAACCAGCCAAATCAACGGGAAAGCCGAATATCCATGGCGCGAAGGTAATGTTCTGTATTTGGTGGGCTCAGGTGGGTGTGCTGTATTATGAGCTGCTAAAACCGGATGAAAACATCAATGAACAACGCTACCGAACACAATTAATCCGTTTGAAGAGAGCAGTAGCCGAAAAATGCCCGGAATATGCGACCAGACACGAGGCAATTATTTTCCATTATGACAACGCACGGCCCCGCGTTGCTATTCCGGTTAAGAACTATTTGGAAAACAGTGGACGGTTCACATCAGAGCAGAATATCAAAAATTGGCTTGATTCATTCTTGGCTGCCAAGCCGGCGCAGTTCTTTTGGGATGGGATCCACAAATTTTCAGAAAGATGGGAAAAAGTCATAGCTTCAGATGGGCAATACTTTGAATAATACTATTGTACATGTTTTTCTTAGATAAAAGTTCAAATTTTGAAAAAAAAAACCGCACGAATTAAATTACATACCCAATATGACCACCTCCATGACGTTTTGCAACTCTGCCAGTATCATGGTAACGAGCCGTAGTTCGAGACACAGATTATTTATTCACGTTGAGTTGCTGGAGGGCTCTAACTATAGCTACTTGTGGTTTTCCAGCCAAATATAAAGCAATTACGCTATCAAGTTTGAATTCCATCACGGATAAAAGATTTTCAACACAACTGAGACGCAAATCGTTTACAAGGCTTGTAAATAATAAAAAATCTGTCATGTGTCAAAATTTGAGCTCACTGTCATGAACGGTTTTGAAATTATAGCAATCTGAAGTTGGTTGCAGTTCGAGTCAGTTAGGGTGTATTATAAGTTCAAAGAAGTTCATAATAAAATAAAAAGATTGGATTTTCCAAATTCGCGTCGTTAAGACCAAAGAACTGCATTTTGGCTGGGGCACCAAGAACTCATTTCGTGTGTGTTTGCACCATCTATCAAAATATCAAACTCATGTTTGAGGGTAGCAATATATCAAGGCTGATAGAAAACGAAGATAAGAATCTCAATGACATCAGAGCCTACTTAGC
The DNA here is from genome assembly GCA_907269105.1 of Volucella inanis. Classification (NCBI taxonomy): domain Eukaryota; kingdom Metazoa; phylum Arthropoda; class Insecta; order Diptera; family Syrphidae; genus Volucella; species Volucella inanis. The sequence continues at coordinate 275,734,713 of OU026153.1, read as the reverse complement.
TTTGGTAATTTGCAACCCTCCTGATATAAATTGTTACTTGGGTAAGTGCCTTAATTGCCCAAACTATTCTAAATTAAGGAGAATCTTTGACACTGCTTTTAGTAATCACTTCATAGAAGACGTAACATACTATCAGTGGACCCACACAGACCGATGAAAATTGAGGATTACATTCAGAGCTTTTTGAAACGGCTGCTTTATAACTGATCAACAAAACAAAACGGACATACTTGTTTTATTGGATTTTTCCGAAAATTATGGTTTTGTTGTGCAGTGCAGTGATATCATAGATAGACTAACGAACGGACGACGATTCACCCTTTCACAATATATTACCGGAACCAGATGGATGATATTAAAAATGAAAGTTTCAGCGCCATCTCTTAGAGTTCCTTCACAAGAAATGCCAACTTTTTAAGAAAATGATTTATTTTTCCGATGGATCTGTTACGCAGTACAAAAACAAAAAGAATTTTTTTTAATTTAACATTACACGAACAGAATGGAACTTCTTTGAGACCTCTCATGGTAAGAGCGCATGCGATGGCTGCCAGAGCTAGCCTACAAAGACCGTATAGGGAACACATAATTACTCCCTTACAGTTATACAATATAACTTGGCAACTGAAAATACACAGGAGTATAATGAAGAAAAATTATTGATGGAATCGAGATTTTCTTATTTAAGAATTGTGCCGGAAACAAGAAAACTTCATCATATTTCATCTGTTGCCGTTACACGCAAACTATATCGAATTCTGTAAAACTTTTTTTGCCTTATCATTCGTACCACTCCAATGAGTATTTCCACCACTTTTCAGCCAAATCGGAGGGTTGACGTTCAGAACGTCGGTCGATCCTTCATGAAATGACCCATAAGCCATTTTTTTTTCAAATTTATTATTGAAATTTATGTACAATATTGGCAGGACCATTCAATTTAATATGACCAATAAAAAACGTATTCACAAATACATTTATCAATCAGTTAATTGATTTTTTTTTAAATGAAAAATCGATCGATTTAACGAACTCTCCAGATATAGAGAATGACCTCGAACATTACCATACAGTGTGAGTTTTTTAACTTGAGACATCAAAATTACTCGAAAAGAACGAAATATCGCGAAAAATGTTTCAGACAAAAGTCACAAGGTTCTGAAGGGGACACAAGATGGTGACCACGATGCCGGACCTATAACCGGCAGAACTGCAACTCATACTGTTTGTAGCACTGGTTTCAAACGGATTTTGTGCGTTGGGAAAGACACCACCAGATTTGTTGCTCAGCAGGGATTGCACCGCATTAGTCAACATTCTTTGACCAGAACTAAATTGTTTAAGAAATTTAAATTAGACCTTTGGTATGAGTCAAGGCCGATCTAAATCCTGTTGCTGATCGAGAAGAAATCAACTGGAAAACCCTTCCTGCGATTTGAGGCTTAAACTATAGCCACTTATATGTTCGGTCAAGGGGGGCTACCTCAAGTAGTCAGGTCCAGACCAAAGTTTGACGGGCTCCTTAGCCCCGTAGCATCCTGATTTAAGCCCTGATAGGGACTACCGGTAGTACTGCCACTAACAGGACCTATAACCGGCAAAATGTAACTGGTTAAATTATAGCAAAGTCAGTGACGTTAAAATCCAGTAATCCAGACGTTAATCCAGTAGTTCTTGAACCACCTGACAAGCGCATTATCATTCTTTCGATCCTTTGCAGCAGAAACTGGGGGTTTGTTATGTCAGTTCTCCATTCCAGAAAGCATATGCAATGGAATATTGCATACTCGGTGTCTTCCGAGTTTGGGCAGTTTGGGCAAAAACCTGAGCTATCGTGCCCGAAGCAGTGTTGATGCTTTCGATACCCACCATGATCAGAGATTAACTACAGAAAATGGTAGTTATAGTTTCCATGTCATTGGTTTGTTCAAACGTCTTAGGATGAGATCAGTCTGTAGACTGATCATTTTGATTTTTTAAATGATAATTCCTGATTTTTATTGCTCAGTCGTATTCCTCAATGGGGCACACGACTTTGTCTCAAAGGTCTTATTCATTCAGTGCTAGATACCACTGCACTGGCACGCCTAAATCATTAAGTGGTTTCCAACGTTGTTAAGGTGTTAGAAGGTCGAGATTTGTTTTGAGGAAGTCATTATTGCCTCGACTGAAGTTAAAACTCAAAGAAATTTCAGATAGAGACAAATTGTCCTAAACTTATCTGAGAGTGTATGATGTGCACTCTGCCCTTTTTTTGTACTTGAACGGAACTGTACTTCATTTAGAGGAACTGATTATTATTAGTAACGTTTTCCAGATTAATAATGCAGGCTATTTCAATTCAAGAGAAAATTGAAATGATATTGATTTATGGAGAAAGTGGAAGGAACATCGATGGTGCTGTTGCTCTTTACGCCCAACGTTTCTCAGATCAGATACGAGAGCGCGCTTCCTTTTATCACTGGTGAAGGAAGTGTGCAATCAAAGAAAAGGAACCGGTCAGATAGGGTGGCTGTTGAGGACAATGAAATATTAGTGTTAGTTGCTGTTGCACACGATCCTCACATTAGCACTCTCCAAATAAGTCGTGAATCAAGAATTTCTCAAACGATTGTCTGTAAGATATTACATCGGCATAAATACCATCTTTATCATGTTTCGATGCATCAAGAACTTTCTAGTGAGGATTTTCGCAACCGGGTTTCCTTTTGTCAATGGGCACTTCAGCAAATTGAACGAGACCCCCTTTTCTTCGCCAAGGTGTTATTCTCTGATGAGTCGACTTTCACCAATCACGGTACGGTTAATCGACATAATATACATTACCGGGCTACCGAAAACCCTTTTTGGTTGCGACAAGTTGAACGCCAGTACGCAAACTTCTTGCGAGACCATCTTCCAGTATTACTAGAAGAACTGCCATTGAAGTTGCGACAAACAATGTGGTTTCATCATGATGGTTGTCCAGCGCGGAGCGTATAAAACAATGTTTACCATCAACGATGGATTGGACGAGGGGGTCCGAGGCAATGCTTTGCTAGATCACCTGATCTTACGTCACTTGATTCCTTCTTGTGGGGCTACTTAAAAAGTAAGGTTTACAGAAAAAAGCCAACAACACGTGAGGACATGAAAAGACTACGCCAGAAATACTTCTCAGTTATGTTGGTTCATTTAGAGCGCGGATACAAAAATGTATTGAAGTGAATGGTCACATTTTCGAGCATTTGTTGAAATAGTCTCGGGAAATAAACGTCGAAATGGGAAGAATTCAATGATTCAACAGTGGGAGGCAAGGAGACCTACTCTAATTAATCACCCCGAAGGAAACAAAATACTGTTACGTCCACGTCATCGTTTCTGGGTTATGCTAAACGCAGTATGTAAAAACAAATGACAAGCCTACGAGCAATACGACTGAGCAATGAAAATCAGGAATTATCATTTGAAAAATCAAAAGAGACCTTCGTTTGACCTTGAAAATGGGTCTCAAGGTCAAATTCATGGTCACCATCTTATGTCCCCTTTCAGAACCTTGTGACTTTTGTCTGAAACATTTTTCGCGATATCGCGTATTTTTCGAGTAATTTTGATATCTTAAGTTTTATGGCGCCCTCTGACGGGAGAAGAACGCATTTTTGAAAAAAGTGTTTCACGTAAAAGAATTGTAATTTTTTACGCAGATTACGAATTTGTCAAAAAAATAGGGGTTCCCTTGAAAATGGGGCTCAGGGTCAAACTCGTGGTCACCATCTTACGTCCCCTTCAGAACCTTGTGACTTTTGTCTGGAAGGACAAATTTTTCGAGTAATTTGGATGTCTCAAGTTAAAAAAACTCACCCGGTTTAACATTCGTTATATTGGACATCCATCGCATATGTATTTTTTTTTTATCAATTAGAAACAATTAAGTTCTTACAACAACAACAAAAAAAAAAGGAATTTAATTTTTTTTTCTTTATTTCAAATTGTTTTTCCTTAACCTTAAAAATAAATTTAATTTAAAAATCTTACTAATTATTGATTTTAATATTTACACAAATGTATTACAATTATTTGATAAAAAGAAAAATAAAAAAAAAAAAATACAACAGGGTCCACACTTTAATATCTCCACAAAAACAATCAGTCGTTTAGTCATTTCTCCTTTCCATTTTGTTTTTTTGTTTTTTATTTTTGTTTGTTTGCTTATTTGTTTTTTGTTTTTATTTTTTATGACAATCAGAGATACTGTTCATACTACTACCGCCTGTTTTGTTCGAAGATACATATTTTTATTTTTTTATATTAAAGCATCCCTTATATAACAAAACCATTTAAAAAAAAATAAAAAATTAAATTAATTACATATATCACTGTTAAATTTTTTTATAAATTTCTTCGAATTGTATCTGCATCTATCTATATTTACAAAAAAGAAATTTACTTGTTTACAATTTATCGTATTATAAATTTTTTTATTATTCTTATTTTTGTTCTTTTTAATATTAATTTTTTTTATTTCTATACAATAATTTAATAATCATTTATATATATATATTTATAAAAAAAAGATTCAATTAAATAAAACAGTCGAGTAAAAAATTCATAATATAGACTATAAGTAGGTATTTGTTACTAACTACAGTTTTTACAATTGTTTATAAGCTTACACATATAACAAATAGTTTTTTTTCTTGTTTTAGAGTTTTTCTTTTTTTCGTTTTGTAAAAAAAAAAAAAATTTCTCCAAAGTCGAAGAGAAAGTAGAACTGATTTGTGCAACACTGGCCAGGGAATTGATGTTTTTTAATTAATTTATAAATATCTTTGTATAATAATTTAAATTTTGTTCGTTTGTTATATTTTTTTTACAATTGATGATTTTGATAGATTGGTTAGGAGATAAGTTGGATAGTAGGCTTGACTTGAATATAAATTTTCTAAGTAAGCTGGATAAACATAGAAAAGGCCTTTCATAGTACAAGATTTCCCAATAAATGGTTTCAGTCCTCTATCTTGCTTCCATAACAAGTAAAGACTATTACTATGCCATTAATAAAGTGAGACGTTGTCCCCTTCAACAGCTCATTGAAATTAGAAAAATGATCAAAATTTAGTTGAAACAGTTCGTAAATTTGAAAGTCTTTACGGTCAACGTGAAGTACCTTCTCGACAAGGAATTCTTAAATTGATTGGGACATAGAAACTATTGAAGCAAGTTGGTAATGCAGAAAACTGGCATCATGCCCAGCGACAATGAATTAATATAGGCAGATCAAAAACAGTAGTCCACCAAATTTTGCATAAAAAGATTTTAAGCCTGTCGACCATAAGCAGTATTGTAACTTCGGCAATTGGGTGTTGGACACGCTTGAAATTAATCCGAAATTTAGTCAAAAAATCGTTTTGATTAATGCAGTACAATTCTCATCTTCAAGGCTTTATCAATTCTGATTTATCAAAAGCACGAGAAGAACGATTGTCGAGAAGCTCCTCTTTCCACAACGTGTTACTGTTTGATATTACTATTTTTTGGCAGGATCCATCGTTGAGTTTCTTCGAAAATAAAACGGATGTGGCTGTTGCATGGAATAAATTGCTCATCAAGCCATGGTAAATGAATTTTCATGGCCGAAACTTGATGCTATAAATATGGGCGATGTTTGTATCCAATGAGACGGCTAAATATGCCACACAAGGCGAAACCATTGCTCCTTGTTCCTGAGCAGTTTTGATAATATTGACTTTTCATAAACACGTCTTAGATATCAGTTACTATCCGAATCTATCAAAAAGTGACTTTATTCGGCTTGTAACTATCTTAGTTGGAATACGCTTTTGAAAGTAAAGCAAAACTAGATGAAGAAATGATGCAAATGAGAGCAGTGACTACGCTTATCGACATGCTCAAACAGGGAGATAGCCAGTCAAAAGAAGGGGTTCAATCATCCCGGTAGCATGTTCCATCCGATTGCCACATTAAAGAAAATGCAAATAATTTTGGAGACGCGCAACAACGAAATAAAGGAAATAAAGAAACGAAATAAAGGATTTTTAATACAACTAATACTATCAGAACACTCGGAGTCTAAAGATTATTAGTCAGAAAAACAGTACACAATTGTAACGTTGTTCAAATCTATTACAAAGTAAGCTAAACCAGGAATACCGGGCGATTTAAACTACACGTCGTCATCCTTATCTCCATTGCAGATGTGACTGAAACTTTAACCTAGGATGACATGTATTTTGGCGACTTTTCTGGTTTCACAGTTCCAGTCTGTCTTTATTCTTTGTAATTTTCGCAACAATTGACTAACATATACCTTTTTAAGTACATCAGATAGTAAAAAGAGCTACTGAGGCCTTGAGTAAAAGTCGAAGACATAAAACTAGACATTGTCTTCGTAATTGTATGAAATATGATTATCGAGAATAAATTCCAAATGAACAACCAGCAAGACTTTTTCGAACTCATCACTGTTCGGATAAACGCAAGACTTTTACAAAACATCGTTGGGAAATTCAATGACCTAAGTGCTGAGCTACTTGTCAATCAAATTTCATTGGCATTTTCAGCAATATGACCAGCTGTGAGGAACCGAAGAAAAATTTCTATCGATCGTACTTTGTAGAGGGGGGAAATTCAATGACCTAAGTGCTGATCTACTTGTCAATCAAATTTCATCGGCATTTTCAGCAATATGACCAGCTGTGAGGAACCGAAGAAAAATTTCTATCGATCGTACTTTGTAAAGGGCACCCCAACAAGTTTCAAAGCTCTAAATTTGGATGAGCTCCAAAATTTACGAGAGAACGCCACTTTGGATTAAGTATTCCTGTTGGCTGTGAATTGATAAATGAACTCATTTTCTTTATATCTCTAATTTAGTTAGTCTGGCTAAGCCATTGACAAATCGATCCATATCCTAACTATCCTCTGTAAACTCATGTTACTGCGAGCAACTGTTGGAGATTGTTCTTTCTAGAGTGCTACGAAATATGATTCTTAGAAATGCCGACAGAATTCTTTTAAAAAAAGGGGCAAAAATAAACAGAACACCATAATAGAAGTTACAGAAGCAGCGTTTTTTATTCAAAGTCCTTCTGACACAGATAGTTATCTACTACTCTATAAGCAACTGCCTTGCATCAGCTAGATTACTGGGAAACTTTTCAAAACGCCATTAATATAAAACTTACGAATCTAAGCTAAATTACAAAGAAGTCTTGTAAAAAGCAGACGGAATTTCAATCGCTAAAGGGATCAAAATAAACTTTAAGTCGAATATAAAGATGAGACGTTATTACTTTGAACCAATACTGAGTCTATTTCTATTTCTATAATTCGGATCAAGAAGTTCTTTCGGACTCTTGTCATCTATCTTGTGGGAGGCCTGCTGTGGTCTCCCTGTCACTGGTAACCCTTACTAGTCTTAACTGGTGATCTAAGTTCTAAACATGTCTCTCCAATTCATGTCCGAAAATGAAAGGATTACAATAAGTGCGATTTTGAAAAGACATGATACTATGAAGGATTCCGCTTTGATGCTTGCCATGAGATGTTTTAGGAAAACTCCTTCAATCTGCACTCTTCTCTTCTATCTTCTTCTAACAATCGACAAACTTTAAGCACCAGTCACTTCTGCCACTCAAACTCATACATCTCCAACTATCCCCTAAAACAATTTATCATCCAAAAGTGTAAGAAACTAAATTTTTTTTGTTTTGTTTTTGTTTTGTTTTAAATAAATAATTTATGATGAATGTAATATGTGCATGATAGTGAAAAAATTAAAAAAAAAAAAAAAACTAAAAACATAAAATTAGTAAAAATTCCTAAAACTGTCAGTGATAAATCCAACTACTCGGCAACACTGAATCCTTAATCGAATATAACGTTCGTGCATACCAATGCACACCCTGTTGCACGGAATTCGTTTCACTAAACCAATGCCGCAACGATGCCAACAATCTGTATGGCAACAAACTCCAATGCGCCACCGATTGACTATTCACAATGGCATAACATGATGCCGCCACAGAGTCCACAATGATGGTGCCCTCTCTGGTAAGAGGCGCCACAATACCTTTAGCCAGCACTGCAGCTAAATGTATAACCTTCTGCGGTTCTAAATTACCCAATCGGTTAACCAACACAAAGTCACCCTCTTCAACTTTATCAGCAAAGACATAGTCCAATAGGTCTTTAGTTGGGTTCCAAACCATAATTAAATGGGCTGGTGTTACGGTTAATGTAGCACCGCCATCTGTTCGAATTTGTACGAACTCTTGTGTTCGTTGGATATCTCTATCTAAGAATAGAATCACTTCACTGTACACTGTATTACCGCTATCGGTCATCGATAGTACTTTGTCGCCCAATTGGAGGTCACTCATTCGTTTGGTCTCACCGGTTGACGTTATGACGGTGCTTTCACCTGTGAAGCATCCGTTGACGTGGGATAATTGCGTTGAATCTGGAATGAAACGAGATAAGCAAATTGTTTTGGATTAGATTTTTTTTTTTTTTGATCGATGTTTTGTCTTGAAGTTGACTAATAAAAATAAAAGATACATTATGTGTTGTGGAACATGGCTGTTAATGGGAATGGATACTAATTTTGAATGATAACGGGAGAGATGTGGTGTTTCAAGTGGGAATTTCGGATTTTAACGGATTCGTTAAATTTTGGAAGAAGAAGTGATGGATTCGGGTGACAGATTGAAGCGCCACGATCTTCTGATCTAGGGATTTCTAGACTGTCTTTCAGTCCTACACACTAAAGCGGCTATTTGTCTGGATTTACAATAGTACGGGGTTACACAGCATGACTTTTTGAAGATTTTGGTATCAGCGACTACTTCAGGGACATGTATACCAACATTATAAAAAAAAAAAAATTGACAATCAATTATTACGAAGAAATCACCAATCCCCTACCATTATTATCATTTTTTTTTTTTTTTTTTAATTAGCGTGCGTTCAAGTGATTTATGTACTCTTAAGATGTTTACACACAGCTGGGACGTAGGAAATTTAAGGAGGAGGAAAAGAGGGGTACCGATATACATTGTTCTTAAATGTTTACAAGTTATAACGGAACAGACAGCTCGGCAGGGCATTCTATAAGCGAGTTGTACGGCTTAGGAACGAATAATAATATTTTTTAGAGTATGTCCAAAAGTGAGCTAGAGGGTATAGTGAAGAGCATTCAATGCTACTGACGATTTCTAAGGAGCACTAGTGGTGGAAATAGCGATAAAACAAAGTGAGACGACAGGAGATATTACGTCGGCGTTCGAGGGTGTCAATTGACTGACTGATATTAGTATCAGCTAGGAGTCTTATCGCACGGTTTAGAATCCTATCTAGCAGGTGCAGGGATGTGACTAGATGTGGGCGTTGTACTCCAATTTTAGTCGGATGATATTTCTGATATTTCAGATCAGAGTAGGTGAAATATTTCATACATCAGTTGAGGAAACCTTCCACAGCATTTTTGGCTTTTTGGCAGCATCGAATATGTGGTCATTTAAACAATTCATGACACACATACCGAGAATGGAAAGTTTTTCGGTTTCAACAAGTGCTATTCATGGACAATGGTTTGGTATTTAAATTTCACTTTAATGACAGGCAAACAACATTGAGTTTTGGAAGCACTAAATTCCCCTCTGTTAATAGTTCCTCAATCGGCTATTCTCTTTATATCGGAGTTTAATGAGCTTTGCATACGCTTTCGTTCCGTTCTACAGCCGAAAAGCAGAGACATGAATCCAGGAAGGAATGTGAAATGCAGAAAGTACTGTATTGGATAAATTGGATTAGAAGTAGCAGACAAGAGATTATTAATGCAAATTAAAAAGAGTATCGGAGACATAACGGAGCCCTGGGGGACACCAGCATTTTGTAAATATCAGACTTGAAACAATCCAAGACAATTTGAATTGAACGTCGTTATCCATTGAAGAAGAGTCATCGATCCTAAAAGCACGCAATTTCGACTAAACAACTTGATGCCAAACTCTGCTAAATGCCATAGAAATATTAAGTGCAACTTGCCATCAATGTGAAGAAAAAACCTATCCTAACTGTCACCAAACCTCTAATCTAAACGACAAACGTAGAAAATGTATTTAAATTGATGGTAGCCATTAAGTTAGATGATGATATTTAGATTTTACAAATATGAGGCCATTATACCAAATTGTATCGAATGGCAGTTTGTAGTTTTAAGTACAATAGATCTTCCTAATGAACGATTCCGTTTGATATGAATACAAATTCTAAGAACCTGGTGAGAGGTATTGTAGTAGTACCTAAATCAAAATGGTTCTCTTTGACCCTAGATATAAAGGATGACCAAATTGACCGGAATTGAGATATCCGGTTAAAATTTATTCCAGGTGTAGTATACGAGGTGTACCGTTTCGATAGGTGTATGTCTTGATAGGGAACATTTTTTGTGAACGGGCCTTAATTATTTTTTTTTTTTTTGGTTGCTATGTCAAACGTATTTGGTATACATCAAGTCATTAAGCAAACAACATCATATTTTTTCATCGTGCTAAAAATATCAAATTATATACCAGAAAATGATGACTTGCGGAAAGCATTAATTTTTTGTTTTCATTTGAAGAAAAGTGCTGCAGAATCGCATCGAATGCTTGTCGAGATATATGGTGATCATGCTCTATCAGCAGCAAGATGTAAAAGATGATTTCAATGGTTCAGAGATAACGATTTTGATGTGAGAAATGAAGACCGTGGAAGACCACCAAAAAAGTTTGAAGACGCCGAATTTCAAACATTATTGGATGAAGATGACACTTTGAGTCAGAAACAAGTGGCAGAAATGTTAAATGTGGCACAGCAAACAATTTCTAACCGTTTAAAAGCTAAGGGAAAGATCCAAAAGTCTGGAAAATGGGTGACACATGAATTGAGTGAAAGACAGATGTAAAACGGAAAAACCGGTTGTGAAATTTTGCTTCAAAGACAGGATAAAAAATCAGTTTTACATCGATTTGTTTCTGGCGATGAAAAATGGATTTATTTTCAGAAACATAAACGGAAAAAATTATGGTTTAAACCATCAACTTCAACTGCAAAACCAAATCGATTCGGCAAGAAGACAATGCTGTGTGCCTGGTGGGACCAGAAAGGTGTGGTGTACTACGAGCTCATAAAACCTGGTGAAACCCTTATAACAGATTGCTACCGACAACAAATGATTAATTTGAACTATGCAGTGATCGAAAAACGACCAGAATGGGCCAGAAGACACGGCAAGGTAATTTTTCTACATGACAATGCACCTGCACAGAAAGCAAAACTGGTTCAGGATACAACCAAAGCACTTGGCTGGGAGCTCCTACCCCACCCGCCGTATTCACCAGACTTGGCTCCTTCCGACAACCATTTGTTTTCATCAACGGGACACGTATTAGCTGAGCAGCACTTCGAATTCTAGGAGGAAGTCGGAAATTGGGTGACTTTTTGGTTTGCTTCAAAAAACGAACAGTTTTACTGGCGTGGAATCCATAAATTGCCTGAATGATGGGAACAATTTGTAGCTAGCAATGGCCAATACTTTGAATAAAATGTTTTCTACTTTCCCATTAAAAATAAGTATTTTATTTTCACATACCGGTACACCTGGTACATGTTAAATTTAAGTATTGAATTCGATCTCGTTCATATGACCACCGCGAGCATGTTTGCAGCGATCGATACTTTAGAGCCAATTTTCCACCACTCTTCCACACATATCGACCGGAACGTCTTCAATTTCGTGTTTCATATTGTTCTTGAGCTTTTTAACGTTGTTGACTTGTTGGCATAAGCCAACGGCGTTAAATCGCATGAGTGAGGTGGCCATTCGACCGGACCATTTTTCGAGATTACAAGATTATGGAACTTCCTATTAAATGGATCAATTGTTCGACCAGCTGTGTGACATGTGGTACCGTCTTGTTGCAACCAAATATCACTGATGACAAGTCCATCCAAAATAGTCTTCTAACATGGTACGAAAGCGAATTCCATTGACTGTAATATGGCGATCATTCGATCCGGCATGAAATCCATATAACATATATCCATATCCATATTTTGTAATGGAGTCTCTTGAAGCGCATGTGGGCTTGATGCTGTAATTTGCTTATTTTTTAATGAAAATGATTTTTTGATGAAAATTAGAATTTTCTTCAAACTTTTGCAGAGGCCAATCGGAGAAGTTTCGACGCTTCAAGAATTAATTTAATCTTGTAAGAGCGTAGACTTCGATCGGTGCAAGGTCTCACTGGCACAGGAACATCCAATAGCGAATATGTTGACTCGCTATTGACTGCCTGACGAAACGATTATTACGACCGAAAATTTTAGTAAGCGCTCTTAAAGTTACGACCAGTGACTGTAATAATTTCTTAACGTTACTCGGTCGTTAACTTCAACATGATAAAAATGTAAACCTAGACTGACGTTTCGGTGTTGACAGATCATAAAAAAAATTCAAAAAATACAAAATTTTACTTATACCTATGTATGTTTTGACTTTGACAGTAGTCAACCCCTGAGGAAGTAAACGGTTGAGCGACAATAAATTTGTGCTTTAAGGAACGATGACCCACAGTGGTCATGCCAGACGTAATTATGTAGATAACTTCTTATAGCTTATCGAAGTTGTAAAATCCCAAAACAACAGCGAATTCTCTGTAGAATGAGCTGCGTGCAGCTATGGAGTGTACAATCGTAAATATCTTTGAGAGGAAGACAAGATAAAGCACCAGCCTTTGATGCTTCTTCTATGTGGATACCAACCTTTACGATCTAATGTTCATCGAGGTAAACTTGAACGGTTTCGCTGTTACAAATTCATTGGTATTTTAACTTGCCATAGGGTGGTCAATGCATCACTTAACTCATCAGAAACGACGATGCGTTTGCGTAGATGCTCTCGGACTTGGACATCAAAAAATAACATCAATAACGACTTGACAACTTTTTTTTAAATAAAAGGCAAACCATTTGAGATATTTCAAAAACTTTATTATTGACTTGAAGTACAATCAAAACATTTATGAATGGAAATCGACTTCGTTCATACGGCCACAGCGGGCACGCAATGATAATTTTTCCAATTGTAATGCTTAAATAGTTTTTCAAGTTACCAATTACACCCAGCTGTCAAAATATCGAAATTCGGGCTCAGTTATAAATACGCAACGTGAATTTCGTCGTGAAGTCTTTCGTCATCATGGCTTAAGTGCAATTCGTCGCATCGTGGAAAAGTTTGAGCGTGAATATACTCTTAAGGTACCAACCATACAGAGATTGGTGCGAAATAATGAAAATATAGCCGCCGTAGCGGCCGGTCGATCAAAGCCAATCAGCTGAATTGGACATCGCCAGAAAGTCAACCCGCCTAATTTTGCAGTTGGATTTGGGCTGACGCAAGAATTGAAGCCAGACCACCATAGACAATGCCGTGAGCTCGCTCTGGAAATGTTGGCCGGAGATCCGAAATTTGGCCAAAAAAAATCTTCTTTTCAGACGAGGCCCATTTTTGGCTCATCTGCTGTCAACAAGTTAAATTCCCGTTGTTGGTATTGGAGCGAACACAATCCACAAGTGTTCGGCCAAGCTCTAATGCATCGTAGATCTTAGAGCCAGGAATATTCTTCTAATTTATACAATTGGTATAAATTTAAAAACAATAGATATAATCAAAAATAGATTTAAAAGAATATAATAACATTTTAACAAATTTATATGATTACAATGGATTGAAGAGAATAACAAAGGAAATTAAAGTTCAAATAATTAGTAATATTAAGATCTACATTCCATTCTTCATACTCGCATATTCCAAATTGCACACTTAAACTTTTTGCGAATTGATTTTGCTTGAAGGTAAGCTTAATCATAATTCTAGTTGCTTTGATTTTTGAGGAAACGATTCACTTCTGAATCGACTCGTGCCATTCAGCTCTCTCAGGTAACGCGGCAGTTATGAAAAATTGTCTTCCAGACGTTAGACAGGACAATTAAAGATGCAGATCTGGTGGATGCAGAAAACTGGATTCTGTTACGTCGGTTGCCTTGTTTTTATAATGTTATGCAGCATAACGAGAGTACGAAATTCGACGTAGTTCTGAAAAGACATACCCAATAGGTTGTTAACAAAATGTGACACATGGTCAAACCTTCTGAGGCCATAGACAAACCGGATTAAATGCAATTTGAAGCTTTCTTTTACTGTCAGCAACACTGTTACCAAATATTTCCCAACCATAAATAAGTACAGGGATAACCAGTGTTTTAGCGAGAGTTAATCTTGTCTTCGGTTGTATAAACTTGTGAGCAGTCCATAGAGTTCGAAGAACGCTATATGTCCTAGCCACTATCGCATTTATATGGTTGTTCCAAGTGTACGTCCTATTGAATATCATGCCTAGATTTTAAGAAGATTCAACGAATTCAATTGCTGAACTGTTTAATGTGATTGCTGGAAAATAGGATAGATTTGCTAGGATTAAGTGCCAGGCCATTTTCTAACGATCAGTTCGAGATCCTTTGAAGATCTTCATTCATATCATTAGCACAGTCTTCAATAAGACCAATGGCACAACTCTTATAAATTTGAATTTCGTCTGCGTAAAAGTGTTTTGTGGACGTCATTGATATACATTGAGAATAAGAGAAGTCCACAAAATCGATCCCTGGGGAACGCCTCATGCCATAGGAAGAAATTCTGACTTTGACTTCCCCACAACATCCATGTTTTCTATTCTTGTAAGGAAAAATTATGTCTCTGACATAATCTTCATTTACTTCCGTGGTTATGGGATGTGGAATCGATAAGAACCTTGCAAATGATGTCAATTTGCTATTCAGACGGTTGGAGTTAAACTATGTTTTTGGAATTTTTTATTTCACGAACAACACTATTTCTTAAACATTTATAGACTTGGTGGAGCTCGTCTACACGAAAGTGCTTCAATCGGTAGTAAGCCTGTTCGCGTCGTCCACCAAGCCCTTGTTTTTTCCCTTGCTGTTCCAGTTCTAATTGGTACATGGGTATCAAAAAGATGAATAAAATCAACTTGATCATTAGGAGAGGGAACACCGTAAATGAAATCCCATGGAACGCAATACATATATGTGGTGTTCAAGAGCAGTTCTGTCTGCATTTTTAAAATTTATAAATTTATAATTGGCTGAACTGTTGCGTAAATTTACATTAAAATCACTTGTTAGAAAAATTAGGTCATGCTTTGAAAATGCTTGAAACCTGATCGTACAGGAGTATCTTATCAGTATTGCTTACAAAGAACAAATCTAACAAGGTACAAGAGGAATTCTTGAAGTGTGTAGGGACCTGGGTATTTACAGGATATAGATCGAATGCGTTCATGTTTTCAACAAGATGACTTTCAACCAAAAGGTTACTATTAAAGTTAAAACATAAAATAACACTTGCAACTTGCACTGGTCGAACTTTCTTCCATTAAAACATATAAAGGGTTTAAATTGATATTCCTGTTTGGTCTATAAAACATGGGCTGCCGTTTCTAAGAGAGGGCACCACTTGAATTAAATTCATACCATTTTCAGTTAGTACCAACCTTCAAAAGATACGTGTATAAATTTGACAGCTGTCGGATGACAGAAACTTTTGTTATTGTGAAAAAAATGGATTCAAAGCAATTTCGTGTGTTGATATATCTTTGATTTTTGTACGGAAAAAATGCAGCCGATGCAAAGAAATGGCTTGATTAGTGATACCTGGACTCTGCACCAGCCGAACGAACCATTCGCAAGTGGATTGAAAAATTTAAAAGTCGTCATACAAGCACCGAAGATGATGCACGCAGTGGACGTCCAAAAGAGGCTGTTTCAGATGAAAACATCAAAAAAGTCCACAAAATGATCAAGATAGCTGAGGCTCTGAAAATATCAAAAGAACGTGTTGGATATATCATACACGAATATTTGGACATGCGAAAGCTCTGTTCAAAGTGGGTGCCGCGTTTGCTCGCAGTTGACCAAAAACAACAACGTGTTGATGATTCAGAGGAGTGTTTAAAGCTGTTAAACCGCAATAAAGCCGAATTTTTGCGTCGGTATGTGACAATGGATGAAACTTGGCTCCATCACTTCACACCAGAGTCAAGTCGGCAGTCAGCTGAGTGGCGAGCAGGCGACGAACCTCGTCCAAAACGACCAAAAACTCAACAGTCGGCTGGCAAGGTTATGGCATCCGTATTTCGGGATACACATGGAATAATTTTCATGGAATATCTCCAAAAGGGGCAGACTATCAACAGCGACTATTACACTGCGTTGGTGGAGCGTTTGAAGGACGAAATCGCAGGAAAAACGGCCGCATTTGAAGAAAAAGAAATCGCTGTTTCATCAAGACAATGCACCGTGTCACAAGTCGATGAAAACGATGGCAAAATTGAATGAATTCGGTTACGAATTGCTTCCCCACCCACCGTATTCTCCAGATTTGGCCCCCAGCGACTATTTCCTGTTCGCAGACCTCAAAAGAATGCTCGCCGGAAAGAGATTTAAGACCGATGAAGAAGTAATCGCCGAAACAGAGGTCTATTTTGAGGCTAAACCGAAATCGTACTACAAAACTGGTATCGAAAGATTGAAAAATCGTTTCAATCAGTGTATCGCTCTTGAAGGCAACTATATTGATTAATAAAGTTGAATTTTGCAAAAAAATTGTGTTTTACTATAAAACGTGTGTTACATACTACCTAATATGTAGAACAGCATTTTCCCCACAGACTATGTTCAATCAATCGGACATCAACTGGGCGACTTACATTTTTCTTTACCAGTCAGACCTTTTCTTAAATAAATTGCTACATCGCCACCAATGAGATCAGTCCTATCAGAACGAAAAAGTTTTTAACTACTTAAAGCGTTTACCTCTGGAAAAAACCAAGTTCCTGACACACAGATTGCATCGACTTGTGAATCTACAAATCATCTATTTTTGGCATTAAACTTTGTGCATTTAGATGGCAAACTTTGATTCCTTGTATGTGACGGCAGAACACTTTAATCATAGCACGCAATATAACATTACTGCCATTACCAATGTGGTTCACCGCGCTATCATTTAATTACAAGTTTTTGTAATAGTGTCCTGTGGAAGTAATGTGATTGTAAGTATGAGGTCTTCAGATCATCATGTTTTTTTTTATTTTTATTTTGTATAAAGCAAAGGATTTCAGTATGCTTAAAATGTATGTATACAGCGCGGGCAATGTGATAAGATGTGAGCCCAGTTCCTCATACCCGAACGGATGAACCTCTATCCACCAGTAAAATGGATTTTAATAAAATCCATAGCTTTTCAAGGTACTGAAGTCCGCTACTTCTAAAATAGACTATACCAGGTGTACCGGAGCTTTTTTGTGAAAATAAAACATTTTATTCAAAGTATTGGCCATTGCTAGCTACACATTTTTATCATCTTTCAGGCAATTAATGGATTCCAAGCCTTATTGGCTTGTTTGTCTTTTGAAGCAAACCAAAAAGTCACCCAATTTACGACTTCCTCGTAGGATTCGAAGTGCTGCTCAGCTAATGCGTGTCCCATCGATGAAAACAAATGGTAGTCGGAAAGAGCCAAGTCTGGTGAATACGGCAGGTGGGGTAGTAGCTCCCCAGGTGCATTATCATGGAGCAAAATTACATTGTCGTGTCTTCTGGTCCATTCTGGTCTTTTTTCGATCAATGCATGGTTCAAATTGATCAGTTGTTGTCGGTAGCGACCTGTATTAACGGTTTCATCAGGTTTTAAGAGCTCGTGATACACCACACCTTTCTGGTCCCACCAGACACATAGCATTGTCTTCTTGCCGAGTCGATTTAGTTTTTGCAGTCGAAGTTGATGGTTGTTCCGGATTAACCCATGATTTTTTCCGTTTAGGATTCTGAAAATAAATCCATTTTTCACCGGCAGTAACAATTCGATGCAAATTTTACAAGTGGTATTTCGGTTTCCCATCTGTCTTTCATTCAATTCATGTGGCTTCCATTTTCCAGACTTTCGGATATTTCCCATTTATTTCCCTTTTAAACGGTCAGAAATTGTTTGTTGTGCAACACTTTTTACTTTTCACATTTTAGCCATTTGTTTCTGACTCAAAGTGCCATCTTCATCCAATATTGTTTATAATTCGGCGTCTTCAAACTTTTTTGGTGAAACCATCTTTTGCATGTTGCTTCTAAAAGAGCATGATCATGATGTTGTTTGCTCAATGACTTGATGTAAACTAAATATGTTTGACAGGTGTCATAGCACCCAAAAAAAAAAAAAAAAATTGAGGCCCGTTCACAATAAATGTTCCCCATCGAGACATTTGTATCTTGACGCTCACTTTATACCGGTACACCTGGTATACTGAGCGTGAGGCAAGCAGTCTTTGGAAATGCAAAGCCACGAGAGACTAGATATTCGGGAGAGAGTCCATCTACTACGAAAGCTTAATGTGGTTAGTCAACAGGTTTTCGAAATCAGTACGTCCATTATTGAAGCAGAACACATTTGCTCTCCGAAAAGACATAAAATAGGGTGAAAACCGCTAAAATATGAGCAGCGCCACCTATATTTGAAAAAGAGATGACCCATTGGGGGAATAATGAAAAATGTTTGACAACTAATAGGGAATATTCTGTCGAAATGGAAAGTACGAGACGAGTACGGTAAATACCCGGATTGGAAGATAGGTGGCGCTACTGAGCCAAAATAAGTGTACCATTGACACTTAGTTTTGTTTTGACATCCATTTCAAAACATCGAGTTAGTGTTTTTTGCGAACATGGAAAAAGAGCTGTAAAACCCATTGTTTCGATTGTTTTTTAGTTTTTGAATCCATGCCTTATCAACGATCAAAAAACGACGCAGAAACTCCTCCGGTTTTCGATTAAATAGGGCTAAGCACGTCTATGAAGTGGTCTCACGGTCGCAGTCGTTCTAAGGTGTGAGCAAACGCGGAACCCATCGCGCGGACAGACTTCTCATGCCCAAAACCTCATGAAATATATGGCTAACGCGTTCAGTTAAGATGCCTGCTATCTCAGCCAAATCGCGAATTTTCACTCGGCGGTCCGCCAACACGGGATCATGGATTTTTTCCACGGTTTCTCTTGTGGTAACCGTTTTTGGGCCACCTGGGAGCGGTTCTTCAAAAACTTAGCAGCCACTGCGAAACTCTGTGAGCCAATGGTAAACGGTTGTACGGGGAGATGAATGGGTCCCATACACACCATCTAGAATGGGCTTGATTTTCTCGCAGGTTTTGCCACTCAAAAACAACCATCGGGTCACGAAGCGATACTGCTAACACGATGTTTTGAAATGAGTGCCGAAACAAAACTAAGCGTCGGATTGTCACTAAATTTTGACAAGCGGGCTAAAGGAGGTTATAACAAATGAAAGTGCATTCATATTGTCTCAGTAGTGTCACCTATCTTGCAATCAGGGTGCTCATCAAAGAGCCCTCGTAGTATAGACAGCGGATTAGTACACAAAGTTCTCGAAAGATGGAAGGGAGTGTAAATACCAGCATCGTTCAGATCAGTGATGGAATTGAATTTGAAAGTGAATGAAGAGTAGTGATAAAGTGATTTATGGTAAGTAAAAGATGAAATAAAGTAAAAGTGACTGATTGAAGGATTTGAATTATAAATTGTAGTTGTATTGAATAAAGTGATTGGGACGAGAGGAATAAGTTCTATCATTTGAACCCTCAAAGACATTTTACAGTATAACATACACGAGAAGCAACGAAAATAGGTACAATGAAAAGAAGACTACATGACGTCCTCAAGAAAGACGACTTTCTTCTTCAGGCTTAATGAGAAATGATGAATATAATTTGTGACGCAGCGCAGTTATTTTTGGTTTTCCCTTGTTTCCCAATTAAGTTTCTTTGATGTCTACGAGAAGACGTAAAGCCCGATATTTCATAATATGCCGTAGTGGGGTTAAAAGATACAGATCCTTCTTGACTCATGCCATACCATTGGACTTTGCTGTCATTAGGTTGCAAGCTTCGACGACTCTACCTCTTTTAAGAAATCTCAGAACATTATTCATACAGCAAACAAGGTCGACAGTTTGGAATTGACGTATCATATCAAAGCATTCAACATTGGGTATGTCTGCTTATAAAATACTGCAGCTTAGCATCCCTCTACTTATCGTGAAATGTGAGTATATTAGGCCCGAGGTTTCTTAACATCGACTAAGATTAGCCGAAGGCGGTATGTATTAGGTACCCCATTCTGGGGACTACCGGTTCGGCAAAAGCGAAGACAGATATACTGGTATGAATACTCACATTCACCCATATCATCAGAATGAAAGGAGAATAGAAGTTAACCACCGCATCGTGGTAGTAAATATATGAACACAATTTTTTATTTATTTTTGTTTATAATTAGCGGGTGCTCAGGAGATTAGAGTACCCTTAAAATGTTTGTAAAGGAAACTTAGGGAGAAAAAAAAGAGAGGTACCGATGTTTATTGGTGTAAAATGTTTGCAAGTTATAACGACTAAGAAATAAAGAACTTGGCGAGGCATTCATTCCATAAGCAAGTTATACGGCTTAGGAACGAATCACGGTATTTAAGAGTACGTCCAAAAGTGGGCTTGAAGATATACTGATGAGCGGAATGTTACTAGCGATATCAATTAAGCACTGGTGGTGGAAATAGCTATAAAATAAAGTGAGAGAGGAGACAGTGATGCTTAGTGTTGTAACTGTTTCTACACATCAATTATGCATCCAAGTGGTTACCATCGGATACCTCTTGATCTTCAGTCGAACTCGACTTGCCAAAATTATAATCGCGAGTGCTGACCAGCAGACAAAAATGGAAGCACTATAAACGGAACAGCGGATGAATTCCCCAGTAGGAAACAACGGCGAAGTAAAAAAAAAAAAAAAATCCTGGAGAGAAAAAAAATTGTACGATTGCCGGTTACGATTTCCCAGACTAAGTCAGGGGGTCTTGGAAAAGAGGTGGTGGCGGATGAGCTCTTAATGGACCAACGCTCACATCCCCGAATGGGTTACCATCTTCAGTCTAACCGATCCCTCCTCCTAGGGATATTTACAATGAAACTGGGCATCTGATTAAGAGTTGTTCCGCCGAGGTAATTGCATGGGCTTGGAAAAAATAAACCAAGTTACGAAGCAATAGCAAGCCTTGGATACGAACGGATGTATTATTAACAACAGTTGCAAACGAAATAAAGACAATGAAGTTCGGGTCTATACGTGGAATGTTAGGTCCATTAATAGGCCACATGCAGACGAACAACTTGCCGAGGCAGTGGATTACTGCAAAGCAGATGTTATCATCATCCAAGAAATGTCATGGGATGGGCCGGATTAAAAAAGGATGAAAAACTGCGACATCTGCTACGACGATTGTTATTAAGGCAAAAGCAGCGCTAATTTGGATGCGGATTTGTCCTAGGAAAGAAGTCTTGAATTCCTGGCGTGTTAACGAGCGCTCGCCAATTTGCCAACATTAGCCTTATATGCGCGTATGCCCCTACAGAGAAGAATGATAACACCAACGATGGCTTCTGTGAGCTTTTCGACAAGACCTACGAGCAGTGCCCCTGCAATGATATGCTAAATGCGATTATCTTTGGTAATTCTACCTGGACGACACCACCTTCGATAACGGATACAGGCTAATCGACTTTGCGGTGATATTCATAAGGGAACTTGGAAATCTCCTGATCAGTCATCCGTCAGAAAGCTTGATCGGCTGAAGGCAGTCCACCAGAATTATGGATGCCCGAACGTTCCCAGGGACTAACATCGACTCAAACCATTAAATTGTTGTTGCGGATATCCCAGACATCGCAAAGGCAAGCTAATACTGCAAGAAAGTTCAATGTCGGATAGCTACAATCGCAAGAAAGCGCCAAATCCTATTCGGCTCAAGTCTCCCTTAATCTCTTAAGTGGTCTTATGCCACCAGCATCAAGTATTGAAGACCAGTGGCAACATTGCCAAAAAGCCATCGGAGGTGCCGCCTATGATGTGTTGGGTTTCACTCGGTAAAGAAAACCGTAAATTGACGACGTGTGTCGGCAAGCTCATGCAGGTAAGCAAGACGCGTACAAAGTCTGCATAGAAGGACTAGAACTGCTCATGAGCTCTTCGAGCCGAAGACGAGAGATGAACACTGGCTTGCTGGAGGTCCAGGAAATAATGAAATGCTACTCCAGACGAACAAGGGAAGATAGTAGTATGTATAGTCGCAGTCGATGCTGAGGATTTGAAAAGAGCATTTCTGTAGACTATATAACGGCGACGACGAACCAAACACTGCTGTCAGACAGAATAAACCTTTCAACCTGGATAATATAGACCAACAATTCCGTCCACCCATAATGTTGAAGAGGATTGCCTGCTTGGCGAGATCTGCAAAGCGGCAGGCGATGGCTCGGTAAGGAGCATACATCAACTCTCTCTAAACCAGTCTATAAAATATGACTGGACGAAAGCATAGCCAATGAATGGAACCTCAGCATTGTTTGTCCGATCGTCAAGAAAAGAAACCCTCTAAGCTACGCCAACTACACAGGAAGTACAGGAACAACTGTACAGCGTGGGCGAAGGAAATTTAGGGAGGAAGAAAAGACAGGTACCGGTGTACATTGTTTTTAAATGTTTGCAAGTTATAACGACCAGGAAACACAGAGGTCGGCAGGGCATTCCATAAGCGAGTTGTACGGGTTAGGAAAGAATCACGATATTTTAGATACTGATGAGCATTCATAGCGGAATGCTTCTGGCGATTTCAATGGAACACTGGTGGTGGAAATAGCGATAAAACAAAGTGAGACAGGAGACATTACGTCGGTGTTCGAGGATGCCAATTGATTGACTGATATTAGTATCACCAATTAGTTTTATCGCACGGTTTTGAATCCTATCTAGCAGGTGCAGAGATGTTTTAGGAGCACCTGAACAGATGTGGGCATTGTACTACAGTTTTGGGATAAATGCCTTACATATTGTGGCCAGATCAGAGGGGGTAAAATATTTCTTACATCGCTTGAGGAAACCTAGACATTTCGCAGCATTTTTGACGACATCGAATATGTGGTCATTCTAACGTAAGTTGTTATTGATACACATACCGAGAATGGAAAGTTTATCGGTTTCGACGATGCAAGTGCCATTCATGGATAATGGCTGGGTATTTGAATTTCGCCTTAATGACAGGAGACGGCAGTTTTGGAAACATTAAATTCTACTCGGTTGATAGTTCCCCAATTGGTTATGCTGTTAATACCGGAATTTAATGAGCTTAGCATACGCTGCCGTTCCCGCTCTACAACCGAAGAGCAGGGGCGTAAGTCCGGGAACGAATATGAGAAGCAGGGAGTACTGTCATCAGCAAAGGAATAAATTGGATTAGAATTAGCAGACAAGAGATCATTAATGAAAATTAAAAAGAATGTCGGAGACAGAACGGAGCCCTGGGGCACACCAGCATTTATTTTGTGAATATCAGACTTGAAACCGTCCAAGACAACTTGAATTGAACGTTCCGAAAGGTAATTTCTAATCCATTGAAGAAGGGCGTCATCGATCCCAAGAGCACGCATTTTCGACAAGAGAGCCTGATGAAAAACTCTGTCAAATGCCTTAGAAATATCAAGTGCATCCTGTTTTCACCAGATTGATGTACGCTTTGGTTCCACTTTTCGGTGAGACATGCCATCAAATCACCAGTGGACCTGTGAGCTGACGATCTAACAGCGTTTCCGTAACTTTGGAAAGAAAGGACGTAAGTGCAATGGGATTCACCTTTTTTAGGAACGTGCTAGACAAATGCTGTTTTTCACCTGCTCGGAAAGAGTCCTAAAGAGTAGGATGGATGAAAAAGCTTACGTAGTGGTTTTGCCAGTGTGGAAGAACACCTCATCAGAAGAAGGGGAGATATACCATCTGGACCAACGGATTTATGCATGTTGAGATCTTTAAGTACTCATGTGACTACACAAGTGCGAAAGTGGATTCGTCCCATTGTAGATTCGACGCACTCAAGTGTAGGCGGAGACAAAGTATAATCTGGGATAGTTGATAGATAGATTGGCCTTGTCCAAAGAGCTGACAGTTGGAATGTCATTGTGAATGAGCAATGGGATGGAGGATGAGGCAGAATTTCTAATGTTTTTGACGAATGACCAACAATTTTTACTGCCTTTGGGACATTGCAATATTTTTTGCCTCAGGTTTTGGTCGTATTGGAATTTCACACGCTTAAGGAAGACGTTGCAGTCATTTCTGGCTCGTTTAAACTTTTTTCGGTTTTAATCTGTCGGGTTGGTCTTGTAGGACTGAAAAAACAATTCTCTAACCCTGACAGCCTCTTTACAGCTCGAGTCGTACCATGCCTTTTCCTTTGGTTTGATACTCTTCATCCGATGAGGGATAAAGCCTCTCATTCCAAAGAGAATAGTTTCTGTGATCATGTCAGCAGCGGCATCCACGTCGTTATCGAGGAAACATAATGACCTGTTAAAATTCCTAAAGAAGGAATGAGGCCAAGACCAAGTATATACTGTTAACAAGAAAGGCGCAGAACCATGACCTTAATCTAAAATGGATGAGAGTATTCTCGCCTGATTCGAGGTGAACACTCTTCGAGTGTTTTTCGATACTGCGGTGAGGGGGGGAGGAGATACAACAATGAAATCTACGACCTTCAAAATCTTTAAGTCCGCCTACGAGGGACAGCACAGTAGGAGAATACTGAAACTCATGTGGCACACAAAAGTGAAACTGGAGGCAGCTAGCTTAAGATCTAAATGGCTAAAAACGCTTGTTGGTTGAGGCCCAGGTCTACCCCGGTCTGTATCGTCCAAGTTCTCTGCAAACATATAAAATGTGTTTCGCAGTTTCATCATCTTAAATGCAAAAACGGCAATCAGTTTCCTGAATAAGACCGGGTGAAGGTGACAATGTCCGATTAGAAATCCATTTAGTCTTCTGAGCTGTAGGGATTCTTCTTATATTTTGTGAAAGGGTTTGATGGGATATACACATTTTATTCTCCCAACTAGCTCTACCTTAAGTAAATCAATAAGATATTAGGTCTAATGTATATAGACACACTCTGTACCTTAGGCACTTTTCGGATTACATTAAACTACAGATTCGGTGAAAAGCTTGTCCTGGATAATATAACTTAGAGGAGGAATGTATGAACTAAAATTATAAAAGGTAACAACTCCAGCCCCGAAAAATGTCAAATAATAATAAATAAAAAATAATTAAAGGAAATTCGCATTTGTAAACATTGCATGTATACCTTAAGATCTACCAGTACGTAGAATGACAAGAATTTCCTATAGAAGATGCATTACACGTATGACGTCTTGTATGGTTGTTATTTATGCATATCGACACACAGATAAAACCATCGTAACTCAGCTCAAATAAAAGGTATAAGGACACACAAGAAATATGATCTTCTTCGTAACAGATCTGTCTTCTGTGAATACCTCACACTAAGCTATAAAGTGTTCGAAGTAACTCTTGCTTGTACTTTTGCGGTTTTGCCTAGTTCTGCCGACAGTTCTTGAGGTGAGGCGATATTATTCGCACCTTAGCTGTAAGAAACTACAACGCAAATAAGTTGTATGTAAGTAATTCAAGTTGTGTTAGTGAAAATGATACAAAGGAGATCTGGAACTGCACCTGAACATCAAAACCGTGTAAAAAATCACTTCGGTGGCTCAACTACGTATCCTTGGGGTGTTGGAATGCACCACAATGTAAATAAGGTACCCAAAAAGATCGTAAATGATCGATGGGATAAGAACCAATTATCCATTTTCTTGACATTCTTTTTTTGCATTAAAATATTTTTCATTTGCAATTGTAGATAAATCAATATTGCGGCCGATGAGACCAAAAAAGTGCTTTTTATCGATATTTTACTTTGTCTGCAATAAATAAATTTGATCGGCTATGCCCTCTTCCTTATCCGCCGTCCTTGAAGAGAAAAATTCGATTTCAGAAATACTTTTGGTGATTTAAAAAAAAGCTATATCGGCAAAGTCGACAAGACTACCAAGATTGCAAAGAAAAACAAGATCAACAAGATCGGTAAACATGAACAGAATCGACAAAATTGGAAAAATCTACAACATGGACAAGATCGACGTGATTGACAAGATCGACAAGTTCGACAATATCGGTAAGATCCACAAGATCGATAAGATGGACAAGATGGATAAGATCGACAAGAGCGACAAGATCGACAAGATCGACAAGATCGACAAGATCGACAAGATCGACAAGATCGACAAGATCGACAAGATCGACAAGATCGACCAGATCGACAAGATCGACAAGATCGACAAGATCTACAAGATCGACAGGACCGACATGATTGATATAATCGACAAGAATAACAAGATCGACAAGATCTACAAGATCGACAAGACCGACATGATTGGTATAATAGACAAGATAGACAAGATGAACAAGATCGACAAGACCGACATGATTGACATAATCGACAAGATCGACAAGATGAACAAGATGGATAAGATCAACAAGATCGACAAGACCGACATGATTGATATAATCGACAAGATCGACAGGATGAACAAGATGGCCAAGATCGACAAGATCTATAAGATCGACAAGATCTACAAGATAAGCAAAATCGAAAAGATCGGCAAGATCGACAAGAAGGACAACATAAAAGTTGTAAAAATAAAAATTGGGTAGTGTAACTTGACACAACAAATTTACCCATTTCTTTTCGGAAACTTTTGTCTGAAGATCGATAGAAAAGCGGCGATCATTGACTTGAGATTTTCTGTTTTAACTATGATGAGTGCAAAGGAGAGCGATACCAATGAGATAGGCGCACGGCTTTTTCTTTGCTCTTTGTTAGCATTATATCAGCAAGCTTAGTTTAAATAAATACGGGACAATTTAGTGCCACATATTCTGGCTAATATATACTTTCAGATAAGAAGACTGTGACGCAACATATTGGTAAGTTAAGGTAACAAGTTACTGCGAATAGTAGATTAATAGAATAGATTTTAAATTTATGAAAAATAATGACAAACAGTAATCTAGTTTGAATATCCTGATCCTTTCAAATATACAGTCAAATCTTCTTCAAAGCTTAAAAGAAAAGAAAAGCACTGATGAGATCACACAGAAGTTGGGAATCAATAAATCATTTCCTCGTCGACTTCACATAAGCCACCTCCTGTCAAGAGCTCTTCGAATCAAATCTCATTTAACCGTAACACAGAGAACAATTTTCCAATCAAATGATCACCGCATTAAATATTTGTAAACACCCAACCGTGTGCTCATTTCTCAGGTAGAGATACAAGTTAAGCGTTGTTATTCAATTAAAATTGCGAAAAAGGATTACTAAAAAGAAAGAGAGAAAGAAAAAATAAATAAAAAAAAACTTAGAATCCTAATACCTTGACGTTTGTGGCTTGCAAATCCTTCCATCCATTGTCTTCTCATTTCTTATCTAATTTATGCCAATTTTGTGCCGCAATGCACAAGGATCTAACTAACATTCTCCCTGCTCTCTCTTTTCACAAGTTCGTTCTATGTTAGAATGTTTGCATAAAAACCGAATCCCTAACAAGGATTAGGATTTGCGAATTTTTGTATCTTTCTCATTTCTTTACCATTACCAATCGTATTTGAATGTAGCTGCCTAAGTCAAAAAGATAAGAACTTTTCGAAAAAAAAAAAAAAAAAAAAAATAGAAAAAACATCCGAAACACCGAAGAGGATCAACTTTTCACAATCTGAGATTATCCTGATTGGATCAAGGCAAACAAGAAAAAATTCCCAATCCAATCCACGACAAACAACTCACACGTGTTGAGTATTTCTTTTTTCTTGTTCACTCAGGTGATGTACGAGTACGAGCACAAGTATCTAAAAGAAGAATTCTGTTGAACAGGAGGAAATCTGCTATATCTGAGTGACTACTCTTCAGTGACGGGAAAGTAAGATGACAAATAGTGACGGTCTGATGACGACTTTCACAAAAATGCGTTCGAAATGTCCCCAAAATGGTTTTCAGGAAATGTTTCATTGATGATTCGAATAAATTAGCGTACAACATTAAGAGAGATCGGTGGGAAGTTCAGTGAGGCGATCAGTGAAACGATCAGTGAGACCAACACTGAGACAATCGTTGAGACGATCATTGAAATTATCAGTAAGACGAACAGTGAGACCAACAGTGCGGCGATTAGTGAGATGATCATTAAGACGATCAGTGAAATAGTCACTGTGGCGATCAATGAGATGATCACCTAGACGATTAGACACTCACACGATCACTCGATCAGACGATCAGGCGATCACACGATCACTATGATTATTATAAAGATCACCGAAGAGATCATCTCAAAACAATCCGGATGGAGTTCAAAGTTGTCGTGTGTGTGTAGTCAAAAAGAGACCAAATATAGCAAGAGAACCACGAAAAACTAAAAAAAAAAAAAAACAGAAACAGAATTCTTGAAGGGTCATAAATTAATAAACCATTAAAGTGGTTAAATTATCTTTTATCTTGCCTTCTCACAGATAAATTATCACAAAAAATCAAAGACACAAGACACTACCAGTGCCAGTACCAGTGCTAGTGCCAGTATTAGTACCAGTGTCAGTGCCAGTTCCATCTATAAGAGGAACCACCAGCCAGTTTCACTGTGACGATGGACAGACCGATGGATAAACGGACACGGGACAGTCACCATCACCATCACAATCACCATCAACCATCAACCCATCATGGTCATCGTGCCGCGCTGGTGTGCGCACTCGCGGAGGTATTAAAAAATTAGTGTCGACAAAAAGGTTAACTGTCATTTATCTTTTGGCTCTTTGTTGTTGTGAGAAGCAGTTGTACGGTGTGATTCGGGGTGATTTGGTGATTCGTTCTCATGTTATACTTCTTCGGCTTCTTGACTTTTCTCTCTTCAGATATTCAGATTCTGATTTGGTTTCTGTTGTTTCATTCTGTCGTGTCTGTCTCTTTGTCTGTCTGTTCTGGATGAAACTATGTACTACCACTTTGGACTGCTGTTCCTACTGTGGCTTCCACTGCTGTTTCCAATTCCAATGCTAAATGATATTAAAAGTAGATGACACTGATATACCGTGGATGATTTCTGGAAATGTATGGCATGGCACTGTCCTCTGAGACAAAAAAAAAAAAAAAAAAAAAAAAAAAAAAACAGAAAACAAACGAACGTAAGAATCCACTAGAGATCTTGTCGAATGTCGGTAATGGTGACTAGTGACTGCTGACTGGTAACTGGTAACTGGCAACTGGTAACTGGTGACTGGTGACGGTATAGGTTTCAGTTTCAATTTCGGTTTCGGTTTGACTTTTGGTGTTTTTCTTCGTTTTCACAAATTGGTCATGGTCTAGCCCTGTTTGTGTATCTCTGTATTTGACTGGTCATTCCAACATGACATCCAACTTACTAAGAGTGTGAGAATTTTAATTGAAATTCCTTAACGAAGGTGTTTTGTTTGCCTGTTGTATACAAAATACAAGTCGAATTCTACTTCAAAATGTGACGATTATGATGGACAATGGACAAAGACGCCATCCACCAGCAGAGTCAAGACACCAAAAGACTAACTGACACCAACTTTGGTTCAGTGTTTGGTTTGGGCGGTAAGAAGAAAACATCAAACATACAAATACCCAAACATTCAAATAGACAGTTGCATTATTAGACAGACATTATGTGGCAGCAGAATGCGGTGCAATTACCAAAGTACAAAGTTACCAACACCCTACTGAGGTGATCCTTTTGATCTTGTACCGAGACCACACACGCAATTTCGTATGTTTTGTATGGCAATTGAAGAAGAGAAAAACAGGACACTAAACACCATGAGGACTAAATACCGCACAACTAAATGGACAAATAGATCTACGAGTAATGGCCTAGGATCACTAACCAAATGGGTTTGTCTTTCTGTTTTTCTTTTCTTTGGTTTTTGTGGGTCAAAGGTATTCGTATCTGATAAAAGATACAGCGGAAGCGTGTTTTTTTTTTTTTTTTTTCTTTTTTTTTTTCTGTTGAGGCAATATGACCCCGAGGTTATTTATCGATTGTCCTTTGGGTTGGATAATAAATTCGTGGTTTTTATTTCGTGTTCTTTCATCTCATTTCATCATCAGCAACATGAGCAACAGCAGGCGCCCCCTTTTTTTATTTTCTCCGGGTGACTATTCGTCGGAATGGAATTCCATTCGTCGATTCTTAAGAATCTCTCTTCGGTTCTATTAAAAAGCAATTTCCCATTCTTAAAGGTATCCGTGTACGTATCTATAGTCGTTTTTCATCAATGGCAGAGTGAGAGTGTGACTCAAGAACTCAAGACTAATAGCAGCTGTTTTACTTTTACTCCTCCAAATCTTTCATTGGCGATCTCGTTGTCGATTATCGGTCGTCGTTCGGTTGTCGGTTGTTGTTGGTAGTTCTGGAACGAGCTCAGCCTGTTGTACGAATAGTGGAAACCATGAGAACCACGTTGGGTGTCGTATCATCAATTCGTTTAATTTGACAGGCGCAACCTAAACATGTCAAAATACACTGCATGCGGTTGCCTTTTTAGTTTTACCTCTCCTTAGACATGAGGCCCCGGGGCTCTGACTCTGGCTCTGGATCTGGCTCTGGCTCAGGCTCGGGCTCAGACTCGGGCTTCTTCTTGTTCGTTTTTCTTTATCTTTCTGCTCTTCTGTGGTGTTTCTTTTCTCTTGGTGTGTTTATCTTGTTTTCTTTTTGTTTTTTTTTTTTTTGGTGCTTAATTCGTTATTATTATAAATTTTTTTTTTTCGTCTTTGTGGGCTTCTGATGTGGCGGCCTGCCGCTTGGTGTCTACCTGTGTGTATACCTGGTATGGCTAGTTGTACCCCCGCCTTCTTGAGACTCCATTTCGATTGTTGGCTGCTTCCCCGGATTCTTCGTTTATTTTAGAAGGTGCAGTACAAAGAAGACTACAATTTAAGAATCAGATTCTGAATCGAAATCGTAATCGGCATCAGAGTTCGAATCAGCATCAGCATCATGTATCTGTATCTACGGATAGATGTTTGCCTTCTATTTGCTAAAAAATCATGTTTTGTTCCTCTCTGTGTTGTTTTAAATAATTCTCTTTTGGATTTTGTTGTTATAACTGGATGTCGTTCTTAACTGGGGGTGCTAAGGTTACCCCTTTGCCAATTTTTTTTTTCGTACTAGTTCTCCAAACACGGTATCTGTTTGATGTTGTATATGAGTTCAGGTTTGTTTTTTTTTTTTTTTTTTTTTTTTTGTGAAATTTTTGTTGTATAATTGAAAAGCTTAATTGGATTTTTTTTTCAGCGATATGGTATTACTTGGTTTAATTCATTCGGCGAGCTTTCATCACTTGACAGTGCCTTGCGGTAGATTTTGTGGAATGAGGTACGAGTTTAAGGTATGAGATACGAGAGTACGAGTACGAGTATGCAGTTTGATTTATTTGCCCCCTTGGTTGGCCGATCTATTATGAGATTTTTATCTAAATAGTATATCCACCTTCGAAATCAGTTAATGTATCGCACAGAGGAATAGATGGTGTTTTTTTTATGATTATGTTACTGGGAAATAGCGCACCACTTAGATGGGGAACGGGGACAGTAGTTACTTTGAGTCAAGGTAGTTGTGAATGATTTATGAGAAGCGGTGTGTTAGAGAGGACTGAGTAGTGCTCTAATGCGGAAGAATTTTGGAATGTGGTTAAATGGGATTTGAAATTATTTTTATAGAAAATGACTCCCGTTCTTGGAATTAATGAATGCATCAGCATCATCATCATAGTCGGTATCTACACTTGAAAATATAAAGTGCGAATTAGATGATTCGACATTGTTTCGTGGTGAGTTGGATGAGTACTCAGTTTCACTAGAACTGCTTTTTCAGCACTTTTGGAATTCAAGTAGAGCTCGGGTAGTTTTTAAACGGCCATTTCAGAGGAGATTTGATGAAGAACAGCGACGTTCCTTATCAGCAGTCTAATAGACCCGGACTCTATTAAAAAGTACTTTTGATGAGATTTTCAGTTAAGTAGACTTGCAGAGTGAACCATGGCTTGGAAAATGAGAGTGATGTTATCAATTTCTTTATTTATGACTGTGAACAACCAGTAGTAAAGTGAAGAAGAAACTCGCGAACTAAGCCTGAAAACAGAATAAGTGTCAATTAGCAGCAAGTGTCTAGTGGAGCGAGATGTAAGATGGAACTCTAAACAAAATTGCAGATGCCAATGACCATGAGATTCCGGAACGCAAAGTATAATAAAGATCACTATCATACAGTGTGACATATCAACAGAAATATCAACTAAAAATAAAAACTGGCCAACTATGTGACACCTGAAGATTGAAGCCGAACGGATACATCGTAATTGTGAGTGATGATTTGAACGCCAATTCAGAAAATGAGAAAACTACGCTTAAACAAGTTTTATATGTTCCCGTATATGGGAACAGTTTATTGATTTGTGCGATACTAAAAGCCAAATTATGAGAGCCACTTTGTTTGACTATTACAATAGATCTACCAAATATTCAGCTGGATCTTTTCTAATAGGTCGCAATCGTAGTACCAGTTGGACTACATTCCAATTACTCGTTGATAAAATTGAAACAAAATGTCGATAAAAAGCAGAAAAACTACAAAACATAGCTCTCAGCAAGACGAATGGCCAATCTTGATGCCAGTAGCGTACTACTAGTTCAACGTAGTATAAGATGTAATAAGCTTAATCTAAATCAAGCCTTTAGCAGCTCAAGCCGAACATGCAATAGACTGATGCAACAATAGACCGTCAATGCTACTAACAAGGTGTCAATCGAATATAGCACCTTCAAACACAGTATTAAACAAAATCTTGATAGTTCTCTTCTGATATACAGCTCACAAGATGGACTTAAATGATTATTTTGGAACAGCAAACTCTGAAAAACAAAGATTGCTATCGCATTCAAATGGCTTAAAAAGATCGAATTGACTGTTTGTTTGTTTGTTACGTTTATATGCTTTTAAGCGCACTGCAATAATGATACAAACCCGCCGTTAATTTTAAGGGATCTTATTTCAATAATTATTCAGTTAGAGAAACTTATACAAGGTGCGGCAACATAACTTCCTTTGATAGGAGTTACGTGCAGCGTGCGTTTGCCTTAGAGGCCTATTTTTTCAACGGTCGTTAGGCGGTTTCAACCCAGTGCGCCTTCCGAAATCGCTTTAATATTGTGTTATTTTATTTGTAGGTCATAACGTTAAAGGAAACTGTTTCGGCGCAGAAAAGAAGAACTGCGATTTCGAGGAAAATTACCAGACTGTCACAGTCAATTCAGACCGTTACGTGAACATGGTCGAGAATTTTTTTTGCCACGATTTGATGAAATGGACTTAGAGGACATATGAAACAACGGCCCATATTTCAAGGGCATCTATGGTTGTGTTGCGAGAGCACTTCCCAGGGCTTCTCATCTCAGTGAGGGGTGATTTGTGGTATCCAGTGCATTCACCCGATTTGACCTCTTGTGACTTCGTTTTGTGGGGGTATGTGGAATCCCGTGTTTATATTAACAGACTCTGTAAGATGTGAAAGGAAACATACTCATCAAGATGGTAGATAGTGATAAAAAACAGCCAAGTTCAGTTCAACCAATGTATTGACAATGAGAGGCGTCACTTAACCGATATGATTTTTAAAACGATGTGAAACACAACATTACATGTTAAAAAAAAAGAATTAAATACATGTTCTCTACTTTTTGTTTCATTGCATTGTGAAATAAGAAAATTATCATAGAAAAAAGGCGGACAAAGAAAGAAATCGCGGGTCGTCTGGCAGAGAAGAATCTTCTGAAAACGAAATCACATATCAGATTAGAGAAACCGACAGAGAAAAGTAATACAAAATAGTGCTGCCAGCTTCAGTAGTTTCTTCAATGTAAGCGTCCTAGAAATGTATCAACTACCCACAGGTTTAATTAGATGCAAGCATCACTTTCTTAAGGCGCAACCATTCCGATCGCCTCAACTTATAAAATGTTACTGACGCAGGTCTCTCTACTCGCTGCGGTAATGAACTTATTAACTTTTGAAGGAAAAGGCTTGATATGAATGGGACTGCTGCTTTAAAAGCTTGTGAAATCTCGCATTACGACAAATCGACATTTGGAGGACTCCTCGCGGCAATGACCAGTATGTACCCAGTATTAACAAATGTTTTGGTACACATTCATTCTAAGCAACCAATGAACGCATCCACTCTAATTTAACTTCTATTTAACAAATGACATTAATGCAGCGTTTCAGCGTAAACAAATTTGAACGTCAATTGTTTGCAATAATGGAATCGGGCTCGCTTGAAAATCGTGCTGTCGTAACTCGCCTGCGGCTACGAAAAAGGCGAAATGATACGAGTTTGTAGTATCGTACCATAAAGTTATTTGAGGATACTGATGGAGTATACGATCGTGCGATCACCACAAGTCATCAAAAGCGTGAACAATCCGACTTGTCGAAATCTGCTGCGCAAGAAGAAAATCATGTCTTAGGAGATGGATATCACCAAGGACAGCATATTGTACATCTTAAAACGTGATTTGGGCGCATACTCGTACAAGAGATATACCGGCCACTCACTCAAAGAAGATTTGAAATAGAAATGCAAGCCCAAATCGAAAGCCATCTTTCGCCAACGGTCACAGACGAATTCTTCTTACCGACGAAAAAATTTTCAGAGTTGAAGAATCGTTTACCAAACAGAACGATAGAGTGTATACTTTGTTAACACGATATGCATCTGAACACGTTCTGAGAGTTTAACGTGGCCACAACCCAACTTCTGTATTGGTTTGGTGGGGTCAACGTGCCCCATTTCTGCGAGAAAAGTGTCAAAACCTCGGCGAAAATGTATTAAACGGACTTTTTAGAGAACATTGTGAAGCCCCTCAACAAAACACTATTTTAAAATAATTCGGGGACCTTTTAACAAGATGCGCTCCAACTTGTAAGACAAGAACCCAAAACCTCAAACCATTAGACTACAAGAGTATAGTCCATTCTAGATACTTGGCTTTCACTACTCGACATCTAAGCATTAAGTCTTTGAAGCGCGCAGTGAAAAATGTACCAATACATGAGGTGCGTATTGCAACCGATAAGTACGCAGACCGACTTTGTCGTTGCTGGAAGGTAAGTAAGGGCCATTTCGAATAAGTTGTTCTGCAATTTATAGCCATTGAGTGACCCAATAAATAAAAAAACATTTTTTCATAAATATATTCATTCGTTTTCATTTTGTTAGCCAAAACCCATGCACCAAAACCTTTGCTAGTAGTAGGTAGAAAGGAAATCGCTAAGAAATCGCTAAGGCCTCGTCACAAGGTCGCCTTACAATATCTTTAGAAGAGAAGTCTGAAATATACGTAACGTTTTTTCCTCAGATGTAAACTGGGTATCATTGTCCGAAACCAATACCTTAGGCAGTCCTTCAAATGCAAAAACGGATTTCAAAGCATTGATTGTCGCTTTGGATGTGGTAGACGACAATCATACCACAAATAGAAACTTGAATTTGGAATCTATTAAGGTCAGACACATGATTTTTGAAAAGGTCCCACGTAGTCAACGTGCAACCGCTCCCAAGCTTCTCGGGTGACATGCCAGCTAATATATTCTTTCGGTGGGCTGGTGGCCTTGAGTTGATATGCACTTGTTTACCACCTCAGTAAGGACTCAATATTTAGCCACCAGCAGAAACGCCTCATCATCTGCTTCATATGAGTGGTTACCCGGTATTGTTCCTGAAGAAGTTTTAACACATTTGGCTTTAGCTGCTCCGAAACAACTACTAGAAGGCTTTCGCTTCGAGAAATCAGAACGCCGTTAATATCAAATAGACCTGATCTTCTCCTAAAAAAGTTATTAAATCAATATCTTTGTCAGCAGCGCCAGGAACAATAGGACTATGTCTATATCTCATGGCACTTTACACTTTACTTTTCACGGAAAAGTGGAATATAGAGAAGATCTTCTGGTGTCTAGAGGGGGGCTAAAGGTATATTTGTTTCCTACCTGCGTTGGCCAAAATAATAGTGAGAAGAACATATTGATTCAATTCTTGATGTAAAGAAGCAGGTTTCCTCTCTGAATTTTCCTGCGGCCATAAAAACGTCTTACATATCACTTAGAGCAATGCATCGAATACGGAT
This sequence comes from Volucella inanis, assembly GCA_907269105.1. NCBI lineage: Eukaryota > Metazoa > Arthropoda > Insecta > Diptera > Syrphidae > Volucella > Volucella inanis. Next base: position 275,698,373 of record OU026153.1, on the reverse strand, counting down.
TTACGCTTTACCTGCCACAGTTTCTACTGATATCCCAAATGCTTAAGACAGTTTTCCTACATACAATGCTGATGATATTGCATTCCTGCTAGCACATGAAATTATGTAGACGTAGTATGCTCCTTTGATTGTTTTTCCTTTCTTCAAATAGTCAACGTGGATCACAATTCGCGCGTCCCAAAAAACGATGGCCATCACCTTTCCGACACGGCCTTTGCATTCTTTGGAGCACGTTCACCGGGTAGAACCCATTGTTGCGATCGTTCTTTGGTCTCTCGTGTATACCAATGAATCCATATTTCATCGAAGGTCACGAAACGTATTTCGATTGAACAAAGGCCAAGCACGTCTTTGAAGTAGTCTCACGATCGCGCTTGTTCTCGCGCGGACAGCTTTCTCATGCACAAAATCTCGTGCGAGATATGGCTAATGCATTCAGTTAAGATGCATACTATATCAGCCAACTCGCGAATTTTCACTCGGCGGTCCGCGAATATGAGATTATGGATTTTGTCCACGGTTTCCTCTGTAGTAACCGTTTTTTGGCCGTCTGGGCGAAGTTCATTAAAAACCGGCGTGTGCCCACGGCTATACTCTGCGAATCAATGGTAAATGGTTGAACAGGAAGGTGAATGGTTCTCATACACACCATCGAGAATGGTCTTAATTTCCTCGCAGGTTTTGCCACTCAAAAACAAGGATCGGATCACGGAGCGAAACTATTAACACGATGTTTTGAAATGGGTGCCAAAACAAAACTAATTGTCAGATAGTGAGCAAATTTTGACAAGCGGGCTAAAAGAGGATATACTAAATGATGGTACACTGATTTTGGCTCAGTAGTGCCATCTGTCTTCCAATCCGGGTTCTCATTAAACAGCCCTCGTAGGTCAAACAAATTGACAGTTTTTGTTTCTAACTTTACTGAAGATGGCACCGAATTCGATGACCACAGCCACTCAAAATCGCCTTCACATACACTTGTACTAGTACATATATCCTGAAAGTTTTTTTTGTCTAAAATGTATCTCAAATGGACAACTTCACATTTAGAGAGCTCAAAAGCTGACAGACATCACTACATGGCGAATGTGATTAGAAAGCACAAATAATAGAAAAATACCTTCGTCCAAAAATTGTTTGTTAGAGGAGATTTCTATATATTCTACGGACTCTTTATAATATCAGTTTTCTGTAGAAATTTCAAAGCACAATGCTACTATAAAGTCTCCACTAGCCTCTTTATTGTTAGATTATACAAGGTTGGGCAAAAGTAATGTGATAATGTAAATGTGCTATGATTTTTTGGCGTCAAGTGTCATTGTACTTTGACATTTATATTGTAAATAGTTGATAATAAGCAATAGAGCGATACACACACAAATAACGCGGAATTATTGTTACTGCTTATTTGACGTCTTTTTCCGCATCATCCTGCACCATGTACGCGAAGAATTAAGTGTAAACTGAGTCCGCTATAGATGTCACAAAAAGTGGCCGCACCCGTATTGCTATGGCCGAGGATATCCGAGACAGTTCACAAACATCGACGAGACAAACATCGAAGAAGTTCCCTTGTAAAAAGCAAACCGTTCACTAAATACTGCCTGCTGACCGTCATGTGAGCTTAACTTACTGCCATGTTCTGCTAAACCTAGTAGAAGAAGAGGATAATTTCGTACCCAAAATCATAATGAGCGACGGAGTCCATTTCCATTTCCAAAAATTTGGATTTTTGGGGCACTGCCTCTCATTAAAGTCACTGTTTGGTGCCGCATTTGCAGAGTAAAAGTGATTGGCCCTTATTTTTTTGAGGACTCCGATGGCACCACCGTAACCGTAACTGGTGAGCGCTACAGACAGATGTTAAATGATATTTCGTTTGCGGCAAGTTGCTAAATTGGGTATCGAGCATTGATGGTTCCAACAAGATGGAACAACTGCTTACACATCTCGGGCAAAGATGGAAATTTTGAATCACAAATTTCCCGGCCGTTTTTGGAATTAGAACTGGCCGGCTAGATCGCCAGATCTGATGGCGCCAGACTACTTCTTCTTTTGGAGATTTTTGAAATATCACATTTACGACAACAAACTTCGCAACTCTTGAAAGTCAGAAGACCTTCTCTGCCAAGTAAGGCACAATAGCAACATAGATGGAAAGCCTACAAAAAATTTGTCGAGCGTGGTGCATATCAAGACGCGTATAAGTACGCTTTGCTCCAGAACATGAATAACCATCTTTTGGAAATATAAAATTTTATGCGGGATGTTGCGAGACGTAGGGACTTAACTCTTAAAGATAATTAAGCAATGTGAAAACGGGCTAATTTGAAGGTACATAGTGCTTTTGAATTTCGCGCCATTCTTGAACTGTCAACATTCAGCGATAACTTTTGATAAGCACAAGCTAGGAGGTTATTAAATATTGACCGATACACACTCGCATAACGTGTTTAAATAGCTAAAATTATCTACAAAAACTGTAGAAAAATCGCTTAAAAGTTTGGTAAGGTTCGTACTGCTTTTGAACATAATCAAATGCCTTCTTGTACGGCTATAGTGAACTTAATCGATAAATTTGAACGTCTCGGAGAGATTAACTTGTGTTGTCTCGTAAGGTCAGTTAAAAATACCGCCTTCGTAGCTAAAAGTGTGACTGAAAACTAAGGGTGTCCATTTCGAGACTTTCACAGTAATTGAGCCCATCCGTAACCACTTTGCAACGTATTTTGCATAAAAATCTTGACTTTGCTTATACGGTCGAGTTGACACAAGAACTAGCCCCCATATGAACCTGTAGCCGATCACTATTTACTGGCTATAATCTTTGTTATCGGTTATAATTCTAAAAAAAAAAAATTAATATTGGTAGATTCGAATCGGCCTCTGGGGTTATATGGGGCATACTCCCTGTCGGTTTCCTATGCAGTCTAATAGACCAAAAAGCATCCATCAATGAAGTTTCAACCCCTTAGCAATCGTGCCAGCACACTGGAAATGTGCCTCATCATTTCCTAGTTCAACCGATCTTATTCTCTCAGATATATGAGTAACGTTTAGCTTTAGCTGTAGTGTGTCTACTCTATAACAAAACCTTTTTTTCAACAAAAATCTTGGTTTTCAAGTACATCAGAGATCTGGCCAGGACCTGAACAGATCCAACAGTTAACTACCAAGTATAAACCCTCTGCTGGGTTCATGGTCAGTGTGTTATGATTCTATGGGCGATAAAGTAAAATCTAAATGGCTAAAAGTCAAAATCTTACTCTTGGATAGCTTTGAATAATATCAGCTTTTGTCGCAGCTGACGATTTTAGGAACATATCTCTAGGGGTTTTATTTCACTAGCGATCTTGACAACTTTGCAGAGCTAGTACCCATAGAACCGAATACAGTGTCATCACAATGGGCCTATCATCAACTCAAGTTCTTCAGATTGAAGGTCATAGTCCAACTAACTTACTAAGGGTGGTGGCCTATGTAAGAAAGTGCCGAAAGCGGTAAAATTTGCAACGTGGCTAATCAAAGGATATCTAGAAATTCGCTTGGCAAAAGACTATTTGATTTTTAGATTTTTTAAGGTGTTCTTTGTACTCGCATCCTGTATAGTATCTAATCTGCTATGAGGGTGCCTTTTATTAAGCAAGCTAAACTACATATTTGATTATTTGGCTAAAAAAGTTTATAACCAGAATAAGTCCCAACTTGTACCTTCCTTGATAGACACCTTTACTTCTTCTTAACAATATTGGGTGTATTTTCCCTGAGTTTGAAAAGGCAAATATTCTGCAAATACTGCAACAGAAAAGGGGACCTCTCTCCGAGTTTAAAAAACAAAAAGGAGTAAATCGACATATCTTGTGAATTGCTAACCTATTGCCAATACCGACAATCGTCTCAGAAACCATGTCTAACCTAGTTACCAACAAATCCCACATCATCCTAAGGAAGACATTTTTATTCCTCCATACCAAATATCAAAAGTCTTAACAAAATGTCTAACCTTCGAGACGAAAAGCAACCAACTATACTCGCCAGTCAAAAAAAAAGGGGGGAAAAAAGAAAACAACATATCTGTGCAGAACGAACAAGACAACAACAACGACTAAAAAAAATGGCTATTTTAAAACAACCGCAGGTTAAGCATTCGTTGAACTTTAAACGACCATCGCCATAGCCATCATCATTATCATCAATATTAGATTCATGCATGGAATTCAATTCGATCTGCACGTATCGATCGGTTTCACCGCGATCACTACTTATATACTCTACCCAACAGCAGCAGCACTCCATACATATTCCCAAAGGTTTCGATTTTCTTCGATTTCTTTTCTTTTACTCTGTGTTCTGTTTTTTTTTTTTTTTTTTTTTTTTCCTTCTTTTGGATCTTAAAAATCTGCCTGTATCTTCGATAGGTATGGAGGTGTATACAAAGTATATAGTAACATTAAACAATTTCTTTCCAAAGATATTTTTATAGACATGATTTTCCTCTTATACAAGGCGCAAGTCTGATGCATTGGCGCTGTTATATGTTACCATCATCACCATTACCACCACCAATAGCACTAGTATAACTGCGCGCCGCCTCGCTTCAATGGATCGATCGTTCGTATACAACAAAACGTAGAGGGAGAGTTGGAAGAAATAATAATAATAAAAAATAAAAGAAAACTAAAAGCAAGGAGAAACAACCAATGTAGAGAGTAAGAAGCTTAGAAGAAGCGCATCTTGATGATGTCTTCTGAAACAAAAGGAAACCTGATTTAAAATCGTTTCAATGGAATTTAAAATGGCACCACCACCAGCACCAGCAACACCAGAACAACCATGAGAAACAGAGAGAGGGGGACACACAACACCGGCCCCAAACAACAAGCTTCTTTCTTCCCTGGTTTGGCTTCGTTATGTTATGGTAACCATGAGCATGGGAAAATCGTAAATAAATAAAAATAAATTCATTTTTTAGAGAGAAAATCTGATACGACTGCACGGGATACGAGTGTATTTTTGGACTGAATGGCCACATATTAATGTTCCTGGGAATTACAGTTAATCTTAATTAAACCACCTCAACAATAAACACTCCTCCACTGAAGGCGCTATTCAAAGGAGGCCAGATCTACAAGTCAACATTGTGAATAAGGGAAGTTCGCATCCAAGTTCGCAACTCAACTCTTTTGTTTTGCACTGCAAAGGGCACGAACAAAATTCCTTCCCATGGCTATTACAAGGACTGGAAACTGATCTTGTTGCCTGATTGCCACCATTTTGAGGCGGTTTACATATGTGTATATATGTATATCTGTATGGGTGTGCATGTGTGTGTATATTTGATGGAGAATATGATTTAATGTTAAAGGAAGAGAGGAAAACAGAGAAAAAAAAAAAACAGAAAATGTTAACCTACCTGACTTCACTGAGCAATGGATATGCGCTCGACTCTCGTAGTAAACCCAATCGAAACCAGCCTCTACAGCCAATCTGGCTAACATCCCATACTTTGTTCGGTCACGATCTGATGTTGTGATATCGACAGCACGTCCTTCATAGTGCAATGAATCCAAACCGTGCATATTATCCTCATCCCAGCTTTCAGTTACCCGCAGATGTACACCCGGCCATAGATTCATCACAGAAACAGCCAATGTGTTTAACTTCTCTTTGCAGCGCTGCAAGTAAACAAACAAACAACAAATTATTTTTCATAATTAATCAAGTGATTAGAAATTTTCAAAATTTCAAGTAATCGTACAAAACTTTTGTGACTTTTGCCTACAGGCAAAGAAACAATAACTTCAAACTCCCAAACTCCACCTCCCTTTCTCTCTTATTCTGCATTATACACGCGCACACACCAACCAAAACTTGTAGGCGTGGCCCTCATAATTTATAATTTAACACAAACTGGTTTCTACTCCCAAAATAAAATTAAACCAAAAAACATAAAAAATCAAAAATGAAAGAAGAGAAGAAAACAGTTGTTCCTCCTGAATCGAATTTAGGAAGACTCGTATATAGTTTTCATTTCGCCTTAATTGGAATTTTTAATTTGCAAATTTTTTCTCCTCAGGACCTCCGCTGTTTTGTCCAAAAATTGTGCAGTAAATACAGGAAACTGTATTGAAGGCAAAACAATAGCGAATCAATGTCCAAATGTTTTGTGAACATTAAAGGTAATCAATTTTATGATAGGCGGGTTCCCTCTGCTTAACACAATTGTGGTCGTATCTTTTGCATTGAAAAATGGATAGATTTCATAGATTTCCATCAGGGTTTATAGGTTGTGGTCCTTTTTTTTTGGTGCACATTTTAGGTTTTCTTATTTTATTTATTTTTTTTTTTGCATAGGAGTCGTATTCATTACATCAAATTGGCAGCCGTGAAAATCTGATTTGCTTTATCGATCTCCGTAGATAATTGGGTATCGTTTTGCGTCCAAATGTTGTTATTTTGGCATCGCCTTCAATTTTTACGACTACAACAGAGTGTTGAGAGACAATCCTTGGTCACAAATTGGAAGCCAACTAGGAGTTGTGATGGGAATCTAAGTGCCAGTGCCAATATCTTTAGGTATACCCGTATTGTTCTACTACCGAAAGCGGCACTGATCCTTTGGTATCTCTTCAAGTTTTCGAAACCTCTCTGTTGTTTGAATGGGAAAAGACAACAAGAAAGATTTGTTGTTGTTTTTTTTTTTCTTTTATTATTCACCTGACCAAGGTATTCATTTTCATTTTCTGTTGTTCGAATTGTTGTACAAGGATTAATATTTGTTTATATACTCCTTTCGGCGTGTGTGGTTGGTTTTGGTTGGATTTCTAGATGACGGCGGATTGCAAGTGCTATCTTCCATACTCAGACACTCAATAACTCATACTCATCACCTTCTCTAGACTTCTATGCAAATAGATGGAAATGAAAACAACATCAATTTATTCTGTTAAAAGGCGCAACAAGTGATCTCTGACGCTCTCAATGGGATAGAGATAATGATGACGGCGCGGTATATATGTTGGACGATGATAATCATCGTGTGATGTGCACATGTGATAATGATGCCGCATTAAAAATATCCATTCAACAAAAGACCACTGAAAGGTAATTCGTTTTTTTTTTTTTTTTTTTTTTTACTCTTTTGGAAGTACAAGTATTCGTATGTTGGCCTCGACTACAACGAGAGAGAGATGAGTAAAAGTAAAATTAAAACAAACGTGTCCATAGTCTGTCTGTTTGTGTACATTGTCTGCTTCGGTTTTTGGGTATTATTTTTTGGGGTATTCTTCTTTTTGTATTTATTCTTTTGGAGTAAATATTTGTCATATTTACATTTGCGAGCGGTGCGGGCAATGCATTGAAGAAGTGTTGTGGAATGCCGACTACCAACGTTTTCATCAGTTTCATTGGAATTTTTTTCCTTTCTTATCTTTCATTTTCATTAAGATTTAACAAAAAAAAAAAAAAACAGAAGATATGCTGGACATATTGGACAAATGGACTTACAACATTGTATGGAGAAATTTCATCAGCAACATAAGAATTGCCACCACCGATCATCACTGGTACTTCTTATTTTGGGTATACATTCTGACAAGTATTTCAGAGCTGTATTTCTTGAACTAAAAAGGATGTATCCACGAAAAACGAGTTTTCGCAACACGGTCTTAAAAGCAGGTATATCTCTGGATGGCAATTTACTTTTAAGTGTATTGAATTTATTTTATTTCAGCAAAAGATTCAAAAGTGGAAACTAAGTCTAACATAATTGCCCATGCTGCAATACTATCTGGGCGGAAATGCTACTGACACTCAATGCAAGGAAATTGCAAATAAAGGCGATCGATTTCTTTTCACTCTTATCCAAGGTATAACTAGGAAATGCCATTGGCGACTTAAGTGATCAATGATCTCCGTGGTATTTTCATTAAAAATTACCAACTATCACAGGGCAAAAGTCATAAGAATAGACCTTAACGAAGACTGAATTGCTTGACGATCACTGAAGATTTTCGATTTAAAAATGAGAACTAGATGCCATCCTCATATATACTTTATATACATAATCTCTTTAAAAAGCAAATATATATGATTTTTTGAAGCGGTGAGTTGGTGATGCCAATTTGGCTATTAGTAACACATTTAGTGTCCAGTTCCAGAAATATTATACAATGAAAGAACACTGGAAATCACTTAAGATCATTAGAGATCGTTTGAGATAACTGGAGATCATTGCAGATCACTGGCACTCGTCGAAGATCACTGAAGATCGATGCATTAGAGTTGACTGGAAACAACTGCAGATGACTACAGACCAGTAAGATTCTTGAAGATCACTGACGATCATTGGAGATCACTGGAGGTCACTGGATATCACTGGCAATATCCGAAGATCACTGAAGATCGAAGCATTAGAGTTCACTGGAAACCACTGCAGATGACTACAGACCAGTGAGATTCTTGAAGATCACTGGATATCACTGGAGATCACTGGAGATCACTGAGATCACTGGAGGTGACGGTAGATCACTGCCGACCACTGCAGATTGAGATCAGCAAGATTTTTGAAAATCACTATAGGTCGCTGAAGATAACTGGAGATCAGTGAAAATCGCCGAAGATCGCTGGAGATCAATATATGATAGATTACTGAAGACCATTGAAAACAACTACAGATCAGTGAGATTTTTGAAGACCACTGGAGTTTACTGGAAATAACTGAAGATCACTGGAGATAAGTGAAGATCACTGGAGATCACCGCTGATCACTGAAGAGGGAGATCAATAAGATCTTTGAAAATCACTGTATACTATAATGTTGAAGATCACTTGAGATTGACAATGGCAATTGACACTTAAAACTCTTACTTACTGAAACTCTATAAGAACTACTGTCTTACTGGATATACAAGCGGTTGAAAGATATGTTGCAGAACTCACTAACAAGAACTAGAAACACTGTGGCGTTATAACTTTAGACCTGAAGAGCACGTTTATAAATTGGGTTCCTTTTATTAATCACCTTTTTCAAATCGAAGTATCTGCCTATCCGCCTCTATGAATCTCAAGAAGTAAACCGTACGAAGTAATTAGTGGTGTGCCGCAAGGCTTGGTCTTGGGATCCCTTCTTTGGAACGATACACCTATATGGCGGAATTTGACGCCAATTTATTCTAAGAAAAAGCTTCATAGTCGGTGAAAGTCTTTGCGGAAGACATTGTGGTGATGATTACACTAAAATATTGGAAAATATGAGTTTTTCAACCGCCTTTTAAGTACCTTCGAATTGTGTCTGTAGTCCATTCACATATAAAACATCATCTTCAACTGGGTGAGTGATTTGAAGAGTGCTTAAAAGTGACGTAAGCTGCGGCATCTTTAGATGCATTCTGGTAGCACACACACTCAGTGACAGTGACACAATCGAATCGATTATTCGATGGAGCAAGCCAAATATTCAAATCCATCCCGTCAAGTAATGCTTTGGATACAAATCAGTATGTTCAGCTGAAAGCAGATTTAGTAAGCTACACTAAAGTGTAGATCATTCAATATTACTCGTATATTGCTTAGTTGGCGGGATAATCCATCTTTCATAACAATCTCAAACTGATAACAAGTAAGAGTCATACCAAACAAGGCCACTGACTTCTCTTGACTTTCATTTGTTAAAATCAAAACCTCAAAAACAAATCCATCCAATCCACTCGAAGGCCAAAAGTATATCCATCCATTAGCTTATCTAATCGAATCATTAGTACTGATGCAACAAGTTAACAACAAAACCACACCATTGCCCTGCATAGACGTATGTGAGAGTATACATCACAACCTCATTGGAATGTAGCATCACTTTTTATTAGTCGACCATCACATGGCATAATCTTGGTAAACCCCATTTGGTGTTACCTTCATTAGACCATCGACAAAAGTGTTAAATTGTTTAATTTTCTGTCTACTAAAACATAAACACATATCTGAACCCCTATGGACACCTTGAAAGGATAAAGGAGAAAAAGCACAACAACAAAAAAGGCATAACCAACCAACCAAGAAGAGTAAAACATCAATGTATCAATATTGACCAAAGAAACGGGCATAAACGAGTACAACGAATATGAACGGCGACTGTCCGAGTAGGTGAATGGGTAGGTGTCGGGCCTGTAAGCCAGAGAATGAACAAAATTAACATGCGCGCTCACTTATAGTCACTTGCAAATGCATTATCAATATTGATATTGGTCACTTATCATCAACATCATCATCAACCAAATAGCCAACAAACCAACAAACCAACAAACCAGCCAACCCGACTAAAACTGACAGCTACAGCTTCAGGAGGAGCATCGGAAACTTCATATAGAATCATCCCATCATCGAGGCTAGCATCCGATGTATATATCGGCACATTTGGGTACATTAGTATTTAATTTCATATTTGTACAAACTGTTTTAATGGACACCTCTCTGCTCAAGTCCAAGTCCAAGTCCGACCGAATGTCTGTCTGTTTGTGCACCTTTGTATAGTACATCATGAGTCGTTTGTATAAGGAAAGCAGTATAGTATATCGGTGTAGCAAATAGTCCTCGGGACTATAGTCTCTGTTGTGCTTGAACAATTAAAGCCTAGCTAAGTGCAATTTTCGTCATTTTAAAGGATCCACATAAAATCACCAGGCCTATCGTTACAATGTATGGTAAATCTCTGAAAGTCAGTTCTCAGATCTTCAATCCGTAACCCACCGATCTCAGACTGTCAGTTAATTGCACTCTCTCTCTTTTACTCTACTCATCACCATCACCATTATCATCATCATCAGGCATAAGCACCATCTGAGAACTGTCCGATCTGTCCATAAGATCACATTGACGTTTGACCGTGTGCTGCATCAGGTTGCAGATGCGTGCTGAAACAATTATGCAGTTTATTTTAATCGCATTTATTTAGAAGGATACGCTTCAATTAATGCTGGCCATCAGTTGATGTTGATGGATCTAAATGGGAAATGGTGTTGCCTGGCGATTATGTATAAAGTCTTGCACCATTAATCATTTTCATCATTCGCAAACGTCTGAAGAAACCATGCAAAGATACGAGAAATTCCTTGTGCAGATACATTTCTGAATATTTCTCTGAAAATAACAACAGAGAAAATGTTAAACAATGCGAAATCGAAATGTTTGCTTTGACTTTTAGTTGTGTAGATACTTTTGTCGTGTGATCGTTGGATGGAAATGATAACCCTTTGGGGGTAAGATTCAATTGTCTCCAAATGACAGATTCAAATTTATGGGTTTTTTTTCTTTTTTTCATTCCTTTAGACAGACAAGAGAGAAGAACTACTGTTTTGCTTTGTGTGCAATGAATTCCCCAAGCAAGCCCTCTGTGGTTAATTTGTTTATTTCAATGGGACTACATGAAAATGGATTTAAAAGGATTCTGGATGGACATGTATTTATAGGGGTAAGGAGTGATTGTTGTTATTTTGAAGACTGACAACTTTGTAGGACAATGTCTTGTGGTGTGGTCACCACATAGGTGTTGTATTTGAGACTCGAAGAGTAGTAATTTTTCAGGCAATACTCGTTTTTTCGTTACCAAAGTAAGCCTTAAACTCATTCAACATTCAACACTGTAGTTCACTAAAGATCGTAGTAAGAAAATAGCCACTGAAAGCTAGTTACCGCTGGTAAGGTGCTTGACTCACCATAGGGCATGTTGAGAGAATTCCTGATTTCAAGACTATTTGTCTGCTTATTGTCGGGTTTAGGTACCCATTCAATTCACTTTTCTTGATAAGTTTGTGTATTCCAGACTAATTCTGCTGATAAGCACGATTAGTGCCGAATTTTGGTACGTACGAGAACAATGATGATGACAAAAAGTTACAATCACATCAATTAAGTACCAGTTATACAAATATCATTGAAATCAACTAAATTGATCATGCTGCGGTAGATGCAATCCACCCATCCAGTACTGTATATGTTCTAACATAGATGTGTTGCATCCATGGCACCTCTTCCTTAACCATATCTCAGATGCGACTTTACCGCCGACAAAACTGCGTTCCTAGTTGTATAAGAAAAATTCAGATGCTCTACGTACCAAAAACAGATCCGAAAGATGTTAGTTTCTTAAGAGAAAAAGGAAAAAGCATAAGAAGCACCTTACCGAGAGAAGTGCTAGTCCAAAAACAACGTAAAAAAGAACGTGCTAACAAAAAAAAAAAAAAAAAACCAAACTCCAAACAGAAATGGGCAAGTTGGCACTGAGGGTATAAAAAAATTACTTTTGTTAAACGGCGAGAGTGACCAAAATTTCTATGTCAAACTAGACAAGCCGTTCATCAGAGACGATAAATGTTCGGCACTATTAAAGCTCGGTATGACCACAGACAACAGATATTCGAGAAGACTAAAAAAGTCGTGAAAGATACTCATCACCTATTTACCGATTTTAAGGCCTCATAGGAAAGCATACAGAAAGACAAGCCATTCTGTCAGATTGTACTGAATGATAGTGGAGTTTGCCGCCCTGTTATGATTGGCAATAGCGTTACTCACATGTTTGATGTCAAAAAAATATTTCAAAAAGGTGGCGTGCTGCATTCGGGTTCTTCAGAATATTTTATCAACAAGAAGCGGCGCAAAGCTTCTAAGAAACGAGATCTTCACAATAAGTAGGTGAAATTAAGTGTTTCACTTGTCACTCATCTGTTTCTATGATCTAAAATGTTCATTGAGTGACAAGGTAATGCAAAATAACCATGTACATACCACGAATACGTGTAAGTTTAACGGAGGCAGATGAACAACTTTTTAGTCGTTTTGAACGGGAGACCTTTTGACTGCTGTTAGAGCCTTACTGATTTAAAGACTGATTTAGAGACAGAGTCTTAGAAGCAAATAAATAGGGATTCTGCACCAACTTAAAGTGTGAGACTGGAAATGTTTCGGCTGAAGGTTTTAGGAATCAACCTCATCCAAGAGGTGATGATCACTGTCGACGATATATTAAATATTGTGGGAAGATCATTGAAAATTGTAGATTATAAGTAGTCAACGATTCGGATCTATGGAACCGAAACAAAAACATTAGGAAAGTGAAGATCACTTTTAACCTATAACAACAGATAGTCACCAATTACTGATGATCACTACTGAATAGAAAATATCTCTGAAGATCGCAGGTCGCCAGTGTCAAAAGGTTGTTGTTTAATGAAATCAGAACATAGATCTTTGAAATTCATTGCCAAATACTGGTTAGTTATTGGAATTTAGAGTTGAGATCTTCGCTGCGAAAAACAATTTGCCACAGCTTTTAAATAAGCCCATGCGAGTACCAGACGTTTTTTACTTCTCACCGTGATAAGTACACTATTGATGTGCTTTCTTCCCTAGGCTCGTCGTCCTATTGTGTCATATCAGCTAATTTTTCGTACATTGACCATACAGTTAGAGAAAAGGCTTCTAAAAGAACCACATGTCAATGCAAGAATGCCAAATGGAGCGGACTAAACAGCTTCTTTAGGAACTTTAATTGGTTGTTGCGGTTTCTCGAAAACTAGGTGAATGCCGCTGCTGATATAATCACAGAGACTATTCTCATTGGAATCTTCATCTTCATCGATCATCGGATAAAGAGTATCAAACCAAAAGAAAAAGCCTGGTACGACTATAGCTGTAAAGAGACTGTCAGGCTTAGAGAAATGTTTTTTCGATCCTTCAAGACCAACCTGACTGAGGAAAACCGAAAAAAGTTCAAACGAGCCAGAAATGACTTTAACGTCTTTCACAAAAGCGTACAATTTTAATACGGCCAAATCTGAGGCAGGAGTAGTAAAAATTGTTGGTCGTTCATAAAAAGTGTTAGAAGTTCTGCCTCGTCCTCCATCTCAATGCTCATTTATAACAAAAATTCCAGGTGTCAGCTTTTTGGACAAATCCAATCTCTGTGACCAGCTCAACACTCCCAATTTGTGATTGGTCTCAGTCTACACTTGAGTGCATAGAATTTTCAATGAGACAAATCCACTTTCGCACTCGTGTAGTAGCAAGACTACTTACAAATCCGCTGGTTCAGATAATAAATCTCCCCTACATCTGAAGAGGTGTTTTTCCACGCTAGCAAAACCACTGCGTTAGCTTTTTCATCAATCCTACTCTGGATGCAAATGGAAAAGAGTATTTGTTCAGGCTATCACTAAAAAAGGCGAATCTTCTTTCCCTCCTCCAACAGACCCATCGCTCTTACATCCCTTCTTTCCAAGGTCACGGAAACGCTGATAAGCCGTCAGCTCATGAAATATTTCGAAACGCAAAAACTTCTCAATGACTGACAGTACCGAGAATCTGAACCAAAGCATACATTAATCTGGCGAAAGCAAGATAGTTGCACTTGATATTTCTAAGGCATTTGATAAATTTCGGCATCAGCCTTTTTTTTTGCCGAAAATGCGTACTTTTGGGATCGATGATTTTCATCTACAATGGATTAGAAATTACCTTTCGCAACGTTCTTTTTAAATTGCCTTGGACGTTGTCAAGTCTGATATTCACAAAATAAATGCTGGTGTGCCCCAGGAATCCATTTTGTCTCCGACACTCTTTTTAATTTTCATGTCATGTCTGCTACTTCTAATCCAATTTATTACTTTGCTGATGACAGTACTCTCTGCTTTTCATATTCGTTCCCGAATTCGCGTCCCTGCTCTTCCGCTGTAGCTGAGCTAAGAAAGAAACAAAGTGAAGACCTCTGAAGTCTTCTGGCTAATTGGCAAAAGCGAAGCTTTAGAACTGGATGCGCATATACTCAGAGGATAAAGTGGCACGATTGGAGGCGTATCTCGTCCTATGTGCAGTCGCTTTTGGAAAACTAACTTTTTATTAGATGTCAGTCAAATTCCAAGGTCTTTACGATATAACTAATTTCCTATGTACAAATCCCTTGTGCGAGCTTAGCAAAAAAAAAAATTAAAAATCAGCTGGAATGATGGACATAGCATACCATATGCTGGCTAAACTCAGCCTGTTCGATAATCAAGGATCTTAACATTCTTGACGACGGTGCATTTGTATTTCCTTCAAATTGTATTACACTAAACTTCTATGCTAGACAGGTTCTTCAGTAGACTCCCAGATATCTACCACCTGGAATACAACATTCCCAAATACAATCCTCAGCCTATTTAAATACAATACAACACTAAAATCAATTCTCTGTCGAATACTCAGATTAATGGTATCCCATCCCAAGATTCCCTAACAACAATTAGATTATATCAAAACAAATGCACACCTTGAATCACCACCATCACCGTCGCAATCAACGAACGTCCAAGCAAAAGCACATTGTCCTCCTTCCTACTTACGAGTACAAGAGTCTGTCTTCCTTGTTGGTAAGTGCAATATGTTCACCGGATACCACTTTGCGACTCTAATTGTTGTTCAACCACACAGTCAAACAAGAACCACCCTCGGGAAATAATTGCGCATTGCCTGACTCTCTATCGGTAATCCGATATCTTGCACCTGTTATCCCTGTTATTACGAAATAACAACCCCTAAACCCTCAATCACGAGGATATCGAGGACGCTACCACTACCAATACCACTACCATCACTACGATCAACAACGACGGTAATTACACGGCTGTAATTCATTGAGAATTGAGAATATCACAAAGATAAAAAGGCATCGGCGGTATCGAATTCCTTCGATAGTGTACGAGTATGTAAGATATTATAGTAGACCTCCTGACGTTAGATCGATTAAAATCGATTTTCCCTCAAATTGTATTCGAATATTTGCGAGTACGAGGGCCACCTATGGAAAATCCAGCAACAACAACAACAAAAAAAAAAAAAATAAAATAAAACTTTTTGCATACACACTTTTCGAAATCGATTTAATCGACTGACTAAACAAGTGACAACGTGGTCGATGCAGAACCAAGACAATAGGGAAATCGATATCTCATATCCTTTGTGTGGCAGTGATTTTTATCGAAAAGGGAAATCTTACAACTGAGGAAGTGGCCTATTCCAACCGACCACAAGAAAAAAAAAACTGTAAATTACAACAAAAAAAATATAAAACAAAAACAACGACCGATAACTACGTACGAATACTAACCGTACATAGAACATTAACACTAAATGTCGGTTCCGTTTTGCGTTTGCATGTAAGATGATCGTTTGGAAGGAACTTAAAACCGTCGGTCGTCGCCAAGAATAAGAAGTGAAAGACCAACGTAAAGCAAGGCGGACATAAAGGAGAAGAAAATGAAATCAATCAGCAATGTCATTGATCGATTGTTCAAGTTGAAATTGAGTTTAAAGTTGGAGGGTTTTTTTTTTTTTTTTTTTTTTTTTGTAGGGCAGTAGAACGTTTCGATAACATGTTCAAAAGTGTCTTCTATTTAAATTTTATCTGCCTCTGACTTAACTCTGCGTGGGATGATGATGATGATGATAAATATTATTCCAATTCGAAGACCAATTCCGATTACGATAACCTGGTCGAGTGGAAAAGTAGCTTCCCAATGAGATAATGCCAATAAATTATTTTTGTTACTCGATTTCGATAATTCGATGAATCGATTATTTAACTATTCGTATCTGTCGAGTTAAGACTCTTAATAGATTGTCTTGATTTAAATGATGGCAGATAGAAGAGGTTTTTTTGCCTTCCTTTAACCAGGCCAAAGTATTGGGAATCATGATACTGAGTCAATGTGTGAATGGTTTCGATTGATGTTATCGATGATTTTAATCTTTTTTTTTTTCATTTTTATTTTATTAAGCACATTGAAAGTGTTAAAATTTTTATGAATCATCAGTTTATTACTATTTATTGGAAACCGGTTTCGATACTATTTATTGGTGGGCAAACCGCTTAAGACGGTTGCATCAAAAACGTTAATTTTCGTTGAGACGGGCATGAAATCCGCCATAGTTTTACGGTTTTGTTTAATGACTGGCAAAATTAATGCCGTGCTAAAAAACGTGTTTACCATTTGATTATGGCATTGGCACTTTAATTAATAAATCAAACGTTTAGTGCCAATTGGAAGAGTGCACTAATTTCGATAGAAGCAACATGTAGGAGGAACGCAAATCCATTTGAGGGCTTTTGTATTTGCTGAAAGTGTGATTTGCGAAATATTTTTGATTGATACGAGAAAGTCGATGGACTCAATTAGCATATTCGGGGGTTAATGGAGTTTTTTTCCGGTAATTCAAATGTGAACAAAATAATTTCAGGAAAAGGAATCGATTTCAGTATTGTTTGGGGGTCGTTTTTGAGAATCAAATTGAATCAAGTCATACGAGTGGTGAGAATAAATATTTGGAATAGAGCTGCTTCGAAATGCGTGGTTTATTTGTGTAAGTTTTTAGATGAGAACATAGATATTGATTCAGCGATAAGTGATTGTTTAGTATATTAGACCAATGGGTCTACATTCTTAATACAAAGAAGACCAACTTTGTAAACTTGTAGTTTACATCCTGCGCAAGTTGAACTTCTGGAATTAAAGCTTCACAGTAATCTAGACCATCCAGGCAGGATCTGCATTTCTTACCACACAATGTAAAAAGACTCGGGAATGCTGGCATTCAACATAAAAGATTAAAGACTATGGACGGCTGAAAAAAATCGTTTCATCTCAAGATCATACCAGGACATGCAGGAAATTATTGTGAAGGTCGGTGAAAGAAACACAGAGTACTCTTCATCAACAATCACAAAAAACAAGTAGGTCCATCATAATTAAGGCTGAAAACAACCTCTTGCGACAACATTATCGACTTGTCAGTGACGATCACCAATTGAGTGATCACTTACTAACTCATCGCTTACAAGATGATTACTGATCTAATTAATGCCCTACCGCTTTATGATGGATCACTTATTAACCGATGGTTTACTTAACACACGCTTAATGGCCGATAAATAACTGTCAGGTAGAGGGCTAGAATTACTTCCAGAGGGTTTACTCGAAGATCATATTCTATTTGATCGCTTAGTGGCTGACAGCCTATTGACAGATTGCTTAGCAATTGATCGCTTGCCAAGTGATCGCTTTCTGACAGATCATTTGATGACTTATCACTTCTTCTTATCTGAACCCTTAATAACTCACGGTTTTAAAGTTGATTGCTTACTAGCTGATCGCTTTCTAACTAATCGCTTACTAACTGATCGTTTGCTTATAAAGGGCTTAATGACTGGCCGCTTACTTATTGGTTGCTTACTGTCTGGTCGCTTATTGACTGAATGCTTACTGCATTCAAGGCCACTTACTGGAAGATCACTTTTTTTTTCTTTTTTGTTTTATGTCGAAACAGAACACTCAGACAAAGAAATAGTCCATTGTACTCTTTATAAAGTTCCTTTGAGCAAGTGCTTCAATTATAAGTTGCCTATAGTACCAGCACCCATCACGTCAGCGCCGACTACCTTCAGCCTGATGTAAGTGTAAGCCGAACATTCACAGAGATAGTGCTCCTCGGTGTCTTCTTCACTTTCACATCAAGCATCGCAGGATGTAGTGTCACTTATACCCAGCAGACTTAAGTGCTTTGCAAAAGTGTAATGCCCTGTCATGAGACCAGTAAGCAACCTGCAGACTTTTCTACTGAGAGACAGAAGAAAAGCCGCTGACTTCCTAGAAACTACGGCAAGCATTCGTTTAGTCTGCCCACATCCCGCGGAGCTGTTCGGAGGTGTTCATTTGAGACCCGATTATCAATGAAAGCCTTAATTGAGGATGCAGGCAGATCCAACGTAGGTTCGGGTCCTGAAAAACTCTCCTCTGAACCATGCCTAGCAAGTTCATCGGCGATTTCATTTCCCGTGATCCCATAGTGACTTGAGATCCAGACAAAGGTCACTGAATTTAGCATTCAGACTGCGTTAAGTGATCTCTTGCATTCCCGAACTAACTTGGAAGTCGTAAGAGAGTTCAGCAATGCTCTTAGCGCAACTTGGCTGTTGCTGCAGATTCAAATCCTTAGGCCCCTCTACCGGTTCTCCCCAATATAGTTCGTTGCCATCAGGATTGCGTAAATTTCTGCTTGGAATACGGATGCAAGCTTTACTAACGTGAAGTGATATCTAACATTGTCTCCTCCAGAAAGACACCAGCGCCACATCCTATATTGGTTTTGGAACCTTCCGTGAAGACCGGACTGCAGTTCTTTCATGGTTCAGATTCTGGCTGAAGCCAGTCCTGTGCACAACGAAAGTAGATTTCGTATTGTTTCCACAACAGGAATTCCATCATGTCCATGTCCATAAGAGCGGAGTCACAGGATAGCCGGCGCACAGGGTCACAAAGCTCCAGTGCGTATTGTACCAAAGACCACTTCTTTTTGGTCGGAAGATGGCTTTGATATCAAGGAAAGGGAGATTTATTAATGCGTCTAGAGCGGAGTCAGGAGTGCTAGGGAAAGTCCCCATACATCTGAGACAAGCCGTACTTTTTGGTCTGGTAAAAGCTGCAATCACGTATTTTCGCGATAACTTATTCCACCAGACAACTGACGCATAGAATATAATTGGACTTATCATAGCCGTGTAGATCCAAAGAACTCTTCTTGCCGATAGCTTCTCTGCACTGCCAAAAGGCTGACAGCGCCTTAGATGCTTTCGACGTAACATATTTAGACCAAAGGAATTTGTTATCCATGATAACACCCAAATACTAAGCTTCTTTGGAGACCATTAAATTCTCCAAAGAAGCTTTAAGGATTAGATGAGTCAGACCAGGCAACTTCCTCCTTCTCATCAACATCTTCAGTTTTGAGAGGATTAACTAAAAGCCCAGTCGTCTTTCATGTCTAGGCCTGCCAGCGTTTTAGAGCTGACAATCATTAGATACGATCCAATAGACAGTACAGTTACATAATCCGGGTATGGTTGTACACAGGCATTAGAACTATTGCGTGCATTGAGCAGGGAGTCGACCAACATGCACCATAGCAGTGGAGACAGAACGCCGCCTTGCGGGCATACCCTGTTTATACCTGACCGTGATCAGTATCCGCAATCAGTGTCCTATTCACCAGCATTGCTTTTATCCACAAAACCAGTGACTCGTCTACGCAGTGTTGTCTGGCCGAGTTGGACATGCCGTCAAAAGTTGCGTTGTCGAAAGCACCCTCAACGTATTCCTTCTTGTCGAGTGCGTCTTCAATTCTGCATACCAGATTCTGAAGTGCACTCTCGCAGGACTTTCTGCATTGGTAGGTGTGTTGCATCCCCGACAGATGGTGCATTCGCAAGGCGGTTTTGCGCACATCTCAGACACAGATCTCGACCATTCTTTCATTATAAAGGAAGTCAGACTTATAGGTCTGAAACTCTTGACGAGCGAGTAGAACTCCTTTCCGATTTTCGATATAAAGGGCGATTTCGCCAGGGATTCGGTGTGTATGCCAGTGCCGGGTTAGCAGTGAAGAAGATCATATACTGGAAGTTGATCCCCTGGTGGCTGATCGCTTATGGAACGACCACTTAATGACTGATCGCTAACTGAGTGATCACTTACTATCTGGTCGCTTATTGAGTGATTGCTCACTAAATTTTCGCTTACTAGCTGATCAATTAATGATTGACCACTTTCGGACAACATTATGCTAAAAAATGGCTGTTTGGCTGATTGCATACCAGTTGATCACATTTTCTTTATCACTTAATGCTTACCAACTAGTTGGTTACTGAATGGTTGCTTGCACAGTGATGTCTAGCTGGTTCAAGGCTCACTGAATTATCAATTGCTGACAAACTGCTTCGTCTTTAATCACTAACTGGCTGATTGATTCTTATTATCATCATCACTCATCGGCTAATCACTGGCTGAATGAGAACCTTGTTACTGACAGCTTGATATACGCTAAGGATTATTATCATGTTTCTACGATTTCTTTAAAATAGTGCCACTGATGAGCTCTAACTATGTTAGCATGGGTCACTAACAATAATAGTTTGACCATCATTCAAAAATGACTTAATGATCAGAAATCATACCATTGATATAGTCAGAGATCGGATGTGATCAGCACAAATAAGCTATCGGATTCGATCATTTCGATATAACTGAAGACAACTAATGTTTAGCAACTTACAAACAACAACTACATTGATAGTAGTTACTGCTGCCAATAGTCGTAGATCTCTGATTCTGGTACACACCAGGTAGTAATCCTTGAACCACTTTAGTAAACAATGATATTTGACGATCATAGAACCTCAGTTTTGTTATTAAATAATCACCAAAGACGGGTTACAATCGTCCATAAGGCCATAGCTATTCATTCAATTTAAGCATCAATGCGTATTAAAAAGCTTTGAAAAGCTTCTGGTCGCCATTAAACTCCACTGGTTTTTAATCCTACTAAAGATGAGCTGACATCACTTGTGTATGATCATTTCAGAGAGATCACTCAACGATCACTGAAAACTTACGTGCAACTATGATAAGTGCGAACGTTCACTTATGATGACACACAAAAGAAGTTAGCTGGTAATTAATTATTGCTCAATATGGGCCGTCATCTACTAGTTCCCACAATTATCAGAAACACGGGTAACAACTGAGGATCACTGCTAATGGCTGATCGAGTCTAGTGAAGATTTGTATATGATCTTTATAGGCAAACCACTTAGAGTAATGAATTGTTACTAAAGACAGATAAAAATCACTTACAAATCACAAGTTGTCTCCCTTTCAATCTTGACTTGAAGACAATAGCTTACTAAAAAGAACTGAGGATCATTGTACTAGATTTCTTAAGCTAGGTCCAGTTCAGGATGATGAAAAACGCTTGCAGTAAACGACGATTGTACGCTCATCGATCCCTGATCGTAACAATCAAGTGGGTATGATTGCACTTATGATGCCAAGGCATGTGTTTGAGCTCAGTGCATATTTCACTCCATGGGTGGTAACGAACATTTAATGGGGAGACTAAATTATTAGTGTAAATTGACTTGATGTTGTATTTAGACAACGGCTGGTATTGAACCCCGAACCGTCCGATTGGAAAGCCAATACACTACCAAAATGCGGCAACATATTCTGAGAGAAATCGCTTACATAAACAGAAACTGAAGCTGGTTGAATATCACCATATCAAACGATCATTTAAACATAATCCTCTTCTACCAAATGAACATTAGTGAACGACTGATATCAGACAGATATCGTTGAAAGTTACCAAATGTAACTACTAAAGCTCGATACTGATCTATCGCAGACGATAGCACTCTACTGGTGGATAACTATGATTAATATAGGGTGATTCATTGAAAGGTTTGATTTGTAATGTAAAATGAAACACATAAATTTGAAAGCGAACTTAAAATTTTTATTATTACTTAAAAGACCAATTTACGGCATTTACTTTTTTAGAATAATATCATGTAAATATTGGCCAAGACTACGTCTTAAGTGATCCATTCGGAAGGTCCAATTTTAGGCGACTCGTTCGAGCGTAGCAACTGGTATCTCGCGGATAACACGAGTAATGTTGGCTTTGAAAGCGTCAATCGTAGCTGGCTTATTCCTGAAGACATAAGACATTACATATCTTAGAGAAAATAGTACAAAGGTGCGATATCGCACGATTTCGGCGGACAATTTACCGTAGCAAAACGTAAAATTAAGTGCTCACCAAAATGATTTCTCAACAAGTAAATTGTTTCACGCGTTTTATGGCTCGTAGCGCCGCCTTGTTGAAACCAGAGCTCACCGAGCCATGTGCTTGAATTTCAGAAAGCACATAGTCCATTAACATGGCGCGATAACGGATATCATTGACAGATCCATTCTGATTTGCCTCAGTTTTGAATAATGATTCCTCCAGCCCATAAACAAAACCATTCCGCTGTCTTTAACGGATGTAGTGGTAGCTCTTGGTACTCTTCGAGTTGCTCATCAGCTCAAATACGGCATTGAGCCAGAAATGGGCTTCATTACTGAATAAAATTTCACTATAAAACACCGGATTTTCATTGAGTTTTTCCAAAGCCCATTCACTGAAAATGTGATGCAAGTTGATTTTTGTCGGCTTTTAGGCCGAGATCTTTACGTAAAATACGCCAAGCCAAACTGTTGAGAACGACGACGAATCGATTCGTCACGGTCTTCACGTACACTCTCAGCTACAGCTGTTACAGTCTCTTCACTACGTGCTGGATGTGGTCTAACCGGTCGAGTATCATCAACTAATGTAAACTGGGACTCAAATTATGCGCAGCGAAAGTTCCTCGAATCGCACGAAAAACATTTCTCACAGAACGCTGATTTTCGTAATACAGATAAACAATTTGGTGACGCTGTTGTGATGTGAGTCTTTCCATGATGACTTGCCGAACGATACTGAACAAAAATTACAAAGCAGTTTGATAGGAGTCACGCGTGATCTGTCAAAAAAGCTTAATAAAATCGAACCTCACGATAAATCACACCTTGCTAGTGGGTATCATTAACTAATAAAAGTTATGAGTAGTCGATGATCATATCCATAGAAATACAACTGAAAAATCAGATCGTTGGCCATGATGGCTAGCAATCAATAGCAACTTACTGGAGAGATTTGCAAAATTTTTAGAACGTACTAAGTTGTTGACGATCATTTTTGAGCGCTAGTGATCAGCAGTTAACTTATGGGTAGATGACGTTAAATAGCGATCACTATGCAGTGATATAGATACAAATATTTAAACGATGCGGACGAATTATAAATGCATAAAGTGATCAGTACTATGGCATCGAAAGTTTATAAAGAAGAATGATCGAGAGTCACTGTTGGTCACTGTTGATCTGTGTTGATCCCTGTCGATTACTGCTGATCAGTGTTGATCACTGTTGGTCACTGTTGATCACCGTTGGTCAGTGTTGAAAACCGTTGATCAGTATTGATCAGTGTTGATCCCTGTTGATCACTGTTGATCAGTGTTGATCACTGTTGATCAGTGTTCATCACTATTTAGCTTTGATACCAAAAAGACACAGTAGACAGCCTGATCGCTGCATTAGATACTTGAAACCTGTTCAAGATCTTCTAGATTTACAGAAATCATTGAGAAAAATGAAGATCGTAGATATTTCCTCATTGTTTTTGATATCAAAAACCAATTAGACTCTAGAGATCAAAACATAAGACTCGACTTAAGGTAATTGAAATTAAAAATCCTCCCAAACGAGTCTTATTTAATATTCAATTGTAAATTTTAAAAATCATATATATGTCAAAATTTCACACAAAAAATACCACACCGTCTAGACATGTGTCAAAATCTATTCACAATTAAAACAATTTGCTTAAACAAGTAAAGCTTCTAAACACATCTGCCAGTTTTGACATTCTATCCGATTTGCTTACTAAATTTGAATGACACTATCTTGGTGTCAGAATGATTGATCAATTCCCCGATTTAAGGTATTCATTTGAACTTGAATTTCTCTCCATTATAAAATGTTGTAGATTCTGTCAAACAACAACAAAAGATCAAAACCTTGACCTTATCTGTCACTTTTGTCACTTAATAAATCAGTCACGTGTCACCAATTTCGCTTACGTAAACCAGTTTATGATTTCTTGTTTCGACAGTAGTTATGACCTTACTCGCTGGCATTTATGTATATTTGAACAAATAATTTTGAAAGAAAGGATGTATTGTAGTTTAAAGACACCAGCTTACAAATACCATAGTGTCCTTGCTACTGAATAATAAATGAAATTTCGAAAGTAGCTAATTGTCAGAGTGACCTTGTCATTGAAGAGGTACATTAGTCATCGCATATATTTTCATATTAAGTCAAGGACATGAGCAGGACAGCTCTTCCAAGAAGATGCCATCCATCCAGAATCGATACGCCTTATTACTATTAAGTAGTCGATGGTAGCCGTTTACATATATATTATGTATTGACAGTACAGAACAATAATTGTCATTGTCTAGTTGGATGCAGTAACATTCGTCCTTGTAGCAAGATTTGGCTACCGGCGATTTCTATTCATTCAAGTCGAACTGTCAACCAACAGAGAACATTGCTCGGTTGGCTGTTTTACTGTCATTGGTTGTGTGTGTCAGATTTATTTGCTATAAATGTGTAAACAAGGACTTGCCGCACAACAGATCACATAAAACACCCCATAGTGAGTGTTTTGGAAAATTTACCAAAACACCGGTGTGCCAGAATTTTTATTTTTATTTTTATTTTTATTTTTTCTTTTCTTTCGATGCGTATCCATGTCAATCCGTGCAGAACGCGTGTAGAGCGAACCTAACCGATTTACCAATTTACCCATAATATCTGTAAGTATCTGTCTGCTGGTATATCTGTCTAATGGGAAGCTTATCTAAAGTGTTTATAGTGTGACGACACTGATACCAAAAACATTCAATGGGTAACATCTTCACGGATAAATTGCAGTCCGGGATGTAAAGAGCATCTGAAATGTACATTTTCACCTTCGTCGGTTCGTCTGGCAGGTACTTGTATCATTCGTATCAAAAGAGTATAATTTTCGAGAAAAAAAGAAAATCTCTTAAAAACGAATTCCGCGCAATTAACAGATGGATTAGCCAGGATCTTGACTATGGCGGGTACCAGTGGTTATAAACGATAAACTCGCCTCAATAAAACGATTATCTCGAGCAGATTGGTGTTTAGCATTCCTCTTTCGGCGGTCATATACCGGTGATGAGTTTTTAAAAAAACAATAGCCAACCAATACCAAAACTGACAATACGAATATTTCCACTAAGATTTGGGATTTCAATTTCGAATATCGGATGTCGACCGTGTCCGTTTGTTGGTATAATTTATTGCAGAAACCATTTCGCACTAATTTGAGATTTAATGATTGTTTATCCGTGCCGCATTCGGTTTTGTTATGACAGCGTGAGGGAAACATATCTGAAAGATTGCTGAGTGATTAATTAGTCCGTGATCGGGGTACACTGTAGACTTATGAGTTGAATTCTATGGCCAAACTCTGTATCCAAAACTACACAACATACATGAAGAAGAAGAAAAAAATCAATTTGTGGGTGTAGATTGTGGCACGCCATCCATCCCAGGTTGGCTTGTAGTCAATTACTCACCTTTTCACATTTCATGATTAATTGCTACACCGATCTGAGAGGACACTATGCGCGTCGAATGAGTTAAACTTTTTTGACGCCGCATCGAGCACACGAAGATCATCGAACAATGAGCATCGAATCGAACGAGCCAACGCTTTGCGCGCACCCAAACAATTTACGAAAGACATTCAAATACTTGGAGTAGTAGCTGCCGTGCATGATAGTAGATACGTATTCGTATTTGTATCTTTATACCGGTACGAGACATAATGATGCATGAGACCTTATGTCCACTTACTGTCAGTCTAGATTAATTTGTGTAATTAATTAGAACATAATATAGTACGGAAAAGTCGGATTCAGATACGACTATTGGTCAGATGTATACATAGATATGCTCAGGCGATCAGGTAAATTCCTTTCTTTAATCCAGTGCACAATTGTTGTTGGTTTTGTTTTTATCCGTCGCATTTTCTTCATTGAGAATCTCTTGCTGTGTGTTGTGGCAGCGGCAGACAGTTGACGATGATGAAGATGAACCAATATTACGATGACGATGACGAAGATGATGTTGATGTTTATGATTGTCATGATGATGATGATGATGATGGTGATGATGATGTCACTTGACACTTGATGAAATTTTTAGGTTTATTGTTTATTTGACGTGATAGCGCCATCCGCCGACGGCCGTCGGTAACCTATTTTATTCTTATTTTGTAGATTGTCAATGCTAAATAGGGTGGGAGTAGTTTGTTTGGAAATAGAAATTATCTAACAGTCATAAACTGTCACTTTTAACAATGGATAACAAATATTGTATGCATTTTTATGTTTCAATTAATGTCGCTGGATATACGATTGTTTATCTGTCCCACTTGACGCCGATGGGCTACCAACTATACATAGTCTCTTCAATCTTTTAAAAACGTTTGTTAAACGCTTTGCCAATCTCCGACAATCACTGGCCAACATGTTATAAGCGATCATTGAAAATCATTCACGATCAATTACTATTACTGAAGACTACTAACGATCAGTGAAGATCACTGCAGAACACTGGCGAACATTGATAGTCACTGACGATTTCTGACGATCACTAACGATCATTGAAAATCATTCACGATCCCTTACTATTACTGAAGATCACTAACGATCACTAAAGATCACTGGCGAGCATTAATAGTCACTGATGATCACCGAGGACCACTAACGATCAATACAGATCACTACAGATCACTACAGATCACTGAAGATCACTACTGAGTATTGATAATTATTGACGATCTCGGATGATCACTGATGATCATTGACGATCTCTGCAGATCATTGAAGAGGACTGATGATCACTGATGATCATTGACTATCCCTGATAATCACTGCCAATCACTACCGTTCATATGTATACTAGATAATATTTAGAATCAATAATGAAAGAAAACATCAACAAACAACTACAAATCAACGCTTTTGGAAACCGAAGCATCATATTTACGAAACTACCACTTACAATATCAAATTGTGATCTCTTACGTTTAGTGACCTCACCAAAAGC
Organism: Volucella inanis; assembly: GCA_907269105.1. Taxonomy (NCBI): domain Eukaryota; kingdom Metazoa; phylum Arthropoda; class Insecta; order Diptera; family Syrphidae; genus Volucella; species Volucella inanis. The sequence continues at coordinate 275,670,708 of OU026153.1, read as the reverse complement.
TCTAACCATTTGCCATTCGCCGATGGTCATTGGTGATGTTGGATTCAAGATTCTTCAAGGTTTTGGTGGTACTGATCACCAATGAGTGAAGTAGAATATTAAAGATCAACGAAAACAACAGCCCACTAATACAAGTAGATAGGTGGGGCAATTAAAATGATCGGATACATGCAACGTCGGGAAAGTCTGACATCTTACTATCACTATTTATTGCCGAGGGTAACTAACGATCATTGGCATTGGCAGGTGAAACTGGTGGAAGAAAAAATTGCCTATAGCTGGATAGAGTCACTTTTCAGTTCACTTTCATCAAAGAACAAAATGACATTTGACAGCTCAAATGACAAGAACGAAGAACCAATACTCAACTCTTGCACTATGTACATAAGCATTCTATTGGTATGACATTTATCGCTTTCGTTGGTAAAATAACACCAAAATTGTTTACATAGAATCCTTCGGATAAACAATTTAATACCGATAAGGAAATAAAACTTAAATGCTATCCAATGCTATGAATAGTTATCCGAAACAGTAATTCCAGTAAAGAATAAACGTAAAACTAAAAACAATTCCCGTCGGATAAACCGAAAAATGGAAATTAGGTATTAATACAAATTTCGGATACAGTTTATATTGTAGTCAGCTATCCGAAGCTAAATATTGATATATGTTTATGACGCAATAGAAATTTCTAAGTAATGAGTTTCCATATTTCTTCGATAAAGTATTATTCTAGTATTCGAAAAAAGTCCTTAGAACAAACTGTTTTCAATAAAAAAAAAGTAAAACTTAAAGGCTGACCAAAGTTGTGAATGGTTATCCGAATTTGTATTTCCATTGTCGGATAAGCATAAACAATTCGGATAAAAAAAAAAAAAAACGTAAATTATGAATTCTCAGTGTATTTCGAATTTAGTCAACCTTACAAACAAATATACGGGGCAAACATAATGGTAAAAGATAAAAGTGAAATATTCTAGTAATGCAGTATCCAATCCAATAAATTACTGCCGGGTAACCCAATTGCGTGTTTGCGTACGTCAATTACTTCTGTGTGCATAGATATTGAAAAAAATTGTTTTAAATATAAGTTTTACTTCTATAAGATACGTCATATACAATATGTTAAAATAATACCAGGGAGAATACTTGGTCATGACTGTTTTATCCAGTTACTATCCGGAGAGAGTTGCTTTTTCGGATAATCGAAATTAGATTTTTCTGATATTGTTCCGAATCAACATGAACTAAAAAAACTTCAAATATTACAGGTGGAAAGTATGGAGGCTTTAAAAAAATCGAAGTTTACAATTGAAAGCCGACTATCCTCTGGAAATGACCAAGATAAGAATTTTTCCAGCAGACATTTCACTATTATCCTCCTTCATATGTCAACTGCATCGTGTTGACACCAATATCTTATTCATCATCATGTGTTGTATGCGTTTTATCAATGCCTTTAATGCCAATGTGTGGGATTACTTGAATGAGTATTAAGGCTATCATCAAGTGGGTACTTATGAGTGTGTCACTTAAGTGTCTTTATACTTAGTTCGAGGACATTTGCTGTAATTAAAAGCTCAAAACTTATCGTAGATATATGCATGTCATTGAACAGAAATCTCAGCAGAAATGACAGTTTTCCTGTATGTTTTGTGACAAAATTTTATTTAAATTGTAATCTAATCTGCGCGCTAGTTTTTCTTTTATTCTATTTTGTTGGCCAACTCATGGCGCACTAATCTGCAAGAGAGTAGGATTCATTTACACACAGCGTGCCCTATAAGATACGAGTATCAATATCCCACGCGGAATGTGAGAATTCGATATCTTTAACTTGTTGCGCAAATTATTTTTATTATAACTTTTTTTTTTTTTTTTTTTTTTTTTTTTGTATCTTTCTCACTGTGCGCGCCTGTCTTTTGGCTTCCCTCTTTTTTGTTTCTTATCGAAATGTGATAGACATGATAGATTTGCATAAAGAGAGAACGAGAAGAGGGGAGAAATAAATCTTATAATGTATGGCGTTCCCACGGCCCCATGCATTTCTAGTAAATCAAAACGAAACCACAAATCCAATGTGACATCATTGACAGCCGCCACCACTAGTCGCTGCCGCTGTCAAAGAAGTCGATCAGCGTGACGACAGCCGAAGAAAGACGAGAAAATCAAACCGAGAGACGACATTGACAGCAACAATGACTATAACATCGATGAAGACAAAGATGATGATCCTGGCGATAGTGTAAAATTAAGAAATTCCTTCCTTCTCTGACCGAATTAATAGGATCTCTCTGTTAGTGGCTGCAGGGTATACGGTCCCATCTCGAACCCTTTACCAAGTACAAGACAGGGAAAACAAATGCAAAGGCAAAATCAACGACAAAGGCATACAACAGATCGAATTACAATTGATGAAATGTTTTGTGCGATGTTAAACATGATAATACTACTGAAGTGAAGATGGTCACTAATCGTCATCATCCCCATCATCATTATCTTCAGGGACCAGTGTTCAGTATCCAACATCCAACACTCTATATCATCTTTGTCATCATCCATTCCTATAAAACAAAAACTCACTCTAGAATCGCAGAGGAGGCAAATAAATCGAGGATTATCTTCTCCCATTTGGGTGCTTCCCGAGATAAGGGATCCATTAAGAAATTAGCTCTTCAAATCTGTCCTGCCGTTGTGGTTATACTCGTACACTATCTCCTCTTTCTCCTCCTGTTCTGGGGGCTTATTGAATTATTAATAAGGGAATTCATTATGATTATGGGAAGTGAATAAACACCGGTGTCACGACACCAAGGTATTAAGATGAAGGCGCTTAAATATCGCCCAGCTTTTAGATTAGATTCGAAATGTTTTTTTCCATTCATTTTGTTGTTTGGGGTTTTTTTTTCGTCGGTCGGAACGATATCAAACAGAAGATTTAAGACGAGAAACTTAGTCATCAGCATGATTTTCGCAGTCGATAGAAGTCGGAGTACGAGCTGGACAGTGTACTCGTAATCATAAGTGCATTCCACACTTATCGATCTAAAAGTGTGTACTTGCTAAAGGTGTTGACAATAAAAAAAATTAAAAAGTTGAAATCCGTGTCAAGACTGTCGACTAGAAACTTAGATAGGCGATTGAGTGGCTAACTTTGAAGGGTTTCACAGACTAACTAGAGGGTGTTAAGGTATTAAAGTACTGAATTGTCTATTTGGAAACACCCCTTGGTATCATGATATTTTTGAATGAATTTTGATTGACGATGAACGATAGTGGAGTATAATACAAGATACAGCACGTTCTTTTAAAATTTTTAGCTAGCTATACCCACACGATACCCATGGTATCTACCCCATAAAGTCTATTTGTTATCCTATACCTAGAGATCCACTAGGACTAGGCCAGATCAACTTAAAAATGAAAAAAGGAATAAAGTAACGTCACCGCCTTTTGGTACCTGATGAAAAATGATGATGAAGTAAGTACCCCGTATATTACAGGTTTTGTGATCCCAATAGATTCCTAATACAAAAAGGCGTTCCAAGTGTTACTCGCCTATATACTCGCACAAAGAAGCAAATCAATTTGGCTCTTGAGTATAAGCAGCATATAGAATATGCAGACAAGAAGGGAATTTTAATGTCAACACTGATAAGAGATCAATAGGATGTGGTTTGACTTGTGCCGCTTATAAGTTTGCTGGGTTATTAAATTTGTGCTTGAAGAGCACTGTACTCCTGGTAAGTTCATTTTAATGAAATCGTTCAGTCTTTCGAAGGAAGATGAGTAAGCGCTTCAGTGATAAAGTGACTACAGTACCAGCACTCACTACGTCAACGCCGAGTACCTTCAGCCTGATGCAAGCGTAAGCCAGACATTCACATAGGTAGTACTTCACGGTGTTTCCACTACTTTCACAGCAAAAATCGCAAGATTTTGTATCGTTTATGTCCCCTCATGACACCAGGACAGCAGGAAGGTCGCTGACTTTCTTTGAGACGTCGGGAAGAATTTGTTTGATCTGCATGCGACCAAACGTAGGTTCAGGTCATGATAAAGTAATAATCAGACGGGGTTGGACTTCCCATTTGAGCGTTTCCAGGAAGGTTTTAACGGGATTGACAACGTGAGGCCAAGCGTGGTCATGTTGTAGAATCACTTTTTCGTGCCTATATTGTGGCCGTTTTTCGCGCGGTGCTCAGGTTAATCCCATCAATTGAAGTCGATATCGATCCCCAGCGATGGTTTCATTGGGTTACAACAATTTTTAATAAATAATACCGAGCTGGTGCCACCAAATACACAGCATAATCTTCGCAATATTCGGCCAAGCCGACGACGTAGAAGCATGACCGGGCAGCCCCCATTACTTTCCTCTCATTGAATTGTTATAATGAATCCATTTTTCAACATCCGTCATGATGGGATGAAGAAAACTCTTCCTTTTTTCCGATGGAGCAATTGTTCACAGACAAAAAGACAACGCTAAACGTCCCTTGGTTTCAAGTCATAAGGAACCCAAGTTCCTTCTTTTTGAATCATTTCCAACGCATGCAATCGCTTGGAAATGACTTTGCGGGTAACCCCTAATTTTAAGGCAAACTCTTCACGGATCCTCATCGAGCAATGCCTCCACCATCTCCACTTTTTGAAGTTTTCGATGTGCTTCAGCCGCCGTTTTTTTTTTTTCGAATGAAAGAAGAAAATCAACACTTTTTTTTTATAATCCCGCGTGCGCACCAAGGGGATATGAATACCTTTTAACGGGCTTTTCTCCAGCGTGCGGGCGGGTGGTGTAGTAGTTTGAAACTCAGGTGTATTAAGGTTTCGATATTTTTCCCAGAGGTGGTTGTCAAACTGAAGCCAGTGTATCCTCAACCAGTGGGTTAAATACGTGCTAGTTGTTAGTTCATTACTAAAGCCCAGCCAGCAACCACTCCAACATCAGTGTTATGCCTTCATGTCAGAGTTGACGCCGACGGGATTATCATATAACTACGTACAAATTCTATGAAAAGACTTTTTCAGACTACACCAAGGCCACCTCTTGCAAATAAATATTATTTGCCATCAAATCAGACATTTCCATACAACCAAGAGTATGTATATGACAGCAAAACAAAATCACAAATGTCTCAAAACCGTTTGTTTACCATATGTCTCAGCTTGGTTCATGACGTTTTGGATATGACAAAATCGACCAGCTCTTACTGCTGGAGCCAGAGAATTTAGTTTCGCACCTAAAAAAAATCCACCTCTGTAGCCTCTCCAATATGCAAATAGGAAAGACAGACCCACGGAAGGTGCTCTAATAAATCTGGTAGCACAGATTAAAGAGGCCTATAAACAAAATTAAGGTGCCTTCTCTAATGTCGGATGTGCATCTCCATATCCAAAAAGGATGTTTACCATTCTACTATCTCCATATCTTTCGGTGAAGATAAAATTTTTATCTCAGCCGTCAAAGGTTGACCACGAGAATGTGTTCCCTCTCCGTTTTTGTGATCACTTGTCATTGATGACCTACTAGTAATCTGGATATAGGATATGCCGACAACTTATTCATATATAATAGTGAAGGGTAAAACCCTTTAGACGTGTAAATGGCTGGTGTGTTGGAGAAAATGTCCCAATTAATCCCAGTAAAGCTTTACTTCTTTCCTTCACTCGGAAGAGGTATCTGAGCCTTGACCAGATCGCATTTAACAGTGCAGAAATTGTGTAGTCCAATGAAGTAAAATATCTTGGAATGGTTCTCAATAAAAAAACTAAATTCCAATTTACATATTAATATTTAAATAACCAAAGCAATTTAATCCATGTGGGCTTGCCGTCGTATGTATGGTAAGACCTGGGGATTAACCTCAATTGGATATATACAATGATGACAAGACCTATCATCATCTACTAGTCAGTAGTATTGTAAAACAAAACAAAAGAGAAATCTGCCGTAAAAAACCTGCAGCGGCTACAAAAACTTGCATGCCTCGGCATCACCGGAATGTTCTAGAAGTGTTCATTGGTTTCACGCCACTTCATCTCTTTATAAAAAAAATATGACAATACGCAGGACGATCAGACTACTACAAACAGGAGAGATTAATTACTGTGATCACATGGATCAAATGAATTTTCTCTCCGAAATCTCGAGCTTGAAATGAACTACTTTCCTAAGAATCTGTGCTTCAGCAGAAAGTTCAACATAGTGAGCCCAAGCCCGGGAGCATGGGACTAAAACACCTCAAACCTCAAAAGTACCAAGTGGTATAGGGATGGATCGTAAATTGACACCAGGGTAGATGCTTGTATATTTGGTCAAAACCTCAGTATTTCGCAACCAATGGGGAAAAATCCGAGTGCAGTGGACAGGTGCTGGTAGAGCGGGTTCACGGCCGATTATGAAGTCAAGTGTTCTTTTCTTTCTTTGACATTTATTTAACTTATCAAAAGATATCTACAATGAGGCTTTTTACAAAATCAGTCTTCTGTCTAACGTCTGGAGTCCGCAGTACTCGTTGAAGACAGCTACTCCGAAAAGGTAAAATCACGCAGAAAGTGTGGCAGATCGACTGTCAGGCTGTAGTACATGGTACTTCCATACCGTCGACCTATCAAACATCCGATTGACACAGAAGGGAATTCTTCTGAGTTCAGAACGGCTTTAATATTACTTTTGCAAAGCTTTTATGAAGCTTTTCACAGCTGTGTTAAGCTTTTTATATGTTCTACAGTAAGAACAAAAGTCATTGTGTAATTTTTATTTAATACTGAGACTTAAAACTAATTTACAAAATTATTAATATAAATTTTTTGGTTATAATTCAAAAGGAATACTAAGCAAATTTTGGGTTTGTTACATCAGTGTATTTTAACCGAAAATATCGGGTCATATATTTCTTGGTCCGGATTTGACATCCCTGTTTCAATTATATACGTCAAACCGAATTGTCATTCGAGACTGTATATGGTATATTTAGTTCAAGATTTTCCGTTTTACAATATGGATCGTTTAACAATCACCGAACGTCTTATAATTGTGAAAAAATAATAAAAAAAATAGTTATTCTGTAGTAGGTAGGTTATAGATGTCTTATAGATGTGAAATCTATCGATTTCACTGCGGGAACCGCATTTGGACTTGTCTTACGGCTCATTATGATGTATTTTGCATTTGGATTTGCATCTACATCACGTACATCACATGTCTTCGATTCTTTCCGCTACGTTAAGATTCTAATCCAGATTTTTTGTCCAGAATTACACCCAGATACTTCGAAATGTCCGTGAGGGACAATTTAACTCCGTTGAGTTTTGGGAGTTTAAATTGCGATATCTTGTATCTTCTGCTAAAAAGAACCAGTTCCATTGCGAAAGGGTTGACGTTGAGACAACAACTTTTTGTCCGAGTGTTGATCGTATTAAGGGCAACCTCCATAATCTCACTTAAAATACTTAAGGATTTAACCTACCTTATTATGACCACTGTGTATACCGTGGCGCTTATACCCATTATACTAAGCTTTTTAAGAATGTCATTGATAACCAGCACCCACAGCAGTGGCGAAATGACTACCCCTTAAGGGGTTTTCCTGGTTTCTAAGAACGAAAGCTTCTTTTGAAAGCTAGTCTAGTTAGCACCTTACTAATATTTTCTACCCTTCTATCTTTCTACCTTGAATCAAAACAAAAAGATTTTAAGAAGCTTACTCGGACTTCGAAGAATGCCTTTTACACGGCTTTTTGCGAAAAGATAGAAGCAATCGGTGAAACCAGTAGGCTGGTCAGTGTCCTCAAAAGGGGAACTTGGGGTGAATAACCAGGCTGGAGCCACTCAGAAAATCTGACGGTACCTACACCGAGTCGAAAGCAGAGATTCTCCGTATCATTGTCCAGGTAACCTAATTGAAACCAGCTCACAACTAGCTCCTATCAACGAAGCTGGTAGCGAGCTGAAGAACACAATACGCCATAGCTGGTATATCTCATCAGTTGTGGTGACGGATGAAGCCATCTAACATGCTCTTGTTTCTTTTGATGGCTTCAAGTCTATACCAAAGGTATAGACCAGCTGCTGGAAACTCTGCAAAAAATTTTCACTGCTAGCCTGGCACTGACATACAAACCGATTCCCTGGCAAACAGTGAGAGTGGCCTTTATACCGAAAATCGGAAAGTAGGACTGCTTGCTTGCCAAGAGTTTCAGACCTATAAGTCTGACTTCCTTCATGTTGAAAATTGTCGTAAGAATGGTCGAGATCCATAGTTGCGGATGCTGACCTCAGCCTATATGTGGTGTCGGGTGTAAACAGGGGTTGCCTGTTGGTCGACTCACTACTCAACGCGCTCAACAGTTCTAACGTCTGTGCACAAGCATACGAGGATCATGTAACTGTACTGTCTTTTAGATCGTGTCTAACCACTATCTGCTCCAAAGCGAAGTCCGGCCTAAACGTGATCGAAGACTGATCAACGAGTCAATCCTCTCAAAACTGAAGATGTTCTATTGACGAGAAGGAGGAAGCTACCTAATCTGACTAATCTTAAGGGCATCACCATCCAATTCTCCAACGAAGCTTAGTATTTTGGTGTTATCATGGATAATAAATTCCTCTGGTCTAAACATGTTACGTTGAAAGCATCTAAGGCGCTGTCGGCATTTTGGCAGTGCGGAGGAGCTTTCGGCAAGAAGGGTTCTTTGGATCTACACGGCTTTGATGAGGCTAATTATATCCCATGCATCGGTTGTCTGGTGGAATAAACTCTCGCGGAAATACGTGATTGCAGCTTTTACCAAACTCCAAAGGACGGTTTGTCTCGGGTGGATGGGGGCTTTCACTAGTACTCCTGGCTTCGCTTTCGACGCATTGATGAATCTCTCTCCTCTTGATATTCATATCATGGGCTGCACTCTCAAAGCCATCTTCCTACTAAAAAGAAGTAGTTTTTAGTACAACACGCACTGGAACTTTGATCTTTGTCTTATGTACATGTCGTCGGATACAATGACACTGGAACACCTATTGTGGGAAAAATATGATATCGACTTTCCTTGTGTCCAAGACTGGGGTCGGAAATAATCTGAGCCAGGAAAGGGATGCAGTTGGGTATTCACGGACGGCTCCAAAAACAATATAGGATGTGTCGCTGATGTCTTCCTGGATCAAGACAACGTTAGATTTCACTTTACGTTAGGAAGCATCCGCTTCCTGATGGCAGCGAACTAAATTGGGAGAACCGGTAGAGGGGGCGAAGCATTTGAATCTCTTACGACTTCCAAGTTAGTTCGAGAATGCAAGAGATTACGGAACGCACTCGGAAGGCTAAGTTAAATGACCCTTGTCTGGGCCATAGGTCACAATGGGATCAAGGATGTGAAATCGCCGTTGAACTTTCCAGGCATGGTTCAGATGAGAGTTTTTCAGGACCCGAACCTACGTTGGGTCTGCCTGCGTCCTCGGTTAAGGCACAGTTTCGCGGTATGTAGACAGACCAAATGAATGCTTTTCGACGTCTCTAAGAAGTCAGCGACCATTCTGCTGTTCCTCAGCAGGAAATACTGCAGGTTGTTTACTGGCGTCATGGCAAGGCATTACACCTTTGCAAAGCACTTAAATGTGCTGGGTATAAGTAACAAAACATCCTGCGATGCTTGCTGCAAAAGTGATGACGACCCCGCGGAGCATTATCGCTTTGAATGTCCGGCTTACGCTCAAGTCAGGCTGCAGGTACTCGGCGGTGACGTGGTGGGTGCTGATATTGTAGGCAACTTATCACTAAAGAGCTTGCTGATCTTTCTTCGTAAGACTGAAAATTTAATTAAAATGAACTTTTCAAAGAGTTCAATGGACTGTTCTTTGTCTAAGTGCTCTGTTCCGACATTTAAAAAAAAAGAAATGTTTTCTACCGCCCTATCTAAGTTAACAACATTATCACAGCTTACTGATTGGGTATCTAGGTGTGTAATTACCACTTCTGTATACTTGACCCAATCAGTCTTCTTAGAATTTCTTTGAAAACTACGTACCCTGTTCTAAAAGTTTACCTTGAAGCGTATCCATTGGTAGTCCGACTCTCTATTTCCTTACTTTTAACCACTCTGTATTTGAAGTTAGGTTTATCCTTTCTAAGAATCGTTTTCAGGCGTTAAACACTGAGCTTTGTGCATTCTAAAGACTTCTCTACAATCAAAGTATCCGATTTCAAAGTTCTCCATTCAAGGTCGATTTTGAAACCTCTTTCCAGAGTTCAGAAGCCCGTCCAATTCTTATCAAACAGAGATTCCATCATTAAATCGCATTCTACAAAATAACAAACTTATCAATATCGATTTTTTGAAAACGGATGTCAACGTTAAATACCGTCAACTACGAATAGTACTTCTATGTAATATTCGAAAAAAAAAACCCCACTCAGCGATTCAATCGAAAACCATGAAAATATCGAGTGAAAAATTCACAAAAACATTAAAAAAAGAAGAGAGAAAAACAATTATCAATAAAACAAATCTATTTGCCATATACATATAGTGTGCAAATATTTATGATCACCAAGGCACACTAGTTATAATAGTAAATAGTATCTACCGATGTTATCTTGGTCGTTTAACAACCTACAACAGAGCTCTGGGCACACGTCTCTCTAATCAAACCCCTTGCCGGCCAATCGAAGGACCAACCGGATGGCGGTATAATTTACAATGTGAGGAAGAACACCTATCAGATAAATGTTTTTCTTTTTTTTTTTTAAAAAATGACTAATCGTCGAGGTGACAAATTGAAAAATAAATCAAAATCAAACGAAAGTGACATAGGTAAATCGATTTGAACGATCGTACTCGTAAAATAGGTTGCTTCTGTTGGAAGTGGAAAGTTTAGATACCTACCCAGATGCACTTTCATTTATCGGGACTACTTTGGAGGAGTAATAAACCTGCAAGACCAAAGAACTCTATAAATAATTGGTAATATACTCTCTGTAATCGCTGACATTATTATCACATCAGAGCAAATATTTGTACATCAGCTCGTCCATTATCTGGTCCCATTCCGAGCGCCTCGCGGCCCCCTTTTTTTTTTTTTTTTTGGTCTCGGAAGGTGCACCTTTTTACGGACTTTCATATATTTCTAATTTTTTTCTTCAAGAAGATATATGTGTGAGTATGTAATACGTGTATATAGCTGAGACTTTTTCAGAGCCCATTAGATACGACTATAATCGTACTTTCGTTCGATGGAAAGCGAGTGTTATCGCTTCTTCAAAATGATAAGACACCGTACACGGTGCATTGACAAACACGACATTTAATTAACTGACTCAGGTTATCAATAAATCCAATGGAATGTACAACATGCAGTCACAACATTTCAAATGGAATAAGTACGCGTTTAAACGGATAACAGATAACCATTGTCGTTTACGTTCTTCAGCGCGTGGTTATCGATCACCTTGAGTACATAAGCTAATTTCAATTTCAACTTCGATTTCGATATCCATTCAAAAACCCTATGTGGTTTGACGTTCCATTTGTCTTTATTGGAGAGCTGGGGCAATAATAATAGTTGGCGCTGCCTTACGCAAGTTTTATTGCCTTTTGGCCCCTTTATCGGACGGCAAAAAGAGCTGATCACCGTTTTAATGGTCGTATCACGTTCTGAAATGGATATCGATCGAATCGCGTCCCAACACGGGTACAACAACACTTTCGGCTGGGGTTATCTTGATTTAGCCTCTTGTCGATTTCGACTCCATTGATGAATTTATGTCAAAAATACTCACAATCAGGTGTTTTTTTTTAAGAGGAAATGGTTAATCTAGGAGTTCTTAGTATCGAACTATCGAACTACGTGGTAGTACCGACACATTTGGATTAAGTACGAGTAGACAAAGGATGTCGCTATTACGATGGATAAGTGATTTTAGAAGAGCACACTTTGGGATAAATCCAAAAGTTCTAAAAATGCTGGAAATTTCTTTTTATTCATGTACTCACCGAGCTTTCTCAGTAATCGGGTGTAGATCAATATTTTGCCGTGGCCCTGCCATGACTGTGGCGCGTTCCGATGCCAATGACTACTTTATGACTCATGGATTTGGGCGGTTTTTTTTTTCCTCACAACTCATATGTTATTTGTTGACAATTTAAGTTGAAAATGATTTACGAGCATTTGCTGAGGAAATGTAATTTTTTTATGAATTAATTGTTCGCTTTCTGTTTGTTTGTTCGAGGTTAGCTACGCTCAGTGTTAGTTTTATGATAGTTTCCACAGTTTATACAGTGAGTTAAAGTAGTGAAATAAAAACACTTGTGCTTTTGATGAGATGTGATGACGACTTGACTTTTAGTTTTAGACTTTGGTGGAACATAAACATTTTCAAATGAGACTGAAAAGTTTTTATGGGCATTTTATAGCTCTGGAATTCGGGGACATTTTCAATCGTGTTCTAGTTTATTTTTTATTATATTTTCTTTATGACAAGTTCATAAAGATATAATGATCTTTTAGTTGGTGCGAAGTATAGTATGGATTATAGCATTTGGTTGTACCAGCGAAAACGATCTGTGCGATTGAAAAAACTGAAACTCATGAAAGACGTAATCTAACTCTCGAGTTTGAATTATCTTATGCAAATAATCTCGAATCTGTGTAATAAAATTGATAGAAAAAGTGTGATAGAGTGACGCAGAGAGTACGAAGTCCATTGTAAACTTTGCCAATGAGGTAATTAATATAAGTATCTCATGAAACATTTAAATTAAAAATTAAACCAAGGTTTTTAGTGGAGGCAGCCCACCCTATCGGCATTTCATTTATATGAAAAAGTTAAAGTTAAGGTCATGTAAAAGTACTTTCGACTTGTCAGCATTAAGTCGAAGATCATATTTTATTGAGCAGCAGAATTCTAAGTAGGAACATCTTCATTTAGAAGTTCTAAAGCAGAGTTTGTTCCATTTGTTGGGCACATCGTCTGCATACATGTCGACTATGCAGTATTTTAGAGTGTTTAGAAGGTTGTTCACATGTAAAGAGGAAGGCGTGGGTCCAAGGATTGATCTCTGTTGTACTCCACTCAGTACGATTAAATAGTTTGAACTATTTTCACCAATGCAAAAAGAGTGTTTCCCAACATATAAATAAGAGCTATGGACAGAGTAGGAAAACAAAAACAGCCTTAGCTTACTTGCTTGAAATTGGAAACAAATGGGGCCTTTAACCTTGCATTACCCACTGGCTATACATCTCGGCCATAAGACCGATACTCACCTACAGGGTTGTTGTCTGATCTAAAGCAGAATCCAAAGAGCAGCACGCTTATGCATAGGCGGAACTCTACGTTTTATCTCCTCCACGGCTTCAAAAATTAGGGGGTGTCCGTGGTGTAGTGGTATATGCATACACTCCTCAAGCAGAGAGTCGCGGGTTCGAATCCTGTGCGAGGCAATTCTCTGAAAAAGTCTTTTCGTAGAATTTGCATGTAGTTATATGAGAATCCCGTCGGCGTCAACTCTGACATGAAGGCATAACACTGATGTTGGAGTGGTTGCTGGCTGCGCTAAATGTAACGAACCAACAACTAGCACGTACTGAGACCCACTGGTTGAGGATGCACTTGCTCGTGCCGTCCAGTTTGACATTCTGTTTATCTGTCCAAACTTTGGTTTGACTAAGACTTTCATGATAGCTTCTTTTCTAGATGCTTCCGGGAGGAAGATGCTTTCACATAACCAAATCTAAGCCTCTCCTTCCGTCTTCCAAATCACTGTAGTGTGTTCCACGCATAAATGTTTATCGAATAAAGAAATTATTTCCCGGCTGAAGAAAAACGTGATATCTGCAAAGGATATCCGCTTCTTTTCGGATAGTCAGGACACAATCAAGTCCCTGGACTCAGTCTCATTAAACTCTAAAACCGCCCTTGAAAGCCGATCATCTCTTACGGAAAGCAGTTCAACCTTCACCTTTGTTAGTTGTTGGGCCACAGAGACATTTCAGGGAATTTTAGGGCTATACCAATCGCTACGTGCGATTATTATAATATTAAAGCTGGATGCTAATAAAAAAACAGACCTTAGGTGAACTGCTGGACCAACATGGCTAGCGACCAAACAGAAAACATCTCACATCATAGGTATCATCACTGGACACTGCCTTATAGGCAAGCATGACAGAAGGCTTAGCGCCTTTACAAAATATTTCTGTAGAAGCTGCATGAACAAGGAGGAAGAGGAGACAATCTTCTACTTTTTTCCTCTCAAATTAGCCATTAGCACCAACGTCCATTTTTGATAAAGTCCTTAAGACCGGACTGGTATTATTAGTGCCTTATATATAGGGTCACTTTTGTTGTTTGAGAGAGGACGTTGCAAGTCAATTGTCTTTCGAATAGCAAAGAGGCAGCGATTGGCAAGAGTTATCCTTCGTTTAATTTCAACACTGGGGTCGTTGTCTGAATTGATAGCGGATCCTAGGTAGACAAAGTCCTTAACTACCTCAAAGTTACTTTCGCCTCAAAACTCGTGAAAGCGCCATATATGTCATCAGCATATGAGAGTAATTGGACAAACTTTTTAAAGATTGTGCCTTTTGCGTGAGTTTTACACTTTTTTTTTTCAAGAAATAGCATGACAGCTCATCGCCTTTTCTGAATCCTTTTTTCACATCAAAGGTCTCGGTGAGTTCTTTACTAATCTTGATAGAGAACCGTGCTTTCTCTATCATCATCCTGCAAAAATGGACGTGTTTGGCTAGACTAGACTAGACATTGCTCTGTATAGCTCGTCTCTATAGATGTGTTTTTTTTTTTTTTCAGAATCTCTCACAGCGTGAATATTTGGTTGTTGGTGGAGTTTTCTGGCCTTAAGCTATACTGATATGGACCAATCAGGTTGTTGACGAACAACTTCAGGTGTTCACACAATATGGCAGATAGGATCTTCTAGGTGATGTTAAGAAGACTGATGCCTCTGTAGTTGGCAATACAATACTGAGGTTCCTTTGATTGGGAATTCTTTCGTTCGACTTTATTTTACAGATAAGTTGGTGTATTCTCTTACAAACCCATCGCTTGCCGCTTTGTAGATCTCGGCAGTCGTCTGCTCCAGAAGTTTTATTCGACTCAAGCTTAGATATGACAACCTTCACTTCATCCGGGTCGGAGGGACGTAACTTGTTGGTCTACATCTTTCAGGTTAAAAAGTTCACTCTGCCTGACAATGGTATTTGGTTCGTCATCGCCGTTATAGGGTCTAAGTATGGAAATGCTCCTTCCAAATCCTCAGCATCGACTGCAACTTTACTACGATGTTAATTGTTCGTCTCTACAGGTTTCGGTTCAGAGTTCGGGTCCTTTTTTTTCTTACTTTTTGGTAAAACTTCCAAATCTCATTCCTGGAGTAGCATCTCTCAATTTTCTCGACCTCCAGAGAAGTCAGTGTTCAACTCTCGTCTTTCGCGCGTAGAGCTCATGAGCAGCTGTAGTCCTTCTCTGCAACTTTGATTTGTATGCGTCTTGCTTAGCTGCATATGCTTGATAGCATTAGTCGTCAAACCAAGGGCTTAGTTGTGGTGGCCGAGTAAAACCCAGCATCTCACAGGCGACATCCCTGGTTTTCAATACTTGACGCGTGCGTCATGGGACCTCTTAAGAAATTAAGAGTAACTCAGTCCTTTAGTATTAAAAGACAGTATTAGCTTGTCTTTGAGGTGTTCGGGATATCCACAAATTTACATTGCCTACAACAAGGTAATGGTCCGAGTCGATGTTGACCCCACGGAGCTTTCGGATATCCATAATACTAAAATCGTGTCGATCACCGGTTATTTGATCAGGAGATCTCCAAGTTGTCTTAAAAAATATCGAAATAAAGGTACCGAGTACTAGATACGACAATATTTCGCCACGCCCCAAAGTCGTTTACCCTGAATCCGTTATTGGATGTCATGAAAACTAAACCTTCCAGCAGTACTATCAGCTCTTACTAGATTTGAATTAAAATCGCCAAGGACAATTTCAATGTCATAGCTAGGGGGCAGCTCGTAAGTGTTGTCCAAGAGTTCGTAGAAGCTGTCTTTGGTGTCGTTATTGTTCTCCTCTGCGCGCCTGAAACGCTAATGTTGTCAAATTTAGCCTTAATACGGATTGTTACGGGGCGTTCGTTAACATGCCGAAAATTCAAAACTTCTCACCTTAGAGTGCCTCTAACAACAAATCCATATTCAAATAGGCGCTGCTCTAGCCATCGATATACGCCGTAGTAGATTTCGCAGTTTTTCATAATCTTTTTGTCCGGCACATCCATCCCATTTTTTGAATGGCGGTAGGAGCTGCTTTGCAACCTCCGACAGTCGTTCGACTGGACGTAGTCTATTAAGAGTTCTAACATTCCACGTACACTTAAGGTAAAATCAAAATAATCGATTATTGAAGATTAAATGAGCTTAAAGTGGTTTTGTAGATTGACAGAAACGTTCGGACCACGTTCGTATATGTTCGAAGTCACTGTTTATTTTCGAGGTACCCTTGGCAACTGAGTCAAGAGGTCGGCTGAGATACTCCTGTGCATCATCAGCAAACATGTGCATTTTTAAGTGTTTGACGACATTTATTAGTTCGTTGACATTCATTAAAAACAACAGCGGTCCCTATATTTAGCCATGCGGAACTCCGTTTAGAGCTGTGAAGAATTTGAAGAATCGTTCATTGACTGCGGCCGATTGAACTCTGTTTGGCAGACATGAATTTAAAAGCTGAGGTAGAGGTAACGTCGAATTCGTCTGCTAACTTTCAACACAATAACCTACGATTAACAGCGTCGAATACCTGTCGTAGGAGTGCTGACTTCCAGCTGCGTTTGCATTTACGTTTTAAGAAAACTTGCATTTGTCGTAGAACAGTCTTTTCGAAAACCCTTAACATGAATTGATGTGTTGTTATTGGCTTATAGTCCGAAAGGGTGCAGATTTTTTTTGGGGTATGGGATAGTCGTCACCATATTGTGGAAATCTCATTGGTGGTGAGTTGTAAAGAGAAGTGTATAGGGAAGAACAAGCTTTATGAATTTTGGGTCTATACCATCTAATCCCGTTGCATTAGACTTAATATTCATTGTAAGGCTAAACCCATTGTTGTTGCTAAGTGGAGGTATATGCAGTTTCAGGGAAAGAATTAGTCCAGTGCTGGGACGCAGATGAGAGCAATAAACTTAGGTCTGCTGCCTCATATACAAATTGTATTCACTAACGATTTTACAGGTTCCAATGTCATTCTACCTGTCAAAATCACGTCGTTACCTCATCGTTTTCCATAAGATATTAATAAAACACTCTATCATCCAACTCACTCAAACGATTAATTTTCGGATTTCTTCACCGAAACTCAATTTAAAATTTGTGATTTCTGTTCAGTAGTGAAAAAATATCTAATCGCAGCTTAATAGAACCACCAACAAAATTGCTATCCCACTAGGTAGTGTCATATAATTAATAAGAAAAAATTCCGCAAACAAAAAGCTGTATACAGTAGTCTTGGCATATTGATTGATGAAGCCTAATGAATCGTAAAATTACATCCAGTCAAATTAAGGGGTGTGATAATTTGAATGAAAATTTTATTTCTCAAGATATGAGTTGACATTTGGGTATACCGTTAAATATAATTAAAAGAAAAAATAAAATAAAATATGTTATGAAGGAAAGAGTGGCTTAATCAAGGATGTTTTAAGTATTGGGTCTTGGTTTTGTGTACAAACTAAAGTAAACTAAGTATGCTCCATTATTATTGAGTAGATTTTGCACATCTTTCGGATATAGTCGTGATTCGTTCGGTGAAGAACTTCTACTAAATCAAATGGTTTTTACTGGCTTGTCTGGAACCTAGCATAATCTCATTGATAGTTAATTTAGCAGAGATCGGAATAACATCATCATCATCAACATCAAAATTTCCCCACCAAGTTGTCGCAATTTCTGACGGATCATCAAGAGATTATGTAGTCGAGCGAAAAGGCAATACTTTTCCTGTTGGTCAGTTTGTCGTCATCATCATCGTCTTCTTCCTTTTTTCTTTTCCTTTTTCTCCTTCTCCCTCTTCATGATTCCTTTCTAGTCCCATCCTGTCGATTCTGGCCTCGTAAATGCTTGTGACGGCTCACCATCTCTTGCCCACGATCTTTGACGCTTCCGATTGTCGTACATGATCCATTTTTCATCACCAGTTATGACTCATTTCAGAAATGGCTGGAGTCCGATGCGTTTCATCAATGCATCGCAGATGTTAGTAGTAGTATTGCAAAAAAAAAAAACCACACTCTCACCCTTCAAACAAGGATCAGCTACTCATGAGTTATTTGGTTTTAACGCCAGAAAATTTGTTCAACTACTAGTACTTTAATTTGTGATGTGAGGCATTTCAAAGCTCAGTTACGGATTTCTCAAAAACCAGTCACTAATGCCCTAGATGTCTACAATTTTGAGAATATAATCTCCTGACAGATAGTGAAATCAAAATTTCTTCATATAAACTTCTTTGAATGTAGTGCCTCAAGGAAGTCATTTAGTTCCGCTTCTTTTTCCGTTTTGAAAACAATAATTGTTCTGAGATTTAATATAAAAACTTCAATATCTAAAATTGCTTTTTGGGCAATGTTATACGAAGAAGTTCCTTAAAAGGCTTTGAAATCCTAACTCCACTCTGCTTCCTTTGACTTTTAAGTTTTTGAAGCCTATGCAAAGGTAGGCAATCGTCAACTTAGTCTGTATACTTAAAGTAGTGCATCACTTCTATTCCTGCTTCTTGTCTACATTTTTTACTATGAGTCATGTAGTACACCACTTTGAATGTCCAACGGAGTCTGGCAGCTAAATGCTGTGTAGGAGTGGTGTTTTGCAACTTCAATAACACCGATGATTTTGTCAGGATTTGAAACACACACTGTCAATAGCAACATCGAAGTAGAAATCTTCAAGGTTGAAGATCCAGTTGAAGGACTTCTTTTTAACTTCTAAAACGTTGAAACATATTCCCGTCATTTTCTGGATTCCCCCAAATATGCCCTTGTTTAACGACTTCGCTAAAAAATCTTCTAATTTTGCCATGTGCTCCTTATTATCGATTGTAATACCACTGTCGCATATCATAAACAACAAGGTTTTGAAGTTCTTACCTATTTTTTTAATTTTCCAGAAAACGAAGAAATCGTGATACATCTAAGAATGCGGTTTTAACCTAGACCACTCTAGATTCCAAGTTAACAATTTATTTAGGAACTATATATGTATTCCCAGATGGTCAAGGACCTATACATGAATTCGACGATACGAAGCGGGTCGTTTAACTTCATGAACATGCTCCCGGACGAATCTCCTCAGCTGATCTTTATTACATCGTAAATGATTCATTCATCGTTTCATACTTTCATAAAAAAAACTCATGACGAAACACTTTAACAACCTTCATAAACCTAAAAAAGGTTTCTAATTTGTTTACCTAGCTTGAAGAGCAATTTTCGCCGTTCGTTACTAAGAGTTGTATCACTGTAAAACTAAATAATTTTCGAAGCTATGTCAATGGAAGTTAAAATGCAGCTCAAGATGAGAATTTTTCGATCCAAAGTATTCCAGAATAACAAGATCCAACTCGATCCAACAAGATCCAAGAAATTGAAGCCAATATATTCTGAACTGAAGACAGACAGTTATCGATTACCACTTAACTTTAGCTTAAACATTTTGGCTTTGCTACAGCAAATGTGAAAAAATTACTTGATACAAACAGCGACGCAAGACAAATTATCCTATGGTTCCGTAAGTAAGAGAATATATCGTTTTTTAGTGAAAAATCGGCCACGGATACTAGTTCTCTCAGAGTTCATTGTGACGCTTTCCCAATAACAGAATTTTAAAATAAACAGCAGTCAAATTTTTAACTTCATAGAAAATGCCAGAAATAAGATCGTTCCAAAGAATATGCTCAATCGGTTGATCATGCAACCGCAATCCTTCGAATTATTCCTTTTCTTTGAGAGCAGCCGCATTTGAAGCTAATTCATTTTAAGTTGAGGCGATTCTAGGGCAATAATTGACCCAAATTTAGGCCGAAAGGATTGTCAGTGTAAGAGATTCTAGCAATAAGATCGTTGCGAAAAAATGCGCTCGATCGGTTGATCATGCAACCGCAATCCTTCGAATTATTCCTTTTCTTTGTGGGCCGTCGCATTTGAAGCCAATTGACTTTAAGTTTCCTATGAGGACGTTCTATGGCAACAATTGACCCAAATTTAGGATTCAGATTGTCAGGGGAAGCGATGCTAAGCCAGAAATTTCATGGACGCTCGACTACCAAACGTAAGTCAAATAAAATTATTTAAAACGACTCTCAAAACTCGACTCCGTTGTAGAGAAAAATCATTTTCGTGAAGTCAAACAAAAGCGTCAAAAGTTTAAATCTAATTTTTCAAAAAAGAAAAAATAATAAAATAATATATATATAAGACAACTGCCTATTCGAAATGCCAAGGCTCTTGAAGAAAAAGTCGAAGTAGTTCAAATTTGTCCACCTTTCGATGTTATGATCAGTTTAAGGTCGTGGTTTGCTCATAAGCTACCAAACAAAACTCATACCGAAAAAACCCTCAGGAAAAAGAAATTCTGATGCCACTATCATTTTAGATAAACCAAAGGTTAAAATTTTCACACTTTCGGATCTATCAGTTCACTAAAAAGAACTGGGTCTTCTGATTTGTACAACACGTGCAGTTTTCCAAACTTAACTGACAGCATCATAAATCTATTTAATATTTTTTCTGATCAAATTTCATTCATTTACTTCCTTTTTGTCATGAGCAAGAAAGATCAGAAGCTATCAATTCGAATATTTAGGTTGTACCTCTATTTTCATCACTGGCCTAAGTAGCTCCTTCTTCCAAGAGGATCGTTTGATTTAGTCAGATCAAAATGTAGCCCCAACTCGACCTTAGTATATTAACAGACATTTTCCAACTTATAGTGGTCCTAGAAGAGTTACCATTTCTCTGATATAGCTTTCTCCTAACCCCTCCTACATAAATATTTAGGTATCTTGATACAGGGGAAGCACAATTTCAATAGAAACATGTACACAAAATCACGATTCTCAAGGTTGACTTTATAATTAGATAGATAGATATGGTTCTCGTCATTGAGTGTTATTTACTTTGCAAAAAAAAAAAAAAAAAAACCTCAATCAGCACCTATGTTTTCACAACACACCGCCATTAGATTACAGCCCTGGAGAACGTTGTGTAAATCCAAACTTATTAGCGTCTAAATATTGTACAAACACTTCACGGTGAAAAAATTGCATGCAATTGAATTATTCATTCAAAGTTGTTGATAAATTTTACAAACGATATGTATCTTCACCTTTAGGACACATTTTTAGCAGATTTCAATGGAACACCGTTTGAAGTTTATTCACAAATTCCTGATTCCAGATATTTTCAACAAATGTACAGCTTTAAATTAGCACAATTAAAAAATGTTTTTAACCACAATCACTAATCTGTTAAATTAGCACGAAAAAGTCGTGCATCATTGAACATATCTTGCCGCTGTCAGAAATACTGTAATTCGCTTCTATAAAACTTTGACATTTCGATGAACACCGCAAAAATAGCAATAATTTATTTGTTAACACCACAACTGTCTATTTTTTATTTAAAAAACAAAAAAAAAAAAAAAAAAAAATCGAGCAAACAATACCGATATAGACGTGCGCAAAAGGAGTGCTAATTAACAAAGAATAGTGGGTAGACTATGGTAGATACTAGATAAAATTACTGTCATTTCACTAGTCAAATTCGGACCGCTAAACAAATTTCAAACTCACCTGTGTCATGACACGATCAGCGCCAGTACCCTCTTCATCCTTAAAGACAATCTCATTATTGTAATTTGGTATTAAATCCTTAAATTTCGGATGGTCCCGTTTTATTCGGCCCTCCTGTAGGCCAGAAGCTCCCAGGGTATTCTCTGACATATTCGGTACATGTTGTTTAAATACGAGTGGCGTTAATTTGCGATTTTTACGATAACCACCAATGCCCCGACCCGGTCCGCACGAATGTACCGTTGTTGTGAATATTGTCACTACGATTAGAATGGCAAGAATTTGTTTACTAGATGGCAGCAGCAGTAAACCGCTGGTGTTTTGTGAAAATTGACTTATTTGTTGCATTTTTGATTTTTTTTTCTTTTTTTTTTTGAAATAGATATTCGCCCTCACAAAAGAAATTTAAACTAAAACTCAAACTGAATTTTACTTCTTTCAATTTTGACACTTAAAAAAAAAAAATAAATAAGGAAATCACCGTTATACTCGTAGGCACATTATTTTTATTTTTTTTTATTTTTATATTTTGATTGGAGAAATGGGTGGAAGGAAGTATCCCTGTTGTAGGTACTCCCTTTCAAAACACTAAACCAGGGATGTGCTAGATTTGCATTCAAATTTAAAAAATAAAAAACAAAATTCACAAAATATCAAACGGCGAAGTGATAGACAAGGCGATTTTCGACTGACAATCCGGCAGGAGAACAGAACTCAAAAAAAAAAAAAAAATAAAAAATAAAAATAAAAACAAAAATTCAAAAATCACTACCCTCGTCCGTGGTAAGAAGAAATTACGAAAGTAGATCCAAAGATACAAAAAATGTCCTGCGTCACTCGTGGTGTGGTGTGATTTTGATTTTGATTTTGCGTGTGTTTAAACCTCGCTCGCGCCCAGCATTACAACTGATTGACAAATGACATATCGTCGTACACATTGGGTCTGCAAGGGTGCCAATCTTTTCTATATAAAGTCTTTCATGGGATATACGTCACAGATTCATCCATTGTCAATGTGTGAGTGTGTATGAGTATATTGTATTACCTTTCGCTCTTTCTACTTTGGCAAACCTTATCTTTTTCACTCTCACATTTACTCAGGTTACCTGTGCGCACCAGAGTACACACCACCGTTGGATGGTTGACACTGCATCAATGTGAAGTTACGATTTACGAATACCGAATACCGAATACCGATACCGAATACGGGATATTGTGCCGAATTTCTATGTAGAAACCTTTACCCATGATCGCTACTGATCAAGAGAGAGAGAAAAAGAGAGTGAGATTAACAGAGACTGGTGAGTGATTTCTTCTCGCTCTCTGAGGCCCACTTAACGATTCGTTTAGTTCCTCCATTCATATTGGGACCAAATGATGATGGTTTCGTAGTGTTGGTGGGATTAAGAAGGCGTGGCATTCGTTCGTCACTGTGGGAAAGGTAGTTTGTGAATGAAAGGTTATATACTCTCGTACAAGAGCTGGCCACAGACAATGGGAAGATGGCACTGGAAACTGGAAACTTGTATCTGGTTCTGGACCATTCTTGTTTTGGGTTACACGCATCTCAACGAAATAAAAAATGAAGAATAGATGGAAATATATCCATGTTCTTCAGCGCACTTATACAGGCAAACAGGAAATTTTGCACGCGGCCATGCAGTTATGTAGAGGTAGGCATACTCATATATGATTACACACTTATATCTTGTATCTGAAGGTAAGTTTGGTTATGATTACTGGAGGCCTGTTGCGGATAATGAGGCTCATTACGGCTGCCATTCGATGTTAATTGGCTTAACGATCTCTTTAACTCTTTTAACTTCACTGCTGCTAATTATGCTAATAAAGTTTCCTGCGGGACCGGAACTTTTGAAGTTCATTCATGCGAAATGGTATAGCTATCTAGCTATGGATAGCGTTGTAATCGACGCAAGTCCTTTGACATCATAGACCAATGTCCAATCAATGAACAAGGAGCATGTTAATGTGTTCATCACCAAATTAAACGATGATTTTGAGTCGATTTTCAGATAGAAACAAGTATGTAAGAGTACCGATGTTTCATCTTTAAGAGGAAAGCGCGTATGAGAAAATAAGACGTGAGACGGAGGAATAAAACAAAAGAAAAACGAAAGAATGCCGGTTTTGAAGTGTCTGAAAGTAGTAAGATTCCTCGATTCATAAGAAATAATTTACAAAACGTTTAAATCGATATCCAACGCAATGGAGTCCAAGACGATGACCAATAGGAGAGGTCGGCCGACAAAAGACGGTCTATAACAAGGTTTGAATTGAAAATTAAAATTCCGCTCTATGCAGGGGTGAGATGAAGAAAGTTATTGCCCTTCGATTTCATTTGTTAATTATGAATGAAGAGAACTCTTCTCAAATCGAGTTTGGAAACGCCGGGACATCGTTAGCGTCCTTAGTCATCATATCTTCGAGATCTCTCTTATGAATAGGAATATACAATACCAATGTCATTGTGGAGATGGTGAAAGATGAAATTCTGTCCTTGATGAGAGTATTATTAAAGATGTCTGCAAGCTATTTCTAAGAGATGAAACTCAAAACATGGATTTTACACTCCGATTTCTTCCCAGAAAAGCAGAAATAGTGAGCTTATGTATGTATGTTGACTCATTACGAATGTGCGAACGTAACAGGAGCACAAATTTATGACAGAACCCATAGGAAGACGAATTAGGAACCGGATGCAAGATCCCAACTTTGTTGAAGAGGAGGAATCCGCAGAAAAAGAATTGGACACGATTTATGGAGGAACTCGGTATGTCCAGCTTCTCCTAAGCTCAGGACAACACAAAAGCTAGAGAAACCTCACCATCCTCAGCAAGTGTTTTGAAATGGCATGTCCTGCTAAAAACAAATACTACAGATTTCCTGTTAATAAGTGGAACGCAGAACTGCAGCAAATGGATCCTCTGTCTAAGATGCAATACGCCTACCAACGTGGAAAATCTTAGGAGAGTGTGCTTCAAAATTCGGTGGGCAAAATTGAAGCCGCACTTGACAAGAAGGAAAAAGTATGCCTTGAGCATTTTCATCAACGTTAAGGGTTCTTTCGACAAAACAACTTTTGACGGCATGTGTAACTCGGCCAGACAACACGGCGTAGACGAATCACTAGTATTGTGGATCCAAGTAATGCTGGATCCAGCGGAGGCTGCCTGTGACCAATACATAATGGCGGCGTACTGTCTCTGCATACTGCTATGGTGCATATTGGTCGATAGTTTTGACGACTATGCACAGGCACACTTATACTGTCTGTTGGATTGTGCCCAGTGACACTGCCTAGACGTGTTCGACATACCAAGCAATACTCTCTGACTCATCAAGTGCTTAAAGCCATCACAATCCAACTTTTCAAAAGAGCTAAGTGTTTGGGTGTTATCCAGGACAACAAATTTGTATGGACTAAATATGTTACGTAGAAAGCCTCTAATGCGGCGTTGGCCTTCTAGCATTGCAAAGGAACTATTGGTAAGACATGAGGCCTGTCACCGAAAAAGGACCTTTAGATCTACACGGCTATTATATCCTAACCGTCGGTTTTCTGGTGGAATAAGCTACGTCATAGCTGCCTTTACCAGACTTCAAAGAACGGCCGGTCTGCCTTGTTCCGCTATAGATTTATTGATGATTTATTGAAGCCATTTTCCATATAAAAAGAAGTGATCTTTGGTACAACACGCACAACACTGTCTTTTGACTCTGGTCTTATGGACATGCTATCTGATGTAAGGACACTAGAACTCTGCAGAAAAAAATACGAAATCGGCTAACCCTGTGCCTAAGACTCGTTTCAGGCAAAATTTGAGCCGGGAAAGGAATGTAATCGGGTCTTCACGGGTGGCTTCAAAACCGATATAGGATATGACGATTTTGTGTCTTTCTGGAGGACGACAACGTTATCATTCCTCGTTAAGAAAACTTGCGACTGTCTTCCAAGCGGAGATATACGCAATCCTAGTGGCAACGAACTAACTGTGGTAAAACTATATGTAGCAACAACCAAGCTGAGCTTAGAACCTTGCTGAGCCCTCTTACGCCTTTGAAGCTGGTTCAAGAATGCAAGATATCACTGAACGCAGTCGAAAGTCTGAATTCATTAAGTCTTGTCTGGATCCCAGGTCATAATAGAATCACGGTAAATGAAATCGATGAAGAACTTGCTAGCTAAGGATCAAAAGAGAGTTTTTCAGAACCCAAACCTACGTTAAGTCTACTTGCGTCTTTGGATAAGGCTTACAATGACAATTGGGTTGCAATAAGCACAACTGCAGATGGCATGGATAGGATGAATTTTGTTTGGATCATGATCTGAAATTACGCCGAGAAGTGTATCAGGCTCTTCTGTATAGTAGGTGAGCTAGGCAAGAAAAACTGCTTTGGAAATGAGAAAAACTTTGATGCTGAACAAGATTACAGTTGAGATCACCACATAGTATAATCTCCATGGCGTGACATAAGTTTTGATTTTGCCTTCATAAAAGCACTCTTCAAAATCTTGCTCTTTCAGATTGCCACCGCTTAGTATGAAACCCCGCAAACATACAGGACCACAGATATGGTGTGTTCACATCAATGGTTCCTGCATGGCTATTTTTTAAGGTCTTATGTTCAACATAGAGAACCTGATACCTTAGGATGCTAAATGATGGGAATTTTTAGCAATTTATTGGTTTGTTGACTAGATAATTTCACAGAATCCGTTTGTTTAGCACTCTCATTGAGACTCTTATCATTACATTCATAGCGTCAAATAGATCAAATGATCTAAAACAGCATGTCCATATTGAGATATGAGATTAGAGAGACACCAGGTAGGTACATCTAATCTGACGCGAACTTCGTCTCAACCGTCTTCACATCTGACAGATCACATACAATCGTTATCACAGGCCATGGGTTAGTTAACACAGCAGCAGGCGGCCTTGCAGGGACCACCACAACAATTTAGTCCACTTTCACAGCCAGAACAAAATTTGACCAAAGAGTCCTCTTCCAATAATGGTAGGCAAGGTCAGTCACTTCAAAAAAAAAAAAAAAAAAAAAAAAAACAGAAAACTCTATACATTGGCGGCATTTACTGGAGAGCCAGAAGAGCGGTAGGCATTCGTCAAGGCCTTTAACAGCACCACTTTAAAGTTCGACCACTCCCAACTGCACAATATTAGGCGCCTACGAGACGCTTTAAAAGGTCGTACACGAGAAATAGTTAAGTCTTTGCCCTCGAATTTGAGCAACGTTTATGCCATTATGGAGACCCTTGAGGCCACATTAGGTCGCCCAGAGTAGCTGGGTAAAAGTCAAATTAAAAAGATTCATGCCATAGCACCGAAGGTCATTTAGTGCAGCTGGTAGGATTAGGAACATAATTACGAATATGCCCACCTTCTTGCAAAATGCTCGAGGATATCACCATCTCTCCAATTTAATTTAAATTTTAGGTGCATTCGTCACAAAGCTTCCAACGTCTAAACAAATGTAATGGGCAGAAAAACGCCTTGAGGCGACTGGCTAATATAGTGACAGATTCATTGCCTTTATCATCCCGGTCTGGGGGAACTGATAGCCAAAACCAGATTTGAAGAAGACCTAAGGAGACAAACGTTAGTGAAAAACACTCTTTGTTAAGGTAAGTTTAGTAATCTAAACGAATGTCAACAATTTTTTAAGCTTTCTTGTGAGGAACGCTGGAAGAAATTTAGAGTCTTGAAAGCTTTCCTGCCTCAAAGTGGGCCATTAAGTAAACGGATGTTTTAGGCAAAAATACTATGGAGTAAAAGGGTGCTCATATCATTACCCCCACCTACTATATAATATACATTGCACCTCGAATAGACACAACATCACAACACACTCGATAATTGCCAGTGAACAGCAACAAGACATCGAACCAATCTAAGAGGATACAAGACCAGCCAAGTCGACTGCGCAAGACAACAGAAGCTGCCACATAGATAATAAAAACAGCCAAGAACACATTTTATTTTAAAATTTCCCGGTCAAGCCTAATAACAACGGAGGGAACCTTAGAACCTATACCTTCACCGACGAAGATAGATCAGGATTTAGCACGTCAACTAGGAATATGTGCATGGCAAACCAGATTCATTGGAATCGCAGTGGCTTATCGATAAAATGGTTATGCAAAGGAAAATGCAGAATCATATCAACTGTTAAACGTCTACACCTCAATGACAAGGCAAAGTTTGCGTTGTCCTTCATCTGGGAAAATTCAGCCAAAATCTATCATCGGTTTAGCCCACTCTTTCCGGACAGTACCAATGGAATGTCGACGTGCTATAGAAAAGCATCGGAGGAAACTGGAAGGAAATTTGAAGAACTAAGTGATCATCCAATTTTGTTTTTGAATTACTTTTTTACTAAATAAAATAAAATGATTTTGAGTGATGAAAATCTTTATTTGGACCTTTACAATTCTTTTAAGTAGAAAAGATGATATCCGCAAAGTGGCTGCGCTAGTGTTGATAGACATTTGTGCCTGTTTTTTCACATTTTCCATGACTTTCCGAAATATTCTCCTTAAGGTCTGCGATTATTTGCGGCTGGTTGGTATAAACCCGCGACTTCAAGTAGCCCCAAGCAAAGAAGTCTGGGCTGATTAAAGCGGCCGATCTTGCTGGCCATGCCATGTCGCCAAAACGGGAGATTACGCGACCAGGAAATGCTTCCTTCACAAAATCCATTGTGGCTCGTGCTGTGAGTGCGGTTGCATCGTCTTGTTGAAACCACATGTTCACCAAGTCCCGCTCACCCGATTCCGGCAGTAAAAAGTCGTTTATCATGGACATATAGAATTAGCCAGTAACAGTGACCGTATTGCCTATGGCGTCCTCAAAAAAATTCGGCCCAATCACTCCTCCCACGTGAACGCCGCACAGTGAACACAGTATCTTTAAGTGGATGTTATGGCTTTTCGAGCATCATACGCAGATTCTCATTGCCCCAGAAATGAAGATTTTGCCTTTTCACGTAACCGTTTACGTTTAAATGCGCCTCGTCGCTCATGATGATTTTCGACACAAAATCATCCCCTTCGTTGTTGAGATTGAGGATAGCTTTACAGTAATTTACAAGCGACTGACGGTCTGGAGTCATTAACTGATGCACTGTTTGCACTTTGTACGGGAACATGTGCAAATCTTTCACTAAAATTCGCTGTAGGGTCCGTCTGGTGATGCCCAATTGCGTGGCCCGTCGTCTAGTTGATGTTTCTTCGTTCTCAGCGACACCGGCAGCCACAGCCACGATATTCTCAGTCAAAGGACCAGTCCGGTGACGGCCACGCCCTGCATGGTTTCCTGTGGTTCCACTCTGTTCGAGTCGAGTAGCTAAGCGCCGAAATGTTTGCCTAATTGGCGCGACACGATTAGGGAATCGCCGTCGAAGTTCACGTTGCGCTTACACCACCGACCGATTATTGATCAAAAACATCGACACAATAATTCCACGCTCTTGCGGAGTATAGCGCTCCATTGCTCCATTGCTCCATTTGATGTCAAAAATGTCAATAAATGGGGATGCATTGGTTACCAAAGTTCAATAAACTATCAGCCGAAATTTTAAACTTTGAGAGGAAGCTAACGAAACGAGAATTACTCTGTATGAATAAGTCGGTGTTCGATCCCTTTGGTTTTTTGACGGACTTCATAGTCGTCGCGCAAGTACTTATGAATATGGTTTGGAAGGCTGCTGCTGAGTGGAATTACCCGATATCTGACGCGGTATACAGTCACTGGGAAACTTAGGTTAAAGAGCTAGCAAAGGTGGAAACGTTGAAGATGCTGCGATGTTATTTTTTCAACTTTGAGACGGTGTAAAAAGATTTGCACATACCACCTTGATCAAAAAAATTTCAGAGTTTATTCAGAATTGGAGGCCAGCGCTTGATCCAATCCTCAAAACATTTTTTATATTCGGTTTTCGGTATGTCCATCAGTGCTTCCTGCGATTTTTTCATTACATCCTCTCGGCTGCTGAAACACGTTCCCCGTAATGGTTTTTTAATTCGTTTGAACAGAAAGAAGTCACAGGGAGCCAAATCAGGTGAATATGGTGGCTGTTGGATGGTATTTGCTGCATTTTTCGTCAAAAAATTACAAATAATGATGGCACTGTGCGACGGTGCGTTATCATGGTTCAAAATTCACGGCCCTCTTTCGGACTGTTTCACGCAAACGTCTCATAATACGCCCAAATAATACTCTTTGTTTACTATCTGGCATTCTGGCAAAAATTTATGATGCACTACATCGTTGTAATCCATGAAAACCGTGAGCATTGACTTCTTTTTTGACTGAAATCGATGTGGTTTTTTGGTCTCGGCTCATTTATTGTACGCCATTCACATGACTGGTGTCTGTATTGCGTGTCTTACTCATAAGCCCACGATGGTTATTCCATTATTTTTTTTTTTTTTATCATTAAAAGGAACTTTACAAGGAGTACAATGGACTAGTTCTTTGTCTGAGTGTCCTGTTCCGAAATTAACAAAAAAGGGCATGTTTTTCCTCGGTTCTTCAAAGTGGACTTTAAGTTGTTCTAGGCTGTGACGTTTGTTTTCTTAAGTCCTACATACGAGTATCCTAGCTAACTGTGCTTATCTTCACTAGACGCGTTTCAATTTCACCAAAAACCTGCAATCCATTTCATTTAGAATAAAAATTAGAATTGCAGAATTGGAATGACGAGAACGGGCAATTCCCAAAAGTAATTTTCTACTTGCTCTGCCATCATAAGAACAGAGAACACTCTTTAACTCTTAAGCCAAATACGCTCTTCTACAAGGTATCACAAGGTAATGGTTCGAACACTACTTCTCCAGAGCTAGAATCACATTGTTGCTTTTAATTCGAAGCGTTGAATGAACTTTAACACGTGTTGTGTATGGAAATATAAATGGGTTTGCTTTGAGTATGTTCTCCAAAATCAAGTACATGAACAATTAGTTTGATTCAGACAGGGATAAACGCTGTTATAGACGGTTGTGTGATCCTTAATACTCAAAATCCCCATCCCCGTGAACTGATCCGGTGGAGCAAGCTTCACCACGTTCTAATGCGTCTACATCCAGGATCGCTATGGACCTCTTGAATATGCCAGCATTTGTGTTTACGTACGAATGAACCATATATTCCATTAAGTGCAGCTACACTATCCTTTCTCGTCTCCACTTAGAGCCTGGAGCGTCGGCATCACAAGCCAAGACGAAGCAACCATGCCTAATTGGTTTCGATGGCAGACACCATTTCGTTCTTCGTTCAGATAGGTACTCCCTTATCCAACGCTGCCACATTCCGTTTTTTAGATTCTGGAATATCCGCCACTATTTCCACAGACACATCATGCTTGCCTCGTACGGCCCTGGTGTTTGAGTAGAATTTGTGCAGCCCAAAATAAAGTGGTTCGATGTGAGAGGTTCTGGTTATAGTTCGAATTTACATGTTCTCAGCCTCAATTTTCTAAGTTTTTTTTAATTTTCAAGTTTCTAAGCGTGGTGGGAGTTCTTTTATTATGGCGTACAATACCTTCTTAACCGATTGGAGTGGAGGAAGATAGTGTCTTCTAAGCTCAAGCTTTGCTGCGATTTTAAATTTCTGAGTCTGACTAGGGAAACCCCATACTCCTTGAAGTTCCCTACATAGATATCGACAAAATTCTTGCCGTTGTCGCTCCTTATTTGTAAAGGCAAGCCTCGTCTATAAAAGTCACTGGAAAGATCTGTTGCTATTTCTAGATGAACGGCACACACAATCAAGCAAGTAAACAAGATAACCCTTGTTACGTTAACTGGTCCGAAGAAATCCAGTCCCGTATATGAAAAAGGCCGTACGTATGGTGTAACTTTATCGACTGGTGGAACTTCTGATGGTATAACTTAAGCAGTAACCGTGTAGAACGATGCTCGAATGGCAAAATAATCGGCTACCTTGCTTCATATGGTAAACAAACTGCTGCTGCTCTTCTGCCATTTGCCCGCAACAACCCGTCTGGTAATTGAATAGGGTTTAAGGCCTTTATTGTGTTGCAGGGTGAAACTATTTTCTCGTTTGACAGTTTCGCATACTCACTTCCAAAATGCTTAAGTTATACCCAATAAGAAAGCTATCTTTCGGCTGCTAATTCATCTTCAACGTCAAACTCATCATTTTTTAAGGCCTCGCCGCACTTTCTCCTCTTCAAGTTTTCCACAAAACGCAATACCCAGGCAATCATTCGTTTAAGCATGGAATAGTTAGAGAAACGATTAATTATTTGATCGATTGTACAATATTTACATTGTTCGGTGTTAAAAGAACGTGCTTAGTTCAAAGTTCGTCTTCACTTTTATCTTCATTGGCACTCATCAAAGACACATGGGGCCATTCGTTCTCATTACTTTGAAGAAATTGGGGGCCATTTCTCCACCCTCTGTCCGGTTCATAACTTATAGGAAACTTGGACCGAGTTCCTTCATCCCTTGGATTGTACTTACCAGGATACCATCTCCATTCCTCAATTTGTCTACTTTCTAATTTCTGACACTCTGTTCGCTACATACTGCATATATGGTCCGATTGTATCCAACGGAACACAATGTGTGAATCACTCCAAAAATAACGTCTGCTGACCTCGACAGTGTGGCTTTTTAAAATTGAATCCATTAGCCGAACAACCATTACTGCTGCATGTAGCTCCATCTTAGGTATAATGTGATAACGTTTGGGTGCGTTACCTGCACTTATCGCTCTCCAATATGCCACCACCGCTATTGCTTCTTCAATTCTGTCAGCGAACACAACCTTGATAAAAAAAAGGAATAACCACCGTGTGGATCTCCAATTTTTTCGATTTGAGTTCTGTTTTTTTCTGTTAAGTTGCTACATCTGTTGTTGACAGTTCCTCTAAATCTTAGCGTCATTGGTTGATATTTACAAAAGTTTCGTAGCCAAGAGTACATCTATCTCTGTGTGTTGGCGATTTTTTACAATTTTAGAAGTGGATTAAATTTTGCGTAAAAAACGGATTTAATGGTGCGCGAACGTTGGAAATGTTGGTTTCGGCAACGATTCTCTAAAGAAAACGGTCGTTTACCAGTGGCACGAGCGTTTAAAAAGTGGTCGTGAGTCAACCAAAGATGATGAACGCAGTAGCAGACCATCGACATCGAAAGCCGACGAAAACGTCGTGAATTTTGCACCATGATAACGCACCGTCGCACATTGCCATCATTATTCGTAATTTTTTGACGAAAAATGCAACAAATACCATCTAACAGCCACCGAATTCAATCGAGTTAAAAAACCACTACGGGGAATGCATTTCATCAGCCGAGAGGAAGTAATGGAAAAATCGCAGGAAGCACTGATGGACATACCGAAAACCGAATATAAATAATGTTACGAGGATTGGATCAAGCGCTGGCATAAGTGTATTGCAGTCGATGAGGATTACTTTGAAGGGGACAATATGGATTTAGATGAATAAACTTGTTATTTTAATTTTCTGATTAATCCCGGGAACTTTCAGTGATAAGGTGCTACAGTACCAGCACCCACCACGCCAGAGCCAAGTATCTACAGCCCGATGCGAGCGTAAGCCGGACATTCAAAGAGAGAGTGCTCTGCGGCGTCGTCATCACTTTCGCAGCAAGCCTCGCATCTAAAGTTGTGCTCGTATGAGACCCAACTGTCAATGAAAGCCTTAACCGAGGACGCAGGCAGATCCAACGTAGATTCGGGTCCTGAAGAACTCCCCACTGAACCGTGACTGGCAAGTTCGTCGGCGATTTCATTTCCTGTGATTCCAATGTGACATGTGACCCAGACAAGGGTCACTGAATTTAGCCTTCCAACTGCGTTCAGTGGTCTTTTGCATTCTGGAACTAGCTTGTAAGTCGGAAGAGGGGTCAGCAAGACTCTAAGCGTAGTTTGGCTGTCTCTACAGATGCAAATTCTTCGCCCACTCCACCGGTTTTCCCAAGTATAGTTCGCTGCCATCAGGACTGCGTAAATATCCGCTTGGAAAACAGATGCGAGCTTTCCTAACGTGAAGTGAAATCTAACGTTGTCGTCCTCTAGAAAGACAACAACGGCACATCCTATATTGGCTTTGGAGCCCTCCGTGAAGACCCGACTGCATTCCTTTCCTGGCTCAGATTCTGGCCGAAGCCAGTCCTGGGTACAAGGAAATTCGATTTCGTATTTTTCCGCAACAGGAATTCTGATGTCATTGCGTTGGACAGCATGTCCATAAGACCGAAGTCATAAGACCGAAGTCATAAGACAGCTGGCGTTAAAGGTCATTGAAGCTCCAGTGCGTCTTGTACCAAAGACCACTCCTTTTTAGTCGGAAGATGGCTTTGAAGGTGCAGCCCATAATATGAATATGCTTTAAGTGGCAACATACTCGTATTAGACGGAAAGACGACCTAAGCCAACTTGTTATGCGTCTGCTAATCAGCTATGCTATCTGCTAATCACTGGACCAAAGTAACATTATAAATAAAAGTGAAGTTCTGCTAATAGTAATGAGCAATCAGTTTTAAAACATCTGTTGACGTTTGCTGTTATGTTTATGGCAGTTTGAAGATCTTTTTCAAAATCCGGTAGCCATAAGTAAATTTATGGATTCAAAAAAAAAAAGAGTCAATATTTGCCAAACACTTTTGGTCTAGACGAGTTCCTATTTGTTCACAAGAATTACGTAAGTCAATTTCGGCGTGTGAATGCTCCCCTTTTTCCTGACTAAGTCATTTATGAATTTGGTCAAAAATCAGGGCATTCGATAGAGATACCACACGCACATACTCCGTACACATACGGATAGAAATTTATCCGTATTGAAGAATTGTATTTGCAGTGGCACTTATGGTCTATTTTGCATTAAATAAGCAGAAGAAACTTTTTCCAATTAACACCATTGCGTTGCATAAACGATGTTGTCATTAGAACTGGACGCGTAAATTGTGATCCACTTAGCATCGTATGATAAATGGAGATTCAAAGTCGAAACAAAAGTAAACACTGATGCCGCCAAAATGTGAATTTATTTGCTGACCATGTGGTAGCACAATCGGAAGACATAACCTACACGACACCACGTCTGGAAATGGACTTCGGCTATTCGATTTCGCTGCGAAATGTAACGTTACTATAGCAAGCACACTGTTTCCCCACCTCAACATTCACAAGGGAATATGGCAGACACCAAATCAGCAAACTGTCGACCAGATTAATCATATTGTGTTCGATGTAAGGCACTCCTAAAGTATTTTAGGTGTCCGCTCGGACCACTACCTAGTTGCAGCCAAGACACATCTACGAATATCTCAGACGCCACAACAGCGGGGAAATACTGTGAGGAAATTTAACGTTGACCTTCTGCAATAGCAACAAGCCTCCAGAACCTCTGCCGATCGCCTATCCCTCAACATTTCGAGAAGTCCAATGTAGCCAGCATCAAGTCCTGAAGACCAGTAGCTTTGATGCCGAGAAGCCATCATAGTCCACCCAAACAAAATGAAGTCGGGCAATGCTGCCGAGCCCGCCAAACTATTTAGGCCAGCAGGAGATAACTTGATAGAGAGCATATATCAACTTATTTCCAAGATTTGGTCGGATGAATATATGCCTGATGAATGGAATCTCAGCATCGTGCTCCCAAAACCCCCTGTCTGCCGTATTGTGCGGGCGCTTGAAACTATTTTTTAACGATCTGATAAGACTCTAATAGTGCGATTTTAGGCCCGGTAAGTCTACGTGACCAAATATTCACACTACGGCAGATTCTGGAGAAAACCCAAGAAGATCAGATCGATACTCACCGCCTTTTGATCGAATTTAAAGTCGCATATACAGAGACTAGCTATGTAGAACCATGTCTGCTTATGTAGAATGACTATGGAGAAAGCTCGCTGCTGCATCAAGGTCAGTGATGACCTAACCGAGACCTTTGATGTAAAAAAAAATGATTTAGGCAAGGCGACGGGCTATCATGTGACTTATTTAACATCATACCTGAAAGAATTGTGCAAAACTCACAAGCCAACACACGAGGTACGATCTTTCAAAAGTTTGTTCAGTTGCTAGCATACGCCGACGATGTTATTTGTAGGACACAGCGAGCTATCACTGGTGCGTTTGCGACTATACGAACAGAAGCGGCAAAAATGGGTCTGGTGGTTAACGAAGCATAACAAAGTATACACTGTCAACGAGAAAGGACACCCAACATCGATGAATGAATCGGCCAGCTCGACAGCTATAACTTTGAGGTAATAAGGGACTTTGTCCCCAATCGCTATTTCTTTGGACTGAGAAGGCAGCTTTGTAGTACGGTCCTCTCCCGAACAACCAAGGAAACTCTGTATACGACACTTAAAATCCCAGTCCTGCTCTATGGTTCCGAACGATCGACTCTTTCTAAAGCGGATGAAGATATCCTTGGTCGATTTGAGAGAAAAGTTATTTGTTAGGTATTTGCTCCCGTATGAGTTAACGGGCTCTGGAGGAGACGATTCAATGATGACCTTTTAGAGCTCTACAGTGACATCGACATGTACACGACTTGTCAAAAACACCAACGCTCCAGCTCGCAGAATTTTCAACTCTAATCCGGAGAGACAATTCAATAGAGGAAGGCCTCGCCTTAGGAGGTTCGCGCAAGTAGAAGGGGACCTCAACCAACTTGGAATGCGCAGCTGGAGGCAGTTAGCTACAGCGCTAATTGTAGACCTAGGTCCACCCTGGGCTTTAGCGCCGGTATTATGTAATCCATAATCTTAAACTAACTTAAATTAACTTAAACTGAAAACTAAGGTTGGAGTGGTGAAGGAGAACGGATATGTGGTAAGAAGTGGTGCGGTATAAGTCAAAGAGGGTAGATTGGTTTGATCGCGCCATAGGAGGTTTTGTGGCTTGGAAGAGAGAAGAGACTAGGGGTACGTTACGACACTACGAGGGTTGGTGTTGAGGAAAATAGAGCTGTGACGGGATGCGCATTCAACGTGACCTGAAAGGAGTCGATGAATGAAGAGAAAGTCGGCTGCAGTTTTGCGTTCCTCAATGGCGTTGAAGTTAATAAAGTAGAATAAAAGGATCGTTTCAGGCCATAGCTCGAAAAGCAAATCGAAGAAAACTGTGCTGGATTATTTCGATTTGACTGGTACACTCTAGGAGGGAGCAAACAAAGGTAATATAGAAGCGCCTGGTCACGTCAACAGAGTTGACTTTAAAGATTATCTCATCCATATGTAAACGGAAATGAAGCTCCCTGTCACACAAAATGTCGAAGCAAAATCGCAAAGAGATTAAATGGACGAGATTGGTTGGTTGTGGAGAAGGTAGAATCGGGAAAGACGAATGAAAATCAGGGATATAGAGAAGAGAAATACCGATGTACGTTGGTCTAAAATGTTTGCAAGTTATAATGGATAGGAAATAGAGATATCGGAAGGGCATTCCATAAGCGAGCTGTACGGTTTAGGAACGAATCACGATATTTCAGAGTACGTCCGAAAGTGGGCTTCAGGTTATACTGATGAAAATTCATAGCAAGACGGGTGTTACGGTTGAAGATTTGACGGGGCGAAATGCTACTGGCACTAGTGGCGGAAAAAGCGATAAAACAATGTGAGACTGGACACATTACGTCGATGTTCAAGGGTGTTAATTGGCTGACTGATATAAGTATCACCTATGAGTTTTATCGCACGGGTTTGAATCCTATCTAACCGGTACAGATCTGTTTAAGGACCACCTGACCAGATGTAGGCATTGTACTTCAATTTTGGGCGGTTATATACGCCCGAATGCCCCAAAGAGGGGCTAAGATATTTCTTAGGAAAACTAGACATTACGCAGCATTTTTACCGACATCGAATATGTGGTCGTTCGAACGTAGGTTGTCGCTGACACACATACCGATATTGGAAAGCTTTTCGGTTTCGACGATGCAAGTGCCATTCATGAATAATGACTGGACATTTAGATTTCGCTTTAAAGACAGCATTGAGTTTCCACTCTGTTGCTAGTTCCCGAATTGGTAATCCTCTTAATATTGGAATTTAATGAGCTTAACATACGCTGCTGTAGAGTTGAAAAGCAGAGGGTACTGTCGTCAGCAAAGGAATATTTTGGGTTAGAAGAGGAGACACGAGATCTTTGATTCAAATTAAAAAGAGTGACGGAGACAGAACGGAGCCCTGAGGCACACCAGCATTTATTATGTGAATTTCAGACTTGAAACCAACCAAGACAAATTGAATTGAACTTGAATTCTAATCCATTGAAGAGAGTCATCGATCATAAAAGCACGCATAAAAGCACATCCCATCAAATCACCCGTGAGCCTTTTGCTAAGAAAACCATACTGGCGATCACTGAGAAGTTTTCTTGTTTAGAGAGAACGTGTTTCAGTGACCTTGGAAAGAAGGGACGTAAATTTAATGGGTCTGTAGGAAGGGAGAGAAGAAGATTCGCCTTTTCTAGGAAGGATCTGGATAAATGCTATTTTCCATCTGCTCGAAAAGAGCCCTAAAGAGTAGGATTTATGAAAAAGTTTACGCAGTGGTTTTGCCAGCAAGGAATAACACCTCTGAAGAAGAAGGGGAGATATATCCTCTAGACCAGCAGATTTGTGTATACGTATTGAGGTCTTTAAGGACTCTTGGTACTACATGAGTGCGAAAGTGATTTTGTGGGACCAGAGCAAAATGTGGAGCAAGCATATTGGCCTCATCGAAAGAACTGATAGCTGGAATGTCATTGTAAATGAGCGTTGGGATGGAGGATGAGGCAGAATATTTGTGAACGAGCAAAAATTGTTACTAACGTTGGGGAATTGTAGTATTTTTTGTTTAAGTTTTTGGTTGTATTGGAATATCACAAGCTTAAGAAAGGCGTGACAGTTATTTCTGTCTTATTTGAAATTTTTTTGAATTTTCCTCAGTAAGGTTGATCTTGTAGGACCGCCGCGACACCCTCGACAGATATAACTTTGAGGTATTTAAAGACTTTGCTTATCTAATCTCCCCTATCTGTTCAGACAAAGGTACCAGCGCTGAGATTAAACGAAGAATAACTCTTTCCAATCGCTGTCTCTTTGGGTTTGGAAGGAAATTGACTAACAAAGTCTTCCTTCGAACAACAAAAGTGACGCTATACTCGTATAAGACTTTAATAATCCCAATTCTGTCTTTAGGAGCTTATCAAAAATTGATGTGGGTGCTCTTGGCTACTTTGAGACGAAAATTCTTCTGGTGATTTTCGATTCCAACTGCACAGACGGTGAATGGAGGAGGAGATACAACGACGAATTCTACGGATATAACAGATAAATTGGTTTAGCCAGAAGAGTGAAGGTCCAGGCTGCGTCATGTAGCGCATGGTCACCAATACTTCGGTCGGAAATCTTCGAATTCGTTCCGGAGGGACAGCGCAGTAGAGCAAACCCACGTCACAGGTTGCGCACGCAAGTGTGAGGAGACCTCAACCAACTTGGCGTACCAAACTAGAGGCGGCTGGCTTTAGATCGAGTTGCCTGGAGACCCTTATTGGCTGAGGCCCAAGTTATCCCGGGCCTTAAGTAACTTATCCACCTTAAGTAAGTAAGTAAGTCTAATAATAGAAAATAGCTTATCTAATGTTAAAGTACATCAGAGAGTGACTGATGTACAACGCATTTGACAACCTAATTGTAATTCCCATGTGTCATGGCTCACCTTGAGCTTAAGTTCTTCATGGCAGGTTCCCACGTAAAGTAAGCGAAAAATCTGGATCTTGCCGTCAATATCTTTACGAAACGGGGATGTTTGTGTTTTAGGCATCTGCATAGAGCTATGCCATACACGCGCTTTCTGGATTAGGGTGAGACGGTACTCCAATGCAAAGTTTCGACTCATTTTCGTTATTTATCAAGACCTTATATTGTACTATGTAGCCATTGACAATGCAAAAAGCAAGTAATTGACCTCAAAAACACCTTGCTGATCTAGTTCATCGATCAACCAACTAAACAGTTTTAGTCATTGCTAAGCTGACACATTTGCAAAATAAAAAAAAAAACAACATTCCTCGGCCGATAAAATTGAGTGCACAATTTTTCAATTAAAAAAAAAATTAATTATACTTCATGCACGCAATCTGGGCATTTGCCAGATTATACATATTGTTTGTGGATAAACGTTTTTGATATTAGAAAACTATGTCAACAAACCTTAATTTGTTATCGAAAGAATGGAGCGAGTAAACACCACCTTCCGGAATTTAAAAAAAAAAAAAATCAAAACAAGTTAATTAGCACTACAGGAGTTCTTCAAAAAATATAAAAAAAAAAACATATTCCAACAACATCTCTCAATATATGATCTCCCATCTTTGGCGACGCAGCCAAAATATCTTGCTGAACAGATAACAACTACTGAGCTAGAAATGACTGTCTGTTCCTCGAAAGGAGCTACACCGAGAAGTGATAAAATAACTTATAGTATGCGATGAAAATCAATCTGTACTCTATACAACAATATAATAAGTACTTAAACCCATCTCGAAAAAAAACACGAATATCTCACTTATTTAAAGAATATCGGCCCATATTACTTCTACCAGTTCTCTCCACAATTTTTGACAAAATCATTGCGAGACGAATCGGTTGGGAAATAGAGGAAAGCCTAGGTCTTGCACAACACGCCTTTAAGCAAAATAGGGGTGTCCAAAGTCTGTTACATCAAAGAACAAAGAATCTTTCGTTGCGCAAAACATAGCGTAGTCTCGTCAGCTGACCTTGAAAAGGCTTTCGACAGGGTAATGTTCATTCCAGTTATTAAACAGCTTAATTCACTGGGGATACCTAGAGATATCTTAAAGATTGTCATTTCATTTATGGCATATAGAAGTTTTCAGGATAATGTAAATGGCTTTAAATTGTCAATATTTCAAATGGAGAACGGGGTTCCACAAGGATCGCCACTCTCGGTAATAATATATAGGGTTTTCCAATAGGGACTTGCCAACTTTGAATTTAATTTGTAAACGCATTCTTTCACTAATCATCAAACTGTCACTGTCAATTTATTCAGTAAGCTCAACATTTTCATCATGGTAAAGTACACTAACGAGCAACGTCTGCAAATTATAAAAATTTTCTACAGATATTCGGAGCCGATGATTGCAACTTTAAGAGCGTTGACTCCAATTTTCAGTCATAATTCTCGCCCTAGTAGACAGGCAATAACAAGTTTAGTGCAAAAATTTGAGTCTACATATTCGTTGTGTGATGTTGCCATGTCAGTGAGACAACGGGTTGGTCGAAAATATCGCTGCCGTTCAGACGTCCGTTGCAAACGATCCAAATCACTCAATTCCACGGCGTTCTCAAGAATTAGGCATCGCTCAGACCACATTATGGCGTATTTTGCGTAAGGATCTTGGTTTACACCCATACAAGATCAAGCTGACTCAAGAATTGAAGCCGATGGACCATTTGAAGCGACGTACGTTCTCCGATTGGGTTCTGGAGAAGATGCGCCAAGATAATGAATTTCATAGCAAAATCATCTTCAGTGAATCTCATTTTGGCTTCGTCAA
Source organism: Volucella inanis (assembly GCA_907269105.1). Lineage (NCBI taxonomy): Eukaryota > Metazoa > Arthropoda > Insecta > Diptera > Syrphidae > Volucella > Volucella inanis. The sequence continues at coordinate 275,629,223 of OU026153.1, read as the reverse complement.
TAAGCAAAATATGCGTTATTGGGCGGGTAAAAACCCACATGTGCTTCATGAATCACCATTTCATCCACAAAAAATAACTGTAACGATCGTCACGTTACTGTGAATGGTCAGCGTTATCGCGTCATGATCACCGATTATTTTTGGCCCGAATTGGAAGATATGGACTTGGACGACATGTGGTTTCAACAGGATGGTGACACAAGCCACACAGCACACGGTACAATCGATTTATTGAAGAGTAAATATGGTGAGCGTGTTATCTCAGGACATGTATTAATTACCAGAGGAAAGTTCGAAGAAACCCTCTGCGACATTATACAACGAGGTCTGAGAGTAACTCAGGAATGGTGCCTCACGGCCGGGCTAAACATCAATCCGGCTAAGATCATGATAGTGTCATTCACAAAGAAAAGGAAACTTTAAAGACTCAAAGAGATCCGATTGTCAGGCACGACACTGATACCGGTTAATGATGTGAAGTATCTAGGACTACATCAAGATAGCAAGCTACTCTGAAAAAATCACACTGAGGAAACTGTTAGAAAAGCAACCCGTGCTCTTATGATATGCAAGAGTATAGCTGGAAAGTCTTGTGGCTGTACCCCTAATATTCTGCGATGGGTGTACATAGCAATTGTGAGACCAATGATCACATATGGTGCAGTAGCATGGGCAGAACGAAGCAGTCTGGTCACGACGCGAGAATCTCTCAACAAAGTGCAAAGATTGGCGTGCCTATGCATCACCGGTGCAATGTGTAAATGCTCAACTGCTGCAATGGACGTGCTATTGGAATTAACTCCCCTACACCTCATTGTTTCAGAGGCAGCGGGCAAAACTATTCCAAGAATAGCAAAAGAAGGAACTGGAAAGGCGAAATGCATTAGTTCAAAAGAATATGATGTACTACTCGGAAAACTTCCATTCTTGGCTCCTCCAAAAGATGACAGCATTAGGAAATATAACTTTGAAAAGAATTTCTAAACGAAGCTCAGCAACAAGAAAGAATGGAGCGGTGAATCCACAATGTATGGAGTGAGCAACCACACGATAAAGTGGTGCACAGACGGCTCGAGAACTGATGAAGGAACTGGTGCAGGAGTGCTTGGACCAAGAACATAACCCCATCTTTGAAGGAGAAATATGCGCCATAGAAAGATGCGTCCGAATCAATCTCGAAAAAAAATTACAGGAACTGTAACATAGCAAAAATGACAAATAGTCAAGTAGCTATCAAAACATTCAAATGGGAATGCCTACAAAGTCTCAACAAATTGAGCAAGAAAAATAGATTGTCTCTCTGCTGGATATCAGGTCATGTGGGCATTATTGGTAGCAAGGCGGTGGACACTTTAGCGAGAAAAAGCGCAGCAGAACCCTTCATAGGACCTGAATTATTCGGAACACAGCCTACGAGAAAAATTCAGGAAATCGCAAAAAGAGAAATGGTCTAGAAACTTTCGGGATTACCAAGGTCTGAGATAAGCCAAAAAAACTCTTAGGAGATAAATATCTCAAAAGATTTAAAGCATGTATCAGTCTTAGCGAAAATAACCTACGCATCCTAACTGGTTTCCTAACGAGGCATTGCAAACTCAGGAAACACCTAAGGAAGATAGGGATATCAGATGAAGGTCTCTGCAGATTCTGCAATGAGTCCACAGAAACTCCAAAACACATACTGGAATCCTGTGGGGTACTGACCCAAAAAAGGTTTAAATATTTCAGACAACACCAAATTCAAGAAAATGATCTACCAATCATGGATCCATCTCATTCTCAGATTCATAAAAGAAACTGAACTGGATGATGTGCTCTGAGTAGGTTTTCCTTACCTTACCTTACCAAGACCACAAGGTCACAGTGTACTATTATTATACTATTATGGCTTCCGGACATCTTAGACATGTTCATCAACTGTTGGAAGCAACCGACTCAGCAATACATCTATGGACGCTGGAAAGAGGTGCTTTCGCATAGTAAAAGGTGTCTTTAAAACAGCGCCAATAATAGCACTACGGGTCGAAGTTGGTAACTTTTCCATTGAACACTTTGGAAAGAATAGATCTGTAGCACTTATAAGTAAAGCTCTGAAAAATCCATAACATCCACTTCACAAGGTAATTAGGGAATCAATTTCCGGAATTTCCGAAATAAGGAACACGGTCTCTTTGTTGGAAACCACCGAAATTTGTCTCGCAAATATGGAAAGTTACTCATCAACATCTAGACCTCCACCACCTTGGAAAAGAAATACTTTTCTAATTAATACCACCTTGGCGACCCACAAGAAAAAAGATACAACGGATTCACAATTCAAAGCACTATACAATGAGATGATAAAGAGAATAAAACCAGATCGAATATTTTATATTGATGGCTCACTCAGAAATTCCAGCTCGTCATACGCAGTTGTTGAGCTTACATCAAACACAGATACTAAAACAATCCATCAAGATCAAGGACTTTTGCCTGAATCAACCGGAAGTTATATATTGAAACTAACAGCTATCTAGAAGTGTCTATCCTTCACCAAAGATCTCCCTGGAAAGAAAGTAATATTCACTGACAATCTCAGTGTTTTAAACGGTCGTAAAATTGAATCAAATAATAATCCATCCTGTAGCATGTAGGTATCAGGGGCAATCAAGACGCTGACACTGTAGCTAAAGAGATTTCTACTCTTTCACTTATAGTAGAAGTACCGAATACTTTTTTAATTATCCGAAAACATTTTACAGCTCGAAGAAATAAATAATTGGCAGCCTTATGGAAAGATAATCATACATTTCTCCGTACGTACCAGACACATCATCGACAGAGCCCGTATAATTCATACCTGTCAAGAGAAAACTGCATAAAACTACTAAACATGAGAACTGGCAAAACTCTTTTCACAAGCAGGCATTACTACACAGCTCAGGCATCCGAAAGATGTATTTTCTGTGGTATGGAACTATCTGTCTGACATATTTTAATTACCTGCCCTATATCGAAGATAGTAAAAGATGACGACGAGGCTCTGAACAACGAACAACAACGTGCTGAGTTATTAAATCCACGTCGATACGTTATATTTAGCAAGCCACAACACTTCATCATAAATTCAATGCTTCACTTTGTAAAATCATAACCTCATGGCCAATTTTTTACAATCAAGTGTGCTTTGCAAATACCGAAACAAATGGTAAACAGGGGGTACAAGGTCCGGGGTATATGGTGGATGCATCAAAGATGTGTGTGGCCTAGCATTGTCATGATGGAAGACAACTCTCTTTCTGTTGGCCAATTCTGGTCGCTCTTTCCTGAAAGCTTCATTCAAACAGTTGAGTTGCGCTTAGTAGAGGATTAAATTGACGTTTCGCCACATTCTAGCACCTCATAATAGACAATTCCCTTCCAATCCCACCAAACACTCAACATAACCTTGTTTGCCGTCAATCAAGGCTTTGAAGTCGTTTGTGGTCGGTCACCGGCCCGGCCTTTAACTGTGATCGCTTGCGTTGGGTATTCTCGTATTTTATCCATTTTTCATCGCCCGTAATGAATCGCTTCAATAATGGTTCCAATTCGTAACGTTTCAGCAGCGTTTCACTGATGATTATTCGGTCAATTAAATTTCTTTGTGGTAATTCATGTGGCACCCAAATATCGAATTTCTTTGAATAGCCTGCTCGTTTTAGATGATTCCAAACTGTCATACGGTTGATGTTTAGTGCTTCCGCTATCATCAGACAGCTTCCGTATCGGTCTTGCTCCATCAGTTGCAAAATTTCATCGACTTTTTCAAGATGAGAGGTGCATCTTTTACATCGGAATTCCCGAAACTGAATCGAACAAACCACTCACTCACTCACTCACAGCATACTCACCGTAAACTGCACAAATTTTTCGGCATGTTTTTGCTGCGTATTTCCCCATCACAAAGCGTATTTCTTCAGATATTTCACTCATATTCAAATCAGCATAACTTTAAACACGAGCAACGAATTACACAGCTGTCTTCACAAAAAATGCAGCCTGACGTGACCTTTCAAACACGTGTTCGTTTGACACAATCAGATAAGTGTTTCCAGATAAATGGACACCAACACCATCTAGTGACAAAAAATCGCAGAGACTTTTTATATGACCAATATACAAGGTGGGACAAAATTAATCACCATATCGAAAGATTGTATAAATTTTGTGAACGTACGTCAATCATATTTGACATTTGTGAACTAGACAAGTATACAAACAGACAAGCAATGGAGCGCTATATTCCGCAAGAGCATGGAATAATTGTGTCGTAGCGTGAATTTCGACGTTAATTTCCTAATCGTGTCCCGCCAACTGGACAAACATTCCGGCGGTTAGGTACTTATCTCGGCCGTCACCGGACTGGTACTTCGTCCGAGAATATCGCGGCTGTGACTACTGATGTCGCTGAGAATGAAGAAACATCAACCAGACGAAGGGCCACGCAATTGAGCATCACCAGATGGACCCTTCAGTGAATTTTAGTGAAAGACTTGCACATGTTCCCGTACAAAGTGCAAACAGTGCATCAGTTAATGCCTCCTGACCGTCAGTTGCGTGTGAATTTCTATAAAGTCATCCTCAATCTTAACAACGAAGAGGACGATTTTGTGTAAAATCATGATGAGCACTGAGGCGCATTGCCTCATTTCTGGGTACTAAAAATTCACGGGGGATGATATTTTTTTGAGGACGCAATTGGCAATACGATTGGTCACGATAAACGACTTCTTACTGCCGGAATCGAATGATCGGGGCTTGACGAATATGTGGTCTCAACAGAACATGTGGATATCGTTTTGACGATTTGGAATAGCCAGCAAGATTGCCCGATTTAACCATCCCAGACTTCTTTCTTTGGGGCTACTTGACGTCGCGGACTTATGCCAACAAGCCTCAAACAATCGTAGTCTTTAAGGAGAGTATTCGACAGATTTCATGGAAAATGCGATAAAACGGGTACAAATGTGTATCAACACTGGCGCCAGCCACTTGGTGGATATCATCTTTTCCACTTAACAGAAACATTTGTAAAGGTCCAAGTAAAGATTTCCATCACAGAAAATCATTTTTCTTTATTTAGTACAAAAGTAATTCAAAAACAAAATTGGATGATCAATTTTGCGTATAAGTACACTTGAAAAACGACTTCAAAACGCCCTCTTGCCCTGAAGTCTTAATTGTAAAGAAGTTTCTAATAAATTGATTTTTGTAAACTATAAATTGTAAAGAACATAGTCCGTAAACTGTAAACTGCGTATCTCAAGATAGTCAATTCGCCAACTTAATCATTCAGGTGAAAGTTAGGCATTCGATAATTTTCATGCTGTACATGCTGTAAAAACTCAAACGTCAATCCTAAACTAGGCTAACACATGTCAGAAGGTCAGAATTGTTGATTGTCATGGAATAAACCTCGAATAGTACCTCCGCCACACCATATCACTTCATTGCTCGTAATCTTACGCGGTCAGAGGTCCGAGGAGGGTTTGCTAAAAAAAAAAACACTAAGTCGGCAAAACGAGAAACTTATTTGAGCGGACCTATCACTTTTTTTTTGGGAATTATGATAAGCTGTTGCGTCTGATAAGCACGTGAATTACATTGAAAATGAATTTACTCAACTGAGGAACTTTGGTCAAGTGTACTCAGTTGTCGCACTTCTTCAGAATTTTGAAGCGTAACTCACATTTGCATGAAAATGTAATCAACCGTCATTTGTTCACGATGTGAGACGTTATTAAATGAACTGTGGAGCACACTATTCCTTGGGTAGAACACCCCGACAAACAGCCAGACCGACAAAAACAGAACACTCACTATCAACGCACTGTACCTACAAAAGAAGACTGCTCCCGAGTCTGAATATTTCTAATGTTATACGAAACAGACAGACACAACTACTCATCATTGGCATAAGTCGAGAAAGTGTAGACTCGGACGATGGTTTATTCATGGGCGAAAGTTCAAAGGAGAAAGTGGATTTTCTGGGCGCTGTTTTCGAAGCCGTGTATATAGGCCTATGTGAAACACTTTTATCTGCGCAACGGTCTTTTAGATTGGCGATGTGTAATCATGTCATCTTTGCCGAACAACGAATGGGATAAGAAGAGCTCTGTAAAGCAGTTTTCCAAACGTTGTGTAGGGATATCAATAGAGCGGTGTTAATGTGGGTCAAGGGCAGTAACATAATTCCGGAAAATCAATTTGGTTTGAATTCAAGCCTCCACAATAGTGTAAATTTAAGAACCTGGTGGCCTTAACAGGTCTTCGACACCGTAAATTTAGAAAGGCTTTTCTATAAGCTGACCAGAATGAGCCTACATATTTTTTTTACACGATTTACAACATGGGAAAGAGTTATGTTGCCAAATGTGGCAAAGGGTATAGTTGTTGTGTGTGGTTCAATGTAACCCCGAATTAGATGATCCAACAAAGCCGGAGTTGACAGTTTCCACATTTAAGTGAATCCTTTCTTTGTCTGCCTTGTCGAGGTAGGAAGGCTTTAGAGTCAAAGATGCTAAGGTTCTGAAAAGGTGGAACAAGAAACCGAGCAGCGGGGACACGGATGGTCAAGAAGCCAACTTACTTATTAAACTGCTGATTTAGGCAGTGACCCAGGAGTTTTCTTATCAGTTGATTCCGATGACGGCTGCCGGAGATTCTGATTGTTACGGCTAAACTCCTTCAGAATAAACCAGTGGTTTGCCAGAGTGATGTTTTTGACAGCTTATTTCGGGAAACCGAAAACGTGGTACAGATTCCAAAAGAGACATACTCTGAAAGACAATCGTCTAAGGGATAAATAAAGAGGAAACGAAGGGACAAATGCACAGCGCAAAAAGACGGCACTTGCTGTCGAAGACGCGAGTCCCTGAAAGGCAACAGGTCGGCGAAAGTAACACCAACTTAAACTCTCTCGGAACTGAAACATCTTCTTATCATTATCAAGTCTTCTTCCATCAATACTGGTCTCATCGTAGCGGTTTGGTAAGCTTAACGCCTCTGAAGGTTGCTACGATTTGACCTGTTAAAAGCTGCTAGTCATATGCCCTGACTTCACGGTACCGTTGAAGTTTGGAGCCCTTGAAGAGGTAGCTCCCCTTATGGAATCGTTAGAATGGTTTTGGTTTAAGATTAAAGACGGGAAAGGTCTTCCAGTTAGAGTCGACCTGATGTAGAGTTGCAAGAAGTAATGGATATTGTGATCCTCATATCAACAAGAGGTTTTAGATTGCTTCAATCACAAGTTCTACTTTCGTGTCAAATTGACGGATAGCGATGGCAAGGCGTATCTTTGCTTCCATAAATGTTTAAGTATTCAGTGTGGTTAAGGCTTATTTATATCAGGAGTTGACTTTAAAACACACGAGGTATCTTTCCCGATTAAGGCCAAGGGGAAGAAAGTTTCCTGCACTCCCTCTGTCGATGATACCCATAAGAAACTGCTGCTGCAACCAAATGATACAGCGGTTAAACTTATCAATAAAAACAAAACCAGTGGTTTTACCCGCTCACAATATCCAGATAAGTTTAGAACTACAACAGCAAAGGTCATGGTTCCTATTGACAGAAGTCGGTCAATGCGGTAAAATGGCCGCCAAGAAACAACACTGGTGGTGGCTTCTCCGCCCACAAAATTTGTCTGGAACCGATGCTGCAACCAGCAAAAGTTTCAGTTCGGTTGGACAAAATTCGAATGTTCCAGGAAGCCCAACTAAGAGAAAACACTGAAACGCCAAAGTAAACGAGACCGGCGCACTTTTAAGAAAACCGCTATCACCCCTCGGACGCTCCGAAATGGAAAGGCTGGCAATGACAACAGTTTGAACTACGCTGAGTGGAAGCACCTCATTGACCAACTGTGGAAACTAGCTAAAGCAATGAATACTTACATTCAGGCAGAAGGCTACGATAAAGTGAAATTCTCCACACAGCAAACTCTTGAACTGTTAAACAAGTCTATGCCGAAAATCTCACCCTTGGAACTAAGACCTTCCAGCTTTTTAAGCAATAGAAATTGACGCGCCCCACCTTATGGGTTTCGTGGTAAATCAGGGAAACGGAGGATGTGCTGATGCGTCTTCATACCCAGAATTCCTCTGAAAAGAGGAAAATCTTCTCTCACAAGGAAAGAAAGAATCAGGAAAACAAGGACAGCTCTTCTCTTTTTGTGAGCATCTGTCGAGACCAATAAGTCTAGTCTATGACTCACGTGGCTAACTACAAAGCAATCCTGTAGATCTCCCGTGCCTTGGTGGAACTAAAGACTAATTTTTTAGGAAGACTAGAACTAATCTGGGGATACGTAGGTGGTGTCTCTCTGGATGACTTCTGTCTGCCTTTCAAGCGGTTATATAGCTTGGATATGATTTTGACCCAAGGAAACAGTGGTTAGTAAGAGTTAGTAAGACTTTTCGTTTTGTTTCCAGTGTCTAGGAAGGCAAAGTCTCTTACTATCTTGAGGTTATGGCCGTCGATTGCGACATTGTGTCCAATTTTATCAATTCGAGTATTATGTGTCCTTCCTTGTTGACAGCATATATCGCTCATTTACGGCATACGCTAGTGATTGTACAGACTTTTGAAAGATTGCTCCTCCCATTTCGCGCAATTCGCTCAAAAATGATGATAAAAAAGTTACATCACAGTGTGTCACTTTGTCTAAAACCTCTTTTGATACCAAAGCTCTTCGTTAGCAGTCGAGGGTGTTTGAAAATTGCTTGGCTGAACATCGCTTGTTAAGGTTTCCAACATTCCACGTGCAAAACCGGAGGTTGTTGTCCTTTAAGGCTCGTCAGCAGTGAGTCCATTTTTATCCGCGGTCATTAGTTAGTTTGTCACATGTTCAAATCTCTTCCATATAGGGTTGTGAGTAACTATGACAGTTAAGACCAGTACAATGCTACTGACTGGGCATGAACTTGTCACTTTAGCCTGCCTGAGTAAGAGTTTACTCATGCAGTTGCTGGCGACAATCATTGGGAGGTAAGGCAAGCACTTCGTTACTAACTTGATTGTTACGCTGCCATTCCAAGTTAGAGGGCACTTAGCAGTTTCCCGATCAATCGCCACGCATTCCCCCTGGGGATCAGGACCTTCCTGGGACACCTTTGGCAATGAAGATTGTTTTGTGGAGTCAATAGTTCTTGTCGGTGATATGATGTCATCATTGATTCAGTCCTGTGAATTCATCTGGCGTACATCATTTGGCTAAAGCTCTGCCATTAGACAAAGTACTTTAGAAAGGGTGAACCAATGAATGATGTGGATGTTGATTGAACGACATTTAATGAATTCTTCACTATGAGAGAATTCAATCACAAACCTAAGCAATTTTTGTCATGGAGTTGTTTGCCCCATAACAACCCAGTTTGGTTATTTAAAGTGCAACTTACATTTCGCAAGATTTGTAGTTTAATCGGTCAACATAAACGTTTCTAAGAAAGTGGTACATACGCAGGTCAAGCTTAAACATCACCTCTGTAAGTAGAAGCTCTCAATGGATGCTGAAATAAAGACAAAATCTTCTAACAAAGTGATATATTCCGAAGGATCTTGTTTCTGTAGAAACGGGTGTGTAAACAAAGGAAGTTGTCGTGCATCCCAACAAAAGTCACTGTGTGGTGTGGATTGTGAGAGCGCCGCACCATTGACCAAATTTCTTCGTAGATGACGATGAAGACACAGTTACTCTGAATGCTAAACGTTATAGACAGATGTTGACTGGCATTTTCTTTCCAAATTTAGATAAATTGCGCGTAGATGAGCTCTGGTTTCAAACGGTCAGCTTATTCCGAATGAAATTCGAATATCGCATTATTCCGCTTCGAGGAGAAGTTAATTGGCCACCAAAATCACGCCGTTAAACACATCTTTTTATGAGCTTTAATAAAAGGAATGGTCTACGCCAATAACTCGAGAACAGTTCAAGACCTTAAGCACAACATTCGAAGTGATTGTCGTCGTTCAGTGCATACCTTGATGTCGTATGCAAGGATAAGGCCAGATAAAATAAAAGAGTGACAGTGACTTGATCGTTTCAGGTCACGATTTGATTTAGAAGATACAAAGCAAGAGATTGTCATGCTTGGTGGCCGATGGTGCGTTAATCTTCCCACTGATGACAAAAACTTTGTTAATTTGATGAGGTCTTACCAACTTTAAATGCAAGATTTGGAAAAATTAAAATTAACTCAGCAGACTGAAACACCTTTAGATGGCGGCAATGTAAACAATCATAGCAAAGATATTGTATTCAGGGTTGCACATAACTTTAAAAAATCTCGCCTTCAGGTTCATTAGTCATATCTCACATCTAACTATTGTTTAGAAATTTGTCAACAATAAATCACAAACTTTACAACTCAGTTACGCTAAAACCATTTCAATGACTTTCCGCTAATAACTATCATTTAGCAGTGATAGATACATTTAAATACTTTGCAAAAATCTCATCTTACAAATTGCTACTTCGCTCTCAACATCATCAAAACAGCCGAGTTAGCTAAAAGCTCCATAAATCTTGACAATTACCGCTAAAGCGAAGACATCTGTCTTCTTCGCCAAAAAGTCATAAATCAGCAAATCGACTTATGAAGCGTCAATACGACCTGAAGCTTTAATTACAACTTTAGACGATTATAAAACTTCACCTCCCCTTGAGACATAATTGCTGATAACTTGCGAATGTCAGTACCTGATTGATTTCGAATGAATTTAACCATAAAATCGCACCTAGGTCATATCAATCCAAATATTCCATACCTATGCTGGATTTCACACTCCCACGCAAATTACCAGAGACAATGATTTGCATAAGCCACAAATCGCAGGTCCCCCTCCCAACGGAAAACCACTTCAACTTTATTGCTATGAATTGGCCATTGTCGGCGGTCATATTGATGATGAGAACGGACATCGAAAAGCGCTTAGCAATATTTCATAAATCAAATAAATCGCTTGCGAAACTAAAACAAACCAAATCCGCCTCTCCACGAAAGTATGGGGACCTATTGAATCCCAAATTCCAGCCATAAACCATCCTAACTACTGGGAAAAAACAATTAGTAACCAAATGCCCATGTTATGATGGCCGTTTAATGCCATTTGTTTGCATAAACAAATTTCCAGGCGATAAAACCGCAATCGCCATCTTCATCTCCATTTTCATCGTCAAGCAGAACGCCAGAGTACGTCAGTATGCCAACGAACGATCACTCTAAGATCGTATCAAGCTCAGAACAGCAGAAGATCTTAAAATTTTTTAATCAATTCTTTATGACCGCTATATCAATAAATAGATGTCGTAGAAGCGTCGAAAAAAGAAAACCAATTAACATAAACAAAGTCTCTGCGCTGTGTTTGGGGTCCCAGGGTTGGGCAATAAAATCGCTCGAAACGATCTCATCATCGATCATCATCGATCGATCAGTCAGCTGGATGCGGATAGTTATGAAGATGAGTATAAGGAATGAATGCAATCCATTGAATTTTTAGTGTCAATCTAGTCCAGAGTCCAGCCATGCTTCAGTCACAGAAAAACACCACCGATCGACGGCGTAATAAAATTTCGATTTCCGTCTTTGGTTATCGATTAGGTGGGATAAATCACCAACCCCATGAGTGAAATGAAAATAAACATAAACATTGTCCCGGCATTCAGCAAAGTGACACGACTGAAAGTTTCCCTTTCTTCTGGTTGGAAATTTCGCCAATCATTGTAGACTGAGATCATAGGCTGTTATAACGTCAATCTGTCACGTGAACTAGTGACTAGCCCAGAAGCAGGTGCCTGTATGCACAGTGATTCATTACTCGCTTACTGGGCAAAATTCAGCTGAATGCTATTCTTAGAACTGTTCGTTCTAATGGGGTACTTAGCAGTTACTTGTTAAATTGCCTATTTAAGTAATTATCACCTTTTTGCTGAAGCTTATATGAGGCTGAGGCTGAGCTAGTCAGGCCTTGGCGATGTAGCTATACTAATGACTAAGTCAAATAAATGTAGATCTGCTATCAGTCTAGGCTGGAATTTCTTTCTGAAATTGTCTCCAGGACTTAATATGAAATTAACGAAATACACCCACAGGTTTCGAGTTAAGCTTTCAGTATTTTCGGCTAGCGAACTTCCCAAAAAGACTTCATAGGCATCACTTTGTCTTAGACACTGACTTCCTGCCCGACTGAACCAACAGATGGCATGTGTGAAGATTGCACATAGTAAGGAGGCATTAGTGGAACATCCTTTCAGTTCCATCGAAAAGACTGTCTCTCATTATGCCGATTGGGGCTGTGTATCTTATCATCAATTTTAAAAAAATGACGGAGGCATTGTGTATCCAAAAATATAGTACGATGTGCCACCTGCGTGTAGATTGATCGGGAAACTGCTGATAGTTCTGAACTTGGATTGGGCCAACAGCACAACAATCAAGTTTTTAGGGTAGTCCTTGCCCTAACTCCCAGTGATGATAGCCGGTGGCAGCACGAGTAAGTCATTACTCATTACTTATGCAATATATCCGGAGAAGATTAAAAAGATGTGACGAACCAACCAATGGCTTCGGATAAAACGGGTTTACTGTTGAAGACCCTTACACCTACGAAAGGGTGATGGAATAAACAGGACAGAAAGAGGATAAAAAACTGTATACTCTGGTGACGGCTATAAGGAAAACAATCAGCGCTTATTCGGATGCGGATTTGCCATATGCGGTAGGCTTATGAAGCCCTCAGATTCCGATGCGTAAGCGTGCGTCTTATGACAATCTGCATCAAGGCTAAATTCGCTAACATAAGCCTAATATACGCCCATGCCTCTACGGAAGACAAAGACGACGCCACCAAAGAATATTTTTACAAGCTCCTCCGCAGGATATATGCGCAATGTCCGAAATATGACGTTAAAATCGCATAGTACGATTTTACCGCTAGGATAGGAATGGAGGACATCTTTGGTAGGACATGTTGGCAAGCACAGCCTACACGACACCTCGCCTGTAACTGAACTGAGCTTGTGGACTTTGGGGCAGCGGAATAGCACTACAGCTACTACACGGTAGATATACACAAGGGGATATGGCGGTCTCCGGGTCATCCAACATTAAATCAAATTGATCATTTTGCTGTCGACGCAAGCTTCGCCTACAGTATTTCGGTCGTCCGAACCTTTCGAGAAGCCAACATTTACTCGAATCTCTACCTTATTGCATTCAAGGTGCTAATGCAGGTTTTCTTAACGCCATTGCAAAGAAGAACTACTGTGAGAAGACATAACGTAGAAAAGTTGCAATCTCAATAGGCCGCCATAATCTTCACCGAACGCGGATCCCTAAACATCCTAATAACTCCGCATCAAGTACCGAAGACCAGTGATAATGCTGCCATCATGCCATTGATGACGCTGTATATAACTCTTCAACCTTATAGCGTTGAAGCGTGGACTCTATCGAAAGCAAATAAAGATGACCTCGGTCGTTTCAGGTGAACAATTAGGTCCCGTTTGCGATGACGACCTTTTGAGGAGAAGATTCAACGACGATCTGTACGGCGGCATCGATCTAGTCAGCAAACTTCGCATCAGTCGCCTAACACAGCTAAGACATGTAGAGTAAATGGACACCAATACTCTGGCCTGCAGAGACTTTGAATCAAAACCGGAGGACAACGCTGTAGAGGATCTCACCGTAGGAGACGCGCACAACTGAAACGGGTCCCCCATTTACTTGATGTGCGCAAATGAAGGGAGTTATCTAAGGATTGAGCTAGTTAGTTAGAAATCGCCGATAAACATGCCAGGCATGGTTACGAAAAGAGTTTTTCTGAACCCGAATCTACTTTGGGCCTGTCTGCGTTCTCGTTTAAGGCTCCATTGACAGTTGGGTCTCATATGAGCACAACTACAAATGGCACAGCTCCCTGGCCGTGCAGACAGACTAAATGAATGCTTCCCGACGTCTTTATGAGGCCAGCGGCCTTTTTACTGCCCCCCAGCAGAAAAGTCTGCAGGTTGCTTACTGGCGTCGTGACAGGGCATTCAAATTTTGCAAAACACTTAAATGAGCTGGGCATAAGTGATTCTGCGATACTTGCTGCAAAAGTGATAACGACACAGCGGGGCACTATCTTTGTGAATGTCCGGCTTACGCTCGCATCAGGCTGCAAGTATGTTACTCGGCGCCGACGTGGTGGGTGCTAGGCAGAGCATTCCATAAGAAATGGTGTACTGATGAGCATTGATAGTGAGACGGGTGTCACGATTAAAAGCTTGAACGGGCGGAATGCTACTAGCAATTTCGGTAGAACGCTGATGTTGAAAATAGCGATACAAGAAGATAAGGTAAGACAAGAACGAGGGGTGTCGTATGACTGTGTCATATTGGCATCACCTATGAGTTTTACCGCACGTTTTAGATCCTATCTGGCAAGTACAAAGAGGTCTAAGTGCCTGATCAAGATGTGGACATTGTACTCCAATTTTGGGCAGATAAACCCCTTATATATTGAGGCCAGATCAGAGGGGATGAAATGTATTTTACATCGCTTGAGGACAGCTAGACATTTTTAGCAACATCGAATATGTGTTCATTTCAACGTAAGCTGTCATTTTTCGGTTTCGAGGTTGCAAGGGCCAATGGCTGGGTGTTTGGATTTAAAGACAGCAGACATCATTGTATTTTTTTAAGCACTAAATTCTACTCTGTAAGAGGTTCCCTAATTAGTTATGCTGTTAATATGAGAATTTAATGAGCTTAAAATACGCTGGCGTTTCCTTTCTACAAAAAAGGAAAAGCAGAGAGTACTATCGTTAAAAAAATAATATTTTGGTCTAAAAGTGACAGACAAGAGATAATTGATAGAAATTAAAAAGAGTGTCGGAGACAAAACGTAGCCTTGGGGCACACCAGCATTTACGATTACATTGTGAATATAAGTTTTGAAATCATCTAAGACAACTTGAATTGAACGTTCCAAAAGGTAGTTTCTAATCCGTGGAAGAATAGAGTCTTCGATTTCAAATTAACGCATTTTCGACAAAAGAGCCGGTTGCCAAACTCTGTCAAATTTGTTATCAAGTGCAACTATCTTGCTTCCGCCAAATTGGTGTACACTTTGTTTCCACTTTTCGGTGAGACATACGAAAACCGTACTGCCGGTCATTGAGAAGTTTTCGTGTTTCGAGATACCATATTTCATGAGCTGACGATTTATCAGCGTTTCCGTGACCTTGGAAAGACGGGATGTAAGTGCAATGTGTCTGTAGGAGGAAAGAGAAAAAGATTCACTTTTTTAGGGACGGCCTGGACAAATGCTGTTTTCCACCTGCTCGGAAAGAGCCCTAAGGAGTTGGATTGATGGAAAAGCTTACCCAGTGGTTTTGCCAGCGATTAAGTCCACCTCTTCAGAAGTGCGGAAATGAATTCGTCCCATTGAAGATTCAACGCACTCAAGTATAGGCACTCAAATGTTAAGCTGGTCGCAATAAGTGCAGAAAGCAGATTGGCTTTGTCCAAAGAGCTGACAGCTGGAATTTCATTGTAAATGAGCGTTGTTAAGGAAGATGAGGCAGAATTTCTAATGACATTGTAGTATTTTTTGCCTCAGTTTTTGGTCGTATTGGAAAGAAAGAAACGCGTAAGAAAGGCGTTACAGTCATTCCTGGCTCTTTGAAAGTTTTTCGGTTTTCCTGAGTCGGGTTGGTCTTGTAAGACCGAAAAAACATTTCTTTAAACCTGACAGCCGTACAATCGTACCACGGTTTTTCTTTTGGTTTGATACTCTTGATCCGAAGAAGGATAAAGCATCTCATTCCAAAGAGAATAATATCTGTGATCGCATCAGCTGTGGCTTAAACGTCGTTATCGACCAGTTAAAATCTCTAAAGAAGCTGTTAAGTCCGCTCTAATTGGCTTTCTTTAATTGCCATACGGTACGGTACGGAATCTTTTCTCTAACTGTGTGGTCGATGTATAGAAATTAGTAGTAGTAGTCCAACGAGTTTAAAGGGTGTACAACGGTGTACTTTTCAGGGTGAGAAGTTAAAAACAAGGTCAGGTTATTGGCCATACGCGTGGGGTCGTTTATAATCTGGGTCTAGTTGTTATCCGCAGCGAAGATCTCAACACACCGTCCTTCGGGTGCTATATGTCCACAATGTTAAAGCCGCCCAGGGTTGTATATGTTGAAATCGCCCGTAATAACGGTTTCATTATGAGGATACAGGGATGAATGAATGGAATGGAGTCAGACAGCGCATCGAACTCATTATAGGTCGAATTGCTGTCCAGTTTGGGGCTTCTGTAAATAAAGCTGTGGATAATAGTTTGGTAGAGTTTGTTAAGATACATGACTACGCACGTAAAATACGAGACCGCGGTGAGAGAAGAACAATGGCACTAGTTCGTACCCAAGTAGCTTTAGATCAGAATGATCTGAGAGGTATGGGCGGGGGTCTACCTGTGTTTTACTAAGTCCGAAAACAGCTGGTTTGTATTTGCAAACCTCGGCGTACGGAATTACCCCACCGATATTAGGTACCTCAAAGCTGAGTTCCCTAGTCATAATCACAAACAAACACAGAAAACACAAACACAAACGATGCTAAGCAAGGCCGCAAAGTGAAAATTCTGATGTTGGTTTATCGAATCAAATTGTTGTAAGTGTTGTGCAGAACAAAACGAAACAGTGCACCAACAAAATTTACACTCGCAACCCGCTATTCATCAATTGTTACATGCACTCATTCACTGCTTTTGCTGCATGATAGTGTTACACAGTAACAGCAGTGGCCGAGTGCAAGCAACAGCTCTATGACCAGAGGCAGGTGATGCAGATGCAGACAGATTTTTGTTCCTTTTATTTTTGCAGAAGATATTTTAGCATTTATACAGCACCGACTGTGATTCCATGAGTAGAACTAAACTTACTTCTTCATGTTTATAGCTTTATGTTCTAGTCTTGTTGGCTTGACTCGTTCTTTTCGTTTCTTGGTAAGACTTTCGCAGTAGCACTTCATTTCACTTACTTACTATCTCCTCTTCACAGAGTGGAGCTCTTGTTCGTAGAACTATCGAGATGCTCTCGTTCTTCTCTACATATGGTATAGCGCCGTTTCATTAGCGATTTGTTTTGGAATATGTGGTTCCATGTACCCTTCATAAAATCAGAATTTTCGTGAATGTGACCGGATAGGATCAAGCACATAATTTGTACCATTTCTGTCGAGTCTCTGGCATCGAAGCCACTGGTTTTCAGCCCTTAATGCAAGCTATAAAGGACTTGTCAAAAGGTTGAGGAAAAGGCTGTAGCGATTTGTTTGCGATTGCAGCTTAAATTGCAAAATTCAGATTAAATCTTCTCAAACAATTTCTCCATCGTGTGGGGTTTAGAATATCCGTAGACATAGATAGTGATCCGAGTCTATATAGCCGCTTGGAATGTTCGGATATCCCTTATAACGAAGAAGTACCTTGTGTCGCTTCTATTATGATCAATTTGATTGGCGGTTTTATAATCATGTGACCGATATGATTTTTTGTTAATATTGAGCTGGGAAAAAAATTGGCTTAAGTTCGTTTCCAGATATACTGTGGTGCAGGCAATACCTTCCATCGTCTATTTCTTCTCTGGGTGCATCAAGATTGTTGCTAGCGTTTGCTGATGCATCGAAAGCTCAACATTTCTTGCCGCTTACAACAAATACGCGCCCAAATGGACTTTGCTTTTATGCACAGTTTTCCGTCCTTGTCAGTAAAAGTGGCCGTTTGTGCAGAATGACTAGCCAGCTTCAAGTTTGATATGTTAATGTCGTGACATTGGTCTTATAGAAATGGTATTTGTAAACAGTAGTACACAGCTCTTTGAACTAAGGCGTCCTCGGTAGAATTAATTTTGGACTGAAAAATCTCGGGAGTTCTTTTCATTAAAAAGCTGCGAAAACGTAATGAACAAAGTCCTTTGCTTTTTTGCGATACTTCGAACGTGGATCCCACTTGGTTAGCTGATAAAATATCTGGAGATAGGCAGGTTGCTTTGGGAATTTGTAATCTTAGGAATCTGCTTCGACAATATGTTGAGTTTCTGCAAAAGCAATCAGTCTAAAGCTGTAAGCTGTTGTTATTTCGTAGAATCTATACTCGCAATATCTGCTTCCAACAAATATTGAAACAGAACAAGCTTGTCTATCGCCATCTGTTCTTGAAAACTTTGATTAAATTTTTATTCTGGGGGAGTATGTTGGATTTTGTCCAACTTGTTCTGTAGTTGTCACCGCTAACTGTTCGGGGATATTCTTCTGTGGAAGTCTACAAAGTCGTTTTAATTTATGTCCTCTAGCAGTTGTTTCACTATTAAATAAATAATTAGTTGACATTTTGAGATGGTAATCAGGACCTCAGTAGGATGGTTTTGAGGCGTATCAATCAAGGACAAGCGTCATCTTGGGCAACATAAAAATAAGAACTTGTATTGTAACACATTTTCGTTTCAACTCAACCCTTCCCTCCGACTCGAGACACCAGATGGAGTTGCCTAACTTTAAATGCCCAACCCTACTCTACCGATTTCAGACATCGTGGACAGAGCTGTCAAAAAGTTCTGGAAAAAATCTCTCTGTGACCTTTGTCTTTTTTGTGGCTCGGAGCAGAATAAAGAAAATCTGTGTTCTGTGTGTTTTCTTTTTAAAGATCCGACTTCAATGTAACAATTGGTGTCAAGTGTGGTGTTTGCTATCGACTTTATAAGCAACTTAAGCGTACGAACTGTATCCCACGAAAACCTAGCCAAGCCCGATGAACTTCAAGACAAGCGTCCGTAAGTGTTCAGTGCGAAGATTCTTATCCAACCGGAGCACCAACTGCCGAATTCACTCACCGGCTCATTTTGATTCGACGAATGCAAATGGGCTTTCCGCCGAAGCTTTTGAAAATGAGAAACCGAATTTAATAGCTAACACAAAGCCCTTGGTGTTCCCCCATTATGCTCGTGCGTTAAAAGGATGGATCCCTACGGTTCTGTATGGATTACCGAGAACTTAATAGTGCCACCAAATAGGATTTATACCCATTGACACGTATTGATCTTGCGCTAGAAGCACTCGGGTGATCGTCTTGGTTTGCAGTATTAGACCTTAATTCCAGCTACTGGCAGGTTGAATGGGACGATGAAGATAAGATGGAAACTGCGTATTCTATGTATGATCTCAGGTCCATATAAATTTACTAGCATGACAATTTGCCTGACCAACACGCCCGTCGCCTTTCAACGCCTTATGGACGCAGTTCTGCAAAGGTTCCTCATACAGTATATCTCGTCTATCTGACGATGTTTGTGCTCATGGTAAAAAAGTTAATGAGCTGCTGAAAAATCTGAATATGTTATTTCAGCGACTAAAAGAGGTCGGCCCTCGTCTTTCTCCAAAGAAGCGGGCTTCTTGGGCCGTATGGATCTGAAATGGATCCAGAAAAAGTTGTAGATGTGCATAAATGGCCAGACCAAAAAAGCAAAATAGAAATTCAATCGTTCCTAGGCTGCGATCGCTAAGTCTTTGACGGGCCTAACATAAAAAGGGGCCAAATATGAATGAAGTGTAACAACTTTATCTTGGACACAGGCGCCAGTCAACAGGATTGTGGGTCTGTCTTGTCCCATTTACAGAAGGGAGAAGAAAAAGTCATTTAGTTTCATAGCAAGACATTTACCCGACAGGAAGGAAACTATTGTGTTACCCAACGGGAGCTATTGGCTATAGTTATAGCAGTTATTCACCTTTAGCCTTATTTGCTGAAGAAACATTTTTTGCTGCATATAGACCAAAGTTCCTGACGATGGCTGATCAATTTTCCAGAGCCAGGAGGGCAGTTGACTCGTGGACTAGAACATCTTCAAGAGTTCGATTTTTCGGAGGAACATCATCTAGGTTGTAAATACCAGAATGCTGACGCATTATCGGGTTTGATGACTCGACAAAAGATATAACATAACGGCAGATAAAAGATTACGAGTTATACATCGTTAGACAGTGGGTAGATCAATAGCGACGACCGGCGTTTAAGGAAGAACGACCACAACAAACTATGAGTATTACAAAGTCCTAATACCAGTTTCTTTACACAAAGATATTATGAAAGCGATACACTGGAGGTCATTTTGACAAAAACCAAAGCCGGAAAATATTCTCGTGTTTTCAAAGGTCCTCAGCCCTATAAGTCTATCATCTTTCCTTTTAAAAACTCTATAACGACTGATATCCATATTCGAGCTAAAATTTATCCACGACTTTTGTCAACGCGTCTATTGTAAAGAAAAGTCGGTAGAAAAGGCTCTTTATTCATTGATCGAACGGTCCCTACAATATAGAAAGTACAAAATGGGCGCTTTCCTAGCATTTCGGGTCGCCCCAGGCCAAAGTATTTTTTTCAAAAAAAGGAAGTTAGAAATGGAAGAAAATGATGCCGATTTCTCAAGCGATGATGTGGATTTGATGAGAATTAACTTCCAAATGATGACTCTAACTCCGATACCGACTCGGAACCGGATGATTTAAATGCAGTTGATGGGGAAGATCTAGAAAGTGATGACGAAAATATGCAAGGAGAAGCAGAGGAAATGCCTGTTACGGGTGATCCAAATGACTTCGTACGCTGAACGGAGTTTTCTTCTCGGCAAAAAACCTTTCGTTTCACTGGATGATTTGGTTTCCTAACCGATATCTCTTCAACTATAGGGTTTTCCAATAGGGACTTGACAACTTTGAATCTAATTTGTGAACTAATCATCAAACTGTCACTGTCAATTTATTCATGGTAAAGTACACTAACGAGCAACGTCTGCAAATTATAAAAATATTCTACAGATATTCGGAGTCGGTGACTGCAACTTTAAGAGCGTTCAGATGTCCGTAGCAAACGATCCAAATCAGTCAATTCCACGGTGTTCTCAAGAATTGGGCATCGCTCAGACCACATTATGGCGTATTTTGCGTAAGGACCTTGGTTTACACCCATACAAGATCAAGCTGACTCAAGAATTGAAGCCGATGGACCATTTGAAGCAACGTACGTTCTCCGATTTTGTTCTGGAGAAGATGCGCCAAGATGATGAATTTCATCGCAAAATCATCTTCAGTGACGAAGTTCATTTTTGGCTCAATGGGTTCGTCAATAAGCAAAATATGCGTTATTGGTCGGGTGGAAATCCACATGTGCTTCATGAATCATCACTTCATCCACAAAAAATGACTGTTTGATGCGGTTTGCATGCCGGCGGCGTTATTGAGCCATATTTTTTCGTCGACGATAACGATCGTCACATTACTGTGAATGGTCAGCGTTATCGCGCCATGATCACCGATTAATTTTTGGCCCGAATTGGATGATATTGACTTGGACGACATGTGGTTTCAACAGGATGGTCCCACAAGCCACACAGCACACGCTACAATCGATTTATTGAAGAGTAAGTATGGTGAGCGTGTTATCTCAAGACATGGGCCAGTCGATTGGCTGCCTCGTTTGTGCGATTTAACGCCGCTTGACCATTTTCTGTGGGGCTACGTTAAGTCATACACTTATGCCAACACGCCGATGACGTTGGAAGAGCTCAGAGCCAACATTGAACGTGAAATAGCGGCCGTTTCGGCCGAAATGTGTTGCCGAGTCTTTGAAAATTGGGTCCAACGAATCGACCGCTCAAAAGGTTTGCCTTTTATTTAAAAAAAAAAAGTTGTCAAGTCGTTATTGGAAAACCCGATACCTAATTCACCACAATAATTTAGATTCAAATCAATCACACAATGGTATACCTTTTGCAGTTCTATCTGGTATTCAGCACATAGTAGTTCCTCATAATAGTATCGAAGGTAGATCCTCTTTGAATTCATATCATTTGGCTCATTGAACTAAGCCTATCTAAATTCCTAGATGTAACCAGTTCCACCTATGATCCACATCCATCTTCAACTCAATCTCCAACTTCATCTCCGTCTCCATATCCATCTCCATCTCCATCTCCATTTCCATTTCCATCTTCATCCCACCATATCGACAGCCGTGCATATCATTGTCTTTATAAATGGTTAACCCGATAAATCTCCACTGCACAAAGCGCATGTATCTACAACACTTCTGACGACGTCAATGGAGATTGAAAGCAACAATAACAAGTCTCCGGTCCCCATCAAATCTGTCCACTGTACACCGATCCCATCACTAAGCCACCTGGAGAGACAACAAAAAGTTGGATTCCAAGTCAAAGTAGAAGCCAACCAACCGACCGACTGACGACCATTCCCATCTCTCGTCGAACAATAATGCGCCCAAAAGATATAAAATTCAAATCGAGCGCGAGAAGTGGTTCAAGATACGGTGCCGACCATCAATTCGAGAGCGCACTCAGCAGTCATAGCCGCCTGCTTAAGTGGCAGATCTTAAGCGCTGCATCCAAGTAGACGAGTATCTGAATCCGCAGCACCAGTGATCCCGATGCTATAGTCATGCTCCCATACCATATCAGTGGAGCTGAGGACTTCTTATTTATGGAATTATCATTCTCATCTGGATGGCATTAACAGTACTTACACAGTGTAATGACGCCTAGTGTTGTTTCAGCGCTGACGCAAAGTCTACTTTGCTGGCTTCAGTTTACCCAAGAACACTGAAAAGTTTGTGTGTTCTGTTCATGTTGTTGGTGTTGTTGTTGGTTTAAGCTATCTACGAATACAACTACTGTCGTAGTTGATTTTAGCATACCTGACGGCTGTTGACAGATTGTGTGGGATTGGCGTTTAACTTCATTTAATTGCTTCCTATATACTCGCACTTTGTAGATTCATAGGCAGGAGTTGGATGCCTTCCTGACTTTGTATTAAACTAGATTTGATAGTAAACTTTGCGCATGCCATCTTTGAAGTGAATACATGCAACATCTCTGAATAGATGCATCTCACAAGTAAGATAAATGCGTGAGGTTAAGTCAGTTTATCGTACATGTATTGGTCTTTTACTAGCCTTACAACACACGGTAGGCTATCTGTTAAACAAAAATCAAGAGATTTCTTAGGGTTTTTGTTCTTACAGTCCTGAAGCAAATGATTCAATTTAAGTCAATCAGTCCGAATCAATTTATTTGTAGAACTGCTACTGTTAATACATACAGTGAACTAAAACCAATGAAGCAACATATAGGCTAAGTACGAGAAAGTTTGCCAGTTTAATGCCTGCAACGAGGTAATGTTTAGCTGAAGCAAACATTTTATACATGCTTGGACGTATGCTCATCAGATGCTGCTAGAAAGTACAATGAAAAGTTTGGCCCTGCATCTCAGAACGAAAGCGGAAATATTTCGGAATTAGCCTCCAAGAACGGAGTCATTCGGATTGGAAGGTAATGTCTAAGGTCCTCTCACATGCAGGCAAACAATTCGAGAAAAAGACGTTGTATTCCATATTGCAGAGGCAGCGTCTATTTAGTTGCGGCGTTGTCTTCCTGAAGTTCCAATGACAATTCACATCAGCACTTGATTCGCCAAGATCAGTTTAGCACAAGTCCATCCTTGCTTAATATATTCCAGTATTCAGTAATTTGACCATATTCCGATCAATGCAAGAGCCGTCCCAATTTTTGCGGATGCTCGAAGGTTCCAGGTTGCCCGGTAATTCTGAACCATTTTATAGTCACAGATAAGGCTTGAATGCCAATGTTCAAAATGACTCAGTAGAATGGAAATAGGTGGGGTAATATACATATTAGCACCGAATAGCTGCAATTACAGAACACCTTCAGAAGCTTTGACTTTGCGTGCACTTAGATTTCTCAACGAGATACTGTTATGGTCTGCAAAAGACAGAAAATGGGAACAAAATTCGCAAGAAACGGCTATAGTGGCTGAGTTGTCACGTAACAATGCTTGCTTCCATAGGCATCTACAATAGATGCGCATAAACAAGCGCAGCAAAACGAGTATTGCTCAATAGCATGTTCAGCAAAAGCCGCAAACAGTCTAAGAGGAGAATGAGATCAAAGACTTGAAAGTCACAAACCAAAGGTCACAAACCTTCTTCTTGGGCTGCAGTAGTTCCAGTTGACATGCACAAAAATTGCTTCCGCAAGAAGAAGCATCTTCCATTGTGACTCAGGGAAATCATTTAAACGATGACATTTAAACGTCACAAGCGTCCAGCGCATAAAAAATTGTTTAGCAAGTGGAAGTATCTTTAAACTGGCAAAGCTTCGCCGCAACTGCATCTAACCCTAAAACAAGACAGAAGGTAAAAGAAGCACTTCAGAACTTAAACAATGCCGTCACCGATTGTTTTTAACTTTCAAGCCCTGCTAGGAAAAGTTCTTTCACGCAGAACTAGAGCGACTATGTAAGGAGACCCAAAACTCAGTCTTTATAAGAGGCCCTCTTCGAATTCGGAATTAGTCCTTTTAATTCACTTTGCTTCGATCTGGAAAGATTCCAGTTTTCCTCTAAATTATTCTAAAGTCATCTGCTTAGAAGTAGATCCCAAGGCATAGGCGATCCCCAGGATGGCTTTCCGGCTGGACACGTCAGTTCAAAGGACTTGGTGAAGATTCTTTAAAGCTTCCTATCGCGGGCTTGCCGACCTTCTTCTTTAATCTCATAAACTCTCTTCAACAAGGACGAGAAATCGAACCCAAATCTAAATTCAACACAAAAAGAGACAAGTTTTCGGTCTATCCGAATGCTTGTCACACTAGTTAGGTGTCTAAGATGAGGTCTAGGTATCTCGCGTCCTTTAAGGTACTTAGAAGGGTTCCATTTTCGTCGGTAGGGTGCTTGCTCGGCATGGGTGCTATCTCGATACTTTAAAAGTGACGTTGTCTGCTTGAACCAGAGCTTTTAATTTAAGGTGCCGGGAATAAACCGAATTCAAAATCTCCAGTTAGTGAAAAAACCGACCTGGTCGCAAATGGTCCCCTTCGATGCCTAGGCAAGGTCAATTGTACCAGTGCCTTTTTGGGATAAGACGGCTCTGATAGGATGGATTCTCCATCCGGTCTCACTCATAAAGACACTCGTCTGTCCACCAAGCGATGATAGTGCTAAGGCTATCACAACGATCACTAACCAGCCAACAACAGAAAAATCATAAAATCTCAGGGAAAGCTATAAACAGGAAGTACCAGTTCATTTGAGGTAAGATCACCAAAAGGTCCACAAAAGGTGGATACGGTGAAATACCAGGTAATCGTTGACGAGTACAATGAGTACCTGAAGAATAAGCAAAGACAGTTAACGAAGGACAGCAGATCTGTTGGATAGTCAATAGATATCCGCTATGCTCAAAACAAGAATTATGCAGGCAACAATAGGTAACAGTCACCTAACCAAAGAAGAACGCCACTGAGCGGCATTTTTTCTCCTTTACTTTGGCTAATGGTTATGAACAAAAAGCTTGTGAGACTAGACAGAAAAGGGATCAAAGTGATGGAAGCGTCTGATCCAGGCGAGGTAAACACCTCGCAATTTGTGACTATTCACTACCAAAACCAAAATACCTAATTTTACCCTTCCCGGTCTTAATGGTCAACCGTTCACACTATCCTCCAACGCTAGGTATCTGGGTATCAGGGTTGACCCAAAACTTAAATGTAAGTAAAACATTGAACACAGAGTAAGAAAGCCATGTGTCGCTCCCTATGGATGCAGCAAAATCTTTTAAGAGAAGTGGGAAGTTCAACCAGAGACGAGTCTGTGGACTCAGACGCTTTGAGTTCGGCCCCAACTGATGCCTTTACTGCGCTTCTGCATCTTCAGCCTCTCGACCTACATACAAAAAATACCGCACTATGCAGCGCAGTCAGACAGAAAGAATGGGTGCTGGTTACCATACGCCATGGCCATGCTTTCAACCGGATTTCCCATCAGAGCTCAGTAGAAGAAAAACGAAATAATAAAGGACCTCGACACGGGCATCTACACCGACGGACCAAAGATGAACTGTGGTGTAGGGTCGGTGTCTACTCGGAATCACTGAAAATATCAATATCGTACGGCTTTTCGAGATTTGACAGCGTACTCGGCAGAACTTCTGGCAATCCGAGAGGACTGCACGCAACTCGTGCATGTCGCAACGGATAAACAATACATTGCTAGCCTCATAGATAGGCAAGCCGCTTTCAAAGTTACTGACTCGGCTACCACATTCTTCAAACTGTTGCAGGAGTTTCGGGAGAAGCTTGCACGCTTTTTTTATTTATTTTATTTTATTTTTTTTAATTTTTTGCGGGTGCAGGAGTTGCCAGAGTCTGATGGCAAACACGAAAAATTGACGTTCCGAAATCGAATAAAAAAAACGTGGGAGTAAAGTTGTCTAGACCTTGTAGATGCACAAAACGTGAGTCTGTTGAAGAGGCGATGTTATACAGCATTAAGATCGAACGGTATTTCAGAAGGCTATCAAAGGTGAGGTTACAGATCCGCTTGGAGAAGTAAGAAATTCGATCAAATCTTTGCAAACCAAATACGTATCGGGCTGTGTTATTATACGAGACATTCAGTTTTCGGCTGCTAACAGCGTCGCATTTAGCAAAGACTTCACAACCATATGGTATGTGAGTATAGGAGTAGTGAATGACTTGGTTAACGAGAAACATGTTTTAATAGGAATGAAGTATTGGGTAGACCACAATGAACGTAGGATACCATGAACTTTACGCACACATATATCTAGGGTGATTCATCGTAAGGTTTGATTTATAATGTAAAATAATCACATAAACTTGAAAGCAAACTCAAAATTTTTATCATCAGTTAAAGGAACAACTTATGGCATTTACTTTTTTAAAAACAATATCATGTAAATATTGACCACGACTACGAGTGAGGTGGTCTATTTGGAAGGTCAAATTTTGGGCAACTCGTTAGAGCATAGATACTGGTATCTCGCGAATAACACGAATAATGTTGGCTTCCAAAGCGTCAATCTTAATTGGCTTACTCCTGAAGATATGAGACTTTACACATCCCCAGAGAAAATAGTCCAAAGGTGTGAAATCGCACGATCTAAGCGGCCGTAGCAAAACGTGAAATTAAGTGCTCATAAAAATGATTTCTCAACAAGCCCATTGTTTCACGCGCTGTATGGTTCGTAACGCCGTCATGTTGAAACCACGGTTACCATTGACGGCAATATTCTGATTTGCCTCATTTTTGAAGAAATATGGACCAATGATTCCAGCAGCCCATAAACCACACCATACCGTTGTTTTTAATGGATGTAATGGTAGCTGTTGGTACTTTTCAGGTTGCTAATCAATCCGAATACGGCAATTTTGTTTATTAACGTATCCCTTGAGCCAGTAATGGGCTTCATCACTGAACAAAATTTCGCGATAAAACACCGGATTTGCATTGAGTTTTTCCAGAGCCCATTCACTGAAAATGTGACGCAAATTCAAGTCGTCTGGCTACAATTCTTGCACAAGTTGAATTTTGTACGCTTTAAGACCGAGATCCTCACGTAAAATACGCCAAGTTGTCGAATACGCCAAGTCAAGCTGCTGAGAACAACCACGAATCGATTCATCACGGTCTTCGCGTACAATCTCAGCTACAGCTGCTATAGTCTCTTCACTACGTGCTGGATGTGATCTAACCGGTCGAATATCATCCACTTGCGAATGGTATTGGCAATAGTGGTTTCAGAAGGTCGACAGGTTGTACACTTTTGTACACTTTTAGGCCGATATCCTCACGTAAAATACGCCAAGCCAAGCTGCTGAGAACGACGACGAATCGATTCGCTACCGCTGCTATAGTCTCTTCGCAACCTGCTGGATGTGCTTTAACCGGTCGAGTATCATCCACTTGCGAATAGTATTGGCAATAGTGGTTTCCCGAATCGCACAAAAAACATTTCTAACAGAACGCTAATTTTCGTAATACAGCTAAACAATTTGGAGACACTGCTGTGATGTGAGTCTTTCCATGATGACTTGCCAAACAATATTGAACAAAAATGACAAAGTAGTTTGATAGGAGTCATGCGTGCTCTGTGAAAAAAAAGCCTATTGGACATCAAACCTCACGATGAATCACCCTATATTACTGTGATCACTCCAAGTTAGCGTTGCGTTAAGTGTCACACTCAAAACTTTGGCGGTGTCCAGATAATTTATCGGACTGCCGTTAAGGTGAACCTTGGAAAAGTGTGAGGTGTGAACAACTGTAATGTAACTGGGTATCATCGGGCATACATTTCAACGGTGGAGTGAGCGACAACAGAAGGCAACTCGTTCACATACATTAAAAACAAAAGAGGACCAAGAATAGAGCCTTGCGGTACTCCACACATTATCGGAAGAAAATTTGATGTAGAATTGTTAACGCATACTGCCTGCTGCCGCCCTCCCCGATATGAAGACAGGAGTCTAACAGCGGAACTAGAGAAATTGAATTCCCTAGAGAGCTTATTGCAAAGTTATGCATGATTGACAGTGTCAAAAGACTTAAAAAAATCAAGAAGCACTAGAAACGTGACCAGGTTTTCATCTAGCTTCTGTCTAATATCATCTGCTACCGTAAGCAGTGCTGTAAAACATCTGTGCTTTGCGCGAAAATCGGATTGCTTAGAAGACAAGTAATTGTACAGAGAAAAGTGACTACTAATTTGCTTCTGCGTAATTCTTTCAAAGACTTAAGAGAGGAAAGAAAGTATTGCATTTGGACGGAAGTCCTTACCTGCAGAGCTCTAAGGTATGGGTATGATTTTTGCCTTCTTCCAATGCGTAGGAAATACACCCGTAATTAAAATTTGGTTAAAAATATAAGTTACGTATGGCAATAGAACAGACAGAATGATTTTTAAGAATTTGGGGTTAGGCAGGCAGGTTTTTTAAGGACCTGAATAGCAACACAACAAGTGGTTGGAGATTGGTTATGTTTTCACAGTTTACACCATATTGTAACTTCGAATGAAAAATTGCGTAGTAGTGTTTTCAAAGTATGATTCATATAACATTTTCTGAGTCGATAAAGTCTACGAATAGCCGAACGCAGACAGTTTTTTAAGACCGCGATGTGTTCACCCCAACTCAGATTTTCATCTATAACAACACCTAGGTACCTAAAGTGGTTTACGACTTCAACTTTAAAACAGTTTACATTGCATGTTACGCTGTCATTATACATGATTTTACAGGCTTCCGCAGTATAAGTACAATTTATCAGGTTTTGCCGACAGCAGCCAAGTGCATGGAAATATATTTCGATGTCAAGAGACTCTTGCATGCTAAGGCTGAAAGACATGATTTTGGTTTTGTTACTGACAATTAATCTATGCTTCGCAAACCAGATTCGTAGCAAATCTGCATCATGGTTTATGTCAGCAGCCAGATCCAAAGGGTTATTATTTGAACCATAGGCAATGCCAAGATCATCTGCAAAAGAAGTGACTTTTCCTACAAAAAGTTGATGTAGATCAAAAACAAGATGGGACCAAGGACAGACCCTTGCGGTACACCCAATGAAATTACTCTTGGGTCGCTAAGATAGTCATCCACTCTTACTTTTTGTGTCCTGTCTTTAAGATAAGCCCCGAAAGCCAGCACCATAAAGCTTGTCCAAAAGGATGTTGTGATTGACCATGTTGAACACCTTAGTTATATCCACGAAAAGACCGGCGCAATATTTTTTGTCATCAAGACTTTTGTTTATAAGGGAGCTAGAAGAGCATCTTCAGTGGAAAGGCCTTCTCTAAACCCATATTGTACTGGACAAAAAAAGTTTAAACCATTCAAACAACCGCTCATCTACTCTAAAGCACTTGCAAAGATCATAAGCCTCATCGCGTTTTTTCATGAGTTTGCGGATGTCATTTGTGAACCATGAGTTTATTCCGTGTCTTACAGTT
The DNA here is from genome assembly GCA_907269105.1 of Volucella inanis. Taxonomy (NCBI): domain Eukaryota; kingdom Metazoa; phylum Arthropoda; class Insecta; order Diptera; family Syrphidae; genus Volucella; species Volucella inanis. The sequence continues at coordinate 275,599,323 of OU026153.1, read as the reverse complement.
TTGGTTCTGATAGTTATGTGGCTATCAAATAACTACAACAATTCACCTTTGCTTGTAAGAACCCGACTTGTTGATTAGGTGAAAGTAAATAATATATTTGTCCCCAGTTCATACTACGTACATCCCTTTCTAGTGCCATGCAGTTGATGGCCCTAAAGTCTTTAAACTGAAAAGTATAAGATGAAGTTTGAAAGCTAAAATCTAATGTTAGGTGTAGAAAAGTATCTTACTGGTATCGCTAACGAAAAAAAAATCAAGTAATGTGCTAGTGGTATCTCTAAAGTGAGTAGGTGTAATAGTGTTTACTGGAAAGAGATTAAGTGAGGACATACTTTCACTTAGCCTAAGTTCAGTTAAAAGATTACTATGTAGGTCTCCACATAGAATTATTTTTGGTGGTTCTTCTAGCAAAGAAGTTAGATGGGTAAGATCGATTGCCTTGTTTGGTCTGTAAATCACACCAAGGAGAACTGCATCATCGTCGCTTATTAGCTCCAGGAACAATTAATCCAATTCGCTGTCTGTCAGAGACTTCGCCTTCGTTGACGATGTTGTGAAGATCATCCAAATTTTCAACAGCGAGAGCTTTCCCTTTATCATTTTGCGTAACGCACACAATTCCACGCTTAAGGTTTACACTGCTCTGGGTTTCACGGCACAGTGACATAAGCAGAAACGAATGCATAGATGAACTGGCCAGGCACGACTCACCTCTACACGGCTCATTCGCAGCAAGAGTCCACATCCCGCTAAGAGCCACTTAAGGACAAATCCACTTCCTACAGAATAAAAAAAGTTAACCAACTGCGGCATATCAAGGATGACATGGCCAACCTACGATAAGAGTATAACAAAAGACCTACTAAGCAGAACCCGCCCAGATATCGCCCGAATCACTGCGATAATCACGGGCTAATGCCCAATTGGAAACAGTGCGGCCAAACTAGGCATCCCATACAACCCCCACTGCAGCACTAAACGAACCATTCTTCGATGACATTAATGACATCTCGGATGAAGGAATATGAAACCTAATCCGTTTTCTTAGCTCTACAAGCTGGATCTAGCACCGACTGTCTCACATTCTCAACATCACACATCAGCATGATGATGATATCTGCTCACATCACTCGCCAGTAATCTTTAAAATCGACAGGAGCATGGCAAAATCCGAAAGACCGCCCAGATTGACGAATAAGGAAACAAGCTGGGATGGTTTCAGAAGAAATCGCAAGGAAAAACTGCTTTAAGAGTTCCACTTACGAATATAGAAGACGAAGTTGACATGTTCGTGGAAATCATCCAAAGAGCTGCGTGGAACAACACTTCCTTTCGAACAAGAGGAATAAAACACGGAAAGCAAATATATGCGCCCGATATAGAAGGCCTCCTACGAGAAAAAAGGAAAGCACGGAGGAGATAGCAACAATCACGTGTGCCCCCTCATAAATCCTATTTGAACCGCCTATCAAATGCTGCAAGAATAAAAGAACCGTGAGACTTCGAATTACCTCGAAGGCTTGACTGCGGACAATAGTTCCAATTATTCGCTCTGGAAAGCCGTGAAGTCGACTAAGAAACCTGTTATGCAACTGGCACCGATAAAAACAGCCGACGGCGAGTCGGCAAAGAGAAAGCGAATTTGTTTCCCGACCACTTGAGAGAAACATTCAAATTGTTCGTAGGACGTCAATTGGCCCAAGAGCTTAATCTCAGGACAGGATTCGACAACTACAATATAAAATCCGTATCACTGTCTGAGCTACAGTAAACAATAAAAAACCTAAAAAATAATAAGGCTCCAGGATAAGATTTGATTACAAGTGAAATTCCAAAGGAGCTACCTTGAAAGGCGTTTGTCAAGCTCCTCCACATTATAAATGTTTCCAAGAGACTTTTATACGTTCCAAGCCAATGGAAAGTCGCAGAAGTCATAATGGTTGCAAAACCGAGGAAAAGTCCAAACGACAAAAAATCATACAGACCCATTTCGCTCATGCCGATAATTTCAAAAGTCCTCGAATTTCTTCTGCTTAAACGTTTCAAACCAATAACTGAAGAAAGACTATTGATCCCGGATCACCAGCTCGGCGTTAGGGTCAAACATTCCACAATCGATCAGGTCTACTAGGTGGGGTGAAAAGTAACCTACTTGGGAATGAAAAAAAAAATTTTTAAATGTTTTTTTTATTTTATTCAACATAGTCCCCTTTTAGTTTGATACACTTATTCTAGCGATTTTCCAACTTCTTGATCCCATCCGAAAAGTAATTTTCCGGAAGGTCTGCAAAAAACTCCTCCGTGGCGTCGATGATTACCTCGGGTGAGCTGAATTTTTTATTGATGAGCCATCTTTTGAGGTTTGGGAAGAGATAATAGTCCGAAGGAACCAAATCAGATGAATACGGTGGATGCGACAGCAATTAGAGCCGCAAGTCATTGATTTTAGCTATGGTTGTGATGCTCCTGTGCGCCGGTGCATTGTCTTGCAAAAACAAAATTTTTTTCCCTTCATGTGAGGTTGTTTTGCAGCGATTTCGGCCTTCAATCGTTCCAATAGTGCACAGTAATACTCGCTGTTGATGATTTTTCCTTTTTCGAGGTAGTCCACAAAGAGTATGCCATGAAAATCCCAGAAAACCGACGCCATAACCTTTCCGACCCATCGGGCCTGCCTCGGCCGCTTCGGAGCACTCGTGCCGGCTTCAGTGCATCGCCGGGCACTCATTCTGTTTTCTGGTGTTCAACAGTTACCAATCGACGCCAAAAGTCCGGCTGATTTCGCATCAGCAAGTCCAAACGCTCTTTCGAAGTGCACTCGCGTTCGTGTTTTTGGTCAGGAGTGAGTATGCGCGGCAAGATAACTTTTTCATACGCAGAATATTGCCAAAACTATAGCGTGTGCGCTCAGTACTAATCTTTGTGGTATCTGCTAGCTCGCGCACCTTCACTTTCCGGTAAGCCAACACCATTTCGGAGGGCCCGCCGCTGCGAACTTGATCGGTAATGAAGTTGCGGCCACCACGAAACTCTCGAAACCAATATTTGACGGTGTAATCTGACGGAGCATTAGCCACAAAATATTTATCCAACTTTTCTTTTGTTTCCTTCGCCGTTTTGCCTCTCAAAAATTAATGTTTTATGAGAGAACGAAAATCGTTTTTGTCCATACTCAACATGATGCCAAACACGTCAACAACAATCAGCTGTCAAAACAAAACTAAAGACAGTATTGCACTATAACCTTTTTTGCAGTAGCAGCGCATTCTGGCGGTCAAGGAGGTTACTTTTCACTCCATCTAGTATCGGATAACAAATGTAATTGAAAACGCGCTAGAGGGAAAAAAACATGTTCAAGCGTTTTTTTCGATATATCGCAAGCCTTCGACAAGTATGGTACGAGGGCTTGAAGTATAAGCTACATCAAAATTTACCGAGAGAAATGAATAGAATACTCGAATCTGATCTTGAAAATAGACTGTTTCGGGTTAGATATGGGGTTGAATACTCTGAATTCAAGGAAATTCAAGCTGGCGCTCTACAAGGAAGCGTTCTGGGGCCATACCTATTCTTACTGTACACTAGAGACATACCTCTAGATGAAGAGACTGCGGTAGCTACGTTCGCGGATAACACGGCGATCCTCGCCACAGGACAAACAGTTGAGTCCTTGACTACAAAACTTTAACGAGCTAACAAAATATTTGAGCGGACGAAGAGCTGGCGAAAGATAAATAGCTTACCTTTATTCATCAACTCGGTACAAATACCGTATGCAAACGATTAAAAATATTTGGGAATGACCCTAGATGGCAAAACTGAAGTGGAAATCACACGTAAAAAAGAAACGTGAAGAGCTCGAATTCAGGCTAAGAGAAATGAATCGACTGAACGGAAGATACTCCAAACTAAGCACATATAACAAGCTGCTTATATAATACATGGGCGTGCCGTTTGTAAGAGAGGGCACCACTTGAATTAAATCCATACCATTTTCAGTTAGTACCAACCTTCAAAAGATACGTGTATAAATTTGACAGCTGTCGGACGATTAGTTCTCGAGATATAGCGGTGTGAGTGAAGCAACTTTTGTTATTGTGATGGATTCAAAGCAATGTCGTGTGTTGATTTATCATTGCTTTTTGATGGGAAAAAATGCAGCCGATGCAAAGAAATGGCTTGATAAGTGTTACCCGAACTCTGCACCAGCCGAACGAACCATTCGAAAGTGGATTGAACAATTTAAAAGTGGTCATACAAGCGCCGAAGATGATTCACGCAGTGGATGTCCAAAAGAGGCTGTTTCAGATGAAAACATTAAAAAAGTCCACAAAATGATTACGAATGACCGTAAAGTGAAGTTGATTGAGATAGCTGAGGCTCTGAAAATATCAAAAGAGCGTGTTGGATATATCATACACGAATATTTGGACATGCGAAAGCTCTGTTCAAAGTGGGTGCCGCGTTTGCTCACAGTCGACGAAAAACAACAACGTGTTTATGATTCAGAAGAGTGTTTAAAGCTGTTAAACCGCAATAAAGCCGAATTTTTGCGTCGGTATGTGACAATGGATGATACTTGCCTCCATCACTTCACACCAGAGTCAAGTTGGCAGTCAGCTGAGTGGCGAGCAGGCAACGAACCTCGTCCAAAACGACCAAAAACTCAACAGTCGGCTGGCAAGGTTATGGCATCCCTATTTTGGGATACACATGGAATAATTTTCATCGACTATCTCCAAAAGGGCCAGACTATCAACAGCGACTATTACATTGCGTTGTTGGAGCGTTTGAAGGACGAAATCGCAGAAAAACGGCCGCATTTGAAGAAACAGAAAGTACTTGTTTATCAAGACAATGCACCATGTCACAAGTCTATGAAAACGATGTTAAAATTAAATGAACGAATTGCTTCCCAATCCACCGTATTCTAGAGATTTGGCCCCCAGCGAATATTTCCTGTTCGCAGACCTCAAAAGGATGCTCACCGGAAAGAGATTTAAGACCGATGAAGAAGTAATCGCCGAAACAGAGGCCTATATGTAAGAAAATTCTAAGACCTTCGTGGACTTATGGTATACAACTATAGGGTTGTACCAAACTAAACAATATGACTGTCCTACAGACGTTCCAGAACAAAGCGCTTAAAGCAAACATAAATGCTCCATGGTATATAAGGAATAGCGATATTCACCGCGATCTGGGAATTGCAACCGTGAAAGACGAAGTAACAAAGCTTCTCTCGTGCGGCGACTTCAAAGAACAAGACTGTTCGGCTTAGCGCCTTAAGGAGATACCGTATGAAATAACGGTAATAGTAGGTGCCTTCGCTGGAAATCTACCTACCAAACGCGATAAACTACACAAGCTTGAGCTACTTGTTAAGGAAACTTAGTCGTAGTCTTATAGAAAATGGGAGGTCTTTTAGTGAGTAAGAATCTCACACTAAAATGAGCGCATGCTTATGGTGGGCGCTGCTATGCCACTGTGGTAGGCAGTAGGTGCTCGTGCTTATGGTATCCACGGAAAAAAAAAAAAAAAAACTTCAGCAAGGAAAATTCTAGTGATACTTTGATTCATGTTGAACCTTCACCTTTACATACCTACCTGCTTAAGCTAACACTTCATTCAACGTCTTCTACTTTGTTAAGCCGCACATTGAGAACTAGGTTCCTTAGTACCATTAGTGTATACCACGTTGAAGTTTTCCTCCATATGCTTTCTTTCCCGAAGGGCAGCATCCAAGGGTTGCATTTGACTCTATTGTTGAGAACAAAGTGAACCAACGGTGTTGTTTATGTCCAGTTCTTGAAAAGAGTTGATGATCGTGGAAGTATCATCTTTCAGAGAGATAGGCTTTTTAATGAGGCTTAAAATAGGGTGTGGTATGGTTACAACAAGGATTTACATTTTTGAATTTAAGTTTAACACTCTTATGTGATCACGACTTCATTTGAAGTGAAGACCGAGAGTTCACCCGAGGGTTTATAGCAGGAAAGACAACAGACCAATGAGTTATTGATTCTTTAGGAGCATATAGGATTTTGCCCCCCATGGCAATAATGACATCCCCAAAGAAATAAAATAAAGTGTTACACCTGCTAAACGCAAGTATCTACTACTCTGTGGGACTCTTGGTTTGTTTTCAATGCAAGATCTCGAGTGACCTGAACCTTATAGTTACATCAAGATGGTTAGAAAAGTGCGCACTAGTCACCTAAATATCAACGCTCTCAATGGAGATGGTTCGCTTCTGACTGCAGCCCCACTAAAAACGTAACTTTGTGGGGGATGTGATTCCTCAAAGAGTATCTGCATAAAGACTGGAGTTTACAGGAAATTCCTCTGACCACCAACCCTTTCAAAATACTCTTTAATTTTTCAATGACCATAGATCACAAGTCACCCTATTCACCTGTTCGCGCATCTTTTGTTGGAGATCAAATCAGAATTAATTCCAAAAGAACAGGTCTACCCAAATGTTGGATAGAAGAACGACTCTTCTTGTATACTCGTACCTGTTTTCATTTTTATAACAATCTCCCCCCGCCCCTCCGTATTTATATTCATCCATTGGATTCCGTTTGGTAGTGTCAAAATATGTCCGTCATGATGCCCATAGCCCCGGTGGTCCACACGTGTACATCATGTAAATCTTTAAGACCCAACGGTAAGAGATTCAACTTCTTCGACTTTTGTCCGAATACTCTCACAAACTCTCGAGAGGGTTAATATTTGCTTTATAGTTTCGACTTGGCATTCAAGTGGCGCTTGGCTTGGAGAGAATTCCGATTTACCACCATCATCCTCATTATCTTCGTCTTGATGCATCCGCAAGAGGGTAACATACTCGTAAATCTTTGAAAACGAAAAGGAATTTTCGTAGTATCAATTGGAATTCGGATTCGTTGTCGTAGTCGTGGATGAAGAAAAAAAAAAAAATCAAAAACAAAAAGCAAAAACTTTCCCATCATAACCGGAATTTCGGTTAGAATTCTAAAGTTGTCAATGGGACAGTGTCGTTCTGGACAATCATTCCATTTCACTTAAGTTCTTGAATCGAAGTCATGGGACAAATTCTGTCTGGTGTGCCTCTGATGACATACAAACACATTTTCTCTCTAGAGACAGATTCTGCTTCCTTTTTGTCCGCAATCAACCTTGAATCAATAAATAATTTGGTAAAATGGTAGAAGCCATCAACCAACAGTTGCTTTTCCTTCATTCATTGTTCGTCCTTTGGCAAAATAGATTTTCAAACCAAATGACGACGAAAACAAAGTATCTGTCATTGAAGCGTTTCGCTCCAAAGTCAAACAGGACATCTTTACATCTTTGTCGGCAACATTTCGGATTCGAATCTATTCAAAGGCAAATGCATGTGTGCATTTTTGACTTTGGTGATCCTTTTGTTCGGTGCTAGTTGTGTATGCATTGAGTATTGTGGCGATTTTTCAAATTAAAATTAGGGGAAGGACCTCATGTTGAGTATTAGCAAATACAAGGACCTTATTGGCGTTTGTTTGCTTTGACCGCAAAATTTTGTAAATTTGTAGTCATCCTTTTAGTTGCTTTTTTTTTTTTTTTGGATTTTTTAATAAAGTGAATGGTTGCAGTGTCCCAAGGTGATAGAGGTTTCAATTCAAAAAGGATCACCAGTAACTAATTTGTTCTATTCAACGTAGGGGTGTGGTAAATTGTTGTGACATTCTAGGCTCATTATACACAAAATTGGGTGGTAAATATGGAATGTTTCTCAGTTTTCCCTGAAGTACATTTGTTCCGCAAAAGGGAGTGAGAGTCGGTTTCCTTTTATTTTGCGTGTTAATATGTATAAGGACCTCTGGAATAGCTGTGGATTCTACAACAAATGTTAAAGTACCTATTGGCTATGGAATTTCAAAATGAGTATTTAGCACAACTTAGACCAACTGACTACAGTAGCGCAAGGACAAGGTAGGTTGTAGGATAGTTGGCTCTCTCCTGTCAGAGGCTATCTTCTTTCTTTCTTTAAGATGTGGTGGAAAGAGCTACAGCGACGAATTGCTGTACTGTAAGGTCAGCTCGTTGGCAAAGTTTGATATGTAGTTGGTCTCTTGTTGGCTCATTACAAAAATGAGTGGCCTCGAAGGATGGCTTCGAGATTTTAATGCAATGTCCAAGAGCATTTAAACTAACTAAGTTGCGACAGGCTATTGTTCGGGTAAAAGTATCACTCATCAGTGGTCTGTACTCTTCAAAAATTCGTCTCCATTAGTCAATTTGAAGGCTGCGAAAGAAGCAGGAATCATTGGTTGGAATTGGCAGGTGTCATGAAGTAACCAATGTATCAGTTGGAACCACTGATAGTAAGGCGTAAATGAGCATTCTAACTATATGAACCGATATTTGCATTGTTCTTCGTACGAAGTTTCGTATTGTCGTGCTCGAAAAGACCCTTCAGCTACACGTCATTCCCATGTTCAGCTATCGGCTGATGTGATGCCAAGGATTGGTTGTCAACGGATGTTTAATAAGACGCCGGCACAAGAATTTTTGTCAATACGAAAGATTCAGGCTTGGTTTTAATTGACTGAGGAGTGGGTATTCTTCTTGGCATTATTCTATTGGTGGGCGCTAGTTTCATCCCCACGCAAAAGTGCTCCAAACATAACAATCACCATGACTAATCAACCGAAATGTTTTATGTAACACCGGCTGACCATTCGTCCTATGTGATTCTGGATACAAACTGACAGATCACATACGTATCAGGAACATCGGTATGCTCACACTAAGATATGCAATGTCTTCCAGGGAAGATCGAAGTTTGGATTGAAGCTCCAAATCATTGGAGGAAACCTGATAAAACGCTCTTCGCTCTGACTAATTCTTGGAACTGCTCAAGTGTTAACAAAACTCTTCGCTACATAGCACATTCACTAAACCAGCGGATTTCGTATTGGTTAGCAGTCAACTTCGTATTTTGTCATTGTTTCAAGTGGCGTATCCATAAAAGACCTTGAGAGACCATCCCATGATTTGAATATTTGTGGTATGGATGTTCATCAGTGCGCTTGGAACATAATCAAGATTGTAAAGGTTTCCAAACAGCCAAGACAAACCAGTCTATTCTGGTGAAAGCAAATGGTAATGCATTTGCTTGAAAACTTATTCCACTAACCAACTGAATTGATTTTGCCATAGTCGCGCAAATGGAGAAGATCCTTCTCGGTGACCAGCAATTTATTTTTCCGTAAGCTTTACCTTTGAAATATTCAATTTGTGATGTTTCATCCAAAGAAGCATGGTCCTGAAACTTTGTTTAAGAAGCAGAAGTTGACACAAAACGTCAAGACGCAATCACAAGGCTTGATCTAAAGAAAAGAAGAACTACATCGTCTGGATATCCATGAGCAGCTATGGACACAGGATTCCACCCAGTGGTTTACTCCTACTCAGAATCCATCATATGTTGACGGCAGTTAGCTTTACAGCTCCATTTGGTCCACAAGATCGCTAAAAAAACAGTTCTCGAAGGCAACATTTATGGCAATGAATGTGCCCTCTGTCCACAAAGAAGTATCCTATCATCAATGCTTTATTGGTCGATGACTGGAGCTGCTCACTAGTTCAACGAGCAAAAGAGGAGCGACGAACACTACCTTCGCAAGAGGAAAATGAAGGAGCATGAGAAGATTCCGGTTGAAAAAATTGAAAGATGTTACTCCAGGAATGAGATTCGGAAGTTTTACCAAAAGGTAAACAAAATATGAAACGGACACACCAGCGAACATGGTAGTAGAGTCGCAGTCGATGCCAAGGATTTGAAAACAGCATTTGCGTGGACTGTATAATGGCGATGAACCACCGTCAGGCAGAACGAACATTTCAACGATGTAGACCAACGTTCATCCGATCCGGATGAAGCTACTGGATTGCATGGCCATTGCAAAGCGGCAGGCGATGACTTGGTAAGGAGCATACAACTCATCTGTCAAATATGGTCGGGTGAAAGTATGCCCGATAAACGGAACCTCAGCATTGTTTGTCCGAAACTCAAGAAAGGAGACCTTCTGAACAGTTTCAACTACAGACGCATCAGTCTTCTTCTCTTCCGTGTGCAAACGAGCCACCCCGTGTGGCTTTAGGCTAGAAAAGTCCACCACGGAAGAAACCCGTGAGATTCAAAACGATACACCATCTATTCATTGATTTTAAGGCCGCGTATGACAGCATCTATAGTGGCGAGCTATGCAAAGCAATTTCTAGCCTAATTTATACAGGATGACGATATAGAATGCACGCTGCTCCACACCATCAGTAAAGAACTCACCGAGACCTTTGACGGCAAAAAAGTATTTAGACAAGTCGGTGTCATGAGATTTCTTTAACATCAAGCGCCACAATCTTTCAAAAGTTTGTCCAAATTTCTTGCATACGCTGATGGCACTGACATAACCGGAAGAAGGCAATATGATATCAGTGGCGCTTGGCGAGTGTTGAGACGAAAGACGTGAAGACAGGTTTAAAGGTAAATGAGGGAAAGACCACGTATATAGTCTTAACCAAAAATTTTACCCAACACCGAAGTTTCAGACAGAACGTCATCCTCAACAGATATTACCACGAGGTAATTAAGGACTTTGTCTAGACTCTATCGAACAACAAAAATATTAGGATCACTTTTATTGAGTGACCCAAACACCAATCTTGCTTAATAGCGTAGAGGCATGGACTTTATCAGAAATGGGATGAAGGTGCACTTGTCTGTTTTGAGAGGAAAATGGAAGTGTACATACAAGGACGAATCGTACTGACTGTATAGCGACTGAGGTGGCTGGGTCATATAGAGCGGATGAAATCTTCGATTTCGCCCCCAAGGGATACCGCAGTAGAGGAAGAAGAAGAAGTATAAGGGCACCTCAACCAACTTTTTTTTTATAATTGGCGCGGGCTCAATGGATTTGCGGACCCTTAAAATATTTCTACACAGCGTGGGCGAAGGAAACCTAGAGAGGAAAAAAGAGAGATACCTATGTAAATTGTTCTTAAATGTTTGCAAGTTATAACGGAATAGAGAGTTTGGCAGGGCATTCCATAAGCGAGTTGTACGGTTTAGGAACGAAAAGTGAATTTGAGGTTGTACTGACGATCATTCATATGAATACGGGTGTTAGGGTTAATAGTTTGAAGGAGCACTATGGAGCACTTTTGGTGGAAATAGCGATGAACAAGGTGAGACAGAAGATATTACGCTGGTGTTCAAGGGTGTCGAATGACTGTATAATATTGGCATCACCTATGAGGTGTATTGCACGGGTTTGAATCCAATCTAGCAGTTGCAAATATGTTTCAGTGGTACCTGACCAGATGCGAGCATTGTATTCCGATTTCGGGCGGATGAATGCTTTATATTTTGAAGATAGATTAGACATTTCGCAGCATTTGTGGTGACATCCAATATGTGGTCATTCCAATGTAAGTTGTTATTGACACACACCGAGAATTTCGCTTTAACGACAGCAAACAGAGTGTTTTGGAAGCATTATATTCTACTTCGTTGATAGTTCCCCAATTGGTTATGCTGTTGATATTGGAATTTAATGAGCTACAGCCGAAGAGACGTGATTCCGCGAACGAATATGAATTGCAGAAAGTACTCTCATCAGCAACAGATCATATTGGATTAGAAGTAACAGACAAGAGATCGTTAATGGAAATTAAAACGATTGTCGGACACAGGACGGAGCTCTGGAGCACACCAGCATTTGTTTTATAAATACCAGACTCGAAACCTTACAAAAAAACTTGTATTGAAAGATGAAAAAGAGATTCGCAAAGCCTGATTCAAAACTCTGCCAAATGCCTAAGAAATATCAAGTGCAGCTACCTTTCGTCAAATTAGTGTAGACTTTGGTTCCAGTCATTGAGAAGTTTTCGCGTTTCGAGATATTTCATGAGCTGCCGGTTTATAAGCGTTTCCATGAACTTGGAAAGAAGGTACGAAAGAAGAGAAGAAGATGCGCCCTTTTTAGGTTCGGACTGGACGAATACTGTTTTCCATCTGCTCGGGTAGAGTTCTAAATGGTAGAACTGATGAAAAAGCTTACGCAGTGGTTTTACCAGCGAGGAAGAACACCTCTTCAGTAGAAAAGCGGAAATATACCATCTGAATCAGCGGACTTGTGCTTACTAATGTCTTAAGGTACCCTTGCTACTACACGAGTGTGAAAATTGTTTCGACCCATTAAAGATTCGGCCATTCAAGTGTAAGCGGAACATAGCACAATCTTCTGCCACCGAGCCATTTCTTAATATTGGGAAGCAGGAAATAGTCGCAGGTGCTGAATCTGGAGAATATGCTGGATGAGGGAGCTATTCGTAGCCTAAATCATGCAATTTGCAAGCATTTTTTCCTCGCCAAATGCAACTTTTTTGCTTCAATTTAGCGTCTAGTCCATCCATCAGCTTTGCATAAAAGGTGCTGATGATCGTTTTACCCTTTTCAAGGTAAAAAATGTGAATGATATCGCGCATATTCCATGATAATCTGGGGGTCGGCAGACACACCTTGGCCTTCTTCAGCTTCAATTCACCAGGAGAAGTCCACTGTCTCGACTGTTCCTTGGTGTGTTGTGATGAATCCATGTTTTGTCCACTGTGATTGAACATCGCTAAACACGCATTTGAATTTCACAAACGATTGCGTTTTTGGTCAATTGTGAGCAAACGCGGCACCCGTCCGGCGGATAGCTGTTTCATATCCAAATATTTTTTACAAAACTAAAATAACTGATCCATGCGATAAGCCTGTAGCCACTTTAAGTTTGCGCACCTTCAATACTATACCTTCTATTGATTTTATCGATTTTATCGATGTACTGGTGGAATCATTGGTCCATATTTCTTCAAAAATGAGGCAAATCAGAATGTTACGACAATGGTAACTGTTATTGCGCCATGTTAACGGACTATGTGCTTCCTGATATTCAAGCATATGGTCTCGGTGAGCTCTGGTTTCAACAAGACGGTGGTACGAGCCATACAGCGCGTGAAACAATGGACATGTTGAGAAATTATTTTGGTTTTGCTACGGTAAATTTTGACTATTTTAGACTACTTTCTCTGAGGATATGTAAAGTCTCAGGTCTTTAGGAATAAGCCAGCTACGATTGACGCTTTAGAAGCCAACATTACTCGTATTATCCGCGAGATACCAGTCACTATGCTCGAACGACTCGCCCAAAATTGGATGTTCCGGATGGACCACCTCAGACGTAGTCGTGTCCAACATTTATATAACGTCATTTTTAAAAAGTAAATGCCATACATTGTTCTTTTAACCGATAATAAAAATTTTAAGTTTACTTTCAAATGTATGTGTTTTATTTTACATTACAAATCAAAACTTACGATGAATCACTCTTTACAATCCTTACCTGAGCTTCAAAGATACATAGATACAAATTCGACACCGAACCATAGAAGAACAATCCAGACAGCTTGAGATGGCCAAAATACTAGCAAAAGTACTTGAAACTTGCAACAACGGGGCAAGAAAAAAGCTTTTGAAATAAAACATTTTCTCAGCGTCTCGATCTAGAACCGCTGCTCTTATGATTTATTACCTTTCAGCCAAATACCCATTTGATGGCTTGTCTTCCGGTCAATTTGTTTTCCTTCAATCAATTCAGATTGGCATCTGGTAGTACGATCTACTATTCATCGGCATTTATGTAATGCAAAATTACTGCACATGCAACAAATTTAATTTAATAGGTATCAAGCCCGTAGCTAGATGTAGCCAATGTTGTTTACTTGAGCCGGTCTTCTTGCACTTGGTGGTGTCGTTGGTCTCTAATAAATTAACATTCTGACAAAACGTTACCGACTGCTGCTTTAGGCCACTACTGTAACTCGTCTCGTGTTTCCAAACTCGATTTCAATATTCAGAACGTAAGCATGAGGACATGTACACAAACATTAGGCTCATCGTTCGATACGCTCCAAGGCAAAGCACAAACGAGTAAATGATTCTCCTAACTTACTCGTATACTCTTGTAGTCACTGGAACCAATTTCAAACTTTGGCGCGAAAGTGTTCCCTTCTTCTAGTCGTCTGGTGTTTACGATGCAGAACATCACCAGAGTGGAAATGGTATTCGTACTGTAAGCGATACGCAGATACTCTGTCATTATCATTTTCACTCTACTTTGGTGACGATGATGATGATGATGCTGGAGCTCCTGCTGCTGTTTCGACTGTAGTCACTGATGCTATTGCTTGGACACAATGCTCGGACATACAATAAATGGACATGGACACATGGCATATTAGCAAAACTGCACAGATCTACAACCGAGGTACCTACAAATACGAACTCGAATCCAAGTCGGGCATACCGGTGAAAACAGGAATCCTGTGACTAGAGTAGTAGTCTCCGATCTCTTCTCCTTTTGCTCCTACTTGACAGATGCGAATGCATTGACTATTACATGAGACAACTCTGGTCCGAGTACAAAGAACGGAGGCGAATCGCAAGGGTCGTTTCATAGTGTCTTACTTTTGTCGTAGTTTCGTAGTTTCTTAGTTTCGTAATTTTCTGATTACGTTTCGTGTTGCTGTTCCGACTTTGAGTTTGTTTTTTTTTTTTTTTTTTTTTTTGAATTTTTTGTTTACTCTTTGCTGTCTGTCCTGGGCAGGAGGCTGCTGTCGGTGTTGTTGTCGGATGCTGTCGGGTCTCAGGGATTTGCCTTTTGTGTTTTTATCGTTTTGACTGCGGTGACATTAAACAAGGAGTTTTACGTCACCTTAATGTATGGCTCGCCCATTTATCTTGAACGGTGCTGCCGTTGGATGCAATAGAAAGAGCAAGCAGACGAAGGACTCTTTTTTGTTTTCATGGTTCTTCTATGACATGCGGCAGTAGTGCATCCAGTGCACATGCAGTGCGGTATATTGTAATGTGCTCTCCGCCACCAATGATGAGAAATGACCAACGTAGATAAAAGCTAGAAATGCTACACAGTCCCGTAGCACTGAGGTTCCCTAGTACCCCTAGTCTTTCTACATACTCGTAGTACTGCGGTTTAGGCCTGTGTTAGTTTTGCGTTATATAGGGACATGGTCTTGGACATGGACATGTCGCAATGTTAGATGTTCTCGTTGGCAACATGAGTAATGGAATTTGCAATAAATTTAGATAAGACCAACTCTTCCATGGTGACCAGTTGGGCATTCCTACTTCTACACTATAACTCTGTGTAGATAGGTATGTAGGTACCTACTTACATGTTTGTTTTTGGTCAGAGGGAGTGATTTTTAGCGGAAAGGGTTTCCATGAACGGTATATTCATCGTAATGGACGGTGTTTTGCCATGGATTAGCTGTTAGCTGAGATACAAGGTGTGGCTACCCGGAATCTTATCATCCTGTTCACTTAAGCGGGATTTCATAAAATTTATGTTAACCCTAACGGAGAGGGGAGTCGTTTGACAAACTCAACGCCAACAGGCGGTTTTGACGTTTTAAATCCGAAAATACGTTTGACAGGTTTATGGTGATAATAATTTGACAGTTGCAAGTGGTCAGTGTTGCCGGCTGCAGATGTCAGACCCACAAAAGTGTCAGTATGCTGGGTGCTCGATCTGAAATGTCATTATGGTCTGTTTAGGAAGTTGGACATTTTTGGAATAGGAGACCGTTTCTCTAGAAAGTGGGCAAATGAGTTTCATATAGTTTCCGGATTATGATAGAAGTGTCAGGATTTTTATTACGAACTGACTTTTTACGGTAATGTGTGAATAATTTGTTGCTTTGCTTAGATTGTGTTGGGATAAGACCAGTTTGGGCATTTGCAACCTTGTAGTGTTGAATAACTGATTTGTGTTGTTGAAGTGTGTCTGGTTTCTCATACAAAGAAATAATAGAGCTGGGTGCAACAGGAAGCTGTTTTATTTGACTCTATAATCAACATACTATATGTTGTTCTCTTGAAGCTATGCAATTATTGGATAATAGCTGAGGTTAGACTTGCAATGGTTCTTTATGTAAACATTGCTCCCCCAATAGAACTAATCAATAAAGGATTTTGACGTTAAGTGAACGTTTTGATGACAATAAATGTCCATTCACAGCTCACCAAACTGTAAATATCAACGAGCAAGTATTCGCAAAATTTCAAAACGAGAACTTTTAGGTTAAATTCGCGCGAATGTACAAAAGATTGGGTTCCACATTTGTGGAATGCAAGTACAATTTGACAATTCGCAAAAGAACAATCGAATCGCTGATTTCTTCGCAAATATTAATTGGATTTGAGTTTTTGTTTTATAATTCCACAGTTAAATTAAGCTCTGTGCTTTTGGAATCACTTTTTTTGTCACTTGCCTATCTTTAAATGCACTAAAATTAAATCGCGCAGGTCCTTAAGACTTTTAGTCATAAAAAGGATCTCTAGTTACAAGAATATGATCCAGCGTTCATAAGCCGAAACGAGGAACTGGTCATTTATATCGGTATAATGATGAGAAACGGATGAGGATTACAAGTTTTAACTTCAGCTAATGAATGTCAAGGCTGTCTTCGCCTTCGTAAACATAATACAGCTGGATGGCCTTCAATTTGGCTGTGTTAGTAAAGTCAGTTACTGCCGCTGCGATTGCCAAAGTCTGTTCTTAAGTGTGGATATTCTAGATCTCACGAAACTCCGGCCAATTTCGAATGACTACATGACTGAAGAGCTCGGCAAGGTACCTATCTTTCAGGATAAAAAAGGAAAAAGTGTTAAGGGCAACTTCAAACACTTCCTAAGCAAAACAAATAGGTTACGCCAAGGCACGACCTTAAATGGCAACCAACGTCACTATTTTAGAATGTATAGACTACATGGCAAGTCCAGCCAGGAAAAACTCATGCAAATCGTCAGTTTCAGCAAAAAGATTAAAAGAAACTGATTCGGATTTCAAAGAGTCCCTCTTACGACGGGCACAGATGAAGGGATAAAAACATTTGGTGAAAACAGAAGACTGATCAAAGTCATCAGAAGGAGCAAATCAACCATACTGCAAGCATTTAGAAGACCTAATGACATCTATACTTACTGAATCGAAAGCAGATACTCTCTGTTACATACTTGAGACTCACTTTCCAGGCTACCTGATCAAAATCGGTTAAAAAGCAGCTCCTGTCATTGAAGCTACATGTAAATTGAGTAACATAAGTCAATATATCTGTCATCGATTGCGGTGACGTATAAGGCCATTTAATATGTCAAATTATGCTGCAAAGTATATGGATAATTTAAAAAAATCACGATACACACGTCAAGAGATTCAGACCAATTGGGAGGATTGGTTGAGCCTCATTTGCGCAAACCTGCTTTGCGACTGCCAAGCTGCAATATGTCTACCAGTGCAAAAGATTGCAAGACTACGTTTCAAAATCTAGTTGACAAAATTAAAGACGCATTCGACAAAAAAGACTAAGCGCTGGACATTTTCATCGACATTGAGCGTGCTTTCGACAAATAAACTTTATGATTCGATGTGAGGTAGTCGATCAAATAACATGGCGTAAGTGAATAAATAGGTGGATGTCATGTCATTTCTCCACAGCTGTGATGTGTGTTTGATGTCTCAGACTTTACAAGTCAGAAATCTATTACTTTCAAATGTCATCCTTCTTCTCTTGTTATTCTTTTACATTCCATTTTTGTTTTTTATCTTTTTTAAATGGAAATGATCATATTGCATGGAGGGCATAAATGGCAACCATGCTGCACCGCAGCTAATTGCTTCCGGATATATAAGGCAAATCCATGCGCCCTGGAGCAACCGGAGCGAAGGAACGACATTAGGTAAATAAGAATTTTGGCAAAGTTGGCTTTGCGACAAATTTAAGAAAGTTAAAGGAGGTTTGGAATTTCTCAGCAACGATAAGAGGTAACAACAATCTGGAATTGACTCCGGGACAATCGATAGCCGAATATTCATATGTTCAAAGCAAACGTTAAGAAATTGAAAGAATTGGGAGCATCTTTAGACGCTGGCCTACTTGTCGCAGTGCTTTTTGATGGATTGTCAGAAGATTACAAAAATATACGATCTGCGTTTGATGCTCAAATTAGTTATCCGGGAGTTCGGTTTGCACGAGACTCCTAGATGTAAGCGATAGGAATAAGGTAGCTCTACCAACAATGTGTTAAGCGTAAAGCACCTCAAATCGCAAAAAGAAAACCCCAAAACGCTAAGTCAAACACCGAAAAGAATAATTTTCCTTATAATTGCAAAAATTGTGGTAAACGCGGACATATGGTCTAAGACGGTGTGAGCAAAACCGATAAAAGCATGTAAGCTCAAAACTCGTAGAGCAACGTAAGACACAATCATCGAAAGATGTACACGAATCAAACCAGTTAAACAAGCTATAGTGCCTGGACAGTGGAGCTACTTCACACACATACTCATATGTGAGCTGAAGAGTCGAGTTTTATTGTCCTAAACAATACCAAGGAGTGACATAATGTAAAATTGGGTGACAAACACATCGTCAACGTATAAGGAATCGGAACTGTCAAAACACACATCTTTACTCGAAACCAAAGAAAATCATTACACCTTTACAACCAATACAACAATACAACACTAATACAACGAATCATGGACATTAGGTAATTTTTGAAGATCCTGGAGTCAAGAGCAGTTTACTTAATATCCTTCCTTTCTTGTGCAGTCTTCACGTGACAGGAAGGCGTTAGAGTCAAGAGTCCTGAAGTTCTAAAAACAGCCATCATGAGACGTCGAACTAAGTGCCAAAACGTCTAAAGTAGACGTAAAACGGTTAACAGTATGGAACTGACCCCAAAGGATATACACAATAACGACAATCCACCCGTCGTCTTTTCGAAGGCCATGCCGAGGCATGGATTCTAGAGACCCACCCAACATAGTTTACAACCAAAAACGACTCCCGCGGTTCTTTCTACGACAGGTTCGGTAAATTAGATTAACTCTATCAGAATAGACCAATAGTTGGTCAAGGTACTTTTTCTGACGGCTTGTCTTGGGAAACCGAAAAATCGGAACGGGCTCCAGAAGAGACACACTCTGAAGGACTACGGTCTAAGGAGCCGTTAAAAACTCGACGGAAAAGCGAGACAAACGCATTGCCAACAGTCTTACTCCCCCAGCGGTGACGGAGAAGAGAAACAGGACGGTGGAAGTAACACCCACTGAAACTGACCAACCTTTCTAATCTAAAACTGCGCCCTCTTTTTTGTCCCAAACAGGGTCAAGAGGAAGAAAGTTGGCTGAATGAAACTGGTCTTCCAACCAAAAAAGGCTGCAGTTTCTGTGGACGGAAATCGCATGAAGCGGTCAAACGCAATGATAAAAACAAAACCAGCTGTGGTTTCACAAGCACACGATGTCCAGGCGAGGTCACTGCTACAACCAGCAGTCGTAGCTCTGAAGGACTACGGTCTAAGGAGCCGTTAAAAACTCGACGGAAAAGCGAGACAAACGCATTGCGCAAATAGATGGCAAGCGCCGTCGAAGGTGCGAATGCCAACAGTCTCACACACCCAGCGGTGACGGAGAAGAGAAACAGGACGGTGGAAGTAACACCTACTGAAACTGATCAACCTTTCTAATCTAAAACTGCGCCCTCTTTTTTGTCCCAAACAGGGTCAAGAGGAAGAAAGTTGGCTGGATGAAACTGGTCTTCCAACCAAAAAAGGCTGCAGTTTCTGTGGACGAAAATCGCATGAAGCGGTCAAACGCAATGATAAAAACAAAACCAGCTGTGGTTTCACAAGCACACGATGTCCAGGCGAGGTCACTGCTACAACCAGCAGTCATAGCTCTGGTCGACGAAATTCGGTGATAACCTTCCTAGCGCACAAGATCCGGCTTGGTGCACATAACATAGACGTTGCGGATAAAGCAACCAACAAAAAAAATCCCAAAACGTTAAAGTGGACGTAACCAGCGCACCTACAAAGATGCTGCTCTTTTCTCTCTAGCGCTTCAAATTGAGAAGGCTGGCAATGACAACCGTCTAAACGATGTTGAGTGTAAACTATAGGAGCTAGCCAAAACAGAGAATCTTTTCTGCGATATGAAAATTAGAACTCTTAGAGTGAAGTGCTCCATACTGCAAACTTTTGAATGGCTAAACAAATCTGTGCCGAAAATCTCACTTCTGGAAACTAAAACTTCCGTGGTTTTCAGACAGCTAAAACTGACAACGACCACTCTTCCCTTGTTGTGGGCTTAGACAAAGTTTCTGTCGAGACCATTAAGTCTAGGTATGACTCACGTCGCTATCTGTGCCTTGGAAGGGTCGACCATAGCAGTTCCCATCTCTTTTGTGTACTCAAATCAACCTTCAACATTCTGAGTCTGCTACAGTATCTCTATGTAGGAGGCTTTCCGTGTTCAATACAAAACTCCACATAATATCCTTCAAGAACCATGGGTGGGAAATAAACGTAACTGGTTTCGGATGTTTAAGGGGTTTGACATCCTTTTATGCCAAGCTCACTCTCAGCATCAAAACTTGTGCAATTTTGTAACCAAGACTGAGTTGCTGCAGACATAAGCTACGAAACGAATGGACAATGGCAAAAATTCGTTGTTGCATCTCCTTATTTTCTCTATGATTCGTTACTGCCGCCATTACCGAAGATGATGATGATACTTCATCAAGTTTATCGACGATCTCTCGCGGAAGATATTTGTTTATTTTCTTAAGACAAAAAGTGAAGCTCTACATATACGCATTTAAAGTTTTTAAGGTTATCGCTGAGAACCAAACTGGCGAGAAAGTCATGACACTTAGAACTGATAATGGTCTCTAGTATTGTAGCAAGATGTTTCCAAAATTACAAAATTACACAAGATTACTTGCGGGATTTCGAACCAGAAGACAATACCGCATGCACCTGAACAAAATAGACTCGCTGAAAGAACAAACCAAAAGTTAATGACGATATTTCACCAAGGTTCGAACCTTGAAGAGCTTGATGAGGTCATTTAATAGGTTACGCTGAAGACTCAAAAGCTTAGATGAAAAGTAAACATTTTTTTCTGAATTAGATATATTTGTGTTTGAAACAATTTAGATTCTGATCAATCCTGAGTCTGATCGTCGCGAACAACGTCGTTATTCGACATTCCGTTGAAGTGCATATTCTATCGACATTGACCACCTTTAATTTTCATCGACTTTCTCGCTGCATATAGACAACGCGATTTATGTGTTATCACCTTGTTCAGACTGTCCCAATACTGTTGCTTATACAGATACACCAAGTCTCCTTCGTTGGAGCTAGAAGATTTGGCATTGATGTCGTCTCTAGTCTTTAAGTTCTTGCAAGCAATATTAGTTTCATCTTTTCTCGTGTATTTTCGTGCATTTTACGAATCCTGCTGCGCAAGTCATACACATATTCCTTCACGACTTTATACTTTGTAGGTGGGGATCCGAATTTCGTTTCACTTAGCAACCGAACTGTTTGACAAAATAAGATCTCGGATTGTGTATGTCCTGTTGAACTATGGACCTCGTTTCGGTAGGCCATTAAGAAGAGGACTCAGTCAATCTGAGTCCCGCTGGCTGGGACTACAATAAGATAATAAAAATGTTTGATCGTTCATCACAAATGTTAGAAATTCTTTTTCATCGTCTGTTCCAATAAATTAATTTACAAAACCAATCTGCTTGCTGCACACTCTGCGGCCAGCCCAACACGAATCTTCACTCGTGAGTAGCAAGATTTCTTAAAGATGTAAACATAAAAAAATCCGCTGGTCCAGATGGTATATTTCCACTGGAAAACATCATGTCTCTCTACTTCTCTCTCCTCCCACAGAACCATTGCACTTCTTTCCAAGAACATGGAAACGCTGATAAAACGTCAGCTCATATGAAATATTTCGAAAAACGTAAACTTCTCAATTACTAGCAGTACAGTATTCGTAGAAACAGGTTCACTGATGATTTGATGGTATGTCTCACCATAAAGTGAGAAACCAAAACGTACATCAACCTGACGAAAGCCAGATAGTTGCACTTGATATTTGTAAGGCCTTTGACAGAGTTTGGCATCAGGCTCTTTTGTCGAAAATGCGGGTTTTTGGGATCGATGACTCTCTTCTTTAATGAAGAAATTATCTTCGGAAAGTTCAATTCAAGTTGTCATGGGATGCTTTCAAGTCTGATACTTACAAAATAAATACTGGTGTGCCCCAGGGCTTCGTACTGTTTCCGGCACTCTTTTTAATTTTCATCTACGATATATCATCTGTTACTTCTAATCCAATATATTCCTTTGCTGATGACGGTATTCTCTGCTTTTCATATTCGTGCATGGACTCACATCCCTGCTCTTTGACTACAGAACTGAAACGGCAGCGTATGTTAAGATCATTAAATTCCGATATTTACAGCAAAACCAATTGGGGAATTATTATTGGTTAAGAAAAACAATTCATGGCATTTATTCTTTAAAAATAATGTCATGTAAATGTTGGCCTCGACTACGTCCGAGGTGCCCCATTTGAAAGGTCCAATTTTGGGCGACTCGCTCGAGCATAGCGACTGGTATCTCGAGGATAACACGAGTAATGTTGGCTTCCAAAGCGTCCATCGTAGCTGACTTATTCCTGAAGACCTGAGACTTTACATATCCCCAGAGAAAATAGTCCAAAGGTGTGATATCGCACGATCTAAGGGGCCAATTTACTGTAGCAAAACGTGAAACAAAGTGCTCACCAAAATGATTTCTCAACAAGTCCATTGTTTCACGCGTTGTATGGCTCATAGCGTCGTATTGTGGAAATCAGAGCTCACCGAGACCACGTTCTTGAATTCCAGGAAGCACATAGTCTGTTAACATGGCACGATAACGGTTACCATTGACGGTCACATTCTGATTTCCCTCTTATTTTGAAGAAATGTGGACCAATGATTCCACCAGCCCATAAATCACACCATACCGGGTTTTTTAATTGATGTTGGTGTTGGTGTTGCTTATCAGCCCAAATACGTCAATTTTGTTTATTAACGTATCTATTGAGCCAGAAATGGGCTTTCATTGAGTTTTTCCAGAGCCCATACACTGAAAATATGACGCAAATTAAAGTCGCCTGTCTTAAATTCTTGCACAAGTTGAATTTTGTCCACTTTTAGGCCGAGATCCTTACGTAAAATACGCCAAGCCAAGCTGCTGGGAACGACGACGAATCTTTTCATCACGGTCTTCGCGTACACTCTCAGCTACAGCACTTCACTACCTGTTGGATGTGGTCTATCCGGTCGAGTATCATTCATTAATGTAAACTGGGACCCAAATTTTTGAATGGCATCGGAAATAGTTGCAATAGTAGGTTGATTATGCTCACCGTAAGTTCCTTGAATCGCACGAAAAACATTTATCACAGAACAGTAAATTTCCTAATACAGCTGAACAATTTAAAGATGCTGTTGTGGTGTGAGTCTGAGCAATACTGAACAAAAGTGACAAAATAGTTTGATAGGAGTCACGCGTGATCTGTCAAAAAAAGCCTATTGAAAATCAAATCTCACTTTGAATCACCCTATATAAGTCAGTCAATTGATACCCTCGAACACCGTCGTAATGTCTCCTGCTCCTTTAAACTTTTAACCGTAACAGCCGTCTCGCTATGAATGCTCATCAGTATACCCTCAGCCACGTTCATCGGTACCTCTCTTTCCATCCTTGCTAATTTTCCTTGGCCCGCGCTGCGTACAAGCACTTTAAAGGTACTTTAATCCCTAAAGCGCTCGCGAATTATAAAAAAGAGTTGTCCATGACATAAGACAGATGCTCATTCAAGGTCTTATTAAATTGCTTGACCATTCCATTAGATTGAAGGTGTAGTAGCGTTGAAGTGTCTTTCTTATTCCAAGATACTAACACAAGGTTTCGTCTTTGATCAGAGTGTAGCTCCTTTCGGACCACAAATCTGCTCACCCAATTATTTCCTACTTGTTCAACTACGGTCTTAGCCTCCTGGTTTGGGATTGCGAACACTTCCAGACACTTACTGAAGTAATCCATGAACGCGAGGGTGTATCGGTTGCCATTAAAGGTTTCGGGAAGCAAGCCAACGACGTCAGTGGCTATTCGATATTATATTGTTGCATTCTTCTCTGTGGCATTACTTTTGAACCCTTGGTAGCCACATACATACGCTCTTCTTGCATCAATTTCCAACCTCTTGTTTTGCACTTAGACAATTGAAACATTCTCCTACCTTCTCCAACGTCTTATAAATTCCCAAGTGACCTCCTGAAGTTTCGTCATAAGTTCCATGGGTTACTTTACTGATTCTCGACCGCGGCATGATTAGCTGCATACGGGATATTGTTTCATCTGAACTTTCCCATTTTCTCTTTAACAAACCGTCTTGCACACAAAGCGAATCTCATTATGAACTTAGCTCCGAGAACCAGTATTGTATTGGTTCGATAATATTATCTAGATGTTAGGAGGAACGGATTTCGTGTGTACTCCAACCCTTTACTGGCTCTACTCGACGGCGGTGTTACAACTCAAATTCGTAGTCCTGCATTTGTTCGATCCATCTTGCAACCTGGCCTTCAGGGTTCTTAAATTTTTTTTAGACATTTCAGAGCTGCGTGTTCTGTCAGTAGAGGTGCTTACGGAAATGCTTTGTTGCCAGAGTTAAAGCCAGAAGCTTACGTCGAACTACGCTGTAGTTCCGTTCATGCCTAGAGAGTTTCTTGCTGCAATAAGCAACCACTTTCTCTTCGCCATCATGAATTTAAGAGATCCTATCTACAATCCGAACATTGCTAGCGTCCTTCTGTAATACGTGGCAATTTCCAAACTGTTTCGCAATAGCCCTTACTAAAGCCACAAAAAAAGAAAGACACGGAGTCCTTTTTGAAGTCCGGTTTGAAGGGCTTTAAATTTGTGGAGAAATTTACAGTTAACAATTTAAATATGATACCTCTACGAACGTCAGATATGCTCATCTCGGAAACAGCGAAATCACACCCAAGTAAGCACTTGCATTACAAAAGACTTAATCTTGTCTAATCTGCAACCCAAACGTAGGCCTTTTCATTTCATCAATCTACGAGGAGTAGCTTTTGTCTTCAGATAAAGCAGACGTCTAAAATGCTCCAGACACTAAACCTAGTATGTCATATTACTAAGGTACTGTCATAATTGGTGCAACCATCTAAGCTGCAAAAGTTCTCCATCAGCACAACATACTCGTACACCTCAAACAATCCGCAGTTCATGCTTCATCTCTAAATGAAAGCATCGACAATGTGATTGAAGTTTGAAGGACCCTCTTCAGATATTTATGTTACACAAATCAAAGACATTTTAAAACATCAATTTGACTGCAGCAATACATACATTCGAATAGCCTATCCCTTAAGATATTCTGCATCGATATCGCCATACAAATTGTGCTGGCAATTTTATAACGATTAATTACTCCCAGTTTACTTTGTTGGATACATTCCAAGTCATTCTTCACTCCATTAAGATGATTCATAAAATTTTCAATCAAAAGTAAATTACCCGACTGTACATCGTGTAATACGCGCAACCAAATTCCTTCGTCTCAAGTTCCTTCGACTAGGCTGTCAAGAATAGCACAACACTTGTATGTCCAGGAATACTTTTCCTTTAAATGTATACATGTTTGCATACATACAGGTACGGGCATATCCTCTTTATAGCCAGAAATTGAAGGCAGACATTGACTTGCAGCACGTCCGTACATCCAACGTACAGCATTCTGCTTCAGCGCCCTTTTTATCCAGATTCACGAACTGCAAAAATTTCCCACATTAAATTCTTGTTCAAAAGCAACTCGGACGCACGCACGCACGAAGGCGCAAAAGAATGATCCATTGCAAAAGGGGAAAACAAAAGATTCCCAGAGACATCATGGTTCTGGCGACCAGGACAGGACAGGACAGGAGGACGTCTTGCAGACTAAAACTCAAGCTCCTTACAAATCCGAAACGAGTTTTCATCGACAGTGCGGAATATACGTATACCCATGGATGGTATCCACAAGATGTGGATACGAGTACATGCGGTTGGCGAATGACTGTGGTTGATGTTGCAGTGTGCAGGCTTTCTAGCCAAGTAATACCGTGTCAAGGTATCTACGGCAACATTTGTTAAGCCTCGCGTTCCGCGCATTCTACTCGTACGTATATGATGGGCATTAACATCGATGCTGCCACAAATAACTTCAATGCTCGTCCATTTCGTCTCTCTATGCCATGTTAGCCTGCCTGCTGTTGCAATATCGTGGTTTGCAAATTACCTCGTAGATGGTGAGTGATTTGATGTTACTCGGTTTATGGCGCTTTAAGGATGGAAACCTTCAGGATGGCCAATAGATTTTGAAGTGCATTAATTCATCGAACAGCTAAATCAAAAGACTATATGATAAATATATTTAATGTCTGGAAAGTAAGGAACACTCAACTTATCTCTAAGTGGTTCCACACAAAATCTATTAGTTAAAAATATACTCACCGTATCCACCATTCGTCTTAGCTTGCTTAAACAACCACATCTCCCCAAAACTCTTTTTAACTCGTCCAACTTCGAGGCAAAACTGCGGTTAGGGAAGTGAATCTGACTAAAGGCTTAATTTTATAATGGTCCGCCACTGCACGACTATCCACCTTGTCGTGGTGTAAGAACTCAATAAAGGTCTAAGTTTCTTTGGATTACTATTACCCAGATGAGACAATAAGCGAAGTTATAGCCAACCCTAAACCTCGCATACCTCTTTCTTTTCCTTTCCTCACCTTACCCTTAAGGTGCCATTCGACCCATGCCAATAATCAGCCCGGCTGAGGTCCAGTAAATGTAACTCAGTCATGAACGGAGTATCCGGATAGCTGGCGACCTCCTCCGCCAGTTGTGGAATCAATTACGGAGTCAGAAACTCCTGCAAGAAAGAAACGGACATTCAATTCTGAGGCCGGCGCTCATGAAACACCGGATAAAGCCTTCCACCGTTCCAAAATCACTAGTATCGTAGCCTTTAATCACCACCTACGGTCAATGTGATGACAATAGTTAATTGGAATAGGGAGATGCCTGCTTCTCTACGACCAACTCGGTCCACTCCCGGATTAAGGCAGCCTTAAATGTGCTAATCCACCTTCCAAAATTCTTTATCACAGGAGGCGAAATGTATTCCAGGCAAGATTTCAAGACACAAGAGATCAGCTAGACTTAAATCCTCTCTCGCATGAGTGGCAAGTATCGCTACAGAAAGCACTACACTCGTTCAGGCACCCCAGTTTGCCAGCCCTTATAGCGAAGTTATTAAAAAGAGTCTGGTCTTAGCTGTTATTGATAATAGTGATGACTTCGGCAAAACCATTTCAGGAAAGGGGAGGATGATAAAAGTTAAGATGGCAGATAGCTTTCTCCAGACTCTGCGGGACAACCCAGGTCGGCTTCCACTTGTCATGATGGCGGTTGGCATAGAAATCATAATAAATCTATTTAAGCTGACAATAGCTACAGTAGCCGATGTTTGACCAGAAGCGCAACTAGAGGTCGTTTCCATCGATCAGTTTCCAAATCGTCCTAGAACGATCCAGATATAGAAAATTGTAAGAGCAGGCAACCCTTCGTTCCCAACCCAAGAATAACCTAAATGCGATTCTTAATCGGCAATAGTTGTTACGAGGCCTTTTTGATGAATACCCCGATTAGAAATGACAACGCAACTTTCTCAGGTTTTGACAATTTATTTTTCCATATAATCACCTTTCAACTCGATGCTGCAAATTTTTGAACCCCTTCGTATAGTACGACCTTTGTTGGCCTGCAAAATGCTCCTTTCTGACTTCCTCGCTCGACAAGTACTTTTTTCCAGCGAACGATCTTTTAAGGTTTGGGAACAAAAAGAAATCGCAGGGAGCCAAATATGGCGGATAGGGGATTAATTCGTGGTGCAATTCGATCAACTTGGCAGTGGCTACTGCAGAGGTGTGAGCCGGTGCGTTATCATCGATCATACCTCGCGCTTCCAAAAAAAAGCCTGGCCATCACCTTTCCGGCCGAAGGCACGGACTTTGCCTTCTTTGGAGCACGTTCACTGGATAAAACCAATTGTTTCGAATGTTTTTTGGTCTCTGGTGTGTACCAATGAATCCATGTCTCATTAACGGTCATGAAAAGAAGAAGAAATTTCTCTGAATTTCGATAAGACAGGGCCAAACACGTCTTTGAAGTGATCTCACGATTGCGCTTGTTCTCCGGTGTGAGCAAACGCGGCGCCCATCGCGCGGAGAGCTTTCTCATGCCCAAAATCTCGTGCAGGATATAGCTAATGCGTTCGGTTGAGATGCCTGCTATCTCAGCCAGCTCGCGAATTTTCACTCAGCGGTCCCACAACGAGATCATGGATTTCATCCACAGTTTCCTCTGTGGTAACCGTTTTTGAGCCACCTGGGCGCAGTTCATCAAAAACCGTTGTGCGGTCACGGCGAAACTCTGCGAACCAATGGTAAACGGTTGTACGGAAAGGTGAATGGGTCCCATCGAGAATGGGCTTGATTTCCCCGTAGGTCTTGCCACTCAAAAACAAGAATCGAATCACGGGGAGATACTGCTCTTTTTCCATGGTCGCAAAAAAACACTAACACGATGTTTTGAAATGTGTGCCAAAACAAAACTAAGTCGGATTATCATCAAATTTTCACAGGTGGGCTAAAGAGGTTATACTAAATTATTGTACACTCATTTTGGCCCAGTAGCGCCACCTATCTTCCAATCCGGGTACGCATCAAATAGTGCTCGTATAAATGAATAATCTGACTATTTTGGCCAAAACTGGTGGTATTATCAGTTACGGTTTCGAAGGCATTTCTCTAATGGCTTAGAAGAAGGATGCAAAGGCAGGTACGGAAAGACCGTTTCGCCTCCAAATTTGTATCCGATATGGATTTGGAGGAGGCTGGATGCTGTACTGCCTCTGTTTAAAATCTCCACGTTGTACAAGCAACAGTTAGTCCCTCGAGCGTTAACCTTGTATCAAACAGCTCGACCAATTAAATTGAATCCTCCCTCCCAACCGTGATAGAGGTTGGTGCACTCAGCCATAGCACTGATGCTGCGTTTATTACAAATTTAACCTCCACCACTCCAAAAAGGCATGCAACAGCGTTGAAGATATTGTCCTGATCCAATAACCTTGGCTCCATGACGACTTGGATACTTGGACGTAAGAAAGAAAGATAACCCAAGAGCCTATATGGTATTTTTGCGAAGAGTTTTCTATATATTTACTTCCTCTCTAATTACAGTGATCAAGATATAGTTGTGGAAAAACTAGAGCTCGGGTTCAAGAGCAACTGGATAGCCTCGACATATCTGGCCCATGACCACCAGGGTTCTCCTCCTCTGGATAACTTGATATTGACGATCGCGGATACAGCCATAATGATGCACTCACATTGAGTTGTGACGCAAATGCACATCACTTCGTCTACGTTAGCTCAGATATCAACGAAAGAGGTGAGTCACTTTCACAATATATTCTCAACACTGACCTCTTCAGCACTTTCCGCCTTCATCAATAGTTATAATGGGAGTCTCAGATCTTAGATCTAACCCTCGTTTCCAATAACATTTCGGATAAAATCAATCGCTGGAGGGTATGCGGTGATCACACTTTTTCCGGTCTTCGCTCCATTTTTTTTCAGTTCTGGAGTATTTCTTTCGCGCTCCTGAGAGATGGCATTAGACTCATTAGTATGCTCCACTTAGAAATCTCTTGCTTGTTAGAAACATTTTTTGGACGCCTTTCTTGATATTGATGGAGCCTTCAACAACATCGACACAAGAGAGATCACTACCGAATTTTCAAATTTCAGAGTCGAATCCTCGCTTGGAAGGCTGGTAAGTCAACTGCTAAATCGTAGAATAACAGGACCTCGGCCAGAATACATGTTCGCAGGGGCACATCACACGTAGTGTCCTGTCTCCCTTTTTCTGGAACCTAGTAGTAAATTAACTAGTTAACATCTAGGAGAGGGAAGTCTGCAGGGTAATTCCTTATGCGGTTGACGTTATGATACCCACTACATATATCCGGAAAACACTCCAACGCTCTATGCGAGCTAATGAACAACACTTTTCCAAGCTCCCTAATTGGGCTAGTCGGTGTGGTGGCTAACCAATCTATGTAAAACCGAGCTAGTTCTTTTCAAAAGCGAAAACAAGGTCCCTCAGTTCGACCCCCCTAAAACGCACGGGACATGTTGCTATTGCGGAACGTATAAAATACTTTGGTCTCCTCTCAGATTGCAAACTAACTAGCTAACATACGAAAAAGAATTAGTAAAACCACTACAGTCCTCAACTCATGTAAAAGAGCCTTCTTAGCCCAAAAAAACAGCGATTACCGAGAGTGATTCTTGTTCCTTATTTCTTATTTCAAATGTGTTGTTGTTGGCAGGTTTGACTGTCGACTGTCCTGTCCTGTTGTATGTTCCTTCTTGTTGCTAAAGCATTTTGCCAGCTTCCTTTTCAATACAAGCGAACGCACCGCTGACAACCATATCCCTATTATGTCGATATCACCAGCGTACGTTAATATTTGCACAGACTTTTGGAAAATTGCTTGTGAGTTCCACATGATTCTTTCAAGAATGATGTAAGAGAAGTCACGTAATAGAGTGTCACATTGTCCTAAACCTTTTTTGTCATCAAAGGTGGCGGTGAAGATTGGCAATGATACATAAACTGATGGCTATATACAAGTCCTCTCTATAAATGTTGTCAATTGATGTTCAAATTGATAAAAAGATGATGAGTATCTGTTTGGACTTCTTGAGTATTTTACAGGATCAGTACAGGACTTTTGTGTACTGAAACCGCATTGATAGGAGAAAATCACGTTGTTGACGATGAGTTTCAGACGTTCACACAATATGACAGATACGATCTTGTATGTGATGTTGAGCAACAGGGATACGATGCTGGGATTCCATTCATCAGATATATACTCTTCTGACCAGATCTGAGAAATGTTAAAATCATTCCCAGCAGCTTTAAATACCTCTGCCGGTAAGGTGACTTGTTGAATTTTAGCTTAGATATTGATATCCTTACTCAATTTTGGTCAGGTGGACAGAAATTTTGGCTATCATCGTCTAAGTTGAATGATATATTCTGCCTATATTCTGGGCTTCTTTACAGTCTGCAGGGAAAGTTTTTCTCTGGTCTAGGCAGGATAATATTTGAGAACCTTTGTAGCTCATTAGATATTATTCCGTCCGGACCAGCAAACTTGTATCATTTGAAGCTAGTCAGTGCTCAGAGTAGATTGTCTCTTTGATTCAGACCGTGAATTTTGGTCGCGACTGCAGTACTCCTGCCGAGGTTGTTGCTGGAAAGTAGGTCTCCTGTATCAAACTGAGTTATTAATAACTTCAAATCTTTTAAGAGTCATACCTAGGGATTGGTGGAGAGGATTTTTCTTAGACGAGATGCCTCAGAGGCTTCTGTTATTTTGCCACAGAATGATCTCCAAGATTGTTGCTTTGCCTTCGTCAGTTCTTTTTTATATATTGAGGTATGAGGATGAAGGATGTATGAGTCCTAATCAGTCACTTGTCTTGTGCTTCTTGCTTGTTTGAAAAGCTTTCTACAGATGTTTATGAGCGGTCCCAGTGCTGATGTTCACTAGTGCGGCTTTTGTTACATGGGGACTTGGGAGTTTACAGAAAAGTATTTTTAGTTTTTCTTTGTATTTTGGGCAGTCAGTTGACGGGGTGGAGCATCACTTACACCAAATTTGATATACTATATGTTCAAAAAGTAAGGTGACTTTCCCCTTTCAAGGTAATCCCCCTGAGACACAATACACTTGTGCCAACGCTTTTTACAATCCTTGAAGCGCTTCTCATCCCCACTTTTTGGTATAGCCTTGAACTTATCCAGCGATGCCGTCTTTATTTCCTCAATCGTTGCAAATCTCCGTCCTTTCATAGGTCTCTTCAGTTTTGGGGGCACGAAAAAGTCGCATGGGGTCAAATCTAGTGAATATGTTGGCTGAGGCATGATTGTCATGTTCTTATTGGTAAAAAAATCTCTCATACGCAACGATGAATTGGCAAGTACGTTATCATGATGCAAAAGCCATGAATTATTTTTCCACAATTCCGGACGACCATACGACCTTGAAGTTAAAACTCCTGATGCAATACGCCATAGTAATCGAAAAAAACAGTAATCAAAACTTTGATCGAATTTGGCGGGCTTTTTCCGGTCTTGGTTCCCCTGGGTGCTTCCATTGGGACTAAATGGGCTTTGATTTCGAAGTCATAACCATATACCCATGGTTCGTCACCAGTTATGACCCTTTTCAGTCAGGATCATCATTGACGTCATTCAAGAGCTCCCAAACGATGGTTATGCGACGGTTTTTCTGATCAAAATTAAAATTCTCATGCCCAAAACATCTGAAAAAATTGCATGACACGAGCTTCAGCAACTTCTCTCATGGTAATTTGACGATTTTCCAAAACACTTTCCTTTACAGCTTCAACGTTATCATCTTTTGTGGATGTGCCGGGGCGTCCAGATCGAGGTTCGTCATTTGCATCTTCCCGGCGATTTTGGAAGAGCTTGTACCACCTGTAAACATTTTTTTTCACTTGGAGCAGACTCACCGTATGCCGCTGTCAACATTTCAAGTATTTTAGAGCACTTGATTCAATTTTTAACGCAAAATTTTATGCAAATTCTTTGCTCCATTTTTTATTTTTTTTTTTTTTTTTTAAATAATTGAAAATCGCAGAGCACACCAAAACACGTCCAACCTTTCTATTTGTCAAAAACAAACTAAGTATGCTATATACTTGAAACTGTGAGAATATGTTCGGGAAATGTTTACCAACATAGAAAAAAAAAATCGATAATCACCTTGCTTTTTGAACACCCCTCGTATCTGTGATCTGTCAGTGAATGATGTTGTCGAATACTCAAATGATATCTAGTACTTCCTTTTAGTTTTAAGTTATGAAAATCAGCTCATTGCCAATATTGAAAACAATGAGTACAAGGTGACCAGATAAGAACGATAGGAAAAAAAATTAAATAAAACAACAACGGTGTGGTTATAAAATTGATTCTGACTTGATTTCGGAGCTACGTTCATGCCAGAATGTGTAGAGTAGCACACTATTCAGATGGGCGCCTCAGCTTCGTTGGCAGTGCTTCAAGCGGTCGGTCTAATTTTTAACGACTCAGTCCAATATGTGCGGCATTATTCCGGCAATGGCGTATCGAATGTTGGGTTCGGACTTGTCCAAAGTGGACTAAGGATTTGACGTAACCCCAGAGAAAATAATGGAGTGAAACATAGCTGTAATTTGACACCATTGACGGAAATAGGGTTTCCTTTCCGTATGCCATATACCGCACCAAAGAGTCAATCTTTGTGGATGCATAAGTACTTGGCCGAACACTTGTGGATTGTGTTCGCTCCAATAATAGCAGTTTTGCTTGTTGACATAGCCGCTAAGTCAAAATTAGGCCTCGTCCGAAAAAATGATTTTTTGACAAAAATCAACATTTCCAGCACACAATTAGCGAACTCACGGCGCTGTCTATGGTCGTCCGTCTTCAATTTTTGAGTCAGCACAATCTTATAAGCATGTAGTCTCAATTCCAACCGCAAGATATGCCGGGTGGACTTTTTGGCGATGCCCAATTCAGCTCATCGGCGCCGAATTGACATTTATGAATCTTCTTCGATACGGCGGCTAGGTTTTCTTCACATCGAACCAATCTATGTCTGGTTGGTAGCATAAGATCCTAAAGAGTGTACTCACGCACAAATTTTTCCACAGTGAGACGAATTGCCTGCACACTGAAGCCATGATGACGACCGACCTCACGACGAAATTCGCAATGCATATTTACAATTTCTATAACACAGGTTTTTCTAATAACGACTTGACAACTTTTTTTTTTTAAATAAAAGGCAAACCATGTGAAATATTTCAAAAACTTTATTATTGGCTTGAAGTACAATCAAAACATTTATGAATGGAACTCGACTTCGTTCATATGGCCACCGCGGGCACGTTTGCAGCGGTCGATTCGTTGGGCCACTTTTCAACGACTCGGCCACATATTTCGGCCGAAACGGCCGCTATTTCCCGTTCAATGTTGGCTCTGAGCTCTTCCAATGTCATCGGCGTGTTGGCATAAATCAATGACTTAACGTAGCTCCACAGAAAATAGTCAACCGGCGTTAAATCGCACGAACGAGGCAGCCAATCGACTAGCCCATATCTTGAGATAACACGCTCACCATACTTACTTAATCGATTGTAGCGTGTGCTGTGTGGCTTGTGGCACCATCCTGTTGAAACCACATGTCGTCCAAGTCCATATCTTCCAATTCGAAAACTAATCGGTGATCATGGTGCGATAACGCTGACCATTCACAGTAACGTGAAGATCGTTATCGTCGACGAAAAAATATGGCCCTATAACGCCGCCGGCATGCAAACTACACCAAACAGTTATTTTTTGTGGATGAAGTGGTGATTCATGAAGCACATGTGGGTTTTCACCCGATCAATAATGCATATTTTGCTTATTGACGAACCCATTGAGCCAAAAATAAGCTTCGTCATTGAAGATGATTTTGCGATGAAATTCATCATCTTAGCGCATCTTCTCCAGAACCCAATGGAAGAACGTACGGCGCTTCAAATGGTCCATCGGCTTCAATTCTTGAGTAAGCTTGATTTTGTATGAGTGTAAACCAAGATCCTTACGCAAAATACGCCATAATGTGGTCTGAGCCACGCCGTGGAATTAACTGATTTGGATCGTTTGCTACGGACGTCTAAACGGCAGCGATATTTTCGACACTTTGACCAACCCGTTGTCTCACTGACACGGCAAACATCACACAACGAATATGTAGACTCAAATTTTTGCACTAAACTTGTTATTGCCAGTCTACTGGGCCAGAATTACGACCGAAAATTGGAGTTAACGCTCTTAAAGTTGCAGTCACCGACTCCGAATACCTGTAGAAAATTTTTATAATTTGCAGATGTTGCTCGTCAGTGCACTTTACCATGATAAAAATGTTGAGTTTATTGAATAAATTCAGAGTGACAGTTTGATGATTAGTGAAAGAGTGCGTTCACAAACTAAATTCAAAGTTGTCAAGTCCCTATTGGAAAACCCTAATTTTTTAATAATTTCCGCGCGTTTGGCAAGCGGAAAACGATGCGTGATGTAACGGCAAACCTTACTGGATATCATTGGTAACTTTGTTAGCTGCTGAAACATAACAATAGAAAAACTATCATTACTATCTGGTCACCCTTTACTTCTAGTGTTATCAAAAAGTGACTACAACCGGTTTAAACCGATTATGTTTGCTCTCCTCTAACTTTCTACTATTATCAATTGCAATTGACAAGTTTGCCTTCTCCAACTTACTATTACGTGGGTAAAAGCGTTCTAAAACTAGGCATAGGTGACACAATATCCTGCGATTTGGAGTAATGACGATACGAAATCCTCTGTTTGTTCCCACCCTAAGCTCCCATTAGGCAACAAATACTCGATGCCGATGAAATGGATGAGGGTACTATAGGGTGCTTCATCGTGTGGTTTAATTTTCAATAGGCTTTTTTTGACAGTTTACGCGTGACTCCTATCAAACTGCTTTGTCATTTTTGTTCAGTGTCGTTTGGCAAGGTATCATGGAAAGACGCATACCACAACAGCGTCTCCAAATTGTTCAGCTGTATTACGAAAATCAGCATTCTGTGAAAAATGTTTTTCGTGCAATTTGAGGAACCACTATTGCCAAGACCATTCGCAAGTGGATGATACTCGACCGGTAAGAGCACATCCAGCGGTAGCTGAGAGTGTACGCGAAGACCGTGACGAATCGATTCGTAGTCGTTCTCAGCAGCTTGGCTTGGCGTATTTTACGTGAGGATCTCGGCCTAAAATTGTACAAAATTCAACTTGTGCAAGAATTGAAGCCAGGTGACTTGTATTTGCGTCATATTTTCAATGAATGGGCTCTGGAAAAACTCAACGAAAATCCGGTATTTTATCGTGAAATTTTGTTCAGTAATGAAGCCCATTTCTGGCCCAATGGATACGTTAATAAACAAAATTGCTATATTTGGACCGATGAGCAACCCAAAGAGTACCAAGAGCTACCATTACATCCGTTAAAAACAGCGGAATGGTTTTGTTTATGGGCTGGTGGAATCATTGGCCCATATATATTCAAAACTGAAGCAAATCAGAATGGAACCGTCAATGATATCCGTTATCGCGCCATGTTAATGGACTATGTGATTTCTGAAATTCAAGCACATGGTCTCGGTGAGCTCTGGTTTCAACGAGACGGTGCTACGAGCCATACAGTGCGTGAAACAATAAACGTGTTGAGAAGTCTTCTTGGTGAGCATTTAAATTCACGTTTTGCTACGGTAAATTGTGCACCTAGATCGTGTGATATCACACCTTTGGACCATTTTCTCTGTGGATATGTAAAGTCTCAAGTCTTCAGGAATAAGCCAGCTACTATTGACGATTTCGAAGCCAACATTACTCTTGTTATCCGCGAGATACCAGTCGCTATGCTTGAGCGATTCGTCCGAAATTAGACCTTCCAAATGGACAACCTCAGACGTATTTGTGGCAAACATTTACATAATATCATTTTTAAATAAGTAAATGCCATGAATTGTTTTTTCAACGCTAATAAAAATTTTAAGTTCACTTTCAAATTTATGTATTTTATTTTACATTATAAATCAAACCTTACGATGAATCACACTTTATAATCATTTTATAACTGAGACTGTTTCTACGATTATGAAAGGCTGCGAAATTGCAGTGAAATGAGACTTTCCCCAAATCGGATGAAAACTATCTTGCCTGCTATAAGCGAAGAATTTTCCGTGATCTTCGATACAGGCTACGTTGAAGGCACGTGGTGAAGAAAAAAAAGAGAATTTACAAATCTTCCGGCTTTATCTTACTCGGATACACAAAGCAATAGAAGAAGACTTTGCCTTTGGTAGTGTGTTCAAGTGAAAGTTTGAGGCCCTTGTCCACGCTAGCCTGTAAGTTATAATCAAAAGAAGGAGAGTAAGAAAAGGAAGGAGCAAATAAGGTTCTACTAAAGGGTTTTCCAATAATTTGTGAACGCACTCTTTCACTAATCATCAGACTGTCACTGTCAATTAATTCAGTAAACTGAAAACAACATTTTCATCATGGTAAAGTACACTAACGAGTAACGTCTGCAAATTATAAAAATTTTCTACAAATATTCGGAGTCGGTGACTGCAACTTTAAGAGCGTTAACTCCAATTTTCGGTCGTAATTCTCGCCCTAGTAGACAGGCAATAACAAGTTTATTGGACAAATTTGAGTCTACATATTCGTTGTGTGATGTTGCCGTGGCAGTGAGACAACGGGTTGGTCGAAGGGTCGAAAATATCGCTGCCGTTCAGATGTCCGTAGCAAACGATCGAAATCAGTCAATTCAACGGCGATCTTAAAAATTGGGCATCGCTCAGACCACATTATGGCGTATTTTTCGTAAGGATCTTGGTTTACACCCATACAAGATCAAGCTGACTCAAGAATTGAAGCTGATGGACCATTTGAAGTGACGTTCGTTCTCCGATTGGGTTCTGGAGAAGATGCGCCAAGATGATGAATTTCATCGCAAAATCATCTTCAGTGACGAAGCTCGTTTTTGGCTCAATGGGTTCGTCAATAAGCAAAATATGCGTTATTGATCGGGTGAAAACCCACATGTGCTTCATGAATCACCACTTCATCCACAAAAAATAACTGTTTGGTGCGGTTTGCATGCCGGCGGCGTTATTGGGCCATATTTTTACGTCGACGATAACGATCGTCACATTATTGTGAATGGTCAGCGTTACCGCGCCATGATCACCGATTATTTTTGGACCGAATTGGAAGATATGGACTTGGACGACATGTGGTTTCAACAGGATGGTGCCACAAGCCACACAGCACACGCTACAATCGATTTATTGAAGAGTTAGTATGGTGAGCGTGTTATCTCAAAATATGAGCCAGTCAATTGATCGCCTCATTCGTGCGACTTAACGCCGCTTGACTATTTTCTGTGGGGCTACGTTAAGTCATTGGTTTATGCCAACACGCCGACGACGTTGGAAGAGCTCGAAATAACGGCCGTTTCTGCCGAAATTTGTGGCCGAGTCGTTGAAAATTGGGTTCAACGAATCGACCGCTGCAAACGTGCCCGCGGTGGCCGTATGAAGGAAGTCAAGTTTTGATTGTACTTCAGGCCAATAATAAAGTTTTTGAAATATTTTAAATGGTTTTCCTTTTATTTAAAAAAAAAGTTGTCGAGTCGTTATTAGAAAACCCTATACAATGGAAAATCAGAGAAAAGTTCTTGACTGATCAAACACTCCATGTCGCCCTTTAAGAACCGTATCCAGCCAAGCCTACAAAATTGATCTGAATATACACTCCATGCATGTGGTTACCTGGGTATCTAATTATTCAAGAACCATTAAATGACACGATTAAACGACATTTAAATGGCGTTCAAACTTAAATGAAATCAGTTCGTGGAATTTCTATAAAAAAAATCAATTTTCCGGTACTTACCGGCATTCAGACGAGTATAGCGGGACAATTGACGATGTGATTTGAAAATCTCTCCCACTTTGCCAGATGGTGTGACGCATTCATGGAGGCTCCCATTATTACGGGCCGACTCAACTGTCCAGCTTCACAACCACATATTGTTTTGTTACCGCCTGTGCTCGCCTAGTCATTTGTTTTATTAGCGAGTTTTGCTCTTTTTAGGCCAGCTTTTGTTTGTTAGTCAGTCGATTGAATAAATAAAAAAAAAAAAAAAATAGTAATAATGATGTTAATATGTCTATAACTGATTTTATTAGCATACTGTCACTAATGTCATGTCATGTAGTCATTTGTTAATGACAGATGTTTGCTTTCATTGGCTGTGACGTTTTCACATGCGATTTGGTCTTGAACTTGTATTTGGCATTCGAGTGTACAAACCCCAACAATCAACTTTGACGTTAGGCTAAAACTATAAGCAATTTAGATGGTTTTTTGAATTTTTTAATAAAATCTACTATTGTACAACCTTTAGCTAGGCGTATGTTGTTTGAAAAAAAAATTGAGTAGGTTGGATTTTGTATTATGCAAATTTGATTCGAGATACAATAAATCGTGTCATTGAAGTGTTAGGATATGGTAACATTGCAAACAAAACGTGTATGAGATCGCTGACGTATGCACCATAAACACTCTTCTATGAGCCTTGTTTGGTTCATAATTTGCTGTCAAAATACGAATATAGTGTTATGAAGGCCTTAAGGTGTAGGAGTGTAACCAGTCGGGATGGTTGGAAAAACCGCACTTATGCCAAGTTTTTTTTTTTGTCGGATTGGTTAATAGCACAAGCAGTTACTCGTGAAAAAGTGGTATTGACCAAGGTTTTGGAGAAACATGTTTTGGTGGGAAATTCTAATTCATTACTGAAAATTTGACATCTTAAAACTTGACATTTCATTCTTTTTGTGCGGAATGTTCGGTATTGAGCTGTCTTTAGCTGTTTTCTTAAATGGTTTTGCTTCTACAAGATAAGGTGTGTCAGATTCGTCACTTCTTGAGATGAAAGACCCAAATGATGGAATGGATTTCTTATTTATTTGGTAATTTAGTATCTTAGACTGGAAAGCCTAGTTTTTTGGGATAAGCTTTGAAGATTTAGACCAAAATCATCGTTGTGAGATTAATTACGGTTTATTAGAAGAGTGCCAAGTGCCTATTTGGAATTTCCTTTCGAACCACGGAAATTGATTCACCCAATTCCATCAGGTAGCCTTTAAGCTATCTGTATTCTTCTTTGATTGTGAACATTCAATGTGAAAAGAAGTACAAGCGCAAATCGTTAGCAGTAAGAGGAGACCTTCATCTTTAAAAAAAAAAGTGCGATACCAACCAAGCTTTAAGTTTGTGAATATATACAAACTCAGGTGCGTTAACTTGTATCCCTTTGTGCTAGAGTGATTTGATGAAGCCAGAAACAAAAAAAAAAAACGCTCGAGTGCAAAAAAAATATAAGCAATACAAAAAAACAAACAGCACAGTGCGGGTATCCCAACTCTCTCGCAACCGGTCGTTGTACTATTGCTTGCACTTGGTCATTGCAGTTGCTGTATTTATCATACGGCACGGGCAATGGCTGAGTACATGTAACAACCGATGGATAGGAAGGCTGCAAGTGTGAATTTTGTTGGTGCACAGTTCCATTTTGTTGTAAGGGCATAACACCTACAACAATTTGATTCGATAAACCAACGTCAGAATTTTCACTTCGCAGCCTTGCTTAGTATCGCTGAGGTTTGTGTTTGTGATTATAACTAGAGAATTCAGGGTTGACGCAGGTAATATATGCGGACTTAAAAGTAATCGCTTTTGTGTATACGTCTACAACTGAAAATATAGATCAGCTGTTTTGGCACTTTGTGAAACTCACATAGACCCCTTCCCACACCTCTCAGATCACTCTGATTTGAAGCTACCTGGCTACGAACTAGTTCCATTAGTCTTCTCTCACCACGGTCTCGCTATTTACGTGCGTAGTGATGTAATTGATCAAACTCCACCACAATGTAGTCCCTGTTCCAATCTGGAATTCAATTTCATGTGGTCAAAATTCCATCTCCGTAAGAAAATCTGTCTGAAAATCTGTCTGACTCCGTTATTGCGGACGATTTCAATATATAGAATTCTGGATGGCTCCGACATTCTAGACAGACAACACCCGAATGATAGTGTGTTGAGATCTTTCTTACGGAAAACAACTTGACTCAGCTTGTAAATGAGCCCCTACGTATACCAGACGTACCAGACTATGGACTTATTTTTAACTTCTCACCCTGATAAATACAAATTCAATGTGCTATTCCCTCTAGGCTCGTTGGACCACTGTGTAATATCAGCTAATTTCTCGTTCATCGACCACACATTTAGAAAAAAGATTCCTAAAAGAACCGCATGGCAATACGAGAAAGCCGATTGGAGCGGACTTAGCAGCTTTTTCAGGAATTTTAACTGGTCGTTTTGTTTCCTCGATAACGACGTGGATGTCGCTGCTGATATGATCACAGACGCCATTTCCTTTGGAATGAGATCCTTGATCCTTTATCGGGTGAAGAGTATGGTACAACTCGAGCTGTCAAGTGGCTGTTAGGGTTAGAGAAACATTTTTTCGGTCCCACAGGATCAACCCCACTGACAAAAGCCGAAAAAAGTTTAAACGAGCCAGGAATGACTGCAACGCCTTCCGTAAGCCTGTGAAATTTTAAGAACTGAGGTAAAAAATACTACAATGTCCCAATGGTAGTAACAATTTTTGGTTGTTGGTCAAAAACACCAACGCTTATTTGCAATGACATTCCAGCTGTCAGCCCTTTGAACAAAGCCAATCAGCGTTGCATATTTTGCGGCCAGCTCAACAATTTCAGATTTTGCTTTGCTCCCGCCTACACTTCAGTCGTCGAATCTTCAAACCCGAAACCCCTATCGCACTCCTGTTTCACAAATCTGATGGTCCAGATGGTATGGAACCACTGCGTACACTTTTTCATCAATCCTATTTCAGAGGACTCTTTTTGAATAAATGGAAAAAGGTTTTGCTTAGCACCTCTCTAAAAAAGGCGAAACTTTTTTTCTCCCTTCCTATAGACTCAGTGAACTGATGTCACATCTTTCAAAGAAAATGGAAACGCTGACAAACCGACAGCTCATGAAATCGCTCGAAACGCGAAAACTTCTTAGTGACCTGCAGTATGGTTTTCGTAGCAACCTCTTCATTAGTAATTTGATAGCATGTCTCACCGAAAAATGGAACTAAGGCGTACATCAATTTGGCGAAAGCAAGATAGCTGCACTTGACAGAGTTTGGCATCAGGCTCTTTTGTCGAAAATGCGTGCTTTTGGGATCAATGACTTTCTTCTTCAATGGATTAGAAATAACATGTCACAAAAGAAATGCTGGTGTGCCTCAGGGCTCCGTTCTGTCTCCGACACTTTTTAATTTTTATCAAAATCTCGTGTCTCCACTTCTAATCCAAAATATTCTTTTGCTGATGACAGTACTCTCTGCTT
This sequence comes from Volucella inanis, assembly GCA_907269105.1. Lineage (NCBI taxonomy): Eukaryota > Metazoa > Arthropoda > Insecta > Diptera > Syrphidae > Volucella > Volucella inanis. Next base: position 275,557,064 of record OU026153.1, on the reverse strand, counting down.
TTCATACTCTTCGATAGTAGAATGGGAACGGCAACGTATGTTAAGCTCATTAAATTCCGATATAAGCAGTTTCACCAGTTGGGAAACTATCAACAGAATGGAATTAAATTCTTCCAAAACTCAATGCTGTCTGCTGACATTAAAGCGAAGTCTTAACTATCTTCATTATCTATGAATGGCACTTACATCGTTGAAACCGTAAAACGTTCAATTCTCGGTATGTGTGTCAGTGACAACTTACGTTGGAGTGACCACATATTCGATGTCGCCAAAAATGCTGCGAAATTTCTAAGTTTGCTAAAGCGATATAAGAAATATATCTGATCTGGCCTCAATATATAAGGCATTCATCTTTTCAAAATTGGAGTACAATGCCCACATCTAATCGGGTGCTCCTAAAACATCTTTGCACCTGCTAGGTAGGCTTCAAAACCGTGCAATAAAACTCATAGGTAATACTAATATCAGTCAGTCAGTAGACACCCTCGAACACCGACGTAATGTCTCCTGCCTCATTTTGTTTTGTAGCTATATCCACCACCAGTGCTCCATCACCAATAGCATTCCGCCGCTTCAAATCTTCAACCGTAACATCCATCTCGCTATGAATGACTGATGAGTATCAGAATACCTTTCGGACGTATTCTGAAATATCGTGATATATTCCTAAGTCGTACAACTCACTTATGGAATGCCCTGCCGAGCTCTGTATTTCCTATTCATTATAACTTGCAAACATTTAAAACCAACGTACATCGGTATTTCTCTTTTCTTAAAGATACTCAAATCCCTTGAGCGCACGCTTATATAAAAAAAAAAGCAAATATACAGCGCTATTCAAAATTATAAACCCAAACCCAAATTTTCCTTTTTGTAATGAGTAATAAACATTTATTATTGGTTTTGTTCCAAAATGTTGTTATACGATACGAATTCAGGGATTACGAATGCGATTCGTACATCAAAGCCAGTAAGAGGAAGGACAAGTTAATCAATAACTGAGAGCATGACGTTCACCAAATAACAAAACTTAATAAATTATACCGAAACCGTAACCAATGAATAAAGTGTAATAAGAATTATAAAAAGATGTAAGCTGATGTAACCAAGGTAGTCGCAAGCTTGCTGCGAGTCAAGGGAATAAAAGAAAGCATTTCTACTCCACAAGAGGATCCACTTAAGTATAATAGTGAGAATGAATTGGATTTGTTTATGGCTTTGGATCTTTCAAAAAAAAAAGTTCCCTGAGAAAACACAACGTAAATGTTCTTTAATCCTAATAATTATAACAGTTGCCAAAAAAGAGGCAGATCGGCTTTTAGAAAACAAAAGTGAGGGGGAATTAATTGCACTTCCAAGAATTCCTGCATTAGAAAGCTAGTGGGGCTTTGATTGGATCATCTGGGCAAGATGTCTACAAGCAAGGAATACATATGGCAGATTCTGAAACATATGTAAAAATATTTATGGTCTCAGTTGTTCCACTGAGGCTAAACAGTTCAAATGGTGAACATTGGAGAAACCTTCGTACATCATCAGTTAAATTATTCCGACCCATAATGGTCCAATATGCAAAAGAAACTTGAGAACTAATAAAATGTACAGTCAACGATATCAAGTCAAATTGTTTATCTTCAACCCACTGAATGAGAGATAGATTTGGAGGCAACAGGTCGTATAACTAGGTTCAATAGAGAGGTCATAACTATTATGGTTTCAATCCAATAAGAAGGGCTATCCACCGACCCTAAAGAGCTTCGATAAACTTCAACATCTTTCCCACTGATGTTGCTAACGACTTTTCCTCATATGGTTCCCAAATCTCTTCTAAACGTATCTTACAGCTGCAAAAAACCCGTTCTAGCTTTAAAAACTACCATCGTTCCTAAGTCCTAACCCACTCATCAATAACGCACTCAAACGCATATCACTTTAGTACCAAAACATAAGACGGCTGCGCACAAAAACAACACCTGTCTATCTCAACACCCAAAAGCTTTCACATGATATTTTTTGCTTTGACCGAAACGAATCTAATATCTGATATCGATGAGTCATAAGTTAAAAGAACAATTCGTGGCATTTACTTTTTGAAAATGATATCATGTAAGTGTTGGCCACGACTACGTCTGAGATGGTCCATTCGGAAGGTCCAATTTTGGGCGACTCGTTCGAGCATAGCGACTGGTATCTCGCGGATAATACGAGTAATGTTGGCTTTCAAAACGTCAATCGTAGCTGGCTTACTCCAAAAGACCTGAGATTTTACATATCCCTAGAGAAAATAGTCCAAAGGTGTGATATCGCACGATCTAGGCGGCCAATTTACCGAGGCAAAACTTGAAATTAAAATGATTTTTCATCAAGTCCATTTTTTCACGCGCTGAATGGCTCGTAGCGCCGTCTTGTTAAAACCAGAGCTCACCGAGAGCATGTGCTTGAATTTTTAAGAAGCACACAGTCCGCTAATATGGCGCGATAACGGTTACCATTGACGGTAACATTCTGATTTGCCTCATTTTTGAAGAAATATGGACCAATGATTCCACCAGCCCATAAACCACACCATACTGTTGTTTTTAATAGATGTAATGGTAGCTCTTGGTACTCTTCGGGTTGCTCATCAGCCCAAATACGGCAATTTTGTATATTAACGTATCCATTGAGCCAGAAATGGGCTTCATTACTGAACGATAGAACACCGGATTTTCATTGAATTTTTCCAGAACCCATTCACTGAAAATATGACGCAGATCTAAGTCGCCTTTCTTCAATTCTTGCACAAGTTGAATTTTGTACACTTCTACTGCCGAAATCTTTACGTGAAATACGCTAAGTTGTCGAGAACGACGACGAATCGATTCGTCACAGTCTTCGCGTACACTCTCAGCTACAGCTGCTATAGTCTATTTACTTCGTGCTAGAGTGGCATTCACTAATGTAAACTGGGACTCAAATTTGTGGATGGTATTGGCAATAGTGGTTTGAGTAGGTCGATTATGCACACCGTAAGTTCCTCGAATCGCACGAAAAACATTTTCCACAGAACGCTGATTTTCGTAATACAGCTGAACAATTTGGAGACGCTGTTGTAGTGTGAATCTTTCCATTATAACTTCCCAAACAATACGGAACAAAAATTAAAAAGCAGTTTGATAAGAGCCACTCGTGATCTGTCAAGAAAAGCCTATTGAAAATCAAACCTCAACATGAATCACCCTATAGTTGAATATTCACTTAATTAGGCGGCGTTACAGTCCGAAGTGGACCTGGCCTCAATCAATAAGTCTTTCCACTAAGCGCGATCTTTGGCTAATTACCTCCAATTGCGCACTCCAAGTTGGTTGATGTCCCCTTCTACGTTGTCCCTCCGAATTAGAGTCGAAGATTCTGCAAGCTGTAGCGTTGGTGTTCATCGTTAAATCGTCTTCTCCAGAACCCAGTCAACGCATAGGGAACCAAATATCTTACGAAGAATTATTCTCTCAAAACGACCAAGTATATCTTCATCCGCTTTAGAAAGAGTCCATGCTTCGGAACCATAGAGCTGGACTGGGATTTTAAGGGTCTTATATATATTTTCCTTGGTTGTTCCGGAGAGGGCCTTACTACATAGTTGCCTTCTCTGCCTAAAGAAACAGCGATTGACAAGCGTTATTTTTCGTTTGATTTCTGAAGAGATGTCGTTTTCAGATGTGATAGCAGAGTTGTGGGTGGCCGTTGTGTAGTGGTATATGCATACACTCCTCAAGCAGATGGTCGCGGGTTCGAATCAAGTGCAAGGCAATTCTCTGAAAAAGTCTTTTCGTAGAATTTGCATGTAGTTATATGAGAATCCCTTCGGCGTCAACTCTGACATGAAGGCATAACACTGATGTTGGAGTGGTTGCTGGCTGGACTAAATGTAACGAACTAATAACTAGCACGTACTTAACCCACTGGTTGAGGATGCACTGGCTTCAGTTTGACAACCATCCCTGGGAAAAATATCGAAACCTAATACACCTGTGTTTCAAACTACTACACCACCCGCCCGCGCCCTGGAGAAAAACCTGTAAAAGGGTATTCATATCCCTTGGTGCGCGCTGTCGATTGTGACATTCTGTCCAATTTGTCGATATTGGATGTCCCTTCTTGGTGACAGCATATACTTTGTTTTGCCGCTTCTGTGGCTATACTGGTAAACGCACCATTGCCAGCTGGCTGTAATTAAGCAACTAAACAGACTTTTGAAAGAGTCTTCACAAAAGGCTTGCACAATTCTTTCAGTATAATGTTAAATAAGTCACATGACAGCGCGTCACCTTGCCTAAATCATTTTTGGACATCAAATGTCTTGGTTAGGTTGTTAAAGACCTTGACGCAGCAGGTCTTCATCGTCTATCTTCACCCTGCACAAGCGAACGAGTCTGACAGAAATGCCAAAATTAAGCGTAGCTCTATATAGCTCGTCTCTGTATGTGCTATCATGTGTGGCTTTAAAATCGATAAGCTGGTGAGTATCGAACTTTTTGGGTTTTTTCCAGGATCTGCCGTTGTGTGAATATTTGGTCAATTGTGGACTTACTGGGCCTAAAACCGAACTGATAGGGTCCTATTAGATCATTGACAAATGGTCTTAGGCGTTCGCACAATACGGCAGACAAGATCTTATATGTTTGGAGACTGATACCTCTATAGTTGGCTCAGTTTAGAGGGTCTCCTTTCTGGTGAGCCGGCCAAACGATGATGGAGTTCCATTCATCAGGCATACAAATTCTTGTTAATAAGTTAGTGTATGCTTCTTACTAAGTCATCTCCTGTTGCCTTAAATAGTTTGGCTGGTAAGCAGCTTTGTTCGACTTTAATTTAAATATTGCTATCTTCACTTCATTTTGGTCGGCTTGAATAAATTCTTGACTTGCATCGTCACTGACTGTCACTCTTCTGCAAGGTTTCCTTGTTCATCTCTACAGGTTTCCGCTCGGGTCTTATTACCTTGACACGTTTACCTTTTGGAAAAACTTCCGAACATTATTCCTCGAGTAGTAACTCTCTACCTTCTCGATCGCGCGCTCCTCATGTTGTTTCTTTTTTCTCAAGCCGCTCTCATTCTTTTGTGCAGCGCCGCTTTGTAGGCATGTTGTTTTACTGCATTTACTTTCCGGCACTCTTCATCAAACCAGGGGTTTCGTGGTGGTGGGCGGGTGAAACTCAGGTTCTGCCATGTTGCCCTGTGAATGTTGAGGTGAGGAATCTGTGTGCTTGCTATAGAAACCTTACATCCTACAGCTGATCGATTAGCCTAAGTCCGTTTCCAGACGTGGTGTCGTGTAGGCTATGTCTTCCGATTGTGCTTGGCATTAAAGTTACCTAGGACTTTAACGTCATACATCGGACATTGCTCGTAGGTTTTGTCGTGGAGCTCGTACAAACTTTCTTTGTTACCATCGTCCTTTTAATCTGTTGAGGCGAAAGCGCATATAAGGCTGATGTAGGCGAATTTACCTTTTATGGTATATGGATTGTTATAAGCTCAAGACTTTTTGCCTAAGTCTGTCGCTTACAACAAAGTTTTTCATTTTTCGCACTTCCTGGATGGCGGTGATATCTACTTTATAGCAGTCTAGCGCCTCCGCTAATTGTTTGGCTGCACGCGGGTTATTAAAGATCCGAACATTTCACGTGCAGATCCGAAAGTCGTCGTCCTTTGCTCGTTTTGCAGGATTTACATCAGTGAATCCGTCCTTATCCGAGACTATTGATCGCTTCGTAACAACTAATTTTTTACGTGGTTGGACAGTGAACCCCATGGAGAACCCATGGAAGGTCAGGCCCTTTTTGGGACCCCTAGGACAAAAGTTGTTGATATAATTTCTCAAGCCAGTAATTCGCTTCGGTGATGTGAGTGCTGTCGTTGGCCCTTATTAAGGGCTCATCCGCCACCAACTCTTTTTCAACACCCTGACTTAGTATTGGAGAATCCTATGGACCTGGTATTTAAATACGTTGAAGCAGCTCATACAGAGATATTACCAGTTCAACCTAATTGAAATTGTGAACGCCACTATTTATTTCATCGATAGAAATCGTCCGCTGCCGCCCGGAAGCTGAAAAAAGTGCCTTAGTGAGATAACGCTCCTCCCGTCCCTCCCCCTCCTAGTCAGCTGTCACCAACGACATTCCACATGGTTGGTTACCCCATCTCCAGTCGAGATACTAGACACCCAGCAGTCACCACGTGGAGCTGAGTAGTAGGAGTTAATGGTGTGAGGCTAAAGTGAGAACCCTTGTGTTCTTATATAATCGCATTCACCACCTCCAGGTTCAGAATATTGAGACTGCTATCTGTAGCTTTCTGCTATCTAAACCTGGGGCCGATGGTTTTCCTGCGATAATATTGAGAAATTGTTGCAATGGCATCTACAAACCTCTGTTCATGTTATTCAATCTATCACTATGGTCATGTTTGTTTCTTGATGAGTGAAAGACCTCCTTTTTGGTGCCTATCTTTAAATCTTTAAGGAGCATATATCTGAGTTTCAGCACGGTTTTGTTTCGGGTCGTTCGGTAAACCATATGCTGTTGATAGATAAACTCGAAAATTTTGTATTCCATTCAGCAATGTTGGACAGAATTTCATCATTTTTAATTGGACAGTTTCGAAAAGTTTGCCTTCACAATTATTTATCAAGATTAATTTCCTATATGTCTGGAGTTCCACAAGGAAGTCATTTAGGACCCCTTCTGTTTATTTTTTTTTATCGATGACTTTATTTGAAGTACAATTGTGATACGAGTATGATTCTACGTACGAAGAAAATGTATTTAAATATGATGAGCAACTACGGTTTCTCTTCAACTGCACTGATGTGTGTATCCAGCTGCCAGCTGGCGATTTCTTTCTATTATGAAGTAATACATTTATGCGTTAGTGTACAAGTTTGTTGACATATGACTCACATTTTAAATCCTAAACATTCTCCCCCACTTGAAGATGAACATCTTTTAGGAATCGGCACAACCGGTCTGGTGTTAATGCCTCTTAACATTTTAATATTATAGTGACAACTCGAATTTTATTATCACGTCCAGAACGAAGTTTGATAATCTTGCAAAGAATTTACTTAGATTGCGATAGGTTAGGTTCTCTAAGTACAAATATTTAGTAAAGTTTAATATTAGGACTTAAAGATCTCCATTTTCCGCTGTGCTGTAGGCTAGTTAAATATTCAGAGTTCCAGCTTATCCAAAATCCCAAAATGAATGTATACCATTAGTTTAACTCTCTCCCATCGTTGCAAACAAGTGAAACCCTTACCTTCAATGAATGGTTCCGGCTTTGAGGTATGGGCTTTCTGATGAGAAAGTGGACCGGTGTCAAGGCGTCGATTTTAGAATCCTCACTGGCACACTGTGTACGATTGTTGAGTAGTGCCTCAATACGAATGAGAAAAGTATAAAATTCCTCATACTTCAGACAATGGTTGCCAATAACTCTCCATAGATGGGTTTTTATGGACTTCACACCTACTTCCCATATCGCCAAGATATCGCCAAGATATGCCTTCAAATGTTAAATGATCGCTTACACAATCGTTGAAGCTCTGGAAAAAGGAAGATGTCGCATTTGATCGAGTTTACGAGCGAAACATATGCCTTCACTTGCTTGTGGTTCCTTCCTTTGCTTAGCTTAGGGGTAAAAGGACCGTCGTAATCACACCCTACCCTGCTGAATACTTTTGCATAAGTTACCCTTTCTGCTGGAAGGTTGCTCATTTATTAATATTATGTTGCTTTCCTAAGTTTAAAAGAACTATTCGTTTAGCTAGACCTCGTATACCCAATATCCAAAACTCCTGGCGGACTAAATAGATCAGCTCCGAGATGACAACATATAAACGAGAAAGATGAAAATAGCACACAATTTTGTCGGAAACGATATGTTTATGATGTAAGATAATAGGATGCTTTATTGAAAGTGTTGCTGTCGTATTTCTTATGCGGCCCCTTATGCAAACCAACCCATGTTGGGCAAAGAAAGAAAGTTTGCTTTTTACTGAAATTTCCAAATTACGTTGAAGTGTTGATAGGTCGGTATCTTCGTAGAATAAATTTACGAGATTTTTAGAGTTTCCCGGCTTCCAATGTTCGATAGTACTCGCCCCTCTCGGTACTTTCGTAACGCAGCCGATTAATACGAGGAGCGGACTAGCAATAGTCGCATGCGTCTTTTGTTTTGAGTTTTTTCTGTTTAAAAATTTTCAGCGGTCACAGTGATCGCACCCAGCCTGTTGAATGATTTTAATTAATGAGTTCCTTTCTCGGTGTAGTCTACATTTTCCTAACAAAATGGATCGTTTTGAACAACAAATACAAGAGTGGCTTACACAAGAGGATAGTGATGGCCCTGTCTTTGATGGCGATGGTGAATGTACTGATATTGATCAGAATATCGAACCAAATCACGTGATTTATGAGTCACACCACTCAGAATCTGAACAAGAAGTTACCTCATCTAATGATAAAGACGATCAAAAGCTCACGCAAAGCAAGTGAAAGTATTTCCGATAACGAAGAAGTTCGACTGAGGGATAAAAACTATTTCGGCAAAAATAAGTTTCGCTGGTCTTCTGTTTCATCTTCTGTTTCATAACAAGTAGATGTATGTTACAACCAGGAATACGTCTAATTCTTCGAAACAGCCTTGCAACAGAGTCATCAGCATAAGACGTATATAATTTTTTTTTCGCAAGGGTATTCTTTAAAAAATTATAACACATACCAACAGTCACTTAGAAAAGATGCGAGACAAGTATGACGGCAAAAGTTACGTTTATGATTGAACTTAAAGCATTATTAGGCATATTATATTTGCAATAACATGTTCAAAGAAAATCACGCAGATTTCTCAAGTTGGTATAGCTCGGATGGTACTGGACGATGTTTTTATCAATGCATTATGGCGAAAAATAGACTGAAAATACTTTTTTGCTGGCATTATGCTTTGATGAATCCTCAACTCGGCAAGAACGACGTGAAAATAATCTTGCATCTCCAATTTCTGGTAAATTGGAACTTCAGTTTGTGTTGATGAGATGCTGGTTGCATTTCGCGGCAGATGCAAATTTAAAATGTACATTCCAAAAAAAAACCCGCAAAATATAGCTTGAAAATTCAGTGTATCACGGATGCAACAACAGGCTATTTACACAACGCCTACATTTATTTGGGTAATGATTCTGATGGGAAAGACTTACCAGAACAGTACAAACACTTAAAAAAAACCGATCCAATCTGTTTTGAGACTTGTAGAAAAAATAGAGGGCTCACATCGCAATATTACAGCGGATAATTGGTTTACTTCAATATAGTTAGTAAAAAAGTTGAAGAAAAAAAATCTTACATTTGTTGGCACTATAAAAAAAAGACCAAAAAGACATTTTTAAAGAATTTTTGCCATCAAAAACTCGTAAAGTAGAAAGTTCCTTGTTTGGATATACAAATGAATTGACACTAGTATCTTATGTCGGTTATACTCGTATCAAGCATGCATAACAATTCAGGAATAGACAATGTCAAGAAAAAACCTACAGCAATAATGTATTATAACGAGACTAAATATGGGGTCTCAAGATGTTCAAACTCTAGCACTGCTCGACGTACTCGTGTATGGCCGATGAAAATTTTTTATTGTTTGCTGGATATTGCGGGCTCTAATGCATTTATAGTTTATACCTCAGTGCGAAAGGACAAGATGAAAAGACTTCAATTCATGAAAGATCTCGCATTAAGTCTTGTCAAACTGCATTTTCAAAGACGGGCAAGTAATTAACATCTGACTCGAGAACTTCGCTTAGCTATATAGCGAATGTAGCCAAAAGATATTTCGCGATTGTCGCGAAACAAGACCATGAATGACGGTTGTCAATTTGTCATTAGTAATATGTCAATGATAATTTTTTGTTTTCTTTACGTTATATCGGGTTTTCCAATAACGACTTGACAGCTTTTTTTTTAAATAACACATGAGCTGAAAAGTCAGTGCCGTTTTATAGTTAAACACAAAATTTTTCCAAAACTCAACTTTATTTATCAATATAGTTGCCTTCGAGGGCGATACACTGATTGAAACGATTTTTCAATCTTTCGATACTAGTTTTGTAGTACGGTTTCGGTTTAGCCTCAAAATAGGCCTCTGTTTCGGCGATTACTTCTTCATCGGTCTTAAATCTCTTTCCGGAGAGCATTCTTTTGAGGTCTGCGAACAACGGTGGGTTGGGAATCAATTCGTAGCCGAATTCGTTCAATTTTGCCATCGTTTTCATCGACTTGTGACACGGTGCATTGTCTTGATGAAACAGCACTTTCTTTTTCTTCAAATGCGGCTGTTTTTCCTGCGATTTCGTCCTTCAAATGCTCCACCAACGCAATGTAATAGTCGCTGTTGATAGTCTGCCCCTTTTGGAGATAGTCGATGTATCCCAAAATACGGATGCCATAACCTAGCCAGCCGACTGTTGAGTTTTTGGTCGTTTTAAACGAGGTTCGTCGCCTGCTCGCCCCTCAACTGACTGCCGACTTGGCTCTAGTGTGAAGTGATGGAGCCAAGTTTCATCCATTGTCACATACCGACGCAAAAATTCGGCTTTATTGCGGTTGAACAGCTTTAAACACTCCTCTGAATCATCAACATGTTGATCTTTTTGGTCGACTGTGAGCAAACGCGGCACCCATTTTGAACAGAGCTTTCGCATGTCCAAAAATTCTTGTATGATATATCCAACACACTCTTTTGATATCTTCAGAGCCTCAGCTATCTCGATCAACTTCACTTTACGGTCATTAGTAATCATTTTGTGGACTTTTTTGATGTTTTCATCTGAAACAGCCTCTTTTAAACATCCACTGCGTGCATCATCTTCGGCGCTTGTATGACCACTTTTAAATTTTTCAATCCACTTGCGAATAGTTCGTTCGGCTGGTGCAGAGTCCGGGTAACACTTATCAAGTCATTTATTTGCATCGGCTGCATTTTTTCCCACCAAAAGCAATGATAAATCCATTTTTTTTCACAATAACAAAAGTTGCTTCACTCACAACGCTATATCTCCAGAACTAGTCGTCCGACAGCTGTCAAATTTATACACGTATCTTTTGAAGGTTGGTACTAACTGAAAATGGTATGGATTTAATTCAAGTGATGCCCTCTCTTAGAAATGACACGTACTTTTCAGCCCATGTGTTAAAAGGCAAACCATTTGAGATGTTTCAAAAACTTTATTATTGGCTTGAAGCACAATCAAAACATTTATGAATGGAACTCGACTTCGTTCATATGGCCACCGCGGGCACGTTTGCAGCGGTCGATTCGTTGGACCCAATTCTCAACGACTCGGCCACACATTTTGGCCGAAACGGCCGTTATTTCGCGTTCAATGTAGGCTCTGAGCTCTTCCAACGTCGTCGACGTGTTGACATAAACCAATGATTTAAGGTTGCCTCACAGAAATTAGTCAAGCGGCGTTAAATCGCACGAACGAGGCGGCCAATTGACTGGCCCATGTCTTGAGATAACACGCTCACCATACTTACTCTTCAATAAATCGATTGTAGTGTGTGCTGTTGAAACCACATTTCGTCCAAGTCCATATTTTCCAATTCGGGCCAAAAATAATCGGTGATCATGGCGCGATAACGCTGACCATTCATAGTAACGTGACGATCGTTATGGCCCAATTACGCCGCCGGCATGCAAACCGCACCAAACAGTTATTTGTGGGTTTTCACCCGACCAATAACGCATATTTTGCTTATTGACGAACCCATTGAGCTAAAAATGAGCTTCGTCATTGAAGATGATTTTGCGATGAAATTCATCATCTTGACGCATCTTCTTCAGAACCCAATCGGAGAACGTACTTCGCTTCAAATGGTCCATAGGCTTCAATTCTTGAGTCAGCTTAATCTTGTATGGGTGTAAACCAAGATCCTTACGCAAAATACGCCGTAATGTAGTCTGAGCGATGCCCAATTCTTGAGAACGCAGCGATATTTTTGACACTTCGACCAACCCGTTGTTTCACTGATACGGCAACATCACACAACGAATATGTAGACTCAAATTTTTGCACTAAACTTGTTATTGCTTGTCTACTAGAGCGAGAATTACGACCGAAAATTGGAGTTAACGCTCTTAAAGTTGCAGTCACCGACTCCGAATGTCTGTAGAAAATTTTTATAATTTGCAGACGTTGCTCGTTAGTGTACTTTACCGTGATGAAAATGTTGTTTTCAGTTTACTGAATAAATTGACAGTGACAGTTTGATGATTAGTGAAAGAGTGCGTTCGCAAATTAAATTCAAAGTTGTCAAGTTCCTATTGGAAAACCCTTTATAAACTCTTAAGATAACAAAACCTAAATGTTTTTCCAAAAAATTTTTCCTTAATTTTTTTTTTTAAGGAATTTTTACAAAAGCTTAAAGATTTTGTTAGAGTAATGTTTTTTTTTTATTTAACATTAATTAAATATACATTTTGTTATTTTTTCTTTTCTAATTAAAAGTAAATACTATCAGTATCACTGTGTATTTTTATTTATTAATTATTTGGATTATAACATAAAAATATTATACTTACAGTACATGCGGTCACGGTGACCGTAGCCGGCCCGTTATATTACAAAAAAAAACATCCGGCCAGTTGAGGATTAAGAACGATAATTATTCTTACGTTCCTCTAACGAATTCATATTGAGAAGTCGTTGCAGGGCAGACTACGGAGTGCTCTCCAGAGGACTCAACTTTAAAAAACCCTCGATTCGGGAAACACGAACTCGTTTGAAGGAGGACCAGAGAGAGAATGAAATCGTTTAGGAGACGGGTTGCACTTACGTGAGGTGGATATAGATTGGTATTTGGCGATATTAAGTTCCAAGCAGTTTTTGTCTTCTTGAAGTAAGTTGGAATCATGGGATCAAGAAGAAATAGTTTTAAAGAAAACTTTGGTGTATTTAATGATCATCACAAGAGAAGAGGACCCAGATGGCTACCTTGTGGAACTCCAGATGAGGCTTGAAAAGGAACGGTAAGAGCTGATCTCAACCGAACAATATAATATCAATTTACCAGGTAAAAAGAAATCCATTTTAATAAAAAAAAAGTTCAAAACTATGGCCAGACAAATTGAAGAGACAGTTTACGAAATAGGTAAGGAAGGAGGAGAGTCAGGTTGAAAGAGAATTTGTTTTTTTTTTTTTAAGAAAAACAGTGGGAAGATCACCTTTTAACTTTCTCTATTAACTGCAAGATCGAAATCATGAGTGAGAAAGCGACCACCGGAGAAATTTGGTAGGTCATTGAAGAACGAGGGACCTAATACAAGGGATGAGCTAGCAAATGATTATTTGAAAAATGTAGCTAAAAAAGGTTAGCAATGGTAGGAGGAAGAGAAGGGATAACCATCGGTCTTACTCTTGCAATTGATAAATTGAAAAAAGGATTCGGGGACATTTATAAGATTGGTTTGCGAAATATTTAGGTAGCGTTGATAGAGAAAGTTTTAGAGTTCGATGAAATGAAATGTATCTACAATAGATAGTTTGAATAGTTGGAAGAAAAGTGGGTGTGAAAGAACACCGTTTATAACTTGTTTCTTTTGTTTCGTAGAGAGCGGAGTCTACGATTATACCAAAGAGGGGATGGAGAAAATGTTGGCATGTGAATGGAGATTGGTTTGAATTTTTCCCTGGAAGGAATGGGAAGTGCAGCGACCAGAGATAGATTGGTAAACTCGAAAGAAGCTCTGCTTAGATAGTTATTGATTTTACGGAAATTAGGAGTAGCTCGTGAAAATTGTAAGAAATGAAAAGGTGACTGGGGGAGAAAGTTTTGGAAAATTTAAACAAGAGGAGGAGGATGAAAGTTATCAGTTGTTGAAAAAGATAGGGGACAACACGATACTGAGTAGTTGGTGGGATCAGTTGTGAAGATAAGTTCTAATTGCCTTTCCATATAATATAGTTGGAAACGCCACTGACTTGACACAGACCAGAGTCTGTTAACCGATCTAAAAAGGGGCATTCTTCAGTACAAATGTGTAAAAAGGTCTTCAGATGAAGTCCAATACAGCTGAGGCAGATGAAAATCACCGAAGATAATGATATCATCAAGCGAATCCTATAATTCAATCAAATTGTCAATTGCAATAATAGCAAGTTGTTAGGATTCGATAGATTGGACCGGAAGACTGTAGCAACACAACTGATACAAAGTCGAGCTAATAAGAAAACGAGAGAGAAGTCAAAGGTGAATCGCCAGTAGGACACCTCGACAAGGAGAGTCAATCAAAGGGAGTGTGAGATCATGATCCCAAAAATCGTTAAAAGAAAGAGGGAATAGCTCCTGTTTTTTTTTTATGTTGAGGAAAGCATGAATTTGATGCAAAACGACGTGAGTTTTAGAAAGCAGTCCTCTCACGTTCTGATAATAGAAGGTGAGTAGAAGGTTTTTGCATTACTTGTTAGGTTCGAAAAAATTTATTGCGGCCAAGTCGATTACGTTGGAGTTGTGAAAATCTTTTAAAGTGTACATAGTGACGAAGAGCGGCAATATCATCTGAAACTTTTTGGGGAGGCGTATTGAAAATTTTCTGATACTTCCAATAAAGTTTCCTGAGACTTGTAACATCGGTAGAGAGGCCTTTCTGCTGGATGGAAACCATAACGCTTGTCTCGGTTTTACCCTCGTAGCATACTGAGTCGGATTTGTCGTGCAGATAGGCGTATCTCGTATATCTATTAAACCCTAAGTCGAGAGAATGCATAGCGACATTCGGTGGTATCACTTTTTTTTACATTAATCTAGCAGTGGGTAGCTAGGTAGGGTACGTATCTCACTGACGTACATAATTCAATTAATTAGTCTAGGTACGAGTATAGGAAAAAAAAACTGAGAGTCCGGCTTAAGATTTAGCAGGTTTCCCCAATGGTTAAGCTATAATTTTATAATCTTGAGAGAACAGGCTCTAGATTCTTAACTGACTATGACACCATATCATAACTCAAGCCCATATGGCTCTTTCTACCTATTCCGTGGAGGATTCGATTAGTTGCTTACCAAAACTCTTGCATACTCTTACTCTTGCCCCTAACAACTGCAAATTTCGCTTAGAGTAGCATATAATACAAAGGTACCTGTCAGTTTAGTTGGCTTCAGTCACTAGTAGCAGATACAAGTAGGTACCTACCTTTTGCCAAGATAGAAGGCAAACTGTCAACATTATCTCAAGACCATCAGTGTTTTCTGTTTGTCATTTCTTACGCACACGATTTTGAAAAAAAAGAAAAAAAAAAAACACTTTTTATCTCAACCGTCACAGTGTCCACTAAAAGTGCAATAAAATCCATTTTACCATTTCCATTTCCACATCATTTTCCCATCATAAGAATACGGTCCTTAACTCACGTCCACACCACAAAAGCGACAGACACGAGGCGCGAGATACCCAGTATACTAGAAGCGAGGACCACACAAATACAGGCACGCGTTTGCTGACACAATAAAAATTGTTAGTTCGGCGTATTAACCAGCTATCGAGGAGCGATTATCATGCATTTTAAATTGAACAAAAGCCCAACCATCCAACGGAAGAGGCTATGAAAGAGCAGCGAAAACAAAAACCAAAAGTAAAACCACAACCGAAACCACAACCGAAAACTTCAATCTTGACTCCGGCCTCCGTTGGAAACATTGTGAAACGAACGATACGGATAGTATTAAAGAAGCAACAAGAAGCAAACGAATGGATAGGGAGAAGTCTCCTTCTGCAATCCGCTTCCGCAGCAGCGGTAGTATAACCCTCATCGTCATCATCAATATAAAAATGCATTCCTTCCGAGAGGTGTACGAGTACGTTGGACGGGTAGGTATCCCACGGAATCTACCGCGCATCCTCCTTTAGCTTATACTTTGCTTCTACAAGTCGTTGTCGTCGCTTCGGCTTCTTAGGTATTCCTTCCGTTCTTGTGTTGTTCCTTTTGTTATGGCTCTTCAAGCGACCGACTGACGTTGATATTGCTGTTGTTGATGGTGGTGGTGGTGGTGGTGGTGTGTCGCTGGTTATTGTCATTATGGTGCGCTATCTGAGACTGAGCACAGCAGCAGCAAGCAGCTCACACAGGGAACGAAATGCCAGATAAAAATCATTTGTGTTAGACTTCAGAAAGGCAGAAGACTTTCAGACTTTTTTTTTTTTTTTTTTTTTTTTTCGTATTGTGACTGAGCGCATATTATGTGACCGCTTAAGGTGCTCTGCGTGTAAAGCGTATCTTGCAATTACCAGCAGGTTATGGAGTATAAAAAATGAGGAGAACAGAGAAAACAAGATAAAACTGATACTTCCCCACTGCAGCGCATTTAGGTAACAGATGAAGTTTATTCCATAAGTTGGTGTTTGGAGACCCCTGTAGACGAAGAGAGACAAGTTTAGATTGGTACATACATATGTACATATGTACATTGGGATCAATCAGTTTCAGAATTGGCATGTCGATAGAAATTGGAACTACCTAACATAGATACGAATAGTACCAGCTATTTTGCGGCATCTGAAGTGAAATTTTTCTATGCTACATCTTGCCCAGGGAGTTGGTCTCCTTCTTTGCATCGTTAACTGGACACTCATCACGGAAATCCTCCTCGGTGTCGTTTAAGTGATGTTTTAAGTGATCAAAAAGTCACTTTTTTAAGCTGACCTGTGAGCTCGCTTGGTCATAGTAGAAAGTGACCCGTATTGGGCGGTTGGTTGTCCTTATTTCATAAAGGTGTCTGGCAAACAAATGATGGTTACCATTCCGAATTGACCGTTCTTACTTACTTAAGGTGTAAGTACCTGGGCTCGATCTTTAATTAGCTGCTTCCAGTTTCGCACTCCAAGTTGGTTAAAGTCGCCTTCAGATAGCGTGCGCCACCTGAGTCATCATCTTCCTCTACTGCGCTGTCCTTCTGAATCGAATTCAAAGACTTTTCGGACCGCTCTACATGACCCAGCTTTCTCAGTCGTTAAATCTTCACTCTTCTGACTAAGAACAGAAGTTGTAGCTCCTAATCCACTCACAGTCTATGCAGACGGGACCAAAAATCACCCGAAGAATTTTCTTCTCGAAGCAGCAAAGATCACCCCTATCCATTTCGGATAGATTCCATGCGTCTGCGACATAGGACAGAATCGGGATTATTTGAGACTTAGGGTCACCCACATTAAGGTCACTTTTGTTGTTCGAGAGAGGGCTTTACTAGTCAGTTGCCTTGTTTACCAAAAGAAGCAGCGTTTGGCAAGAGTTATTCTTTTTTGGATCTCATTAGTGGTCTGAATTGATAGCGGAGTCTAGGTAGACAAAATCCTTAACTACCCCAAAGTCATTTCTGTCGAAGATGACGTTCTATGCGAGACGTCGAAATACCGCCCAATGTCTTTTGTTGTTGACATCATATGGTATACTTGGTCTTGCCTTAATTAACCATTAAACCCATCTTTGCCGTTACCGTCCCAATATTCGCGAAAGCGCAATTGACATAACACTGCTTTCTTCCGATGAGGTCGATCTCATCGGCATTTGCGTATAATTTGACGGACTCTTAAAAGAGTTTTGCTCTATTCTTTTAGGAATGATAACGAAATCGCATAACATCCCATCGTCTTGTCTAAATGTTTTTTGACATCAAAGATCTTAGTGAGTTCTGTACCGTCCTCGATGAATAACGTGCATTCTCCATCATCTTCATACACAAACGGACGAGTTTGGCGGAGCAAGACATTGGTATAGATACTGTGATATGCGGCCTTAAAATCGATAAAATGGTCGTTTGTATCGATTTGGAACTTATGGGTTTTTTCTAAAATCTGTCGTAATATGAATATTTAGCCGATGGTGGGCTTTCCTGGTCTAACGACCCACTCATATGGACGCGGATGTTAAGAAAAATGATGCCTCCGTAGTTTTCGCAGTTCAGAGGGTCTCGTTTCTTGAGAATCAAATAAACAATGCTGAGGTTCCATTCATCGAGCAAACTTTCGTCCGACGATATTTTACAAATGAGTTGATGTATGCTCCTGCCGCTTTGAAGAGCATGGTAGTTAGGCCGTTCGATCCAGCAGCTTTGATGGACTTAAGATTAGATATGACTACCTTCACTTCATCCAGGTCGAGTGGACGGAATTGTTGGTCTACATCCTCCAGGTTAGAAGATTTACTCTGCCTGACAGCAGTATTTGGTTCGTCATCGCCGCTGTACATTCAACGGAAATGCTGTTTCCAAATCCTTAACATCGACTGCAACTCTACTACTATAGGGTTTTCTAATAACGACTTGACAACTTTTTTTTTTAAATAAATGGCAAACCATTTGAGATATTTCAAAAACTTTATTATTGGCTTGAAGCACAATCAAAACATTTATGAATGGAACTCGACTCCATAATCGACAGCGGTCGATTCGTTGCACCCAATTTTCAACGACTCGGCTACATATTTTGGCCGAAACGGCCGCTATTTCGCGTTCAATGTTGGCTCTGAGCTCTTCCAACGCCGTCGGCGTGTTAGCATAAATCAATGACTTAACGTAGCCCAACAGAAAATAGTCAAGCGGCGTTAAGTCGCACGAACGAGGCGGCCAATTGACTGGCATGGGCCACTGAGATAACACGCTCACCATACTTTCTCTTCAATAAATGTGCTGTGTGGCTTGTGGCACCATCCTGTTGAAACCACATGTCGTCCAAGTCTATATCTTCCAATTCGGGCCAAAAATAATCGGTGATCATGATCGAAAAAATATGGCAAAAAAACGCTGCCGGCATGCAAACCGCACCAAACAGTTATTTTTTGTGGATGAAGTGGTGATACATGAAGCACATGTGGGTTTTCATCCGACCAATAACGCATATTTTGCTTATTGATGAACCCATTGAGCCAATAATGAGATTCATGTTTGTTTTCCATCGTAAGGGTACAAAGGATAAAATGAATACCGGGTGAGTTTTTTAACTTGAGACATCCAAATTACTCGAAAAATACGCGATATCGCGAAAAATGTTTCAGACAAAAGTCACAAGGTTCTGAAGGGGACATAAGATGGTGACCACGAGTTTGACCTTGAGGCCAATTTTTAAGGTCAAACGAAGGTCACTTTTGATTTTTGAAATGATAATTCCTGATTTTCATTGCTCAGTCGTATTGCTCGTAGGTTTGTCATTTGTTTTACATACTGCGTTTAGCATAACCCAGAAACAAGGACGTAGCAGTATTTTGGTTTCTTCGGGGTGATTAATTGGAGTGCGTTCCCTTGCCACCCACTGTTGAATCATTGAATTCTTCCCATTTCGACGTTTTTTTCCCGAGACTGTTTCAACAAATGCTCGAAAATGTGACCATTCACTTCAATACACTTGTCTATCCGCGCTCTAAATGAACCAACAGAACTGAAAAGTATTTCTGGCGTAATCTTCCAGCAAGCTTCAGTTATTCGTCTTTTCATGTTCTCACGTGTTATTGGCTTTTTTCTGTAAACCTCACTTTTTAGTTAGCCCGACAAGAAGAAATCAAGTGACGTAAGATCAGGTGATCTAGCAGGCCATTGCCTTGGACCCCCTTGTCCGATCCATCGTTGATGGTTAACATTGTTTAGTACGCCCCGGGCTACTTGGGAATAATAGGCTGGACAACCATCATGTTGAAACCACATTGTTTGTCGCAACTCCAATGGCAGTTCTTCTGGTAATACTGGAATATGGTCCCGCAAGAAGTTTGCATACTTTTCGCCATTCAAGTTGCCAATAAATATGGACCTATTAATTTATCACCAATAATTTCCGCACAAAAATTAACATTCCAAAGGTGCTGGAGTTCAACTTGTCGCAGTAATGCATATTATATCTATTGACCGTACCGTGATTGGTGAAAGTCGACTCATCAGAGAATAACACCTTGGCGAAGAAAAGTGGGTCTCGTTAAATTTGCTGAAGTGCCCATTGACAAAAGGAAACCCGGTTGCGAAAATCCTCACTAGAAAGTTCTTGATGCATCGAAACATGATAAAGATGGTATTTATGCCGATGTAATATCTTACAGACAGTTGTTTGAGAAATTCCTGATTCACGACTTATTTGGCGAGTGCTAATGTGAGGAACGTGTGCAACGGCAGCTAACACTGCAATTTCATTGTCCTCAACAGCCACCCTATCTGACCGATTCCTTTTCTTGCACCCTTCCTTCACCAATGAATTGTTGGATGACCCGATAAAGGGAAGCGCGCGATCGTATCTGGTCTGGGAAACGTTGGGCGTAAAGAGCAACAGCACCATCGATGTTTCTTCCACTTTCTCCATAAATCAATATCATTTCAATTTTCTCTTGAATTGAAATAGCCTGCATTATTAATCTGGAAAACGTTACTAATAATAATCAGTTCCTCTAAATGAAGTACAGTTCCGTTCAAGTAGAAAAAAAGGGCAGAGTGCACATCATACACTCTCAGAAAAGTTTAGGACAATTTGTCTCTATCTGAAATTTCTTTGAGTTTTAACTTCACTCGAGGCAATAATGACTTCCTCAAAACAAATCTCGACCTTCTAACACCCCAACAACGTTGGAAACCGATTAATGATTTAGGCGTGCCAGTGCGGTGGTATCTAGCACTGAATGAATAAGACCTTTGAGACAAAGTCGTGTGCCCCATTGAGGAATACGACTGAGCAATGAAAATCAGGAATGAAAATCAAAAGTTACCTTCGTTTGACCTTGAAAATTTGGCTCAAGGTCATACTCGTGGTCACCATCTTATGTCCCCTTCAGAACCTTGTAACTTTTGTCTGAAACATTTTTCGCGATATCGTGTATTTTTCGAGTAATTTGGATGTCTCAAGTTAAAAAAACTCACCCGGTATACTAGGTGGAGTGAAAAGTAACCTCCTTGACAGACAGAATGCGCTGCTACTGCAAAAAAACTTATGGTGCCTTGAAGTCCGTTCATATCTAGACAGACATGCCAAATTTTAGTGCGATACTGTCTATAGTTTTGTTTTGACAGCTGATTGTTGTTGACGTGTTTGGCATCATGTTGAGTATGGACAAAAACGATTTTCGTTCTCTTATAAAACATTATTTTTTGGGAGGCAAAACTGCGAAAGAAACAAATGAAAAGTTGGATAAATGTTATGGGCCTAATTCTCCGTCAGATTGCACCGTCAAATATTGGTTTCGAGAGTTTTGTGGTGGCCGCAACTCCACTACCGATTAAGTCCGCAGCGGCAGGCCCTCCGATGCGGTTACAGAGGACAATGTCAAAAAAATACATGAAATGGTGTTGACTGACCGGAAAGTGAAGGTGCGCGAGCTAGCAGATACCACAAAGATTAGTACTGAGCGCACACGCCATATTTTGGGCAATATTCTGCATATGAAAAAGTTATCCTGCTGCTGGGTGCTGCGCATACTCACTCCTGACCAAAAACACGAACGCGAGAGCACTTCAAAAGAGTGTTTGGACTTTCTGATGCGGAATCGGGCGGACTTTTGGTGTCAATTGGTAACTGTTGATGAAACTTGGATCCACTATTACACACCAGAGAACAGAATGAGTGCCCGGCAATGGACTGTAGCCGGCACGAGTGCTCCGAAGCGGCCGAGGGAGGCTCGATGGGTCGGAAAGGTTATGGCGTCGGTTTTCTGGGATTGTCATGGCATACTCTTCGTGGACTACCTCGAAAAAGGAAAACCCATCAACAGCGAGTATTACTGTGCATTATTGGAGCGATTGAAGGCCGAAATCGCTGCAAAACGGCCTCACATGAAGCGAAAAAAAATTTTGTTTTTGCAAGACAATGCACCGGCGCACAAGAGCATCGTAACCACGGCTAAAATCAATGACTTTCGGCTCCAATTGCTGTCGCATCCACCGTATTCGCCCGGTTTGGATTCCTCGGATTATTATCTCTTCCCAAACCTCAAAAGATGGCTCATCAAAAAAAAATTCAGCTCACGCGAGGAAATCATCGACGTCACGGAGGAGTATTTTGCAGACCTTCCGGAAAATTACTTTTCGGACGGGATGAAGATGTTGGAAAATCGCTGAAATAAGTGTATCAAACTAAAAGGGGACTATATTAAATAAAATAAAAAAAACATTTAGAAAAAAAGTGAGGTTACTTTTCACCCCACCTAGTATATAATTGTAGATAAATTAAAACCCTGCTAAGAAATCGACTTGAACACTTGCTCGTGTTTTGAAATTATACACAGCTGCAAATTCACTGCACAGAATGCACAAGTTCAAACGACTGACGTGGTCAAAATGCAAACAGCTTTATCAAAATTATCGGATGTTTGTAATATTTAAGTATTTAACTGTACAATCCAGTTATTTTCTTTCAAGATTTCCCCAATTTTTTTTTTAATTTTTGCCAATATTTCATGCATTTGGCCCCTGTGTGCGTCTCTTGGAACCTAACAACCCACGTATAGGTAAGAAGTTGATTGTTCTTATTTCGTTTTCAAGTGGTGTCAACAGTAGATCTATCCGTATCTGGGGCTCGTTGTTGCTTCGTAACTGTGGGTTTTTTTTTTTTTGCATGGCCAGACACTCACTCTGACGGCAAAACTCCCAAACTGAAGGGTCAGTTCCATTATAGATACGTCTAAGACAAGGGGTCAAGTTAGACTGAAGTCAGTAATCCATTGGGGGATGTGAGAAAGAGATACTCTTCGAATGATCTCTAAAGTGGTGTCCTTGACTATCCCGAAGTTATACCTACTATAGTAACGTTTTCTCCAAGTTTTAGATGTTGTTTGTCCTTTCTCGATGAAAGCATGTTCTTCATTTTTCCCTCGCTGATCACGAAAACTTATCACAACCGCTTATGCTTCCTTTCGTATCAAAGATATCGGTAAAATCCCTACAGATCCTTTCGGTGTAACGACCTTTCTCCATGGTTATCCTGCAGAACAGAACAAATCCGGACATGGCTTAATCTAATTTTTCCTTTAAACGCTGTTGTAGGGGATTTGAAATTCGATTCCCAAAATCCATTGTAGTGGTGGACTTTAAGGGCTTGAAATTACAGTAATACGAATCAATTAAATGGTTGAAAGAAGTTGCTAGGCAATTAAAGGGAGATTTTATAGGCGATGTTGAGGAGGCTGATACTCGTATAGTTGGTGTATACGAAGGGATCGCCATTTAGGATCGACCACACAGAATCTGTACAAGTCGTCTGACCATATTTTGAAGATGATTTTGCGCATACTCTTCGCAAAGTTATCTCCCGCCGTGCCACCTTAAATATCTCGACAGCTAGGCCATCAGTATCTCCAGCTTTGTACTGACGTTTGGATATACGAATGAGTAGATATCCTGACTTCGTTGAGGTCAGGTGGACCGAATTGTTGTCCACATTGTCCAATTTAAATGATTCATTTCTCATTTTGAATGTTAAACGTCATCGTCATCGTTATGTAACAGTCTACATAAATGATTATCCCTTCCTTGATCGTCCTTGCACGGCTTATGGCTTCTTCCGTAGTTTGTTGCTTGGCGTCTTCTGCTAAAACATTTTCCAATTTCTTCGACATCGAGTTCCTCGTGCTGTTTTTGCTTATTTCTGAGAAGCCTGTGCTAGTTCTTCCTGTTTCGCTGTAGAGCTTATGAATCATTCTACCCCTTCTTTGCAGCGCCACTCTATATTATTTGTGTGTCTGCGGCGGAATTCATCGTCAAACTAAGGGATCGAACCAAACCCTCTGATCTCTGATGGACGTCGAGCGAGTTTAAGGGATACTCGACCGACAAATGCCCTGATGGTCTTTTGCGATTACAATCTTTCGACGTCAGATTTCCACAAAATATTTCATCTTCTTAATGTCAATAGGGTTATCCGCATTCGCACCTCGCTTACTGCAAGGTAGAGGTCCTAGTCAATGCTGGCCGCTCGAAAAATTCTGACATTGACTAGAGGGGCACATAACATCGATCGTAATATGATCAATCTGGTTGTTGATAGATAAATGTCGATATATGGGAAACACTAGGTTGCTATGTTACGATGATAGCTCGGCCGCGAAGCGAAGCCGATAAACCGTTAAGGTGCGCTTATAAATTGTATAATATTAGGCCTTGAACGCGTTCAAATATCCGTTGCTTATTTTCCTGATTGCAATCATCGTTGTATAAGTTGCATTCTTCCATATAGTATTGGGTCTTTAACTTGCGGTTTGCTAAGAGATGGCGTAACTTGTATTATTCCATTGGAACATGCGTTGGAAAGCTACTGTCATTGTATGTCATTTCAGTATATTTTAAGTATATTTGAAGCGTAAACAACAATATTTTTTTTCACTGAAATATGTCGAACTTTGTGCCTGAAAAAGTGTTTTTGCGGGGAGTTCTGCATTACTTTAATATGAAGAAAACTGCTGCCGAAAGTCATCGTATTTTGGTGGAAGCTTATGGTGAACATGCGCCAGCTAAGCGAACGTGCCAAAAGTGGTTTGAACGATTTAAAAGTGATGATTTTGGATTGAAAGACGATGAACGTCTTGGGTAGCCAAAAATGTTTGAAGATGAAGAACTGAAAGCATTACTCTATGAAGATTGTTGCCAAACACAAGAAGAGCTCGCAGAATCTTTGGGTGTCACTCAAGCAGCCATTTCAAAACGTTTAAAAGCAGCTGGATATATTCAAAAGCAAGGAAATTGGGTTCCACATGGACGTTCCCAAGAGACGTTGAAAGGCGGTTTTGCATGTCCGAAATGCTGCTGGAACGCCACAAAAGGAAGTCATTTTTGCATCGGATTGTTACTGGTGATGAAAATAGGATCCATTACGACAATCCCAAGCGCAAAAATCAACGGCAAAGCCAAATATCCATGGCGCTCTGTATTTGGTAGGATCAGATGGGTGTGCTGTATTATGAGCTGCTAAAACCGGGTGAAACCATCAATGGACAACGCTACCGCACACAATTAATCCGTTTGAAAAGAGCAGTAGCCGAAAAACGGCCGGAATATGCGACCAGACACGAGGCAATCATTTTCCATCATGACAACGCTTGGCTCCACGTTGCTATTCCGGTTAAGAACTTTTTGGAAAATAGTGGATGGGAAGTATTACCTCACCCGCCTTATAGCCCAGACCTTGCCCCTTCTGACTAACATTTGTTTCGGTCGATGCAGAACGCCCTCACTGAAATACGGTTCACATCAGAGCAGAATATCAAAAATTGCCTTGATTCATTCTTGGCTGCCAAGCCGGCGTAGTTCTTTTGGGATGGGATCCAAAAATTGCCAGAAAGATAGGAAATACTTCGACTAATACTATTGTACATGTTTTTCCTAAATAAACGTTCAAATTTTGAATTTTGATAATAGGCAATCCGTTCTTCGTGATTTCACTGCTTATAAATTCAAACTCCAAGCGAACATCAACTGCACTGGAAACCTGAGAAGTGAATTCGCCCAGACGTTTTCTGCTAATCCGCACTCGACCATGGGAAACTTCGTCTTCAGCACACACCATCTGAGTCGTGTAGTTTGAAATTCAACTAAAACAACAAAACCAAAGCAGCAACAACAACTATGAGTATAAAAGGTGAAACAGCGGAAAGGCACAAAATACAGAAAAGAGGTAATGAATTGATGGTTTGTGTATAATCGGAGTGTCTCAACATGCCATCAAATGGTTAAACTTATGATGCTCCTTTTTAAAAGATGGGAACCAACGATTGTGCCAGTTCCTCGAGATTATGTACGACAAGACGCTAACAAGAGACCGCTTCACTCTCTCACACAAATACAAAAAAAAAAAAAAACGAATCCATACATTTACAACCATCAACTAGCGATCACAGTCGCTGTAATGATCTACCGCAAGAGTAGCTGCAACAACCGAGTACCAGCAGCAGTCGAAGAACAACAGCCTGCAGCAGAATCATCAGCAGCCACACGGTCCATGGTGATGATGATGATCATCACCGGCCCTAATGGTCTGATTGTCTGACAACGACGGACAACGATGATGTTCTGCGACCGCAACTGTGACTGGGACTGCGCCTTCGTTGTCGTTGTCGTTGTCATCGTTGGGTTGTTGTTGGTGGTGATGTTATTGGTAGTACGAAGCAGAGGCTGACACTGATGCTGATTCTGACGCTGACGTCGAAGCTGGAGTTAAGACGAGTGCCGGTGTTGTGTGTGGTGTGTGGTGTAGTGTTAGGCACATCTTAAAAGCGAGAAGTAACACATTTTATTCAATAAAAGTTATTGGACCACACACCAGATGGCACGCGTTGATTTCTGGGTGGCATTTTTTTATCGGCAGCAGTGTACTATTGGACATAATGGACATGGGCGCCGTACCGAACGATTCGGAAGCGCACTGTCCAGGTGAATTTTGCATTTTAAAGATTTTTTTTTGTTTTGTTTTTTGTTGTTGCTGTATTGGAGATCGATCGCGTCGAAATCGAAATCGTTTGAGTGATATCCGTAGTAGGAGTTGGAGAGTGAGTTGGACTTTGGGGTAGTGATTATGGTGACTGGGACTGTGGTTACTGTTGCTTCAGCACGAAACTGTTTGTTTCCGATTGATGGATGAGGTGGGTCTGGGTATGTTGAGTATTTAAATGACTGCCGTTTGGTTTGGCTGCGTTGTACAATGAATGGATTGTTGTTGAATGTTGTTTGGGGTGTTGTGAGAAATTTATTTAGGAATTATCTGATAGCTGAAGGTTATTGCAGCATTGTGCGTGTTGTTGGGGGTGTGTGACTTTTGTAGTGAATTCAAACGAGACATCGAGTTACAATTAGAACAAATAATATTTATTTGCCGACGTTTAAAAATGAACTTAGTAAGGTGCATTACATATGTATGTTCGTATTTTTATTAATAGACTTTGACAAGTACATATGAATCGATGCGTACACGATACAAGATAAGCGTGTATCAAACAATCTTAACAGTTAAACTGAGTAAACTTCGAAGATGGGGTGACACACCGAGCGAGGTTCATTACTGACGGTAATGGATGTGTATATATGCATCTGTATGAGCAGAATCCATAACAAGAAGACCTTCGGAAAATCCGCAGGACTTACCGTGTCTGTATTGATGTACAAACAAGACGTGGTCGTAACCACACAATCCTATGCGAAAAAGTAACAAAATTGTGATGAAAATCAACATCCGTCTACGTATCTGAGATGTGAAGATTTTCAACAGACTTTGTGTTACTGAACCCCAAATGGGGACGCTGAGACCTATACGAATATAATCGAACGAAGTAAAGAACCAAAAACTGCAACATCTACAACTGCGTTTACAATACGACCACGCACAGAGCATATTTAGATACAGACTTGCCACTTGAAATTAACTTAAAGTTATGTACTGTAGACAAATCAGTGATTTGGGACCCAGACAAGATGTGGTGAATTCCGTCCGAGTTAGTGCTGTACCAAGCGTGGTACCACCTCCCTTATGCGAGTCTGTTACATTTTCGTTTCTCTGTCATGTCTCATTCTACCCGAGTTGCCCTCTCACGTTTTCTGTCGCCTTTTCGTTTCATCAAATTTCAAACAGTCACAAGGTGTTAAGGAGGGTTTGAAGTGGAATAACTTTATTGGCTACGTAGGAGTACAACTGATGGAAATAGTGATACAACAACGTAAAGTAGTTGGATAATATAAGTGTCACTTAAAAGTAGGGGCTCTCGAAATTTGTTAGATTATAGCGGCCATGTTATTAAAGCAACATCTTTTAAATTTGTTATGAATTGTTTAGCAGTGTATATCAAGTCATAATGGAAGGTTGTAACGTTGAACAAAGCATACAAATCATAAAATCTTTTTTGACAAAATTTGTTTGAGAAAAATTGCAAAGCAAAATTGCCGGATTTGGGACGAACCAATCCACACGAAATACACCAGCACAAAATGCATTTCGAGAATTTGATCTGGCGGAATCATCGATCCGTACTTCTTCGAAAACGAAATTGACATTGCCACAATCGACAAAAGCGAGCACTGATAAAAAAACTTCTGGTGTCCCAAACTTAATGATATGGATACTAAAGATATATCGTTCCAACAGGAGTTCGCTACATGCCACATAGCTCATTACACGATGGATACTCTACACAAGGGATTTGAGGACATGGTTATCTCGGCGACGCGACATGAACTGGCCATCGAGATCGTACGATATAACGTCTTTAAACTTCTCCCTTGAGGGCAATTCATGCACTCAAAGTCAACACAATGAACGCCATCCAGCAAATTAAACCTCCCGTTACCCGTTTCCTTTCACGTCAATAATTCGGTCACACAAATTTTGCAGAAATATTTAATATTACAATTTATTATACGCGTTACATATTTCAACGGTTATTAAAATAGGAAAAAGTCAAGCAGCATTCAAAGCGTTAAGCTCAAACCTGTTTGACACGCAATGGTAGTAAAAATTGTTGATCGTTTGACGAAAACATTAAAAATTCTGCTTCATCCTATACCTCAACGCTAATTTACAAGGGCTGTGCGCGGCTGCGCTGTTCTGGCAATCCGAGACTGGTGAATGAACGTACCCCTTTATTATGAGCCACACGCTGCCACCAGGGCTGTTACAATTTTAAGGAAATTTGTATATTTTCTCAACACCCCGCCCCCCGTAAGGCGACTCAGTCCTCGACCGAAGCCTCACCAACATTCAAAACTGCTAACTTGACAGCTGGTCTTCGCAGAACTCTGGCAGATGTTTTTATTTCAGCTGAATGGATCTGGTTGTCGCCGCCTGCGAACACTTTCGTGATTCTCCCTCTTTCCAATTACTCCTCGGAACATCACATACGAGCACAAGATCTCCTTCTTTGAGGGGCGGAACTCGCTCGAACCATTTGCACCGTTTCATAAGTACTGGTAGATACTCCCGCATGCATCTCCTCCAGAATCGGTCCTTGAGTTGTTGGCTCACCTGCCATTCTTCCTAAGGCATAAGGCTCTCGAGGTCACACCGCCCACCAGGAAGTGATTAGGCGTCAATGGTTCTTCTTCCTCGGGTGACACTGGGAGGTGGGTAAGTGAACGGCTGTTGACGGTATTTTCTGCGCACTCTGTAAGGTCTCTAACCTAGGAGCCACCTCGCTGAGCGAACAGCTTAGGACTCTCTTTACTGAGCGCACTGAGCGCAGGCACCCAGCAGCCTGCTGCGTGTGGGTTTAGAGGGCAATTAAAAGCGCACTCGATGCATTTCGCACACAGCTCCGTCTTTATGTCATCGTTGTCGAAAATCTCTACAGTAGCCAAATCGTTCTTCGCGCCAATAAAATTGGTCCCGTTGTCGCTCCTTATCACCTTGGGGACTCCTCTCCAGTTCACGAAGTTTCTCATGCACAGGATACATGAGTCTGTCGATAAATCTGCTGCTACTCCTAGATAAATCGCTCTGATGGTCATGCAAGTAAAGAGAGCAACCCACCGTTTTTCCCTCGAACGTTTGATTGTGACATATACAGGGCCGAAAAAATCAAACCCCGTGTAAGTAAGGGGTCTTACGAAAGGCGTGACACGGTCCTTCGGTAACTGTCCCATCAGCGCGGAATCGGCTGTGCAGATGTGGAACCCAGAATCGCTGTCGTATTTCGTTGGTGATGACGTCGTCATTTTGGTGACGCAGCAAACGGTGATGTATCAGAGACTTCGTTATCGGATGGTGTTTTGGCATGATGACTGGACGTCTTGAATCGAAGGGTATAGTTGTGGCCGCATATATGCGCCCATGCACTCGAAACAGGCTGTCACCACCGATGTACGGCGTCAACTTGAAGATGCTGCTACTCTTCTCTACAGCCAGATTTTGCTTCAGTAGGTTGATCTCTCTCGCAAAGACATCCGCCTGTGCTTGGAGGCACAAGAGAGCATGGAGAACAACTAGCGCCAAATGTCGTTATGACGTATGCATGACGTACTCTTCGATTGGCTCGTCTTCCGCATCTCTCTAGAGGAACCGCTGCAGATCCTGATCTTCGTGACGAACGAGGACCTGGCGGTACATCTCTTGTATTTCACCTGACACCGCTACAGGCCTCATCCGGAAGTTGGACAGCACGGCAGTAATGGGCGGGCGGTCATCCGGACCCTTCATCAGAAAGAATTCAACGATACTTCGTCGACTTTTTCGACTGCGTCGAAAACCAGACCCAAAGTGTGGCAGGTACCAGATCTTACGAACTTTCTCGGCTTCAACCTCGGCCTTCGAAAATTTCCTGGCGCATCCTTTTCGAATGTAGCTCGCGATCACTGGGCGATAAGCTGTAGCGAACTCTGGATCCCTCATGAACCTTCTTTCGAGACAGCGTAGACTTAGTTTGGCCATTGCGTAACTCTCCGGAGCCGTCTTCTCTGGTCTGGTACCGATCGTTGACCCTCACGGTTGTAGATGTCAGAATCCGCAAGGCCCTTTCATTTGCTGCAGACATAAGAATCTTAGTCGGCTTCTTCACTCCAAAGTTTTCCATAGACGAGTACTCTAAGGCTATCCTTTTTCATTAATCCTACCCTTTAGGGCTCTTTCCGAGCAGATGGAAAACAGCATTTGTCCAGCCCGTCTCTAAAAAGCCGAATCTTCTTCTCTCGCTAATAACAGACCCATTGCACTTACTTTCCTTCTTTTCAAGTTCATAATAAACTGTCAGCTCATGAAATATCTCGAAACGCAAAAACTTCCCAGTGACCGCCAGTATGGTTGTCGTAGTAACAGGTTCACTGGTGATTATAGGCAAGTCTCAGCGAAAAGTGGAACCAAAACGTACATCAATCTGGCGAAAGCAAGATAGTTGCACTTCATATTTCTAAAGCAATTCACAGAGTTTAAGATCTGGCACTTTTGTCGAAAATGCGTGCTTTTAGAATCGATGACTCTCTTCTTCAATGGATAACGACGTTCAATTCAAATTGTCATGGGATGTTTTCAAGTCTGATATTTACAAAATAAATGCTGATGTGCCCCAAGGCTTGGTTCTGTCTCCTAAACTCTTTTTAATTTTCATTAATGATCTCCTGTCTGCTACTTCTAATCCAATTTATTCTTTTACTGTCGTTTCTGGACTCACTTCCCTGCTCTTCGGCTGTAAAATGGAAACGGCCACGTTTCCGTCTATTTCTAATATTCACGGGTTTGGAGATCGGACTCCAATGATAAAATTTTCAGCTGTATTCATTGTTTACTTTGTCTGTGGCAGCTGCTAAGGTTAAACGTGTTTTTATGAGTTCGTTTGTTAAAAGAAATGGATCAAAGAATTTGTATCAAATTTTGCGTAAAAAATGAAATAAAGTGTAACAAAGTGTGTGAAATTTTAACAAAGGCCTATGGTGAGTCTGGTATGAGTATGAGTATGAAGCCGTGAACACTTTGAAGATGACGAACACCCCAGACGCCTCAGCAGATCAATAACCGATGAAAACGTGGAAAAAGTGAAATAAATGGTTATGAACGATGGCTGAATCACAAACAGAGAAGTCGCTGATGATTTTCCCATATTGATTGGCGCATGCCATGAAATTTTTTTCAAAAATTTTGTTCCAAAATTGTTGAACTTTGAACATTGCTTGTTCATGAATTTTTGGTCAAAAACAATACTGTAACGATGCCCCAGCCTCCTATTTTCAAAAATAAAGAGAACCATAAAGGCCCATCATTTTACTATACAAGCACAGATGACATTAAAAGCGCATCGCTGAAAGAATTGAAACTCAATGCTGTCTAAATACCCAGTCATTATCCATGAATGGCACTTGCACTGTCCAAACTGAAAAAATCTCCATTCCCGGTATGTGTGTCAGTGACAACCTACATTGAAATGACCACATATTTGATGTCGCCAAAAATACTGCGAAATTTCTAGGTTTCCTCAAGCTATGTAAGAAATATTTCAGCCCCTCTGATCTGGCCTCAATATTAAAGGCATTCACCCCACAAAAATTGGAGTACAATGCAGATCTGAGCAGGTGCTTCTAAAATAACTTTGTACTTGCTAAATAGGATTCAAAACTATGCGAGAAAACTCATAGGTGATACTAATATCAGTCAGTCAATGGATGCTTTCGAACACTGACGTAATGTCTCCTGCCTCAATTTGTTTTATCGCTATTTCCACCACCAGTGCTCCATTGCGAGTAGCATTCCGCCTCTTCAAACCTTCAACCGTAACATCCATCTTGCTATGAATACTCATCAGTATACCCTCAAGCCAACTTTCGGACGTACTCTGAAATATCATGATTCATTCCTAAGTCGTACAACTCGTTTATGTAATGCCCTGCCGAGCTCTTTGTTTCCTATTCATTATAACTTGCAAACATTTAAGACCAATGTACATCGGTATCTCTGTTTTCAGGATATTAAGGATATTCAAATCCCTTGAGCGAGCTCTAATTATATAAAACAAAAACAAGTCAGTTTACGCGAATAATTTAATTTCCTCATTAAATGTTGGATGTCACCACTAAGCCCAAACACCCTTTTAAGTGTTTTTTTTTTTTTTTTTTAAGAAACAAAGTCAAGCTATGGTGGCTAACCACCATAAAGCCGGTGAATTAGCTAGAAAAGCTTCAGCTGATCCATTCCATGTCTTATAGCTTTTTTTGCGGTGTCCCGTATTCAGCAATGAACTCAACGATTGGAACAACATACTGAATCTTAGATAATCTGTTATCCTGTTTTGAAACAGTTTCTAAACAAATCCAAATTGAAAAGGGATGATATCAGAAGACTAGTCAGCTTTCTTACGGAGCACTACTAGTAGTCAGGAAACTTAACGTCGCGTGACTCTATGCGCCATAAAGAGACACTGCTTTTTAGGAAAATCTTAGGGACTGCGGAACTGCAAAGTATCTCCTCCAGAGTGATCCGCACATGTATTTTGAAAGTTAAGGCTCATCTGGCATTTTAAACTGACTTTGTGGCACAACAGATCTTTAGGTCACAGTGACACGGTCGCTTACATGGTATTGTAAGATAGTGGAAGCCTTAAATTTTTTTCAAATATTAGATACAAGTAAGTGTGACAATAATAATGCAGGAAGTGATAGAAGAAATAAGTTTACAATTTATATATAAAAAATAGAACAGGAATAATTTTAGCGTCTTTTCAATGAGCGGCAAAGGCTGATGTCGTTTAAATTGAGTTGAAGACATGTGTTATGAAAAGCAGTAAATATGGAAGCAGATTCTTAACAAATTTTGGGTCGATAGTACCGCTTTTACAACGTCTTCGTAGCATGTAAAAATCGAAGTATGATTCTCTACAGTCGTCCGGTGACTGGTCGAAAATGGGTAAGCTTACAGAGGAAGGATAACTCGACGCTAAGAAAATTGAGGTTGCAGTCTATATCATCGGAAGTTTTAAGCCTTTGTTTTCTCAACTCAACTTCACGGATATGTTTCCAAATCGCTCTACCTGAAAAACAGTTACCGTTTTATTAAAACGTATGTTGGTATGTACTGCGATTTTTCCATTACTTCCTCTCAGCTGCTGAAGCGCGTTCCCGTAGTGGTTTTTTAACTCGTTGAACAGAAAGAAGTCACGGGGAGCCAAATCAAGTGAATTCGGTGGCTGTTGGATGGTATTTGTTACATTTTTCGTCGAAAAATTACGAATGATGATGGCACTGTGCGACGATGCGTTATCAAGGTGCAAAATCCACGCGTTTTCTGCTCACAATTCTTTTATCTTTCGGCGAATTGCTTTACGCAATCGTCTCACAATCGTCTGGCCTTCTGGCAAAAATTAATGATGCACTACACCGTTGTAATCCATAAAAACCGTGAGCATTGCCTTCTTTTTTGACTGAAAACGACATAGTTTCTTTTTGGTCTCGGCTCATTTGGTGAACGCCATTCACTTGCCCGATGTCTGGATTGCATGTCGTACTCATAAACCTACGTCTTGTCTCCAGTAATGATCCTTGTGATGAATTTGGGATTGGATTCAGCCTCGCAAATCATCTCTTTTGC
This sequence comes from Volucella inanis, assembly GCA_907269105.1. Taxonomy (NCBI): domain Eukaryota; kingdom Metazoa; phylum Arthropoda; class Insecta; order Diptera; family Syrphidae; genus Volucella; species Volucella inanis. The sequence continues at coordinate 275,523,034 of OU026153.1, read as the reverse complement.
GATGTCAACACGGTCTCTTTTTTCCATGAAATTGAGGTATTTTGGCACCAACTTTGCTGCTACACGACGGAAACCCAAATCATTAACTAAAATGTCTTGGACGGATCCATTGGCAATGTTCAAGTCCTCCGCTATCGCTCTGATTGTTAATTTCTTTTACTTCATCAATGTTTTCGTCGGTTTTCGATGTCGATGGTCTGCCACTGCGTTCATCATCTTCGATTGACTTACGACCATTTTTGAACCGATTGTGCCACTGGTAAACGACCGTTTTCTTTAGAGAATCGTTGCCGAAACACTTTTCCAACATTTCCAACGTTCGCGCACCATTAAATCCATTTTTTAGGCAAAATTTAATACAAGTTCGTTGTTGCAAATTTAAGTCCATTTCTAAAATTGTAAGAAATAGCCAACACACACAGAGATAGATGTACTCTTTTCAGTCTATGTCGAACAATGTCGTGCATCTCCGTCAATCGATTTCGTAGCTTTCTTAAAAACTCGTTGGTTTCCGTGGTTTCCTGTTCAGGTGGTGCTAAGATGAAATTTTCGACCATAAATCAGCATCGCAAGAGTCTCACTTGTTGCATCATGTAGAGCGGTTCGGTAGACAAGCAACAGCAAAGGCAAATGCTGATCCCAATCACGCTGGTGTTGTTCGCAGAATTTAGCAAGGTAGTCCAGTATAATTCGATTGAATCTTTCGACCATGCCGTTCGATTGAGGATGCATGGCAGTTTTCCTTGTTTTCTCTATTCCCAGGCGCTGCATGGTCTTGGTAAAAAATTCGGACTCAAAATTGCGACCCTGATCGCTATGAATTTGCATCGGGATGATATGACGGGCAAAGACATCAGTAACTAAACGATCCACCACAGTTTCGCTGGTTTAATCCGGAATTGAAAAGCATTCGGGCCATTTCGAAAAGTAACCCATGCAACACATGATGTATCGATTTCCCGCGTCTGTTCGTGGAAGTTTTCCCAGAATATCCGCCGCGATGCGTTCAAAAGGTGCGCCTACATTATATGTATAACTGCAATAGAGCTACCCACCGAGGACTAGGTCTTCATCCAATCCAATAGAACGACCTCTGCAGATTTTTAAGAGTTTTGATTATGCCAAAATGACCTCACGAAGAGCTATCGTGAGCTATGAAAAGGACATGTGATTGAAGTTGCTTTGGGATGACCGTTTGGTAGAAAACATCGGTGCGCTGAAAATGTTTTCGGCAAAGAATATCGTTTCGTAGACACAGTGTGTCATAAAGAGCCCAGTAAGATTTTGAGATGGGGTCGGATTGACAAATACTTTTCTGATCGGGCCTTTCGTCTCGTCTTACCCAGTCTTTGACAAGTTTTAGTTGCTGATCAGCATCCTGAAGTTCAGCTATATCGTCCATGACTGCAGCACAATATACTTGGACGAGTTCTTTCTTTTGGTCACAATGTCGACATGGTTGTTCAAGACAAGGCCTTCTTGACATTGGCATTCCCGTGGCTTTTACCTGGTCGGTGAATTACTCTAAAATCGTATTCCGCTAATTGTTAAAGCCATCGAGCTAACTGACCTTCTGGCTCTTTAAAATTCATCAACCACTGCAAGTAATACTGCTTGAAGTGTTTTACGGCTTTTATGACGGCTAGCAGCTCTTTCCTCGTCACGCAGTAGTTTGTCTTCGCCCTGGAAAACGTCTTACTGAAAAATTCCATTGGGTGCTCCATTTCATCGACGATCTTGAACAAAACCGCTCCGCACGCAAATTTACTGGCATCGGTATCGAAGTAGAACTCATCACTTTCTTCTGGTAAGTTTAGCGTGGGCGCGTTGGTCAAACTTGATTTTATTTCCAACTCCTTTTTGCATTTCGGCACTGGCCAACTGGAAACGGCATCAGTTTTAGTGGGATCTGGAGCAATTCTGCAATCTGAAATGGCATGACCCAAAACCAAAACTTTCCTACAGAAAAGATTGCATTTTTGAGACGCAACTTTTAAACCAGCTTCCTTTAAGCGTTGACAACACAATTTCCAGGTTATGAAGCAACTTCTCGAATGTTGTACGGTAAATCACCAAATCGTCCAAATAGATGTTACATATGTGAAAGTGACCTTCATGAATTGTTTCCACAAGCCGTTGAAATGTCGCAGGGGCATTACATAGCCCAAACGGCATAAAATTAAATTCCCAGAGACCATTTCCCGTGCTGAATGCAGTCTTTTCTTTTGGTGATTCCTCTAGCTCCACTTGCCAATAACCGGACTTCAGATCTAAAGTGGTGAACCATTTCGCTCCAGCAATCGAGTCAAGTGCGTCAGCCCTTTGCATGGTGTATCCATCTTTAACTGTCACATCGTTAAGGCGCTGATAGTCTACGCAGAAACGTAACATTATATCCTTCTTCCAAACGAGAACAACCGGAGATAACCAAGGACTACGTGACTTACGGATGATGCCTCGTCGAGCTATATCAGCTATCAACGACACAGCTTGTTGTTTGGATTGTTTGGCCCAGGGGAGGCGTCGAGGAGCCTGTTTTATTGGAATCGATGTACCCGTATCGATGTGATAATTTAGAATATCTGTGCGACAAACATCATCCGGACTAAAAGCGAAAACAGATCGAAAACGCGCCAGAAAATCATTAGTTTTTCATTTTTGATCTGGAGACAGGTCGGAAGAACAGCAAGAACTTAAATCGTTGGCATCCAGAGTAGTAAACTTCTTGAGAGGTCTGCGTCCTAGGGCACCATGTAAAGGGACAGTAACATCCTGTAGCTGGAGTACGTTGGATTTCAAGTTGACCTAAAAAGACCAGGCATTTAAAAAAACCAAGAAAGTCAACTCCAAGGATTCAATCTTGGTGAATGTCGGCGACAATTACATCCATCTGTGTCGAGAACGATTTTATTTGAATCAATAGCTTGATTGTCCCTTGTATAGGTGTGTGTGCAATCCCTTTGATGAAAGTTGATGATGGCTTAAGCTGAGACAGGAGAACGGGCTAGAGCACTTTTGGGTGGATCACTGTGTGACCGTATCCACGACCATATAACATGAGTAAGTTTCGATGTAGCCTCGTATATAAAGAACCTTTCAGTTCAAGCCGGCAGAATTGATGAGAGGGACTACTTCAACAGCTGACTCTCGTCCCTCAGAGCCAGCGTACTTGAGTTTAAAGCGTTACTCTGCGCTTGAGTAAGTTTCGGCTTGGCAGCAATTCCTTGACCATCAGGTTTGCGAAGATTAATAGCCTAAAAGTTTGAAGATGAAATTGTTTGTACTTGGTGGGCATGGAAGTAAAGTTATGGCATTTTATAGTACCACAATAGCACGTTGAGTTGTTAGGAAGATTTGTTTCGCGGGAGTTTCATAGGTCGACCGAGCGGCTGTGGACGTACAGGGCTCCATTTCTTTTTTCCGTCAGATGTGGCCCTTTTAGGCTGACGGATTTCTGTTTCCCGAAATGTTCTTTTCTTCAAGTTAAGCCATCGAAATATTGGCCGTCTGGCGGGCAGCTCTTGTAGCAATGCGACCGGATTCTATTCGAAGAGTATTTTAGGCTTACTTTCTCGTACTCTGCACTATACTTCCGCATCGGATATACCATCTAAGAACTGTTGAAGACACAAGTTATCGAGCACATCTCTCTTCCACGTTGCACATGGTTTGCAAATTCAATGAGTTTTTCACTGTGCTTTTGATATCTAGAGCGAAAAACACTGTATGCGGTTCTAGACTGCATAGCTACTCCAAAGCGTATTCGGAGTGCGGTTATCAGGAGTGAATAATTTGGGAGCGTTTCACCTTCCAGTACACCCACATACGAAAGCGCTGAACCTCGAGGACTGGCAAAGAGAAAAATAAAAAATTCATGGCTCTGGAGACCACGACGACTTTCCATTGAATTCCATAAGTTGAACGATATGTCGTCTGGCGACACTGCTGAACAATGTTCGTGGTTGATAATCTGGCTGTAAACCAGGACAGCGATTAAAACTGGCGTTTTGCTGGAGTGGGCTGGAAGTTGTTGGATTTGCTATTGGCGGTGCGAGTTCTAGCCGCGAAGCTTCCGAGCGATTATCACGGTTGGGTGCAAAATGAGCTGGAGAACTTGCGTCGCCAAGATTCTAGAGTGCAGGCTCCTCGGTGGATAGAACGATTAATTGAGTGCTGTGCTCTCTAAATCCGATACTCGTCTAGTCAAGCTGGCAGACAATTCGTCCATGCGATGTCCAATTTCTTTGACAGCCGTCAAAATCGTGCTGATATCGATGTTGTTACTTAGAGGTGGGCTACTCATTGTCATGAGTAATTAGTAAACCCCACACCTGACACCAAATCTTACGAATGAGAAAAACTTTTGCAAATATTACGAATGAGAAACTTTTATTTTAATATATTTCCGCTTGAAAATAACAAAAATAAAAAAAACCTTTCCTTTCTTAACCTTCCAAAAAATAATACAATTCTCCAGCACGCTATCTGATCAGTTTTCTACAAAAAAAAAAAAGAAATAGAAAACGTTTTCTAGTTCAAAACTTTTGTCTATCAATATGCCAACGCTTCTAGATTGCGACATTTCTGAAAAGCAACATAATATTCGCCTAAGGAAACCGTAGTACTCTGGCACGAATACTTCTATTTAATCTGGGAATCACTCCTCCAATGTGCAAAAGAAGTGGCCGTCCATAACGCCGCCGTATTTTCGTACAATTCTCGCTTCTTCTTCCTTTTAGCTAGTTGAACTAAATTTTATCTCCAGGGAAAATTAGATTTAGAAGGATTAGATTGTGCAAATACGAGTACACTTCCATTGCAATAAAAAAAGGATTCAATGCATTGACCTCATCTGAAATAAAATGAAAACCACTTGTAATTAATTATTTGTTTAATTTAATATTTAATTAAATTTTATTTTGTATATTTCTTATATTGTTGCATTATTTCATTTCCATTTTCATTGTCTTTTCTAGAATAGGTTTTATTTGTTTTCTTGTTATAACGTCTTTTCACATTTTTTCCCCCATTTTGATAGGCCCTATTGTTTTGAAATTGATTTTATGTATACATTTACATATATATATATATATATACCTAGTGTTAAATTCAATATATCAATTAATTTTTATTTCTTTTTTTTATTATAATTTAATTTAATTACAATATATGCATACCTACGCTTGATGAACGTGTTTTTTTTTTTGTTTGTTTTTGTTTCTTTTTATTCATAAATATATTTATATATACATATATATTTGTAAATAATTATAATAATAAATTTCACATAGTTTATTTATTTATTTGATATTCTATTTCTATTTGTTTATTTGGTTTTTGCTTTTCCTTCTTTTATATATAATATATACGCGCTTTCTTTACATTCTTTACAATACAATAGAAAATATCCATTCCTTCACTTGAAACAAATTTATTTGTTTAGAAATTATTTATTTCTCTATGCAAATGTTACTCTCACAATTTATTTTTCTTTCAATTGTTTATTAATTAATTATTTAACTCTAGAATACTATTATTGTTTTTTATTAATTTTTTTTTTGTTTTAAAAAAAATATTTGTTTTGTTTTTAACAAATTATTCTTTTGTAACTATATACCTAAGGATGGGATTATCTAAATTTTCCTGGAGAGATAGAATTCGGTGTGATGGCTTTAGGTATACTTTTTTTTATTAAATTTTTCAAATTCTTTTTCATATTTTTAAATTGAATGATTTACTTAAAGTTTATTAAAAATATTTTGGCCCAACGTATCCATCTGAAGTAAATTTACTCTTAAAGAGGACTACAGTAACATAACAATGCATCGATGGATATTTACTTTAGTATTTAAAATTAAGAGAGGACGAAGATGACGCTACCAAAAGATGTTTCTACGAGCTCCTCCAAATCACTTATGAATCTTACGGGATTCTAACGCCATTTTAGCAGCGCAATGAAGAAGCATAGCCTGCACGACATTACGTTCAAAAACGGAACAAGTCCAATTGGACTTGCACTATAGCAAGCATGAGTTTTCGCCATCCTTATACACATAAAGATACATGGCGGTCACCTGATCATCAAATAGTCAACTAACTTGATTATGTTACGATCCACGCAAGACACTCTTCCAGTATTATATACAATATTTCAGAACTTTCACTACCTTCGTGGCAGCCAAGGTACGTCGAAGGATATGTAAGACTTCATAACAGCAATGAAATACTTTGAGGAGACTTAACCGTCAGAGTCCTCCACTAACACGTATTCCTCAATCTCGGTATATCTTATGCCAAAAACATCAAGTGCTAAAGACCAATGCCATCAATCCCAAGAAGTAATCAGAAATACTTAACTGATGTGCTTTGTTTCACCCGACCACCTCCGCGAAACCCATGAGTTGATTAAAACTGCAGACAAGCACACGTAGAGAAACAACTAAGAAGCGGCCCTTTATAGAAGAACGTAAGTGGTCCGTGAGCGTTACGAGCAAAGAAAAATGAAGAAATCGCCTTCTCCGAAGCACAAATAAAGGGTGTGAGAAGCATGCGATCAAGGAACTATAGAAACTACTAGAAACTAGAAACAATGTTCAGAAGTTTTATCAGTGTCAACATTGAAAGCACAACAGACTGTGGCAGATTAAGGAAAGTCCTGTCTAAGGAATTTTAGGTCTTTTGTTAGAAACTAATTTTTCCGGATGCACTCCAACTCCAGCATCAGTAATAGCTGCCGACACATATCTCTCTAGCTAACAGGAAATTCCAGAGGGGATACTACAAGAAAACAAAATCACCTAGGCTATAGATTCATTCTCTGCTTACAAACCCCCGGCATCATACCAATTATTCTTCAGAAAACAAAGAATATTGTGATGCCGTTCCTAAAAAGACTCTTCAGCTATGACATTTAATATAGATATGTGCCAAAATGCTGGACGGAATTGGAGGTGCTTCTCATTCTCAAGGCACATAAGCCCAGCTATGCTTATCCAAAAGTTTTAAGGCACGTAAGCTTAATGCAGTTTATTCTACAAATTGCTTAGAACTTAGAACGTCACCATCTAGACTCAAACCAACGCTTACACAAAGGTAAAATCATGGACGCGGCCCTGCTTGAAATCTCTACATATTGGCCTTCAATAATGTAAACATTTCTACTGTTCACAGAAACTGGACCCCGCTTATTGTAAAAGTTTTCGGTATTTAACGCCTCCTGATGCTGCTAGGATTTGACCAGTTACAAGCGGCCGGTCAGAGATCCTGTTGGATGGCAGGACCACCGGTAGTCCCTACCAGGACTTAAAACACGGTTCCATGGTAGTTAGGAGCCCCCCGGTTTTGGGTCGGGTCTGACTTGTTGAGGTAGGCCCTTTTGTGGGAGCATCATGATGGTTGTGGTTTAAGTTGTGGGGAGAGTCTTTGACCCAAAATAGAGTTGCAAGATACTGGGTACAGTGACCCTAAGATCAGTAAGAGGTTTTAGGTCCGCCTCGACTCTTACCAAGGGTAGAACATTTGCCTCAAACATGAGTTCTGCTTTGGAATCAGTGGATGAATGGGCATCCCGTGAAATAAAACCTACAAGGCAGGAGCTCATGAAAAACACTAGAGACTCTGTTCACAGAAACGAACCTGATAACCTATATGCCTCACAACGGCAGCATCAAGGCATTATTTTCACACCTTCTGTAAACCCTAGCTCTCAACGAAATATATTGCTTCTGAGCCTTAGAAGGGATGGAATAAAAGTGATTGCATACGAGTACCCGTATGGTTTTTATGGGCACCGGTAAGGTACTTCTCATAATCAGTTAAATTCTAAATTATGCCCTTAGAATCCTCAATGAACGGGCCAAACCCGTTCGACAAGCAAAAAAAAAAAAGAGTTTGTCTTCTTCGCACATAAAAGGATAATTCTACAATTCGTCCTTCCCTTTAAAGATAAGACAGCACACCGGCTATTCAGCAGCGCTAAATTCCCAGGTATCGTACTAGATAGACCCATCATGAATCTTCTGGGGGCTACGCTTTACCGACTGCCATTTCTGAGGAGGGTGTGGGGACTGGAACTCACGGGAGAATACTCTAAATTTTCTGTGCCATTTTCTCAGCTCCAGTACAAAGTACTTTAGCATGACCTCACAGGGCTGTCTGCTGTTTTATTTACACTTATTTTCGGATTAGTTGAACAAGATGGCTTAGACCCACTCGGGAACCAAATGATAACCAACGGGAGCGAAAATCAAAATTAGCTACCGTAATCCAATTCCCCCGCCCAGGCATCCCAATGGGTCTAGAAAGACCTAATATAAGTGCGATAAGGTATGGGTTGCTTTCGGCTTCAATTACCACATCAACCAGCAAACCTTATCAAAAGACAAAAAGAACATGTCAACTCTGCATGGATGCCTTGTTTACAAATGGTAAAGGAGAAGGGACATTCCAATGGAGAAAGAAGGAGTAAGTCTCGGTAAAAAATTCCTAGTCCAGAGGTGGAACAGCAAGCGCAGATGCATGGCTAAGAGGGTGCTAGTCGCTTGCATCTGTAGCTACTGCCAAGCTGCGTTTTAAAGTATGTGAGAACAACTGCATTTATGGCATGACTATTCAGAATACCGGCAAACCGGTTCCGAGGTAGGAAAGACTGCCGGCTGCTTACCTACATCGTGATGGGACATTACGTCCTTGTTAAGTAATACAACATTCTGAGACGCTGTGCGCTGGTAACTTAGCACTTTACTCTGTAGCACTTACTCATCTTTGTTCAAAAGACAAGGAAATGTCAGGAAAAGGATGCACGCTGCTCCATAATGTCGGAACTCAGTCACCGAAATCTTTGACGTCAAAAAGGAGTTTAGACAAAATGATGCGATCTCCATAACGCGAAACTTAAGCAATGCGCAAAAGTAATGTCATAATGTGAACGTGCCATCATTTTTGCAAATGGTGTTATGTTTCATTGTGCTTCAACATTTATATTATAGACAGATACTGCTTATGTTACCAATTTCATGTCTGCTGTTTTAACGCCGTGAATTTCGCCGTGGTTCTCTTCGTCATCCTGCATGTGCATTAGAAGTTAGATGTGGAGAATATTACTGCTGTGAACAATACACATAATTTGACGTCAGCAGAAGTTCGTTGAGTAGAATTTTTGGTGAAGGACCTCAATATGTTTCCCTATAAAGTGCAAACCGTTCACCAATTGCTGCCTGCTGACTATCTAATGCGGTTAACTTACTCCGATGTTCTGCTAAACCTGATGCAAGATTTCGTATTCAAAATGATAATCAGCGACGAAGCCCATTTCCACTTATGTGGTTATGTGAATAAACCAAGTTTGGTACGGAAAATCCATATAAAATGTACGAAAAGCCCCTCTCTATTTGACTGTTTGGTGTGGCATTTGCAGTGAAAAGTGATCAGCCCTTAATTTTTTGAGGAAACCGACGGCACCACAGTAACCCTAGCTGGTGAGAGATACAGGCAGATGTTAAACAATTTTTTTTTTTAAACTCTCGAGCATCTCGGAGCAACCGCTCACACAGCTCGGACAACGATGAAGATTTTGAATCAAGAATTTCCAGGCCATATGATCTGACGGTGCCGGACTTCTTCTTGAAGGCCAACATTGAAGAAGAAATTACCAATTTGGATTCAGATGTTTTGCAAACAACAATCCAAAATGTCGTAAAACGACCACAAATATGCATCAACTCAGGAGGTAGTCATTTGGCCATGAAAACGGTGGATCGACCAACTACAATATGTTGTATTGATTGAATTGTTGGAAAACCGCGTGGTTAAACGTTAACAGAATAGTTGATATGTATGCTGAACAGTTGACTATCCTCATTAAATCAGAACATCTTAATATTGGTTTTTTGGTCGATGATATACATAAGGACTGTTCTGACATTCATCAATGAGTTGGCATTACTCTAGCTCTTGAACAAAGAGTTGTATTTTACCTAATCCATTCAGCTTAATTTTCTTTGACCTAATAAACTGGGCAGATTTCTTCTCTTTTTTGCATAACACCCCATCAGAGTTCACAACTTCCCCTACAACTTCCATAAAGCTAATTTTCGCAAAATCAATATCTATCTCAGCAAATCTTCTTTTGATTTTACCAACCTGAAGCGGTCTCCATTTTTTACAGTGAAATATTTAGTTCCAGTTTTTCTTCACACAAATTTTTAGTCTGACTACTATAACTTTCTTGGAACCTACCTTCAATTCATCCAGCTTTATTACTGCCTCTATCAAAGCAGTTATCCCCTCTCTTTCTCGTTGGATAATATATCATTGACCGACCCACATTCTTCTTTTATCGCCAACCATTTTTAAACAATCATTTGCAGACAACTTCTTTCTACTTGACCCCATACATTTTAAGTCACTAACAATTTCTGCAGTAGCCCCTCTCTCTCTCTCAATCTGTTGATCCTACCTTAATGGAAGGAAAATTACAAAATCTCAATGATGAATTTTAATCCGGGCCATATAGGCTCCTAACAATATTTCTCAAAAAGTATGCCTCCAAACTTTCGTACCCACTCTCCTGCCTATTTCATCCGTCCCTTACAAAAGGAGAATTCCCACGAGTTTGGAAGACCTCTTTCATAATTCCAGTTCACAAAAATGGATCAAAGAATGAAGTTATTAACTACTGTCCCATTGCAAAGCTTTCTCCCATACTTAAAATGTTTGAAAGTTTTTTTATATGAAGTTCTAAGGTTTCAGTGCAAATCATTTATATCACCCAGATCCAGATCCTTTCTACATCTTTCTCAACGCCGTTTTTAGCCGTATCTGGTGTCCCACAAGTCAGATATCTAGGTCCCCTCTTCTTTATTTAAACTATAAACGATGGTGAGAAGATTATTAAGCACTGCGCCCTTTTGAACCTAATGTCTCCAAATGTCAATCTTTGATCTTGTCACGTTAGTCCAATCGATCTTCCCCGCGACTTTATTTTCTGCATGACCAACCTGTACCCCTGATTTAATCCCTTCGCGACCTTGAATTATTATAAGAGAGAGTGTTAGACTTCCGTTTGCATATTGATGAGATAATCTTTAAGGCCAACTCATCGCTTGGTTTTATCAAACGATGGTCTAAAGAATTTTGCAACCCTTATGTGACAAGGTCACATATGGTTGGATAGGTGTGTATGAATAGGGTAGGCGCTGACTGGCATCAACTTTGCGGTGCCCAGCTGCTGTAACTTTTCATACATATCAATTGTGCTTATTTTACCTCTCCATGGTAAACACCGGGTACTGGTCTGCCTATCCGGGGTGACTTGCTGAACTTATAAGCGCGAGTGCGAGAAGAAAATAGCAACACTTTAATGCTCTGTCGGAAAGTTTGACTGAACGAATCTCAGAAGTCTTAGATGAGCCCCTCGGAAAGACGACGTACGGCGGATGAATTCACTAGACTGAATCAACGATGACGGCATTAGTCAATTTGGCAGATACCTTACATGAGCTACTTCGACATTTTTGGTGGTGAGGTCAGTGAGCATTTTTCAGGACTAGTAAGGGTCCTGAAATAGAAATGGTGGTGGACGAACCCTCTTTGGGCCAAAGGCCAATCTCACATCCTCGAAGAGGGTTACCGACACCGGAAGATCCGGCCCCTTTCGTGCAAGGGGTTCAACAAAGTGTAAACAAAGCGTAAAACATATATAGTTGCGAAGCAACAACGAGCTTCGGATACGGATGATTTTACTGTTGACAAACCATACAAACGAAACAAGGGCAACGAATTGTCATAGCTAGTCCGCGGTTCCCGCATCTCGAAATTCCTAAAGAGACATAGATAACTCCCGATAAATCAACCGTCAACCAGACTGACCACATTACGATCGACGCAAGGCACTCCTCCAGTATTATGGATGTCTGAACGTTCCGAGAGGCCAACATTGACTCGGACTACTATCTTGTTGTAGCCAAGGTACGTCTTCGGATATCCCGAACACCACCAAAACAAGTAAATACTGTGAGGAAGTTTGACTGTTCTTCATTCAATTGCATTATTTTCTTGGTTATAATTTTTCCATTTTAATTTTTTTATGAATTGGGTAAGTAAGGGTAACAACTTATGTATATTGCTGATATATTATTGAATTAATTTGTTGCTATACGAATAATTACTAAGCAAACAATATCTAAAAATGTATGAATAACTATTTTTTTTTTCCTTTTTAAATTTTTATCTTTTTTTTTTTGTTTGTTTTTAATGTAATATGATTGCAAATTAATTAAGTACACGTTGTTAGCTAATGAATTTTTTATTTTTTGTTTTTGTCTGTAAGTTTATTTTATGCATAAATAGCTAATAAACGTAATTTAATCTTTGCTCGATTTGTTTTTTTTTTTTTTAAATTATTTTATGTATATGAATATATTTTAGTATATATATAATCTATTCTCCATACATGTGTATATATATATATAAGTTGTGTATTTTGTTATTTTTTTTTTTTTAATAGATTTTAAAACACTCACAATTTCATTTGCTCAATATTAATCACCAATGAGTTTACTAATGCTTTACACTTTTAAATTTAAATAATTTCGTCAAACTTGAGGTATTATTAATTCCGTTTTTTTTTTATTTAAATTATAATAATAAATGCTTTACAGTTAAGCTTCCTAAACACATTTTCTTTCGCCTTTGTATGCCTCTATTTGCGTATTTTTTATTTTTAATTTTTTAATTTTTCTTTTAATATAATAAATTAATTTATATTCAAATGTTTAAATAAAAATATTTATTCGCTGTCTTTAATCACACGTAATTAATTTTTGATTTTGTTTAAGTACCATTTTTTCATTAAATGAAAAAGGTAATTGCTTTTGGAAGGTTGATGTATAATACATTCGGTAGTTTTGCTTGGAAATGATTGAAGATTTTTTAAGAACTTTGAATGTGAAAAATACTCGTGCAAGTAAAAAAATCTAAGGATAATCTCCTAAGCTTTCAAATAAACTGAAAAAAAAAAGTGATTTACAAAAATGTGATGACATCCAAGAAATGTCAATGGGTTAGGCATTTAAAAATGGTGTGACGCTACTGACAAGATTTTGAACCATTCAAAAGACACCTCTTCGAAACATGAAGTGATAAAAACACATAGAAAGATACCAATTGTATCTATTCATTAGTGTATGTTACATGGGGATCTGAAGACTGCTGATTGTCCTATACCTTGGGTTGGACCAGAAACGTAACAATCGAGCTCGTAGCGATTTGCTAGCTTTACCTCAAAATGGTGGTTCTCGGTAACCGTCTAGGCATATCCTTTCTCCGGCAGGCTAAAATGGCCAAGTGAGCGTTTGACCAGTAGAATAATACTGGCCTGCGCCGTCATAGGGCTCAGAGCTTTTATGAAAGTAGTAAAAAAAAATTTAATAAACTAGCTTTTAGCTTCGGATAAATGACCCTGCAAATGATTAAAGGACAAGGACCTTTAATCTGAACGTGGAATGTTTGGGCCCTCAACAGGTTACGTGCAGTCGAATAATTACCATCTGATGAAAAACAGTGTTATCTACTATGTTGATTGCTATAGGGAATATAAACAGAGCTTAATCGGGTGCACATTTGTCATATGCGGCAGAGTCAGGCAACAAGTCTCGAGTTTCCACTCGAGTTTCCACAAGTCTTATAACAAGCCGCATCAAAGCTGGCTTCGCTAACATATGACTAACATACGCTCATGCCTCCACGAAATACAAGGACGACGTTACTAAAAAAATGTTTCTACGAACTCCCCGGTAAGACATATGAGCAATGTGCTAAGTATGAAAGGAAAGCCAGGATAGGAAAGAAGGAGAACTTTGGTAGGACAAGTTCTCATATCCAAGGGGATATGAATAGCCTTTTACTACCTTTTTCAGCAGAGCGTGGGCGGGTGGTGTAGTAGTTTGAAACTCAGGTGTATTAGGTTTCGATGTTTTTCCTAGAGGTGAGGGGTCTTAGTTCGTGCTACTTGTTAGTTCGTTACATTTAGCCCAGCCAGCAACCACTCCAACATCAGTGTTATGCCTTCATGTCAGAGTTGATGCCGACAGGATTTTCATGTAACTACATACAAATTCTATGAAAAGACTTTTTCACAGAATTGACTGGTACGGGATTCGAACCCGCGACCCCCTGCTTGAGGAGTCTATGCATATATCACTACACCACGACCACCCCCTGATAAGCTGATAAGCATATCCACAACACCGCGTGTTTTTAAATAGGCTTGCGCACAAGGGATTTCAGCGCGGGCGAAAGGAAGTTAGAGAGGGAAAAAAAAAGAAATACCGATGTGCGTTGATTGGAAATAAAGGGCCCGGCAGGGCTCTAAGCATAAGCGAGTTGCCCAGCTTAGGAAAGAATCACGATATTACAGAATACGTCCGAACGTGGGATTGAGGGTGTACTGATGAGCACTCACAACGAGACGGATGTTACGGCTAAAATTTTGAAGGGCTGGAATGCGATTTCAGTGGAGCATTCCTGATGAAAATAGCGAAAAATCAGGGTGAGACAGGAGACGTTACATCGGTGTTCGAGGGTGTCGAATAACTATGTAATATTGACATCACCTATGAGTTTTATCGCACACTTTTTAATCCTATCTAGCAAGTGCAAAGAGGTCTTAGGAACTCTGAAAAGATGTTGGCATAATACTACAGTTTTGGGCGGATAAATGCCTTATATATTGAGGCCATGTCAGAGGGTGTGAAATATTTCTTACATCGCTTAAGAAAACCTAAACATTTTTGACGACATCGAATATATGGTCGTTACAACGTAAGCTGTCATTGACACACATACCGCGAATGGAAAGTTTTTTGGTTTCTACGATGCAAGTGCCATTCATGGAAAGTACCATTTATGGATGGCTGGGTATTAAAATGTCGCTTTAATGACAGCAGACAGAATTGTGCTTTTTAAGCATTAAATTATACTCTGCTCATGGTTCCCCAATTATGCTGCTAAAAGCGAAATCAATTGTGCTTTTGTTCCCGTTATGCAGCCGAAGAACATAAACGTAAGTCCGGGAACGAATATGAGAAGCAAAGAGTGGCAGACAAGAGATTATTGATAAAAATTAAAAACAGTGTCGGATACAAAACGAAGCCCTGGGGCACACCAGCGTTTATTTTGTGAATATCAGACGTAAAAACATCCAGGGCAACTTTAATTGAACGTCGTTATACATTGAAGAAGTGAGTCGTCGATCCCAAAAATACGCATTTTCGACAAAAGAGCCTAATACCAAACTCTGTCAAATGCCTTAGAAATATCAAGTGCAACTGTCTTGCTTTTATCAGATTGATGTACGCTTTGCTTCCACTTTTCGGTAAGACATGCCATCAAATTACCAATGGACATGTTGCTACGAAAACCGTATTGCCGGTCATTGAATGGCAAAGAACTTAGGCTTATTTACTTTGCGGCGGTAGGAAATAATACGATTACTATAGCATATTAATTATTAATTAATTAATTACTTTACCCAAGGGGCCATTGTGGTCTCCGAATAGAGAAGAACTACTGTGAGAAGATATAACGTAGAAAAGCTACAATCGCAAGAAACCCCCATAATCTTCGTCGGATGCGTATCCCAAAATCTCTCAACAATTCCTTTGCTTCCACCATCAAGTTCCGAAGACCAGTGGCAACGTTGCACCTGTTGTGCTGGGTTTCACTCGACTACCACCAAGAAAAGCACATGCATCTAAACAAGAAGCCTACAAAGCGGCACTTAACGAAGGACGAGAGCTGCTCGTGAGCTCTGCGAGTAAAAGAGACGAAGGAACATCTCTTTATCCAGAAGAAGAAAAAAAGAGGACAAGAAACGCGCAATTAAAGATATTGATGGCTGGTACTCTTGGAAAAACGTACCGAAGAAGTGAAAAAATGAAGAAACAAACTTTGTAGTAGGAACACAGTCGGTGCTGAGAATATGGGAAAAAGGTGAATAAGCCCAACACTTGACTGTCAAGCAGAACAGACCATTAAACTTAGACGATGATACCCAAAACTTCTATTCACCTGGCCAAAACAAAGTAAGGAAAGCAATATCTAAGCTAAAATTCAACAAATCGGTTGAACCTGATGGCTTACCGGCCAAGGTATTCAAAGCTACTGGCAATGATTTTATGGAGAACATGCACCAACTTATTTCTCAGATCTGGCCAGACCAGTGTATGTCTTCCATCCTGGACAGGAAACTGGACCGAAATATAAATATGGATGCAGGATGGTATAAGGAAAATCTGCATTGCTTTTTTCACTTGTATGAAGGAAATTGAAGACTTTAACCACCTATGATGCACTAACCGCTCTGTTAAGGACCTTCTTTACTCACTTACTCCCACTTATGCAGACAAAACTACAGGAAACAGTGCGTTCTGACTCCTAAACCCAGAATTCTTTCAAAACACAATCATCTGGCACTGTTCCTTATTGAACTCTTAAAAAAAAATATGATTTCGACAATAACTTTGAAATTGTCAGTCGCAAAAAGGGACAATTTGCTCAATATGGGAGTATAGTAGTCATTTTCGCATTCGAATCTGATTTTAATATATTTTTGGAGTTTCCCTATGCCAGCACAATCCTTCCATAAAGGCCGGCACTCGCTTGAACCAAAGTGTTAGGAGTTCTTTAGATTATAAACTTTCAGCACGGCTTCACAAACTTGCGGCCACTACCAATTGGACGGTTTACAGCCCGAAACGTTAGACAGCTAAGAATTCGTTCCAATCGTGCGCTGTAAAAGAATACACCGCTAACATCGTAGGCTGCATGAGTTATGACCGTATGCACACAATTCCTAAGCAAAGCGACGCATGAGTTAACTGCTACCTCGCTTACGACGTTTTTAAACAAGGAAGCGTTCAGAGAGCCATATCTGGTAAGCTCAAATGCGAGAGTCCATGCATAAATAAAACATCCTTCAAGAACCATATGACATTGCCATATTCGTTCGCATCCCATGTAGATTGCCATAATGTTACGAAAATCTTACGCAGTCGGCTCGCAACATTCGCACTCTCTTGATGGGTAGTCGTTTTCTGATTCTAAAAGCGAGACCACGACGCATCACTTTCAAGTCCAGGGGTGGTACTCCCAACAGCACTTGCATTGTCTTTGTAAGATAGTGCGACACACCAGCAAACAGTCAAGTCACACTCTAATCTTACAGAATCTGATGTCGGACTACCACCGATGCCCCAAATGTTGCACATGCAACAAATAGGCCACCGTATATGATACGTACGTGATATGTCTGCCAAGTTCTAATTAGACCCTAGAATACGCATTACTTACCCTTAACATACAACAATCGCTCAGTTGAGATGTGTGAGATGACACGAGAATACTTTGTTATCCACCCAAAGGATCAATTGGCGCGATCCATTAGGAGGAAAGGGATGTTTGAATTCAAAAATGGCAGGATAAATGGGATATTACCACTAAAGGAAAATGGACATACCAACTTATCCCCAACATAGAACCTTGGGTGAAACGAAGAGATAGGGAACTAAACCACGAGTTTAAATTAGAGAAGAGGAGTGACGTCATTCACGCCGTATGGGGGGAACGAGAACTGTCCCAGCAGACGGGCAGTGCTAGAGATACTCACGAGGCTTGATCTCATGGTGTTGAATTCTGGTGATATTTAGATGAATTTGTATACGGGGGTTCTAAAAGTTCCTGAAGCCCTCTTAAAGAGGATGACTCTCGGCATCTTGGTCACGCTCGACATGACGTGGGCGGTTGCTAAATTGGCAAACTGTCTGCCGGGTCATGGGTTCGAGCTGGCGGCCCAAAACACGGATATGGTTATCCTCACCAGGCAACGATGATTCTGAGATGACTACCGCGTGAAAGTCATTGGTGCATTGGTCCGCGGGAGCCCGATACTCCACTATCTCGGAATGTGGGTCGACTCACGACTCACCTTTTGGGAGCACATAGGGAGGGCGGCCAATAAAGGCAGCAAGGTAGTAGCCGAACTGTCTAGGCTGATGCCCAATGTTGGCAGCCCGAGAGAGACTAAAAGAAGATAATTAGCATCGGACGCCAATTCTTTATTAATGTACGGCACCAAGCTGTGGGCGAGACAGCTTATCACGAGAGACAGCTTATCACATCGGGTCCCTTCGGATCGCATGCGCTTTCCACATGGTCTCCACAGCAACCGTTTTGGCGATCGCGAGAACCATGCCCGTTGTGTTATTAGCTCGGGAGCCCAGAAATAAACTTCTATTCCCGGAATTTCAACATAATAGCGACAGGAGAAATAGAAAATGTGCATGCTGGCAGCAGGAATGGAATGACGAATAGATGGATACCGATGAACCGAAAGTCGGTGGCTGGAGCGAAGTCATGCTGAGGTGAATTACTATCTTATCTAGCTTCTCTCTGGGCACGGGCAGTTCAATGCATATCTACACCGCATGACATTGCAAGTATCATTCATATGCGACATTGCCCTGCAGTGGATGACAGCGCCGAACACATATTTTTCGTTTGCACTAGGTGGCATCAGTAACGACAGCTATTAGTGTACCAGCTGGGCCTGATAATTACGCCCGAAAGTATCGTTTCCGCGATTTTGAGTTGCGAGGAAGCATGGAGAACTATGGACGCAGGCTTTGGACCGACCTGCGTCTCCGCACGCGTAGATACGTATTGATACGGAGCCAAACTGCGCTGGCTTTGCATATCTCTGACTCCTCCGGTTTGCCGGTATTGTGAAACACCAACACGAGCAGTCGCTATAGAAGGTCTAAATAGAAGCCGATCAATAAGAGACTACGGTGAGAGAGACACCCCTTTGGCGTGCTTCCGTTGGGTGGTTTCTTTAGACTGTGGGAAGAGGTTCCTCGTTCCCGTCGTGGAGTTTTAAAAACACAAAAGGTAGTTTGTAATTCAAACGCGGTTCAATGGAAGTATGGATTAAAGTCATGCAAGCAATAGGGGCATTTTAGTAAGTATTAGGATGGCTCGAACCCAACATTTTCACATGTCTCACACTATCATTTCATAGTAAGAGAATCGTAATTGAATAGCATATTCGAGAATTGGCCTAGCAAAGTTGATGTAAAGGAATTTTATGACATGAGGGTTGGAAAACTCTTCGGGTCATCGTTTAACAAAACCGAGTTAATCATAGAAACAATATGTGTACAGAAATTGAGTTCTGTATCACAGATAAAGTTGATATATATACAGTAGGTACGGTCAGGAGGTGTTAAACGCTTCAGGGAGTATGAGATGACTTGTCTTTTCTCTATGTTGAGTTAAACAAAGTTTTTGTGGCACCGTGATGAGAACCTGTTAAGATCATCTAGGAAGTCAAAAAAATTGAAAATTTGTCAATAGATTTTCATATCATCGACATGAAGATAAATGGTCCAAAGTGACTGCCTTGTGGAACACCCGAAGTGAACCAAATTGGACTAGGTAGAAGCGTCCTTCTCAGTAGGATTTGATCTACGAAATCAAATCAGGTTAAAACCAAGTGCATTGAGTTTGAAAAAAAATTAACTTCCACGGGATTTTATCAAAGGCTTTGCTAAAGTTGGTAGCAATCACATCCACTTGCTCTAAGGCACACAATGAACTACAAATAAACTCAATAAGATTGGTAGTTGTTGATCTATGTTGTTTGCGTGCAAATATACTCTTAGATTTACAATGGAAGAACATTACATCGTAAATAATGCTGTCAAAAATCTTGGGAATGCCGGATAACTCAGCAACGTGTCGGTAGTTGATAATCGTCTCTGAAATTGTCTAAGCTTGCCCAGTAGCTTTGGTGAAGTTATTTCAATAAAAGTATTCGGCATTCGGATCTATATGCTTGAAACTCAGACTACCTTTACAATAGGAATGACATCCAGAGAATTTTTAATCTTCTCGCGGTCTGAGATATCACCATACTGAATGAATCTGTCTTCCGTAACCGAATAACGACTCTCTTTAAAGGATGATGAAAGTGCATATACCATGTATGTATGATATAAAACTGCTATGCTGTCTGCTTTTTCAGGAGGCTTATCAATAGTAATGGTACCTAACCAAACTTTGGTTAGTTAATTCCTCAACTGATAAAGAAAGTTGAACCGTTATTAGTCTAATCAGCTCCTGATGCAAAAGATTCTAAATGTCGCCGTGCCTATGGATGTTTTGAAACAAAGTGAATTTAAATGAATGAATGCAATAACGAGATACTGAAAATAACATGCTGTTATCAAACTAAGGTAATATGCCATGCTTGAGGGGTAATCAAAAGTGGGAAATTGCGCGAATGTGAATAGTGGGCATCTGAGAGGCATACTACTAGTGATGAATGATGTCCCGTCCTGTGGATGTTAGACAACAACGATAATCGGATGATAAATCAAAGTGATCATCTACAGCCGGATGTTAACAAATATCATTTCCAAAACAAGAACTTAGGAAAGCGGAAAATCTTTCGCAAAAATGCCACAGCAATTAATTAAAAAATTTTTTTTTGTTAAATGCAAAAAATTAATAAAAAAAAAAAGAAGTAGAAAAATTCAATTTTTGTTTTTAACTAAGAGTTTACGAAGTAGAGTAGTAGGTATTGTAAATTGTTAGAAAATTGTAAAAAATATAATATTTGTGAAAAGTATTTTCATCATTTGTTTTAAATTGTTTTTGTTTTTTCTTGTTATACATTTGATTTGTTTTGTTTTGTTTTTTTTTTTTTTTGGTTAAAAAAGATTTTCATTTTGTATTGCATTTTTAAAAAAATAGTTGATTATGCTTCCTTGCAGTATTGTGGTATCGTTCCTTGTAGTTTTGTATATAGTTCTTTTTTTTAAATATTTTTTTTTTTTAGTATGATCAGTAAAAAATCAGTCATTAAGTTACATTCAACTGTTTCTCGAGATTTCTATGTATGTTTTAATTTTTTGGTTTGTATTAGTTTTTTTTTTTTTTTTAATTTGTTTTGGTTATAAGAGTTTTTGTTTTCTGTCAGTAAATAAACTCATTTACCATGTTCCTAATGCGATTTTGCTTGCTTTTATTGTTATTGTTTCGTTAAAACATTTTTTTGTTTTGTTTTTTATTTTTTGTCTTATTTAGTCTGAAAGTGTGGTGGTTTAGTTACAACGTTTATTAATTAATAATAATTTTTTTTTTCTCTATACATACATACATTCTTTCATTTTGTAATCGAAATTAGGAAATTATAGAGCAGAATTGAACAATGGTACAATATTTTATTTTATTTGTTTGTTCTTTTATAGGATGCAAATGTATCTAATTATTTTGTTAATTTGTTATTTTTTTACCTAGTTTAGAATTTTATTTATAAAAAATATATTCTTACAATACAAAACGAGAAGAAATAAATTAAAATTAAATTGTTTTTAGTTTTGAAAACATAACAAAATTGTAAAATGGAGTTGAGTCATCTAAAAATCGAAAATTCACGTGATGATGATGGCAATTCAGTTGAACTAAAATATAAGATTTCAGAAACTTTTGGTGCTGTTCTTTCTGTACTTTCATACTAATCCATATTATTAGTATAACTCAACCAATATGATGTCCATTTCATTTCACTACCAGTTTAATTATAAAGCTGTTACAGCCAAGTACTCGTATTTGTTAACCAAAAACTCTTTTTAAAAAAAGGCTTGGGTAAGCTTACCGTTGCAAAGATATGGATTTGGTCAAAATTAATTTTTATTGATGAAGATTTATAATTTTTTAAAACAATCCCTTGAGATGTGTGTGAGCGTGTAAAACCGTAAAACGGTGGCACACCTAGTAACAGTGCATGTTCACATCGGAAGGTTCACTGGGAAGAATTAAATTTTTGCCGTCAGAGCGAAAAAGTGATTCAATGAGGAAAATACGTTTAAACAGAGAGAACATTTCAAATGCGTTCTACAGTGATAGTGGAGATAGCAAAAAATCTAACACCAGCATCAAGATCTTCATGAATGGTTGTCTCACAAAGTAAGAACAAATGCAAATTTGTTTGGGTAAGGAATTTCACCGTTTTTGTTCGGATAAAGGTAGGGGATAACTTTATCGTTATATCGGTATTTTCATTTGAAGATCTGCAAGAAGTTGAGGAAATTAGAAATTAAATTTTAATTTGTTTATTGTGTCTGATACACTTAAATAACTATATTTGTACGAGGGCTGTTTGATGAGTACACGGGTTGGAAGATAGGTGGCCCTACTTAGCCAAAATGAGCATACTATCATTTAGTTCAACCTCGTTTAGCCCGCATATCCAAATTTGGTGACAATCCGACGCTTAGTTTTATTTTGACACCCATTTCAAAACTTCGTGTTAATGTTTTTTGCGACCATATAGAAGAGCTCTGTGATCCGATTCTTGTTTTTGAATGGCAAAACCCGCGAGGAAATCAAGCCCATTCTCGATGGTGTGTATGGGACACATTCACCTTCCTGTACAACCGTTTACCATTGGTTCGCAGAGTTTCGCGGTGGTCGCACTTCGGGTTTTGATGGCACCACAGAGGAAACGGCGGACAAAATCAATGATCTGGTATTGGTGGACCGCCGACTGAAAGTTTGCAAGTTGGCTGGATGGAAATGGATGGCCACTATTGACTATTTGGAGAAGGGAAAAACAATCACAAAAACATACTACATCAATTTATTGGGTCAATTGAACGCCGATTTGAAGAAAAAAACGACCACATTTAGCGAAGAAAAAAGTGCTCTTCCATCACGACAACGCAACGGGTCACAACTCCGCAGTCGCCACAGTAAAATTGGGCGTATTGCACTACGACCCATCGTCTGTATTTGGCTCCCTGCGAATTATTTTTGTTCCCAAACGATTGCTCGTACGGGTCGAACGAGAAAGCCATTACCGCCGCGCAGGGGTTAAAGAAGTTGCAGCACCGCTGGGAAAAGTGGATTATATTGAAAAATAAATTGTCAAAACCTGATAAAGTTGCGTTGTCATTTCTTATCCGGGTATTCATCAAACAGCTCTCATAACTCGAACCGTTTCTTGTACGAAACAAGTGAACATCATTTAAAACAGTTCTACCACGTTGTACAGTCGTGCATTTAGCGTCACATTTCTGTTGACCTTAAATCTAAATTAAAATGCTACACGCAAGTGTAGTAGAAAAGAAAGAGCAACTAAAACATTGTACTTATCACGATCTAAAAGAAGGGAAAATATACAATATTTTATCCCAAAACAGCTGAGACAAATGTAAGTAGTGGAAGAAGATTTTAATTCCCCGTGATCCTTCTAGCATTCCTATGAGATAAACAGACGATTTATATTTGTGATGAAAATTTTCGGAGTAGGATTGAAGGTGCATCTAAATGGACATGCCACCTTACTTTACACAAAGTGCTAATTACTTGATTATTGAAAATATTTACACTTGTGTGAAAGTAGTGAAGAAATGAAAGTAAGTTGTGAAGAATTAACTCTTCTTTATACGGAGTAACATCACTGATTGGATTGTATACAGGGAAAAAGTTCGTACTGCAAAAAATGAGAGCTTTGGAAGAAAATGAATACTGAAGGATACAACGATTTGCTGGAAGATCGCAAAAATAATTGTTCTGCAAGTCATAATGGCTTTTCAGGAAAAATGAAAGTCGATGAAATTGTTAAAATATTCTAGCATTCAATGAATACATTAGCCGTTCGTTATAAAATCTACATCGGTGATGGTGATATTGAAGTAACCAAAACAGAACTAATAAAAAAAAAAATACAAAAAAGTACTTCGTGAAAAAGGTAAACTCACTGCTAAAATGATCGATAAGTTGACAGTTTATTATGGCTTAGCAATCAGGAGACACTGTGATTCTGTTGAAAGTATGTATAATGCAATATGGCTCACTTATTATCATTATTGTTAAACCGATGAAAATCCTCAACACGAAAGGTACCCGGTTGGAGAAGACTCATGGTGTTGCTAGAGGTGAGAGCGAGCTTCAGACACGTTATCTTCTTATAAATATGATTATCTGTCTTTACCACCTGATGTTGCTGAACCTATCCTTTCAATTTACAAAGATCGCAACGATACAAAATTATTGGAAAGATATGTTGTTGATGGGAAAAATAACTCCAAAAATCGCTTCGTGTGGCCTAGAAATTGTTGAAATAGCAGCTAACATCGCTGCCGGGATTTTCAATGAATGTACAACTTCAATTTCATATCACATGAATGCAATGGGAATATCAATTGGGCCCAATGACCATGCCTACGATCTTTGACTTGAGATCGCATGGATGTACGCAAGAGGGAAGAATGGCTCGTAGACAACATCAACTTGATGTACTAGAAGCTGCTGATGGTATGGAGGGTCCATCTAATGGCCCTGGAATAAATTACTCCAAGAAACAAGATTTCTAAAAAGCGGCTTAACCGTTCGGTCTGAAATCTTAACACAACCTTCTCAGATATATTCCTCAGGTATTGATCGAAGGAATAAGATTTCGGATAGTAATTTCTATTTTTTTTTTTTAAAACAATTTTAGCTAGCGATTTTGCTCGAAAATTCCATTTTTTTTACGAAGGCGCCATTCTATCAAAAATCAAAATTTCGATTATTCCTTGTATATCCACTAAAAGAATCTTTCAGTTTTTTTTATTCCAGATAAACTAAACCGGAGATACCGTGATCACCGCCGAGCACCTTTTTTTGAGGACCTTAAGGCTACATTCTTACAAATCATTAGTGCCGTTATAAACTTAGATGACAATAGTATTACCACTTCATAAAAAAAGCGACAAAACTATGTTGAATAATTATCGACCTATGTTATATCTTTGCTATCGGTTTTTTCGAAATTTTTTGAGAAGGGTATTAAGTCAAGAGTGTTATCATTTTAAGAAAGAACACACTTTTTTAGTGAATGTAAATTCGGATTCAGAAGTGGATTTTCTACTGAAGCTGCTTTATTGAAACTAACAGGAAAGTTATACCAAAATATTACAATAATTCTTCTGAGATTCCGGCTTCTCTGTTTATAGATATTACCAAAGCATTCGATGTGATAGAACACTCAATATTATTAGACAAACTTTTTGATTCCGGTTTTAGAGGTAATATGCCAGGTGTACCGGTATGAAGTGAGCGTCAAGATACAAATGTCTCGATAGGTGGGGTCAAAAGTAACCTCCTTGACCGCCAGAATGCGCTGCTACTGCAAAAAAGGTTGTGGTGCCTTAAAGTCCGTTCATATTTAAGCAGACATGCCAAATTTCAGTGCGATACTGTCTTTAGTTTTGTTTTGACTTGTTGAAGTGTTTGGCATCATGTTGAGTATGGACAACAACGATTTTCGTTCTCTCATAAAACATTATTTTTTTAGAGGCAAAACGGCGAAGGAAACAAAAGAAAAGCTGGATAAATATTATGGGGCTTATGCTCTGTCAGACAACACCGTCAAATATTGGTTTCGAGAGTTTCGTAGTGGCCGCAACTCCATTTCTGATCAAGTCCACACCGGCAGGCAATCCAATGCGGGTACAGAGGACAATGTCAAAAAAATACATGAAATGGTGTTGGCTGACTGGAAAGTGAAGGTGCGCGAGCTAACAGATACCACAAAAATTAGAACTGAGCGCACACGCCATATTTTGGGCAATATTATGCATATGAAAAAGTTATCCTGCCAGCTGGGTGCCGCGCATACTCACTCCTGACCAAAAACACCAAGTTACCACTTCGAAAGAGTGTTTGGACTTGCTGATGCGGAATCGGAGACTTTTGGCGTTAATTGGTAACTGTTGATGAAACTTGGATCCATTATTACACACCAGAGAACAGAATGAGTGCCCGGCAATGGACTGAAGCCGGCACGAGTGCTCCGAAGCGGCCGAGGGAGGCTCAATGAGTCGGAAAGATTATGGCGTCGGTTTTCTGGGATTGTCATAGCATACTCTTCGTGGACTACCTCGAAAAAGGAAAAACCATCAACAGCGAGTATTACTGTGCATTATTGGAGCGATTGAAGGCCGAAATCAGTGGAAAACGGCTTCACAAGAAGCGAAAAAAAATTTGTTTTTGGAAGACAATGCACCGGCGCACAACAGCAACGCAACCATGGCTAAAATCAATGACTTACGCCTCAAATTGCTGTCGCATCCACCGTATTCGCTCGATTTGGCTCCCTCGGACTATTATCTCTTCCCAAACCTCAAAAGATGGCTCATCAAAAAAAAATTCAGCTCACGCGAGGAAATCACCGACGCCACGGAGGAGTATTTTACAGACCTTCCGGAAAATTACTTTTCGGACGGGATCAAGAAGTTGGAAAATCGCTAGAATAAGTGTATCAAACTAAAAGGGGACTATATTGAATAAAATAAAAAAATATTGTTACTTTTCAGCCAACCTGTAAACGGGCCTTAATTTTTTTTTTTTTTTTTTTTTTGGTTGCTATGACACCTGTCAAAAATATTTAGTATACATCAAGTCATTGAGCAAGCAACATTATATTTTTTCATCGTGTTAAGAATGTCGAATTTTGTACCAGGAAATGGTGACTTGCAGAAAGCATTATTTTTTTGTTTCCATTTGAAGAAAAGTGCTACAGAGTCGCATCGAATACTTGTCGAGGCATATGGTAATCATGCTCTATCAGAAGCAACATGCAAAAGATGGTTTCAAGGGTTCAGAGATAACGATTTTGATGTGAGAAACGAAGAACGTGAAAGACCACTAAAAAAGTTTGAAGACGCCGAATTGCAAACAATATGGTATGAAGATGACACTTTGAGTCACAAACAAATGGCAGAAAAGTTAAATGTTGCCCAACAAACAATTTCTGACCGTTTAAAAGCTATGGGAAAGATCAAAAAGTCTGGAAAATTGGTGCCACATGAATTGAATGAAAGACAGATGGAAAACCGAAAAACCACTTGTGAACGAATTGTTACTGGTGATGAAAAATGGATTTATTTTCAGAATCCTAAACGGAAAAAAATCATGAGTTAATCCGGGGCAACCATCAACTTCGACTGCAAAATCAGATCGATTCGGCA
Organism: Volucella inanis; assembly: GCA_907269105.1. Classification (NCBI taxonomy): domain Eukaryota; kingdom Metazoa; phylum Arthropoda; class Insecta; order Diptera; family Syrphidae; genus Volucella; species Volucella inanis. The sequence continues at coordinate 275,495,960 of OU026153.1, read as the reverse complement.
AAAAGACAATGCTGTGTGTCTGGTGGGACCAGAAAGGTGTGGTGTACCACGAGCTCCTAAAACCTTAAGAAACCCTTAATACAGATCGCTATCGACAACAAATGATCAATTTAAACCATGCATTGATCGAAAAACGACCAGAATGGGTCAGAAGACACGGCAAGGTAATTTTGCTCCATGACATTATACCTGCACAAAAAGCAAAACTGGTTCAACATACAACCAAAGCACTTAGCTGGGAGCTGCTGCACCACCTGCCGTATTCACCAGACTTGGCTCCTTCCGACTACCATTTGTTTTCATCGATGGGACACGCATAAGCTGAGCAGCACTTCGAATCCTACGAGGAAGTCGTAAATTGGGTGACTTTTTGGTTTGCTTCAAAAGAAGAACCGTTTTATTGGCGTGGAATCCATAATTTGCCCGAAAGATGGGAAAAATGTGTAGCTAACAATGGCCAATACTTCGAATAAAATGTTGTTTACTTTCCCTTTAAAAAATACTGTTTTATTTTCACAAAAAAAACCTTCACTTCCTACCGGTACACCTGGTATATAGCTGGTTTGCTTCATATTTAAATAATCGTCAGCAAATGATGAGAATCAAAAATATTTATAGCTCTCCAAAAAGTATTACGACCGGTGTTCCACAAGAATCAATTCTAGGTCCTAAGTATTTTGTTCTTGATTTACGTGAACTCCTTGTTCATTCAATCATTTAAAGGTAAAGTAACTGCATTTGATGATGATACTACACTTTTTAAGTGTATTCCCAGAGGTAATTTATGATCTTGATTTACTGGTTTTCAGTTCACGACCTCGTTATCGGTGACCTAACCTCTACAGGTGGTTGCAGTTACTGATTTAAGATAGAATGTTTTGAAAGTTGATTTAGTAGTTTTAGTTCTTTGTTCTTTTTTGGCACATTCAATTTTCCCCTCAACAGCAATAATTATGTTCAATAAATATGTTTTCTGTCAATATAAACAGTACGTTCATCACTGCCCCTTGGGCTACAGATTGTACTTATGGTAACATTTTCAATTCCTGTATTATTGAATTTGCAAATGTAATTACACACTAAGACTAAAACAAAGTGTTAAACAAAAAAAAAAAATAAAAATAAAAATAAATAAATAAATAAATTATTCAACTGTACAAAAAAGAATTATTGACATCCGCTGAAATATTGTTTGGAAGCGAAAACCGGGATTGGCTACTACAAGTGGACAAATATCCGAAACATCGTAGTCGTATTTGTCAGGGCTTCAAAAAGAAAAAATTATCTCAATGTCTTGGATTCAGATTTCAGAGGTCAATGAAACAGAAGATCAAAGAAAAATACGTTACGACAATAAAATAGCTTGAACTGCTCTTTTAAAGAATATGGACACATTTACATGTAAAAAATTGGCTGTTAATTGCCGAAAAAGGCGTGGGGCAATAGTTGGCAATACTGGCTGTTAAAAGCCTTCTAAATAAATAATTTAGTTATCAACTATACTAGCAATTTTGTTCGAGGCTGTCAATTGACTACGTGATTAGTAAGTTTTACCGGTTTCGAATCATATTTATTAAGTGCAGAAAGGTGTATAAAGTGTGTTCAAAAAGTAAGGTTACCTAATATATTTTATAAAAAAGATTTATTTATTTATCGATATTAATGTCCTCTTCAAACTAATCCGCCTCATACATAATTCACTTGTGCCGACGCTTTTTCCAATCCTCGAAGCACTTCTCATAAGCACTTTTTGGTATGGCTTTAAACTCTTCCAGCATGGGGTCAAATCCAGTGAATATGGTGGCTGAAGCATGACTGTCGTGTTCTTTCTGGCCAAATAATCCCTCAAAAGCAACGATGAATCAGCAGCTGCATTATCGTGATGCAAAAGAAAAGAATTATTTTTCCACAATTCCAGACGTTTTTTTCGACGGCTTTGGTTTCGATGTCATAACCATATACCCTTGATCCGTCACCAGTTATGACCCTTTTGAGCAAGTTATCATCATCATTGTCGTCATTCAAGAGCTCCTGAGCGATGCTCATGCAACGGTTCTGTTGATCGAAGTTAAATTCGCTGACACACGTCTCATGTCAAAAACATTCGAAAAAATTGCATGACACGAGCGGACCGATATCGCAACTTCTTTTCTAGTAATTCGCCGATTTTCCAAAATAATTTTCTTCGCAGCTTCGACGTTATCATCTTTTTTTGATGTGCGAGGTTCGTCATTGACATCTTCTCGGCCATTTTGGAAGAGCTTGTACGACTTGTAATTACTTTTTTAGTTAGAGCAGACTCACTGTATGCCACTGCCAATATTTTAAGTGTTTAAGAGCACTTGATTCAAATTCTTTGCTGCATTTTTTATAATACATAAAAGTCTAACCTTTCTATCTGTCAAAAACAAACTAAGTATATTATATACTTAAAACTAGGAACATATGTCGGGATATGTGTACCAATATGTAGAAAAAAAAATGATAATCATTACTGCGGTTGATAACCTTCATCTTCAATCATCATCGTCCTGCACGATGATCACATTTAACTTTAGCTCTTAAGCCAACACGATATAGGGAAATTCGTGAGATCCCCAGTGTTTCGTAAGTTCAAGGAACCCCTATTGGAAAAATGGTGCGCACCTAATGAAAACCCTTAAGATCGGAGATGTCGTAGATGGGAGTGATGATGTAAAAGCTGATTCACATTTTCCCTAATATTGTCAATAGTTTCAAAATTATAATTTTTTTTTTTAAAAGTTATGGACAATTAAATAGGATCACGCCTTTGTTACAAATGTTTTCAATCATTTTATTGTTCGCCCTTTATTGACTATAACGATATTTTGTTTAAAATAGATGACTACAACTACTTTAAGCAAGTATCCTCTACGAATACACAAATTTGAACCCACTTCGACTGATCCTGAAGATAAAAGACACTAGAAAAAGTGTAGTTTATGGTAGTTTTCATAAAATTGCAAGTATTTTGTTTAGAGTTAAACATATTTACCAAAAATAAAATATACAATTGTAGTGAATTCAATATTACTCACAAATTAAGAGACGAAGGATAAAGACAACGCCAAATAGTCAAAACCATCGACAAGTCTCAAAACTTTGCAGATCCAAAAACCACATCCCAAAAGAGGTAGACCGCACAAAACGACTTCAAGAGAAAACAAAAGCATCAAACTTCTCACAAGTCAAGATCCTTTCAAGTCAGCTGCGACAATTCAGCGCGAATAAGGAGCACCAATTTTAACTCGGAAAAACAAAATCGAAAGGTACCAATGCTAACAAAGAGACAGAAAAGAAATCAAATAATAGCTCCATCGGTATCAAAGCTTATTTCTACTAACTTTTTGAACAAATAAAATGTCAGTGCTGCGAAACTATCCGAATGTTAATAGTTAACGCCGATAGCCGTTTTGTTGGGCTCTGAAAATAAAGCCCTGCTACCGATGACAAAAAAAAAAAAAAAAAAAAACTTATTGTTCGGGAAACTGCACCTGAGTTGGGATGGATGGTTGTTAATGGTTGCAGAATCTTCTGTATGGAGACCAAAAAAAACCCGAGTTGCATCCCTTATAGTTCTTAAAATATGGAAATGATAATATAATTGCGTAGAGCTGCTTTTCGTGATATGAAGTCGGGTCTTTTTTTTTAGATTAAGGGAAACAATGGACAAGCACATGTATTAACATATTTAAAGACATAATGCTACCTTACGTCGAGTGGAAAATGCCACTGTCTTGGGAATTTTAACATGACAATGAACCTACACACAATTCAGGCCGAGCCAAAAAGTGGTTTGCTGACCAAGGAAGAGTTGTAAAAGAAAGTAAAGTCACCTTGGTGTGCTATACCAAAAAATACTTTAAGGTTGTTGGTTGATTTAATGCTTTAGATGTTAGGCTGTATAAGTACTAAATACAAATTAAGGGGCACACCAAGAGTGAAATTTTGAAAAAAATCGATTTTTGAGTTATATACTTCTAACGAGTAGCCGCTCAGCGGTGAAAAAGTTACGTTTGCTACGGGGTCTACCAGAATTATTATTCGGGCTCTGTCGTCATCGTACACCATTACGATTCCGGTTTCTAATGTTGACCTTGAGGTATACAGAAATGCATGAATAGGTCTACTCTTTAGGAATTTTTCGTTTATAACTATTTCACATGTTTTCGGAGCCAGACATATTTAGTTTCATTGTGATCGTTGTACTAAACACTTCGTAAGCTATTTTTAGGAAAAATGAGTGATCAATCTCTGTTTTCAAATCAAAAAGGTACTCACAACATTCCCAGCCATAGATCAGTTTCAAGAAAACGAAAATTTACGGGAAATCAATATACATTCGAGCAGTCTATCGCGAAAAACTTTCACAAAATAATGATAATAATATTGTGATTGATCCAACTCATGGATATTGCATTATTCAGTTTGTTTCGGTTCTGTTTTTTTATAATGCGTAAAACTTTTTAAAAAAATTATGACCTTTAGCCAAGCAAGTCCTCGAGGTTTGGGATTCAAAATTGCTGTCGTGTGTGCATGCAGTGTTTTGTTCATCAATTCCGGGCCTATGATTGAAAATGTATTTGAAATAAATAGACGTTTAGTGGCTGTGATGGGTCATTTGGGTACCGGAATATACAGAATTAATCTTCTTTGCGGATCGTCAATTTGTGTGTAAGGTCTTACTTACTGTCAGGGTTGTGTCTTTTGGGAAAATAAAAAAGACAGCGACTCTGAAGCTTACGAAGAATGGCTGACATAAATCATAAAGAATCGGCTTCAAAAATAGAAGTCGAAAGTGTAAAAGTCATGTTTGGCCGCTCGATTTGTAAATACAGGGTGAAATATTCGCGGTATATTGTTGATCGTGATAGAGCCACATATAAAGGATTATTAGTAGAAAAACTAGAATGCTATCTACATGTTAAGAAAAGAATGGGATCACAATGCCGTAGTAAAACCACGCTTAAATCAACTGTCAACTTAATTAATAAAACTTCAAAACTATTACGGCCGGCGATCATGAGACATCAAGATAATGTGGATAAAATGTATAAATCAATCTGGACTACACTTCGTCATTTGAGTTCGATTGATAAGAATCCAAAGCATGGAAACTGTCCAGAAGACGCAGAGAGCTGAAGCAATGAACTTGACTAAGTTCAAGCACGATTATCTCCAACTTGACCCGAATGTTCAAAAAGCTCTGAAGATAATATACGAGCACTTGTATCGGTTTGAATTGCTTGATAGATGTAAGGGTAATAATACGCAGAAAAATAACAAAAGCGACAATGGCTTACTTTGGCACTTTGGTCTCAAAACTATTAAATTATAAAATTACTTTGCTACTTCATATCTAATAATGGGTATACATCTGTTTTAAAAATATTTATTGCGATGGGAGTTGCACCTGCACCATTAAAAGGTCGGCTGAAAAGTTCTTAGGCTAACACATAGATTCTGTTACTAGAAACCATATAGTTTATAGTAGTACTAATCTTCATACGACACACGAGTATAAATTTGACGGCTGTCGGACAATTGTTTCGTGAGATATAGCATTGTGAGTTAAGCAACTTTTGTTATTGTAAAAAAAAAATTAAGAAAAAGAGTTTCGTGTGTTTGAAAAAAAAAAAAAAAAAACTGTTGAAACCAAAGCTTGGCTTGATAAACATTATTCGGACTCTGCACCAGGAAAATCAATCGTTGAGAAGTGGTTTGCCACATTTAATCGGGGCAAAATGAACACCAAAGACGATGCACGCAGTGGACACTCGAAAGAGGCTGGTACGGGTGAAAACATGAAGAAAGCTCACAAAATAATTACCTTGAAAAGGGCCACAACATCAATGATGACGGGGCGTTTGAACGATTAAATCAGGGAAAAACGAACCCATTTAAGAAAGAAAAAAAGCGGTGTTTCATCAAGATAATGCACCGTGTCACAAATCAATGAAAACGATGGCAACATTGCATGCAACAGGCTATGATTTGCTTCCCCATTCTCCAGATCTGGACCCCAGTGACTTTTTCCTGCTTACAGACCTCAGAAGAATGCTCACTAGAAAAAAAAATTCAGCACTAATCTAGAAGTAAGCGCTGAAACCGAGGCTTATTTTGGGACTTTGTATTGTACTTTAAAAAATTGTATTGAAAAATTACAATACATGACCGCTTTAATCGTTGTATTGCCGTCGAAGGCAACTATGATGAATAATAAAATCGAATTTCACCAAAAAAATATGTTTTATTATGTTAGACCACGAATTTTCCAGCCGACCTGTTTTGTCGTTAGCAAAGATGAAACAAGGCTACGAGTAGCAGAGCATCGCCAACAGGCTGCCTTGAAAGAGGGCCGATCATCTTAAATTCGAACAACCAAGCTGAAATTAAATCCTTGAAGTCAGTCTCCATAAACTTTGAAGAAAACCTTAACTGGAGCAGTTTAATACCCACCTTTGTTGTGTGCTGAGGCACAGGGATATTCTAAGGAATTGTATGGCCGACTTCAATTATTTTTCTTGTATTTTAGCGCCTGTCTATAGGCTGGTGCGCAATAAATCGATTTCTGTAAGAGCTCTTTTCATATTCACGGTATATATTCTGTTCTTTCTCGAAAAAGGAAAGTCCATCTGGGAGTTATCTACCAGGATGATGTGAATCATTTGACTAAAACAGGCAGAAGAAGCCAAATCTGCTTCATTCGAAGCTCCAACTCGTTTATTGAGTAGAAAATAATTTTCTTTTAGATCGACGTCGTACAATAGTGGACGTTTTATTAGTTAAGTACAACCAATTTCGTGACGACCTTTTCAATGCAGATTAAGTAATAATGATGGCGTTCAATGGATAGAGTAACGTGTTTGGTTTGTTAGACCCAACGTAAGCCCTTCTGAGATAGATGATTGCAGAAACTGCACTTTATGCAGAATGCATGAGGAATTTCAGTTTTCCTTTTCTGTCGAAATAAAGTATTCCAAGAGCTTCAATAACCCAGCAGGCCCTTTTTGAAGAAGAGGAAAGGTGAATTATATGGGCCCGGAATAGCTAATCTGCTAAGTACTCGTATGATTTTTATCTATTTGTAACAATGAAATCAATCATTTTATTATCTTTAAACGCGTTTTTCTCAAAACTGCATTTTTCAAATTTGCTGCAATTGTAACTCAAAGAAAAATCATCCGATCGCTTTGTTTTTTTTTTTTCTCAATTTGTGTATGTTCGATTGTATGAAAAATGTGATTCTGGCCGGACAAAAACCATCAAATTTTCGGGATTGCTGTTTCGTTAGTTTTTTTTTTTTTATCGTAGGTCATTGCATAGGCAATACCTTCTAATTTAATAATCTTTTTTGTTTTTTTTTTTTATATTTCAGCCAAGGTGAAATCACTGTAATCACTGCAGTAGTGAAGGACCTTTTTTTGTAAGGTCGAAGATAGCGAATAACTCGCTGAAAATTAATTTCTGTCCTTTGAAAATTTCAGTGTATATTCATTATTTTTATATAAATATATCCTCCAAATTTTAAGACATTTGATGCAGTACATTAGTTTTCAAAAAAAAAAAAAATCCAAAAACTCATCTTTTGTTTATGGTGGTCACACTAGCTGTGCTCCTTGGTTTTAAGTTATAGAAATAAATACCTGGCGGCCTTACAGTATACTCGTACTTTGAAAAAGAAGTACTTTTATGATTTTTTGAAAATCCTAGAATGGTCTAACCACCTGTAATAAAATAGCAACACACGCTAGGTGGGGTGAAAAGTAACCTCCTTGACCGCCAGAATGCGCTGCTACTGCAAAAGAGCTTATGGTGCCTTGAAGTCCGTTCATATTCAGGCAGACATTCCAAATTTCAGTGTGATACTGTCTTTTGTTTTGTTTTCAGCTGATTGTTGACATCATGTTGAGTATGGACAACAACGATTTTCGTTCTCTCATAAAACATGATTTTTTGAAAGGCAAAACGGCGATGGAAACAAAAGAAAAGTTGGATAAATATTATGGGGCTAATGCTCCGTCAGATTACACCGTCAAATATTGGTTTCGAGAGTTTCGTGGTGGCCGCAACTTCACTACCGATCAAGTCCGCAGCGGCAGGCCCTTCGATACGCTTACAGAGGACAATGTCAAAAAAATACATGAAATGGTGTTGGGTGACCGGAAAGTGAAGGTGCGCGAGCTAACAGATACCACAAAGATTAGTACTGAGCGCACACGCCATATTTTGGGCAATATTCTGCATATGAAAAAGTTATCCTGCCAGCTGGGTGCCGCGCATACTCACTCCTGACCAAAAACACCACGTTACCACTTCGAAAGAGTGTTTGGACTTGCTGATGCGGAATAGGGCGGACTTTTGGCGTCAATTGGTAACTGTTGATGAAACTTGGATCCACTATTACACACCAGAGAACAGAAAAAGTGCCCGGCAATTGACTGAAGCCGGCACGAGTGCTCCGAAGTGGCCGAGAGAGGTTCGATGGGTCGGAAAGATTATGGTGTCGGTTTTCTGGGATTGTCATGGCATACTCTTCGTGGACTACCTCGAAAAAGGAAAAGCCATCAACAGCGCCTCACATGAAGCGAAAAAAAATTTTGTTTTTGCAAAACAATGCACCGGCGCACAAGAGCATCGTAACCACGGCTAAAATCAATGACATACGGCTCCAATTGTTATCGCATCCACCGTATTCGCCCATTCGGACTATTATCTCTTCCCAAACCTCAAAAAATCCAGCTCACGCGAGGAAATCATCGACGCTACGGAGGAGTATTTTACAGACCTTCCGGAAAATTACTTTTTGGACGGGATCAAGAAGTTGAAAAATCGCTGGAATAAGTGTATCAAACTAAAATGGGACTATATTGAATAAAATAAAAAAAAAACATTTAGAAAAAAAAAAAAAAGTTTTATCCCCAAGGAGGTTACTTTTCACCCCACATGGTACATTTGTCTGTCTTACATTATATTTCGACGTTGCACAGATGTGATTTGTGGCATTTAAAAGCAAAACATGTTTCTAATTTCATCACCAACTGTTTAATAACATATTTCCACGTCAAGTTCAATTGTTTGTTAAAACAAAAAAAAAAAAAAAAGAAAAAGATAAGAAGAAAATTACAAATGATTGAACTAGATTGTTTCCTCATATGCAAAGCATTGTAAATCAATTTTTGTATGACTGTATCGTATGCCACTGCGTTCCATTCGTAATTGCTTTGCATTTTTTTCTGATGACTGATAATGACTGATGGTGCAACTCAACTCCGTTCAACAAAAGTGAAAACAAAATGAAAAACCAATAAAAAAAGAAAAAATAAATAAAGAAAGAAACACAAAAAATAATTATAATTTGTTATAGTACTAGAATTTATTATTTAATTTAAAATAATAATAATAATAATAATAATCACTAATTGTTAAGGAGAACTTAAAGTCTATAATAATATTTCTTTTGAATGTATGTTTAATTATTAAAATAAATTTATTTTATCGCGAAACCAATTAGAATTAGATCCTAAGATTCCACTGTATATTCGATATTTCTAAGCCTTTTTTTATCGGTATTATTTATTATTTTCATTATTATTACATTATAATTTATTTTATTTCAAAATACAATATCTTCTACGTAATAGGAAATTCCGGAAAGAATAGAATATGTTAAAGAAATTCAACATTTTGTAAATGCCATCAATTTCTTGTGTTTACAAACACGTTTCATAATCACAACTAAAATCAAACTAAAATCAGTATTTGTAGGTTTTTCATCAGATTAAATTTTTTTTTCTTTTTTTTTCGTTTGTTTTAGGAAGTTACTAAAAGGAATTCTTTCGTACAAGACTAAAATACAATCAAAATAAGAGAAACAAAAATGTTTCCTTCTTGTTTAAATTTGGATTTGTATAAACAATGCACGAGTACGAATAGTAGATACAATTGGTTCCACCTCAAAAGATGGAAGCGTTTGCTTTTATATATATATATATATATATATATATATATATATATATATATACTTTTTTTTTTTTTAAAACATCAATTTCACAGTTTGTAGCGGTTCTCATCTTAAACACTTACTTATTGTTGTTTGTTTTCTTTTTTTTTTTTTATATAATCAAAATTAAATGCTGCCTAGAGTTGTATATATATTTTGTTTTCATTTTAAATATGTTTACATAATTAATAATGTAATAAGACAATTAATATTTAAAAGGACATTTATAAAATAAAATAATATGACTTTAAGTTACAACTAATGAGGGGGAGAGGGGTGATGTATATGCATGTATATATAAAAAAAATATTATTATAAGGAAAAAAGAAATTAAATGTATGTAAAAACACAGCTGCTTTGAAAATGAATATATAAATCAAAATAAATAAAAACACAATTAAGTTTTTTCTTTTTTTTTTTACCTAGAATTGTTCATATCTTTGAGTTAGTCTACTGCACAAAATACCTTGTGAGTTAATACGAGTAGATAGAAAATAGGATGTCAATGTCACTTTTTAATTTGCACTTTTATGCGGTTGATGTTGGTTTTCACTTTTTTTTTTTTTTTTTTTTGTTTTAGGCCTGTGATGTGACTGGCGTTTGGCAATACGGACATTCCGTCACCGAACGGGCACAGGTATCGCACAAAATGAAATGATTACATGGATCTAAAGTTATTGTGCGATTGTTTTCTTCGCATTTCATGCATTTGGTGGCTGTCTCGGAATATAATACTTTTTCTACCTCCTCCAGATCTGTGCGTAGCTTTGACTGAAAAATCAAAATAAACAATTAGAAAAGAAATTGATTAAAACAATCTTAGAAATCGAAAATTTTTGGTTAAATTACAAAATTGTATATTAACAAGTCGAAATAAATATTAGAAAAATCTTATTGAAAACAACAGGATACCGAGATAACGATGGGCGAAGATGTCAATTGCAAATTCAAGCCAATAATTGTCTACGGCAGCAGTACGATTTTTTTTTTTTTTTTTTTTGTGTTTTTAAAAAATGTTATACTAACAAAGAACGGCATTAGTGGCTTTCAAAAATGCAGAACTAACTTAGTTAAATTGTAATACACTTGTGTTTATAAACATCAAGATGGCGTCATACTTCTGCAAAATAGTTAGGCATTTCAATTGTGGCTGCAGAAGAACTTAGAAGACTTAGAACGTGGGGGCGAGCATACAGAGTAAAGCACATAATTGCATTCAACCCGGCGAAGGCTACTGTCCAATCTAAGTTGACATGCAGTCTCTTCGTGGCGTTGCAAGGTAATGAACTAATGTATAGAACGACATATCTTCGATCAGAATGGCGGTTATGCTGTGGACTGACGACCCACTCACGTAAAATAAAACCAAATGTTGTGAAAGAACACGATCCAGACTCGGATATAGTACATACGGACCTCTTAATCAAAGACAACATGGCACAAAGAAGGACTTAGGTCTGCTCTAAGTAAAAAAAAAGAAAAAAAAGATATTTACAAGTGGTACAAGCTTTTCCAATGACGAACCTCTCCAGCACATCAACAAAAGATGATAACGTCGAAGCTGTGAAGAAAATTGTTTTCAAAAATCGTCGAATTACCATAAGAGAAGTTGCTGAGAATGTTGGCATATCGGCAGGATCGTGTCATGTAATTTTTTCGGATGTTTCGTGTATGAGGCATGTGTCAGCGAAGTTTGTTCCAAAACGTCTTAGTTTTAATTAGAAGAACCGTCGTTGACTTGCTGAAAAGGTTCATAACTGGTGACAAATAATGCGTATATGGTTATGACGTCGAAACCAAAGCCCAATTGTCCCAATTGAAGCACCCAGGAAAGCTAAGACCGAAATCGCTAGAAGAGCTCAAGGCTATACTAAAACGTGCTTATGGGAAGTGCTCGACTTAGAGCTCGACTGTTAAATGAAAGAAAGCTGCAATACACACACCGGAAATATCCGAAGACTACAGGACGAAAAATTCTCCAATATGCCATTGCTTACCACAGACGTCAAAAACATGTGGTCATATTGGTATCCGAAAACACCTTCAATTACCAACCACCCTAGAAAAGAAATCAGTGGTATGATGATGATTGTGTGGAAAAAACAGACAACAAATATGGCATAGAGGAAAACGCTGCAACGCATCACCAAAGCAGCGTGGGATGAGTATACGTTCAGAAGAAGGGAACAGAAAAGACTACTGAGGAAAAAATATCCTCCCAGGCCATCAGAGCTCTTCAAAGCCGGAAACGATGTTTTGACAAGGAGTATACATCAGATCATTTGCAAAGCACGCCTGACGACTTTCATATAAGCTCTATCTGTCCCGTCTACAAGGGCGATCCTATGCCCTATAACAGGTATCGAGGCATATCCCTACTTAAATTTTCTATAAGGCAGTACCAACTTCTGAAACCGTGCTGCACCGCATAAATCGACCACTACCAGTGAGGCTTCCGACCCGAAAATTGACATTAGACCAAATTTTCACATTAAGACAGATCCTGTTAAAGACCTATGACACACACCACCTCTTCATCGACTTTAAAGCCCCATATGATAGCATCCATCGCACTGAGCTATATGTTAAAATGCGATGGCCGAAAGAATTCCGGGAAAACTGATCCGGATGTGACACAACACTGTCAACACGGAAGGTACAATTTTCTCCAAGTCCGTCCAGCTTCTGGGATACGTGTATGGTATTGATATAATCGCACGTTCCAAGCGTGCCGTAATTGAAGCCTTTACCGAAAGTGAGGAAGAGGCTAAACGAGTTGATCTTAAAGTGAATGAGGAAAAAACGAAATATATGCTGTCGACTAAAAACCGTTCCGTCGCCCATCATCTAGGACAAAATGTCACGATCGACAGCTACAACTTTGAGGTAGTCAAAGAGTTCGCCTACCTCGGGGCAAATGTTAACTCCACAAACGACATCATGGTGAAGATTTGGAGAGTAACCAAAGGCAACCGCTACTACTTCGGTCTTTCGAAACAACTTCTAATGTAGAGTCAACATAATGATCTACAATGCGTTAATATTGCCAATCCTACTTTGCGGAGCCGAAAGTTTGACGATAAGTAAGACAGTGGAACAAGTTTTAGGCTCTTTTGAAAAAAAAAAGTTCCTTCGGGGAATATTTGGTCTTGTCTATAAAAGGAGGGCGTATGAAAAAGACACAACCACGAACTCTATGTAGACATACTAAGGAAGACAAAAATCCGTCGACTTCATTGGTTCGACTACATCAAGCAGATGGACGATAATGCTAAGAGGGTCTTCAAATTCAAGCCACTAGGTTCGAGAAGAAAAGGAAGGCCGGCAGAAAAGGAAGGCAGATTGGTCTCTCCAACTGGAAGCAAGACGCTGATAAGTTAGTAAGTAAGTAAAGATGTATGAACTATTGGAATTGCATGTAATAGCAGATCTAAGATTTGGCTGAATATTACTTTTTTTTTTTTTTACATTGACATGACGTTTTTGAACACAAAACAAATGACGATCGCACTAAAAAATGTCTACGCTGTGAATGCGTTTAAAAACACATGAGGCAAGATCTGCGATTTTATTGTACAATAATAAGTAAGGAATGCTGGCGTTTATGAAATCACCCGTAATCTTCGTCGATTCGACAATCATCAATTTTTATTTTTTCAATTACTTCTTCACTCTTCTTTCTGGTCGGATTTTCTATTTATAAAACTTAAGTCATCTCTTAGTTTTAGAAGTGTGCGAATCTTAGATGCTTAAGTTTTAGGGTGAATCAATAAGTACCAGTTTTTGAAGACAGGTGATGTTGCTACAGAAAGTTGGCATTGCCATTGGCGACGACAAAAACGAACTGACGCTATACGCTATTGAATTGATTCATTGATTAGTATTGATCAATATATATAGGGTTTTCCAATAATGGCTTGACAACTTTTTTTTTTTAAATAAAAGGCAAACCATTTGAGATATTTCAAAAACTTTATTATTGGCTTAAAGTACAATCAAAACATTTATGAATGGAACTCGTATTCTTTCATATTCCCAATTTCATTGCACCTAATTTTCAACAACTGACACGAACGAGGCAGCCAATCGACTGGCCCATGTCTTGAGATAACACGCTCACCATACCAACTCTTCAATAAATCGATTGTAGCGTGTGCTGTGTGGCTTGTGACACCATCCTGTCGAAACCACATGTCGTCCAAGTCCATATCTTCCAATTCGGGCCAAAAATAATCGGTGATCATGGCGCGATAACGCTGACCATTCACAGTAACGTGACGATCGTTATCGATGACGAAAAAATATGGCCCAATAACGCCGCCGGCATGCAAACCGCACCAAACAGTTACTTTTTGTGGATGAAGTGGTGATTCATGAAGCACATGTGGGTTTTCACCCAACCAATAATGCATATTTTGCTTATTGACGAACCCATTGAGCCAAAAATGAGCTTCGTCACTGAAGATGATTTTGCGATGAAATTCATTATCTTCGCGCATCTTCTCCAGAACCCAATGGGAGAACGTACGGCGCTTCAAATGGTCCATCGGCTTCAATTCTTGAGTAAGCTTGATCTTGTATGAGTGTAAACCAAGATCCTTACGCAAAATACGCCATAATGTGGTCTGAGCCACGCCGTGGAATTAACTGATTTGGATCGTTTGCTACGGACGTCTGAACGGCAGCGATATTTTCGACACTTTGACCAACCCGTTGTCTCACTGACACGGCAACATCACACAACGAATATGTAGACTCAAATTTTTGCACTAAACTTGTTATTGTTATTGGAGTTAACGCTCTTAAAGTTGCAGTCACCGACTCCGAATATCTGTAGAAAATTTTTATAATTTGCAGACGTTGCTCTTTAGTGTACTTTACCATGACGAAAATGTTGAGTTTACTGAATAAATTGACAGTAACAGTTTGATGATTAGTGAAAGAGTGCGTTCACAAATTAAATTTAAAGTTGTCAAGTCCCTATTGGAAAACCCTATATATAGATATAAGGTCGTTACATATGAAATTGCCGATTTATTTGTTGAAAATATTGGATATATATTTTAATTCTTGCAGTTTTTTTTTCCAAAATTTGAACGTTTATTTAAGAAAAACATGTACAATAGTATTATTCAAAGTATTGCCCATCTCAAGCTTTGACTCAAGCCATCTTTCTGGCAATTTGTGGATCCCATCCCAAAAAAACTGCGCCGGCTTGGCAGCCAAGAATGAATCAAGCCAATTTTTGATATTCTGCTCTGATGTGAACCGTATTTCAGAGGGCGTTCTGCATCGACCGGAACAAATGGTAGTCAGAAGGGGCAAGGTCTGGGCTATAAAGCGGGTGGGGTAAGACTTCCCATCCACTGTTTTCCAAATAGTTCTTCACCGGAATAGCAATGTGGGGCCGAGCGTTGTCATGATGGAAAATAATTGCCTCGTGTCTGGTCGCATATTCCGAGCGTTTTTCGGCTACTGCTCTCTTCAAATGGATTAATTGTGTTCGGTAGCGTTGTCCATTGATAGTTTCACCCAGTTTTAGCAGCTCATAATACAACACACCCATCTGATCCCAACAAATACAGAGCATTACCTTCGCGCCATGGATATTTGGCTTTGCCGTTGATTTGGCTGGTTGGCCGGGTTTCACATATGATTTTTTGCGCTTGGGGTTGTCGTAATGGATCCATTTTTCACCACCAGTAACAATCCGATGCAAAAATGACTTTCTTTTGTGGCGTTCCAGCGGCATTTCGGACATGCAAAACCGCCTTTCGACGTCTCTCGGCTTGAGTTCATGTGGAACCCAATTTCCTTGCTTTTGAATATATCCAGCTGTTTTTAAACGTTTTGAAATGACTGCTTGAGTGACACCCAAAGATTCTGCGAGCTCTTCTTGTGTTTGGCAAGTATCTTCATAGAGTAATGCTTCCAGTTCTTCATCTTCAAACTTTTTCGGCTGCCCAGGACGTTCATCGTCTTCCAAGCCAAAATCACCACTTCTAAATCGTGCAAACCACTTTTGGCACGTTCGCTCAGCTAGCGCATGTTCACCATAAACTTCCACCAAAATACGATGATTTTCGGCAGCAGTTTTCTTCATATTAAAGTAATGAAGAAGAACTCCCCACAAAAACACTTTTTCAGGCACAAAGTTCGACATATTTGAGTGAAAAAAAAATTATTGTTGTTTAAGCTTCAAATGAATGACATGTACTGAAATGACGTACAATGACAGTAGCTTTCCAACGTATGTTCCAATGGAATAATAGAAGTTACGCCATCTCTTAGCAAACCGCAATTAAGTTATACAAAAATTAACAAAGTTTATTTCTTAAAATAATCACCATGGTCTTTTTCAACGATCCACTAGAGAAAATATGACTCTTTTGAAATCTGCATCTTTTTGGGTCAAGAGGTCCGTCCTAATAAATAGTATCTGGGTTTGAAAAATGCATATTTTTAAAGTGATTGCCTAAAATTCTGAAAAGGTAGTAGTCGGTAGAGGACAATTCTGGTGAGTAGAGCGGATGAGGCAAAACTTTATTACCCATACCTGGTAGCTTCAGGAGCGTAGACTGTGCCGTTTGTGGTCTTGTATTGTTGTGAAGCTATAAGAGACCATGATTTTTTTTACTAGTGAAAGCAAACTTTGGTGCAATTTGCTGTGCATTATTTTGATTTCTCAACTGTATGATTCTGTTGTGATTTTTTCACTGCGTTTGAGAAACGAGTAGTGCACAACTTCCTTCACACAGTCACCATTACCTTTCTTGGGTGTAGTTCAGCTTTGGCAGTCTCCCGAAAAGCACGCTTTCGACTAACTATTCCAGACCTTTTTCTATTATCGTACAGGATCCACTTTTCATCGCAGATGACTGCACGATGCAGAAAGGAAAGCAAGATTGTTGCACTTTGTTATTTCTAGGGCATTTGACAAAGTTTGCCATCAGCTATGTCGAGAATGACCCGTGCATTTGACACTGACGAATCTCTTCTCCAATCGATTAGAAACTGCCTTTCGGAACGATCAATTCAAGTTGGCTTGGAAGGTTTCAAGTCTGATATTCACAAAATAAATGCAGCTGTGCCCCAGGTCTAGTCTGTCTCCGACACTCTTTTTTAATTTCAACAACATTGCGTTGTTGGAGCGTTTGAAGGACGAAATCGCAGAAAAACCGCCGCATTTGAAGAAAAAGAAAGTGCTGTTTCATCAAGACAATGCACCGTGTCACAAGTCGATGAAAACGATGGCAAAATGGGATGAATTCGGCTACGAATTGCTTCCCCACCCACCGTATTCTCCAGATTTGGCCCCCAGCGACTATTTCCTGTTCGCAGACATCAAAAGAATGCTCGCCGGAAAGAGATTTAAGACCGATGAAGAAGTAATCGCCGAAACAGAGGCCTTTTATTATTACGGCATTTTTACGAGATTTTTACGAACAGTCTTGTTTCAAGTTTCGTTCAACATACGAAATAAAATATTAGTCCAAGCGATCTCCAAGCATAATCATTCATCTTTTCCTGCACAGTAACACAGGTAAGAAACATTCATATGGATATGGAAATATTGAAAAATATATTCTTCAGTAAGAAGCCTAAATACGAAGAAAGTGTCTTAGTTTCAACTTATTTTTATAGCGATCGTCAGCCCCTAAAAATGTCAAAACGAAGAAAAGTTTCATTTAGAAAATGCAACCAGCATAACTCTGGAATGTTCAGATGTAGAAAGTGAATTATATGATAGCGACGGTGAATTTTTAGATAGACAAATTGATCCACAAGACAGTGATAACAGTGCTATTATCGAGAATAGTGATGAGGAAATTCCTGAAGAAAACAATATAGATCAGTCAAGTGACAGTGATTGTGAAAATATTCCAAACAAACTTACAAAACGATGCATGCGATTCCCTTCAAGTTCTGAAGACGAAGGTAGAAGTAACGTACCAAATCAGCAAACTGAAATTGCTTCAGACGGAACTATTTGAACAAGAGTTGAAGAGGGTGGTATTGCTGGTAGATTACCAGCTAAGAGTGCTTTCAAAGATGTACACAGGCCAACGGCAAACGTGTAAAAGAAACATTATGAACGGGAATCTAAATAGTGCGTCGCTATTACTGATTGACAACCATATTTTGGAACATATACGAATTTGTATAGAGTTGGAACCTGGACAACTACGCAAGCAAAATTGAAGGCATTTCTTGCAATATTGTACGCACGTGAGGCGTACGAAAGAAATACTTTGAGGCTTCAATATTTGTGGAACAACAAGTGGGGACCATCATTTTTCTCCAGCACTATGAGTAGACGAGATTTTACTGAGATTCTGCGATACATTCGTTTCGACAATAGAAATCAGAGGAGTCAACGTTAGCAAACAGACAAATTCGCTTTAGTCTCAGCAGTTTGGGACAAATTTATTGAAAACAGTCAAAATTGCTTCAAACTGAGAGCTTATATTACCGTGAATGAGCGACTTTTTCCAACGAAGGTAAGATACAGATTTATACATTATATGCCAAACAAACCTCATAAATTTGGCATAAAATTTTTGCCTGTCGTCCGATGTAGAGACGATATATGTGGTTTTCGTATTTAGGAAAAGACGATGCTCAAAATGCACCAACCTCCTTAAGCGAATTACTCGTAATAAAATTTTTTGAACCGTATACCATGAAGGGTAGAACTGTAACATAACTTTTTTAAAAGTATTCCTTTGGCGTTAAAATTAAGATCTAAAAATATTTCGTTGCTTGGAACAATACGCGCAAACAAGAGAGAACTGCCAAAAACTTGCAAACTGAAAAAAAGACAACATGGCACGTTGTACCAATCCAATGGATTCACACTTACCGTTTATAAGAGCAAACCAAAGACAAAAGTACTTATACTAAGTACAACAAATAAACACATCAAATTTGTTAAAGCTGCTAAGAAATTACTTGAAAGTGTATCGTTTTATAATAGAACTAAATTTGGCGTACAAAAATACAACAGGAGAAAATATCTCACAGAAATACTTTCTGTTTCGATTAGCAGAAGAACTTGCTTCAGAATATCAGACTTCAAGGCAAAAACCACACGAAGCTGAAATACCAACTACAAGTGGCTTGGCTTCTGTACGAAAATTATGTAACAATAAGACTACAAATATTTGCAATACATGCAAAAAGAAAAGTGTATGCGGAAAGTGTACACACAGCAAAATCTACATACTTGGTGGGGTGAAAAGTAACCTCCTTGGGAATGAAAAAAAAAAAAATTTTTTAAATGTTTTTTTTATTTTATTCAATATAGTCCCCTTTTAGTTTGATACACTTATTCCAGCGATTTTAAAACTTCTTGATCCCGTCCGGTGGCGTCGATGATTTTCTCGCGTGAGCTGATGATGAGCCATCTTTTGAGGTTTGGGAAGAGATAATAGTCCGAGGGAGCCAAATCGGGCGAATACGATGGATGCGACAGCAATTGGAGCAGTAAGTGAGGCCGTTTTGCAGCGATTTCGGCCTTCAATCGCTCCAATAATGCACAGTAATACTCGCTGTTGATGGCTTTTTCTTTTTCGAGGTAGTCCACGAAGAGTATGCCATGACAATTCCAGAAAACCGACGCCATAACCTTTCCGACCCATCGAGCCTCCATCGGCCTCTTCGGAGCACTCGTGCCGGCTTCAGTCCATTGACGGGCACTCATTCTGTTCTCTGGTGTTCAAAAGTTACCAATCGACGCCAAAAGTCCTCTCGATTCTGCATCATCAAGTCCAAAAACTTTCGAAGTGCTCTCGCACCTTTTAGTTTGATACACTTATTCTAGCGATTTTCCAACTTCTTGATCCCGTCCGAAAAGTAATTTTCCGGAAGGTCTGTAAAATACTCCTCCGTGGCGTTGATGATTTCCTCGCGTGAGCTGAATTTTTTATTGATAAACCATCTTTTGAGGTTTGGGAAGAGATAATAGTCTGAGGGAGCCAAATCGGGCGAATACGGTGGATGCGACAGCAATTGGAACCGTAAGTCATTGATTTCAGCCGTGGTTAGGATGCTCTTATGCGCCGGTGCATTGTCTTGCAAAAACAAAATTTTTTTTCGCTTCATGTGAGGCCGTTTTGCAGCAATTTCGGCCTTCAATCGCTAAAATAATGCACAGTAATACTCGCTGTTGATGGTTTTTCCTTTTTCGAGGAAATCCCAGAAAACCAACGCCATAACCTTTCCGACCCATCGAGCTTCCCTCGGCCGCTCCGGAGTACTCGTGCCGGCTTCAGTCAATTGCCGGGCACTTTTTCTGTTCTTTGGTGTGTAATAGTGGATCCAAGTTTCATCAGCAGTTACCAATTGACGCCAAAAGTCCGCCCGATTCCGCATCAGCAAGTCCAAACACTCTTTCGAAGTGCTCTCGCGTTCGTGTTTTTGGTCTGGAGTGATTATGCGCGGCACCCAGCGGCAGGATAACTTTTTCATATGCAGAATATTGCCCAAAATATGGCGTGTGCACTCAGTACTAATCTTTGTGGTATCTGCTAGCTTGCACACCTTCACTTTCCGGTCAGATATCACCATTTCATGTATTTTTTTGACATTGTCCTCTATAATCCATTTATCTATTACAAATAATATTGTTAAACTTTTTTGTTATTTTTTTTAAAAAGTGAATAAAGGCTAGAATCCACAATAAGAAATTTTTCTTATAAAAATAGGTCTTTAGATAGTACCGGCTATCTATCTTGTGTTAATATCTGTCAATCGATTGACACGCCTGAACACCGGATAATTGTGAAGCATCAGAATTATTTTATGCGTTACATAATTCAAAGTAGGAAGGCTCTTTAAAGGAAGAGAGTAATGGAGCTTAACCACTCACCAAATTGAGCTAACATTCAATGTTCCAAAAAATTACTACTACGAACGGTGATATTATGTCGGAACGTCCGATTAAAAAATAATGGTGAACTTACACTGAGCACATTATTCAGAAACCTAACTTTCAGAGCAGTACGTTCGACTATTACAAAATATACCATATAGCAAAGTGTGTTATCAGCAAATATTATTCTGAAAACTTACCTGCAATTGTTTTAATTTTGATATCGACAAACTACGTAGATCTGCTGTTAAATTTATTTGTGTCTGTGCTAGATCATAACGTTCCTTCCAATCTTGAGCTTCCTGTTTTGCCTTATCCCTTTGCAATTCCGTTAAACTTAACTAAACGAAAAGAAAATTACAACAAAATTATATTACAAATAGAATAAATATAAAATAAAATATTGTAGTTTCAACTTACTTTTCTATTATTTTCATCCATTTCTAGTTTTAGTGTCGTTTGTAATTTAATAATTTGTGCTGTCTTATTGGCTAAATCATTATTAAGTCGAACCATATCAGAATTAGATGTTTGTATGGATTGAAGGGAGAAGGCGGCTGGTTTACTATTTTGCAAACTATTGTCAAATAAACTATTACCCACGGAACTACTAGTAAGGTCATCACGTATTGAATTCAATTCAGTTATTCTAAAATCAAATAAAAAAAGAACAAAAACACATTATTAACACATCGACACTTTGTGGCTATGATATTCGTATTTTATGAAATATTGACCTCACCTAACAGAAGGACTAATTGATAACGAATCACCAAAACCTGGTGATATAATTCGAGATTGAAAAAATAAACTACTATCGTTTTGGTTAGCTGTCAATGAATTGCTAAGTTTTGAACCCGATCCATAATTGAATACTTCTGCTACATTAAATAAATTCGAGTGATTTGTAGGACTATAGTTGAGTGAACTGCCAGGAATGTTAACAGAGAAACCGCCAGAGTTAAAATCTGAAATGAAAATCAGTCTTATAGTTGAGAAAATGCTTTTAGTTTGATAACAAATTGAGTTTACCTGATATTGAATTTGTTAATTGTGAATTAGGAATGTTAATGGGGGCTGAAGAACGTTGCAGTAATCCGGATTGAGCTAGTCCAGCTGAGATAGGATTCTCCCTTTGATTAGGTACTATATCTCGCATTTCATCTAGAGAGCAAGAAGCTGTAATTAAAAGTGGGAATTTATATACACACACATACTTAATCATAGTATTGCTTTGCTTTATGTTCAACAAAAAAAAAAAAAAAAAAAATTAAATTTAATATGAACGTAACACATTTCGCATTAATAAGTTTGTCATCATCATTCATTCAATAAACGTAACACACAAACCTATTCATGTTCCATTCACTCATTTCCAGAGTAAAGATTTCTTAAGTCACTCAGTCAATCCTCTAAAAAAACAAAACAAATGTCTCCATCTTTACATCTTGGTTCAGCAACTAATGGAAGCTCAGAAAACACGTTCATCAAAATATCAAATGATGATGCATACAGATTTTTGGAGAATAACGTACCGTATGTAGTACTTATGGTATATTAAGAAAAGGCTTACTTCTATCACAGAATAAATATTATCAAATACGCTTCTTCAAAAAATAGTTTTTGCAATATCTATACAATCATTAACGTCATTTTCGAAATCCTATAAAAAATCTCTTGACAGAGGCGGGATTACCCAGAATTACTAAGAGGATTGATAACCTCTACTTAACATCACCTCTCCCACCCATGACGACATCAGAGAAAAAATTACTGACACGGGAAAAATAGCCAAAACACCAAACCAAACAAACAAACTTGGCAACTTTGAATTTAATTTGTGAACGCACTCTTTCAATAATCATCAAACTGTCACTGTCAATTTATTCAGTAAACTCAACATTTTCATCATGGTAAAGCACACTAACGAGCAACGTCTGCAAATTATAAAAATTTTCTACAGATATTCGGAGTCGGTGACTGCAACTTTAAGGGCGTTAACTTCAATTTTCGGTCGTAATTCTCGCTCTAGTAGACAAGCAATAACAAGTTTAGTGCAAAAATTTGAGTCTACATTTTCGTTGTGTGATGTTGCCGTGTCAGTGAGACAACGGGTTGGTCGAAGTTGCCGTTCAGACGTCCGTAGCAAACGATCCAAATTAGTCAATTCCACGGCGTTCTCAAGAATTGGGCATCGCTCAGACCACATTATGGCGTATTTTGCGTAAGGACCTTGGTTTACACCCATACAAGATCAAGCTGACTCAAGAATTGAAACCGATGGTCCATTTGAAGCGACGTACGTTGACGTACGCCAAGATGATGAATTTCATCGCAAAATCATCTTAAGTGACGAGCTCATTATTGGCTCAATGGGTTCGTCAATAAGCAAAATATGCGTTATTGGTCGGGTAAAAACCCACATGTGCTTCATGAATCACCACTTCATCCACAAAAAATAACTGTTTGGTGCGGTTTGCATGCCGGCGGCATTATTGGGCCATATTTTTTCGTTGACGATAACGATCGTCACGTTACTGTGAATGGTCAGCGTTATCGTGCCATGATCACCGATTATTTTTGGCCTGAATTGGAAGATATGGACTTGGACGACACGTGATTTCAACAGGATGGTGTCACAAGCCACACAGCACACGGTACAATCGATTTATTAAAGAGTAACTATGGTGAGTGTGTTATCTCAAGACATGAGCCAGTCGATTGGCCTTCTCGCTCGTGCGATTTAACGCCGCTTGACTATTTTCTGTGGGTATACGTTAAGTCATTGGTTTATGCCAACACGCCGACGACGTTGGAAGAGCTCAGAGCCAACATTGAACGCGAAATAGCGGGCGTTTCGGCCGAAATGTGTGGCCGAGTCGTTAAAAATTGGGTCCAACGACTCGACCGCTGCAAACGTGTCCGCGGTGGCCATATGAACGAAGTCGAGTTCCATTCATAAATGTTTTGATTGTACTTCAAGCCAATAATAAAGTTTTTGAAATATCTCAAATGGTTGGCCTTTTATTTAAAAAAAAAAGTTGTCAAGTCGTTATTAGAAAACCCTATACAATAGCCGCCATGGCATGTTCATCCGCAATAACACTGGACATTCCAATCACCATCCAAAACAATAAACATCATTTTCACACTGGATGCTGCCGGAAGAAACTATATTTACTGATCTGGCATACTTTCCCAAAGCCACAACCATCAACGGCATATACAAAACGCTTTTTTCCGAGTTAGCAAAAAACTATAAGCAACAAGGATGGAATACCCTGTTACCCTCTTTTTCTTCAATCTTCCAGTCGAAGCATTCGATGGCATGCAAAAAAAAAAAAAAAAAATTTACAGAAAGCTTGTTTTCCATTACCGCTATAAAGAACATCAATCACTCTAGCGAAGAGGAGCAAAATTAAACTCTTGGATTCCAGAGTACGAAAAACACAGCTGCAAAATCAACTGTGCAAAAGCACATCACCTCAAATTGGAGATATAGGAGAAAAATTAGTCGGACTGAGTATCAACATTTAGGAAGTGTGTTCAGTAAATAACGGGAATTTTAGTTTTTTGAAAAAAAAAGAAATTTATTTATTCGACTACATTAATGTTATCGCCTTCAAAATAGTCGCCATTAGATATTAGGCACTTGTGCCAGCGCTTCTTCCAATTCTCGAAATACTTCTCAAACTCTATCATTGGGATAGCCTTTAGCTCGTTCAGCGATGCGCTTTTAATGTCATCTATGCTTGTAAAACGTCACACGGAGCAATGTCTGGCGAATGTGGAGGCTGGGGCATCGTTGCAGTACTGTTTTTGGCCAAAAATTCACAAACAATGTTCAAAGTTCAACAATTTTGGAACGAATTTTGCTGTCATGCGTTTTATACCCAAAACATTTGAAAAAATTTCATGGCAGAGCCAATCGATTTGCCAAAAACATCAGCGACTTCTATGTTTGTGATTCGGCAACCGTTCATAACCATTTCTTTCACTTTTTCCACGTTTTCATCGGTTATTGATCTGCTGGGGCGTCTGGGGCGTTCGTCATCTTCAATGTCTTCACGACCATACTCATACTCATATGGTATACTAGACTCACCATAGGCCTTTGTTAACATTTCACACACTTTGTTACATTTTTTTAAGCAAAATTTGATACAAATTCTTTGATCCATTTCATTTAACAAACGAAAATCACTGAGCTCATAAAAACATGTCTAACCTTAACAGCTGCCACAGACAAAGTAAACAAGGAATACATCTGAAAATTTGATCATACTTCAGGGACATGTATACCAACATTATAAAAAAAAAATTGACAATCAATTATTACGAAGAAATCACCAATCCCCTACCATTATTATTATTATTTTTTTTTTTTAATTAGCGTGCGTTCAAGTGATTTATGTACTCTTAAGATGTTTACGCACAGCCGGGACGTAGGAAATTTAAGGAGGAGGAAAAGAGGGGTACCGATATACATTGTTCTTAAATGTTTACAAGTTATAGCGGAATAGAGAGCTCGGCAGGGCATTCTATAAGCGAGTTGTACGGCTTAGGAACGAATGATAATATTTTTTAGAGTATGTCCGAAAGTGAGCTGAGGGTATAGTGAAGAGCATTCAATGCTACTGACGATTTCTAAGAAGCACTAGTGGTAGAAATAGCGATAAAACAAAGTGAGACGACAAGAGATATTACGTCGGCGTTCGAGGGTGTCAATTGACTGACTGATATTAGTGTCAGCTAGGAGTCTTATCGCACGGTTTAGAATCCTATCTAGCAGGTGCAGAGATGTGACCAGATGTGGGCGTTGTACTCCAATTTTAGTCGGATGAATGCCTTATACATTGAGGCCATATCAGAGGAGGTGAAATATTTCTTACATCAGTTGAAGAAACCTTCCACAGCATTTTTGGCAACATCGAATATGTGGTCATTTAAACAATGCATGACACACATACCGAGAATGGAAAGTTTTTCGGTTTCAACAAGTGCTATTCATGGCATTTATTACTCGGTATTTAAATTTCACTTTAATGACAGCAGACAGCATTAAGTTTTGGAAGCACTAAATTCCCCTCTGTTCCTCAATCGGCTATTCTCTTCATATCGGAGTTTAATGAGCTTTGCATACGCTTTCGTTCCGTTCTACAGCCGAAAAGCAGAGACATGAATCCAGAAAGGAATGTGAAATGCAGAAAGTACTGTATTGGATATATTGGATTAGAAGTAGCAGACAAGAGATTATTAATGCAAATTAAAAAGAGTATCGGAGATATAACGGAGCCCTGGGGGACATTAGCATTTTGTAATTATCAGACTTGAAACAATCCAAGACAATTTGAATTGAACGTCGTTATCCATTGAAGAAGAGTCATCGATCCTAAAAGCACGCAATTTCGACTAAACAACTTGATGCCAAACTCTGCTAAATGCCATAGAAATATTAAGTGCAACTTGCCATCAATGTGAAGAAAAAACCTATCCTAACTGTCACCAAACCTCTAATCGAAATCTCTAAAACCTTTTAAGTACGACAAACGTAGAAAATCTAAAAAATGTATTTAAATTGATGGTAGCCATTAAGTTAGATGATGATATTTAGACCTCATCTAGCCGAATGTTCTAGCAGATAGTGCTTTAATTGTTATTTTATTAATATTTAATTTACTTATGTATTAAGAATTTATAATAATAATAATAATCTGACAGAGGGCTTTCACTTGATAGCAATGATATTAGCCTCACAATCTGAAAGACTGTTGTAAAAAAAATTGG
This sequence comes from Volucella inanis, assembly GCA_907269105.1. NCBI lineage: Eukaryota > Metazoa > Arthropoda > Insecta > Diptera > Syrphidae > Volucella > Volucella inanis. The sequence continues at coordinate 275,469,276 of OU026153.1, read as the reverse complement.
TTTAAGGACTGAACGTTGAGGAACACCACACATAAACAACATTAGGTCAGATATGCCACTGTTAACACGATTGGACAGACAACTTTGAACTATTTTACAAATATAGGGCAAAAAACTTTAATCAATAATTATGAGGCCATTATACCAAATTGTATCGAATGGCAGTTTGTAGTTTTAAGTAGATCTTCCTAATGAACGATTCCGTTTGATATCAATACAGATTCTAAGAACCTGGTGAGAGGTATTGTAGTAGTACCTAAATCAAAATTGTTCTTTTTGACCCTAGATATAAAGGATGACCAAATATCAGTGATAATTTTTCCAATTGTAATGTTTAAACAGTTCTTCAAGTTATCAATTACACCCAGCTGTCAAAATATCGAAATTCGGGCTCAGTTATAAATACGGAACGTGAATTCGTCGCATCGTGGAAAAGTTTGAGCGTGAATATACTCTTAAGGTACCAACCATACAGAGATTGGTGCGAAATATCAAAGCCGATCGATCGGTCGATCAAAGCCGATCAGCTGAATTGGACATCGCCAGAAAGTCAACCCGCCTAATTTTGCAGTTGGATTTGGGCTGACGCAAGAATTGAAGCCACACGACCATAGACAATGCCGTGAGTTCGCTAATGGGCCCTGGAAATGTTGGCCGGAGATCCGAAATTTGGCCAAAAAAAATCTTCTTTTCAGACGAGGCCCATTTTTGGCTCATCGGCTGTCAACAAGTCAAATTGCCGTTGTTGGTATTGGAGCGAACACAATCCACAAGTGTTCGGCCAAGCACCAATGCATCCACAAAGATTGACTGTTTGGTGCAGTTATGGCATGGCGGCATCATCAGAACTTATTTCTTTCGAAATGAGGAAGGAGACACCGTTATCGTATCAAGTACAGAGCGATATTAAACGACTTTCTGTGATCAGAGCTCGACAACATCGACATATCCGAGCTGTGGCTCTAACAAGGCGCTAGATGTCATAGAAGCGACGCAAGGCTCGAAGTTTTAAAGGAGAAATTTGACGACTGGGTAATCTCACGTCGAGCGTTCATCAATTGGACGCTGCGGTCATGCGATTTGACACCACTCGATTATTTTCTTTAGCGCTACGTCAGGCAACCGCTTTGGACGAGCTTGAGGCCAACATTCGAGTCTATAAAAATTGGACCGACCGCTGTCAGCGGTCACTGTCAGCTTCAAAAAAAAAAAAAAAAAACTCAAATCGTCCCCATTTACCACAACTGACCTTATATGTTTAAGATCAGGTGCAACGCGGATGTCTTCTGTAGTGTTAAGTTGTGGTGTAATATATTTGTGGCCTGCACTGAATCCCGATCGGAAAGGAATTCGGCATATTGTAGCTTCTGATTTGTGTAGAGAGAATGAATTAGAAGGCTTTGCAGGGAAGCCTTTTTTGAGGTGATACTTACTTGATTTCTGGATCTATCAAATTCTTCATGTAATTCGGTCCACCGAAAGCATTTCCGGCGTTTAAACATTTCCAATTCAGTTTATGTATAACGAATGGATTGTACATTAAGAGTTAATCTTTTTTAGTTCATAGAACTTAATATAACAGTACTTAAACTCAATATAAAAATAGTAACTTATATGTATAAATAATAGGAGAATATGAATATGAGGGAATAGATTGGAAAAAGATGAAAACAGAAATGTAGATACAGAAAAAAGTACAAATAGTAATTATAGGTTAAGAGAAAGTAAGACAGTAGTTTTAAGTAGTTTTAATGCAAAATGGTAAAGAATTCAAAAGTTGAATTGAGTATACAAAAATAGAATGAATATCAGTTTACAATACAAGCAAGATGCCGTTTTGTTGATCTTTAATTAGTGTAAAACATGTTTCTGGCGTTGAGGTACCTTTGAAGGAAAAAACCAATAAGTTTACTTGAGAATGTCGAGATAAATATGATCAAATCTAGGAAAACCAATGAATGTAACGTAAGACTATCATCAACATACGATGTTTACATCCAAAGAGAAGGTTGTTTACAAATATACAGAATAAAATTGGGCACAACATTAATCTCTGGGGAACACTTTTTTTTAACAAGCTTAAGACTAGATATAGATCTGCTCGTAATAACTTTTTGTAGTTTGTTTGACAGAAAACTGCGAATTAGATTCATCGCCCTAATATTGAATCCAAAAAGATTCTAAAATTTCCAGAAAAGTAGACCATCATTTACACTGTCAAAAGCCTTCGAGAAATCAAGCAGATAGAGGGTCGTCACAAACCCTTTATTAAAATTTCGTCTTACATCATCGATAATGCTAATCATGGCAGTAGAACATCTATGGTTAGCTCTGAAACCTAATTTACGCCGATTGAGTAAATTGTTTACCGACAGAGGTTTCTCGAACACTTTTGATAGGCAAGACAGTATGCTTATAGCCATGTAATCCATAGCAGTTAAAGGATTTACTTTTTTGGCGATTGCCAAGACTTTTGCTCTAAATATGAGTCAAATGGGAGACGATAAAAGCAAATTAAGTTTCATACAAAGTATGGGTACAACGTCTTCACCTATTGCATTTGATTTGATTGACAATACCGATAGAGTAACATCAATATCTGTAAATACATCTTCAAAAGTTGGCACAGAAGCACTGGAAATACCAAACCAATTCTGAGGAGAATTTAAAATTCTTAGTGCTGAAGCACTACTTTCGAGGAAATAACTATTTAGTTCATTTGCGTCTGCGTGACAGCTTTCTCTCTATTTGCCCCAAGAAACATCGATCTTGCGGAAATTACTCCAGAGTTTTTTCGGGAGTAGTTTTAAAGCATAGACATTTTGTTTGAATAGCCTAACACATTTGTTTTTTCGTGACGAGTTTGGAGCTGCTTAAGCGAAATCCGCAGAAGTTTTTGCGTCGAGTTGTCACCGTTAATGAAATCCGGATTTTACTGGCAAGCGACAATTTCGTTTCATTTATTATTGAATACAAATGAGTTTTAACAACAATAAGATTTAATTCTTTTTTATAACGTGTATTCAATATAATAGAAAAAAATAGATAATTCTTAGAACTAAGACCGATTGCTATAGGACTTAAAATAGGAGGGATGAATGGGAGTTTTGGTTTGGGTTGTTGAAGAGGAAAAGTAAAGAAGGATTGCACTTTTGAAGGTTATTTTGATTCGCGGTAAAAGTAATTTGCAAACTCTGACAAACGAGATGTATTTAAGTATTAAAGTTTGTTTAACAAATACGATAGAGATTTATTGTTTATAATTTTGTTACATTGTGCAACCTAGTAGCTTTTTTTTTAATGTTCACAGCTATGGTCGTATCTTCGAAGACTGTATACATAAAGAGCTGCGTTACTGAATGTTATTTGTGGTTTGCGTTGGGAAAGCAGGAAGTGCTGTTCGATTTTAACATATGGTATAAAAAAGGCCTTGAACCATAACAAATGGGCTGAAAAGTTTCTAAAAGAGGGCACCACTCGCATTAAATCCATACCATTTTTAGTTAGTACCAACCTTCAAAAGATACGTGTATAAATTTGACAGCTGTCGGACGATTAGTTCTCGAGATATAGCGTTGTGAGTGAAGCAACTTTTATTATTGTGAAAAAAAAAAAAATGGATTCAAAGTAATTTCGTGTGTTGATTTATCATTGCTTTTTGATGGGAAAAAATACAGCCAATGCAAAGAAATGGCTTGATAGGTGTTACCCAGCCGAACGAATCATACGCAAGTGGGTTGAAAAATTTAAAAGTGGTCATACAAGCACCGATGTGGTGCACGCAGTGGACGTCCAAAAGAGGCTGTTTCAGATGAAAACATCAAAAAAGTTCAAAAGTTGAAGTTGATCCAATTAGCTGAGGCTCTGAAGATATCAAAAGAGCGTGTTGGATATATTATACACGAATATTTGGACATGCGAAGGCTCTGTTCAAAGTGGGTGCCGCGTTTGCTCACAGTCGACCAAAAACAACAACGTGTTGATGATTCTGAGGAGTGTTTAAAGCTGCTCAACCGCAATAAAGCCGAATTTTTGCGTCGGTATGTGACAATGGATGAAACTTGGCTCCATCACTTCACACCAGAGTTAAGTCGGCAGTCAGCTGAGTGGCGAGCAGGCGACGATCCTCGTCCAAAACGACCAAAAACTCAACAATCGGCTGGCAAGGTTATGGCATTCGTATTTTAGGATACACATGGAATAATTTTCATCGACTATCTCCAAAAGGGGCAGACTATCAACAGCGACTATTACATTGTGTTGTTGGAGCGTTTGAAGGACGAAATCGCAGAAAAACCGCCGCATTTGAAGATAAAGAAAGTGCTGTTTCATCAAGACAATGCACCATGTTACAAGTCGATGAAAACGATTACAAAATTGAATGAATTCGGCTACGAATTGCTTCCCCACCCACCGTATTCTCCAGATTTGGACCCCAGCGACTATTTCCTGTTCGCAGACCTCAAGAGAATGCTTGCCGGAAAGAGATTTATGACCGATGAAGAAGTAATCGCCGAAACAGAGGCCTATTTTGAGGCTAAACCGAAATCGTACTACAAAACTGGTATCGAAAGATTGAAAAATCGTTTCAATCAGTGTATCGCTCTCGAAGGCAACTATATTGATAAATAAAGTTGAATTTTACAAAAATTTTGTGTTTTACTACAAAATAAAACGGACTTTTTAGCCCATGTGTTATTAGACATATGGTAAACAAACCGTTTTGACACATTAGTGATTTTGTTTTGGCATTATATACTTTTGGTTGTGTGAAAATATCTGATTTTGAGCTAAATAATCATCATTTGCAGGAAGTGTTGATTTTCTTCTTTAATTCGAAGAAATCGGCGGTTGAAGCGCATCGAGAGCTCCAACAAGTTTATGGAGATGCTGGTCTAAGTGAAACAACGTGCCTGAACCGGTGATTTGAATGTTGACGACCGTCCGCGTTAAGGAAGCCCAAAACCCTTCGAGGAAGCTGAATTGGAGGCATTGCTCAATGAGGATCCGTGCCAAACGCAAGAAGAGCTTCCTTCAGCATTAGAAGTTACCCGTCAAGCAATTTCTATGCGATGGGAATGATTCTAAAACAAGAAACTTATTCCTTATGATTTGAAGCCAAGGTACCTTGGGCGTCGTTTTTTCGCCTGTAAACAACTGCCCCAGAGGCAAAAATGGAAGTTTTCTTCATCGATTATGACGGGTGATGAAAAATTAATTCATTACAGCACATCAAGAAGAAGAAAATCATGGGGATTGTCTGGACATGCGTCTACATTGTCGGCTCGGCCGAATATTCACGCTGCTAAAGTTATGCTGCCTATTTGGTGGGACCAAGATGTTGGTTGATATATATTGAAACCGAACGAAACCATCACTGGGAAACGGTATCGACTTCAGTTGATGCGATTGAGTTGAGCACTGCGTGAAAAATGGCATCAATACATGCAAAGTCACGTAAAGGTGACTCTACAGCATGACAACGCTCGGCCTTACGTTGCTAAACCAGTTAAAACCTACCTAGAAACACTCAAATGAGAAGTCGTACCCCACCTATATGGCGCCGTCTGATTATTACTTGTTCCGTTGGATGTGGCACATGGTCTGACTGATTAGCAGTTTCGCTCATATGAAATCATCAAAAAAAGGCTTGATTCGTGCATAGGCCTCAAAAGATAAACACTTTTACTGTAATAGTATTTGAGCTCTGCCAGAAAGATGTGAAAAAGTTGTAGCTAACGATGGGCAATACTTTGAATGATCCATTGTTACCCTTTTTTATAATAAAGTTGTAACTTTCACGGCGAATCTGAACCGAAAAAGACTCTCCCCTTAGGCTGGAAAGATCATGGCTATGATTTTTTGGGAAGGAAACACGATCACAGGTTAGTACTGCAATGAATTATTGGATTGAAAAAAATGCTGCTCCACCACGACAACGCACTAGCTCACTTAATCGGGTTGGTATTCGGTACGGTATGAATTACTGCTGCATCTACCGTACTCGCCTGACCTGGTCCTAGCAACGTTTTGTTTTTTATTCACCAACTTTAAAACGTTGCTCGGAAAGAGGTCATTGGCGTTTTTTGACGAATCATATTGGAATTAGAATGGCTTGTGAAAAACCTGCGTTTTCATTCCTAACACTGGTACTTATTTATCCACTTCCCTAACTCGGAAATTTTCTAATTCTAAATCTAAATCTGATAATTTTGTTTTGCTAATTTATGGGAACATAAAATGTTTTAATTTTCTTTTGTTTTGTTTATTTGTTTATTTATTTATTTATTTTTTTGTTTTGTTTTATATATAAGAAAATAAATTCTACTCAATCCTGATGGCGTGAAATTTAGCAAATTCGAAAGGCCAAAAACTGTTAAGTCTATCAGGTTTAAGCAGTTTTTCTTAAAATTTAATTGTTTTGTTTATTCTTTGCTTTGAAAAATTAACAATTTTGTTTTTGTGTGTGTGTGTGTTTTTTTTTTTTTTTTCGTTTAAGGAAATGTAATAATACTCACATAGCCTTTCCAATGGTAAAGTGAAATTTAGAAATTTGCCTTGACTTTTATCTAGTGCATTCATTATACTATTCGAATCATTTTCAATTCCCATTAACTGAAAGAAAAACAAACTTTAGAACTAACATCTAAAAGAGTTTGCTAGTTTTGTTTTGTTTTTTTAATTCTTTTTTTTTTTATTTTATTTTTCTTAGATAGAATAGGGGGATTGATTCTGTTGTGATTGATTTGATTTGATTTTTTTTTTTCTTTTTTGTTGATCACTAGAAGGATGTGTGTTGTTTATGGAATAAAAATTGAATTTTAACTTTTGTATGTGAGAAGGAGGAGAGTAGTAAAATATGTGAAAAGTAGTAATAATTAATGTATTTGATTGTTTTTTTTTTTTATTGTATTTTTGTGGAAGGAGGAGGACGTTGTGGTGATGGTGGTATGGTAATACGAATAGTAAGACTATAACTTACTTTGGCCATATCTAAACTTTTGAAATGTGATTTTGAATACTCAAGATGAGTCATCTTTTTGGATGAATATGGAGTTGACGATGATCCGCCATTCATATAACAATCATTGCTATTTCCATAAATGCTATTCTTTTGAAGTAATTGTGCACCAGGTGCTTTAACATGGGAATTATTTGATCCTATTGAAGAGGTACTTGGTGATTCACAACTCTCACCGTTGCCATTGTAATAAAACTGTACATCGATAATTGAAAGAAAATTTTTAAAAGAAATACATTACAAGAAATTTTCAATTGATTTTTTTTTTTTTTTTTTTTTTGTTTATTTTTGTTTTGTTAAATATATTAGGTATGAATGTACCATCCTCCTCCTTGATAGGATCTCTTATTTTTATTTTATTTTTTATCTTTTTCTTTTTTTTTTCTCTACTTCTTTTTTAGGTTAATAAATTTGGTCTAAACTTACATTTTCACTGACTGACATAAGTCCTTGTTTGCTAGGATCCTTTTTAATATCTGGTAATGCGCTTGATATTATATCACTAAGAGCTAAATTTGTTGATGGCCCATCTAAATCACGTGGCTTATCCTCTGTTAAAATATATGCTAAAGGATTTGCGTAACGATATTCGAATTCAATGGGTTGTGACCATTCCAAATCAGCAAGTTGATATATGGAAAAATATTTACATAAGGTTTGTTACATAAAAATCACAAATAAGACACTTTAAACTTTAATTTCAACAACAACAAAGGGGATAGTTTCGCTTTAAAAAAAATATATATTAATAAACATGTATGCACGAGGTATGTTACAATACACGTAAAAGCTTTAAAGCCTTAGTAAGACAACAATTTTGTTTGTTTCTTTGAATACGAATTTATTTTCACGTGTAAGCATCAAACACATTTTTGGTATGCTGAGTTTAAGGTGTATTTATTCCATTATTCAGTTCTGAAAATGAGATTTATTTGTGTGGGGTGAAAAGTAACCTCCTTGGGAATGAAAAAAACTTTTTTTTGTTTTTTATTTTATTCAATATAGTCCCCCCTTTTATTGGGTATATATTTTAATTCGTGCAGTTTTTTTTCCAAAATTTGAACGTTTATTTAAAAAAATCATGTACAATACTATTATTCAAAGTATTGCCCATCTCAAGCTATGACTTTTTCCCATCTTTCTGACAATTTGTGGATCCCATCCCAAAAGAACTGCGCCGGCTTGGCAGCCAAGAATAAATCAAGCCAATTTTTGATATTCTGCTCTGATGTGAACCGTATTTCAGTGAGGGCGTTCTGCATCGACCGGAACAAATGGTAGTCAGAAGGGGCAAGGTCTGGGCTATAAGGCGGGTGGGGTAATACTTCCCATCCACTGTTTTCCAAAAAGTTCTTAACCGGAATAGCAACGTGGGGCCGAGCGTTGACATGATGGAAAATTATTGCCTCGTGTCTGGTCGCATATTCCGGGCGTTTTTCGGCTACTGCTCTCTTCAAACGGATTAATTGTCTATTGATGGTTTCACCCGGTTTTAGCAGCTCATAATACAGCACACCCATCTGATCCCACCAAATACAGAGCATTAACTTCGCGCCATGGATATTCGGCTTTGCCGTTGATTTGGCTGGTTGGCCGGGTTTCACATATGATTTTTTGCGCTTGGGATTGTCGTAATGGATCCATTTTTCATCACCAGTAATAATACGATGCAAATTTGACTTCCTTTTGTGGCGTTCCAGCAGCATTTCGGACATGCAAAACCGCCTTTCGACGTCTCTTGGCTTGAGTCCATGTGGAACCCAATTTCCTTGCTTTTGAATATATCCAGCTGCTTTTAAACATTTTGAAATGGCTGCTTGAGTGACACCCAAAGATTCTGCGAGCTCTTCTTGTGTTTGGCAACAATCTTTATAGAGTAATGTTTCCAGTTGTTCATCTTCAAACTTTTTTTTTTGGCTGCCCAGGACGTTCATCGTCTTCCAAGCCAAAATCACCACTTTTAAATCGTGCAAACCACTTTTGGCACGTTTGCTCAGAAAGCGCATGTTCACCATAAACTTCCACCAAAATACGATGACTTTCGCCAGCAGTTTTCTTCATATTAAAGTAATGAAGAAGAGCTCCCCGTAAAAACACTTTTTCAGGCACAAAGTTCGACATATTTGAGTGAAAAAAAAAAAAAAAAAATTATTATTGTTTACGCTTCAAATGAATGACATATACTGAAATGACGTACAATGACAGTAGCTTTCCAACGCATGTTCCAATGGAATAATAACTATGAAACAATACAAGTTACGCCTTAAGTTATAGACCTTGATACACTTATTCTAGCGATTTTCCAACTTCTTGATCCCGTCCGAAAAGTAATTTTTCAGAAGGTCTGCAAAATACTCCTCCGTGGCGTCGATGATTTCCTCGCGTAAGCTGAATTTTTTATTGATGAGCCATCTTTTGAGGTTTGGGAAGAGATAATAGTCCGAGGGAGCCAAATCGGGCGAATACGATGGATGCGACAGCAATTGGAGCCGTAAGTCATTGATTTTAGCCGAGGTTGCGATGCTCTTGTGCGATGGTGCACTGTCTTGCAAAAATAAAATTTTTTTCGCTTCATGTGAGGCCGTTTTGCAGCGACTTCGGCCTTCAATCGCTCCAATAATGCACAGTAATACTCGCTGTTGATGGTTTTTCCTTTTTCGAGATAGTCCACGAAAAGTATACCATGACAATCCCAGAAAACTGACGCCATAGCCTTTCCGACCCATCGAGCCTCCCTCGGCCGATTCGGGGCACTCGTGCCGGCTTCAATTCATTGCTGGGCACTCATTCTATTCTCTGGTGTGTAATAATGGATCCAAGTTTCATCAACAGTTACCAATCGACGCTAAAAGTCCGCCCAATTCCGCATCAGCAAGTCCAAACACTCTTTCGAAGTGCTCTCGCGTTCGTGTTTTTGGTCAGGAGTGAGTATGCGCAGAACCCAGCGGCAGGATAACGTTTTCATATGCAGAATATTGCCCAAAATATGCCGTGTGCTCTCAGTACTAATCTTTGTGGTATCTGTCAGCTCGCGCACCTTCACTTTCCAGTCAGCCAACACCATTTCATGTATTTTTTTGATATTGTCCTCTGTAACCGCATCGGAGAGCCTGCCGCTGCGGACTTGATCGGTAGTGGAGTTGCGGCCACCACGAAACTCTCGAAACCAATATTTGACGGTGTAATCTGATAGAGCATTAGCCCCGTAATATGATGCCAACAATCAGCTGTCAAAACAAAACTTAAGACAGTATCGCACTGAAATTTGGCATGTCTGCCTAAATATGAACGGACTTCAAGGCACCATAACCTTTTTTGTAGTAGCAGCGCTTTCTGGCGGTCAAGGAGGTTACTTTTTACCCCACCTAGTATGTGCAAAAATGAGCTTAGAAATAAATGAAAGACGATATTACATAATTTCCTCGTTCAACAGGATTTTTCGTTGAACGTATGTTTAAGGTTTATTTCCGATTAAAATATGAAATAAAAAATCATTCCAATATTCTTCACGGAACCGCTTGCGTTGCCGAATATGTCATCGAACAGTGTGTTATTTCTCGCACATTTACCGAAACTTTATTCAGAATTCAAAGTCGTCCAAATGATATTATTTAAGTATGATATGAAAGTTAGAACCTCAGACAATAACATGTTAGCAACACAAAAAAAAAAAAAATAAATAAATAAAATAAAACTGTTTTTACCGTTCACTGACATCACAAAAAAAAAGCTTAACTTGAGCAAAAGTTTTTTTTTTACAACAATTAGTTGCATTTTTCGGGTTCAATTGATAATTGCGAGTCTAATAAAATAATCAATTAGGCCAATATATTTTTTTTTTTGGTATATTCACGTTAAAACCACACCAAAATATCAAACTGATAGAGCAGATTGGTCTATGTTTAAAACCGAAACCATATTTAAACATAAACAAAGAAGTAGCCACAATTCAAAAATCCATTCGATATGCATTAAACTTGGCAATCCCTGAAGCAAAAAATAACTCAAATAAATCAAGAGTCCCTTGGTGGAATAAAGAAATTGACGAGCTGCGACAGAACAAACAAAATGATTGGAGAATTTTCAAAAGGTACCCAAATAACTCCAATCTTATCAACTATCGCAAAGCAAATTCTCTATTTAGGAAAATCAGCAAAAGTCTTCTCTTTCGAAATGTTTACTGCAAACATTAACCCTAAAGTCAGTTCTAAAAAGCTGTGGGCTGATGTTAAGTCCCTTACATGGAATCAGAAAACTTAACTTGTCCAGTCGAAATAGACCAATACTTTGCAAAGACCTAATACTCTAACAACAGCAACTTTTCTTCTGAATTCCTCCACTCAAAGGTTCTAGCAATATCGAACAGTGTCCCAATAAATGATATCGACTCGTCAATCTAGATTATTGAGCTCCCTATTAATTCAACCGAATTGGAAAGCTGCCTTCAATCAGCCAAAGGAAAGACTCCCGGTTTTGATAGAGTGTCATATACAATGCTAAAGAATGCTCCATACATTAAAAAAAAAAAAAAAAAAAAAAAAAAAAAAAAAAAAAAACGGCTCTTATCTCTATTTAACCAAATCTTAGCCCAAGGAGTTATTCCACAATACCGTCCAATCTCCCTTCTACCATGTAGAGTGCGAAAATACTTGAAAAAAACGATCGCCAACAGGCTGCTCTGGTTTCTTGAGAAAAAGAATTCAATAAACACTTACTAGGTAGCATTTAAATATGGACGCTCAACCATGGATGCACTGCTTTACATCAATCATTTTATAGCATCCGCCTTGTCCAATAAAAACTATATTTCAATTCTATCAATTCTATCGGAATTCATATAATTTTAAAAAAATTAATACAATGGAAAATAGCACCCAAAATGTATAGATACATCAAAACATTTTTAAGCAACAGGTAATTTCGGGTAAAATAGGCAATTGCTATTCGCCTGTCAGTAAACTTAACAATGGGATTCCGCAAGGATCCGCGCTCTCGGTTATCCTATTCATTATTGCATTTGACGAACTGAGCGTGATCATTTTCAAGTATACATTCCTTATACGCAGATAATCTCGCTTTGTTTTCTAAATGCAAAGATCTGTCAAGAACAGTTTCATATTTCTCAAACATCCTAGTAGATCTTTTCATCTGGTGTAAACACTCTGGTGCAAAAATATCGCTGCAAAAAAGCAGAATCCTGCAAATATGCGGGAAAACTAGTTGTTTAAAACACATATCGCTTAACCCAAATTTAGAGCCCATAAGTAATGTAAATTCTTTAAAAAAAAACTATTTTTAACTCTAATTTAATACCAGATGCAATATCATTAAGTACTTAGCCTCTAAGAATAGTTTCTGCCACATTAATTCTCTCATCAACATCATCAGGTTATTGATTATGGATTAAGCATATATGGGAAATGCTCACAATCATCGCTGACATTCTTAAAATCAACGTATCATGCAGCCATACGACTAAGTCAAAGAGCTTTCAGAAGTACGCCCATAAAAAACATACTAGCAGAAGCCGGACTTCCATCCATTGAACAGCGATTTGATCACTTAACTCCATTGCAAATACAGAAGTTAAGGACCTCCTGCAGGATCACCTATCATCGTCGACATCAAAAAAAACTCTGGATCGCAGGAAATTACATAAGTGTCCATCAACGATTTACAACGCGGCATTCCATTATCCACAAGAAAATGCAAAAATCCACTTCACCCACCATGGATACTTAACCACGACTGCTTCAATACCTACCTCAACGCGTTCCCGAAAACATCTACTGCAGATAAAGAATATCAGGAAATGTTCCTCGAAATCATGGGCAGCGAACAAAAAGCTAATTGGAACTTACTTTTTACTGATGCATCAAAAACTAATGTCGGTGTAGCCTTCACAATGGTAAAACTCTCTCTCTAAAAGACTGCTTGAAGAATTCTCCTCAGTTTTACCAGCTGAAGCCCTGGCAATACTCAGGGCCTTTAACTTAGCAGAAAACAAAAAAATAAAAACAGAACACCAATAGCTGAAACCATCCGGGACCCACTTATCGGTAGTAACGGCAGAATCAAGCTTATGTGGATACCGGGACACGTAGGTATCAAAGGCAACGAAGCAGCTGATAGAGTTGCAAAATCGGCGACAGCAGAATCGAGTTTCCTTCTACGTCCAATCGAATAAGGACATAAGAAGGCAAATTATAAGGCACTGGGGGGTCAAAAGGATAGAAGACTGGAAACTGTACACCCACAACTATGCAGCAATAAATGTGAACGCCAAAAAGGCCATCCACCCAATCGCAGTGTTTCCTGCGATTTTTTCATTACCTCCTTTCGGCTGCTGAAATGTGTTCCCCGTAGTGGTTTTTTAACTCGATTGAACAAAAAAAAGTCACAGAGAGCCATATCAGGTGAATTCGGTGGCTGTTGGATGGTATTTGTTTCATTTTTCGTCAAACAACGGTACGTTATCATGGTATAAAATCCACGAGTTTTCTGCTCACAATTCTGGTCTCTTTCGGCGAATTGCTTTACGCAGACGTCTCATACCGCCCAAATGATACTCTTTGTTTACTGTCTGGCCTTCTGGCAAAAATTCATGATGCACTACACCGTTGTAATCCATGAAAACCGTGAGCATTGCCTGATGTCTGAATTGCGAATCGTACTCATAAGCCCACGTCTCGTCTCCAGTAATGATCCTTTTGATGAATGTGGGATCGGATACAGCCTCGCAAATCATCTCTTTTCCGACGTCAACACGGTCTCTTTTTTGCATGAAATTGAGGTCTTTTGGCACCAACTTTGCTGTTACACGACGGAAACCCAAATCATTAAACAAAATGTCTTGGATGGATCTATAGACAATGTTCAAGTCCTTCGCTATCTCTCTGATGGTTAATTTGCGGTTATTGACCAACATTTCTTTTACTTCATCAATGTTTTCGTCGGTTTTCGATGTCGATGATCTGCCACTGCGTTCATCACCTTCGATTGACTCACGACCACTTTTGAACCGCTCGTGCCACTGGTAAACGAGAACGAGGTTTTCTTTAGAGAATCGTTGCCGAAACACTTTTCCAACATTTCCAACGTTTGCGCACCATTAAATCCGTTTTTTTTTTACGCAAAATTTAATCCATTTCTAAAATTGTAAAAAATCGCCAACACACACAGAGATAGATGTACTCTTTGCTACGTAACTTTTGCAAATGTCAAGCTATGACGCTAATATTAAGAGGGAATGTCAACAACAGATGTACCAACTCACAGATGTGACGCCACCGGGAACTTTGTGATCAAGGTGGTATAGATGCTTATTAGACCTTCATAAAATTCCCTCAAGAAAAAAAAAATAAATAAATAAATACGTTTAGCAATTATTATCATCCGAACTGAATATTGTAAATAATACATAGATTCCCTAGTTTTCTTAATCCTTCTAGCTAGTGCTAACATTTTATATTAACATTGTAATTTATTCCTTGCTAATAAAGTTATAAAAATAATATTTTTTGTGTACTTAAAAAAGTGAAGAAATCTTCGTTCTGTCTGAAGGCTTTACGTCTTGTGCTTTCTTTTTGTGTTTTGTGACTTTGTGAAGTGTTTTAAAAATATATTGTATCTACATTCCACATGTATCCTTCGTTAAATAGGGCTGAATATCTTCTTTTATATTTTATTTGTCAGAATCAATTTGCACTTTTTGCTTTTAAGTGCTCACCCCATACAAATTTTATTTTTTGCATAGGCCTATAGTACGAGTACAAAAACTTGAAAAATCAAGTAATTTTAAATGTTTGGAAAAATTCAAAAAAAGAGCCGCATAATAAGCACATTTCATATTTCAAGCTTTGGTCTTGCGAATATGAAGAGTGTTCCTAGAGTTCTTCAAATTTTGTAAGCTCTTTCAATTGGAAAATCCAGAAGGACTAAGGACTGAATAAGGAGATCCAGTTGCCGGATGACTTCTACAACGAGTTTCCAACATTAAGTAAGAAACCGCATCGTGAACGACCTTCAAAATTGTTTGACAAATGTGCACGCAAAGTACAAAAACGAAAAAATACATGAACTTGTAAGCACTAGAACGTCAAGCGTAATTGTTGTTGCGGCAAAAGTAACTTTGGCCGGTTAAAGAGATGCAGCAAATCTGTATAAAGAATTTGTTCTTAGCTCTCCTGCAAGGGCTACCAAATTAAAAAAGGCTAGGTTATCGCAGCATGAGTCCATTTAAATCATCTCTCCAGAGGAAGCGCTTCTGTTGATGGTGAACACAAAATTAAATACTTTTCAGTTTAAAGCCATTAATGTAAATGTTTACCCGGCTTGGTATTCAGTTCAAGAAGCAAAGAAAGAATGCTACTCTGAAGAAGAACCATTTAATGTGACTGATGTGACTTTGCTAGATATGACAGTAAAACGCAGTTTTACGACCTATCTGTAACATCATTAGGTTCAAATATTTTATACTTGCGTCTTATATCCAAATGCGGTCGTGATGGTAACTCAGCACCAAGTCGTTATAAGATTAGCATGGTTGATGCAGAACGCAGTGACGAGAATTTGTTTTCTATAACTTTCGTCCCACTTCGTTTAGTTGATGATATTTGTCGAAGAATCTTATGGCAAAACCCAAGGCCGAATTCAACTAGGTAAAGAAAAGAAAACAAGACACTCATCAACATCGAACAACAACAAATGCAGGATCAAATAAATAGACAATTCCAATAAATACAGTTTTAAACGACAACCAAATAGAGTGCAAGCACGAACTTCTTTTTACTATGGTAGACGGAAAGGTATGCAGTGCCTTATCACAATGTAATTCCTCCCAAAAATGCTATATTTTTGACACAACTCCCAAGAAAATGAACAGCGAGAACATTGCCATAAAGAAACCAGATGAAAAAATATCCAACTTTGGTATTTCTCCATTGCATTCTTGGATAAGAGTATTTGAGTGTTTATTACATATTTCTTACAAGTTAGAAATAAAGAAGTGGCAAACAAGATCGCAAGAAGAAAAAAAAATTAGCTGCAAACAGGAAATAGTTTATACGATAAAGATTTCGAAAACAATTGGGACTTTTAGTAGAAATGCCAAGACAAATAGCTGGGAATACCAATAATGGTAACACTGCTCGAAAATAAGAGCAGATATATCGGATCTTAATGTTGCTCTCATAAAATGTTTTCCAATTTTACTAGGTGGAGTGAGAAGTAACCTCCTTGACCGCCAGAATGCGCAGCTACTGCAAAAAAGGTTATGGTGCGTTGAAGTCCGTTCATATTTAGCCAGACATGCCAAATTTCAGTGCGATACTGTCTTTAATTTTGTTTTGACAGCTGATTGTTGGCATCATATTATGGGGCTAATGCTTCGTCAGATTACATCATCAAATATTGGTTTCGAGAATTTCGTGGTGGCCGCAACTCCACTACCGATCATATCCGCAGCGGCAGACCCTCCGATGCGGTTACAGAGGACAATGTCAAAAAAATACATAAAATGGTGCTGGCTGGCTGGAAAGTGAAGGTGCGCGAGCTAGCAGATACCACAAAGATTAGTACTGAGCGCACACTCCATATTTTGGGCAATATTCTGCATATGAAAAAGTTATCCTGCCGCTGAGAGCACTTCGAAAGAGTGTTTGGACTTGCTGATGCGGAATTGGGCGAACTTTTGGCGTCGATTGGTAACTTGGATCCACTATTACACACCAGAGAATAGAATGAGTGCCCAGCAATGAACTGAAGCCGGCACGAGTACTCCGGAGCGGCCGAGGGAGGCTCGATGGGTCGGAAAGGTTATGGCGTCGGTTTTCTGGGATTTCCTCGAAAAAGGAAAAACCATCAACAGCGAGTATTACTGTGCATTATTTTAGCGATTGAAGGCCGAAATTGCTGCAAAACGGCCTCACATGAAGCGAACAAAAATTTTGTTTTTGCAAGACAATGCACCGGCGCATAAGAGCATCGTAACCACGGCTGAAATCAATGACTTATGGTTCCAATTGCTGTCGCATCCACCGTATTCGCCCGATTTGGCTCCCTCAGACTATTATCTCTTCCCAAACCTCAAAAGATGGTTTATCAATAAAAAATTCAGCTCACGCGAGGAAATCATCAACGCAACGGAGGAGTATTTTACAGACCTTCCGGAAAATTACTTTTCGGACGGGATCAAGAAGTTGGAAAATCGCTAGAATAAGTGTATCAAACTAAAAGGGGACTATATTCAATAAAATAAAAAAACATTTAAAAATTTTTTTTTTCATTCCCAAGGAGGTTACTTTTCACCCCACCTAGTACTAGAAATAATATCAAGTGGAACAAATTACTTATATATTCGACATTATGCCTGGAACCATATCCCTGCAAGCATACGTAAGTTTCATGTGCATTCAAGCTTGCATATTGGCACTTGGACAGTTGTCCGAAAAGGCCCAAGAAACAAGCAATAAAGAATATAGACGGTTCCGGGAGCACTTCAGTCGAAAGTCTTCAAGAATAAATTCTACTAGAAATGTTCTATTTACTAGTGCCAAATGAATAAAGTTCCGCTAGATATGTAAAATAACACACTGTGCATCGGTCCGAAGTCCAAGCATACTGTGCAGTATCCCAATTTACCATAAGCTTTACGGGCTGTCGAACATAGTGAAAAATATCCTATTCCAAAACCACCAGAATCGTGGCGTTTTTACGAAGAACCTGAATGTGCCACTGATTCAACTGATTATGGTATGCAATTCGAACAGGAAATCGACAATGATCCAGACTTTCAAACACCAGAATGTTCAACAAAGCGGCATTTAATTTCAAAAGCTAAACTGATTTGGTTAGAGATATAAAACCAGCGAAATCACAGTCAGAACTCCTAGCATCCAGATTACGAGTAAAAGAATGGAATCTCCTCGAAGGTGACGCACATAAAAGCTTAAAAGCAGTTTTACTTCACAGTGGCATCTGACTGACTATAGATAACGCTGTTCATATGAAGAAATCATACGAGAATATGCGACATTTCCTACCACACATGGACTATGTATAGGGTTTTCCAATAGGAACTTGACAAATTTGAATTTAATTTGTGAACGCACTCTTTCACTAATCATCAAACTGTCACTGTCAATTTATTCAGTAAACTCAACATTTTCATCATGGTAAAGTACACTAACGAGCAACGTCTGCAAATTATAAAAAAAATTCTACAGATGTTCGGAGTCGGTGACTGCAACTTTAAGAGCGTTAACTCCCATTTTCGGTCGTAATTCTCGCCCTAGTAGACAGGCAATAACAAGTTTAGTCTAAAACTTTGAGTTTACATATTCGTTGTGTGATGTTGCCGTATCAGTGAAAAAACGGATTGGTCGAAGTGTCGAAAATATCGCTGCCATTTAGACGTCCGTAGCAAACGATCCAAATCAGTCAATTCCACGGCGTTCTCAAGAATTGGGCATCGCTCAGACCACATTACGGCGTATTTTGCGTAAGGATCTTGGTTTACACCCATACAAGATCAAGCTGACTCAAGAATTGAAGCCAATGGACCATTGGGTTGTGGAGAAGATGCGCCAAGATGATGAATTTCATCGCAAAATCATCTTCAGTGACGAAGCTCATTTTTGGCTCAATGGGTTCGTCAATAAGCAAAATATGCATTATTGGTTGGGTGAAAACCCACATGTGCTTCATGAATCACCACTTCAACCACAAAAAATAGCTGTTTGGTGCGGTTTTCATGCCGGCGGCGTTATTGGGCCATATTTTTTCGTCGACGATAACGATCGTCACGTAACTGTGAATGGTCAGCGTTATCGCGCCATGATCACCGATTATTTTTGGACCAAATCGGGAGATAAGGACTTGGACGACATGTGGTTTTAACAGTGCAACAAGCCACACAGCACACGCTACAATCGATTTATTGAAGAGTAAGTATGGTGAGCGTGTTATCTCAAGACATGGGCCAGTCGATTGGCCGCCTCGTTCGTGCGATTTAACGCCGCTTGATTATTTTCTGTGGGGTTAATTTAATTTAATTTAAGTCATTGGTGTATGCCAACATGCCGACGACGTTGGAAGAGCTCAAAGCCAACATTGAACGCGAAATAGCGGCCGTTTCGGCCAAAATGTGTGGCCGAGTCGTTAAAAATTGGGTCCAACGAATCGACCGCTGCAAGCGTGCCCGCGGTGGCCATATGAACGAAGTCAAGTTCCATTCATAAATGTTTTGATTGTACTACAAGCCAATAATAAAGGTTTTGAAATATCTCAAATGGTTTGCCTTTTATTTAAGTTGTCAAGTCGTTATTAGAAAACCCTATATAGGTGGTCAATTTGTGGAGATTTAAAAGTTATAACGCTTCTTGTTGGACTGCTATGCTTTCTGCGTGAATAGTACAGCCGTGCATGAAGTCGTCATTATATACAGAAAGAATGGCCACTATAGCCAGCTCTAACTCTGGGTGTAAAAAATATTAATAATGAATCTTTGGTTGATCCTAAACAAGTATTTCTACCACCGCTCCATATCAAATTGGGCTTAATGAAAAATTTCAGTAAAACTCTAGGTCAGACCGATAGAGGGTTCTTGTATCTGAAAAAGAAATTTCCGGAAGTTAGTGAGGCAAAAATTAAGAGCATAAAAAGCAGTTAAAGCTGTTGTGACAGATTTTCTTGGAAATGTGAAAGCCAAAAATTACAGAGATCTTGTAACGTAACTGAATTGCTTAATATGTTACTTAAACTTAAATTTCTGGGTGGTCATCTCGATTTCATTCCGGAGAATTTGGTTGCAGTAAGCGACGAATATAGAGAAAGGTTCCACCAGGACGTCGCAACAATGGAAAGGGATAACGAGGCAAATGGAGGCCTACCATGCTTGCTGATTACTGCTGAACATTACTCCGATATGCCACAGGGACAAAATATCGCCGTAAAACATCAGCAAAAACATTTGGAAGTAAGTGTAATATGACAAACATATTGACATACTGTGGTGTGCAATATAAAAGCAGTGTCCTAGGCAAATTTACCATATAGACGACTCAAACTTTTTATTATTTTTATAATTCCAATGAGAGCCATCTACGCTGAATGCACGATCTTCTAATGAGCGAGTTTGCTACAGTTAACCACTATGTGTCAAAGGCACGATTCATTGGTGTGCAAAATAGTAGCAGTGCAGTTGGTTCATTATTGTTCGAACTATAAATTCACATTTACTTCAGAAAAAACAAAGGTAATTTTTAATTTATGATTTGTTCCTTATATTCTGTATAGAATATTTCAATATTTTATTGTAATGTCCATTCAGATAATGGGTAGAACAGCGCATTGCAATAAACAGGATATGCAAGATCTTTTACAATCTTTTACAATGCATTAAGATATGTGGAGATAGCTGAAATCCGTGGCAAAAATCGTAAGACAACACCAAGGGATGACCAACGTACAGTATTGCAAGAATGGCATGAAGTAGCCAAAATCATGGTTTGGGGATTTTTCTTTTATTGTGGTGTCGGTCCTATACATAAGATTAATGGAATCATGGACCGCCATATTTATGCAGGATAATGACCCAAAGCACACAAGTAAATGCGCGAGGAAGTGATTTAGTTCGAAGAGGGTTAAGGCCATGGAATGGCCAGCACAGTCCTCTGACCTCCTTCCGCCAAAACCGCCTTGCGAATGCATCCTCTATCACCGATGCAACACGCTTACTAACACAGAAGATCCTGCGAGGGTGGGTTTCAAAATCTGGTAGGCAGAATTTAAGACGCACTCGACAAGAAGGAATACGCCTTGGGTATTTTTCATCGATGTTGAGGGTACTTTTGATAACGCATCTTTTGATGGCATGTGCAACTCGGCCAGACAACACGTCGTAGACGAGTCACTGGCCTTGTGGATTAAAACAATGCTGGTGAATAGGATACTGATTGCGGATGCTGGCACCGGCCAATATGTGGTGGCGGATGTAAATAGGGGCTGCCCAAAGGCAGCGTTCTGTTTCCTCTGCTATGGTGTATGTTGGTCGACTCATTGCTCAACGCACTCAATAGTTCTAACGTCTACGCACAAGCATACGCGGATGATGTAGCAGTACTTTCTGTTGGCCCGTGTCTAGCGACTGTCTGCTTCAAAGCGCAAGCAGCCCTAAAAGTGATGACAATCCTCTCAAAACTGAGGTTGTTTTCTTTACGAGAAGGAGGAAACTGCCTGGTCTGACTCACCTAGTCCTTAAAGGCATCACCATCCAATTCTTCAAAGAAGCTAAGTATTTGGGTGCTATCCTGGATAACAAACTTCTCTGGACTAAACATGTTACGACGAAAGCATCTAAGGCGCTGTCGGCCTTCTAGCTATCGGCAAGTTATGGGTTCTGTCAACGAAAAGGGTCCTTTGGATCTACACAGCTATGTTAAGACAAATTATATCCTATGAATCGAAAATACGTAATTGCTGGTTTCACCAGACTCCAAAGAACGGGTTTTCTCGAATGCATGGGGGTTTTCCCTAGCACTCCTGGCTCCGCTCTAGACACATTGTTGAATCTCCCTACCCTTGATATTCATATCATGGGCTGCACCCTTAAAGCCATCTTCCGACTAAAAAGAAGTGGTCCTTGTTACAATACGCACTGGAGCTTCGATGACTCCGGTCTTATGGACATACCATCCAATGCAATGACACCAGAACTCCTGTTACGAAAAAAATACGAAATCGACTTTCCTTGTACCCAGGACTGCCTCGGCCAGAATCTGGGCCAAGAAAGGAATGCAGTCGGGAAGACTAAATTCAGTGACTCTTGTCTGGGTCCCATGGGATCACAGGAAATCAAATCACCGACGAACTTGCCAGGTACGGTTCAGAGGAGAGTTTTTCAGGACCTGATCCTACGCTTGGTCTGCCTGCGTCCTCCATTGACAGTGGGTCTCATACGAGCACAATTGCAGATAGCACAGCTATTTAGACATACG
Source organism: Volucella inanis (assembly GCA_907269105.1). Lineage (NCBI taxonomy): Eukaryota > Metazoa > Arthropoda > Insecta > Diptera > Syrphidae > Volucella > Volucella inanis. Next base: position 275,447,259 of record OU026153.1, on the reverse strand, counting down.
ACGAGATATGCGACATCTATATCTAAGAATGTTATAGGATATGTACAATGATATAAGAACGACAGCTAAATGAACGAGGCTGAAATAACCGGTGAATTCGAATTTATTTTGGAGTACTTTACAGGCAGTGTATAAAGTCTGTGGTTTTTTAAAGTCGTGCAAGATTTTCTATTGTATCAGCAGTCAGTTTTTTTTTTCACCAATAACAGCGATATCATGCCAATCCTTCAGGCTACTCCGAATAATTAGATGAAGGCACTTGAAGATAACCTTAAGCGGCTTGCGAATCAGTCGTCCCAAACAAAAATATTTGAGTTGCTCGCAAACCCAGCTCCTGAAGTCTAGTTAGACGAAGTCATCGCACCGATTAAATACTTACGACTTTGCCGTTAACTAGAAAGGAAATCGTTGTATATAAAGTTTTTGTGGAGTGCATTAAATAGTGTGAAAACTCTGCGGCATTTTATTACAGAAAAACGCCAATTAAACTTAGTTTTGGTTAATGGTTAGATTGTTAGTTCATCTTTTACATACGAACCAGATTGTTGGTCAATAAACAAGAAATATGAAGGAAAAATGACAGTGACGGAAAGGAAAATGTTACGAATACCAGAGGATGTGACAAAACTTCTCACAAGAGGTACACGAATTCGTAAAAGTCTGCTCATTAAGAAACATATAATGGAAAAACTTCAGTTTGTCACGTTCATGACGAATATTGTCGAATAATCCAGGTCAAAAAGCTCAATTTCCAGCCGAGTTTCGAAAAATAGACTGAAAGCAAAATCATCAGCAGTCTTTGCCTCCCTAGCAAGGTTATCTCAAATAGAACGACTTGTAAGACTCACAAGAGGCGACGCAGATACGAGAGAGAAATATGTTTCATTGGATGTAATTATACGCATTGCATATTTTAATCGCTAAATAAAATAAAATAAAACTAGAAGAACAATTAATTTTAAATATAAATCGTTCTGTAAAAATAATGGAATTCTGCTAGCATACAAAAGAAACTATACTGTAGACTAAATGGAAACAGAAACCAGAATGGACAGTTGCACAATTTGGAATACTCTGTAATTCAAAACTTCTTACACTCTAAAATAAAACGTCGAAAACATTGTTAAAAAAGACAAAATATTCACACAAAATTCAATCTGATATATGAAGCAGAAATAACTTACGTTCTACATGTGCAAATGCACAGAATACACTTCTCGGGCAGTAGCCAGCTTGTTGAACATCATTGCATTTGGTTGATTTATAAATTTCTGGATGAAATTGTTGTTCGGTTCTAGTGTGACAATACTGACAATTATCACCGGCCTCACAATTGCCGGGTTCACCCCATTCTTCACCATGTTTTACATTGGGGCAAGGTGTTGATCTAAAAAAAAAAAAAAAAAACAACAACAAATTGAATAAGAAATAATTTTCCAGATACATCAATTGGAACAAACCTATATTTAAACTTTCTTGGACTTCGACGTTTATCTTTACTATTGTGATATTGTGGGCATGCATAGCCTTGCCTGCATAGACGTGGAGGCCTTTTGCATGGTTCTGTCTTGTAATTAGCTAAAACATAATTTGTATCCTGCCACTTTGGATCTTCGTTCATTAAATTTCTCTCTTTGTCTAGGGCATTTTGTGCGTTTGTTCCATCTATTGGGTTTTCTGAATTTTGTAACGACTCTAATTCTTTGATATCATACACAGGTGGACGTTGATCTTGCACTCCATGTGCAAACGCACAATGATGACCATTTTTAACACAATATCCCCGTGAATCCGTATCATGTACACACATACAAGTTTTGTAATATCTTAAGTGGTAACGACGTTCTGTATCTCCGGCCGTACGGTGTAAGAATGGACAGCTATAAAATAACAATGAAACAAAAATCAAAAATTAATTCAATTGCATAGGGTTTTCTAATAACGACTTGACAATTTTTTTTTTTTAAATAAAAGGCAAACCATTTGAGATATTTCAAAAACTTTTTTATTGGCTTGAAGTACAATCAAAACATTTATGAATGGAACTCGACGTTTGCTGCGGTCGATTCCTTGGACCCAATTTTCAACGACTCGGCCACACATTTCGGATGAAACGGCCGCTATTTCGCGTTCAATGTTGGCTCTGAGCTCTTACAACGTCGTCGGCATGTTGGAATAAACCGTAAACCGTAAACGTAGCCCCACAGAAAATAGTCAAGCGGCGTTAAATCGCACGAACGAGGCGGCCAATCGACTGGCCCATGTCTTGAGATAACACGCTCACCATACTTACTCTTCAATAAATCGATTGTAGCGTGTGCTGTGTGGCTTGTGGCACTGTTGAAACCACATGTCGTCCAAGTCCATATCTTCCAATTCGGGCCAAAAATAATCGGTGATCACGGCGCGATAATGCTGACCATTCACAGTAACGTGACGATCGTTATCGTCAACGAAAAAATATGGCGCAATAACGCCGCCGGCATGCAAACCGCACTAAAAAGTTATTTTTTGTGGATGAAGTGGTGATTCATGAAGCACATGTGGGTTTTCACCCGACCAATAACGCATATTTTGCTTATTGATGAACCCATTGAGCCAAAAATGAGCTTCGTCACTGAAGATGATTTTGAGATGAAATTCATCATCTTGGCGCATCTTCTCCAGAACCCAATCGAAGAATGTACGTCGCTTCAAATGGTCCATCGGTTTCAATTCTTGAGTCAGCTTGATCTCAATGTGGTCTGAGCGATGCCCAATTCTTGAGAACGCCGTGGTGATTTGAATCGTTTGCTACGGACGTCTGAACGGAAGCGATATTTTCGACACTTAGACCAACCCGTTGTCTCACTGACAACATCACACAACGAATATGTAGACTCAAATTTTTGCACTAAACTTGTTATTGCCTGTCTACTAGGGCGAGAATTACGGCCGAAAGTTGGAGTTAACGCTCTTAAAGTTGCAGTCCCCGACTCCGAATATCTGTAGAAAATTTTTATAATTTGCAGACGTTGCTTGTTAGTGTACTTTACCATGATGAAAATGTTGAGTTTACTGAATAAATTGACAGTGACAGTTTGATGATTAGTGAAAGGGCGCGCTCACAAATTAAATTCAAGGTTGTCAAGTCCCTATTGGAAAACCCTATACTAGATGGAGTGAAAAGTAACCTCCTTGGCCGCCAAAATGCGCTGCTACTGCAAAAAAGATTATGGTGCCTTGAAGTCCGTTCATAATAAGGCAGACATGCCAAATTTTTTGCATAAAAGGTTATGGTGGTTACAAGTCCGTTCAGATTTAGGCAGACATGCCAAATTTCAGTGCGATACTGTCTTTAGTTTTGTTTTGACAGCTGATTGTAGTTGACGTGTTTGGCATCATCTTAAGTATGGATAAACACGATTTTCGTTCTCTCATAAAACATTATTTTTTTGAGACGCAAAACGACGAAGGAGACAAAAGAAATGTTTGATAAATATTATGGAGCGAATGCTCCATCAGATTACATCGTCCAATATTGGTTTCGGAAGTTTCGTGTTGGCCGCAACTCCACTACCGATCAAGTCTGCAGTGGCAGGCCCTCCGATGCGGTTACAGAGTACAATGCCAAAAAAATACATGAAATGGTGTTGGCTGACCGGAAAGTGAAGGTGCGCGAGCTAGCCAGATACCACAAAGATTAGTACTGAGCGGACACGCCATATTTTGAGCAATATTTTGCATATGATAAAGTTATCCTGCCGCTAGGTGCTGCGCATACTCACTCCTGACCAAAAACACGAACGCGAGAGCACTTCGAAAGTGTTTGGACTTGCTGATGCGGAATCGGGCGGACTTTTGGCGTCGATTGGTAACTGTTGAACACCAGAGAATAGAATGAGTGCCCGTCAATGGACTGAAACCGGCACGAGTGCTCCGAGGCGGCGGAGGGAGGCTCGATGGGTCGGAAAGGATATGGCGTCGGTTTTCTGGGATTGTCATGACATACTTTTCGTGGACTTCCTCGAAAAAGGAAAAACCATCAACGCGAGTATTACTGTGCATTATTGGAGCGATTGAAGGCCGAAATCGCTGCAAAACAGCCTCACATGAAGGGAAAAAAAATTTTGGTTTTGCAAGATAATGCACCGGCGCACAAGAGCATCGCAACCATAGCTTAAATCAATGACTTACGTATTCGTACGCTCCCTCGTACTATTATCTCTTCCCAAACCTCAAAAGATGGCTCATCAATAAAAAATTCAGCTCACGCGAGGAAATCATCGATGCCACGGAGGAGTATTTTGCAGACCTCCCGGAAAATTACTTTTCGGACGGGATCAAAAAGTTGGGAAATCGCTAGAATAACTGTATCAAACTAAAAGGGAAATATATTGAATAAAATAAAAAAACATTTAAAAAAAATTTTCTTCATTCCCAAGGAAGTTACTTTTTACTCCACCTAGTATATAGCTGAGAGGCGAATGGATTTATACACATTTGCTGATTTATTTGTTTTTGAAAATGTCAAACACTTTCATGAAATCAAAGAAAAGCGCTGTGGTGTAGTTTCAATTGAGCTATAATGGTTGCTAATTGCGTTGCCCTGGTCTAACTTCTTTGTGACTTCTGAATGATTTTTAGAGATTGAGAGATCTCGGAGTCACTGAACAGATATTTTTTATATTTCTATCTTATGTCCGAAATGGACATTTGGTTGAAGAAGTCTATTGAATTTCTATTTTCTAATGCTTCGATTTTACTGACATTATGTTACTACTAAAGAGCCTATATTCTCAGGCCTGATTTATGCGTTAACCGGGCAATCAAACGTCCTACCTAGTTTCCTCGTCAGGAGGCGGTGACTCTAATGTTTAACATATTAACAAGCTAAGCAAACCGTACGAACTTAGTTCCCAATAAGCAGTCTGCAGTCTTTTTTGCTAATTACCTTAAGGAAAAAGGCTATACTCGTATACCACAAAAAATAGAACTTTGTACAGATAATGAGCGAAGTGGTTCCGAAAAATTCTGCTAACTGCGCCTTGGTTTTCGATATCATGACTGAGCAGAAAACAGATTATGATTTTATTCAGCAGATTCTCACATGATCAGTAGTAGAACGAACTCTAAGGCGCAGCTTAATTGTAGCTTCAAGCACAAATATTCTGTTTTGTCAATCACATTAGAATTACATAAATCGCTGTTGGAAAATTTACCTCACGGACATGTAATCATTCATCGGCCATGACTTTTCTGGGAAAACGAAAGGAGATCAGAATATCGTAAAATCAACGTATTGAGTTGACCAATAAGTTCCCTCCGTTTATCGCCAGAGCATGAATTATGTGAGGGATTGCAACAATTTCGCGTGTTCTAATTTTATCCCTTCTAGACGACCGGGTCAGATTAATGAATACCAAATTAACGCTGTAATCGGAATAAGACGCTACACAACCGTACACGTAGCAAAAACATTGTTCATATCGAAATCAAGCGCCGAATATAATTTCCGCGAACTAGAATACGTACACTGATATGATATTTATCACCCACTCATCTTGAGTGACAATTTATTGGATTGGATGGAGATGGAGATCACCAATTCCCTGCAGGAGTGCAAAGAATGTGAAACGTTCCCTAAATGAATGATTACGGGTGATGAAAAGTGAACACAGGAACCTTTTTAGCCACTCAAAAAGATGCGTAATATTCCTTTCACTATTTGTTGCGATTGGAAGATTTGTACAACATGCGATTCATCCTTATAAACAAACCATTAATACGGATTAGTACTGCTCTCAATTAGACAGACCAATGGCTGTTTTCAATCAAACAATTTTGAAACTGATTGATCAGTGGGGCGTTTTGTTTTATTTTAAGACAACACCAGACACCATGTCTCTTTTCAGTCTCGGCGGAAGTTGATGCAGTTTCGATGCCATGTCTTACCTCACACGCCGTATTTATCTGATTCTTTGCACTTTCTAACATGTTTGCACGATGTAAAAGTGTTCACTTACAGTGGGTATGTACGTAGTTAAGGGTTTCCAAAAGTATTAGTAGAGTTTGACATTTATGTTGAAAAGGCTAACGAATTGACACCGGAAACGAAAAATAAGTTGACTACAATAATGTCATCGGAAAACGATCATGCGACCAAAACTGGAAAGCATCTAAAACGGTACCCATTGGAAGCTTTTATCCAAAGAACGTTCTGGTTGCAATATATTGGGATAACAAAGAACCCGCATACTACAAGGTTCTTCCACCTGATATAACCATCAATTTAGATGTCTATTGTTCTCTGCAATTTGAGATAATGAAGTATGCTTACAACAATGACGTCAGAAACTAATAAATCCTAAACCCGTCATATTTAATCATGATAGTTTTAAGCCTAATACATAATAGCAGACGCGGAGCAAGTTGAACGGACTTGGCAGGGAAGTTTTGCTTAATATAACTACTTGACCTAGCTTCCTCAGATCTCCATTCAAACTTTCAACTGTAACAATTATCTCGCTATGAATGCTCATTAGTATATCTTCGTTCCTAAGCCGTACAATTCCCTTGTGGAATACCCTGCCGAACCCTCTATTTTCTGGTCATTGTTAGATCCAGACATTTAAAACCAACGTACATGGGTACCTATCTTTCTTTCTTTCCTAATTTTCCTTTGCCCGCGCTGTGTGCAAACATTTTTTGGGTACCTTAACCCCTTGAGTATTCTCTATTAAAAAAAAAAAAAAAAAAAAAAAAAAAACTGGTTTCGTTCATTGCAAAACTCGCTGAATGGATTGCCAATGAACTGGTTTCAAAGGACCGTTTATTAAGAGTCAACATGATCGGCCAAGTGAGCCGGATATTTGCAATGCGATTAAAAAATTTCCTTTGACACCAAGCTACTGACAGTGCGCACAGATGAAAATATCGGGGTCATACTAGTTCACCGATTCGGAAGTTGGTCTGTGTCCTTCGACTTTGTTTAAGATTTTGGAAAGCCTACACGCTTACAAGATTCAATTGTTGTAAAAATTTAAGTCTGGCTATCATCGAATGCATTGCGACTTCGCTCTTTGAGTGCTTGAACAGTTTGAACTCGATTTACTTTGTTACCGTCAAATTTTGTTCAGTGATAAGAAGAATTCGGAGGGAGGATAATCTAAAGGTGATCCAACAACTGTTAAAGCATCCCGAAAATGCATTATTTCGTGCGGTTTATTGGCTGGCGGTATAATCGGGCAGTTCTTCTACAAAAATGAAGAAAATCAAAATGTCACTGTCAATGGCGCCCGGTTCAAACCCCTATCAACAATTTTTTGTTTCCAAAATTGTATAAACACGGACTGGGGGACATTTGATTTCCAAATTGCCGGCGAAACCTTCGAGTTATTGAAGGTAGACTTCGATGGCAACAGGACTTGTGGCCTGTCAACTTGTGTGTGTTTTAAGAGAAATGGCAAAAGGTCTTCGATAATAATGGACACTATGGACAGAATAACAGATTAAACATTGAGTTATTACAAAAAAATTTGTATCGATGCTTCCTAATTCCAGAGGATAGATCTTAAGCTCTCCGGTTTCTCGCAGTTCACACAATTTCCAACAACAGCTGTGGTTACTGCGGTATTGCACAGATGACGAAAATGGTTGCCAACACATATCTGCAAGCTGAAAATTGCAACATATGGCGTAATTAGTCGAACAATAGGGATCATTTTATCACACACATATGTATGTGTTTTGTTTCAATATAAACATACATACATGTTATTGGAAGTACCGTTGAATACTTCGAGGTTTGATTGCCTTCTGAAATAAAAACAAATTAGTTGTGGCTTTTTTTAGATGACTCGGCTCGAGTTGGCATTCCATATTTTTGAACAAACATGAGAATTCCTAAAACACAATCAGTACAGCAACTGTCTGTAACCCAAAACCACATTCAAAACAAGAAACATCCCTTTACCAGGCCGAATTTTATGGAATACATACATATGTATAATAAAAGGAAAAAAAAAAAAACCAAACCTTTGCAACGATAATTTCTACGCATTAAGTTTCGTTTCGTTTCATTCCCGCCCACAAACAATTTGTCATGGGGGGGGGGGGGGGGGTTGTTGTTATTACACCATAAGCGAAAGTGTTGAGCCAACGCAATTGCCCGAGTACGTACTTACACCAGCCAGCTTTGAGCTTCAAATTCATTCATGGTTTGTGTTCTGCGTGCTATTTTCTCGCACAAGCGCAATCAACCCTATAAAGAAGCGATAACACCATATCAAACAATACACAGCTAACGCAGCAGCACACAGCGAGCAAAACAATCAAAACAAAAATAGAAGAAAAACAGAAAGAAAAAAACGAAAACAAACTTAGCGATACGAAGATTGTGAGAAGGAAAAAAAGAATAAAAATCAACAATAAAGTACAGAGCCGCTTTGAGCAACATGTCACCTCGACGCGATAAACAATGGAGCGAAAAAAACTGAAATTCCAACTGGAATCTACTAAATAAAGGGGTCGTCTTCGGGCAATTAGTTTTTTTTTTTTTTTTTTTAGCCAACCAGAGACACCATAGACACACCAGAGAAACCAAAGACACCAGAAAAATCAGAAACAAAGCTCCAGTTCGAGCAAAGAATTAGCTCTGGCTCTGTTCCAGTTTTGTTTTTTTTTTTTTTTTGCAAAAGGAAAAGAACAAGATTTTGTAGCATTTTGTTTGTGTCGCACCATTGATTAGGCCACCAAAAACCAACCAACACAGACACTACAGTTTGATAAACAAATCAAATACAGACACATTTCAGCGCGCGCACTGTACACTGGCACTTTTATGTGGGCTGTCGTAGCCGTGGCTGTAGCCATTGCCGAAGCCTCGAATTTCTGTTTGTACACAAAAAATATTACTTTCACTGTGTTTACAACCGCAAACACACAAAATAGCAACAAAAAACAAAAAATACTAACAAATACACTGTGCACTTTTTTTTCCTTCGTCGGGTAACTTTTGATTGTTGTCCGAGTCCGACAAGTGCAATTGAAATAACGGAGCACCGTTGGAATTAATGTCTTTTCCAAAGCAACACAGGAGGTGGGGGAGCACAATTTTGAAGATTTCTTCTGCTTATGGAGCAGAAACGAAAAAAATAAAAGAGGATGAGCGGGAGATTTCATCGGTTTTTTTTCAGCAGGGGGGTTACTTTTTTCCTTCGGCTGTTGTCCTAAAATGAAAAAAATTCTCAACTTACTCGTCGCCATCGGGACATAGTCCTGTAGTCTCATCATATTTAGTGCAATAATTATCGGCACTGTAATTGAATGTACCATCTCGTTTGCGTATGGGTCGTCGTCGTCTTTGATTTTGGAAATGCCAATTGAAACAAATAAACGGCCGATGTTGATTACATTTGTGTTGCAGGAACGACTGGCATTGTTCCACACGGAATTCCTTTAAATATCTGCAAGTGAAGTGTGACATGTTTTATATTAAAATGTGCACAATTGTTGCGCCTTTCGTCTGAGAGTTATTTTAGGATTAATGATGGTTTCTACTTACGTGTAATGATTCGGTTTTTCCTGTTGTGTTGCTAGCATAAGTTTATTCTCGTTCGCCATTTTGTGTGGAAAACTATTGCGTCTATCCGACGCTCAAACACTTTGAACGAGTGGTTTCGTTAACTGCCGTTTGGCGCTGGTGACGATTGGAGGCAGTTGCACTGTTTTCTCATATTCCGTTGTGTGGTTAATTTGGTAGTCAAAACAAATGGCAAAATTCAAATGATGCAGTTGTCAAATATTTGAAGGGCTCTGATTGGAAGGGATTTTTTTTTTGTTGTTGTTTAGGGGAATTAATTGTTTTTGTTTAAAAAAAAAAAAAACATATTGTCTGCGAGGTCTTATTGGGAACTTGCCAATGAACTAACACTTGAATTTAGAAGAACTACTCAACTGTAAAATTCTTAAAGTCACTTCAGAAAATGATATCCATTGTTGATAAAGCTACAATACCACTGTTCTCTGTAGGCAAAAATTGTGCATTAAACACATGCATATACATTGCAATATCGAATAGAGTATGGAGATTTAGATGTACATAATATGTGGATGTAACAGAAGTGGATTTACGGTCACAATACCGATGTTCTGCTGCAACAAAGTACAGACACATATTCATAATGAATCTAACAGACACAAAGGTAATACAGTTCTCGTTGTATCGTACTGTCCAAATCTCTGCATTGTAACTGTGACCGATTTCAATCTGCACAATTCTGGACGGAAATTAGCCAAAGGACATAAGTTTTTTGGCTTTTAACGTGAATAACTCTTATGAAGACTTAAGTTCACCGAACGCCCATACATTTATGGGAGCAAGGAAATGTCTCACCATCGCTTACGTTTATGCTCCGATAACAATTCGGAACTCGTCTACCTAAAACCTGTTACTGATCTTATGGTCACGGTACCTATTGCAGCTCTACATTGGGTCAACCATATCATTTCTACGTTGTTTTAACTCCTGGTTGAACGGCGCTAAGGTCTGAAAACCAGTTTTTGCTGTAGCTGCTGAAAATGAGCCCATGCGTATAACTGACGTATACGTATACCGTCAACATTCTGGACTTGTATTACGCTGTTCATCCTGATAATCACTCGTCAGACCATCGTGTCATCGTGTCATATTACCCTATTTCTCGTACACTGACCAATTGCAGAAAAGATTCCTATGAGGCCCGTATGGCAATATGAGAAAAGCTGCTATCACTATGTTTGTTTTATAACGACGTGAATGCCACTGCTGATATGTTCATAAGAGCTTTTCTCTTCGGAATGATATCCTTCAATTCCTCATCGGACGAAAAAGTTACAAACCAAAGTAAGAGGCTGTCAGGGTTAGGGAACTTTCGTTTTCGGTCTTACAAGACATACTCCATAAAGAAAAACTGAAAAATATTCAAATGTGGGGCAAATGCAGGTCGCAAGGAGACGGTTAATGCTGTCGCATGCGCGAGCACTGAAAGCCTCACTCCTCAAGCAGCGAAAGAAAACAAAAATGGATAAGAGGAGTTGGCACAAACTGAAACTGATAGAAATGAAATCAGCAAAGGTTGCAGTTCGGGTGGATGGAATTTGAATGTCACGGGAAAATCCATTTCCAAGGAAACTCTGAAAGGCCAAGAGTACATAATCAATTTTAATTTAAGAATACCGCTTTTACTTTTTTAATTTTTCGAATTGGGAGCCTGATAGTGACAAGAGTTTGAACGACCGACGCCAAGCACTGTGTTGATCAACTGTTAGCCAATGCAAAGAATGCTTGTATTCAGGCCGAGCGTTGCGATATGGGAAACAGAACTCTTAATTTGGATTGTTCTGACCCCCCGTCCCCCCATTCTTCTGGACACTGTTACAACTCAGATAAATGGAGGATTTGTTGATATGCTTTCATAACTAGAACTCTGAAAGTGACACTGAAAATTTGGAAAATCTATTCTAATATGCTCGTGACTCTACTTTATTATCTAAATTACTCTATTTTACTTGGCCTGCATGTATTCATAGGAAATACTATAGGTTGCTTACTGACATCGTGATGCGACTCTATGTTTTTGCTTTGTACTTAACTTAATAAAAATGCTGCACCAAGAATAACTTTACTACAAAGTTTCGTGTTAACAACTCATATGAGCCCACCACCTTAACTTCTCCTTAAATTTCGCGTTGTTGAATGCAACCACTGCTCTTCTCATCACATTTTGACAGCCTTAAATAAAAATAAAAAATCGTTTAGGTCCACAACCCCCCCCCCCCCCCCCCCCAATAAACAGCTGTAAACATAAAAAGTACGCAAAATTTGTGCTGCATAAGCAGGTAGTGGAGAAGTAGCTTGACAATATCTCTTAAAGAATGGAAGATAATCAAGAATTAGTTGACGAGCGCATAGAAAGTTGGTGTCAACACTTAGATACAAGAAATACTCAAGACATCTTGACCACACTTCAGGTAAACCGCGTCAAAAAAATCTTGACTTCATTGGGTCGAAAAATGTGGAACTTCAGAGACTTACTCTTAAACGTTTGCTTTAAATGCATAATCAGTTCCAAAGTTACAACTCTGTGGCTTCCTACCTCGGCCCGGTGCAGTTTTACATTTTTTTTTTTTTTTTGCCACAAATCAAACGTCCACTAAACTTTTCTGTTGTAGGACATATCAAACAACTACCATCCGCCCATGCAACAAATCGATGACAAATTCCAAGAAAAATTCCGTCAATTAATCCTTCATCTACTGTCACAGCAATCTGCCAACCAAATTCTGCTGAACTCAAGCTTGCGCACTTACTTTCACATCTTACACCGTGCTGGGATTGTTGACGCGCATTTCCAAGATCTTGATGCGAATCCGAATAACGCACCTTTTGTGTTGTATGCCATACTAAGCACCGACTATCACAAATGTCTGGAGCAGGACTTTCTACAAGAGAAATGCTTTCAAGCTCTCTCTAGAGCTATCCGATCAAACTTCTCTCATCTAGTTCCGGTTTTACGCGCACTCAACCTATTGTGCAAGAAATACTCTTTCCCAACGTTAGATATTTCTTTGGAAACATTCTACTCCTGCCTACAGAGTAATCGAGTGGGAGCTCGTGACGAAGCACTTATATTGTTCCGCTATTCCACCACAGACTTACAACCAACCGTTAAACTTTTCAATCTCATTATCAATTACTGGCCATGGACGAACAAGAACAAGTACTACCTCTTGTCGGTCATCCTAACAAATCACAAACTTCAATCTCTTTCGGAAAATTGTGCATTCGATGCTGGGGATTTCTTCAACGGCCTTCGCTTGGGACTTAGCTACAAGAGTACCTTCTCGGCAAGTCAAAGTCTTGTTCGGGCACTTTCTAAACAGCACAACCACCAATTACTTGAACTTTCCACTGATATTCTTAAGAATGGCACCGAGCGAGAGATTGTAAACTTTCACACGCAGTGGTTCACCCACATTCTTCAGAAGGAAGAGTTGTATCGCATGATGGACCTTCATGACCTTCAAGAAGTCTCATTCCGCTACACGTTCTTGGTGTATTTGTTCTCAAAGCAAATCGTCCTCACCTCCAAAGAGATGTTGAATGAGTTGGCAAACTTTTTGCGTAACACCAGCTACCAATTGACTATTGAAACTCAAATGTACGTCTTCCGATTCTTCGTAGACAATTTGTCGGCTTTGAAGTTCCCCAATTGTTTAGAGTATTTGAGTGACTTTATCGAGGCGCACCGGTGCACAGAATGCCCACAGATCCGTCACATGATTCTTGGAAAGTTCCCAACTATCTTCAACTTTATAGCAAAGGTCTTTTGCACATTGAAGTCTGACTCCCATCCGCCGGTAAGAGCCTTCTTTAGGCGACTCATACAAATGGTGCTTCGGGACATGCAGACCTCGACATTGTATCAACCTCTGATCTTTTCCCTGAAAGCCATGGATCGCATTTTGCAGATTCTCTTTTCCTCGAGTAGCAAGAACGTGTCGAAAGCGTGTAAGCTTGATCAAAACCACAAACTCGGAGAGTATTTGGTTAGTGAGAAAATTTTCGATGTGCATGCGGTGAGTAGAACTGCTTTCGATGTGTTGAACTCATCTGAATGCTATGACGATGCCAGGGAACTGGTGGTGAATATCATTAAGCAGATGAAAGTTCAGAGTCTACGGGATGCATCGCGTCGTTGTGGAGAATGTAGTGAAAGTGTGGAAATTGACGAAGTTGCCCAGTGTCGTGTATTTGCAAGGTTGTGCATTCAGTGCGGTTTGTATAATGGGGAAAAAGAGTATTCCAGGGAACTGCTTATTTATAGCATGCGACGGGTTCAAGAGATACTGCGTGGTGTTGAGGTGGATCCACTAAATGTGTGCAAAAATGAGGGCCACATCTTTGGGCACATGAGTGTCATAAATGAAGTGTTAAGTGAGGAGAACAGTTCCTTGGGCGTTAGGTATAAGGATCTACTCCAGATGGTCGAGGACGTGATATCACTGCATTTGAAGTTGTTAAATGCTGCGGACGGTAAAGATGGCAGCACAGCGGCTAGTTTTCAAGTTATGGATGAGAGTTTGCAACTATTGGTCGAACAGTCAAGCTACGATCAGGAAGAAGCTGAGGATTGCCGAAAGTTCTTAATGCTGTCCTTTTGGATGGCGTTTAAGGTGAGTCTTGAAATTAAAATGATGTAAACCACTTTTTAAAAAGTTGGAATGGGGTTCACAATCGCTTGATCCTTGGGAAAGAGAATTTCTCTGTTTTTTTTTTTTATTTTTGATTCCACCAAATGGTTTAAGCAAGAGGCTTTTACAGCCACATGCCTTGTACATAAGTCACAATTGCAGACATTAAAATGTCCACCATTATTTCGATCATTCGATTTAGTGTTGTGTTTGAAAGAACCAAAAATATTGCAACGTATAGCAGACGTACTCAGTATTATTACTGCAGTACTATATTGTAATAATGAAATCCGATATGTCTCTATGCACGTTTAGGTCTTAGATCTCAACCAGTAGGATCTATGTGGATCCTTAGCTATCTGCTTTCAGTTACGTACACCGAGTTGGTTAAGATCTCGTTCTTACTGTGGTGCCACCTTTCAAAGATCCTTCTCAGTGGAATACTGCTGCGCTCCACATAAGTTAGTCCTCGTATTTGCTGTAGGCGGATACTTTTGATAAGATCTATTTCGTTGTGCATGACCGATATAAATTGAAGTCTTGATTGATGCCAGACATGGCTTTATATAGCTTGTGCTTATAGACATCATGACAAGCAAATTCACAATTTTTGAAGAGGAGTGAGTATCGGTGTGATCTTCATAAGTCTTCTCCAGAATGCATCGCAGAGTGAATATTTGGGCGATGGTGGAAGTACTACGTCCAACGCCACACTTATATTGACCTATCAGATTTTCGACGATCAGCAATAGACGTTCGCATGATACGGTAGCAAAGACCTTAAATTGAAGATGCCGAAATTCAACTGACTGGGCATGCGTTCCTCTGATCACATTTTACAAATGAGCTGACGTATGTTTCTCACTAAAACAATAACCAGCAGGTCGAGTCGACTGTAGTTGAGTTGAATAGATTGTACTGCCCGACAGCAAAACAACCTGTAAAATTGGTTCTTTCAGATCCTCGCCAAAAACTGGTTCTCTGGTTAAATATTTTCGTGTTCCTATTTCCCAATCCCATTCATACAGTGGCATCTTTCGATCGCCTCAACTTCAGACTTTTTGAATTCTTTCTTTTTCCTTTAAAGGAGGTCTTCTACTCTAGTGGTACGTAAATGTCAA
The DNA here is from genome assembly GCA_907269105.1 of Volucella inanis. NCBI lineage: Eukaryota > Metazoa > Arthropoda > Insecta > Diptera > Syrphidae > Volucella > Volucella inanis. The sequence continues at coordinate 275,431,924 of OU026153.1, read as the reverse complement.
CAGCAGATTTCATCTCAACCCTCTCCTGATAGCCTCCCTGGTAGCACAGCTACGGGTGGGTACTCCGCATTCGTACTCTGGCTAGCACAAACTGTTTAGTTAAAGAGTAATGTTTTTGTTCCATGACTATGATTGCGTTTTTCAAAGGAAAAATGTGGTAGATAATACTTTTGTGCTGTAATGGTTGGTTGACGTGTTTTCCGACTGTTCTGCGCCTTATCGGTCGATTTCTTTGACCGGAATTTTGTTTTGTTTATTCGGTTGACTAACTTATATCTTGTTCAATACCATCTTTACCAGAGACGATATTTATAAAATTGGTAGCCCTGAAATGTAAGTTTTTGGGGAGGTAGCCTTCAGCACAACGAGTCTTTCGAAATTTCATGAATTGCGTGACCATATTTACCAGATTTAGGTCCGGATTTAGTGTTTCCAAACCTTAAGGAATGACTCAACGGAAAGAAATTTAAAACCAATGATGAAAAATCTTTTTCTATCGGTGAATGCAGGAGCTTTGCGAAGACAGACCATCGTTATTCTGTTTTGGTTGCATATAGCTGGCGAAAACTCGACTAAGAACCGAATAGAAATGTTTCCTTTATGTTCTGGTCCTCTTCCGATACGAAGAAAGAATGACTTAAGACTTGTTGTGTAGAGCTGTTACCTTACAGCTCTTTAGTGATTCTGTAGATGATTGCGCTGTCACAATTATTTGGAGCGTCTTATGCTTCTGCATTTATCGCATTAGTACGCGGGTGGGTCAATAACTCCCTGAAAAATTAAATAAGGAACACTCTTGTCGGTCAAAAAATTTTTTATTTTTGAAAGTAATCGTCTTTTAGCTCGATACAACTTTTTGATGCGTTTTAAATAATACGGCTTCTCGAAGTCCTCAAAATAGGTGTTTGTTTCATTGATGACCTCTTCATTCGATTTAAATCTCTTACCGCCGAGCCATTTCTTAATGTTTGGAAGTAGGAAATAGCCGCAGAAGCTAAATCTAGAGAATATGCTGAATGAGGGAGCTATTCGTAACCTAATTCATAAAGATAACTTTTTTCATCGCCAAATACGGTCGTTTTTGGTTCAATTCGGCGTCTAATCGATCCAACAGCTCTGCATAATAAGCGTCGATTCACCAGAGGAAGTCCACTGTCTCAACTGTTCCTTGGTCTCTGTTGTATTGTGATTAATCCATGTTTCGTCCTTGATTGCGAAATATAGCCAAACAAGCCTTTAAAATTGTCGAACGATTGCGTTTGTTGTCAATTGTGAGCAAACGCGACACTCATCTAGCGGATAGCTTTTTTATATCCAAATATATTTGATAAAACTAAAATAACTGATCCATGTGATAAGCCTGCAGCCTCTTCAAGTTCTCACATCTTCACTAGCCGATCCCCCAACATCATACTATGAATTTTGTCGACCATGTCTAGTATGGTGACCTCAATTGGGCGACCAGAACGCCGAGCTGGTATTGGTACGACCATACCGAAATTGAGTAATCAAGTGGTGGATGGTTCTAATCGATGGTGAAGAGCCCCAATGATACTTTTCAAGCTTTTGTTTGGTTTGCGTGACGGTTTTTTTGCCCAAAAAATAGTGGTTAATGAGCACACGAAATTCACTAAAACTCTTCAATGTCCCTGCTGTTGACTGTATCCACTCTTTGCAAAAGATGTTCCCTTAGTTGTTGAAGCACTGCGAAGATTTCTAGTCAATTGACTTTGTAATTGGGTATCCTTGTTTATGAAGCAGTTCGTAATTTGAGAGTGGGTACCGTAAAGTTATGGCAAAGCGTAATTCCACGTCTGTTTATGTTCATGAAACGACTCTTTAAACGACGGCTTGTCGATTTTTCATATGACGACATTCACCGTCTTTGCGGTAGGGTTTGTGCATGTTTTATATGACAAAGTGGTACAACACTATCATTCATCTTTCTTAGAAAGCCCGTATCGAGTACATATTGGTTTCTTCCTTGGCATTCAGACCTCACATCACAGTGACGGTGTTTGCGGAAAAGGTTATCCTTCGCGTCCAGATTTATTGGGGTGTAGCACTACATATATGTTGGTGACATTTACTATACTTGAAAATTTGGTTGTTATACAATGCACAATGCTATAATGTATCTGTTGCTGTCAATATGCTTAGATTATACCGGTAAATGCCTGTTACAGTTGGAGGTATCATATTTGGAATTATCACATAGTGCACTACTTGTGCGGGTAATGTGTTGTAAAACCCCTTGTTCTCCAAAAACTAATATTATTTTGTTTCTATTTTCAAACACAGACTTCATGCGAAGTGGCAACAACGATTGGCAGCATTGTAATGGGTGAAGCTGAAGCAGACAGTGTAGTCTTGAAGATTGTCGAAAAATGTCTCAATGCTAGCGTTACTGTTCTTCTACGCTGCAGGCACAAGGGCGCAATAGAAGCTGCTGGTGTTACTTTGGGTAAACAATGTACATTTCCATGACATACGAGTATGGTACTTATTTTCGAATAAATTTTAGGTAAACTAATAAAACTATTGACTAGCCATCCAGAAGATTCAAAATGCTATGGTGTTGTGTACAAATGCTTGGATCTACTCTTTGAAAACGTAAATCAAATAAGTACAACCCGTCGGGGAGCTGGTCTTACCATCATGTTTCTACATCTGGTGAAGAACGAAGTACGCCGTGAGCGACCACTTTTCCATCGAGCTATTAAAATGCTCCTTAGCCGCATTGAGAATACAACAGAGTTCATCCCAGCCAGTGAAGTCCAACCACTATCATTTGATGAACCTGAACAAAATTTCGACAGCGTTCATGCTTTGGTGTTGCATTATCTCTGTGTGATTGTGAAAGACACAGAAATACGTGACACAGTTTCCGAATATTACGACGAAATTATGATGGCAGCTATATTACGAATCGACAATCCCGAGTGGATTATTTGCAATGCTGCTTTACAACTATTCGGAGCAATTGTCCCCAAGATTGTTGGTCAAAAGCAGGCTACTGAGATGTCAGAACCGGTTTGCTGGGAGCCAACAGAAGTTACATTCCTTGAAGTAGCCTTGAAGTTACCCCGAACATGTGAACATGTCTTACATATCTGCTCCGACGACAACAAATCTAATGTTTCCACCAGAAAAATCATCTTATTCCTGGAGTTCCTCTCGAATGTCGAGCATTTGCATAAGGGTGAAGAATCTATTTCACCCGTTTTAGAACGCTTTCGAGAACTCTTTTGGTCGTTACTTTCTCATGCGTGTGAGAAGGTCCGAAAATTGGCCGCCACATGTTTTGTACGAGCACATGAGTTTCGTGAGGATCTTCCTGTAGTTCTTCTTCAGCTGGCTGAAATAATCTTTAAAGTACGCAGTGAGAACTTTTTCCAGGGACTCCTATTTGCCCTCAAAGAAGGAATTCATAAAATTGACGTCGAATGGAAATTCACAAGCACACAGGGAGTTGATGAATTTCTTGAACTACTACGCAACACATTCCGCACTTCATACAAATATCGTTTGCTTAGTTTTTACACTCGTGCACTGCTAGTCGACTTCTTTCTGCTCATTGGCCTGGATTTGTCCGAGAAAATTGTAATGGAAATCATCCAAAAGGAACAGCAAATAAACGAGGCAGAAAAATGTGCATTTGGTTTCGATTTGTGGCGCGAAAGGGTCTTGGAACACAAGGCCTAATTACTCATATCAGGATGTTTGTAGTGAATGGGTACAAATGTAAACGTCTAGTCATAGGTTTAAAGAATATAACATATATTTGTTGTAACAAAATGGTTTTACTTAATTACATACATTCTAGGTAACAGGTACAATGATACGACGATGGATCAACTTATAGGTCCATCCTGATCCATGTTCAGGACTTCTTGGTTGCGCGACATATTTTGAATTGTTTGACTTAAAATATTTCTTAGGATATGCGGCTTACAGTGCTCCTCTAACCAAGGGATGACGCCGGTGGTTAACTGCTCAAAATTGTCCATCGGGATGTTTTGAAATGTCTCAAACATTTCATCCATGATGGCTTGAAACTGAAAGTAGAAAAGTAAAGGGTAATGTTTTAAAGAGTTACGGTAAACTTGGTATTTTTAAATCAGGAGATCTGAATATATTTATTTACTTTACGCCCTAACTAAACCTTTTTCTGATGAATGATGATGCGCTAAACAAAGAATCTATTTTTAGTTCTATGCATGCCAATATTTTTATTGTCTACCTTTTGCATTCTCTTTCTGCTGATAAGAATGCATGGAGCCAAGAAATTTTTGCGTGGCATAAGTATTTTGACGAAAGCTTTGTGTAAATACGCTTGAGTTAAGTTGCTCAAATACTTTTGAAGCACGCTAGAGCCGAACAACTTTTGTATTTAAGTTTAACTGATATTACACGTTGATAAAAAATTAAAAATTGATTAAAAGGTGTTATAAACCATGGGTAAAACGGCAGAGTTGAGTTTGGTTACCAGATCTTCGATGGTAGCAAAGTTTAACGCTGGAACGGCAGTAAAAGACATTGCAAAAGAATTTAATGTGTCGCGTTAAACTGCGCACTATCAAATTAATAAGTTTAAAAAGCATAGCGACATCAGTAACTTAGCGAAATCAGGTGCTAAGCGCAAATCAACGCCCACTCAAGACCGGGTCCTTCTACGGGAATTCAAAAAAAAAAATTTTTTCCTGAAGCCTCAATCTGCTGCAGATCAATGGAATTTGACGGCCAAGAACCCAATCAGTGAGCGCACTGTCCGACGACGTTTATAGGAAAGCGAATTTAGGACAATTAAAGCTAAGGACGTGCCGTATATGTATATTTAAGGCAAACAAGATTAAAAGAATGGCCTTTGCAAAGGAACACCTGCACAATCCAAAGGAGTTCTGGAGAAACTTTTTATGGACAGATTAAAGCTCCTTTGAGTGTAACTCATCAAAAAACACATATTTTGTAAGATTGCCAAAGGTGATAAGGCAAAAGAAACGACCCGTTTGCCAAAAAGTGAACTATAGTGGAGGTTCTGTCATGTTCCTGTCACGGGCTCGATGAACCAACATCAATATTTGATCACCCTAAATGAAAATGCCTTAAGTTCTGCAAATAGGCTTATTGGAGAATCATTAATCCTGCAACAGGATAATGCCCCCTGCCAGAAAGCCCGGATGATTATTAAATTTTTGAAAGATGTTGGTGTTAAAACTTTGGACTGGCCACCTCAAAGACGTCTGGTCTCTTTTGAAATGCAAAAGAACAGTTTCGCTAAATAAAACCAGAGAGGAGACAATTTCTGAGGTCACTTCTCTTTGGGAAGAGATATCTTCAGAGATTCTTAAAAATTTGGTGGATTCAGTATCAAGACGCCTTCAAAAAATTATTGATGCCAAAGGAGGATATACATTCCACTAACATCTTCTTCATTTTTTTACCTTTGGTTAGGTTTAAAAATTGTTTTTTTAGTATTACATTCTTGTCAGGGTTGATGTTTTTTTTTTTTAGTAGGTCGTATGAATTATTAGAGAGCTGCATCTCATCGGTATGCTGCAATGGATGTTGAAGCTCAAAAGTTTGATTGCAAGTTAAGCAAATCGGGGGATTTTTATATCTAAGCAGATGTTAGTGGGTTGTATGGATGCACCCCAGACGCAAACGGACAAATTTTGTTATCGATGCCTTAAGCATCACAGGGTAGGTGGGAGGTAGTTGTAGTAGTGAGAGTATTCCTGAAACGTATTACGTTTTTGGTTTGTTACATTGTTCAACACATATGTTGTGACATGAAGATTTTTGGGTGTTTCAGATGTGCTTGAAAACAGGAATTGCTTATCTGCCATAATTTTGCAACACATGTTGGATAGAGTTGTTTATGTAAAGGAATAAATATTGCACCACTGCGTGATTTGACAAACATATCGTGGTTAGATAAGTTCATTCCTGTCTGTTTGTTGTAATAAATATGCATCTAACTCAATAGTGTGCATATGTTGACATTCAACAGTGTACGGAGTGTGTGTTCTACTACATCTTTATGTAAGTACCATGTATAATGGAAGAAGAATCTGAATGTGCCAGTGATTCAACTTATGATGATATACAATTTGAACAGAAAATCGACAATGATCCAGACTTTCAAACACCAGAATGCTCAACAAAGCCGCATTTAATTTCAAACGCTGAACTGATTTGGTTAGAGATTTCAAAATAGCGAAACCACAGTCAGAATTCCCAGCATCCAGATTACGAGTAAAAGAATAGAATCTCCTCTAAGGTGACGTACATATAAGAGACTTCCGAAAACTTGAGAAAGGACTTGCACATTGTTTCGCTCAAGAAGGGACGTTGGTATACTGCATGAATGTTGACAACTTATTTGATGTGTTTAGACAGAAACATGAACCAAGCAATTGGTGCATATTTATTGATTCCAGTAAACTTAGCTTAAATGCAGTTTTACTTCACAACGGCAATAAATACTCATCTCTACCTATAGTTCACGCTGTTCATATAAAAGAACCATACGAGAATATGCGATATCACCTACCACACATCCAGTATAGACTATAGGTGGTCAATCTGTGGAGATTTAAAAGTTATAACGCTTCTTGTTGGACTGCTGTGCTTTCTGTGTGAATGGGACAGCCCTGCATGAAGTCGTCATTATATAAAGAAAAAACTGGCCACTACAGCAAGCTATAACTCGGTGTATTTCTACCACCGCTCCATATCAAATTGGGCTTAATGAAAAATTTCAGTAAAACTCTAGATCAGACCGATAGGGGGTTCTTGTATCTGAAAAAGAAATTTCCGAAAGTTAGTGAGGCAAAAATTAAAGAGAGCATATTCGTTGGACCACAAATACGAAAACTTTTGAAAAATAGTGAATTTGACAACATTCTAACTGATATTGAACTAAGAGCATGAAGAGCTTTTAAGGCTCATGAAAGTTACAGAGGTCTTGTAACTGAATTGCTTAATGCTTACAAGAAAATGGGATGTAACATGTCACTAAAACTTCACTTTCTGAGTGCTCATCTCGACTTCTTTCCGGAGAAGTTGCAACAATGGAAAAGGGATACCAAGGAAAATAGAGTCCTACTATTCTTGTGCATTCTTTTGAAGTGCAAAAATGAGTTTCCGGTCAGACCACAAAGTTTGAATGACTTTATTGATAAGCAGAAAAGGCAACGCTTGCAAAGAGCAAAGGAGTTGATTAGCTTTGCCGTGAGTGACGCATTCGCAAACATCGTCTTTTCTGACGAGAAATTGTTCACGATCTAGCAAGTCGCTAACAAACAAAACGATTTTACGAGATGTTGCGCCCTCGGACGGCTGTAGTTTAACTTTACATAAGGTTTCGGTTATAGTCAAAAAATTACTTGTTGGATAAAATTCTTGTTTTACTTCTAAAATATAGGGTGATTCGTCGTGAGGTTTGATTTATAATGTAAAATAAAACACATAAATTTGAAGGTGAACTTATTGGGTACAATAATTCGTGTGGTTTTTTTTTTCAAAATTTGAACGTTGATTTAAGAAAAACATGTACAATAGTGTTATTCAAATTATTGGCCATCTGAAGCTATGAATGAAGCCAATTTTTGATATTCTGCTCTGATGTGAACCGTATTTCAGTGAGGGCGTTCTGCATCGACCGGAACAAATGGTAGTCAGAAGGGGCAAGGTCTGGGCTATAAGGCGGGTGGGGTAAGACTTCCTATCCACTGTTTTCCAAATAGTTCTTAACCGGAATAGCAACGTGGGGCCGAGCGTTGTCATGATAGAAAATTATTGCCTCTTGTCTGGTCGCATATTCCGGGCGTTTTTCGGCTACTGCTCTCTTCAAACTGAATTGTGTTCAGTAGCCTTGTCCATTGATGGTTTCACCCGGATTAAGCAGCTCATAATACAGCACACCCATCTGATCCCACCATTATTATTACCTTCGCGCCATGAATATTCTGCTTTGCCGTTGATTTGGCTGGTTTGACGGATCCATTTTTCATCACCAGTAACAATCCGATGCAAAAATGACTTCCTTTTGTGGCGTTCCAGCTGCATTCCACATGCAAAAAAAAGGGTATCTCGGCTTGGGTTCATGTGGAACCCAATTTCCTTGCTTTTGAATGTATCCAGCTGCTTTTAAACGTTTTGAAATGGCTGCTTTAGTGACACCCAAAGATTCTGCGGGCTCTTCTTGTGTTTGGCAACAATCTTCATAGAATAATGCTTCCAGTTCTTCATCTTCATACTTTTTTGGCTGCCCAGGACGTTCATCGTCTTTCAAGCCAAATTCACCACTTTTAAATCGTGCAAACCACTTTTGGCACGTTCGCTCAGCTAGCGCATGTTCACCATAAACTTCCACCAAAATAAGATGACTTTCGGCAGCAGTTTTCTTCATATTAAAGTAATGAAGAAGAACTCCCCACAAAAACACTTTTTCAGGCATAAAGTTCGACATATTTGAGTGAAAAAAAAAATTATTGTTGTTTACGCTTCAAATGAATGACATATACTGAAATGACGTACAATGATAGTAGCTTTCCAACGCATGTTCCAATGGAATAATACAAGTTACGCCATCTTAGCAAACTTGAAAATGACATGTAAATATTGCCCACGACTACGTCTGAGGTGGTCCATTCGGAAGGTCCAATTTTGGGAGACTCGTTCGAGCATAGCAACTGGTATCCCGCGGATAACACGAATTAGGCTTTCAAAGCGTCAATCGTAGCTGGCTTATTCTTGAAGACCTGAGACTTTATATATCCCCAGAGAAAATAGTTCAAAGGTGTGATATCGCACGATCCAGGCGGCCAATTTACCGTAGCAAAACGTGAAACTAAGTGCTCACCAAATTGATTTCTCAACAAGTCCGTTGTTTCACGCGCTGTATGGCTCGTAGCGCCGTCTTGTTGAAATCAGAGCTCACCGAGACCATGTGCTTGAATTTCAGGAAGCATATAGTCCGTCAACATGACGCGATAACAGTTATCATTGACGGTAACATTCTGATTTGTCTCATTTTTGAAGAAATATGGACCAATGATTCCACCAGCCCATAAACCACACCATACCGTTGTTTTTAATGGATGTAATGGTAGCTCTTGGTACTCTTCGGGTTGCTCATCAGCCCAAATACAGCAATTTTGTTTATTAACGTATCCATTGAGCCAGAAATGGGCATCATCACTGAACAAAATTTCGCGATAAAGTTTTTCCAGAACCCATTCACTGAAAATATGACGAAAATTCAAGTCGCCTTGCACAAGTTGAACTTTGTACGCTTTTGGGCCGAGATCCTCACGTAAAATACGCCTAGTTGTCGATTACGCCAAGTCAAGCTGCTGAGAATGACGACGAATCGATTCGTCACGGTCTTCGCGTACACTCTCAGCTACAACTGCTATAGTCTCTTCACTACGTGCTGGATGTGATCTAACCGGTCAAATATCATTCACCAATGTAAATTATGACTCAAATTTGTGGATGGTTTTGGCAATAGTGGTTTCAGCAGGTCGATTATGCGCACCGTAAGTTCCTCGAATCGCACGAAAACTATTTCTCACAGAACGCTGATTTTCGTAATACAGCTGAACAATTTGAAGACGCTGTTGTGGTGTGAGTCTTTCCATGATGACTTGCAAAACGACACTGAACAAAAATGACAAAGCAGTTTGATAGGAGTCTTGCGTGATCTGTCAAAAAAAGCTTATTGAAAATAAGACCTCACGATGAATCACCCTATAGGCTGGATAAATATTAGCATTTCTTTCTTTTGCGCATATTTAAAGTTGCTCATATTTTTGTTTTGTCAGTTTCAAGTTGATTATAAGCGCTAGGGCTTTTTCAGGTGTATATGACTTGATCGTGTTCGGAGTTTCGGGTTTCTTAAGCTTTTTAAGTGTTTTGGGAGAATACTCGATAACCCTTTTTACGACTTTGGCTTTAAAACGCTTTCCTTCTATTCTAAGCTTAGACTCAACAGCAAATGATAATTTTTTCGGTCGACCTTTCGATAAGGTTTAAAATTTTTCGTTCTTTAGCTCTGTTTCCACATGCCTGGAATTCCTTTTCCGGTTTTCCTTGTCTAGAAGTTATTGGCACATGAATTTCAGGCAATGGAAGTAGGAACTCTTTTTGAAGCCAAAACTCTTCAACTTTTAAAAATCGTTCTGCTGACAATTTTTCATTTATACTTTTTGAAAAAGGTCTGATACAAAAGTTTTACTGTATTCGAGGCATTTCTTGACGTAAAGGGAATGGTCGCCCTAAAAAGGGCGAATTGATATCTGTAGGAGAAGAAAAGAGAATGTTGCGCTGAGTTTCGGCATTAAGCACTATTTTAAAGGTAATAATCCAATCTTTTAATGAAAAAAAGTTTCACGATGTCACTTTATCGCACTTTTTTGTTATGGACCAAGAAATAAAAAAAAAAATGTTAGCTCACCACTTCAAAAAAATGTACCACTACATTTAGTTCATAGTAACAGAGCCTTACCCTTTTTTTTTGACTTCAAGCCTACCATTGTTTTTTTTTTTAATAGCAACAGCATTTTTTTTCGCTTATGACCAGCTAGTGTACTAAATCGGCTAGTGTACGACACTAAGTTTTTCAAAATTATTTCTTAAGCCCAAGACTTTATTCTCCTTCAAGAGAACCTCGATATGTTTCCCATTTGGTGTCTAAAAAATTTCTTTGAACTTAATGTCTCCAAATGTCAATCTACGACTTTGTCACGTAAGTCCATCCAAACTCCTCCTCGACTTTATTTTCTGCATGAGCAACCTGTAGCCCAGGTTCAGTCCCTTCGCGACCTTGGAATATTATACGATAGAGAGTTATATTTCCGTTCGCATATTGATGAGATAATCCTTAAGGGGAGGCATATACTTAGCATGGTCGAAAGAATTCGATTTTTTTTTTTGCATTTTCTTGAAACTTGAGGTCTCAAGATTATCTGGTGAAACCGCAAGTCAATATTTCGATAAATAAGCCAGTTACAGCCGAAAGAGTGAAACGACTTTTGTGGCGTCGTACCTTGCTGTTCGTGCAACTTTGCGCTGCAGTGAATTTCCGTTTGTGAATAAATATTCTGAAGAAAATGAATATCAGAAATAAAGGTTCTCGAGAAGCTCATCGATCCGGATCTTTTCGCCAAAGATTGGAGCAAGAAGAAAATACCGCCCTTAAATCGACATATTTTATAATGCCAAAAAATTGAAGATTAATCATGAGACATCCGCACCACAAGATCCAAACATCGGGTATCAAATTTTGAATTCTCTGTCTTATCAGAATGTGTACAATGTAAAAAGTGTGAGTGAGGACTCGGTTTTGTAATTATAGTTTCGGGTTTATTGTGCAAACCGACTTTTATTCCTTCATGAATATGAATACCCTTTTACTGGCTTTTCTCCAGGGCGCGGGCGGGTGGTGTAGTAGTTTGAAACTCAGGTGTGTTTGGTTTCGATATTTTTCCCAGAGGTTGTTATCAAACTGGACAGGACGAACCAGTGCATCCTCAACCAGTGGGTCTTAGTACGTGCTAAGTACTTAGTTCGTTACATTTAGCCCAGCCAGCAACCACTCCAACATCAGCGTTATGCCTTCATGTCAGAGTTGACGCCGACGGGAATCTCATATAACTACATGCAAATTCTACGAAAAGACTTTTACAGAGAATTGCCTCGCATGGGATTCGAACCCGCGACCCTCTGCTCGAGGAGTGTGTGCATATACCACTACATCACGGCCTTATGCTCGTACATCAACACAGCTTACGAAATAGATACACGATTCTTTTTTGTTACGCGCTTATTAGGTATTGTTTGGTGTGGAGCTATGAAATTTTGTAGACTCATGAATTTACCACCACCGCTTTAACAAACAACGTATGATATGATAATTAACAACATTCATTCTGCAAAAATAAAAACAATCGGTAAAAGAAGAACAACAGGAAATAACAAAACTGGCCGTTTCAGGAGATGTTATGTGGCGAATATCTCATTGTATGGTGTTGCGGTTCTCATTGGTCAGTTTACAGGAAAAGTCATTGATTTTCTTGTAAAATCTTCTAATTGTGCTGAATGTAACTATTTGAACAAACACAAAAATACCGAGCAATCTGAGGAATGCAAATCTAATCATGATAAAAGTTGCCAGAACAATCATGACGGATCGGTAGGAAAAATGGAAGTAGACGCCATAAAAGACGTCGAAAAGCATGGAGCTACGTATACTAATTACGTCGGGGATGTAGTAAGGGATATGGTAAATACGAAACCATGCGTGGAACACGTTAAAAAGCGTTTGGGAACCCGTCTTCGCGAATGCAAGAAAGGAAATTTGACGGAAAAATTTATAGATAAACTGAGCATTTACTATGGTTACTATTTACTCGGCATGGGCAACATTCCACAATTACGGCTGAACAGATAATAACCCTCAACATAATTTCTCTCTCGAAGGCCCCGAATCGTTGTGCAAGTGCCAACAAGCGAAAGCTAAAAGAGAACTAAGAAATTTCCGTCACAATGTTAGATGTTATATGTGTTAGATGTCATTAATCCAACATTCGAAGACCTCAGCAATGACAAATTGTTGAAGCGTTGTGTTGGCGGATATACCCAAAACAGCAATGAGAGATTCAACCAACTTATTTGAAAGATAAAACGAAACTCGCATAGCGAAAGCCGAACTGCAAGCGCAAGAACAGACGAAAGAAGGTCGTATTTTCAAACGTGTTTTTCTGAAAACCACGTTTCTTAAAACTGTACCCAACATTTCTCGAAAGCCAATGAACCGATTGCTTTTTTGTGGTTATTCTCTACACCATTATCTAATACTTGCCATAGAATTTTTTTTCATTACTTTGTTTTTATTTTATAGTCAAAATAACGATAAATTTTTGGTTTTAAATTCACAAATTAAATTCAAACTTCCGCCATTTTGTCTTAAATCAATATTTTCAAAATTGGCTCTGACAACCACTAGATAAAAGTATCTAATTTATTAATCTTTTTGTATCGTTTCAGAGCTTTTTACGACGCTCTAAGAACCATACAATATTTTTGTATATTTTTGTTATTTTTAAATAAAAAAAAATTAAACATATTTTTGAATGTGTATATAGATAAACTCCGACAAGTGTGGTCCCCATTTCAGCGAGTAATATATCCCGAATCGAGAACAATTAACGTCGTTTTCTTTGATTTGCCCTTCGAGGATCCCCTGGGTTGACGCCTTTATTCAACCTTCCTATCGTGACCGACTCAAATTTCTTAACCGAAATACCCTCGAAAAACGCAGATTTTAAGCTGATATTTCCTCCATTTATCGACTGCTCTCTGGTTATGTGGATAGCGCTTCCCTTTACAATTCTATTTCTTTCAATGCTAGCCCTCGTAATTTACGCTATTTTCGTCTCTTCTATATTTCAACCCATCACACCTCTTATGGTTCTAATGAACCAATCTTCCACATGCTCCGTTAGATCAACTCAAACATCCCTCTTTTTTATTTTAACCTGTAAACTTCACGTCTTAAACTTGATCGTCTCCACCATTTCCTTACTTGCTTACCCTTAATTGTTATTGGTTTTTAAGTTTGAGTTTTTTAAGTTAGCTCAAACTTGTATAAAGCGAAATAAATGAGGGCGATCAACCCCCTACCCAATACAAAAAAAAAAAAAAAATCTCCCCAGGCATAATAGTAGCGCAACCTTAGTATGCAAGCACCAATTGGAGATTTTGCCCTGTGCGCAAAGATTTTACCCTCCATTGGTATGAAACTCAGCTGGTGTACACAACCACCAAAATCACGATCACGATCTAAAATTATCTTTGAGTTGTCAGTGCAAAAGTGCTCCTATAAGACGTGACCCCTATGAACCCCTTTCCATTCCAAAAATAACAAAGGCGGAATCATGAAGAACAAATTGACGCCAGTGGTTTTCACCTAGAAGAAACTCTAACATAGCCCAAGATATGGAAAATTCAATTTTCTCAGCAGTGTTACAGACATTTCAGGACTACAATTCGTGTTCAATATATTGAAGGAAATGAAGGCAGACTAGTCTCAATAAGAACACAACTATCACTGAAAATCCAAACCTAATAATAAATTCCTGTAATCATTAAAAACACAGCAATAAAAATCGCTAGTTTAGTGATTACATTCCATATTCATCAAACAAGATAACAGGCAAAAATGTGTACTCGTCGTCTTATCATTCGCCCGCTTACAACGTCAGCCCAAAAACAAATACAAACTGACATACCACTTGAAATTTCGCTTCGTCTGTTAAACGTGCCTCAGCTGGACCCGGATTAGATTGCTGATGTTGTAACATATGCTCATAGCTATTTTGTATGATACGTAAAGCCATAACTTCTTTCTGCAGAGCTGCACTCTCTTCTTCTTGCTTTTTCTTTTGCTGATTCAGGTAACCAACATAATCAATGGATTTCTGTAGAATCAGCGCTTTACTAAGTTTATAACCTGAAGAATCATTCGGTTGACATGTGGGCACTAGTTCTTGCAAGCTATCGTAGCCTTTCTTGATGGCATCACGTCGTTTTTGTTCAGCTTGAGTGTGCGCTTCACGACGGCGTTCTTTGTAACTCAACGTTGCACTGCGATTTGTATCACTATCGTCTTCATCATCTATAAAATGAGTTGAATTTTCTTTTGTGAAATTCTAATTAGGGTGGAGTATTTTCGGGTCGAATTACCTGTATTATTTGCTGATGAATTTGGTGTATGAGTGCTGCCTGCACTGCTGCATCGAGAGTATAAACTGCTGTCATGTTCTTGAGTTCTTTCGGGTTCGAGTTTTATTTCCTCGTGACGGGGACCTCCATATTCGGTGGACATATTTTCTGCCATTTCTAGTTCGAGGGCAAATTAATAAATACAGAAAACTCACGGGTCTATGGTTGAATTTACGAATTACGAGATGAGCAGTTCCAATTCGGAAATATTTTTGTACGAAGTAGGAAACGTCAAAAACAGATGATATGCTGTGGCAAGTTCACAATGGATATATTTTTGTTTAATTAGGTTGCGTTCTTGAATTTGATTTCTTTTTAAAAATTAAATCTGTGAAATCTATTCATTTCTACGCACTTAGACGGTGACTAAAAACTTTGATATGAACTGATCATTTGGTTATGGCTACGATGGTATTCTTCCTTATAATACGTATGTATGTCCAAATGATAGCAGGTAGGGTAAGCACGGCACAAAAAACAAAGGTTACCTCTTAAACCTCAGTACTCAAAGTTCCGGAAGATATATGAGGGCTGTTTGATGAATACCCGTATTAGAAATGACAACGCAACTTTTTTAGGTTTTGATAATTTATTTTTCAATATAAACACCTTTCAACTCGATACACTTTTCCCAGCAGTGCTGCAATTTTTTGAACCCCTTCGTATAGTACGACTTTTGTTGGCCTGCAAGATACTCCTTCGAGGATAGGAGAGCTATTCGCAGTGCAATTCAACCAATTGCAAGTGTGAGCCGGTGCGTTATCATGGTGAAGAGCACTTTTTTCATCGACATATGTAGTAGTTTTTTCTTCAAATCAGCATTAAATCCGCCCAATAAATCGAAATAGTATGGTCCTGTGATTAATTTTCCCTTCTTCAAATAGTCAACGTGGATCACACCTTGCGCATCCCAAAAAACGGTGGTTATCACCTTTCCGGCCGAAGAACTGTCTTCGCTTTCTTTGGAGCACGTTTACCGGGTCCGTGGGTCGGCGGTTCGTCAATACTAAATAATGGATTTTGTCATCAAAAACCGACGTCACGGCAAAACTTTGCGAATCAATGGTAAACGGTTGCACGAGATTGGTGTGTATGAATTGGATCAGGGAGCGATACTGATCTTTTTCCAGGATAGCAAAAAATACTAACACGATGTTTTGAAATTGGTGTCAAAACAAAACTAAGCGTCGGATTGTCACCAAATTTTGACAGGCGGGCTAAAAGAGATTATACTAAATGACGGTAAATGATTATATTGGCTCAGTAGCGCCACTTATCTTCCAACCCAGGTACTCATAAAACAGCCCTCGTATGACATGGTGGATATTTTGCTCTCTATCTGATATCATCTATCTGATGATATTGCGATCTTTATAAGAAAAGGGTTGTGATTTTGTGTGGTGTACGGCCGTGTGGTGAAAATCCCTCTTCCTATTGCAAAGCGGTTGTACATGGTTTTTGTCTAGGCACCTGCAGCTACTCAATGCTCCTTATTTATCTCAGAGCTCGAGACAATTTTTCGATGCCTGTAATTGGAGGAGAATTATTTTACCAGCGGCGGAGATTTTAATGCCAAACACGGGGGAATAATATATCAAACGATCGACGGCAATTACTACTCAATTGGTGGAACTAGAATTATGCTTTATACTCACGCTTTCGATTTTCCAGGAAGTGTATACTGAATAATGTCATTGGACTGAACTACGACGTGGAAAATCAGGTCAACTTACCATACACAATTCCTACTTATAGAGGAACTATTCTTCAAGCTGAACAGGCTGAGCATAAGTAAATTATTGCTGTTCATTCTTTGAATATGCTCACCAGTAAATAGTTTATATTGAATAATGGAGTTGTGGGTTCTTCTAGAATATTTGAAATTCAGGAAGGTTCTGCTACAAGGTCTTATGAGTTGAATTAACCATACCATAGCCTGCTTAGACGACTCGCACAGGTCAGGTCCAAGGTGACTTAGAAAATATTGTACGATACTCCGATGTTTGGAATATGGATTTGAAGATTAATTAGGACGACTTTGTCAATTCCGAAAGAATTGACGAAAATCTTTGATCGTAAGACAATACAGGCAACCACTTTGCTGGTAAAAATGTAGTCAGACACTTTAGAACCTGACTAGATCCATATCTGTATTTCAACAAACATATGGGTGCAGATGTTGCTTTGGTCAGAAGAAAAGGTGGTTTTGCCCTTACAGAGAGACTATTTTATACCAGTCAACCCGGAACGAGGATGAAGGTTATCAGCTACATAGGCCTTATCTGATCTATGATTGTATTTAGATGTATTTGGCCAAAAATTCTTTCACAAGCAACGATGAATGAGCAAATGCATTATAGTGATACTAAAGCCACGAATTGTTTTTCCGCAATTCTCGACGTTTTTCGAATAACTTCAAGGTAATACTCCTTATTGACCGTATGACTTTGAGGTAGAAACTCCTGATGCACTACGCTACTGTAATAGAAAAAAAGTGATATTTGACTTGATCGACATTTGACATTTGATCGAACTTGGCGGGCGTTTTTCGGTCTTGGCTTTCCTGGGTGTTTCCATTGGAACGATTGGGCTTTAATTTCGACGTCATAACCATATACGCATGATTCGTAACCAGTTATGACCGTTTTGGGCAAGTCAGTATCGTCATTAACGTCATTCTATAGCTTCTGAGTGATGTTCAGAACAAAATGAAGAAGTTTCGGAACAAACTTCGCTGACCGACATGCCAACATCCTCATCAACTTCTCTTATGGTAATTCGACGATTTTCAAAAAAAAAAAATTTTCGTTACAGCTTGGACTTTATTATCTTGGGGCGTTGATGTGCTGGGTTGTCTACAGCAAGGTTCGCATCTTCCCGCCCATCTTGGAAGAACTTTTACCACTTGTAAACATTTTTTTTTTACTTAGAGCAGACTCACTGTATGCCACTGTTAATGAAAAGTAGAGGCGAACACCGGCTTCTCAGGAGCAAAAAGAAGGAGCACGAGATGCGCGCTACAGCAGAAATGAGGTTCGGAAGTTTTACCAAAAGGTAAAAAGAACCTGCTAAGGCTACAGAGTCCGAACCGAAGCCTGCAATGACGATGATGTTCCATAGTAGAATCGTTGTCGATGCTGAGGATATGCAAGAACTACTTCTGCAAACTATTTAACGGCGATGGCGAATTAAGTCCCGTTGTCAACCTGGACGATGAAGACAAATAATTCCGTCTACCCGACCTGGACGAAGTGAAGATAGCTATATCTAAGCTTAAGTCCGGCAAAGCCGCTGGAGCAGATAGCCTAACCGCCGAACTATTCAAAGCGGCAGGCGATGACTTGGTTAGAAACATGCACCAATTCATCTGTAAGATATGGACGGAAGAAAGTATGCCCTTTGAATGGAACCTCAGAATTGTTTGCCCGATCTTCAAGAAAGGAGACCCTCTGAACTGCGCCATCTACAGAGGTATTAGTCTTCTTAACATCGCTTACAAGATCTTATATGCCGTGTTGTGTGAACGTCAACAACCTGATTGGTCCCTATCAGTGTGGCTTCAGGTCAGAAAAGTTCACCATCGATCAAATATTCATACTGAGGCAGATCTTGGAGAAAACTCAAATCGATACCCACCACCTTTTCGTCGATTTTAAGGCCGCCTATGACAGCACTTATAGAGACGAGCTATACAGAGCCATGTCTAGTTTTGGCATCCCTGCCAAACTCCTTCATTTGTGCAGAATGACAATGGAAGGCGCTGCGCTGTCATGTGACTTCTTCAACAACGTTCTTGAAATAATAGTGCAAAACTCAAACGCTTACACCAGAGGCACTATCTTAAGTCCGTCCATCTACTCGCCTATGCCGATGACATCGACATAATTGGCAGAACATAGGGGGATGTCACTGGCGCTTTCGTGAATATTTAGACTGAGGCAGCGAAGATGGATTTGGCTCAATGAGGGCAAGACAAAGTATATGCTGTTATCAAGAAAGGACATCTAACACAGAATGTCACTACAGCCAGATATAACTTTAAAGTGGTTAAGGACTCTGTCCACCTAGGCTCCGCTATGAAAGACACCAGTGCTGAGATTAAACGAATAATAACTCTTGTCAATCGCTGTTTCTTTGGACTAAGAAAGCAATTGAATAGCAAAGCTCCCTCTCGAACAACTAAAGTGATACTATATAAGACCCTAATCATCCCAGTCCTTCTCTATGGTGCAGAGGCATGGACCCTATCAAAAGTGGATGAGGTTACCCTTGGTTGTTTTGAGAAGAAAATTTGTAACCCCTTTTCAATTGTACTGCGGCCTTCTGTTAAGTTTTAAGATCGTCATTTGATTTTTCGATTCAACTAGCTCTAACGAATCAGTTTGTTCAATGTCTTGATCATGCTCACGCATTTCTATAAGCTCATCAATTGTTAGCTCTTGATTGTGTGAATCCAGCAATTCTTGGACGTCATCAGCATCCACTTCTAAATTTATACCTTCGATTTGTTCAGGATCTGAGGCTGATTCTCCTTCGGTTTTTGTGGTGAAAAAAAAACGGACACAGCTTTTTCCAGACGCCATTCAAAGTTTTTTGTGAAAGCTCATTCCAAGATTGTCCAATAATTCTTACAGCATCTAAAACATTGAGTTGCTTCCAAAAGTCTTTTACAGAAAGCTCGCTATTTTGTCTCATGGCTTCATTAAGATGCGCAAATGATCGCCTTGTGTAGTAAGCTTTAAATGTTTTAATGACTTCCTGGTCCATTGGTTGAGGCAAGCTGGTAGTATTTGGTGGCAAAAATATAACTGCCACACGTGGATCGAAATTAATTAAAGTTGTAGGAGGATGACCTGGTGCATTGTCAATTAGTAGCATCACCTTAAATGGAATTTCTTTCAATCGACTTCAGGAATAAAATGATGACCAAACCAGTCTTCAAAAGGAGAAGCTGTCACTCAAGCTTTCAAGCTTTGGAAATCCCAAATGACGGGCAAACCAGCTGTAGATTTGTATTTTTAGGCTCTTGGATTTTCTGAGCGATAAACTAAGAGAGGTTTAAATTTACAATCACAAGTTGCATTCGCACCGACCATCACTGTCAATCGATCTTTATCGGCTTTGAAACCTGGAAAGGTTTTCTCTTCACGCAAAATTAAAGTTCTTTTAGGCATTTTCTTCCAAAAAATACCGATTTCGTCTACATTGAAAATGGTTTGGCTAGAGTAGCTACCATCTTTAATCATTTTCTTGAGTTTTTCTGGATAAAGAGATGCAGCTTCTTTGTCAGCACTTGCCGCATTGCAAAGGCCAATTACAATGACTTTTAAATCTGCTGAACCAGCCGTTACTACACCCTGACTGACTCGAATTGCAACCAATTTCAGACTGTTATAATTTCCAAACCTTTCAATACTGTAAGCTCAAATTTTGACTCATGACAGATAATTTTATTATTTACAAGCCTTTTAAACGATTTGCGTCTCAGTTGTGTTGAAAAATTTTTTATCCGCGATGGAATTCAAACGTGATAGTGTGACTGCTTTATATTTGGCTGGAAAACCACAAGTAGCTATCGTTAGAGCCCTCCAGTACCTCAAATCATTTGTGTTTTGAACCATAGCTCGTTACTGTGATCCTGGCAGCGTTGCATGGCATTTGCGGTCATAAAAAATAGCAACATCGGCAGAAATGGTTCGGAAAGTGAAGGCTCGAATTTAGCGAAATCGGCATCGAAGTGGAAGAAAAATGGCTCGTGAGCTCAACATATCTTTGGAACGGTTGCAACACATACTGAAAAATGAGCTTGGGCTCAAGCCATTGAAGTTCCAAAAAACACACGATCTTACACCGCAACAGAAAAAACTTAGAGTCGAAAAAACGAAGTAGTTGCTATGCTTGCACGAAAGTGGTAAGTTGCCGAATTTGGTTTTTTTCGATGAGTCGCCATTTGTTATCGAGCAATATGTCAAATATATGTCAAACAAAATGACCGAGTTTACTTGCGAGAACGGTCCTTCGAAAATGTACATCTTCGGATGGCCACCAGAAAGCAGGCAGCACCGACGGTGATGGTTTGGGCCGCCATAACCGCCGATGGTCACTCTCCGCTCGTATTTTTGGACCGTGGCGTCAAAATTAATGCAAACGTATACCGTGAAACTGTCTTTAAGACAGTATTGAAGCCTTGGGCAAACAATCATTTCGGTCGGAGACCGTTGACATTTCAACAAGACTTGGCACCGTCTCACAAAACGCGCGTCAACCAAGATTGGTTGAAAAACAATGTTCCACACTTCATTTCTTCGAAAATGGATTGAAAATTCTCCTGTAATATTGTTTCCATCTGAGCAATAATACCGTGACGTTTACGAATTATGTTTGAATTCAAACATTGAGAGCCTTTCATAGCTTCAGTTATTTTTTCTTTATTTCTTGTAACTGTTCGGACTGTTGATTCCGGCAGGTCAAATTTCTTTGATAATATTTAGTTTACACTCCAAAGACAGTGTTTCTCGTTTCTTGTTAGGTTCACATGACTCCTTTTTTTGTCTTTTAGATGACATAATTAAAGATAAACCAATAAAGTGCACTGCGTACGTAAAATAATTCCACAAAGAACACGTCCGACCTTGCCATGAACCCTATTTGCACTGCGTAGGTAATGTTTTACGGAATTGGAATTGTTATTCCACACGGAAAACGTTCGAACTTGTCGTAAACCGAACACGCCGATGCGCGCGATGATTAAAAAGAAAAACCGCGTACACTGTCGGACAAAATAAAGTGCTAAAGCAGTTTATTTACTTTTAAAGTCATGTTAGTTAAAAGCAGAAAGCTTTTATGGCTCAATTCTTTTGTGTTGACGTCACCTAACCATGTGCTTATAAACTTTTGTTTATTTCCTATCAGTTGTGGTAATTCTGCAGCAGTTGTTTTTTAGACACGACAAAATAAAATGTATTTTATATTTTGTGTACCACGGACTGGAATATTGTAAACAATTTTTTAGTTTTTTGGAAGAGATTTTTACTATTGATAAAAAATAAGAGGTACAGAAGCATTGAATCGAGATTGGAAATTTTATTTTCCATTCTAAGTTCAGGTTTATTCTGGTATGAAACCGCTAGCACCTGAAGGTGCACTCATTCTGCTCTCTGGTGTTCATTAGTTGCCAATTGACTCCAAAAGTCCGCCTTATTCCGCATCAGCAAGTCCAAACACTTTTTCGAAGTGCTCTCGCGTTCTTGTTTTTGGTCAGTTGTGAGTATGCGCGGCACTCATCGGTAGGATAACTTTTTCATATGCAGAATATTGACCAAAATATGGAGTGTGCGCTCAGTACTAATCTTTGTGGTATCTGCTAGCTCGCGCACCTTCATTTTCTGCTCGGTGAAGGAACTACGAATTTTGACCCGTCAAAGTAGTTTGACATTCCAAAAACTATCACAAAAATATGGATTGTCAATTTCTGGTGTAAAAAAGATCTGCCTTAATTTTGAACAACAAGGGACAGTCGCCAGTTTCAAGATTTCTTGCGGAAGAAAGCGGAAGACTACAGCAAACGAAGACCGACGAATCAAAATTATGGCCAGGAAAAATCCATTTTCTTCTGCAAGGAGTATTAAAGAAGATTTTGAATTAAGTACATATAATACCAAGAATAGTGCAAAAACGACTGCACTATTTGAAAGTGGATTACAAAATTTTTTTGCGAAGAAAATGTCTATGTTCCGTGCAGTCAACATCCGAAAACGTTTATCTTTTGCGAAAAAAGTATACAAACACTGATCAAAACACTGGTCAAAATCGATACCAAAAAGACAGGTCCCATTTACGTCAACATTATCAGGGAAAATTAGGCCTATTCTGCTTCTAGAATGTCCTTTGGAAGTTACATCTTTCACCAAGATAACGATCCAAAGCATACTAGCAAAGTAGCTAAGCAGTATTTTACTTAAAATAACTCCATCCCAAAACCCAAAAATCCCAAAAACCTTAACCCCATTAAGCACCTTTGTTCCATTTTGGATGAGAGAAGTCCATTAGATAAGCGTCGCAACTTTTCTTTTTTTTTGGGAATGCCTCCAAAATGAATGGGAGCTAATTCCAGGCGACACGCTGGTCTCTATGCCTAAGCGTATTGCGGCAGGAATTCAAAATAAAGAAGAAGCCACTAGCTATTAATTTTTATCCATTTGTAAAGCTAAATTTTGAATATTTGATTTGTTTTTGTTACTTTTTTCAATTTGCACTTTATTTTGTCTTCTTGCATGCATTTTTTTTTTTTTTTTTTAAATGTTGGGTTATTTTCCTCATTTTCATTTGAGTTTTGTAAATAAGCTAATACGATTACTTTACTTGTCAAATACTAGATGGAGTGAAAAGTAACCTCCTTCGGAATGAAAAAAAATTTTTTTTAAATGTTTTTTTATTTTATTGAATATAGTCCCCTTTTAGTTTGATACAGTTATTCTAGCGATTTTCCAACTTCTTGATCCCGTCCGAAAAGTAATTTTCCGGAAGGTCTGCAAAATACTCCTCTGTGGCGTCGATGATTTCCTCGCGTGAGCTGAATATTTTGAGGTTTGGGAAGAGATAATAGTCCGAGGGAGCCAAATCGCGCGAATACGGTGGATGCGACAGTAATTGGTGCCGTAAGTCATTGATTTTAGCCGTGGTGTTACGATGTTCTTGTGCGCCGGTGCATTGTCTTGCAAAAACAAAATTTTTTTTCGCTTGATGTGAGGCCGTTTTGCAGTGATTTCGGCCTTCAATCGCTCCAATAATGCACAGTAATACTGGCTGTTGATGGTTTTTCCTTTTTCGAGGTAGTCCACGAAGAGAATGCCATGACAATCCCAGAAAACCGACGCCATAACCTTTCCGACCCATCGAGCCTCTCTCGGCCGCTTCGGACCACTCGTGCCGGCTTCAGTCCATTGCCGGGAACTCATTCTGCTCTCTGGTGTTCATTAGTTACCAATTGACTCCAAAAGTCCGCCTTATTCCGCATCAGCAAGTCCAAACACTTTTTCGAAGTGCTCTCGCGTTCTTGTTTTTGGTCAGTTGGGAGTATGCGCGGCACCCATCGGTAGGATAACTTTTTCATATGCAGAATATTGCCCACAATATGGCGTGTGCGCTCAGTACTAATCTTTGTGGTATTTGCTAGCTCGCGCACCTTCATTTTCTGCTCAGCCAACACCATTTCATGTATTTTTTTGACATTGTCCTCTGTAACCGCATCGGAGGG
The DNA here is from genome assembly GCA_907269105.1 of Volucella inanis. Classification (NCBI taxonomy): domain Eukaryota; kingdom Metazoa; phylum Arthropoda; class Insecta; order Diptera; family Syrphidae; genus Volucella; species Volucella inanis. The sequence continues at coordinate 275,407,875 of OU026153.1, read as the reverse complement.
TCTGCCGCTGCGGACTTGATCGGTAGTGGAGTTGCGGAAACTCCAAAGTTGCGAAACTCTCGAAACCAATATTTGACGATGTAATCTGACAAAGCGTTAGCCCCATAATATTTATGCAATTTTTCTTTTGTTTCCTTCGCCGTTTTGCCTCTCAAAAAATAATGTTTTATGGGAGAACGAAAATCGTTTTTGTCCATACTCAACATGATGCCAAACACGTCAAAAACAATCAGCTGTCAAAACAAAACTAAAGACAGTATCGCACTGAAATTTGGCATGTCTGCCTAAATATGAACGGACTTATAACCACCATAACCTTTTTTGCAGTAGAAGCGCTTTCTAGCGGTCAAGGAGGTTACTTTTCACTTCACCTACACCAACTCCACTTACAACAATTGTAAATATCGGGTATATATTTTAATTCGTGCGGTTTTTTTTCCAAAATTTAAACGTTTATTTAAGAAAAACATGTACAATAGTATTATTCAAAGTATTGCCCATCTGAAGCTATGAATTTTTCCCATCTTTCGGGCAATTTGTGGATCCCATCCCAAAAGAACTGCGCCGGCTTGGCAGCCAAGAATGAATCAAGCCAATTTTTTATATTTTGCTCTGATGTGAACCGTATTTCAGTGAGGGCGTTCTACATCGACCGGAACAAATGGCAGTCAGAAGGGGCAAGGTCTGGGCTATAAGGCGGGTGGGTTAAGACTTCCCATCTACTGTTTTCCAAATAGTTCTTAACCAGAATAGCAACGTGGGGCCGAGCGTTGTCATGATGGAAAATTATTGCCTCGTGTCTGGTCGCATATTCCGGGCGTTTTTCGGCTACTGCTCTCTTCAAACGGATTAATTGTGTTGTGGTAGCGTTGTCCATTGATGGTTTCACCCGGTTTTAACAGCTCATAATATAGCACACCCATCTGATCCCACCAAATACAGAGCATTACCTTCGCGCCATGGATATTCGGCTTTGCCGTTGATTTGACTGGTTGGCTGGGTTTCACATATGAATTTTTGCGCTTGGGGTTGTGGTAATGGATCCATTTTATACCACCAGTAACAATCTGATGCAAAAATGACTTCCTTTTGTGGCGTTCCAGCAGCATTTCGGATATGCAAAACCGCCTTTCGACGTCTTTCGGCTTGAGTTCATGTGGAACCCAATTTCCTTGCTTTTGAATATATCCAGCTCTTTTTAAACGTTTTGAAATGGCTGCTTGAGTGACATCCAAAGATTCTGCGAGCTCTTCTTGTGTTTGGCAACAATCTTCATAGAGTAATGCTTCCAGTTCTTCATCTTCAAACTTTTTTGGCTGCCAAGGACGTTCATCGTCTTCCAAGCCAAAATCACCACTTTTAAATCGTGCAAACCACTTTTGGCACATTCGCTCAGCTAGCGCATGTTCACCATAAACTTCCACTAAAATACGATGACTTTCGGCAGCAGTTTTCTTCATATTAAAGTAATGAAGAAGAACTCCCCGCAAAAACACTTTTTCAGGCACAAAGTTCGACATATTTGAGTGAAAAAAAATTATTGTTGTTTACGCTTCAAATGAATGACATATACTGAAATGACGTACAATGACAGTAGCTTTCCAACGCATATTCCAATGGAATAATAATAATGGAATAATACAAGTTACGCCATCTCTTAGCAAAACCGCACGAGCTATAGACCCAATAACTGGATAATGAATTAAAATGAAAAAACGTAAAATAAACGTAATAACGCTTCAAAAAAAGAAATGCTTCTAGGTTTAGTTTTGCACTTATTTTTATCCGACAGTGTATCTCTGAATTCGTGTAAGTAAACGTAAGTCAGGGTATTACTGTACTGAACTCCATCAATGAAGGTTTCGTTCAGATCCTTCGGTTCATTGAAGATTACTTACTTACGACAAGAATAAGGCCATTCGTTTGAAGTAAAACACCAAACCGCATATGTGTTCATTGCTATCTTAATTTATTACCCACAATTTTGTTTAACAATAATGATTTGCTTAATTCATACGTGTTTTGTCTTTTGTTTTATTTATTATTTGTTAATATTTTTCTTCTTTATTTCATATATATGGTATATATCAAGTGTATCCTATTGCTAAGTTAAATATGATTTGTATGCTTGCACAAACTTTGTTGATTTTTAATTTGTTTAAAAACATGACGACATGCATGTACATTCGACACTATCTTTGCTAAAAATTATATCGTTTATGCATCGGTATCTAAGTCACTTACAAAAAAATTAAAGTTTTTGGTTTTTGTTCGCTGTACTCAATCAAAAAATAGACACAACAACAACAACAACACAAAAAAAAGCAACAATTCTTACTAAGTTTATTCTTAAAAATAAAAAATTATAAATATATTTGCTGGTGTTCTTTACAAAGTTTAATAAATAAATTAATGAACAAAAAAAAAAAAAGAAAAAAAGAAGAAACACTGTCTACATGTATACAATACAAACAAGTCTAAGACGGCGACGAACAGATGATTACCCCATTCACATTGAATTTTAATTGTTTTTTTCAGTTTTCTCAAAATTTTCACTCTCTTGTTCGAAAAGATGTTTATTTATTTATTTATTTTTTTTTTTTTGGGTTTCCTTGAAAATTTTCTTTTATTTTAAAATTTTATTCCAATTAGTCTACATGTTTCTAAGATTGTCGTAAAGCTTGTTTTGTCTCCTGTTTCTTAGAAAATAATTACAATGAACAATTAAAAAAAATTGTTTTCTGTTTTCGCTCTCTTTCAATTCATAGTTTTGTTTTTGTGTTAAATTTTTTGTAAATTTTTTTATTTAATGATTAAGCTAAGATAGTTGCGTTAGTGGTTTGTTTAAACATTACATCAAATTGTACAACACATTCAACATTTATCGCTTTATTTTGTATGTATATAGGTATATGTGTATATATTTACACGTTTTCTTACATAGCTAATAACATTATGTAAACTGGTTTTTGTGTTATTAAAATAAATATTGCTAGATTCTCACATCCTTGAATCCTCTGAGGAAGGGATTACTTTATGGCTTAGCTTACAAATAAGTCGTTTCTTTTTATTTTTTTTTGTTTTTTTGTTTTTTTTTATGCTAAGAGGGATTTTAGACTTGGAGCATTGCTAGGAGTATTTTGTGGTTTTTTGCTTAAGGATTTAAAGGGTTGCTAGGAGTAGAGTGAATGGAGCCTTTTAAGAAAATTCTAGTATATTCGGATACGTAGTGGTCGCTGTGCAATATCCAACTATAAACTATAAACTACTAAGCTATAAATTATAAGTTCTTCTCTACCATACATGCATGAGAGATAAGGTCCTGGAAAATCACGCTTCCAAATTTAAGTCAACCTCTATAAGAAATTTGAATGTACCATATGTTCATCGAACTGCGAATTCAACGAATCCGGGTCAACCTCGGACAGATTTATTAAGGCTTATTGCAAGTTAAAAACTAAGGGGTGGGAATGGTTAAATAAAGTTAGGACGTGAGGATTAGGTGGAAATAAGAATGTTCTTGAGGGAGAGTTTGCTGAGGTATTAGTCGAAAAGAGGCAGACTATCGTTACCTTCACGAAGCATTCTAGACATTGGCTCCAGATGTGTGAAGACTGCGCCGGAAAAGTGCTACAGGCCTAAGATTGCGTTGGTTTGTGTTAAAAGAAATAAGTCGAAGTAAAAAAGAGTATATTTTCGGTGTATAGAAAGGGCTTGCAAATTTATAAGTTTCAGCCAATCAGTGTATGGTTGTAAGTATTGGAAATTACCCCAGGGAAGATCACGTAAAGCAAATCGCAAAATCCTGCGTAGTAGGGTGGCCAAACTTGGTTTGTTTATTCAAGAAGATTCCTAATAAAGGTAACCTAAAGGGATTGATGACATAAGGATTAGAAATCTTCTTTGACCAGCGCTTGATAAAGCCAATGGCAGAGTCAATGGAAATTGAGCTCCTTATTATAGATAAGGAGGCTAAACCACGAAACCCATTTAACAGGCATATTAACGATAAGATAGCAGCGAGGTGACGTAAGAGGGCGCTTACGGGTACAAGTTATAGTTTGACACTTATTGACGTTAGGTAGGCAGGTAGGTGGATTGAGAATAAACCCCCGTAAAACTGATCTTGTCGTCGTCTTCAGGAAATATAAAATTCCAATTACAGACAATCCCTCAATAAACGGTACCAGTTTAGTGTTTTCCGATATCAGGATCTCATTTTTGACAGGAAACTAAACTGGAAACCTAACATTCAAAAAAGAGTCAAGGAAGCTACAGAAGCTTTATTCTCTTGCAAAAAACCCATTGGAAACAAATGGGGCCTTCAGTCTCGAATAACCCGCTTTCTATACATCTCGGCCATAAGACAGATACCCACCTACGGTGTTTTTCTATTTTGTCCAAAGAACAGTATGTTTATGCATAAGCGCAACTTTAAGTTCTATTCCCTTCGCCGGTTTAGACATTCTGTTTCACTTAACACCTCTCGACATTTTCATGAGGTAAGTAGTTGCGACTGCGGTAAATAGCCTTAAACCGAATACACAGTGGACAAAAAATTTATGTGGCCACGCTAATTTTTTTAATATTTATATTAGGAATCCTTACAGAGAACACCGATTACACCATATTTGAACTTTGGTTTGACAAAGACATGGTTTGACATGTAAGTTTCCCCTTTAGATCCTTCTGAGAGGAAAATGCTTTCATGGAGGAAAAGTCGATTCACTTTTACACTTTATCGGTTCTAAAACCGATAGAGTGGTTGGTGGCGGTGTTTTCTCAGATAAGCTTAATCTAAGCCTCTTCTTCCGTCTTCCAAATCACCGTTGCGTTTTCTAGGCGGAAATTTTGATGATTAAAGAAGCTCTGTCCTAGATGAAGAAAAAACGTGATATCTGCAAAGGATATCCACATGTTTTCGGATAGTCAGGCCGCTATAAAGTCCCTGGATTCAGTCTCATTAAATTCTAAGACCGGTCATCTCTAATGGAGATGGCAGAGAAGGTAAACCTTCACCTTTATTGGGTGCCGAGCCAGAGAGTCTTTCCATAGAATTGTAGGGCTGACGAACTCACCGAAATTAGAACTACTCTATCTATTCCACTGCAAAAGGATGGCATAGGTATAACAATCACCAATAGACCATTAGTAGACAGTTAGACCATCGCGTCTAGTGACTAAACAGATTTGACCAAAGCTGGATCTGAATCGTTCTAAGAATCTGATCATTTTAAACAGGAAACATCTCAGCGCAATCATAGGTTACATCGCTGGACACTGCCTTATAGGCAATCATGCAAGAAAGTTTGAAGCCTTTACAAACAATTTCTGTAGCAGCTGCATGATCTAGAAAACTCCACCTTCTCTGTGCATGCCCAGCTCTCTCCCAGAGAAAAAAACTCCACTTAGGAGTTTAAATTGGTTCCACGTGGTAGCACAATTGGCCAATAGGCCTAAATGAGTTGAATTTTTCTAACCGCCACTCTTACCTACCTATCTGCCTAGATATTGATAAAATTTCTTGACGGCGTAGAATAAAGCCATTGCTTTTCGAGCAATAAACGAATATTTTTTCTCGGAACTGGACAATTTTCTGGACGCAAATGCGATCGGAAAAAAATAGTTTTTTCTTGCTGTCAAGTGAAATTAGCATTTCTAATTATTCCACTTAGTTACTTGCAACTTGTATATATTTTTTTGATTATTTTTCCCTACTTTCAATTAACTGACTGATAAGTTGAGAGCACGGGTGCTCACCTGTTATGAAATCCATAAAATGCAGTCAGCAATCGCTATTAAAGTATTATGAAAGAGCGTTTTCTGTGGCCGGTTTATTCCTGATAGTAACTGAATTGAAATGATAAAGAACTGCCAAAGATGACAGCATGGTTTGCAAGTTGTCCCTGTTGGAAGATCTATTATTCAAAACACAAGTGCAGTTTCAGTCACTTGAATGCAGCACTTGGGCATTATCTGTGATACAGAACTCAAACAATTCCATAATTAGCAGCTATTTTTGCGGTCAGCGTTTGACCCTCACTTCACAAAATCCCTTTACATCACAATTGTTTCGCTTCTTCTTCTTCTTGAATATACTAGCCAAGTATGGTCCACATATTATGAAAACCATAAGCTGTCAAATGCAGATGCCTACGATTTCCTTTGCACAGGCTCGCGTGGGTTGACCACAACATCTATCCCCCTTATAATAACCGATTCCAATTGCTGAGCCTTCTTTCTGTGGGAAAATGTCATGAATCCATCGAAATTCTCTTTTTCCATCAGCTCGACTGTCCCTCACTGCTGCATCAGTTTTTTGTTAATACTAATCCACGCAATTTAAGCTCTTTCTCAGCCAAATAAAAATCAAAAGGCAATCGGTTCTGCTTTTTAGGCTTTTAGAGGACTGAAAGATGGCAAAGCAGCAAGGTCGAATGGGATCTCCTCTTAACAATATACCTGCTCAATGACATCATGAATAATGTCATAATGTAGTGCCGAAAATCTTTATTTACAAAAAAAGCTTTGTAAGATGGTATCAGAAAATTACCGAAGTATTTCTTTCCTGAATGCCTTGTACAAAATCTTTATGGCGGTATTGCATAGCCGACTTGCAGCATGGATAGACGCAAATAAGCTGCTGAAAAAATACCAAGATGGATTCAGGTCGGGTCATTCTACTATTGACAATGTGTTTGACCTATAAAGTGCTGTAGAGGCATTTTTACTGGGAAAAGTATCAGACTTGATATGAACTCTTTGTGGATTTTAAGGCTGCTTTACACTCAATAAGACGGAACGTGCATGGATATGTCATATTAGTTTGGTTGGCCGACACAAAGTCTATATGCTGATACAAAAGCTGCTGTATGGAATGGCGATTTCTCATCGGAATGGTTCCAATCAAGGTCTGGAGTAAGGCAAGTATGTGCTTTGATCCCGAGTTCACTTGCTCTCTTTATTAGATTTTCTGCTTGAAAATGTAGAGTATGCGGGCCTATAGGTTAAAGCCCTTATGTGTGCGGACGTTATAGTGTCGTTGGCCTTCTCCCCTGAATCTATGTAGCTTACGATCAATCGTTTATGTAACTTTTGTAAAATATAGAATCTGATGATTAATTTGAATAAGATACAAAAGCGAGGGAGGCAGAATCTGTTCAAATAAGAAATGACACTACAGCGGAGAAGGAATTGCAGTAGTGAAGGAGCGTATGTAAGTACTTCGAAGTGTAGCTTACCGGATACCTTAATATAGACACACATTTTAAGGGGAAAAAAAGGAGAAGTCAAAACAGCCATCAATGCAGTCTAGAGGAAACGCTTCATGAACAAAAACATTGCGCATAGTAGCAAGAATAGAATATTTGAAGCTCAGTTGGAATCTACTCTTTTATACGCATCACAAGTTTGGAGATACAGGCAATATGAGACAGTGGAGAAGCTACTTTGGTACTGCCTAAAGAGAACATATCATCTTCCATCTTATGTTGGAAACAGGACTATCGCCACTTTTCGTGAAAACGTTAAAACTCCAGGTTGTCTGTTTAAAACAAACCAGAACATAGACTACCCCTGTTGTACCTATGGCAACACCACGAATTGTTAGTCAATATTAATTTGGCAACACTGTATATTATATTGTAATAGGTAGCTGACATCTGCCACTACTCTGACACTCTCTTGATTTAAGTTTGCACACGCGGTTGACTTAACCTCTTTATGTAATTTGTTAATTAGAATTAATTTTGCTAAAGTAATTAGATTCTTTTATAAAAGGGTTCCCTTTTTTCTTTATTCGATATAAATTCAACAAATTGGCGACGAGGAATTTTGAGATATGGACGCAGCACTGCAGGAGATGATTGGCAGACAACAGGCTTTTATGGATAAAATGTTCAAATCAAATGCTGATTTTGTGCAGCAGTTGATGAAAACCACCACGGAGGCAGTGAAACCTGCCACAGTTCCTCCTTTTTGTATGTCCGATGTCAAGAAAGAAATCTGCGAAAGTTAACTTTTTCAACGGGAGCTGCATTTTTCAGCAAATGTTGTAACTGATGACACATTGCGGAATGTACATTTTCTATCAACCTGGGATAGTCACATAAATGATATACTCCGGGAGCTTTTTTAAGTGGAAAACGTGAGTATTCATTTTTATAAGGAGCTGACAGAGAAGTTGACAAAGAACTTTCGGACAAAAGTACACGTATTGGCATCGATTGATTGGATAGCAGATCTACGTGGACCAGCGGGAGATAAGAGACATGGTTACGTTCTACACTCCTCATGGGTCAGTGAGAATCGCTGCGACTCAAAAGAAAAATCCCATTTTGGAGGAGTTGGAAGAGATCGTTACAGCTTATAATTCCACTAAGGTCGCGTCTGAAATCATAAAAGGAAGCAGTACTTCCACCACAGGAGCCATCGTAGTGAATGTTCATCAACTAAGGACCCAAGTAAGTAACTCCAAAATTTTCTCTAATAGAAAGTTTACAAGTAATTGTAAACATTTTAACTCTATTTGCGACAATTGCAACCGGCGAGGCCACGTAAATAGCGTGTGTTTGTCCAAGCAGCAAAAAAGAGGAGATGACCATTCTTAATCTCGACGACCAACAAAAAGCCAGAGACTTCAATGGAAAGGGGAACATTTTTCGGCAAACACCTGGGGAAAAAAACCAGACACCGCCTATAATATCAATTTGGTCGATGAGAGCAGAGAGCCAAGCGTGTCAGCCGTAGAAGAAGTATCCAAAGCGAAATTGATAACCGATCGTCTTAATTGAAAAATTTTGATAAAACTTCAGGTAAACAATCGTCCACTGTTATTCCAGTTGGACACTGGCGCGCCATGTTCTATCATCGGATTACCAGGATACGAACGAATTGGAAAGCCACACTGCTCACCAGCAACACGTATATTACATTGAAAGCTTATGGAGATGTCGAAGTGCCCGTCAAAGGTATTATTGATAGTTAACTGTGACCGAGGCGCCAACATAATGGGGCTGGATTGGTTTGAGGCTTTCCAATTAAAGGTCGAGTGTGCCAATGAGGACACTACATTGCAAATCGGATTGGAACCTAGGTAAGAGCTTGAGTCCCAAGCCAAGTTGTGTGAAAAGCATGAACGTTGCTATTTCACGTTGCTGTGCCACGCTATTTCAAACACCAACCAGTGCGATTCGCATTCGCAGAGGATGTAAAAAACGAATTAGAGCGTTTGAAGAAGTTGGGAATACTACTGTCCGTGGAAACCAGCCAGTGGGCAGCACCCATTATGGCAGTTAAAAACCAAGTGGAGCTCTGCGGATCTGTGGTGATTTTACAATAACAATTAATCCTCAACTTGAGATTGACAGACATCCTGTTCCCCGGATTTAGGAACTCTTCCATAAACTACAAGGCGGACGTTTTGTTACAAAAGTGGATTTGTCTGATGCCTACTTGCCAATTCCACTAGACGATGCATCAAAGAAACTGTGTGTAGTGAACACAGAATTTGGGCTATTCGAGTACCGGCGACTGCCTTTTGGTATTTCCAGCTCAACAGGTATTTTTCAACGCTATATGGAGCAGGTCACGGCGGACAGAAATTTCTGTCTGTTTTACCTCGTTGATGTCATTGTCTCTGGCCGAACGAACCAGGAACATATTCAGTCTGGAAATTTTTCTTGAGCGTTTTGAGCGACACGGGCTACGCTGCCGATTGGATAAATGTCACTTTGCTAAAGATAAAATCGAGTATTTGGACCATGTTATCGATGAAGTTGGGATTCGGCCGTCTGAGTCTCGAATCGAAGCCATTTAATGGTAAGATAAACTATTAAAACTCTGTTATCGAAAATTTTTAACAATTAGCAGCTCCACTGAACAAATTACGTGCATTCAACGAGCCTTTTGTATGGGGAAATGAGCAACAAAAACCTTTCCAGCAGTTCAGAGACCTTATTGCAAACGTGTCTAAGCTTGTTCATTTTCAAGATGATTTGCCAATTACTTTGGCAACCGACGCATCATGTCACGGGATCGGATCTGTCATATCTCACATTTACCCAGATTCAACCGAGAAGCCTTTCGAATCTAGGTTTCATCACCAGATGAAACCCAAAGGAAATGTAGTCAGATTGAGAAATAGGCATTATCAATCATATACGGCGTAAAGAAGTTCCAGCAGTACTTGTTTGGTCGACAAATTCAGCTGATAACCGATCATCAGCCCTTAGTGTCGATTTCCCACCCTGATAAGAAATTGCCACAAATGACGATTCAAGATTCAACACCTGCAGCGTTGGGCTATTACACTAATGGGGTACAACTACATAATTCGATACCGACCAACCAAGCAGCACGGAAAAGCCGATTGTCTTTCCCGTCTGCCTGTGGGACCTGATGATGATTTTGACAAATCGGATGATTCTTGTCATAATATGTAGCAGTTTTATTCAACATATGTGCATGATGGATGGCCAAAGTAGAAGCTCAACATTTGTATCACCGCTGGAGTTTTGATTTACCAATGCGAAATTCCAAGGGTAGTGGTACCAGCAAAGCTACAGGATAAGGTGTTAAAACTCCTCCACGATTGACATTGGGGTGTAACACGAATATAGCAACTGGCCCGTCGTTTCTGTTGGTTTCCAAATATCGATAAAGCTCTTTCGGAAGCCGTGAATAAGTGCACTATATGCCAGTTAAATGCCAGAAACCTTCGAAGGAATATACTAGTTGGCCGGTCACTGAAGGTGTTTGGGAATGGTTCCATATCGACTTTCAAGGTTTTTCCTGGCTGATCTTGGTGGACTTAAAATCCAAAATTCCGTTTGTGATTCGAATGTGCTCAACAACTTTCAAGGCGACCATCATCGACTTTGCGATCCATATCTTCGCTAGAAGGACTACCAAAGACGTTGGTATCAGACAATGGCACCCAATTTTCATCGAAGGAATTTAAAAGATTCTGTGATCGAAACTCAATTCATCACATCCGATCCGCGAATCAAATGGGGCCGCGGAAAGTATGGTCCGAACGTTTGATGCACTGATGATGCTGATGATGCATTATCGATTTTTTTGTCAACATATCGTTCTTCTCCGGATAATAGCGGAATCTCTTCCGCAGATAAGTTACATGGGCGTCGTCACCGAAACGTCACTATGGCTCCCGAAACTCCAAAGCAGGACTTATTTATGGCATCAAAGTTCGGTTCAGAGCAACCAGTTTTCGTAAGGCAATACCTCCAAAAGAGTAAGTGCTTGGAAGGCATTATAAAACAACCGTTAGGTAGAAGGATGTACTTAGTAGAAACAAGCAAAGGTACCTGGCGTCCTGAGACCCTGAGGAGATACCACAGCAAGTAGTTTGAGTTCTGTTCTTAATCGCTTTTTGAATTCTTGTGCGACAACAACGAGCAATCCGTCACCTTGTTCAGAAGATTCTGACATATTTTTGAATCCAGGGGATAGCCCACCTAACATTGACTTGATTTTACCTGCCAGGGCTGTTTCCTTGCCAACATCACCGCTTAGAACACCAATAAACCGAAGCCTTCCTGCAAGTACAACAAGTCGAACCATCACCATCACGACAGCCACCATTGGAGTTCATAATTCCTGAAACATCGCCGAGTTCCTAAATACCGAGACGTTCTGAGAGGTTGCGAAATAAGCGACTACGATTTGCTTAAAGCTAGGTGTGAGGGTAATTGTTGTACCTATGGCAACACCTCGAATTGTTAGCCAATATTAATTTGGCAACACTACATATTACAATAGATAGCTGACATCTGTCACTACTCTGACACACGCGGTTGGCTTAACCTCTTTATGTAATTTGTTAATTAGAATTAGTTTTGCTAAAGACATAAATGGACATGGGATGGCATTAGGAATGGAAAGAGCTAGCTTTTAGATGTGGGGTAGAGCTAAATTTCGAAAATACTATTGACTGGAAGACCAAACTAGCAGTAAAATAACTATTTCCGTGATGAACACAGTATTGTTGAAATGGCGCCGGTGCTGAGAGTATGTGGAGAGCTCTTGTACAGGGATGTACCACAGATGCTTTGTAGCTTGGTCAACATGGCAAAGAGGAAAGACTTTGAACTTTCTTGGCATATGTTCAATTCTCAGGAAGAAAAGGAGCGATATCCTATTGGAAAGAGAAGTTTGAAGTCTTCTTAATGAGACAACCTTTTAAAAATTAATCAGGTATTACAAAATTGCATTACAATATCGTGAAAGGATTGTAAATGAAAACAAATTCACTTGAACATTTAAGTCTATTTTAATTTATTTAAGATTAGTGTCCAACCAGGTGGACGGCAAAACCATGCCAACCGATTTTTTGTAATAAATATGTTCATTGTAATCAATTTTTACAAAAAGAAATCTATTTAATCTAATGTCGTCTGGCGATGGGCAAAGACCAAAGTGACAGCAGAATTATGTTCCGAAGAGACGAAGCTTTTACTCAAAAGAGAAGTAGATCCTGTAAGCAATTATACACATAAAAGCCTTTAAGCTATCTTTATTAATGCAAAAGATAAAGTAAAAGGTTTTTCAATAGGTGCGCTCGAACTTAAACAGTATACAGTAGTGGCCATGTAACAGCTACAGCTGTTAATTTGGAGGTTGTTGAAAAATTAAAGTGTTGCGCAACGCGTGCAAATAATTAAATTTTACTATCAATATGAGTGCTCAGTTCTAACTACGTTTCAAGCAAATAATTATCCTGTTAAGTCGAGTATTCGTCGTTTGGCGGACAAACTTGAATCAACTGGTTCAATAAATAATCAAACAAGACCCGTACGTCGTCGAAACGTGGAGTTGGCAAAAAATATTGCTGCAGTGAATGAGAATATGCAGAATATTGGCCTTTCGCAAGCCACTGCTTGATGAGATTTGTGTCGAAACAATAGAGCCAAAAACTGAAGTTAAACGAACACAGTAACAGTTGGAAGTGGATTTCGATTTCGAACCGAAAATCACCTTCAGTGGCAAGGGTGATTTTTGGATGAATGACTATGTCTGGCCTGCGAGGCAATTGATCGCGAAACTATTGAGTGTCCTGTCACTTGGATTTGATCAGCAACGCAACAATCAACTTCGTAGCTAATTACTTGCCTTACCTCTCAGTGCTAGTCTTTTACAACTCTTAGTCACGCAAGCTAAAATGGCGAGGGTATGCTCAGCCAGTAGCATAATACTGGCCTACGCACTCAAGAAAAGAGATGAGATGAGAAAACGTGTGGCGAATAATCATAAAATTGTTGATGACCCTTGCAAACGTATAAAAGACAATGATTTTCGAAACTGCATGTGGAATGTTCGGACCCTTAATAGGCCACATGCAGCCGAGCAATTGTCAGATCACGTAGATATTCTGCCATATCTATATCCAGGAAATGAAATAGGATGGGCCAAAAATAATGAGGATGAAAAACCGTGATACACACGTATATACTATGGTGACTTAGCTAAGAAGCCTTGTGCCTCCGACATATGAACGAGGGTCTTATAAAAATCCGCATCAAGGCTAAATTCGCTAACATAACCCAGTTCGAAATTGAAGTTCACTTCCAATATAACCCTAATATGCGCCCATGTCTCTATGGAAGACAAGGACGAGGCCACCAAAAAATGTTTTCACGAGCTCCTCGACAAGACATATGAGATGTCAACAAGACCAGATGTCAGATGCCAGCAAGACTTCAGTAGAAATAAAACGAAGAACCACTCTTGTCAATCGCTGTTTATTTGGGCTGAGAGGGCAATTGAATAAGGCCCTATCTCGAAAATCTAAGTAGACTCTGTAAAAGACCTTGATCACCCAAGTCCTACTTTATGGGGCTGAAGTATGAATCCTATTGAAAGCGGACAAAGATATCCTCAGTCGTTCCGAAAGAAAATTCTTTTTTGGTGGGCTTTGGAAAAGATTAAACGTTGAACTACGGAATGAGATGGTTAGGACATGTATCGCGGATGGATCCCAGTACTCCGGCTCATAGAGTCTTTGACTTTAATACAGAGGAATACCACAGTAGAGGCAGCCCGCACAAGTACAAGTGGACTCAACCTACTTGGAGTACGCAATTGAAGGCCGTAACCTAAAGACCAAATTAACTGCAAATGTTGAGGTCCGGGTTAACCCCTAAGTAAATTCATGTCAACAAGTAAAATTGTGGTATTTAGGGCGACAAAAATCCACTAAAGACACATCAGTTACAAATTTATCTAGAAAAACTCACTATTTGTTGTGGATTTTGATCCGCAGGTTCATTGGTATGTACTTCTTCTAAAATGAAGCTGACACCGCCATAACTGTCACCGGCGAGAGGAACAGGTTGCCAATAACACCAAGTTTTTGTGGCCTAAATTGGAATATACATATGGACTCAATGGCATGTGATTCTAACAAAACAGTGGTGTCACGTACCACACAGCGCATGCTACACTTGATCATCTGCATGACAAATTCCACGTCAAAGTTATCTCGCATTTTGGCGACGTCAAATGGTTACAAAGACCGTGTAATTTAACGTAATGGGTCTATGCGAATATGTCGCAGATGATTGATGGCTTAAAAGTCAACATAGCCAATGCCATCAATGATATCAAGCCCAATTTATGCGACCGAGTCATTGAAAATTGAAGCTTTCATATACGCGGCGGCTATTTGACCGATATCATATTCCATATATACGACCCAACCCAAAAATTTTGGAAAACATTTTTTTTATTTTTCAACGTAATCGCCTTTCAGCTCTATACACTTTTTCCAGGGATGTTCAAAAAGTTCGATACCCTTTTTATAATAAGAACTGTCTTGCTCCTCAAAATAGCCATTAACTTCCAACATCACTTCTTCATCGTTGGAAAATCTTTGATCACTGAGCCATTTTTTCAAATTTCGGAACAAAAAATAATCCGAGGTTGCTAAATCTGGTGAATAGGGTTAGGTAGCAATTCAAACTTTAATGCATTAATTGTATTGATGAAAAAACACTTTCTTCTTAGCCAAATACGGCCGTTTTTGCTTGATTTCTTCGCTCAAACTTTGCAAAAAGTTCGCATAATACTGTCCGTTGATAGATTTTCCTTTTTCAAGACAGTCAATGAAAATTATCTCACGCGCATCCCAAAAAATACGCCATGACCTTGCCTGCAGATGAAACGGTCTTCGCCTTCTTTGGAGCCGGTTCTCCCTTTTGAATCCATTGTTTTGATTATTCTTTTGTCTCTGGTGTAAAGTGATGGGACCATGTTTCATCTATTGCTATGAAACGGCTCAAAAATTCTGGTTTGCTGCTGTGAAACTTCGCTAAACACTCAATTGAAACATCTTGACGACACTGTTTTTGCTCGAGTGTGAGCATTCACGGCACCCATGTTGCACACAGCTTTCTCATGTCAAAATTTTCAAATAATATGCGATGTACCACACTTTTTGGAATGCCTACAATGTCTGCTAGCTCGTGCACTTTCAGTCGACGATCATCCAGTACCGCTTTGTGGATTTTCTTCACCATTTCTGGAGTCGTCACCTCATTTGGTCGACCACTGCGATGCTCGTCCTGGACGCTCGTATGGCCTCGTTTAAACGTACTGTTTACTGTTGTAAACGAAGGAGCAGACTCACCCAGAGTAGAATCCAGTTCAGCTTTTATATTGGTTGGGCTGAGGCCTTTCAAATAAAAGTATTGTATCACATAGCGATGATCAAATTTCTCCATTTTCACAAATTCACTGACAACGTTCACTATTGACGGCTGCCAAACAAATACTAAACAACGTGGCGCTTTCAAACTTGAAACATATGCTTCATAGATTGTGATATTTTCAAACTACTACCGCCATGTCTTGGTCAGGCCGATTGGATTGACGCGATGTTATGAGAGCCCTTAAGATTATCATAGAAGAGGTCTTCTTACTAATCAAGGCCTCAAAATGATGGCCTGCAAAAAAATTTGTTTTGAGGGAATAAGTTGAAATTGCACAGCGATTATCGTTCATTTTAAATTGAAACTTATTTGAAGAAGCAACATTTTATAAGAGCGACAACATGACATAAATCGACATTGTCATGGCATTGTTTGTTTAAACTAAAGGTAAGGGTAACATGGTAGGTTAAAAGATATTCATTTTCATTTTATTTTGTTTAAAACTTTTCCAATAATTTGCATATCGCATTTTCATATGAAAATTTATAACTACATACCTACATATTTGTAAAAAAGGGTTTTCGAAAATTTGGATAGTTTACGAGTATAGCAAGATGATAGGAATAAATACTAGAAAATGTTATTAGGTTGAAAAAGACCTATATCTACTTCTCACTCTTTAAGTTTTATATAGTATATTAAATATATTATAAAGATTTAACAAAATACCAAGCACTTTATAGGATTTTTGTGTTTGTGTGTGTATTTTTTTTTTAAGCAATTTAACATTTAAACAACGGGAATACCATATTTTTGTGTTAGGAGCAGTTTTTGAGGTGGCGTATACGCAACATTATAGCGAAAAAGAAATGTCATGGTCTATCAAGTTATCTTTGATGTTATGTAGAATTTGCATAACCCGGCAAAGAGTTCTGAAAACTCTACTCAAAGACCGGCGGTAGGTCAGAAGACCCTGTAACTGAGAAGGTACCGACATGCAGGGAGGTGTATCCATTCAACCGTAATTTAAACGCACAAATTGTCAAAATCCATCAAATTATTATTAAATTGTAATCTCATTAAATTTTTTTTTAAATTTCGGTTTTTAACAGAAGTATTTGTTAGGTTCTTTCATCGATTAGGTCAGTTAATCACTCCTCTCACAAAATCGCTTATCTTTATGCAAAACACTTACATCATTCAGGGTTTAAATTTTTTTAAAAAAGAAATAAATTAATCATACAACGTTCTTATAAGTTTTCTCATCAATTTACCTACAATTCCATAAAAAAAAAAAACAAATCCTATCAAACATTAAGGAAGCTGGGATTTCTCTATAAAAAAAAGGAATACAAAAAATCTTATATCTTCTCACCGACCATAAAATGAGTCTACCATCTAACTAGATGTGTCATACACTTTCTTTTTTGAAAATAAAATTAATAACTAATATTCGAATTATGCTATACGTAGTACGCGTTATAGGGATTCCTTTTCTGCATGCATGGCAGCACACATTCCAGGGTATTCCGGAATGCATCTCGAAAATCACGATTAAAGTAGGCATAGATTAAGGGATTTAAGGTTGAGTTAAAGTACCCAATCCAGAATAAGACCGCCACTACGATATCTGGACATGGACAGGCTGGGCCACACAGTGAGGTAATTACATACCTGCAATAGAAATTATTTCCAAAATTTATTTAATATGCATGCCGGACAGAAGTTTTTAACTACTTACCATAGGAAAAAAGGAAGCCAGCATAAGAGGAATACTCCCATTATAATGCCCAGAGTTCTTGCAGCTTTATGTTCTGCCCTCCAGCCTTTACCTGGACGAACTGAACCACCTGAAATATTTGCAAAACGTTCAGATATAGCGAATAAGAGATTTCAAATAAGAAAATAAGATTGTAGAAAATGTAAAAAAATAAAAAAGTTTATAAAAACGTGAACTTGAACATTTGAAAATTATGAGTATCTATTTTTTTTTTTTAATTTTAAAAATTTAATTTAGTGTTTTTTGTTTTTTAATTAAATTGTTTGGTTGTGCTTATAAGCAGTTTAACGTTTGTTTATAAAAATTAATGTGTAGAAAAGAAATCTTTTGGTTTGACAAGATTTTAGAAAAAAATGATTATAGCTATGACTTTTTAATACTACGGTCTACTAAGTATAAATTTGACAGATTGAAATTTATAAAGATCAGAATGTCTAATTGAAAAATAAGAGTGCAATGAACTTAGTTCGTATTATCACAGAACGAAATAGAAAAGTCTATTTGTCATCTAGCCGTGCAAGAAAGCTGTAGGCCCAGGTTGGGGGCCTAATCATGAATTGAACTTACACTACGGTCGATAGACCAATCCTCACGGATATTCATCGGTGGACTGGTGGACATCAGCACTGAGACCATTTAGAAACAATTGCAGAAAACTTTTCAACATAGCAAAAACCCACAAGAAAAGTGATTGACTGGGACTCATACAAAGAATCACTCAAAATATATAAAAAAATAACTGAGGAAGGCAAAGCGATAGTCCTGGAGATAATTCTGTGACATAGTTACAAGAATTTTCTCAACAAATCCTTTGATGCCTAGATGTTTGAAAAAAAAAAAAAAAACCAATGGATCTGGGACAACCTCAAGTGATGAATAACTTAACCTGCTACTGGACACTCACTTTCCAGGTAGCTCCATATTCGCGGCCAGTAGTAACCCAAACAGGACTACTGCAACCGTGACCAAAATTCATGGTCTAGCTACAAGAGACAAACTGCTTCAGGCGCTGCATAGTTTCAAACCATACAAGCCTGCTGGTCCCTACGGTATAGTACTTGGCGAGCTACAAAGGTTCTCAGTTTTACCCTACGTACTTTAGAAAATACGATGGAATGCTGTCTAGAACTGATCCACATTCCACTGTCATTGAGGTAAAGTAACTTCATTGACCGCCAGAATGCGTTGCTACTGAAAAAAAGATTATGGTGCCTTCAAGTCCGTTCATATTTAGGCAAACATGCGATACTGTTTTTAGTTTTGTTTTGACAGCTGATTGTTGTTGACGTGTTTGGCATCATGTTGAGTATGGACAAAAACGATTTTCGATAAAACATTATTTTTTGAGAGGCAAAACGGCAAAGAAAACAAAAGAAAAGCTGGATAAATATTATGGGGCTAATGCTCCGTCGAGAGTTTCTTGGTGGCCGCAACTCCAATACCGATCAAGTCCGCCGCGGCAGGCCCTCCGATGCCGTTATAGAGGACAATGTCAAAAAAATACATGAAATGGTGTTGGCTGACCGGATAATGAAGCGTGAGCTAGTAGATACCACAAAGATTATGAAGCGTATGAAAAAGTTATCCTGCCGCTGGGTGCCGCGCATACTCACTCCTGACCAAAAACACCACGTTAACACTTCGAAAGAGTGTTTGGACTTGCTGATGCGGAATCGGAGACTTTTGGCGTTGATTGGTAACTGTTGATGAAACTTGGATCTATTATTACACACCAGAGAACAGAATGAGTGCCTGGCAATGGACTGAAGCCGGCACGAGTGCTCCGAAGCGGCCGAGCGAGGCCCGATGGTTCGGAAAGTTTATGGCGTCGGTTTTCTGGGATTGTCATGGCATACTCTTCGTGGACTACCTCGAAAAAGGAAAAATCATCAACAGTGTTTTATTGTGCATTATTGGAGTAATTGAAGGCCGAATCGAAATCGCTGCAAGACGGACTCAGAAGCGAAAAAAAAATTTGTTCTTGCAAGACAATGCACCGGCGCACAAGAGCATCGCAACCACGGCTAAAATCAATGACTTACGGCTCAAATTGCTGTCGCATCCACCGTATTCGCCCGATTTGCTTCCCTCGGTCTATTATCTCTTCCCAAACCTCAAAAGATGGCTCATCAATAAAAAATTCAGCTCACGCGAGGAAATCATCGACGCCACGAAAGAGTATTTTTCAGACCTTCCGGAAAATTACTTTTCGGACGGTATCAAGAAGTTGGAAAATCGCTAGAATAAGTGTATCTAACTAAAAGGGGACTATATTGAATAAAATAAAAAAAAAACATTTAAAAAAATTGTTTTCCATTCCCAAGGAGGTTACTTTTCACCTCACCTAGTATAATTCAGACCTATAAGTCTATCATCTCTCCTTCTGAAAATTCTAAAACAACTGATTGGTATCCATATATGAGCTAAAATTGATCCAATACATATTTTTCAACGGCTCAACATGCCTACTGGAAAGAAAATTCGGTGGAAACGGCTTTGCATTCATTGACTAGCCACATCGAACGATCCAACAATATAGAGACACAATGGTTGCTTTCCTGGGTGCCTTCAACAATATTCGCAATCACGAAATCGCTATTAAATCTGCAGGTAGACGACTCAATTGGGGAGTTGATCACTTTAATACTAAATAGCAGAATAAAAAGCTTCAAACTGGGTGGGGCTTCTGCTTAAAGACGTGACAGCAGAAGTATGCCGCAAGGCAGTGTCTTTTGTCCCATTCTTTGGAACTAAGTAATGAACTCCTGGTTTACCTGAAAGCGGGTGTTAACATGGTAATTGCCTATGCGGATGACGTTGCTGTAGCCGTCTCAGGTAAGCATCTTAATACTATCAAAGAACTCCTTCAGCTAAATTTTAATATTTATACGAAATTAAATTGGAAACCTAACATTCAAGAAATAGTCAAGAAGGCTACAGAAGCTTTATTCTCTTGCAAAAAAGTCATTGGAAACAAATGGGGCCCTCAACCTCGTATAACCCACTGGCTACATATCTCGGCCATAAGACCGATACTCATCTACGGAATTGTTGTCTGGTGGGCGACCTTAGACAATGCAGTCAACTGGAACAAACTAAGCAAAGTCCAAAAAACAGCACGTTTATGCATAAGCGGAGCTTTACGTTCTATTCAGTTTGCCGCTTTAGAAATTTTGTTTCACTTGACATCCCTCGACATCTTCAGCAAGTAAGTAGCAGCGACTGCAGCTAATAGCCTTAAACCGAACACAGTGGACATATACAATAATTTATATGGCCACGCTAATAATTTTAATATTTACATATATTAGGAATCCTTACAGAGAACACCGATTACACCATATCTGAACTTTGGTTTGACAAAGATATGGTTTGACATGTAAGTTTCCCCTCTAGATCCTTCTGGGAGGAAAATGCTTTCATGGAGGAAAAGTCAATCCACTTTTACACAAATGGATCTAAAACCGATAGCCGGGTTGGTGGCGGTGTTTTCTAAGACAAGCTTAATCTAAACCTCTTCTTCTGTCTTCCAAAAGAAGTTCTGTCCCGGATGAAGAAAAAACGTGATATCTGCAAAGGATATCCCTGGACTCAGTCTCATTAAATTCTAAAACCGCCCAGGAATGCCGATCATCTCTAACGGAGATGGCAGAGCAGGTTAACATTCACCTTTATTGGGTACCGAGCCAGAGAGTCATTTCAGAGGATTGTAGGGCTGATGAACTCACCGAAATTGGAACCACTCTATTTTTTCCACCGCAAAAGGTTGGCATGGATATAACAATAGCCAGCAGACGTTTAATAGACAATTAGACCATCGCGTCTAGTGAACAAACAAATCTGGCCAAAGCTAGATCTGAATCGCTCTAAGAGTCTGATCCTTTTAAACAAGAAACATCTCAGCACAATCAGAGTTTACATTACTCGACACTACTTTATAGGCAAGCATGCAAAAAGGTTTAGCGCCTTTACAAACAATTTTTGTAGCAGCTGCATGGACGAGGAGGAAGACTAGAAAATCATTCACCTTCTCTGAGCATGCCCAGCTCTCTCCAAGAGAAGAAAACTTCGCTTTCTTCTACAATGACTTAAACAATCTAAAGAATATAGACGTTAACAGTCTCCTGCGCTTCATCATAATCTCAATTGGTTCCATGAGAGAAGAAGATCAAAGATCGACGTGGCATCGCAATAGGCCTAAGTGGATTAGTCTCTACCCTGCCCTATTAGTCGCAAAATGCGACTAAATGAGAAACAACCACATTCGCCCACTTAACTTGAGCCTATCCTTCTTAACCGTTTAGTTCGGACCTTATACATTTTCACTTCGCGGTAATTTGTCAAAGTTGTTTTTTAATTTAACCTTTTGTTTTGTGTTTGACCCCATTCGAACCACATTCTTCTCAAACATTCACCCGATAGTTCCTCAGTGTCATAGTGACATTGTCAGAAACAACTTACTTTGCAATATATTTATTGCTTTATAGTGGTCAAAGTTACACAATTTCCGAGAGCTTTGATATTCTAAACAGCTTAATCGATCGCAGCGTTATCCTTATAAAATCATTTATTCAATCCTTACACTGATAAGTCTCACTGTCCAAAGATTTTCCCAGCGATACAGGCAACGTCAAGTCAGCTTGACGTATGTATGACCTCAATTTTCTTAGTGAGGAAGCTGGTTAATCCACAATGCCGATATTGGAGGAATTAAAGCACATCTCTAGAAAACCGGATGAACCAGAAGTTAGCCCCTGCAAAAAATCTCTATACGAGGAACTGTATCTATCACTCGCAAACACTTTAACCCCGATTTATTCAACAGCCGCTGCCAACGAAGCACCCCGTCCAAAAGTGGTGACCGTGGAAGATCACAGAAAAAATTCGAAGGTGCAGAATTTCAAGGATTTCTAGATGAAGCATTAAAAGTTTAAAAGTCTTGCGAAGGAACCAAACATAAGGAAAACAAGTTCCATATCAATTGATTGAAAGAGACATCAAAAGACGAAAAACCAGTTCAGAAATTTTTCTTGATGGACGCAAAAGACAAGGTTTTTTGAATCGAAGTGTTACTGGCGATGAAAAGCAAATAAAATCATGGTTAGAACAGCACTTTTATTCTAACGAAGAAGTGAACAATTTTCTTGATGATTAGTTGGCCTCAAAAGACGAGCAGTGGTATTGGCGCGGAATCCATCAATTGCAAGAAAAATGGGAAAAAATCATATGTAACGAAGGCCAATACTTTGATTATTGGAATTTTTTAAGCAACAAACAAATCGATACTTCATATTCACACACCCATTAAAGAAAACGAATCTTGAAACCACTAACAAATCGGAACGTAGGCTATTAAGTTAAACAATAAAAAAAAAGATGACACCAATAACTCAGCCCTGCTTTATCAACAATCCAAACCCAAACTGTTTATTCGAAACCCAAAATTTTTCCAAAATTTTTCTTACACATTATCCTCTTTTGCTACATCTTTATCGAATACCAGAGCCACGAAATCATATTTTTCCCTCTCCTGTTACCTAACCTTTAAGTCGCTTCAAAAGGGAATTTAATTTCACCTTACTCCAGGGTCTTCTAACCAAGTTCCAATTGACGTTGCCCCACTGGACAAATGTTATAATATTATTAGCTCTCACGAACTTAACCCCCTGTTCCTGAAATTTATGTACTAAACCCCCTGATCCAAAATACTGTTTCTTCATCCGGTCGTTCCCATAATTCTTCTGCCTCCGATACACACCCCAAATACTTCGATTCACTTCTTCTTCCCATTGTCAAACTCACTCAAAAGTTCTCAGATATGAACATTGATAGTTGTCGGTGAAAGACCGCCGTATCTATGAACATTTTTGGCCTTGCTTTGCCTATCTGCACTACAAACCCAAGTCCATTTGCATCGATGATATAACCAAATACAATATCATGGTTTCGATTCAGCGAGAATGTTTCTATATAAAGCCAGGTGATCTGATGCCAATTTTCGTTTGCTTCGACATCTCGAACGAAGTTCAAAAAGATCTTTATACGTTTGTCAACTTAAAACGTCTTTTAAAAACTATTACAATTCCTAACCGTTCGAATTCTCTATCCTCTAGTCCAAAATGCTTGTTCACATCTTATGAAAATGTAAGAGGCTTAAGCTCTAAAATCTCCGTCGTATATCTCAGTTCTCAAAAGCTCCCCAATGACCTAGTTACTCTTTCTGAAACAAATCTAATTCCGAAATTGAAAACCAAATTACAAAGTTTTTCGAAAAGATGGATTTCAAAGGTCTGATAATACCATTTGTATGGACGAGATGTATTACGGGTTGTCCGATATTTTTTTAGAATATGGCAGCACTGACTCTTTTGACGTTTCCAAATGTCATGTTTATAAATTTCGAAGCATTTTGTGCTAAGAAAAAGTGACACGTCAAAGAATGTTTAGTGATTTCCTTTTTACAGTGTTTTTTACGAGGGTGCGTCAATGAGCCCCTGAAAATTTAAATCAGGAACACTCTTTCGGCAAAAAAAAAAAAAAACTGTTTCTCCCTCAAAATTGGCGTTTGTTTCATCGATGATCTTTTCGACCCAAATCTCTAACATGTTTGGAAACAGAAGATGGTAGAGGGAGCTAAATCTGGAGAATATGACGGACAAGGGAGTCATTCATAGCTTAATTCATGTAATTTTGCCGTTGCGACTACGAAATTGTGTGCTGATGCGTTTCTATTGCAAGATAACTTTTTTTCTCGCCAAATGCGGTCGATTTTGCTTCAGTTCGGTGTCGAATAATAGGCGCCAGTGATCGTTTTCCCTTTTTAAGATAATCCATGTTACTGCGCGCATACAAAAATACTGTCGTCATGACCTTGTTGGCCGACAGCCGCACAAGGCTTCGATTCACCATATTAAGTTCACGGTCTCGACTGTTCCATGGGCTCTGTTATGTTGAGAAGAATCTAAGTTTCATGCACGGTTATGTAAAAATTCATTCGCATTGTAATTGAACATTGCCAAATACGCCTTTGAAGTTGTTCAACGATCGCATTTGTTGTTAATTGTGAGCAAACGCGGCACCCATTTAGCGGATAGCTTTCTTATATGAAAATATTTCTGCAAAACTTAAATCATGGATCCAGGTGATAAGCCTGTAGCCTCTTCAAGTTCGCGCACTGTGGATTTTATCGGCCATTTCTGGTGTTGTAAACTCAATTGGGCGACCAGAACGTTAGGAGTCACTTGTGCTGGTACGACCGCACAAGTTTTAAAATGGCTGTAACAATAAAACTATTTGACAGATCTGTCTGAAATTTAGGTGCGTTCTTTTAAAAGATTTTTTTTTTTGACAAGCAAAATGGAAGTTTCTTATGAAGGATTTTGTAGGCTGACTCAACAATCCAATGCTTAAATTTATAATTGGTTTGCAGAGTCTGCGTCAGTGATGAATTTCGTGAAGGTCGTCCTTGCAATACTGTTGTTCCAGAAAACAATGATGCCGTACAAGGTATGATTGAAACCGATCAGCATGTAACATATCGTGAGATAGAAGCAACCTTGGGCATTGGTAAGAGTGCAATTTAATCAATATTGCATAAACGTTTAGCTGTAAAGAATTGAAAGTCATAAGTGGGATAAGTAAGGCTCTAATCGCTCTGCGCTACAAATGCATATCCGTCGCCCCCTCCACCGGTTCTTCACAATATATGTAGTTTGTTGGCATCAGAAGGCAGACACAAGTTTTCTTAACGTTGACTGAAATCTTTCGTTGTAGTCCTCCAGAAAGACTTTATTGCCTTATTCTAAGTTGATTTTGAGGTCATCCGTGAAGACCAAACTATATTTTTCTTTTGGCATAGATTCTGTCCGAAACCAGTCTTGGGCACAGGCAAAGTCCATTTCGTATTTTTCTTGCAGCAGGAGTTCTAGTGTCAGGGCATCAGACGGCATGTTCATAAGACGAGGGTTAAAAAGCAATCGACGCGAAAGGTTATCCAGTGCGGGTTGTACCAAAAGCCACTTATTTTTAAACGAAATATGACGTTAAGAGTTCAGCCCATGATATGAATATCAAGAGGACAGAGATTCATCAATGCGTCTAGAGCCAGGTGTGCTAGGGAAACCTCCATGTAGCCGACACAAATCGTTCTTTTGGGTCTGGTAAAGGCAGCAATTCCGTATTTTCGGGGATGCTTACTCCACCAGAAAATCATAGGATATACCATAATTGGCCTTATCATAGTCGTGTAGATCCAGAGGATACTTATCGGTGACAGGCTTCAAGTCTTGCCGATACCTCCTTTGCATTGCCAGAAGACCGACAGCGCCTTAGAAAATGAGTCAGACCAGACAGCTTTCTCCTTCTCATAAAGGGAACACCCTCAGTTTTGAGAGGATTGACTGAAAGTCCATTACTAGTGTGCCAATCATCGATCACGTCTAGGGCTACCTGTGCTTTAAAGGAATATCTGTGAGAGAATAGTATCTGTGATCATAACAGCAGCGGCATTCATGTCGTTATCGAGGAAACATAACAACCAGTTCAAATTTTCTAAAGAAGGGATCTTATCTCTAACTGTGTGATTGGTATACGAGAAATTAGTTGATATGAAACAGTAGTCCGACGAGTTTGGAGGGATTAGAAGTGAAAAACAAGTCCAGGGTGTTGGCTGTACGACCATCAACGTCAGGTATTAGCGTGGGCTTATTTACAATCTGAGTCAAGTTGTTTTCCGGAACGAAATTCTCAACACAAAGGGTGTTGCCTGTCCAGAATGTCGAAGCTACCAGAATTGTGTATATTGAAATTGCCCGTAATGACGATTTCAGTATGTTTATAGATACAGGGATACAATTCTTTGAATAGTCTCAGACAGCGCATCAAACTTGTTAGAGATCGAATTGCTTCCTATTTTGGGGCTTCTGCAAATAAAGCAGTATTAGATAATTTGCCTATGGGGACAAGCTTTTAACCACGTGAAATTAAATTTAGATTTCGAACTGGGATCGCATTGTGGTGGAGTATGGCAGGCTATATGGTATACTACGCGCGTAAATGGCGAGACGCGGTAAGAAACGAATAATGGAACTTGTTTTTAGCTTGATAGCTTCAAATCAGAGTGATCTTAGAGTTATGGGAGGGTACCGTCCTTTATGTAGCTAAGTGCCAAAACAGCTGGTCTGTATTTACAAACGAAGACGTACGCAGAATAGTAATTATTTTTTACTCCGCGAATATTGACTATACCCACTCTAAATTCCCGAGTCTTTGCCAAATTCTAGTACTCAGATACAAATTATAGAACACCAAAAGGAAAGATGTCGATAAGCCATCACACAAACTGCATCTAATGTGGTACAAAGCCAGAATGGAAGCTTACAAAGGGAAGGAAAGTCCAAAGTCGCTCAAATTTTTACATTATGATAGATCTAGGATAAGATCCGACTCTTAGATCGACACCTACCATTTCTTTGCAGACTTTAAAGCCGCATATGACGGTTTGATCATATCTCATATCATCCAGGTCGACTTCTTTGTAGCAAGGGCTTGCACCTTGTTGAAAGCTGACATCATAATATGATGGCCATTTTGAGATAAGGATGCTGCGCGTGATTTTCGGTCCCGTTTGAATTGACGCAGAATGGAGGAGGAGATTTAACTAAGAACTACATGGGCTGTACAGCGACATCGGCCTAGTCAGGCGTATACGGTTTGAGATGGATGGTTCAGGTTCAAGCTAAAGAGTCATCGAGACTAAACCCGAAGGACGACTGCATTTTAGCATGTGCACTCAAGTAGAAGAAGACCTTTACTATTGGCACTGCCGAAAGAACGCGCTGTCTGAAAACGTCTGTTGGTTGAAATCTAGATTGATCCAGAATAGTAGCGCTACGTAACACATTCTTTGAGCAAGTCGTAAAATGTTTTGTTGCCGAAAAAAAACATCTTTCATTCCAAAAGCTGCGGGGTTATTTTATGCTTGTTCAGTCTTAAGAAAGCACCTTTTCTCACTGGAGTGTGAGGAAATAACGAAAAAATACCTGAAAGCGTTTAAATAATTGAGTAGTTACTAGGAAAAATATATAGCAGATAAGTTTTAATTTTAAATTAAAGTTATATAGATGTTATATAATTTTTTAAAAATAAATGTTACCAACATTAACTAAAGCATTAGTATAGATTTTAATTTAAAATGTTAACAATAACCACAGTATCTATTTTCACATTCCACATATATAAAAACGAGTAACCTTTTTAGCAAATCACAGTGAGCGAAATAATAAAACAAAATAAGAAAAATTATTAAAAAAAATATCAAGCTATAGAATACATGCTTCAACGAAGTGTTTAACAATATTATTGTATAATATAATAGTTTTAGTTTATAGAAGTACTAGATGAAGTGCGAAGGATAGATATTTGATTTTTCGTAACTTTTCTTGGAAAATGTTTATCGCAAATGTCATAAGAATGAGATTGAAATTTCCTTTGAATCGTTTCTTTTTTTTTTTTTTTTTTTTAGGTAAATGCAATTGAATGCAGATGAATGTCTTATTGTCTGCAACTTGAATAAGAGATAGAAGAGTTCATGGGAAGTTTATTTAGCCAGTCAAGAGAATACTTAAGCGCATTTCCAAAATTTTCAAATCAATCTAAAATAATTAAAATTCAAAAAAAAGGAAAAAAAAAAATATAATGAATCTAAAAAAGAAGCCAGCGAACGGGTTAAGTGGTTGTTAAAAACTTTTTTTGTTTTTTTTTTTTTGTTTTTTTTTAAGTTTAGCTTTGCGTGCTACTAAAGTGTCCGACTCACCACCAGCACTGTATTGACATCCGGCTAGGTGATGCTCCCGACGCCTATGTTGCCAGCGATTTTTACGCCAAAAAATTTTCCTTTTTTGCCTTTTCGAATGCTCATTAGGTGATAGCTCTTCGGGCGAACTCTTAAGAGGGCATGTGCATTTCGCTTTAAAGTGCTTTGTCTTAGTCTTCTTTTTGTGCCTTTTCGGACTACCAGTGACAAAGTGGTGAAATCGACTTTTGGCAGGAGCATTGTGATTTAAATTATTATCTATGGCTGTGTCATTGGATTCGTCAGCGTCTAGATCGTCCTCATCGACAACAATGCATATGCCACCTCGTCGTTTTAAGGACGATTTCGATTTAAAGCCTGTAGCTAATTATGAGAGGATTTACAATGGAATATGACAGGAAGCGGGGTAATAGATAGTAGTGAAAAAAAGAGATATGAAAAGATACAAATACAAAAAAAAATTTATCTCCATTAAATCAATTATAAATAAAAGCCAAAAGTTTATTTTGGTTCTGTTATATAAAGTTTATATACATTTTTTTGTTTTTTTTTTTTAATTAAATTTAAGAAGTTTCTGATTTGTCATACAGGCGAAATAGGGCAACAGAGAGATTTAGAAGTACAATAGAATGAGAAAGTATCGCATTATTTAAGGCACCAGTTTCGTCGTGCTCACAAACATATGATTATTTAAGCTCACTAACTAAAAATTTTAATTTAATAAATTATCTCATCTTTTAGAAATTAGTGGATTAATTGTATAATATATAAAATATAAGACAGTTAAAATTAAAAAACAAAAATCTACAATAAAGTAAAAAAATATTATTTTTTATATATAAATTAATAGAAAAAAAAAGAAAATTAATTTTTGATATATACCTACTATAAATTATTTACAAATCCCTATAGCCAATAAAATAATAATAATAATAATAATAATAATAGTTATAATAATTATATTCATAAAACTAAACTATGAAAACAGTTAACATATTTCACATCAATGAGAATGACCAGCAAGCAAAACCTTATGAGTCCTGGGCCTATATTATATGAATAATACAGATTCGCAGGGAAGGTTCTTAAGGTAGAGAAAATGTCTAGGTTTAGAGTCGTTAAAAAGAATCATAAGAACCTTATACGAGTACAGCAATTCTAGAGCATTCTAGAAAACGTTTCATAACAAACTCATACATCTGTTCAAAATGAAGATGGAGAATGTTCGCTGCTCCCTCAAAGTCGGTAATGACTTAACAGATACCTTTGATGTCACAAAAGGTTTTAGACAAGGTGGTGGAATGGAATCAAATTCTCTAAAACACTTGAAATGCTGACAGGGGCATATAGCTGTCTGCTCTAAGTAAAAAAAAAAAAAAATGTTTACAAATATTACAAACTCTTCCAAGATGGCCGAGAAGATGCCAATGACGAACCTCGCTCTGGACTCCCCAGCATATCAAAAGATGATAACGTCGATGATTCTTTAGAAAACCGTCTAGGGACTTGGCTCTGCTATAGCAGAAGCAAAGAGTCACTCTTGCCAATCGCTGTTTCTTTGGCCTAAGTAACCCTAACCCGAAAAACTTAAGAGATTTTATAAAAGACTTGATCATCTTAGTCCTACTTTATGACGCTGAGCCATGAACTCTATCGAAAGCGGATGAAGATATCCTCATTCGTTTGGAGAGAAAAATCCTTCAAAATTATTCGGATGAAAAGATTCAACGACCATCCATACAAGCTGTGTAGCGACATAGATCGAGTTAGAAAACTGCACATAAAACGTCTGATATGGCTAGGACATGTAGAGCGAATATACACCAATGCTTCGGCTCGCAATAAAGAAAGACCTCATCTTAGGTGGCGCGCACATTTAGAAGAATCATTTTGCTACAAGGAAGCTTACTAAACTTGACGATAATGAAAGCTGCCGACAATGTCTCCTAATCATATCCTTCAGAGGCTATAGAACATAAATGAACTAACCTAGATATCAAACTTTACTAATACTTTTGCAAGCCCTCTCTATAACTTCCCAGAATTTGGTAGAATGATGGCAATTTACAAGTAAATTTGCTAGAATGAGTGTGCATGCATACGTTGTGTAATGTAGATGGCCTTTTTTTCGAGTAAAATGAGCGGGTTTTGTGTAAAAAAGGAGGGAAATTGCCATTGAGGGCAATTCACATGTATTCACAGATTTGGTCACACGGATAGAGGCGATCAGTAGGAAACCGATTCTGGTTTTCCAATATCTGGAAAGTTTGTCATCTATGTTAGTTATTCTATGCCATAGAAATACGATGACTGGAAAGAAAACAATGCTAGAGGTTTTCTTTAAATTGGGCTTAAAATAATATTGTCAATTTGACAAATCAAGGATAGGTGTTTATATTTTTTACTGATATTGTGCCTATAAAACAAATGCATAAAGTTGCACTAGGTCAGATGATTTCTCCTACATCTTAAAGGTTTCGAAAACTTTGTGATACATTTAGTAAAGAAAATTGAGCAAATGGTGGATGGCCGGGCAATTCGGCGTTCAACCCAAACCGCGGCCGAAAGACAATCTTTTTTCACGCAACTAAAATCATGGGACATGAATGACAATTTAAACTAATAATTTAGTTCCCTGTAAAATGCTGAATGCTTCCCATGGGGCGAAATAACCACTGAGGAAAAAAGGAGATCTTGTAAAGCAAAGGACAGATTAGGCTAACTGATCTCTCTCATTCGACCATTCCATTATAAGGCGGCATTTTAAAAGTTCTCACTTGATTATTTGAAGCAGGCATGGAGGTGACATTAGATTATAACAAGATAACCACCTTGTGGTGGGCCTTCGAACTGGAGGTTTTAGTACAATCAAGAGCGCTGTGCTTCGAATAACCTAGTTTGACGACGAAATATTAAGGAATCTCATAATCCACCAACAACAAAGAGACTATTGTTCAATAGTTTAAAAGAGTTAGTAGCGTTGCGTCGTGGGACATAAATAAACACTGGACCGGAAAATATGGTATTGTCGCAGTGAAAGATACACTGTGACAACATATTAAATATTGCTAAAAAGGCCGAAGGAGTACCAACTTAGTGGGACAGTAGGACTGTGTACAGAATCACCAAATATGTGACAGACAGATTCTGCAGATCTATGAAAACTACAAGTTAAGAAGATGAAGGGAGGAGTTTAAGGACGAAAATTTCGCACAGAACTAAAACGAGTTATCTTTCGCTCAGTTAGGGAAAGTCTATATATTCGCAACTAAGAAATCTAAACCAAAAGGCAAGAAATATTCCTTGAATTTTTGAAAAATATCTGAAATAATGAAAATCTCCGTGAAGAATGGAGAAAAGGAACGGTGGTCAGGCTTTCAAAGACAATATGCTTCTCCTTTTGGATTCTTTGAGGTTGAATCCGCTAATAGCTTTTGGTTCATTTTTGAACCTTAAGTGTTTTTATAGCATGCATTAAACCGGGAACTTGCTCTTAATGAATTGGTGGCTATTATTTATTAAACCAAGTTATCGATATCCATATATGTAGGTAGGTATTGTTTCAGAACCTATTACTATTACTACTGCACTTTTCTGTCCTGTTTGGTGATGTTTTGCAGAGAACTCTGCCAATTTTAAAACGGACTAATCAAATGGGGCCTCGTAATCTATTTTGTTGTTTGGATATTCTAGAAATAGATTAGAGATTGACAGGTGTCAAATTGGCGATGCCCAGTGCTGTTTCTACACATCCATTGTGCTAATTTTACCATCTTGTGGCTACCATCGGGTATTAGACGATGTACGTGCAGACTCGATTTGCCTAAGTTATAAGTGCAAGTGCTGACCACCAGATAAACCCAGCGACACTATAACGAAACAGCGATTGAATTCCCCAGATGGAATCAACGGTGAAGTAAAACCGCGGAATAAAAAAAAATTAGGCCTTATTTGAGCTACTCCGACATATATGGAGCTGGTTGGTGGCAATTGAGCGCTCAAGGTCTAGCCGAACCCTCGTCCTAAGAGTTTCTATAATGGAACTTCCTCTCTAGGTTGGGGATTGTGCCGTGGAAAGTTAGGTCCCTTGATAGGCTAAGTGGAGTCGAACAAATAATGGAGGCCCTGGACTGTTTCAAGGCAGATATTACCACCTTCCAGAAATGCGATGAGATGGACTGAAGAGACAAAGGATTAAAAACTGCAGCATTTACTACAGCTCTTATTTGGAAGTAAGAAGACTTGAGTTTC
The DNA here is from genome assembly GCA_907269105.1 of Volucella inanis. Classification (NCBI taxonomy): domain Eukaryota; kingdom Metazoa; phylum Arthropoda; class Insecta; order Diptera; family Syrphidae; genus Volucella; species Volucella inanis. The sequence goes on along the minus strand of OU026153.1, from coordinate 275,375,363 downwards.
CAATATTTTCACGAGTGCCTCGTAACAATACATAAAAAAGGTAGATCTTCCAACATTAGACTTATATTAGCGCACAGCGCCACAGAGAAGAAAGATGACGATCCGATAGATAGATTCAACGAGCTCTTGGACAAAACCCATGAGTAGTGTACTAGATATGACATTAAAATTCTAATGCAGAGTCAAGGGACTTGAAGCACTCATGTTCAATCAACCGTCTACGAACGATGCCAGGCACTACTTTAGTATTACGGATGCCTGAACACCTCGAGGGGCCAACATTGCCTCGGACCATTACGGGTATCTCGAACATCGCAAAAACAAGCTAATATTGAGAGGAAGTATGCCGTCGAACGGCTACAATTCCAAGAGATTGCGAGATCCCTTTTCGATAGAGTTTCCCATAATCTCTTAAGAGGTTCTATGCAGCCAGCATCAAGTATTGAAATCCATTTTTCTAACATTACTGAAAAGCCATCAGAAATGCCGCCTCTGATGTTTCATTCGGCCACCACCCCTGGTTTTATGTTCGGCAAGTTCATGCAGCTAAGCAAGAGGCGGCGCTGCATAGAAGAACTAAAACTGCTCGCAAGCTCTGCAAGCAGAAGAGGGAGTTGAACACTGGCTTCTCAGGGGGAAAAACAAGGGGTATGAGAAAGGTGCAGTCAAGCAATGAGATTCGGAAGTTTTACCAAAAGGTAAAAAAAAACCATGCCAAGGACGTAGGCATGGAGTAGTAGAGTCGTAGGCGATTCTGAGGATTTGGAAAGAGAATTTCTACAGACTGTATAACGGCGATGACGAACCAAATACGGCTTACAGGTAGATCGATGTAGGCCAACAATTCAGACAACCACGTCAGTGCTGAAATTAAACGAAGAATAACTCTTGTCAATCGCTGCTTTTTTGGGCTAAGAAGGCAATTGACTAGCAAAGCCTTCTCTCCAACAATAAAAGTGACCTTAATAATCCCAGTCATGTTCTTTGCTGCTTTGAGAGGAAAGTTACTGAGTTATTTTCGGCCCCATCTACATAGACGGTGAGTGGAAAAGGAGGTGTAAAGTGACATCGACATAAATAGAAGAACGAAACTTGAGGAAGCTTGCTAAAGATCGACGAGTATGGTAGCTAAGACAAACAACTAATTTAAGCATTGCAGGCCCAGAAGTTAGTAGATAACTTCCGTTCCCTTGGAAATATCGTCTCGACTTATAATGGAACCAAATCGGACATGTAGAGCTGTACATTTAAAGCTAAGGCTAATATAGAGGAACATTTTAGTTAGCTTAAACGCAAAGCTGCGTCTGTCCCCATACACATCGGCTCCAGTGGAAAGAAAATTATTGTCAATGTCACAAATAGGTTACAGACCTTTGTAAATCGATGCCTAATCATATTTCTAACGACCAACGACAAAATGTGATGGTGGAGGGGCTATAAACGTGATAATACAGAAGCCTTAGTGTAAGTGACGTCGCGTCAGAAAGAAATTTGTATTGCCTCGAGGAGTATTGCGCAAAATGATTGAAAAAGAACTCCGCCAACTATAGAAAAACTGCATGAAACCGAAGAAGTTATTACACAGTCCGTCTATTTAAAGATTTGAAAAATCACATCTCACTACCTACCACCACATACATGAAAAAAAAAAAAAAACGAAACCAAGAAGTAAAACGGAGGCTTTTTGTCCATTAAGCCTTTCTCGAAACCTTCAAGGAAGAGTTTGGGATCGATTTCTTTGACAAACATTTTTTTTTTGTATCGAAGAAGAGAAACCCAAGTTTTCTTAAAAAAAAACAATTAAATTGGGTTTTTCACTATTGTTGTCTGATATTAAATGTCAACATGTTTCTGACGTCATTCGGTTCTAAACGTCGACGAAATAAAGACTTCGAGTTTGCAAATATTGTGCATATTTAAGTATGCGGATTGGTACATAGATCTGGGATTTAAAGGGCAGCAAATATTTTCCACGATTATGACGATGTATTCCAGGAATTTCATACGGTATCCGTATTTCAAAATGTAAGAGTCACTGCCATTCTACATCTGCTCTTGCCAAAGGCAATTCCATGTAAAAATCAATTAAAGACAATTCGATGGAATATTTTCAATACATACATACATACAGCACATGTGTATGTCATTTCAAAACATTGCCGTTCAAAAGTGTAACACAACAACTATACGCAATAGTGTAAACAAGAAACAAAACGAAAGTCAACTTACTTGCAGAACTGGTAGACACTCGTCCCATGGGAATGTAACTGCGACTATCACTATTATCCTGGGTGAAGTTTATCACATTAACGTCATAAGTCACCACAGATGCCTCCCGCTTTCTGACATTCTGAATACCATCCAAATAAAATCCATGCTTTCGTGAATCTTCATCTCCTCGACGATTCCGCAAAGGTGACGTAAAGTCATTGTCATCGAGCGAAATGTCACCACTTTTGACAGAAGTCGGCGATAGAGTCGAATCCAAGATAATCTCCGGTTTTGGGGATATATGCTGCTGTGTTGGCAATGTGGTCACTACATCCAAGGATATCGTCGATGAATCACTTATAATCTGATTGGTGTTGTTAGAGAATCCTGTGTTAAGGGGTGACAGAAAGTAGACATTTTGTGGACTTAATGGCTGTTCGGTTATTTCAGGTAAATTTTGCCCTGAATTCGGTGTGGTGGGTGGTGAAATAACAAATTTATTAGGTGGCAGCTGGTCACTAAGCGTACTTAGCCGCTGTCGTATATTATCACTGCTTAGCATGCAACTGCTTGAGTTGACCTCACCCTGATCGGACAGTGGTGATCCAATGGAACGAAAGATTTCATCAAAGTCATCACTGTCTGAGATTTGGTTAGTTTTATCACAAGTAGTAGGCGGCGTTTCGGCATCGAGAAAAAGATTGTCAGTGTCGATTATAGATGCCGTCAGGGAAGGTGGTGGCGTTACTGTACGATTATGTAGTGGTGACAATTGAGGTGATGATTCTCTATTGTTACAGCTACTGCTACTGCTATTTAGGCGTCGTTGAGGAGTAGTTTCTGCACTAAAATTAATTAATTCTTCTACACTATTTTGTGATACCAGTCCGCCATCGTTTTCTCTGCTTAGGACATGTAAGTCAAGGAGAATATCCGGTGTTGTGTTGGTAACTGGCTTGAGTCGTTCAGCTTCATGACCTTCGCTTAACATTCTCGGTAGGTATATGACTCCTTCCGAATCGTCCGTATCACTTGGATTCCGCTGACGATGACCGATTTTCCCAACTCCGTTGTATGAGTGTGATAACTTTCGGTTTCGTGATCTGTGAAATATGCTCGATCGACTACAGCTGATTTCTTCTTCGGATTTTTCACTTTTTTTCTCCAGCGAGAGATAGTCACTAGTGCGTTTGGTTTTCGAAAGAAAATTCTTCAGGACACCCTTCTCGCTTTTTAATGAAATCTTTTTAACCGGTTTTCCGTGAAATGAGAAGAGAAACTCAGAATCACTGACAGCAAAAAGTTTTCGTTGCTTTTGCGCGATTTGTTGGATATCGACGTGGGATTTAGCTTCACCTCGTCCATTCTTCATCTTGATGAAGTCGGTTTCACTAAGAGCTGAATACTTGCTGGGGGTTTTGATGACAGAATTCGGTATGGGATTCTCGTTGGACTTGTCTATTTGTTGCTTAAAGTAGAAGAAATTATCTTCAATAAATCGTTTCAGTTGTTGGTTGTCTTCTTCGATGGGCACCACAGTTTGTTGGTACTTTCGGAGATTCTTAATGCTTGTGTAGAACTCATTGATTTCGTCCTTAGAATGAACTCCAATTAAATGAAGACCTTTTTCTTTTTCGCTTAGTACCCTTGAGCTTGAAACAGAGATTTTGCTGTCCACTCGATTAAAGGATTTTTCACTGTTATTGGCGGATGTTGGAGCTAGAAAGGCAGAGTTCGGTTGTAGCCATCTTGATGGTGAGGACTGATCTTGTTGTTGCTGTTCTTGTTGTTGTTTTTGATTCTGATTTTGTAATTGAAGTTGCTGATAATGTAGAGCAATCATTGAAGGTGCACTATCGGTGTGAGTGACCTTTTCGAATCGTTCTTGTTCCAAATCACGTAGGTCAATACTACTACGGCTTAGACGACGTTGAGGTGGTGACGGTACGCGCAATTCATCACAGTCTTCTTTTCCGTTTTCACTTGGTGAGGGTAATTCCTGGAAAAAAAAAAAATAAAAACCATTTGAAGTTAGGCTGGGAAAATACCGAATTATTTTTTAAGTTTCTGGTAGGGAAATGTTGTTAGGAGTATGTTGAGTGTATATGAGTGATATAATTCTGTAGCTCTGACCAGCAGATCTTTTTTTCTAAATTTTGTATCAGAACATTCCTTTATTACGCTCGAAGGACCAATTTAATTCCATAAATTTGGAATCCGATTTATCATAATAAAGACTTATGCGCGAGCTTCTTTTAAAAACTATTTGATTACAGGGCTTTTCTAAAGCCTAATATAAAGATCTGTGCTCTAGGTATGGTTTTTGTCAATAGCTGGATTTCCTGTGAACAAACTATAGGTGATATGAATGTACAAGACACATGTAGACCGAAAAACAAATGCTTTCTTGATAGATTAAAAATAAGACCGCACGACTGAGTCTTCAACTAGTTTATTCACAACTGACAAAATGAGAATGTAATTGTAAACTCAATTCCTAATTCGGAGTTTTGTGTTGTCTAGGGTTGCCAAGAGGCATGCATATACATAACACTTTCTGAAGTCTGGAAAATTATCTAAGCGTTCAATAAAGATTTATGTAGACTGCTTACTACCGAATATAAGAGACTTCCTGAAAATAAATGGCATCTGTGCAGTTTGAGAACGATCTTGATTCTGGGATTGCATTTTCGGTGTATATCATGACAAATCTGGTATGCATCGATGGCACAAAACAGGCGTTCTTACCACAAGACAGTAAGGAGATCTTTCAAATAACTCTAACGAATTGAAGCAAATCTTTCTCTTATTCCAAATTTTCGATTTCAAAAACTATTTTTCCTCCTAACATATCTTGACACTCGTTAAGTGCTATAGTTAGACTCTCTTATACACTAAAAAATTTTCGAGAATATAGCTGTGACTTGATGTTCTGCTATTGGGATTAAGTAGTTTTCCGTAGCGAAGGTCTCAACACACCGCCCTGTGGACGTTGGCTGTCCAGAATGGCGAAGTCATCCAGAATTGTGTATATTGGAATCGCCCGCAAAAACGATTTCTGTATGCAGATACAGTGATAAAATTCTTTGTATGGAATCAACGCATTGAACTCGTTAAAGGTCGAGTTGTTGTCCAGGTTTGGGTTTCTGTAAATAAAGTAAAGGATAATTTGCTTAGGTAAGGTTAGGCTTAAGTGGCTGTTGAAAAATCAACCCACTTATGCCTATTGGCCCATTGTGATTACACGTGGATCTGTGATCCTTCCATTTGGAGTTCTTAATAAAGCGTAGGAGACTTTTAATATCTATGTTGCTTAAGTCACTTAAGTTGTTGTGGAAGAAGGCCTGTAGGTGGAGTTTTTTCTATGGAAGAGAGCTGCACATCCATGCAGCCAAGCTTTTTTGCGCGGGCGGGTGGTGTAGCTGATTCGAAACTGGAGCTAGTGCATCCTCAACCAGTGGGTCTTAGTACGTGCTAGTTAGTTCGTTACATTTAGCCTAGCCAGCAACCACTAAAACATCAGTGTTATGCCTTCATGTCAGAGATGACGCCGACGAGATTTTCATATAACTGCATACAAATTCCATGAAAAGACTTTTTCAGAGAATTGCCTCGTACGGGATTCGATCCCGCGACCCTCTGCTTGAGGAGTCTATGCATATACTTCTACACCACGGCCACCACTATGTTTTCCTATGAGGCAATGTCTAGTGATGACACCTATAATGGCGTTAAGATGTTTTCTATTTAAAAGAATTAAACTCCTGGAGCGATTCAGATCCAGCCTTGGGCAGATTTCTTTGGTCGCTAAGCATGTCGATCCAACCGCGCAACTATGGTTTGTTCTTCTATTAGCATCCAGCTTCATTTTTTGTTTGCACGTAGCGTTAAGTATATCTATGTTTTCCTTTTCAGGTGTGATAGGTATAGTGGTTTCAATTTTGGTAAGCTCGTCGGGCCTACAATTCCCTGGAATGTCTCTATGTCCCTGCACCCAGCGAAGGTGAAAGTTAAACTACTACGCCATATCCATTAGAGATGATTGGCAGTCCATGACTGTTCTTGAATTTAGAGAGCATGAGTCCAGGGATTTGATAGCGGTCTGACTATCGGAAAAGATGCGGATATCCATTGCAGATACTACATTTCAGTCAGTCTAAGTCAGAATAGGGCTTCCTATTCTCCTTACAGGCGGAAGGAGAGGCTAAGTTTAAGCTTATCGGCAAAAACACCACCACCCATCCCACTGACAGTCTTTGAACTATTGGTGTAAAAGCGGACTGAATTGTCATTCAGGAAGGCATTTTCCTCCCACAAGGATCTAGAGGGAATGCTTACATAGAAGCCCTTGTTTGGGTATGCTGTAGTCGATCTTTTCTGGTAGGATTCCTAGTGCGTTAAGAATATTTGCGGGGCCAAAATGTTTTATTTGCCCACTGTGAAGTCGCTTTAAGGCGAATAGCTGCGTTGGCGGCTACTTGTCTGCTATAGATGTCGAGAGGTGTAAGGTGAAACAGAATGTCTAGAGCAGCGGAAGGAGTAGTGCGTAGGGCTCCGCTTGTGCCCAGACATGCTGTTTTTAGACTGCTTTGTCTAAGGCCGTCCACCATACAACCCCCCCGAAGGTGAGTATCGGTCTTTTGACCGAGATATATAGCCAATGGGTGCTGCGAGGTTGGAGGCCCCATTTGTTCTCGATGACATTTTTGCAAGAGAATAATGCTACCCAGATATTTCGATGTATCTGAGAAGACCAAGCTGGTACCGTTTATTGGGGGGAGGTCTATAGTCGGAATTTTGTATTTCCTAGAGAAGATGACAAGATCGGTCCACAGCGATCCACAAAGCTTGTAAATATGTTAAGATTATTCTGCAGTAGGTCTTTAATCATATATAAGTGTTTTCCTGAGACCGCTGTAGCAACGTCATCCGCATACGCAACCACAATGCTACCACACTTTTCCAGGTATATCAGCAGTTCGTTTACCACTAAGTTCCAGATAAGGGGTAAGAGGACACCGCCTTGCGACGTACCTCTGCTGACACTTCTTTTAACAGAGGACCCACCCAGTTTGGAGTTGATTGATCAAGTCTCCAAGTGAATCATCTACCTTCAGAGCTGACAGCGAAGTCGTGATTGCGGATGTTTTGATGTTGTTAAAGGCGCTTTTTATGTCCAGGAAAGCTACCATTGTGTATTCTCTATAATGTAAGGATCGTTCGTTGTGACTTGTTAGTGAGGTAGAGCCGACTTTCCTTTGCAGTAGGCATGTTGTGCCGTCGATAGGAGTCTAAGATTCAAGCTAGATCGCATGGGATATCAATCAGTCGTTATAGAGTTTTTAGAAGGAAAGATGATAGACTAATAGGTCTAAGGTCCTTTGGGACAACATGAAAACATTTACCGCTTTTGGGAATGAAAACTACATTTAAATCTCTCCATGACTGAGGTTTGTGGAATAGTTCTACACAGTGCCTCATGATATTTTCAAGCGATGGCCAGATTTTATCTGAGGATCTTTGTAGCTCGGCTGGAATTATACCACCCGGCCCGGCAGACTTATATGGTTTAAAGCTATGGAGTGCCCAGAGCAGTTTGTCTCTTGTGAAAAGGCCAGAACTTTTTGTCGCTGCTGCAATAGTTCTATTAAGATTTTTACTAGCCGTGAAAGTGGAGCTACCTGGAAAATAAACGTCCAGTAGCAAGTTGGGTGTTCGTCACTTGAGGTCGTCCATGAGAGTCGCTTTTTTTCAGGTAGCTGGGCATCGAAGGACTTGTTGAGAGGATTTTTCTCAGTCGTTATGTCTCAGAGACTTCACTGATTTTATCACAGAAGGACTTTCAGGATTCAAGCTTTGCTCTCCTCAATTATTTTTTATACGTTTTGAGGGATTCTTTGTATGAGTCCGAATCCGACGCTTTCCTTGAGGTTTTTACTTTGTTGAAAAGTTTCCTACTATATAAGCGTGTCTAAAAAGCTACAGTGTGGATGTCCAACAGTACTGTATTTTCTTGCCTCCAGGTTTAATTAGAGGACAGGAGACGGCCAGTGCTCGGTTGAGAGCCCGTGTTAGAGCCTCGACTTGTTGTCCGGAGGGCTTGAAAGGTCGGGAGATATGCTTTTTAAAAATGTTTCGTTGTATTTGAGCGAGTCAGTTTTCCGATAGTTACGAAATGCTGTTTGGAGGAGGGGAGCATTATTAAATTGCATTGGATGTATCTGTGATCTAAAAAGGAGTATTCAGACGATACCATTCAGTTCGTTATTTAATGATCAATGCGTTCGGGGACAAAAGTGATGTCAAGCATTTCTTGTTGTTATAATTTGCTTAGGGAGATGGAATTTTAATCAGATGAAACTGAATTTCGGATTGGAACAGGGATTTTATTACGATGGGGTTTGGTTACCTACATCACCAAGCACATAAATGGCTAGATCGCGGTGATCTATAATTTCCAAACCGTTCATTACTGTGAGCTCAAATTTTGACACATGACAGATCATTTTATTATTTACAAGCCTTTTAAACGATTTGCGTCTCAGTTGTGTTGAAAAAATGTGATAGTGTGATTGCTTTATATTTGGCTGGACAACAACAAGTAGCTATCGTTAGAGCCCTCCAGCACCTCAACGTGAATAAATCATTTGTGTCTCGAACCATAGTTCGTTACCGTGATACTGGCAGCTATGCAAAATGCCATGGAGGTGGTCATAAAAAAAACAGCAACATCGGCAGATGAGTTGCCATTTGTTATCGAGCAATATGTCAACAAGCAAAATGATAAAGTTTACTTGCCAGAGAGGTCCTTCAAAAAATTAAACTTTCGGACGGAAACCAGAATGCAGGCAGCACCCATGGTGATGGCTTGGGCTGCCATAACCGCCGATATTCGCTCTCCGCTCAAATTTTTGGATCGTGGCGTCAAAATTAATGCGATCGTATACCGTGAAACTGTATTAGAGGCAGTATTGAAGCCTTGGGCAAACAATCATTTCGGTCGGAGACCGTGAACATTTCAACAAGACTCGGCACTGTCTCACAAAGCGCGCGTCAACAAAGATTGGTTAAAAAACAATGTTTCACACTTCATTTCTTCGATACAATGGAATGCAAATTCTCCGGAAGCAAATCTGTTGGATTTCTCTGTCTGGGGTATTTTGAAGGCGAAGGTTGGTACTAAAAAATACCTAAGTTTGGACCACCTCAAACAAGCACTTCGCCGGGAATGGGATCAAATACCACAGAGCCACTTGCGCGCAGCGTTCGATGCTTTCTTCGGCCGTCTCTAGGCCATTATTTGCGCCAAAGGTGTACATATTAAAAATTACCAACTGGACACGCCTCAAAAAGGAGCTCGACAAGTCCATCAATACTCCGCCTAAATTCAGAACGAAATAAGAGGCAGCACAAACTGTTCGAACCTGAACGGTGTCCTCATTAAATGTTTTCAAATGACATATCCAACCAGGAAAGACTAGTGCAGAACGCTAGTTCCACGTTGGGACTCAAAATTACAGCAATTAAATAACGAAAACCCGAAAACTACTAAACATTTCACTTAAAACTAATTTGGATAAAGTCTAAAAGCTTAACAGATCAAAGTTAATAAACTTCAGCTTCCGAAGTGTGCCCCTCATAAGCTGTTTTTTTTTTAGGTCAAAAGACTCGATGAAAGAAAAGATTCTCGCTTCTTTACATCGAATAACAAAAGAAATTATTAATTAAATAGGTAATCAAATAAAAAGGAGTGAAAACAGATAAAACTAGAAAAGAAAGCTAATTACATTTTTTTTTATAAAATTAACAAAAATAAAAAAAATTTGAAAGGAAAATTTGAAGAAAAGAGAAACTAACAAACTGTGTAGGGGTTCATCTACAACGATGGCTGGTAAAAATTTTATGGAATGACGAGATGCAATGCACACATTTATAGCTACTTCAAACTAAAGTTAATCGGATCGATCCGATTTTGCGTACTATTAAACTTAAAATTAGAATATTTTCGAACATTAAGTCCGCAATGTTTCAAATCGGTCTTCTTGCATTGAAAAGTATAAAATTTTCTTGTAAATGTTTCTAGTATATTAGATCGTGACAATTTGTTTTGGCCTAGTAGAATTTTTTCGCGTGAGTTTCAGTTCGACTTTTATAGAAGTTGTAAACCACCATGAACTGCAATTAGACAGTTATCAGGCTGAGGAATAGGGTAACCAGTTCCAGTTGGGCACGATATTTGTGCTGCTGGCCGACGTGTGCCATAGCTTGTTTGATTTGATTTAGGTCATCACGTATTTCGGCCACTACTGACTGAATGTCATAACCCGAAGCACTTTGGAAAGAGGCTGTAAGTGCTCTTGCTTGATTTGTGATAATGGTATCAACTCGAGAATTGATTTCTCCGACTGTGTTTCTAACCTCCCGTACTACAAGGTACTTGATTGCGCTGCTATTGCAAAAAAGGTTAAAATGCCTTAAAGTCCGTTTATATTTAGGCAGACATGCCAAATTTCAGTGCAATACTGTCTTTAGTTTTGTTTTGACAGCTGATTGTTGTTGACGTGTTTGGCATCATGTTGAGTATGGACAAAAACGATTTTCGTTCTCTCATAAAACATTATTTTTTGAGAGGCAAAACGGCGATGGAAACAAAAGAAAAGTTGGATAAATATTATGGCGCTAATGCTCCGTCGAGAGTTTCGTGGTGACCACAACTCCACTACCGATCAAGTCTGCGGCGGCAGCCCCTCCGATGCGGTTACAGAGGACAATGTCAAAAAAATACATGAAATGGTGTTGCCTGACCGGAAAGTGAAGGTGCGCGAGCTAGTAGATACCACAAATATTAGTACTGAGCGCACACGCCATATTTTGGGCAATATTCTGCATATGAAAAAGTTATCCTGCCGCTGGGTGCCGCGCATACTCACTCCTGACCAAAAACACGAACGCGAGAGCACTTCGAAAGAGTGTTTGGACTTGCTGATGCGGAATCAGGCAGACTTTTGTTGTTGATTGGTAACTGCTGATGAAACTTGGATCCACTATTACAGACCAGAGAACAAAATGAGTGCCCGGCAATGGACATTCCGAAGCGGCCGAGGGAGGCTCGATGTGTCGGAAAGGTTATGGCGTCGATTTTTTGGGATTGTCACGGCATACTCTTCGTGGACTACCTCGAAAAAGAAAAAACCATCAACAGCGAGTATTACTGTGCATTATTGGAGCGATTGAAGGCCGAAATTGGTGCAAAACGGCCTCACATGAAGCGAAAAAAAAAATTTTGTTTTTGCAACACAATGTACCGGCGCACAAGAGCATCGCAACCACGGCTAAAATAAATGACTTACGGCTCCATTTGCTGTCGCATCCACCGTATTTGTCCGATTTGGCTCCCTCGAACTATTATCTCTTCCCAAACCTCAAAAGATGGTTCATCAATAAAAAATTCAGCTCACGCGAGGAAATCATCGACGCCACGGGGGCGTATTACTTTTCGGACGGGATCAAGAAGTTGGAAAATCGCTGGAATGAAAATTTTTTCACTCCCAAGAAGGTTACATTTCACCCCACCTAGTATGTTGAGAAGCATATCTTGGTTATTCAACAGCAATATTGCGTCTAAAATTTGAGTCTGTCCTTTCCAGATTTGTCGGAATTCGCGTTGATTCTCAGATTCGTAGAATTCCTCCCAATCCATGTTGTGCTTTGCCTTATCAGGATGCTTCTTGCGATACTCTTGCTTTTTTTTTCCAACTTCTCTTGGTATTCCTTGATCTCTGTAGTTAATTTCTCAAAGCCTTTAGGTGCACCAGATGGTTGAGTAAACTGACCAGGTACATGCAATGATGTCGTCAGGAAATAGAAAACATCATGGTCATCAGTAAGGCCACCAGTTGTTGCAGAAACACCAAAATGACCAAACACATTTCATAATTCTCGTTGTTGCTCGTCATATCATTGTGGAAGAATACAGTTAGTACATAATTGTAGTATTCAGTGCGAGCACGAGGTGGGAAAAGTTTATTTCCGAAATCTCTCAACCATACGACAGCAGCTGAGTTGTTGCATCATTCTGATGGTCAAAATTCTTCGTGCTACATTCACAACAGCCATGATATATGGATTAGATATTGTGTTTATTGTCATTACCGAACGAATCGAAGAATAATCAACGACTCCACGTCTGACGATCCAAATACTTGTTCATTGGGTATACCAAACGGCCAAACCATCAGCACCGATTCTTCCACGATCCGTTACCCTGAAGACTATTTCAACTTCTTACCATTCAAAATTGGCCTTAGACTTTCTTCAAATAGCATCATTTTGAGAGCGCAACGAAGGAGCCACACGTACACTTTTAGCACTAGCTATGGCATTTCTACCGTACTACCAGAAGGGAACACTTCCATCTCGTTGTGCTTAGTAAGGAGCCTGAATGAATATGAATAAAGAAATACTAGAGGAACATAATGTCAAACCGATGATAGCCATTTTTGACAAGTAACCTGGTTAAAACTGCTTCGCAACCAGTTTCATTTAAAGTTTAAGTGACTGGTAACACTACCAATAGATTGTGGTGTCTGATTAGGCCATCAAATATGTTTTTGCTTTCTTTTATGGCTTCAGGTCACCTTGGACCGATATAATGTCCATTGCTAGCGATAAATCCCTGGGAAATAATAAAAGTAGCGTTTATTCCGAAAATTGAAAAAGATGATAACACAGCCTAACAGCTTCATAAGGTCTGACTTCCTTCATGTCGAAGATTCTGCGAAACTTCAAGTCTGATTTTTGTGGGCAGAATTGAAGGCACACTCGACAAGGAAGGGTCATCTCTGAGTCATCTGGTGCTAAATGCCATCATGAGGTGTCATTCTGGATTACAAAATTTTTTGGACTAAACATGAAAATCTCCAAGCCGCTTTCGCTTTCGGTAAGCAGTAGGATTTGTTAACGATGAAAGTCCTTTGGATTTTCATGGCTATGATAAGATCAAATGTATCCTTTGTGTCGTTTGTTTTTACGAAAATACATCATAGTAATCAGATTCCAAGGAACGGTTTGTTTGGAGTACTCTGCCTCTGGTATAGTGCTCTTGACGCACTAATGGATATCCCTCCCCTTGATATTCATATAATGAGTTCCGGTCTCAAAGCCATCTTACCTTTAAAATAAGTGGTCTTTGGCTCTTTTGGCTCTGGTCAAATGCGGTTGATGCAATAATTCCAGAGCTTCTGTTACGATATACTATAGTGATTCATCGTGAGGTTTAATTTTCAACAGGCTTTTTTGACAAATCTCGCACGACTCCTGTCAAACTGCTTTATCATTTTTGTTCAGTATCTTTTGGCAAGTCATCATGGACTCACACCATAAGAGTGTCATTAAATTGTTCAGCTGTATTACGAAAATCAGCTTTCTGTCAGAAATGTTTTTCGTGCGATTCGAGGAACTTACGGTGCGCATAGTCGACCTACTGAAACCACTATGGCCAATATTATTCGCAAATTTGAGTCCCAGTTTATATAAGTGGGTGATACTCGACCGGTTTGACCACATCCAGCACGTAGTGAAGAGATTATAGCTGCTGTAGCTGAGAGTGTACGCGAAGACCGTGACAAATCGAGTTGTCGTCGTTCTCAGCAGCTTGGCTTGGCGTATTCGACAAATTGGCGTATTTTACGTGAGGATCTTGGCCTTAAAGCGTAAAAAATCCAACTTGTGCAAAAATTGAAGCCACACGATTTGAATTTGCATCATATTTTCAGTGAATGGGCTCTGGAAGACTCAATGAAAATCCGGTGTTTTATCTTGAAATTTTGTTCAGTGATGAAGCCCATTTCTGGCTCAATGGGTACATTAATAAACAAAATTGCCGTATTTGGGCTGATGAGCAACCCAAAGAGTACCAAGAGCTACCATTACATCTATTAAAAACAACGGTATAGTGTGGTCTAAGGGCTGGTAGAGTCATTGGTCCATATTTCTTTAAAAATGAGTAAAATCAGAATGTTACCATCAATGGTAACCCTTATTGCGCCATGTTAATGGACTATGTGCTTTCTGAAATTCAAGTACATGGTCTCGGTGAGCTCTGCTTTCAACAAAACGGCGCAACGAGACATACAGCGCGTGAAAAAAGGGACTTGTTGAGAAATAATTTTGGTGAGCACTTAATTTCACGTTTTGCTACGGTAAATTGGCCGCCTTGATCGTGCGATATCACACCTTTGGACAATTTTGTCTGGGGATATGTAAAGTTTCAGGCCTTCAAGAATAAGCCAGCTACGATTGATGCTTTGAAAGCCAACAATACTCGTGTTATCCGCGAGATACCAGTCGCTAAGCTTGAACGAATCGCCCAAAATTGGATCCTCGGAATGGACAACCTCAGACGTAATCGTGGTCAACATTTTCATGATATTATTCTTAAAAGATAAATGCCATGAATCGTCCTTTTAACAAATAATAAAAGTTTTAAGTTCACTTTCAAATTAATGTACTTCATTTTACATTATAAATCAAATCTCACGATGAATCACCCTAAATAAATAAAGGGTTTTCCAATAGAGACTTGACAATTTTGAATTTAATTTGTGAACGCACTCTTTCACTAATCATCAAACTGTCACTGTCAATTTATTCAGTAAACTCAACATTTTCATCATTCTAAAGTACACAAACGAGCAACGTCTGCAAATTATAAAAATTTTCTACAGATATTCGGAGTCGGTGACTGCAACTTTAAGAGCGTTAATTCCAATGTTCGGTCGTAATTCTCGCCTTAGTAGACAGGCAATAACAAGTTTAGTGCAAAAATTTGAGTCTACATATTCGTTGTGTGATGTTGCCGTGTCAGTGAGTCAACGGGTTGGTCGAAGTGTCGAAAATATCGCTGCCGTTCAGACGTCCGTAGCAAACGATCCAAATCAGTCAATTCCACGGCGTTCTCAAGAATTGGGCATCGCTCAGACCACATTATAGCGTATTTTGCGTAAGGAACTTGGTTAACACCTATATAAGATCTAGCTGACTCAAGAATTGAAGCCGATGGACCATTTGAAGCGACGTACGTTCTCCGATTGGGTTCTGGAGAAGATGCGTCAAGATGATGAATTTCATCGCAAAATCATCTTCAGTGATTAAGCTCATTTTTGGCTAAATGGGTTCGTCAATAAGCAAAATATGCGTTATTGTTCAGGTGAAAACCCACATGTGCTTCATAAATCACCACTTCATGCGGTTTGCATGCCGGCGGCGTTATTGGGCCATATTTTTTCGTCGACGATAACGATCGTCACGTTATTGTGAATGGTCAGCGTTATCGCGCCATGATCACCGATTATTTTTGGCCCGAATTGGAGGATATAGACTTGGACGACATGTGGTTTCAACAGGATGGTGCCAAAAGCCACATAGCACACGCTACAATCGATTTATTGAAGAGTAAGTATGGTGAGCGTGTTATTTCAAGACATGGACCAGTCGATTGGCCGCCTCGTTCGTGCGATTTAACGCCGCTTGACTATTTTTTGTGGGGCTACGTTAAGTCATTGGTTTATGCCAACACGCCGACGACGTTGGAAGATCTCAAAACCGCTGCAAACGTGCCCGCGGTGGCCATATGAACGAAGTCGAGTTCTATTCATAAATTAAGCCAATAATAAAGTTTTAAAAAAAAATGTTAAGAAAACCCTATATATAAAATCTAAATCTGAATGGAATGTATTCGAGTCTTCACGAATAGCTCTAAATCACCCATATTTTTGTAGAGGACAAGAGCCTTAGATTTCACTATTCGTTAGACAAACTTGGGTCTGTGTTTAAATTGATATAAGGTCGCCAGTGAACATGCTTGGCAAACTGAGGGTATGATTTGCCACTTCTCCAAACTACGTTAGAATTGCCTGAATTACATTGATAGTTGGTTCCTGCATGAACGTAATTTCAGATGGCTTGCCTCTCCAGGAGGAGACCAAGCAAATGCTTCATGATGTCCTTAAGAAGCCAGCGAATTACCTGGTATTCTTCAGTAGAAAAGACCGTATTAGCTTTGTAAAGAGGCACTGCGAGAAACGACCCCATCGCAAATTACTTTCTCCTTAAGTATCCGGCCTACGCTAACATCAAGATTAAGGTTTTTTGCGGTATCTCATCCCTGAAGAGTCCTCACCCTACTACCTAATGACTGATAAATTTCAGTAAAGGGAACATACAATGGAGCTTATCTAACATATGTTGCGAGATAAAAAAAAAGTCTCTACTTCGACTTCGTGTCTATATCCCGAATAATGTTTAAATAATTTGAGTTCCTGTTCTTCCTCAAACGTCGGAGAAATTGCTTAATCAAAGTCCGTGTACTACAAGGTGGTGAATATTACTAGTGACTCTCTGCCTTTCTTAGCCTGGGTTTGGAACTGGCTGGGCCAGATACTGAACTGAATCTACTGGTTTCTTAATTTCAAAAACTTGATTTCGCCTTGATATCCCCTTCCTATCATCTAAAAAGGACCTCTCAATGGTTTAATTTTAACCTTCTAAGTATTCCTCATTTATGTTCAATGCCATTGCCTCATGCCAATTTACAATATTTAAGTACCTCAATAGCAGCTGCGAAATTTTTTGATGTTACTGTCATTTGTTATGTCGTCCTCCAGAATTTCTATCGTATGCGTTTTATCCTTCGACTTTATGAGGGCTCCTTTAAAAAAAATTACGGACAGCAAACGTATAATGTTTTTTTTATTCGAAATTAATAACTTATCGCTTATATGGCTGCCGCTTTTGGGCAATAGAAACCCTATAAAGCACTTAAAACTCTTTCAAATGTTCGGCCTTTAGTTATATCTCTGCGAGTTTACCTCGGGAACGACACCTCCTGTGTGGAATGACTTGGAACACATCGTGGAAGGTTGTTATAAATTTAAGGCCATCACCCTTTGGATTTATTTTATTTATACGAGGAGATGTGCTTTTAATTTTTATTAAGCATTTGTCACAATCACAGGATATAAGGAAGTTCATCTACTTAAATTTAAGGCTTTAGGTAATGCCAACCCCTACTCGTAAAAACTAGAAATAAATAACACAGAATTCGGTTCGTTCATTTAATTTCAATTCATTGCACGATTAACTGGCAAATCCTGGGATTTACAAGTTTCGACTTTTTGAATCGTTGGACGTTACGAGTGACTTACTCGTAATACTGCTGCGTTTTATGTGGGTATCCAGGGTCTTTTATTGGTTTTCGGACATATAATAGGAAGAAACTTTTAATTAAGAACTTTTGAATGTCCTGGCGTGGTTGGTGTAATATCACCAAACTTTTGGGTAGTTTGGATTAATGTGTGAGTTGTGCAGAAGGGTTAATTTACAAAAATCCATATTTCTGAACAGCAATTGGAAAGTAAGTACAACAAAAAGTGAACTAGTAATGACAAAGTTTGACAATCAAATTTACTTGATATCATGATGCACAATATCATCGCCTTCCACATTTTTTTGAGCAGCTTGCCAAAAACGATAGTTGATTTCGCGTAATCAGTTTGTTGCTTTACGTGTTCTTTCTGTGGTTTGACAGCTACTTAAGGATAGCTTACGCGTATATTACAACGCGAATATCTATTCTTCTGGCGTCTTACAGAAATTGGCAATTAAAAGGAAAATGTCGACCTACTACTCAGTGAAGCTTCATGTCGCTAAAGTATCTACATATTGGGTATATATATTAATTCGGCCGGTTTTTTTTCTTCAAAATTTGAACGTTTATTTAAGAAAAACATGTACAATAGTGTTATTCAAAGTATTGCCCATCTGAAACTATGACTTTTTCCCATCTTTCTGGCAATTTGTGGATCCCATCCCAATAGAACTGCACCGCCTTGGCAGCCAAGAATGAATCAAGCCAATTTTTGATATTCTGCTCTGATGTGAACCGTATTTCAGTGAGGGCGTTCTGCATCAACCGGAACAAATAGCAGTCAGAAGGGGCAAGGTCTGGGTTATAAGGCGGGTGGGTTAAGCCTTCCCATCCACCGTTTTCATGATGGAAAATTATTTCTTCGTGTCTGGTCGCATATTCCGGGTGTTTTTCGGCTACTGCTCTCTTCAAACGGATTAATTGTGTTTGGTAGCATTGTCTATTGATGGTTTCACCCGGTTTTAGTAGCTCATAGTACAGCACACCCATCTGATCCCACCAAATACAGAGCATTACCTTCGCGCCATGGATATTCGGCTTTGCCGTTGATTTGGCTGGTTGGCCGGGTTTCACATATGATTTTTGAGCTTGGGGTTATCGTAATGGATCCATTTTTCATCACCAGTAACAATCCGATGCAAAAATGACTTCCTTTTGTGGCGTTCCAGCAACATTTCGACGTCTCTCGGCTTGAGTTCATATGGAACCCAGTTTCCTTGCTTTTGAATATATACAGCTGCTCTTAAACGTTTTGAAATGGCTGCTTGAGTGACACCCACGAATTCTGCGAGCTCTTCTTGTGTTTGGCAACAATCTTCATAGCGTAATGCTTCCATTTCTTCATTTTTAAACTTTTTTGGCTGCCCAGGACGTTCATCGTCTTCCAAGCCAAAATTACCACTTTTAAATCGTGCAAACCACTTTTGGCACGTTCGCTAAGCCAGCGCATGTTCACCATAAACTTCTACCAAAATATGATGACTTTCGGCAGCAGTTTTCTTCATATTAAAGTAATGAAGAGAATTCCCGCAAAAACACTTTTTCAGGCACAAAGTTCCACATATTTCAGTGAAAAAAAAATTATTGTTGTTTACGCTTCAAATGAATTACATATACTGAAATGACGTACAATGACAGTAGCTTTCCAACGCATGTTCCAATGGAATAATAACAATCAAATAATACAAGTTACGCCATCTCTTGGCAAACCGCACGAAGTTATAGATTAAAGGCTTCAAAACGATCTTGGAAAGACTGTTGCCGACTCTACTGGCAATAGTCTTATCAAATTCGCGCGATTTCAATGCATGGGCCACAGAATTAGGTAGTTCCTATACAAATTGCAGATGGTCGGGTCTTCTTGGAGCAATATCCTCTCTGGATATTGCTTAAGCTGACATAGGAAATTCATATATGTTAGGCACAGCAAGACCAGGTTATTACATTGATATGTTATATATGTTCTACCTGGTGCATGAGAGATTATTATGTACGATTATATAGTGAGCATAATGCTACACTGTTTGCCACC
Source organism: Volucella inanis (assembly GCA_907269105.1). Lineage (NCBI taxonomy): Eukaryota > Metazoa > Arthropoda > Insecta > Diptera > Syrphidae > Volucella > Volucella inanis. Next base: position 275,355,915 of record OU026153.1, on the reverse strand, counting down.
GGTACCAGTTGCAGTGTAGCAATTCGCATTAACCAGACAACACTAAAACAGTCGATACCCTGGATGTAGATCTTCTAAGTTTCGTTGTTAGTGAGAAAGAGTAGAAGAGAAAGACGTAGAAAGAGCTTAGAGCCAACATTGAACACGAAATAGGGGCCGTTTCGGTCGAAATGTGTGGCCGAGTCGTTGAAAATTGGGTCCAACGAATCGACCGCTGCAAACGTGCCCGCGGTGGCCATATGAACGAAGTCGAGTTCCATTCATAAATGTTTTGATTGTACTTCAAGCCAATAATAAAGTTTTTGAAATATCTCAAATGGTTTGCCTTTTATTTAAAAAAAAAGTTGTCAAGTCGTTACTAGAAAACCCTATAGTCAGCACAAGCAATCCGTCAGCGCCGAGGCTAGAAAATGGAAAACACAAACCTCCTGTTGAGCAGCTGATGGAATGCCAAAATAGCATAGCAAAGATTGGTATGCCACCGAACGAGAAGAGCTTACCACCGTTCCTGGACTCGGGATAACGATAAATATAAAACATTTCGAGAAGCAAGAATCCGACTGAAAATAGCGATTAGGTTTTGGAAGCAGCTTTGCTTTAGAGGTTTTTGAGAACATTTAAATCACGATGTATGGGGTAAGGCTTATCAAATTGTATCAATGAGGCTAAAACATGACCGGGACAGGATGGTGTTCCAAATAAAACCTTCAAGATGCCGATATGTTCAAAGTGTGTCTTTAGAAGGGCGCATTTCCATCAACGGCTATCGCTATTGCTAAAGATAAAATGTAACCTTAACGATCTTGGTCTTGTCGTCCGATTTGTTTCTTTGGATCTTTTATAATAAACTGTTGTATACTGACATAGTTTTCTTAAGTCGCTGTCAACTTTCTTACTTACCTAAGTGGGTGTTGTAGTCCAGGGCGGACCTGGTCTTCAACCGGCAAGCTTCTCCAGCTAGCTTGATTTTTAGCTAACTGCTTCCAGTTTCGAAAACTTAGTTGGATGAGGTTCCTTCAACTTACGTGCTTCGGGGGCGGATTCGAACACTTTTCGAACCTGAGTATTGGTGTCCATCCGCTCTACATGACGCAGTTATCTCAGTCGTTGAACCGTCAAGTCTATGACGCTCACTGTCTATGCAGACGGGACCGAAAATCACCCGAAAAATTTTCCTCTCAAAGCAGCCATGAGCACACTCATCTATTTTCGATAAAGTCCATGCCTCTGCGTTATAGAGCAGAACAGGGATTATTAAGGTCCTATATAGAGTCAGTTTATTTGTTCGAGAGAGGGCTTTGCTGGTTAATTGCCTTCTTAGCCCAAAGAAGCAGCAATTGACAAGATTTATTCTATTCTTCGTTTGATTACAGAGCATAGGCAGAGCCTAGGTATATAAAGTCCTTAATCGCCTCAAAGTTAAGTTCTGCTCAGGGTTAAGTTCTGCCCGAGATGTCGGTGTTGGGTGGTGTCCTTTCTTGGTGACTTTATATACTTGCTCTTGTCCTCATTGGTCGTTAAGTTCATCTTCATTGCTTTTGCTTTAATACTCGCGAAAGCATGCACCACTGACACGACTCTGCTTTCTTACAATTAGTGATCAAGAATCACATGACAACGCATTGTCTTATCTAAATGCCTTTTTGACTTAAAAGGTCCCGGTGAGTTCTGTACCGACCTCGATGGAGCAGCGTATATTTTCTTCTTATCATGCACAAACGGACGGGTTTAGCAGCGATGCCAAAACTTGGCGTTGCTCTGTATAGCTTGTCTATATAGATACTGTCATTTAAATTGGTTAATAGGTGGTGTGTGTCGATTTGGAGTTTTCCCAAGACTTTCCAGGGCTACGGCCACACACACCAATCAGCTTCAGGCGTTCACAAAACATGGCAGATAGAATCTTGTAGGATCGGGCAAACTACATATACTGACGTTCCATGTATTGGGCATACTTTCATTCGACCTTATTTTACAGATAATTTGGTGTATGCTGTTAACCAAGTCATCGTCTGCCGTTTTGAAGAGCTCGGCAGTCAGGCTTACCGGTTGGGCAGCTTTTATGGGCTCAAGCCTAGATATGGTTATCTTTATTTCATCCAGATCGGGTGGACGGAATTAGTGGTTCAGGTTGAAAGGTAATTTCTGCCTGACAGCGGTATTTGGTTTGTCATCGCCGTTATACAGTCTACAGAAACGATTTTTCCAAATCCTTTCTAAATCGACCGCGACTCTATTACTATGTTCTCTTGTTCTACAGAATCGGTTCTGAGTTTGAATGGTTTGTGTTTGTGTTTTGGTAAAATTTCCGAATCTTATCCTACTTTTTCTACTTAGAAGTCGGTGTGTGTCTTTCCTCTTCTGTTCGTAAAAACCGTGAGCTGTTCTGGTCTTTCTATGCAGGGGTTTCCCTGAGTGGAACCCAGCATATCTGATGGCCTTTTGGCGATGTTGCCACGTATCTACAATACTTGATGCTGTCGGCATAGAACTTTATAAGGGATTAAGGCAGACTCGATCGGAAAAGTGATCTCTTGCGATTGTAGCCGTCCGAAGCCAAACTTCCCCATAGTATTAGCTTTCTTTTGCGATGTTCGAGAAATCCACAACGATACCTTGTTGCTCTGTCGGAATGTTCGAACATTTGTAATACGGGAAAAGTGCCTTCCGTTGACCGCAGTGTTGTCAATCTGGTTGAGGGTTGATTGACCAGGAGTCACCCTATGGACGCCTGAATCCATTATCGGAGGCTATACTTTCCAATAGTATTGCCAAAGAGGCCTTCTCTTCCTAAGTTTGCATTAAACTCGCCGAGGACAATTTTAATGTCATTGCTAGGGCACTGCTCGTAACTCTTGTCTAAAAGTTTATAGAAACTATATTTCCCCTCTGTGGAGGCGTGTTCGTATATAAAGGTAATGTTGGCAAATTCCATCGTATTTTTTGGATGACGGTAATACCAGTCTAGAACCCCCGCTAGTTGTTCTGCTGCACGTTGCCTATTAAGGGACTTAACTTTCTATGTGCAGATCTAAAGTTCGTTGTCCTTGTTTGTTTGCAGGCACTGTCAACAGGATAACCGTTCGCATTCAATGCATGTTGTTGCTTTGTATCTTATTTTTTTATAGTCGGGCCTTTACCCCCGCGGCATAACCCCCAACCTAGAGAACCAGTTCCAGTATAGATACCTCTATGATGATTTGTCGGTTAGACCGAAGCCAGTAACACGTTCGGAAATTTGAGAACTGCCGTTGGTCCATTATGGCCTCATCCGCCACCATCTATTTTCCAAGATCCTCGAATTTTGTCACAGTAGTCCGGATAAGATTTTGTTTGCTTTATTCCCTGGTTTAACTTCAACGTTGATTACATCTAGGGAATCAACCTCAGTTCCGGTTATAGTGCTGCTGTTTGTGTCTGCTGGTTAGCATAAGCTCTTATGAGTTTGGACATCGACCAGTGCTCGATTGGTAACCACTTGTAGGTAAAACAAGCACAATTGATGTGTAGAAACAGTTACAGCACTGAGCATCGCCAAGTTGATACCTCTCAGTGCCTACCCTATTTTTACAGCACATAACCACCAAGTCACTGTCAACAGTTGACGCAATTAATGCGGTTTTACCTAGAGCTCGGGACGAGACACGGTAGGAAATGTAAAAGAGCGAACAAGATACTCGGTGAGGTGAAAACGGATTATATACTGTCTTTTTCGGATTGAAATACCGAACTATGTATCTCCATTAAACGATAACGACCTACTTCTCGAATAGAATCCTCTTCTATGTCCCTGTCGATCGAGTGAAAGCATATGAAGTTACTGGCGTTGTACCAAAAGGCTCAGTATTAGGCCCCCTGCTATAGATTGTTCCTTTTTTCGATTAAATTTTAGGCCTACATATTCCATGCGAAGCGTCAATTACCGGATCATGACAGTGTCGTGGTGGTTATAGAAAAAATGAAAGAAGATAACATGAATGGCGGTCAGCTATAGTTCAACGGCAAGCATATCCAAGATCGTAAATAGTGCAATCCAACTACAGATACAAGTATCGTCGCAAAAAATATCAATATAAGATCAGCGCAGGCGACCATGTAATACAAGGTCTTCATTAGAATTAGAGAGGAAAAAAAATTCTGTTTCACCTTTAGTAAAATGTTGGAAGAGTATTACTGAGACTTAGTCGCATACTTATGAACTACTGGGCAATATTTTCCGATAAAAAAATCAACAAGATTACAATGAATGCCTACCACCGCTCTTGTTGGGCCATTTGGCTTTTCATGCGGCCAAAATATTTTTGTCTGATGACAATTTTCATTGACAACAGCTGCGTGTACCTACTATCTTGGAACTCGGTTACCAAGCTCCTCCAATCTACGAAAAAGTTTTAAAGAGGAACGATTTGAGGTTGATCATTTCATACCCAGAAACTACATATAATTTCGTTGTTTTGTGAATATTTTGCTGTCTCACACCTCAGTTCTATAAATTCTTTAAATTTTATAACAATGCCATGCATAGCATGGAATGTTTCCTTCAAATGTTTACAAAGTTCAGAACATATTTCAGAAAATACCTTAAGTTCTTATCAGCCTCATCACCAGAGTGTCAGTTGCAGAAACATTGGTAAATTATTCTGATGAAGAAACACACCAAACCAGTTCGCAACTCTATCCTAAATTAAAGTTAAATTTGCGCACCTTCAAAGAAGACCTCTTTAAATGAAAACAATTTCATCACAAAGTATGATGGATCGAAAACCATTCTGAATAAGTATCTACACCAGCATCCCAATCAACAAACTGCCAGCAATTGATAGTTTTTACAACACAGCAGGTATCAATCCATCAAATGAGGAACTATTCCCTGAAATGTTCCTTTCTACCACAAATCCACATACAAGAGCACGTGCAAATTAACTTCGTTTCACGGATCAATTGAACCCTGACAGCAGTTTTATCCGCAGCTGTCACTTTCAATTAGTTGCGATAGGGGGCAATCTATCGACTCTTTAGGCTAAAAGGCAGTTGAATAAATGTTTTCAAAATTACCGCTGTACCATACTCGTAAGTGGGGTGGACACGGACTCCATTTAACCTCTGAGTTTTATGAACTCTCAATAAAGTGAACAGACGAGAGAATATAATTATTTAGAACGCCTTCACTTGGAAATCCTTCAATTTGTTGAGGAATTCAATTCACAATATATCTGACATAATGTGCGTGTTTCCACATCAAAGAAGCAAATGCTTCTAAAGGAGATTTACCGACCATGGTTAGCAGGTGGTTTTCAGAATTCCGAATTGGCAAAAAATTTTTCAATATTTCCAGTGGTGGTGTAGGTTTAATTGCCCCAGATGAAAGGTATTCAGTGAAATCAACCATTAACGACCGCCACTCCCTGATGCTAGCCTCCAGTGACTTGGAGGCACACGATATTCTTTCACTGAGCTAGGTGGGATTCCATTAGCCAATGATTCGATTGAAGAGGAAATCACGGAGGCAAGAAAAGATCTATTGATTCTTCATCCACAGACGGGAGAATATTTCTGCAAAAAGATACACTTACCTCTGACCGCGAAAGAGTACAGCTGTTATTGCAAATTGGTTGTAGTCGAAAGAAAGAATATAAGTCGACCACAAGGTAGTTGTCGGCAAACTTGATTGACCGAAGAGGTTGAGCTCCTTAAGTTATCAGGTGTTGTAGGTGATGCAGATCAATCTGGTTGCATCAAATGCAAGACCTAGACAGTTCCCAGATATACTGGTAATTAAATTAAGTTGAACCACCTCGTTCTTGGCCTGGTAAGAAGGTGCCTACCTGTTGTCAAGTGATCATGAAATGTCTTGGAAGTTCCTTACCTACTCTGGTCTTCCTGACAATACAAAAAGCTGGTCTATGTTCTGAAGCGTTCATTCTTTATCTTTTTTGAACTCATTATGTGGTCGACTACTATTTAGTTGTCGTAAACAAATCATTAGATTTGTAATGAATACTGCCCTCAAGATCGAAATAGACTTGCCAGTCTGATTTTAGTTTTTGTTTACAAAGTAAGCCTAAAACTATGAATGATGCCAGGAATTTGTGTAATTTCTCTGGGTGAAAGTCAGCGAGGATATAGTCCAAACGAAAAGATTTCTTTTTTAAACAAAAGGGTACTGAAAATTTTTTAGGAATTGAAGGTTGCTTTTCGAATCTTTTTTTGTTTCTGTGTGAATAAAACACTCGGGATAGAGTACTCCATTGTACTCCTTGATTTTTCCTCAAATCGCCAGTCGATTACCTACCACATCAGCGGTTAGCATTTGCAGCCTCATGCGTGACTAATTCAAACATTACTCTCACAGCCGAAGGTTGTGCCACTTATGCCTGTCACATTTAGGTGTTGGTCTAAAGAGTTGCGTTCTGTAAAGACGTCAGTAAAAAGTAAAAAGTCCATCATCTTTTCAGTTGAGTGGTAGAAAAGCTGACTGTTAAGATACTTCCGTAAGTATTTGTTTCGTCTATCTTCAACCTAGAGAGTCCTGGCAGCTTGTTGTGCTCATTTGAGTCTCGACTGACTACGAAGACCCTAACTGAGGACGTTAGCAGTCCCAAAATCCTCCTCGGAACCCTACCTAATAAGTTTATCGGCAATTTTATTTCTAAGGACCCTATAGTAACCTGGAATTTAGAAAAGACTCACTAAGTCCAAACTTCCTACCTTTTCGTGGCAGGGAGGCTTAAGAGTCAGTGATCCTAAGGATCTCAAAAGAACTCAGGTGAGACATCGAACTAAGCGCCAAATACGTTCAAATTAGGTGTAGAATGGTTAGAAGTATGGAGGTTACACAAAAGGATTATTCTCCACCTGTTACCCGCAACAGCGGCAATCCATCCGTGATCTTTTAAACTGTAGCCGGGACACGGATTTTGGGGGCCTCTACTATCTACCGCACATTTGATAGATCGTGCTGGAACGATGAAGAGAGTATCGGAGAGGCCTTGCATGTTATGGTTAAACTCTTTCAGAATAGACCAGTGGCTGTTCAGAATGCTGTTTCTAACGGCTTGCCTCGGGAAACCGAAAAGGTAGATTGGGCTTCAAAAGACGCACACTATTAAGGACTACCAGGCAGTTGAAGAGGAAATGGTGATGTGGAGCAAACGCAAGGCGCAAAGAGACGGTAACTGCTGTTGAAGGCGCGAGTGGCAAAAGTTTTTATCCCCAGCCCGAAAAAAAACCGGAGGTAGTCAAACACAAAAACAAAACTAGCGATGGTTTCACACGCCCACGATAAGGCCAGTGCTTTAAAGGTTGTAGTACTGGCCGACATTGAGAAACAATTCCCAGCGTACAGAATCCTGCAGAAACCGGTGCTGCAACTAGCAAAAGTTGTTCAGAAAACCAACCTCCAAGAAAATACCGAATCGCCAAAGGACTGGGCGAACTTATAACGTGGTCTCTTCTCTGGCGCTTCGAATAGGGAGGCTGGTTATGACAACAATCTGAACGGCACTGAGAATATACTGTGTCGATTAACTTTGCGAGCTAGCCAAAGTAAAGAAAGTTTGCATTTAAGCAGAGGCCTGTAGTATGCAAAGCGGAACTCTTAGAGTAAAGCCTTCCATGCAATAATTTAAATTAATTTTCAGACAACTCAAACTGTTGCGCGCCACCATCTGGTTCCAGGGGAACTCAGAGAACCGAGGGATGTTCTGATACGCACTTACCCAGAACACTGAAAAGTGGAAAATCTACTCTCACAGGTAGGGAAAGAATCGAAAAAACAAGGGCGGCTCTTATCTTGTTGTGAGCTCAGATAAAGCTTCTGTCGAGGCTATTAACTCTGGGTAGGACTCACGTCCCTATCTGCACTTTGGAAGTGTTAATTTCTAATAAGCGCATATAAGAGACGACCATCCCAGTTTATATCTATTTTGTGTGCTCAGATCAGCCTTCAACACTCCAAGTCAGCTACTACATCCCTATGTGGTAGGTTTTCCGTGTTGAATACAAAACCTCCCATAATATCCATACAGGAACCGTGGATGTGGAATAAACGCATCATAAAGACATGAGACTTTATGTGCCGAGCTCAGACTCATCATCGAAACCCGGTCAATTTTGCAACCAAGATTTAGTTGCTATATACATAAGCTAAGAAACGAATAGAGAATGGCACAAATTCGTAGGTGCATCTGCTTATTTTCCCTATGATTCCGAACTAATTTAATTAAACATTGTGGCTCCAGTATTTGCTTGTAAGCTTACCACAATTCTTTCAAGTATAAAGTTAAGAAATGTGACTTCAGCGCACCATCTTATTTAAAACCTTTGTTGACATCAAAGGTCTCGGTTAAGTCATTAGTGAACCTTGACAGAGCAGCGAGCGTTCTCAATCGCCATTTTGCAGAAACGCATGCGATTCGCAAGTATATCAAAACTTAACATGGCTCTATATACATAGCTCGTTTCTATAAAGGCTATCATACATGGCCTTAAAATCGATGAAAAGATGGTGGGTTTTCCAGTACCTACCGGAGTGTGAAAATTTGATCGATTGTGGGCCTTCCAGACCTGAAACCGCCCTGATAGAGCCAATCAGATTGTTGAAGACGTTACCTTGCTCTTTTGTTGATCGGGCAAACAATTCTGAAATTCCCTTCATCATACTTCTGACCAGATCTGAGAAACTTGAGCTTTGATATTGCTTTTCTTATTTTATTCTGTTCAGGTGGATAGAAATTTTAGCTGCAATTATCTAAGTTTAATGGTCTATTCTGCCTGAGGGCAGTATTTTCAATACGCCTCTTCAAAAAATTGCAGACCATCTTGCCGCTCTTCGCAACTATGTACACTCTAAAAGAGTCTCACACCTCCAACGAAGTCGATTTGACCATAAACCATTTTTTCGAACCGAACAAGTCATGCAAAAATCTTCCTGTTACCTATGATTGATTCTTCTTGTCGAGCTGTCCTACTGGCCATTCACAGCAGTTTTGACTCCTGTCTCGTTGTCAACTTTGTGTCTGTGAAAATAACACTTACTCGTAGATCTTGTACATTACCTATTTTATAATGATGATGATGATCGTTTGATGATATCGCTATCTTCGGTGATTTTAATCTGTCTCACCTAAAATGGACTCCATCTGAAAACCTATCTGTTCTCATCGCTTCTAGTTCCATTTCTACTATGGAATGTCTTTTCTTAGATCCGTTAACAGATTATTGTCTATGTCAAGTCAGCAGCGTTTTTAACTTTATGAAAAGCAATTAGACCTTACCTTCACAACTAAACCAATCAACTCCTGTTGCCCCTATCTCCTTCAATTAGTGATATTTTCATCCCATTCCTCTTCTTTCATTTTTCCACAACTCTTCCATTCAGTCAGCTTATGGCAGCTGATTCTTGCCATAAACATAATCTACATCTATTCCTTGGTATAATCGTAGACTCCGATCTTTATGAAACTAGCTTTGGGCGGTATTCCTTCGCACCTACTCCACTTTTTTCACGAAGAGCTCCGTCGATTTTCAAGCTTATGCCTCAAAAACTGCTAAGAACTTACCAATTTCCCTAGTCCAATCTTTTCAAGACCTTGGCATATTATTCGACAGAGAGATTAATTTCATTTCGCCTATCGATGAGAAGATCCTTAAAGCCAACTCATCACTTGGCTTTATTAAACAATGGTCCAAGGAATTTTCTTAGCCGTACGCAACCAGATTTCCGTATGTTACATTTGTTTGCCCCTTTCACAGAGTTCATGTTTCCTTAAAACGAGCTTATTCAATGTCGATTTCTCAGATTTGCTCTCCGTGATCTGCCCTGTAACGACCCTTTAATCCTAGCTCCCTATTAGGATTGCCTCAAACAAACAAACAAGCCTTTCTGTTAGTTTTTAGTCCTAGTTTTTATGATAGATCAAGTTTGTGTTAAGCAAATTTAAATATGAGCGCTTATTAGCGCTCAAGCTCACTTTCACACGTAGTTATTTGTAAAATATCGTGATTCGTTCCTAAGCCGCACAACTCGCTCATGGAATGCCCTGCCGACCTCCCTATTTCCTAGTCATTGTAACTTGTAAACATTTAAGACCAACGTGCATCGGTACCTGTCTTCTCTTTCTCCCTAAGTTTCCTTCGCCTGCGCTGTGTGCAAACCTTGTTTCCTTCTTCATCTCTACATCTTTTTTACGTGTCTTGTTTCCTTGACACGTTTTTTCAACCTGTTGGTATTGGTCAGTTATTTCCGCAGGACAATTTTTTTATATTTTCGTTCGTGCATTTCTTATTAAGCTGCATCTTCTTTACGGTATTCTTCATTAAACCAGGGATTTCTTGGTTGTAGTCGGGTAAAACCCAGCACATCAGCTGCAGCGTCTCTAATGGCACGTTGGCAGCGTTACCTGTGGTTTTCTGTGCTTGATGCTGGCCTCACAGAAGTTGTTGAGAGATTTCGGAATACCCGTTCAGAAAAGATACTGGTGATCTTATGTTTTCATTGTTGTGGCGCTTCGGAAGTCCACATTCATACTTTCTCTGCAACAGGGTAATGATCCGAGTTCATGTTGGTTGCCCAGTAGGTATAGACGTTCAGAATATTAGAGGCATGCCTTACGCTGATCACAAAAATATTAAATTGGTCTAGTATTTCATGAGCAGAAGACAGCCATGTCCCCTTGTGTGTACTGAAATGAGGAAAACGAGACTATTCGTCTGGCCGCAAAGTCAATAAGAATAAGTCCGTTGTCGTGTAGATTACGCTTATTATCAACTTTCCTGGGAGCACACTCCCTTCCTGATCTCTATTTTCTTATACTTTTAACATTTTTGTTTCTTTTTTTTTAACTTAACACTCATGTGGGTATGATAACATTTAAACTGCCTGAGCACGTGTTAAGTTTTTAGAAAAATGGGACAGATCCTATGGGTGGCATCCAACATTTAATAAGTGTAATTGGACTTGTTGCATTGTAGGCAATCACTCATCTTACATGATTTTAGTTGCTGAATAAAGGATGTCTTTCGGGCGCGACCGTTCGATTTGGAAGCCAATACACTACCACTTGAGCCACGGTCACCCACTTTTCTCATAGGTCTTGTCGAGTAGCTCGCAGAAACATTATTTGGCGGCGAGGTTCTTACCTTTCGTGGGTGCATGAGCGCTAAGGCCTACGTTAGCGAATTTGGTCCTTACGCGGATTGCTATAAAAAGCTCGCTCATAATTTCTTGCCTTAGTCTCCCGAATATGGCGAATTCGCGTCCGAATAAGCGCTGTTTCATTTCCCTATAGCAGTCACGGGAAATCCCACGGTCCATCCTTTAACACTTCCTGGATGGCGGTGATACATATTTGGGTGATAGCAGTTGAAGACCTCTGCTAATTGTTCGGCTGCACGTGGACTGTTTAGGTTCCAAACATTCCATGTGCAAATCCGAATGTCATTGTATGTTACTTGTTGCACTTGCCGACGTCGTCAACAGTAAGGTCATGCATCTCCAAGGCTTATTTTTGTTTCGAACTTATTTCGGTTTTTCCATAGTAGTGCGGTCAACCCGACGCACAACCCCCAACCTAAAGGGCTAGGTCATGTTCTGATGCCTGTAACTCGGGGATGCGACTACTGCCGTAAACCCATCACAGGCTTATCTGTCACCATCTTTTTTTTCAATTCTTTGCATCCGTCTTGAAGGTTTCTTATTGACATGAACTCTAAATATGTTGGAGTAGCTCAAATAAAGTTTCTCCTAGTCTGGCTGCCGTCGTCGTAGTTGATTCTATCAGAGCACCTTTTGTTAGACGTCTGAGGGCAAGCTTTACTCAGCTTCTACAGTTGAGCATTGGGAACTGCTTTATTCGTCTGGGTGAACTTTAACGTTGGGGTGATAAACTGGGTGAGATACTGGCTGTAACCGTAAATGAAAGCCTACGGTGAGATGAGTGTGTATCTTAGGTGTTGGTCCACAAGGACGCACAAATCTATGTGAAGAAGGAATAATTGTGATGAAAATAACAACGGCCTCCGATGAGTCAACTTTAATCGGCTTAAATTGAAAGACAACAAATTCTCACAGCAACTAACATTTACTTGAAAACACTATTCAATTGAGCTTCTACAAATAAAAGATCTCCTATTCATCAAAAAAAAAAAAAAAAAAAGAATAAAGAAGTATCCTTTAACTACTTATAGCAAGTAAACATTCAAGACCTTCAAGCTAATTTACCTAGAATGATTGAATGACAGTCGAAGAAGAAAACGATAGCACTCGTCGTACACATACTTCCAATCAACTTCCTCTTCTTCAGTTGCCACAGGGGTATTCAGTTTGCACCCAAAATCAAATAGAATTTTTCTTTTTTTTTTCTATTCGTTCTATCTCATGAAGTGATGTGTTAGAATGTCATTTGAAGTACGAGCAGAGAACTCAGAACACAATTGCATAGATACAAATTGAGTAGAGACAATTTTTTTTCTGTCATTTCTATCTCTCTGTCTCCCTGCCCTCATCAACTAAGCAAATACCATCATTGACAAATATTTTTTTTTTTTTCTCCTCTTATCCTTGCATAGACCAGATACTCATATTCGTCTGTGATGGCAAATTGAAAAAGAAAAAAGAATGCATGCATTTCTGCATTGCACAAAAAAGGATACAAGTATGGCCGTGTGGGAATAAGCATCCGGAAGAGCCACACTCTAGAAGAGGTACCTTACAATCCTTCCACCCGGTCTCAAGGCAAGCTCAAAACTGCTTCAGCATCTGGGACGCTGTAGTTTGCCTCTTCAAATTAATTAATGTCACGGCTTTGTAGTCACTAATTATCATCCCCAGGTGTAGATACTGTGTGTGGGTTTGAATGATGTCCTTAAACCACTCACTTGAACGTACCGAAATTGCCTAGGACATCATTACAACTGTTGTCTGGCTTACTCGCAATGCAAATTTATTCACCCTTACACAGCACTTTTTATAGCTTACTCCCTAGCCGAGCACAATATCCCGATTAAGACTTAAAGTTAAAGTTGCAAACCCCTCGAGAGAGAAGGAGAAATGACAAGGGGCTGATTTCCGAGGCAATAATGTCCCGTTTACTATCACTTAAGCGCCACTTAATTATTCCTCCATTTATCCCCCATAAAACGGCAACAGAATCATGAAATTAGTTTCTTTCCCTCCGCACCGTGCTGGTGTACTTACACAATACCGTTAAATAGACAAAATAGAAAAAATAAGAGAGAAAAAAATTTACCTCTAAATTGCTTATGGCGCTGTGCGTTTCCTCTCTGGTCATGGTTAGATTAAGTTCACACTCACTTGGATGCATGTAGCTCATATGGTGGCCTCCCATCGAGTGCTGCGTATGTCCCATGTGAACGCTATTCAGCAAGATATTCGAGCTTGTTCTACTTAAAGCTTTACGCTGTCTAACCGCTTCTCTGAAATGAAAATTAAGAAAAAAAAAAAAAAAAAAAAAAAATCGAAAACCAAAGACAAATCAAAGGACAGCAATTCTAGGAAAAAGTTTTTCTTTTCAAGTGAAACCAAACAAAAAAAAAAAAAAATAAAAATAAATAAGGACAATCACATCAATTAACTCACTTGTAGATTCTCCAGTACATAACGACCATGACGATTCCAGGTATCCAAAAGCTTACAGAACTGGAAATAAGTGCGTAGGCCTTATTTACCACAAACGTACAGGTGTGCGGATTTTTTGACACTTCTCGAAGATGCTCCTCCGTTGTATACCATCCGAGAAATATCGGTGTAAAGGATATTAATGCGGGCAATACCCACACATTGGCCAACATAAAGCAAACCGTTTTATGGGTCATGTTCAGCGGATATTCCAAAGGACGGACTATCGCATAGTATCTACAAGTACGAGTGTGTAGCGTAGGAGGACAAGGGTAAATCCAAAAAAGAAAAAAAAAAAAAAAAGAAAAAGAGAATTCTAATTGGCTTATGTCGAACTAGTGGTTCTGGTTGTTGGCTATTGTCGCTGTTCCTTTTGGCCTGATGACAACACCGCCTGTCCGACACAGAGTCTCTGTGTATGTGGGGACAGAGAAAGATTTTCACTTACCTGTCGACTGATATGCAGCACAGATGCAATATGCTGGCTGTGGAGAAGTATACATCCAGACTATTGTAAACATTACACATGAATGGCCCAAACAACCACTTGCCACCGGATAGCTCCACAGATGCATTAAAGGTCATAGCACACAGTGCAACCAGCATATCGGCCATGGCCAGTGACACTACGAAGTAGTTTGTTATAACCCTGCAAGTAAAAAATTACTAAAAAAACACCAACAAACAAAAACAATTGAAAGAAAATGTAAATACGGATGTGTACTCGTATGCAACAATATCTGGGGCTGTGGGGAATGATTTTAGAGAATTCACAGAGCAGTGTTTTCGATCAATATTGACATTAGGTACTATACTGGGCTTTCACCTTAGAATTGGATAGGGAAAGTTACGACCAGAGTCATGAAACCATAGAGTGAAATGCCACTGGATGAATCACTTGAAGAGCTTCTCGCTGTGAATGTTGCCGTGGAAATACACGTGAAGCCGGCTAAAATTTCAAGACTTTATTGGCTGACAAGAAAAGTTTTTTTTTTTTTTTTTTTTTTAAACATTTTTCAAAAACCTCGACTTAAGAGAGTGGAATTAGAAAAACGTGGTGCATTACTTAAATAACTAAACACATTCAATAAATTTCTACAAAGAGAATTAGTTGCCGTAGTTGCAGTAAGAGTTCCTATATACTATCCCTCGTCATTCCTCTTTGTATCGACAGCATCGACTACTTTGCAGCAGAAATGCTGACCGCCAGTGAAAGAAAAAGAACATCGTTCGTATTGGGATATCCTCCTAACTCCTAAAGTTGAATCAATTCTTGAATATCTAGAAGGAACTCATCTTGCAATCATGTTCGTTTCCAATAATTTCTCAGATTCGATATATAACTGGAAGCAATCCGATAAGTTGTTCTAATGACCGCTAACAGTCAAGTAGGGGATCAACGTAAGAGTATTCGTGGACTCTGTTCCGTAACTACTTGTCGTCGGTAATAAATTCCTGGGTACGGTCATGTTGTAGTTGGGCGAAGAGATTAAACTGCTTATTGTGCTGTTGCCGACGGATGCGTCGCTAAAATGGTGCTTGCTCATTAATATGTGGATGTGGAATACCCCTTTACTCGCAGAACCAAATGAATTAATCTAAGAAGAAGACAATAAATGAAATGGTTAACCATAAAGACAAAAATGGGTCCACTACACCTTAAAAAAGCGGAGAAAGCGGAGATCTGTGATAAACCAGCTGTAAACACACGATGAGATTGCACTAAAATAAGATGGGTCGATTGTAAAGCAGAAAAGTTTATGTGGCGCCGGGATGAAACGCCTGGCTAACTATTTTAAAAAGATACTGAATAGAAAAGCAGAGCATAATCATGAGCTTAGCAACCCATGATTATAAAATCCGAAAAGGAAACCAGATCAACCTCTGCCGGATGTATCAAGTAAGAAGCAGCAAAAGGACGATCCCGTTTCGGGGGCCCCTGAAAAAATAAGTATGAAGCGCACCACTTCAACGATGTACTGGCGTTTTGACAAGAAATTATCCTGATTTGATCCTATCTACGGCTCAAATGAATTATGTTCAAAACATCTTGATGGACAAAATAATATCATCGGCTATAAGTCGGCGCTAATATCATCGAGACCCTGGATTTTATATAGGGCAGAATAAGCTCCTAAATGTCGGGTCTTGACGCGCCCTTAAACATGTAGAGAAGGGCTTCAAAGCGATGCTGGTCCTAGCCGTAATCCAGCAATCTGCAAGCATCCTGAAAGAAACGAAAGGCAGGGTTTGCTATCGCTATAGTCAGATTACCCTGAGACTGAAAGTTGCAAACACCAATGCTGAGGAACTGGTGAAACGATGGAGGCCGTGTAGCTTGAAGGAGATGATAACTCTTCCAGCGACTTCAACAACAATCCACATACAAATTGATTTACCTACAAGTGAATCTCCAACATGTTCAAGCAGCAGAGGCAGAGATTAGCAGGAGGCTCTCCAATAATATCATCAACAGATATCACAAGAATCGTGGACTGATTACAAGGCCTCGATAATAAACAATGCACAGGTAACCTATGCAGAATCTGCAACCAGAGCAAGGGCTGCGAGAATTGTAGGCACTGACATTGAAATATTGCCATTTACAGGATTTTCATATAGGGATGCAGCTGCAATTTTGGTGGAAGTGGATAAATATGGCGGCAGAAAAAAGGGTGCTGCTGCGTCATCTTACTTTCCAGGCTAGTGGAGTTTTGCAGAACTTACTGGAAGGCTTTTACCTTTGCATGAGGTGCTAACGCGCAAAACACGGTATGGGACAGCACAAATATTACATATAGGTGAGTTATAAGAGTAAATAAGAGGAAGAAAGATCTAAATCTAATGAACAATATCTTCTCTGATTTGGTTAAGATTTGGAGGACTACTACTACATTTCTGATTGAAAAATATTCCCTTCGTGTTAAGGGTTTTGGTAACGTATATGAATCCAAAACCAATGGACACTGGCTTTAAACAAAATAGAAGAACTTGATGGCATGAATGATGTCAATGAAAAGGGTATTTTGGGTGGTAGGAAGGTATCCAATAAGGCCAAAGACAAATAATTGGAAAGACTGCAGAAAGTCTTCCACAACGTATAACAAACAATTAAAGAAATCCCAAAAGGAACCTTGGGGGAACGTTTGTGATGACTTAAGGGATATTCCGGCCACTGCAAGGATTAAGGAGTCCTTACTGAATGAATTACTAACCACATGGGCATGCTGAAAGGTGCAGAAAAGGGAGTTCGCAGACACTTTCAAGGAAACATTAGAGTACCTTTCTACCTGAAACACTAACACATCGGACCAAGAAGCACAGGGGGTGTAGAAATCATTTTGACTCCACAGTAACTATAGCAATAGCCTTTAAAAAAATATAATTGGCAGTAAACTCACTCAAACCTAAGAAAGTACCACACACGGACAGTTTCGTTCCAGTTTATAGGTACCAGGAGACTAACTTCCACATTACTTTGAATTTTCAGACTCACACTGGAATATATGTGTTCCTTTGACGTAAAGTTTACGAAATCCAACAGGCCCATTAGCCTTTCGTCTTTCATGTTATTTTAAGGAAATCTTCTCATCTACCGATCAATCCAGTAACGATTTGTGAGGAAGAGCTAAAATAAACATATTTCGGCTTTAAGTAATATAAAGGCCCAAAAGCTAGTAAAATCTTCGCTGTACAACTGCAGAGTACTTTTCAGAACGTCAGAGAGGACCTTATTTGGGTTTTTAAAGCCTGTTTAACTCTTGGTGCAATATATAGTTCCTGAACCCCAGTGCTGGAACCATAATTAGGCATCTTTCTCTCAAATTCTCTCAGGCTCAATCTCATGATCTCACGATCAATCTAGGCCACAGGAGACTCTTCAATTCTCCACACGTCAACTAAAACGGAAAATCAGTTATGGCCATCCAAACTATCTATTAGGACCACTCACAATGGTTTCACTTGATAATGAATGACTGCAGCCTGATCCACATTATTCTTAACAGCAGGAATATTGTACCAAACCAATGCAAGCTTTGGTGCTGCTCAAAACGGATATCATATGAGGAATAGCCTAAAAGGTGGTACAATTTCCTCTCTTATGGAACGTAGTGTTCAAAAGGCTTCTTACTAAGTTTCTGGAAGTTTTCGCAGACTTTATCGCTGCCTATATGTCGGTCAAACGCTCACAGAGAGCCTATAATTTTCTCTGATATGCTGATATGCTGAGAATAATGCCCTGATAAAGCATTTCTTTAATTTGTTTTTCAACTTCCTTTCTGTGCACCTCAGGGTATCGATAGCTTTTCGTGTAAATTGGTAAGCCATGTTTTGTTGTAATTCTATGTTTAATTTTGTTAGTTAAAGTTCAAATATCTTTGAAGGAATTCAACAGAGTTTTTATCTTTAAAATATCTTTTTGTTGTAGATAAGAGAGCGATTCATCAACAAAACATTTGAAATAATATTCTTCTTCTTATTCGTTAAGAAAAATTGGTAACCGCTCTTTGAAATTGATAATGGAATTTGTATTCTAAAAACTCAACGTTGAATACATCGAATAAAGGAAACCTACATCTTGTACTGCAATTTATATATCTGTAAAATATTTTGAGGGTTTGGGATTTAATAGATGTTTTCCACTTACGATGACATAGATTAGTGTTTATAGTACTAAATTCAGCAAATGTATCTACATATAATAAATTTTAATTTTTTTGTTCTACTTTCGACTGTTAAATAGAGTCGAATCTTGATAAAAATTTTGAGGTATTGGACTATTTAATTTTATCGAAATTTCCATTGGTTTGTTGGTCATAACCTTATCGTTGACTTTGCCGAGTTTGTCGATTTTGTGTGTACGTGTTGTGGTTGTTTCCTTTTCTACTGTTAGGATTTTATCTATTTTAACCGTACCTATTTGTTTGTATACTTTGGATGCAATAATCCATGGGTCGAAAATTATTGTTTCAATTGTTATA
The DNA here is from genome assembly GCA_907269105.1 of Volucella inanis. Taxonomy (NCBI): domain Eukaryota; kingdom Metazoa; phylum Arthropoda; class Insecta; order Diptera; family Syrphidae; genus Volucella; species Volucella inanis. Next base: position 275,337,297 of record OU026153.1, on the reverse strand, counting down.
ATAAGTATCAGTAGTTTGTATGTCTCTTGTATAGTTATTTTGTCCGGTACTGCTATTGTCACTATTCTTAAAAATTCGTCTGTTGCAATTTATTTGGCGGTATTCTTCCCTATTTGTACTTTGAGGTTACCTATGTTCGGTATTATCCCGCCTGAAGTTGTGAAAATATACTGGTCTTGTGTTATTATTAGATGGGGTGAAAAGTAACCTCCTTGGGAATGAAAAACAAATTTTTTTTAAATGTTTTTTTTATTTTATTCAATATAGTCCCCTTTTAGTTTGATACACTTATTTCAGCGATTTTCCAACTTCTTGATCCCGTTCGAAAAGTAATTTTCTGGAAGGTCTGCAAAATACTCCTCCGTGGCGTCGATGATTTCCTCGCATGAGCTGAATTTTTTATTGATGAGCCATCTTTTGAGGTTCGAGAAGAGATAATGGTCCGACAGCAATTGGAGCCGTAAGTCATTCATTTTAGCCATGGTTGCGATGCTCTTGTGCGACGGTGCATTGTCTTGCAAAAACAAAATTTTTTTTCGCTTCATGTGAGGCCGTTTTGCAGCGATTTCGACCCTCAATCGCTCCACTAATACACAGTAATACTCGCTGTTGATCGGTTTTCTTTTTTTGAAGTAGTCCAGGAAGAGTATGCCATGACCATCCCAGAAAACCGACGCCATAATCTTTCCGACCCATCGAGCCTCCCTCGGCCGCTTCGGAGCACTCGTGCCGGCTTCAGTCCATTGTCGGGCACTCATTCTGTACTCTGGTGTTCAACAGTTACCAATCGACGACAAATGTCCGCCCGAATTCGCATCAGCAAGTCTAAACACTCTTTCGAACGCGCGGCACCAAGCGGCAGGATAACTTTTGCATATGCAAAATATTGCCCAAAATATAGCGTGTGCACTCAGTACTAATCTTTGTGGTATCTGCTAGCTCGCGCACCTTCACTTTCCGGTCAGTCAACACCATTTCATGTATTTCTTTGACATTTCCCTCTGTAACCACATCGGAGGGCCTGCCACTGCGGACTTGATGGGTAGTGGAGTTGCGGCCACCACGAAACTCTCGAAACCAATATTTGACGGTGTAATCTAACGAAGCATTAGCACCATATGATGCCAACAATCAGCTGTCAAAACAAAACTAAAGACAGTATCGCACTGAAATTTGGCATGTTTGCCTAAATATGAACGGAGTTCAAGGCACCATAACCTATTTTGCAATAGCAGCGCATTCTGGCGTTCAAGGAGGTTACTTTTCACTCCACCTAGTACTTTGTTGTCTATATTGAAAATTTCCTTTTTTTTAAGTCTGCGAACAGGAAATAGTTGCTGGTGGCCAAATCTGGAGAATAAGGTGGGTGGGGAAGCAATTTGTAGCCGAATTCATTCAATTTTGCCATCGTTTTCATCGATTTGTGACACGGTGCATTGTCTTGATGAAACAGCACTTTCTTCTTCAAATGCGGACGTTTTTCTGCGATTTCGTCCTTCAAACGCTCCAACAACGTAATGTAATAATCGCTGTTGATAGTCCGCCCCTTTTAGAGATAGTCGATGATTTCCGTGTGTATCCAAAAATACGGATGCCATAATCTTGCCAGCCGACTGTTGCGTTTTTGGTCGTTTTGGACGAGGTTCGTCGCCTGATCGCCACTCAGCTGACTGCCGACTTGACTCTGGTGTGAAGTGATGGAGCCAAGTTTCATCCATTGTCACATACCGACGGAAAGATTCGGCTTTATTGAGGTTGAACAGCCTTAAACACACTTCTGAGTCATCAACACGTTGTTGTTTTTGGTCGACTGTGAGCAAACGCGGCACCCACTTTGAACAGAACTTTCGCATGTCCAAATATTCGTGTATGATATATCCAACACGCTCTTTTGATATCTTCAGAGCCTCAGCCATCTCGACCAACTTCACTTTACGGTCATTCGTAATCATTTTGTGGACTTTTTTGATGTTTTCATCTGAAACAGCCTCTTTTGGGCGTCCACTGCGTGCATCATCTTCGGTGCTTGTATGTCCACTTTTAAATTTTTCAATCCACTTGCGAATGATTCGTTCGGCTGGTGCAGAGTCCGGGTAACACTTATCAAGCCATTTCTTTGCATCGGCTGCATTTTTTCCCATCAAAAAGCAATGATAAATCAACACACGACATTGCTTTGAATCCATTTTTTTTTCACAATAACAAAAGTTGCTTCACGCACAACGCTATATCTCAAGAACTAATCGTCCGACAGCTGTCAAATTTATTTATCTTTTGAAGGTTGGTAGTAATTGAAAATGGTATGGATTTAATTCAAGTGGTGCCCTCTTTTACAAGAGGCACGGACTTTTCGGCCCTTGTATTAATTTGTATGAGCCCTTTTGCACGCTTGAAGCTCAAACGACAAGCGTGACAAGATTACATACTCAGGGGAATTGGGAAGGGTACTTAATTATGTGACAATATAGATGTATTTCGGAAATTTAATATTATGGTATTTTCTCTCACTGCACTCCGCTATGAATGTGGTGTAAAATTGCGCCACTAAGGAGTCAGTATCTTCTATTAAACATTTTTGAGTTAGCATTTTTTATATCTAATAAATATTCAGTCTTATATTCTCAACAACATTGAATATGACTAATAACTGGGAAGTGATCTGAATTGAGTGTAGATACAGTGGTTGTTTGTAATTAAAAATTACAAACATTCAAAACAAATAGGTCGAAGACAGAAGAATTTTTACGAGAACTATCAGGTACATAAGTTGGACAAGATGGGAAAGATATATTAATTGGAAGTGACTTACAGAGAGTGGATAATATATTAGCTTATGCAACGTGACAAAAATTTATTCGCTAAATGCGGGATAACATTGAATTGATCCAACTTCGTTTTATAGGAATTAAAATTTGTTATCATTTCCATTACTAGTGAATTTAGTTCTTTTATCGTAAAAAGATTTCTGACACTGTTGTCCGACATACTGTTGCTTGCAGCAGATGAGGTACTCTGGACAATATTTGTTCTCTTCCAATCATTATTTTTCTGATTAATATCTTGTTCTGTGCTCCTTCCAGTTGAAGGAGAAACGGAATACGATCGTGAATGATTCCTACGGTAAGATGATTTTTCTCTAATCTCCAAAAATGTTTCCAAAATCTTCTTACCAAAGGTTGCAGTAGTATAAACTTGATCAAATGTATTCAGAAAATAAAAAATACAAGTTTATTCAGCTAAATTTATATTGTCCCCTTTAAAGTAATCCTCATCGACTGAAACACACTTATGCCAGCGCTTGATCCAATCCTCGAAAAATTTTTTATATTCGGTTTTCGGTATGTCCATCAGTGCTTCCTGCTATTTTTCCATTACTTCTTCTCGGCTACTGAAACGCGTTCCTCGTAGTGGTTTTTTAACTCAATTGAACAAAAAAAGTCACAGGGAGATAAATCAGGTGAATTCGGTGCCTCTTTTATGGTATTTGTTGCATTTTTCGAGAAATTACGAATAATGATGGCACTGTGCGACGGTGCGTTATCTTGGTGCAAAATCCACGAGTTTTCTGCTCACAATTCTCTCTTTCGTCTCTTTCGGCGAATTGCTTCACGCAAACGTCTCATACCGCCCAAATAATACTCTTTGTTAACTGTCTGGCCTTCTGACAAAAATTCATGATGCACTACACCGTTGTAATCCATGAAAACCGTGAGCATTTCCTTCTTTTTTGACTGAAAACGACTTTTTTTTTTTTTTTTTTTGTTTCGGCTCATTTGGTGAACGCCATTCACTTACCTGATGTCTGGATTGCGTGTCGTACTCATAATCCCACGTCTCGTCTCCAGTAACGATCCTTTTGATGAATGTGGGATTGGATTCAGCTTCGGGAGTGGATTCGAAGATCTTTTGCTATCTCAGTCTTTGGACCGTCTAGATCGATGTCGTTGTACAGCCCGTACAGTTCGTCGTTTTATCTCCTCCTCCATTCACCGTCTATGCAGATGGGACCGAAAATTACTCGAAGAGTTTTCTTTTCAAAACAACCAAGAGTAATCTTATCCGGTTTTGCTAGAATCCATGCCTCTGCACCATAGAGAAGGACTGGTATGATAAGTGTCTTGTAGAGGGTCACTTTAGTTGTTCGAGAGGGGGCTTTTCAACTCTATCGCTTTCTTAGTCCAAAGAAACAGCGATTGGCAATAGTTATTATTCGTTTAAATTCAGCGATGGCGTCATTGCTTGAGTTCAGAGCGGAGTCTAGATAGACAGAATCCTTAATCACTTCAAAGTTATATCTGTCTATAGTGATATTCTGTCCGAGACGTCGGTGTTGGATGTCCTTTCTTAATAATAGCATATACTTTGTCTTGTCTTTATTGAGCCAAGCCCATCTTCGCCGCCTCCGTCTAAATACTCACGAAAGCGCCAGTGACATCCCTCTGTGTTCTGCCGATTATGTCGATGTCGTTGGCATAGGGAAGTATATGAACAGACTTTTGAAAGATAGTGCCTCTAGTGTTAGCGTTTGAGTTTTGCACTATTCTTTCAGGAACGATGTTGAAGAAGTTAATCTTTTTTTACCTCGAACGTCACGGTGAGTTCTTTACCGACCTTGATGGAGCAGTGTGCATTCTCGATTGTTATTCTGCACAAGCGGACGAGTTTGGGAGGGATGCCAAAACTAGACATGGATCTCTATAGCTCGTCTCTATTAATGCTGTCATAGGCGGTCTTAAAATCGATGGAAAAGAGGTGGATATCGATTTGAGTTTTCTCCAAGATCTGCCGCAGTATGAATATTTGATCGATGGTGGACTTTTCTGGCCTGAAGACATACTGACAGGGACCAATCAGATTGTTAACGAAAGGCTTCAGACGTTCACACAACACGGCAGATAAGATCTTGTAAACGATGTTAAGAAGACTAATACCCCTGTCTCCTTTCTTGAGGATTGGGCAAACAATGCTGAGGTTTCATTCATCATACTTTTTTCTGACCATATTTTACAGATGAGTTGGTGCATGTTCCTAATCAAGTCATCGCCTGCCGCTTTCAATAACTCGGCGGTTAGGTCATCTGCTCCAGCGGCTTTGTTGGACTTAAGCTTAGATATGGCTATCTTCTCTTCGTCCAGGTTGGATAGAATTGTTTGTCTTCATTGTCTAGGCAGGTTCTTTTTACCTTTTGGTAAAACTTCCGAACCTCATTCCTGCTGTAACATCTCTCTATTTCCTCGATCGTGCTCTTTCTTTTTTTTTCCTGAGAAGCCACTGTTCGTCTCTTCTTTTCTGCGTGTAGAGCTCACGAGCAGCTCTTTTCATTCTTTTCAGCACGCTTTGTATGAGTCTTGTTTCGCTGCATGTGCTTACCTGCACTCGTAGTGGAACCAGGGGTTTCGTTGTGGTGGTCGAGTGAAACCAAGTCTGATGGCTATTTGGCAGTGCTGCCACTGGTCTTCAATGCTTGATGCTGGCTGCATAGAACCTCTTGAGAGATTGAGAGAGACTCGATTAGAGAAGAATCTGTATATCTTGTGATTGTCGGTGTTCGGGATATCCGTAGCCGTACCTTTTCTGCAACAAGGTAGTGGTCTGTGTCAATGTTGATCCCTAGGAAAGTTTGGACATCCAAAATACTGGAGGAACCTTGCGTTGATCGTAATTTATTCAATCTGGTTGATTGATCGGAGTTATCTATGTCCCTTTATGAATATCGAGATGCTAGCTATGGCAATATGTAGTCCCGCCGCGATCCGTTATCTGAGGTGGTGTCGCGTAGGCTGTACTTTTCAACAGTACTACCAAAGATGCCCTCTCTTCCTATCTTTGATTTAAAATCACATAAGACAATTTTAATGTCATAGTAAGGGTACTACTCGTATGTTTTGTCTTAGAGGTCGTAGAACCTCGTGGAGGCATGCGCGCATATTAGCCTAATGTTAGCGAATTTAGCCTAGATGCGGATTGTCGTGTGGCGCTCGTTCACATAATTGAAACTTAAGACTTCTTGCCTTAGTCTGGTGCCAATGACGAATTCACATCCAAGCGCTGTTTTTGCTGCCGATAGCAGTCGCCATAATAAATATCGGTATATCCCATCGCATTTCTTGGATAGCGGTTGATTATCCTCCTCCTCCGCTAGCTGTTCGAGTGCACGCGGTCTGTTAACGGACCTAATATTCTAAGTACAGATCCAAAATTCGTTGTACTTGTTTCGTCAATAGTAAAATGATCAGTATCCATGGCTTGTTGTTGCTTCGCAAAAATCTGGAGGGCCGGACCTTTTGTTGGATTCCTTAGACGAAAGATGCCGGATCTTACGGTGTCAGTAACCCACTTCGGGGATGTGAGAGCTGCCCTTGGCCCAAAAAAAGGTTCAACCGCCACCATCTCTGTTTCAGGAACCTGACTAGTCCTAAAAAATCCTCACTGGCCTTAGCTCCAAATATGTTGAAGTAGCTCAAGTAATGTATCTGCCAAATTGATTGTTGCAGATAAGGCACTCGATTTCACGGTTGCAAAATACACAATGAATCTTTATTTCGCCGTATGCCCTCTTTCTGGGGGGCTCATCTAAGACTTCTGAGACTCTTTTAGTCAATCTTTCCGACAGAGTATTATAGACTTGATATTTTCCTCGTGTTCAACACTCGCGCTTATAAGTTCAACAAGTCACGCCCGGATTAGCAGACCAGTACCCTATGGTTACCACGGGGATGTAAAATAAGCACAATTGATATGAATAAAAAGTTACAGCAGCTGGGCGCACCGCCAAGTTGATGATTTCAAGTACAACAACAATTCTACAAACGAGGAACACTATCAATTCAAACGACTACCGTTTGGCCTAAAAATATCAATTAATAGCTTCCAGAGGATGGCATCAATAGTTCTAAGCGGATTGCAAGCAGCAGCATTCCTATACGTAGACGATATCATTATATTTGGTTCAAACTTTAGAGAACACAATGATAGCCTAATCAAAGTACTGAAAAGACTCCACAAATACAATCCAAAGCTGAATCCAGGAAAATGCAACTTTCTGAAACCAGAAATCGTATATCTTGGACACTTAATAACAGCAGATGGAGTCTGCACAGATCCAGAGAAATATGAAGTGATTAAGAGCTATTCAGACTTTTCAAAACCCTTCATTCTAACAAAAGATGCATCTAACTTTGCACTACGAGCAAATCTCTGTCACAGGGAGAAATTGGGAAGGACAAACCGATAGTATATGCGAGCAAGTCATTGACCAAACATGAGCTAAGCAAACCAATAATACAAAAAGAGTTTGGAAACCAATCTCGACTCATTGTTATTGCCGCAGTAATTTGCCTTACTTGTAGCGAGTTGCGCTTTATACAGTACGATGGAGCGGGCCGCGCTTTGTACGGCATAGGGCGGTAGGCTCTAAAGCTCGATGGGCTTAACGATTTTATGCATATGATACCGTGCAATCAAACAAAAAGAAAGAATGATAGAAAATTCGGTATTTGAGGACAAGAAAAAATAAAAACGGAGTCGTTGTCATAGCAATTTGCTAGGGATATTTTCTAAAAAAAGGGTTCTGAGTGCAAGGAGAAAGGTCGAAAACAGAATCAAAAAAAAAAAAAAATTCATTCCGTAATTTAATAAAAAAAGGACAACTGAATTTATCGTATTTTGAGTATTTTGAGAAAAAAAAAAGGAAAAGGCTAAAGCCACCCAAAAACCCTTTAACTCAGATCCGAGGAAAATAAAGTTAACAAACATAAACGAAATCAACGAAAGTTAAAAAACTAAAAACTCTGTAAAGTGATTAACAGGAACTATTCGAAAAAGAAGTGACTGAAATTGTAATGTTTTAGATTTTATTAACACGAAACGAATAGTTTATCTTTTGTTTTCTAAAGTTTTCTTTATTTCAGTTAGTTACAATTTAAGTTGGCTAAGTTCTGAGGAAAAGGCAAACTCCTACGATTGTGCATGTACCCGGTTGGGATGAGACTGATTGCTCCTCTGATGCTAATAGAATAACTACGACATGGATAGCTTACACCACAACCTCGTTTACTTACAATGCCCCCTCTAGTTTGCTTTTTCTACAGATTAGATTCTTACAAATTGTTATTAGGTGCGCAACTAAGTTTTTTGATAAAAATGCAATGAATTGAAGAAATGAATCATTCAAAGTACTAGGTGGGGTGAACATTTTTTTAAAGGTTTTTTTATTTTATTCAATATAGTCCCCTTTAATTTTGATACACTTATTCCAGCAATTTTCCAACTTCTCGATCCCGTCCGAAAAGTAATTTTCCGGAAAGTCTGCAAAATACTCCTCCGTGGCGTCGATGATTTCCTCGCGTGAGCTGAATTTTTTATTGATGAGCCATCTTTTGAGGTTTAGGAGGAGATAATAGTCCAAGGGAGCCAAATCTGGCGAATACGGTGGATGCGACAGCAATTGCAGCCGTAAATCATTGATTTTAGCCGTGGTTGCGATGCAAACCAAAATTCTTTTTCGCTTCATGTGAGGCCATTTTGCAGCGATTTCAATCTTCAATCGCTCCAATAATGCACAGTAATACTCACTTTTGATGGTTTTACCTTTTTCGAGGTAGTCCACGAAGAGTATACCGTGACAATCCCAGAAAATCGACGCCATAACCTTTCCGATCCATCGAGCCTCCTTCGGCCGCTTCGGAGCACTCGCGCCAGCTTCAGCCCTTTACCGGGCACTCATTCTGTTCTCTGGTGTTTAACAGTTACCAATCGACGCCAAAAGTCCGCCCGATTCCGCATCAGCAAGTCCAAACACTTTCGAAGTGCTCTCGCGTTCGTGTTTTTGGTCAGGAGTGAGTATGCACAGCACCCAACGGCAGGATAACTTTTTCATATGCAGAATATTGCCCAAAATATAGAGTGTGAGCTCAGTACTAATCGTTGTGGTATCGACTAGCTCGCGCACTTTCACCTTCCGGTCAGCCAACACCATTTCATGTATATTTTTGACATTGTTCTCTGTAACCGCATCGGAGGGCTTGCCGCTGCGGACTTGATCGGTAGTAGAGTTGCGGCCACCACAAAACTCTCGAAACCAATATTTGACGGTGCAATCTGACGGAGCATTAGCCTCATAATATATATCCAATTATATTTTCCCATTTTTCTGGCAGAGCTTGAATACCGGGACGGTAAAAGTGTTTATCTTTTCAAGTTATTTTTTGTTGCCTTCATATGAGCGGAACTGCTGATCAGCCACACTATGTGCCATCGAACGGAACAAGTAATAATCGGATGGCGCAGCATCTGGAGGGTTTGGCGGGTGGGGTAGGGCTTCCCATTTGAGCGTTTCCGGGTAAGTTTTTTACGGGTTTGACAACGTGAAGCCGAGCGTTGTCATGCTGTAGAATCACTTTTTCGTGGCTCTGCTCGTATTGTGTACGTTTTTCGCGCAGTGCTCGGCTCAATCGCATCAATTGAAGTCGATAACGTTTCAAAAGTCATAATACCAGGTGTGCCGATATGAAGTGAGTGTCAAGATACAAATGTCTCGATAGGGAACATTTATTGTAAACGGGCCTTATTTTTCTTTTTTTGTTTGGTTGTCATTGAGCATTGAGCAAATAACATCATATTTTTTCATCGTGTTAAAAATGTTGAATTTTGTACCAAAAAATGATGACCTGCGGAGAGCATTAATTTTTTGTTTTCATTTGAAGTAAATACCCATACGCGTTGTAGCTAGAGGATTCCATCCCTCTTGCCTTAAAGGAAACATCGTAAATGACCTTAAAAATAAAGACTTTAAGATAATCGACGCAGTTAATATATTTGGGCAAAAACAGCGCAATGATGAAAGCGAGAGGACGACCCCAAGACCCGGTCTTCCCCTCTTTAGGCTAACTTTCGACAAAACTGAAAGCCTAGAAAGAATTTATGCCATAAATTCAATTTTGGGACTTGTTGTCAAAATTGAACCTTCGCGGAAAAACTCTAGGCTGATTCTCCAATGTACACGTTGCCAGGGATTTAGCCATACTCAGGCCTACTGCCAGAAGGAACCTCGCTGTGTAAAATGCGCTGGCAAACATCTGACTCGAGAGTGCAATGCCGCGATAGAGTCCCCAGCGATATGCATTAACTGCAAGGGAAAACATGTACCTAATTATCGAGGCGATAATGTAATGTTTTCTCAGTAATTCTCGAGAGACTAGAAGAACAGACTAAAATAAATAAGATAATAGTCGAACGGCTTCTTAAGTTCGAAGCCAATTTCTGCAACTAGTTATGACAAAGAAGCTCAATATACTTTCATGGAATGCCAATGGGCTACAGAAAAGGCTTGATGAACTAAATATTTTCATGCAGGAAAAAGTAATTGACGTATGTTTAATTTGTGAATCTGAAATTCTGAAGGTTACCGCGACTACAACGCTCATCATCCATCCGGAAAGCCAAAAGGCGGGTCATCCCTATTCATAAAAGACTACATTGAACATACTCTGGAAGCAATTATTGAACTTGACAAATTTCAAATGACCGTGGTGCGTGCTAAAAATAAAAATTACTCTTTTAATATATCCTCAATCTATTGCCAATCGCGCTGCAAAATAGAAAAACAAGAATTTATTGACCTATTCAACTCTCTTGGACCAATCTTCATTATTGGTGGCGACTTTAACGCGAAGCACACCTTTTGGGGCTCAAGACGTATCTCTCAAAAAGGCAAAACTCTTTACAGGGCTGGTATGGAATGTGGTTGCTATTTTTACTCAAAAGGCAAGCCGACATATTGGCCCTCGGATGTCGCCAAAACACCCGATCTAATAGACTTTTTTTATCGGAAAAGGAGTAAACGCTAGTTACGTCAAAGTTGAAGAGGTCTTCGTACTTTCCTCCGATCATTCTCCAATTATCCTCTCACTGTGCGAATCCTTGGTTAAGAAACAAAGACCACCCAATTAACTAACAGCAAAACTCACTGGGAAGATTTCCGAATAGACGTTGTAGACAATACTGAGTTGAAAGTAGCACTTAGAACGCCGTATCAACTTGAAAAAGAAGTTGAACGTTTTGTTGAAGTCATACAGCAAGCGGCCTGGAAGAACACTCCCCGCGAATCGAACAAAGTTCCCAAATCCGGAAATCAGAGAAATGATAAGGAAGAAACGAAGAGCACGGAAAAAGTGGCATGAAACCCGGGCATCACAAGATAAAACGCCCTTCAATAGGCTCTACAACTTGTTGAAAAAATCGGTCAAGGACTTCAATAATCAAGGTATTAATAACTACCTTGAAAGACTCACAGCGACAAAGGATACCAACTACTCCATATGGAGAGCCGTTAAAAGTGTTCGAAAGCCCCAAATACACGAGTCGCCAATAAGAAGAAACCAGGATGACTGGGAGAAAGAAGATAAGGAAAAAGCTAATGTTTTCGCCGACTATCTTGCAGAAACGTTTAAACCATTCGACGGGGAAGTGATTCCAGAGAATGTCAATACGCTAGACGTGATGACAAACTTTCCAGTAGAAAAGGCTACACTTAGGGAACTTAGACAAGTTATAGACACGCTTAAGCCCAATAAAGCCCCGGGATATGATTTAATAACGGGAGAGATACTTAAGAGCATGTACCGCACCAGTGGAATGTAGCCTAAGTTATTATGGTTCCGAAACCCGTTAAACCGCTGACTGAAGTCAAGTCATATAGACCAATTTAGCTTCTCCCGATTACATCGAAGGTCTTTGAGCAAATCCTTCTTAATCGTCTTAAACCAATTACCAACACAAATTCCGTCTTGCCTGATCATCAATTTGGTTTTAGAAGCCAACACTCTACAGTTGACCAAGTGCATCGAATAACCGACGTAATTGAACGAGCAATCGAGTGTAAGTTAGTCTGTTCAGGCGCATTCTTTGACGTTTCGCAAGCCTTTGATAAGGTATAGCACGAAGGCCTAAAATATAAACTCCGACAAGCCCTACCCCAGCAATTATCTTGTATTTTAGGTTCATGCCTGGAAGACCGACTCTTCCGTGTGAGACACGGAACCGAATATTACACTTTTAAGACAATAAAGGCGGGGGTGCCGCAAGGAAGTGTACTTGGCCCTCTGCTATATTTGCTTTTAACCCGCGATATACCGCAAATGGACGACACTATCCTAGCCACATTTGCTGATGACACTGCCATTTTCGCAACGGCTAAAACAGTCGAAGAGACAACTGTCAAGTTGCAACGTGCCCTTACACGGATTAACAATTGGACAATGATGATGATTAAGCGAATCGCGCTTAATGAAAACAAGTCTGTCCACGTGAACTTCACTCTCAAGAAAATTGAGAATCCACCGGTGTTTATCAACGCAGTACGAATTCCTTACGCGAACGAGGCCAAATATCTCGGTATGACACTAAATGGAGAGCACACGTCAAGAAAAAACGTGAAGAGCTTGAAATCAAATATAGAGATATTTACTGGCTTATTGGAAAGTATTCCAAGCTTAGCTTAGAGAACAAACTGCTGTTATACAAGCAAGTGCTAAAGCCGATCTGGACATATGGTGTACAACTTTGGGGTTGTACTAAAAATAGTAACATTAATGTATTACAGACATTCAAAAAAAAAAGTTCTTCGAGGTATTGTTAATGCGCCGTGGTACATTAGAAACGATGATATCCACAGAGACTTAGGAGTCGAAAACGTTCAGAACGTAATTAAAATGTTTGCGCCAAAACATAATAATCGATTACAAGGTCATACGAATATTTCTGTTCAACAGATCCTCGACGAGACAAACTTATTGCGCCGTCTGAAAAGGACTAAGCCTCTCGATCTAGAGCGGTGATTAGCAGCGCGTAATTTTTCTAAAGTACACAGGAATTTTCAATGGAAAATCGCCTGCAGGATATCTTATAAAAACAAAATAAAATGCGATAGAAGAACTGCTTGTTGAATGTGAACTCAGTCTTGGTTTGCATAAGGGAGGTGTTTTTTAGTAAGTAAGAATCTCACACTACTATAGGCTCAGGGCCTATAGTGTCTATGAAGATTTTTCACCTTCCTACGAAGATAAAAAAAAAAAATTTTTTTGAAGAAAAGTTCTGCATGGCATCGAATGCTTGTCGAGGCATATGGTGATCATGCTCTATCAGAAGCAACATGCAAAAGATGGTTTCAACGGTTCAGGGATAACGATTTCGATGTGTGAAATGAAGAACGTGGAAGACCATCAAAAAAGTTTGAAGACGCCAAATTGCAAACAATATTGGATGAAGATAACACTTTGAGTCAGAAACAAATGGCAGAAGTGTTAAATGTTGCACAAGAAACAATTGCTGACCATTTAGAAGGTATGGGAAAGATCCAAAAGTGTGGAAAATGGGTGCCACATGAATTGAATGAAAGACAGATGGAAAACCGAAAAACCACTTGTGAACGAATTGTTACTGGTGATGAAAAATGGATTTATTTTCAGAATCCTAAACGGAAAAAATCATGAGTTAATCCGGGGCAACCATCAACTTCGACTGCAAAATCAGATCGATTCGGCAAAAAGACAATGCTGTGTGTCTGGTGGGACCAGAAAGGTGTGATGTACCACGAGCTCCTAAAACCTGAAGAAACTACCAATTAAAGCCATGCATTGATCGAAAAACGACCAGAATGGGCCAGAAGACACGGCAAGGTAATTTTGCTCCATGACATTGTACCTGAACACAAAGCAAAACTGGTTCAGCATACAACCAAAGCACTTAGCTCGGAGCTACTGCACCACCTGCCGTATTCACCAGACTTGGCTTCTTCCGACTACCATTTGTTTTCATCGATGGGACACGCATTAGCTGAGCAGCACTTCGAATCCTACGAGGAAGCCGCAAATTTTTGGTTTGCTTCAAAAGACGAACAGTTTTATTAGCTTAGAATCCACAAATTACTCCAAAGATGGGAAAAGTGTGTAGCTAGCAATGGCTAATACTTCGAATAAAATATTTTTTACTTTCCCACTAAAAATTAGTGTTTTATTTTCACAAAAAAAAAAAACACTCACTTCGTACCTGTACACCTTGTAAATAACACTGCCCTGGTCTGACCAAAAACATAGCATAACCTTCGCTGCGTGAATATTCGGCCGAGCCGACCGACGTATGTTAGAAATATTAGCAGGAAGTCCCCATGACTTTCTTCTCTTTGAGTTGCTATAATGAATCCATTTTCCATCATCCACCACGATGCGATGAAGAAAACCCTCAAACGATGCTCAACGTGCTTGGCTTCAAATCATAAGCAACCAAAGTTCTTTGTTTTTGAATCATTCCCAAAGCATGCAATTGCTTGAAAATGGCTTGGCGGGTAACTCCTAATGCTGAAGGAAGCTTTTTTTGCGCGGATACTCATCGGATCCATAAAGCGCCTTCGATGGATTTTGACCTTTCCTCACTTAGTTGAAAACTTAGTTGCGAACCTAATAAGTGGTGATTCATCGTGGGGTTTGATTTTCAATAGGCTTTTTTTGACAGATCACGCTTGATTTCTATCATACTGATTTGTCATTTTCGTTCAGTATCGCTTGGCAAGTCATTGTAAAAAGTCTTCAAATTGTTCAGCTACATTACGAAAATCAGCGATCTATGAGAAATGTTTTTCATGCGATTCGAGAAACTTACTGTGCATAATCGATCTACTGAAACCACTATTGCAAATACCATTCGCAAATTTGAGTTCCAGTGGATAATACTCGACCGGTTAGACCACATCCAGCACGTAGTGAAGAGATTTTAGCAGCTCTATCTGAGAGAGTACTCGAATACCGTGACGAATCGATTCGACGTCGTTCTTAGCAGCTTGGCTTGGCGTATTCGACAATTTGGCGTATTCTATGTGAGGATCTCGGCCTAAAAGCGTACAAATTCAATTTGTGCAAGGGTGTGGCCGTGGTGTAGTGGTATATGCATAGACTTCTCAAGCACAGGGTCGCGGGATCGAATCCCGTGCGAGGCAATTCTCTGAAAAAGTCTTTTCATGGAATTTGTATGCAGTTATATGTAAATCCCGTCGACGTCAAGTCTGACATGAAGGCATAACACTGATGTTGGAGTGGTTGCTGGCTGGGCTAGATGTAAGGAATTAACAACTAGCACGTACTAAGACCCACTGGTTGAGGATGCACCGGCTCCAGTTTGACAACCACCTCTGGAAAACCTAATCGAAACCTAATACACCTGAGTTTCAAATTACTACACACCACCCACTCGCGCCCTGGAGAGAAGCCAGTAAAAGGGTATTCATATCCCCTTGGTGCGTGCGCGGAATTGTTAAAAAAAATTGAAGTCAGGCAACTTGAATTTGCGTCATATTTTCAGTGAATGGGCATTGGAAAAACTCTGTGAAAATCCGATGTTTTATCGTGAAATTTTGTTCAGTGATGAAGCCCATGTTCTATGGATACGTTAATAAACAAAATTGCCGTATTTGGGCTGATGAGCAACCCAAAGAGTACCAAGAGCTGCCATTACATTCATTAAAAACAACGGTATGGTGTGATTTATGAGCTGGTGGAATCATTGGTCCATATTTCTTCAAAAATGAGGCAAATCAGAAATTTACTGTCATTGGTAACCATTATCGCGCCATGTAAACGAACTATGTGCTTCCTGAAATTCAAGCACATGATCTCGATGAGTTCTGGTTTCAACAAGACAGCGCTACGAGCCGTACAGCGCGTAACACAATGGACTTGTTGAGTAATCATTTTGATGAGCACTTAATTTCACGTTTTGCTACGGTAAATTGGCCGCCTAAATCATACGATATCACACCTTTGGACTATTTTCTCTAGGAATATGTTAAGTCTCAGGTCTTCAGGAATAAGGCAGTTACGATTGACGCTTTGGAAGATACCAATCGCTATGCTCGAATGAGTCGCTCAAAATTGGACCTTAAGAATAGACTGTGGCCAACAACATTAATATCTTTTTTAAGAAGTAAATGCCATAAATTGTTCTTTTTATCGGTAATAAAAATTTTAAGTTCACCTTCAAATTTATGTATTTTATTTTACATTATAAATCAAACTTTATGATGAATCACCCTTTATTTATCAAAATTACTTGATTGAATATTTTCTATATTTAGGTTTGTCATGCAGTGATCGGTAATTTTGAAATCTAGTACTTCACCAGACAATTTACGTACAAAGTGAGAATTCAACTTTACAAAAATATGATCAATACATGTTGGCGGTTTATCCGTGATACGATTGGGTTCCATAATAAGAGATTCCAAGCCATATGATGACATTAAAATTCAAGTAATTGTCCGAGTCTGTATTATTTTTCAAGATATCTATGTTTATATCACCTACAACCAACAAATTTATTATCTTTACTCCTTCTGAATTCAACTGTTCTATAAAAAACATTTTTTCATGCAGGCAGTAAACCCACAAAATGGTAAATTTCTCCTTAAAAATACAACAATTAATTTTTAAAAATATCGGCACTGATAAAACTACTTCGCATTCATAAACAATGTAAACAATGTATCCATTGACATTTGCATTTGATTTTTTTTTGTCGTTTTAACCCTTCTGTTGCCATCAAAAAAAAAAAAAACAGCATCTGCCACTCAGGTGTAGGGGTATCCCACCTTCGAAATTCTTCGCAAAAGCCTATTGTAACTAAAAATATTTAGATACATGCATTCGATCAATATTTAATTATTCATACTCTAGGAAGGTATTCCTACCTGAATATAACAATTAAATTATGCACAGTGACTTTGGGGCTCCTAAAACAGGTATAAAACAGAAGGCCAGAAGCAGAAGGGTCGATATTTTTGTTCTTTTTGAAGAATATTCGAGAAAACTTTTGAAACATGTAGACACAAACATGTCTGTATTTTTGGAGCAGTAAAGCCGTATAGCTAAGATTTTATCGTTTGTCCGAAGAAGCAATACGTGCAGTCACTTCTGAGAAAGTTTGGATAGTTTCGTATGTGTGTGCGTGTTATATCCGCTGTTTTTTTTTTCTGCCTAACTCCAATCTTATTTAGTGAAGTGTGCATAGAACTTGTGTATTATATTTGTGGGAAACAGAAGCAGATAACAGAAAGATGGAGAAGAGTTAACGAAAAGAGGAGCTAGGAACTTGAAAAGATTACTCGGCGAAGAAGATGACCCTTCGCTCCAAATTCTGCCAATGCTGACGCATCGGATACTGAAGATTGCATCGATGACTAAGCCGCAATTGATGGCTGAACTTAAAAAAAAAAAAGAAGACGATGACGACGAAAGAGACGCTGAGGATAAGAGTGAAAACGAAGTAGCTTCAGCTGTTTCAGCCACCACTAGTACAATTTTTGTGGCAAAAGACAAGACAGTTTGAAATAAAACTCTGTCTCCAAATCAGCAAACTCCGGCTAGAAATATTTTTAGGCAGAGGGCTAGACCGCATAAAGTAAAGTACGCCCATGTTATTGATCCCTGACGGATTTCGAAAAATTCATGATGTTGGAAATGGTTAACATTATCCTTAGGTGCACAAATAAAAAAGCGGAGGCCGAGTATCAAGATTACAAAATCAAGCATCCATAGAACTACGGTAACTGAAATGTACTCTGTCTTTGGAATCTTGATAGGTGCTGGTGCAAATAACTCAAACACAGACCACATAGCTAATATGTTTTCATTCGATTTTATGTTCTATACGTTTTGACGGTTATATAGGGTTCTCCAATAGGGACTTGACAACTTTGAATTTAATTTGTGAACGCACTCTTTCACTAATCATCAAACTGTCACGGTCAATTTATTCAGTAAACTCAACATTTTCATCATGGTTAAGTGCACTAACGAGCAACGTTCTCCGATTGGGTTCTGGAGAAGATGCGCCAAGATGATGAATTTCATCGCAAAATCATCTTCAGTGACGAAGCTCATTTTTGGATCAATTGGTTCGTCAATAAGCAAAATATGCGTTATTGGTCGGGTGAAAACCCGCATGTGCTTCATGAATCACCACTTCATCCACAAAAAATAACTGTTTGGTGCGGTTTGCATGCCGGCGGCGTTATTGGGCCATATTTTTTCGTCGACGATAACGATCGTCACGTTATTGTGAATGGTCAGCGTTATCGCGCCATGATCAGCGATTATTTTTGGGACGAATTGGAAGATATGGACTTGGACGACATGTGGTTTCAACAGGATGGTACCACAAGCCACACAGCACATGCTACAATCGATGAATTGAAGAATAAGTATGGTGAGCGTGTTATCTCAAGACATGAGCCAGTCGATTGGCCGTGTCGTTCGTGCGATTTAACGCCGCCTGATTATTTTCTCTGGGGCTACGTTTACGGTTTACGGTTTATGCCAACACGCCGACGACGTTGGAAGAGCTCAGAGCCAACATTGAACGCGAAATAGCGGCCGTTTCAGCCGAAATGTGTGGCCGAGTCGTTTAAAATTGGATTCAACGAATTGACCGCTGCAAACGTGCCCGCAGTGGCCATATGAACAAAGTCGAGTTCCATTCATAAATGTTTTGATTGTACTTCAAGCCAATAAGAAATTTTTTGAAATATCTCAAATTGTTTGCCTTTTATTTAAAAAAAAAAAAAGTTGTCAAGTAGTTATACGAAAACCCTATACTACACGCCAAGGATAAAGCTGCAGCTATTCGTATTTTTGATATTTGGAACGTGTTGAATGCAAACCTACCGTGGGTGTATACATAGATCAACGGAGTACCTACTTAACTACCAAATAGACTAGCAAGCTCTTTTCTTTTCGAGAAAGAGCGAAGTTTATCTAATACATGCCACCGAAGCCTGCTAAATGCGCTCTAAAAGTATTTTGGTTGTGCGACGCAAGTGATGCTTATCCACTCACGATTTTCCAACTTCTTGATCTGCAAAATACACTTCCGTGGCGTTGATGATTTCGTAGTGTGAGCTGAATTTTTTATTGATGAGCCATCTTTTGAGGTTTGGGAAGAGATAATAGTCCGAGGGAGCCAAATCGGGCGAATACGGTGGATGCGACAGAAATTGGAGCCGTAAGTCATTGATTTTGGCCATGGTTGCGATGCCCTTGTGCGCCGGTGCATTGTCTTGCAAAAACAAAATTTTTTTCGCTTCATGTGAGGCCGTTTTCCAGGGATTTCGGCCTTCAATCGCTCCAATAATGCACAGTAGTACTCGCTGTTGATGGTTTTTTCTTTTTCGAGGTAGTCCACGAAGAGTATGCCGTGACAATCCCAGAAAACCTACGCCATAACTTTTCCGACCCATCGAGCCTCCTTCGGCAGCTTCGGAGCACTCGTGCCGGCTTCAGTCCATTGCCAGGCACTCATTCTGTTCTCTGGTGTGTAATAGTGAATCCAAGTTTCATCAATAGTTACCAATCGAGGCCAAAAGTCTGCCCGATTTCGCATCAGCGAAGTCCAAACACTCTTTCGAAGTGCTCTCGCTTTCGTGTTTTTGGTCAGGAGTGAGTATGCGCGGCACCCAGCGGCGGGATAACTTTTTCATATGCAGAATATTGCCCAAAATATGGTGTGTGCGCTCAGTACTTTCTAACTTTCCTGTTAGCCAACACCATTTCATGTATTTTTTTGACATTGTCCTCTGTAACCGAATCGGAGGGCCTGCCGCTGCGGACTTGATCGGTAGTGGAGTTGCGGCCACCACGAAAACTCTCGAAACCATTATTTGGAGGTGTAATCTGACGGAGCATTAGCCCCATAATATTTATCCAACTTTTTGTTTCCTTCGCCGTTTTGCCTCTCAAAAAATAATGTTTTATGAGAGAACGAAAATCGTTTTTGTCCATACTCAACATGATGCCAAACACGTCAACAACAATCAGCTGTCAAAACAAAACTAAAGACAGTTTCGCACTGAAATTTAGCATGTCTGCCTAAGTATGGACGGACTTCAAGGCACCATACCCTTTTTTGCAGCAGCAGTAATGCAAAAGGCATATGACGACACGAAAGTGGAAAAGAGGCCGAGGAAAATCAAGACGTCGTCGAAATTGTCCAGAAAAAAGAAAATTTCTATAAAGAAGATGAGAACATTAGAGCGGATGGAAAAGAGTACTCTTATGAATCTGAACGAGGTGAGTGCCGCTACATTGGAGAGGGAAATTCCTTCAAAGATGTGTCCGACACTGTTAACTCAGCAAAAGAGGAGGGAGACGATAAGGCTTAGCTTGACAAGCTTATAAAAGAGCTCCTGGAGAAGTGAGATAAGAAGAAGAAGGCAGAAGAAGGCAGAAACCATGAAAGAAATGCCAATGCACCAAAAACATAAGCAACAGCAGCAACAACAACAAGAACAACGACTGAAACAGAAGACGCAACCGCAAAAAAGACAAAAACAACAATAGAGGGAGCAAATACAACACCAACCACTGCAGCAGAAATAACAGTAGCAGCAATAACAGCAGCAGCAACAACATGGACAACAAAAACAGCAGCTTGAAAACAAGGGAAGGGAAAGAGTGCCGCCCATTAATGTAAGTAATTTAGAAATCAGTGAAAGCATTAGGTTTGGTTAGTACGAGTAACTAAGAATTTTTATGTGAAAGGTGCGAATAAGCACATTATTATGTGTACTACTACGGAGGAATACTGGAAAGTACGTACCGCCCTAGGAAAAGCAGATACTGAATATAATATAAATATACATACCCCTAAGTGTGAAAAACTCTAGACGGTTCTGTTAAAAAGGGTCGATCCAGCAATTAAAACGGATGACCTCGAAAAAGAGCTCAAGGGTTTAGAGAGTGACGACCTTAAGTTCGTGGGGCTCAATCCGTTTATCACGGCCATGGCAAGGGGTGGTAACCATAAATTACCATTCTTCTTAGTGCAAATAATGCCCAACAACAAAATCGATTGTCTGCGAAAAATCAAATTCCTGTATTATCATGCTGTAAGTTTGGAAAAATTAAAGAGGACAGATCGCGTAGATTCGGGCACGCCGCAGCTAATTGCAACATGAAATTTAGATGCATTAAGTGCAATAAGGACCACAAATATGGAGAATGTCCTTTAGACAACGATGGAGTAGTGGATGGGGGTCAACTCTTTTGTGTACTCTGTAGGAAATCGGGGCATTCTGCCAATTTCAGGGGTTGTTTCAATTTCGAGGAGCTAAAAAAAAAAGTTCAGACTCGAAAACAGATCATCGAGGAAGAGAAGCGCCAATAGAGTCGTGCTTTCTCTAATTTTCTGGCACCCAATGTATCCTTTGCGCAAATAGTGTCTGGATTGGGTAAGGCCACAATAACAGAAAAAATATGACAAAGATAGTCAAAAAAGCGCCGAAAGCGGATTTGGATTTGAAAGCAACTCTTCTGTCCCTACATGGAAAAGTCGATCATTTTCAGAAGCAATTAAATGAACAAGCGGCTCGAATTGACGTCATCTATTCGATCTTGTTTTACAAGTCTGGCACGCCGATATAATGTCTGCTACATTAAATGAGGTTTATCTGAAGATCCTTGCGTTAGACGTTAGCTTACTTATCATCGAGAGATCGATCAAGAGAAGGGCCAACCTACAAATATCTGTTGTCAAGTGAATGCCCAGATGTGCTTTTGGTAAGCGAAATTTAGCTTAACCAGAAGCACAAAATTGGCTACAGCGACTACGATATATGTATATAGAAGGGACCGTCCACACTCCTCACGAGGGGGTGGAGGTGGTATTTAAGTAATCGAAGGCATGCACCATAGGGTCATATTAAGCGCGGATTTAATGAGGTTCCGGGTGTTGGAAACTTGCATCGTATGCATTTTCTCTTCATAGTCGAAGTCGAGTGTATGTGGTGTCACTTTATGCACCTGAATCATTTAATCCAATTCAATTTGTAACTGAGCTCGAAATACTTTTACGTTGCCTTCAGCTACAATCGGAAGAGAATTACTATTTTTTGGCCGGAGATCTTAACGCCAGTTGGTGGGCTCAACATGTGATTGAGTACAGATTTGAACTGTACGCGACGAATATCACATCCTTCCCATCATTTGGTTCTTTCCTGGATTTAGCAGTTATAGAAAGTAGACTCGATCTGACTTAAACATATTGAGCCACACGTAACTGTTTTCGAGCGTTCGAGTACGATAGTGATCACTGCGGACTTACGGCCACAATACGTCTCCCAAACGAGCAAACGAAGCGGGAGCCGTATCATCAGGTGTTCTCTTACGACTATCGTAAAGTACTGTGGTCGTGCTTCTTCAGAACCTTAAAGCGTAATTTAATTTTAAGTGGAATTGATTTCCCAACTAACAGAAACCTGACAAACGAAGAAATCGACTGTAATTTACTGACGATGCAGGATGTTGTCAAACAAACTACGGAGCAGACTATTTCTCGAATAGAATACTCCGAAGAAAGCCAGGTCGAAAAGTACAGAGCTCCAAAAATTAACGTATTGTACGTATACAAAAGCAGACTGCTCTCGAGGATTTAACTCGGAAATAAGAACGTTAAAGTCACTAATCAAAAAACTAAAACAGTTACAGTAAGTCCGTAAGTCTGTACTGGGGCAAGAAGATTCGGACTATAAAATCCAGTAGTCCGAATATGTTCCCGCAGATAAATAAATTATTCAGGTGGTAAGATCACATTGACATCTAGTTAGTTCGAATTCCACAAACGACAGAAAACAGACAGACACTACTGACACTAGCACCAGAGAGTGCTGACTCAGGCGACAGTCTTTTCGTGGTCGAAGACTCACAGGAGAAAGTGGATTTGCTGGGAGCTTTCTTCGAGGCCGTTTTTACGGTGAACAGTCCAGGTCTCTGTAATCACGATATTGACAACAACGTAAATCACTATTATCTGCGCAACGAACTTCAAAATTGGTAATTCGAGAATCACGGTTTCACCGTCTTCAGTAAAGGAAACGAGGCAAATGGGCGAGTTTCCTCACATTTGTTAGTTCGTAAAGATGAACACCTGTACATCCTTGAGTCTCTGAAAAACAAAAAGTCATCGGGAGTAGACGGTATTGCAAACGGCATTTACTACGCTGTTTAACAATGCGCTGATACATCCTATCCCAAAAAGGGATAAAGTTAGAACTAAACCTGCTAATCTTCGCTCGATTAGTTTGCTTCCGAATATTAGCAAGGTGGTTAGTAGAGCGATGTTAAGGTGGGTTGAAGAAAATAATACAATTCTGGAAAACCAGTTTGGTTTTAGGGCGAGGCATGACACTATACATGCTCCGTCAAAGCTGGTCTCCAACATTCAATGGAATAAATGTGTACGGGTGCCTGGCTCGTGGGCTTTGAGAAGGCCTTCGACATCGTATGTATAGAGGGGTTGTTCTTTAAGTTGATCAGGATGGGCATGCCGAAACGCCTGCTATATATGTTTTACAACATGATTATGGGAAAGAAAATCATTGTCAAATATGACAACGTCATTTCAAGCAAGGTCTTTGACATTAAAAACGGCTTACAATAGGGGGTTGTGATTTCTCCCATACTGTTTAACATTTACACAAGTGATCTAGTAGGTTCTCTCAATCATGCCATAACGTACAGAGACGATTTAGTGGCGTACAGATCGGGTCCAAAAATCGAAGTCATCAATACTCTTCTTCAGCGTGACTTCGATCATATTAAGGCATATTGCGACGATTGAAAATTGAAAATCAATTTTCAAAAGTCAGAAACAATCTTGTTTAGAACTCTATTTAGATGGCCTTTTAGGGATACCAGATATAACTTGCGAAATTCGGTTATCATTAAACAGCAGCGGTAAGAAACGTAGTGAGATACCTTGGTATCTGGCTCGGTAAGTATTTGCATTTTGACAAACATATAGATGCTTGTCTCGCTGGGACAAGAAGGCTTTACCTCTGACAAGAAGGCTATTTCACAGCAGTCGACTTGTTTCCAGAGTGAAGGTCATATGCTATATGGCCCTTATCAGGCCAGTCATCGAATATGGTTATTCTGTGTGGTTCAAAGGATTCGGGTGTTTGAAAGGCAGTGTCAGAGTGAATCAGAGTACAAAAATACTATCCCGACAAAGCTCTTTACAATGGGTCTAGTCTGAATAGGATTGACAAATTCTTGATTATGGTGATTCGAAGACACGTTGCAATTGCAATGAACAACTGTTTACGATGAGAATGCTGTGAGTGAACGCCAGTGCATCTTGCATTGGTCGGTCGATGAAATTTTGCAACTGATGGAGCAAGACCGGGACGGAAGCTGTCTGGAGTAAGCGAGGTACTAAACATCAACTGTATAACAGTTTAGTACCATCTAAAATGAGCTACTCAAAGAAGCTCGATGTTTGGGTGCAACATGAATACGCGCAAAGAAATTTAATTGACCGAATAACCATCAGTAAAACGCTGCTGAAACGTAGCGAAATGGAACCATTTTTTAAAGCGATTCATTACGGGCGATGAAAAATGAATTAAATACGAGAATATCCAATGGTCAAAGACCGGTGACCGACCACAAACGACTTCAAAGCCTGGATTGACGGCAAACAAGGTTATTTTGAGTGTTTGCTGGGATTGTGCACATGAGAGAAGCTATCAAGAAACAAACGAAGAACAAAGTGCCATCTGTGCATATCCTATTCCTGTTGAACAGATTCAACCAATAGTTGCATCGATCACACTTTTGAGAAACTCAGGTATGAATTCTGGGAACCCGTTTTTTTAGAAAATAATCCTTCAGTAGCCTACGATAAAAATTTTTCAATTTTAATTAAACATGTTAACAATGCAACTTCTGTCAGCGCGATTTGATTTTAAAGCCCTGTCATCCATACGTCTATTAAACCTTATTAAACATAAAAGATAGTTCGCAAAAAAGGTAAAAAAACATCCAAGAAATACGAATTTCAAAATGTATTACACTAAATTGTTGTAAAAAGCATAAAAGTATGGATGCTCAAGCACGCGACACCTATTTAGAAGAGACCCTAAGAAAGAATGGGGATTAGTAAACAGTATTTTTGGTAGGAAAAAAAAATCTAATAGTATCTGATCCTGAGTAGTGTAATAGTTTCTGCATTTTCTGAACAGAAATGGATATTCTTCGTTTGAAGTTTTTCAATTATTTATGGATCTGGAAAACAAGAAATCAGGCACCAGTAACGGTATTTCTGCCATTCTACTAAAATAAATTGCTTGTTCAAGGCAGAAATCATTCCGATGTTTAAGAAAGGCAATTACAAAAACATCAGCGAGTATGGACCCATTTCTCTACTCCCTACTTTCTTAAAACAAAGTAAATTTTTTTTACACGATCGGTATACTAGGCAGATCCACTGAAGATGCCATTTTAAAAGTCTGTTGTGATCTGTTTAGTGGCATTAATGAAAGTAAATCAACTATGGCTCTTTTTGTCAACATTACTAAAGCCTTCGGCATGGTGGATCTTGAAATATTATTATCCAAGTTATACAAAGTAGGTTTTAGAGGAATGATATATGAGTGGTTTAAGTCATATTTGTTGGAAAGAGCACAGAGGGTTTTAGTCAATAGTTCTTATAGTATTTCACAAAGCTTAAAAATGGTGTCCCACAAGGTTCAGTGCTAGGTCCAATCTTTTTTTTTTCATCTATTGTACATTAACTCTCTTTTGCAGATGACATCGCTTTCACATACACTGATCTTTCGATTTACGAATGCGTTGCGAAAGTCAACTATGACCTCGAACTACTTAGGATCTGGTACACAATTCACAAGCTTATTATCAGCGAAAAAAACCAAAATAATGAGCTTCAATCTAACACAATGTGTTTTGGATAAATTTAAGTTCCCTTTTCATGCAAGTGCCTGCCAAAAGTTTTGCTTACCTTTTCACACAATTGGGAGACCCAATATTAACGTAAATGTTAGTTGTTCATCTGGTTGCTTCAATGTCGAACAGTTGAAAACTTTAAATACTTTGGTGTTTTCATTGACAATAAACTAAACTGGAAAGTTTACAGCCAGTATCTAAAGTCGTATATGATGTTAAGTACACGGAAAATATTTCTTTTAAAACCATACTGCTCGCGAAAGGTTCTTTGAATGTTCTATAGAGTTTTCCAATAGGGACTTGACAACTTTGAATTTAATTTGTGAACGCACTCTTTCACTAATCATCAAACTGTTACTGTCAATTTATTCAGTAAACTCAACATTTTCATCATGGTAAAGTACACTAAAGAGCAAAGTCTGCAAATTATAAAAATTTTCTACAGATATTCGGAGTCGGTGACTGCAACTTTAAGAGAGTTAACTTCAATTTTCGGTCGTAGTTCTCGCCTTAGTAGACAGGCAATAACAAGTTTAGTGCAAAAATTTGAGTCAACATATTCGTTGTGTGATGTTACCGTGTCAGTAAGACAAAGGGTTGGTCGAAGTGTCAAAAATATCGCTGCCGTTCAGACGTCCGTAGCAAACGATCCAAATCAGTTAATTCCACGGCGTTCTCAAGACTTCGGCATTGCTCAGACAACATTATGGCGTATTTTGCGTAAGGATTTTGGTTTACACTCATACAAGATCAAGCTGACTCAAGAATTGAAGCCGATGGACCATTTAAAGCGACGTACGATCTCCGATTGGGTTCTGGAGAAGATGCGCCAAGATGATGAATTTCATCGCAAAATCATCTTCAGTGACGAAGCTCATTTTTGGCTCAATAACGGCGGCGTTATTGGGCCATATTTTTTCATCAACGATAACGATCGTCACGTTACTGTGAATGGTCAGCGTTATCGCACCATGATCACCGATTATTTTTGGGCCGAATTGGAAGATGTGGACTTGGACGACATGTGGTTTCAACAGGATGGTGCCACACAGCACACGCTACAATCGATTTATTGAAGAGTAAGTATTGTGAGCGTGTTATCTCAAGACACGGGCCAGTCTATTGGCCGCCTTGTTCGTCCGATTTAACGCCGCTTAACTATTTTCTGTGGGGCTACGTTTACGGTTTACGGTTTATGCCAACACGCCGACGACGTTGGAAGAGCTCAGAGCCACGCGAAATAGCGGCCGTTTCGGCCGAAATGTGTGGCCGAGTCGTTGAAAATTGGGTCCAACGAATCGACCGCTGCAAATGTGCCCGCGGTGACTATATGAACGAAGTCGAGTTCCATTCATAAATGTTTTGATTGTACTTCAAGCCAATAATAAATTTTTTTAAATATCTCAAATGGTTTGCCTTTTATGTAAAAAAAAAGTTGTCAAGTCGTTATTAGAAAACCCTATATTACCTCTTAGTTCACTCAAAACTGCAGTATTGTTATCGGTATTGTTAGCTGGGGAGGTTCCTACATGAGTACCTTGAGATCTCTACTAATTGCCCAAAAGCATATAATCCGAGACATGTGTGGAAAGAATCGTTACGTAGAAAGTTGGCCTTACTTAATCAACCTGCGCATCTTGTCAATCAGGAATATTTGCACTTTTAAGGTACTAAAAGAGTGTCATCTACGAATTCTTTAGTTTATAAATTACGGTTGAATAATTTGGCATTTGACATTCCACGCGTGCACAAAACACATTTTCTGAACTTTTATTTAGTTTCCTGGCATAGAATCAAAACCTCAACTCTTTCTTAAAAGAAGTCAAAGACTGGCTATTTACAGTGGATCCGTGTAACTTGGAGATAATTTTGAAAGTAACAACTTAATAATAGAATGGAAAATTACTCTTTCACTTTTTATTGCAACCAATCATTTATTTGCTTCTCTTAAATTGTTTGTCGTTTATTTTACTTATATAAAAAATTGCTCTTATTTTTGTAACATTAGATCAACTGATGGTACTCCTCGTCAGTTATTCTTTGAGTATAATTCTTTTTGGCGATTATTCAAAGCTAACTTCAAAGTTCCCGAATGATCAGTGATTTATTCTACTCACTGTTATATAGAGTGATTCATCGTGAGGTTTGATTTTCAACGGGCTTTTTTTGACAGATTATGTGTGACTGCTATACCATTTTTGTTCAGTATCGTTCGGCAAATGATCATGGAAAGACTCACATCACAACAGCGTCACCAAATTGTTCAGCTGTATTAAGATAATCAGCGTTCTGTGGCAAACTTACGGTGAGCATAATCGACCTACTGAAATCACTATTGCCAATACCATTCCCAAATTTGAATCCCAGTTTACATTAGTGGATGATACTCGACCGGTCAGACCACATCCAGCACGTAGTAAAGAGAGAGCTGAGAGTGTACGCGAAGACCATAACGAATCGATTCGCCGTCGTTCTCAGCAGATTGGCTGGGCGTATTCGAAAGCTTGGCGTATTTTACGTGAGGATCTCGGTCTAAAAGCGTACAAAATTAAACTTGTGCAAGAATTGAAGCCAGGCGACTTGAATTTCCGTCATATTTTCAGTGAATGGGCTCTGGAAAAACTCAGGGAAAATCCGGTGTTTTATCGTGAAATTTTGTTCAGGGATGAAGTTTTTTTCTGGCTCAATGGATACGTTAACAAACAAAATTGCCGAAGAGTACCAAGAGCTACCATTACATTCATTAAAAACAACGGTATGGTGTGGTTTATGGGTTGTTGGAATTATTGGTCCATATTTCTTCAAAAATGTGAGCTATACAGCGCGTAAAGCAATGGACTTGGTGAGAAATCATTTTTGTGAGCACTTAATTTAACGTTTTACTTCGTTAAATTGGCCGCCTAGATCGTGCGATATCACACCTTTGCACGATTTTCTCTGGGGATATGTAAAGTCTCAGGTTTTCTGGAATAAGCCAGTTACGATTGACGCTTTGGAAGCCAACATTACTCGTGTTATCCGCGATATATCAGTTGCTATGCTCGAACAAGTCGCCCAAAATTGGACCTTCCAAATGGACCACCTCAAACGTAGTCGTGGACAATATTTACATAATATCGTTTTTGATGAGTAAATGCCGTAAATCATTCTTTTCATCGGTAATAAAAATTTTAAGTTCACTTTAAAATTTATGTATTTTATTTTACATTTTAAATCAAACCTTATGATGAATCACCCTATACAACGAAAACAAAATAATTACTTCGTTATGAGCGAACATATGGGCCTATGAAGTCAATGCATAGGTGATCGCAAAATTTTGTTGGACGATTTAACTTGCTTACATACTTCGCAATTGCTTACGAAATCACGGACGTCCTTTTACATGATGTGCCAAAAGTAAAATTGCCGAAATTTGTGCACAGTTTTCGCAATTCCTCCATGTAACGACTCCGGCGAGTTATGAGTGTTGTTGACCAAAGATGGAATGAGTTCCTTTGGAATCCATAAGTCCTATTGTAAACCTGACTTACTTTAATTATTTTGACGATGACCATTACAAGATACAGGGATACAATTCTTTGAATGGATTCAGACAGCGTATCAAACTCATTAAGGGTCGATTTGCTGTCCGGTTTGAGGCTTCTATAAATAAAGCAGTTGTGGGCAATTTTCTTACGGAGATGGAATTCAGACCACATGAAATTGAATTCCTGATTGGAACAGGGATTGCATTGTGGTGGAGTTTGTTTATCTACATATTACTCACGTAAATGAATGACAATTGTACTTCAAAATTTGTTCTTTTTAAAGGCATTTAACTCTTTTATAACATCAATGGTGCGCTGTCTGAGAAGGGCTTCTCAGGAATTTCAAGTTGATATAAATCAACCCCCGTACAGTTCACCTATCTTTAAGATTAAATATCTTTTAGACGTATGGTCGAATAGAAACTAAAGAATTTCAGTTACCTATGTGAACATGTTAGAACTTATTAGAACATGAGCCGAAGAAATTTATACAAAATGGATTTCAATTGAGTTATTAAACAAACTCTTTGGCATTCCTCAAGGTTTAGTGCTTAGTCTTATATTGTTAAATTTTTGTTATGCATCTCTGACCTGAAAGTCATGACAACTGATGAATTTAACAGTGGAGATGTTCGAAACACTACATCTCTGAATAGTCCAGAATAATCCTCAATCAGAGATGCTTGAAAAAGGCTGATGGTAGTGCAATGTCATTACGATGGAGTGTCTGAAAATGGACTCAAATATTCAGAGATTAAAACCGATAAGTTAAACTTTAGTTACTGAAGAGTTTTTGGCTATATACCTGGACTCAATTGTTGTGCTCTGTACCGTTTCTGTCAATAAGTAGTTTCCCTTGACCTTATAAGAAGAGAAAGTCTCTTGCAACTTTTTAAATACTAAAACGGCAACTCTAATTACGCGATAAAGGCAAATTAGTACAATGAGTTCTCGTTAAGACAGATACAAAACAGATTTCAGTTGGTGTTTAGATACGTTTTATTCTAAAAGTTTGACTATGAAAAGTTTTCCATTTCCTTTGTTCATCAATCGGCTTAATGAGGTTGAAGGGTGGTGGTTTGGCTAAACAATGCCAAACACCATCCTTCTTCATAAATCTGTTTATATGCATGTAGTATCCAATCCATCTGGCCGTATACGTCATAAGAAAAACTTCCCTAACTCAATGAAAGTGTGGAAAGTGGACGTATATTATGTTACGTGCCGAGCCACTAAGTACACGTGCCTTAATGATTGCCTGGAGGGGCTTATGAGATAATTTCTATAAGTAGCCAAGTAGGCTACGCTACTTATGCCCTCCATTCATATGGTATAGGGGTAGTGCCTGACAGAGGCATTGAGATATTATTATGCAACGTTGTTCGAGAGCTTGAGTCAACATTGAGATGCATGAAGCACAATGGGCACAGATGGTGGTGACGCGGGTGGTTATGGTTTGATTGATAACAGATTAATCCGATAAGTTTCTATGCATCCAGTTGGAAATACCTACAAAGGCTTAGGTCAAAAAAATTGTCTATCTATTCTTCTTTGAAATGTGTGATGTGAAACTAATTCAACTTTAGACGAACTAAAGGCTTACAAGTTCTGGTATGAAACGTTTAACATCCGCGAGACTTGTTTTAAGTGTTCACTTTGTTTTTAAGTACAAGGGAACTATTTATGAGTACGATGATGATGAAACATGTTTCATTTTCAAATGACTGCTTTGAAACGTATTCTTGCCGCCGGATAATTTTCATTTGTGACATCCGGTAATGTTTTTATGAGCACCCTGCAGCAACATATAGATAGATTTGTAAAGTATAGAAAGGTAGTGGAGGTGGTTCGGGTTCGGGAATGTGAATGCGATTCGTATTACAGTCCCAATTAAGATAAACTCAGGACTAACTACTCTTAATGGCGCTGAGATATACATACAGAGATATACATTCCGTAAACCAAACAGCAGTACTAATTACAGGAAAGAGGCATTACAGCGTAACGTTGTTTACTTGTACACGTGTAGTAAATAGCGTGTCAACTTGTTTCACGGAACGGTGTTAGGTTTCGGATTTTAAATGAAACGAAGTTTGTCGTTAAAATTTTTATGAGCATTTTAGTTTTCTGCCGGTTGGAGCAGACACAACCCATGCCATAATAGATTATCTTCGTTCCGCTGGAAGATAGTTAAGAGTTAAGTTTATTAACACCCTCTGTTTGGACTCTAAAATGTTTTTGAAAAATCTTTAACCTGCAGGATACAACACTGGGTTTTGTGCAGTCAGTATCACTAAAAAGCAATAAAAAAAGACGCAGGCTTTCTAGAAGACAAGTGGGTGTACACTTTTATAGACTAGGTTAGTATGTATCGCTTTACAGCTGGGACAGCTTCTTCTTTGAAATATAAAAAAGAGAGCAAAGAACTAGTTGGCTCTACAACTTACATTTAAACGCGTGCAAATATTTTCTACGCTAAGTTCTACGTCTTGTCAAAAGCATCTTTGCATTGCCAGAAAGTCAAAATAACTTTGACTAAAGAATTCGAGAAGTAAGAAGGGCCACAGAAGGGTATGTATTGCAATAATGAGAGCTAGCTAGATGAATCTAGTTAGACGCATTCTCCTTAGTTTTTGCGGGATCAATCGAAAGCATTAACCACCAGTCGTTGATCATGTCTAGGTACCCTTTATGTAGCGGGCATACTAGATGAGAGTGCTCAGTAAGTGTGGTGATATCCACTACTTTGGCGTGGATATCAGAAACATTGCCATTAGGAGAAAGACGACTGACAAACCCGATAACAGAGAAGACAGAATAGCTTTTTGGCACTAGTGTTTCATATCACTTATTTCTATAGAAAGTTTCCCAAATATAACTGATGGAAACCTCTAGATAGAGCCGTCCTCATCAATTTTAGCCAATTTGAACTGAAGATCTTTTTGAAAGTTGGCTGCCGAAGTTCTACATGTTATTGCAGATGTGATTGCATATTCAGCGGATTTATTTGTTAGCACTTTGGAATAAATTTTTAACAAACTCTGTTGGTACTCTCTCTTATGGTTCTTTTTTTGATGAAGGCAATTCCGCAATTATTCATCAGTTCAGTGAAGTTAAAAAGCCAGTTTACGTTGTTGATATCTTTTATTGCAAACCCATTTTGCTTTACTTTAGATGACATCATAGTCTGTGGAGAACCTAGGCCGCAACCAACAAGCCTCAGTATTCAGATCTAATGATCGATCTGAGTACTGAACTTCACCGAATTTCGTGACATTATTTTCTACTTCCGCGCGTTAATTGATATAAAATTTTCCATTAAAGCTTCTACCAAGCGAGGTATTCAAAGATTGAACATTGTGCTCCATGTATGTTCCTTTTATGGAAATTTCTCCGTCTTTCATAGAAAGTATAGTTAGCGCTTCAGTGATAAATGGCCTATAGTACCAGCATTTACCGCATGAGCGCCATGTATCTGCCGCCTGATGTGAGCGAAGGCTATACACTCAATTAGGTAGTGCTCTGCGGTGTCGATATTACTGTCACAGGATACGTCGCAGGATGTTTTGTTACTTATGAGCAACGCAGTTAGATGTTTACAAAAGGAGTAGTACCTCGTCTCAGCACCAGCAAGCAGCCTGCAGTCTTTTCCATTGAGGGACATCAGGAAAGTCGCTTACTAGTTGGAGACGTGGGGAAGCATTCGTTTGTCTGACATATGAGTCATGCCATGTGTGACCAAGCTGCCAATAAAAGCCTTAAATGAAGACGCGACTTCGAGTTCTGTAAAAGACTCCGATAAGTTTTGTTTAGCAAGTTAATCGGCTATTTAATTTACCCTGATCTCATTGTGACCTGGGGCTCAGAAAAGACTCAGTGAATGCAGTTTTGAGATTGCATTCAGAGAAGTCCTGCATTCTCAAACTAGCTGGGAAGTCGGTAGATGGTATAGAAAGGCTTCAAGCGCATAACCGGCCATCGTTGCATATGCAGATGCTTCACCTCCTTCACTGATCCTACATAATATTCCTACATAAGTTCGTTTCCATCAGTTTTCCTAATGTGTGTTAAAATTGAGCCTTGCCTTCCTGTAGAAAAACAGCAGTTCCGCATCTTTGATTGGTTTTGGAGTCATCCGTGCAAATCTGATCCATTCATTAATGCATGTTAGGGAAAGCCCACATGCAAACAGATCGTTCTTGGAGTCTGGTAAAAGCAGCAATGAAGTTTGTTTGAGAAAGTTTGTTCCACGAAACAACCGATGCGCACAGGTCACAGGCCAATAGCGCCTTGGAGGCTTTTGAAGCGACATGCTCAGTCCAAAAAAGTTTTTTATCCAGGATGATACCCAAATACTTAGCTTCTTTGGAGAATTTGATGGTGAACGCTTAAAGCACTATATGAGTGTTGCTTGATAAAGCAGCTTCCTCCTTATCAAAAAAAAGAAGAAACGACTAAAAACCCATTTCTAGTCCATCGCATGGGACGTGATAAGATTTAGGGCTGCCTGCGTTCTAATGCATGTTCCTCTTTTTAACAAAGTTCAGACCTCGCAGATGTTTTTGAATTCAATTAACCTCTGGTCTGACAAAGAGTCTCGGTCGGTATTCTTTTTAGCGTGCCTGTTGGATAGCATTAAGTCGACTACTTGCTGCCTTACTCCCATGAGTAATAATGGCTGAGAATTAACAAAATTATATGGTGAAAGTGAATTCAATGTGATTACGTCTTATAGTTGTGTGAAACCCCTTAAATAGGGCTGCAGTAGCAGACTTGGAAAGTCGAAGGTTGATGGTTGATAAAAATAAGCCGATAGTGGAGAAACTTCGATAAAGCAGATCAGTTCGTTTGATCATGTCGTCGTCGGGAAATCCTGTCCAAAAACTAATAGAGGCTTAAGTCCTAGACAAAGTGCAAAAAAGAGACCGAAAAACAAAACTATATATGTAGACCATGCAAATGCGAAGAGAACAGTAAACATTTGGACTCACCAACAAGGTGATCCAGCGGTCTGTAGAATTGTTCTAATGTCAGCAAATTTAGCCAAATGTACAAGTGGTGCAGTAGCAAGCAGATACGTTTTAGAAATAATAATAGATATTTACGGTTATTAAAAAAAGAAGAGGTCCAGAAAAACTAGGTCGATTCTATGTATAAGACCCTAATTATACCAGTCCTTCTCTTTGAAGCAGAAGCATGGACGTTAGCGAGGACACGTAGTTGACAGGGTCAACACAGTAGCGAAGGACTTGACCTTATCTGGAACTCACAGGCGAAAAGTGAGTAAAACCACCTTGGAGTGTACAATTGGTTTTTTCTGGTTGAGACTACACCCTGATTGTAGCGCCATCTAAGTAAGTAAGTAGGTAAAGATCGTTTCAGATCATGTGCACAAAATCTCCCGCACTTAAGTTATATCGGTGTTATACCGCAGAAAGACGAAGTGTTGCTCTTTGCTTCTTTGTGAAATTTGTGTCTTCTCTGGGGTTTAGCTGTCTGCAAAAGCAATATTTCCTTATCCTTACTGGAGACTGAGAATCTACTATTAAACTTCCTTTTTTTATTTCCAAAGGTTTCTGTTCTGGTCTTGTTGGCTGCACACGTTAATTTTAATTTTTTTTTCTATAACAATTCGTTTTGTTGTTATAGAGATTTACTGTTGACGACACTTACAAGCGTTTAAAAAACAACGACATTCGGAACTGCACCTAAAATGTTCGGCCATCCAGGAAATGCGGTGGAATGGGCCCGACATAGGGAGGATGAGAAACTATGATATTAACAAATATTATTCGGCTGCGGATTTCTCACATGCGGAAAACTTATGCAAAAAGTCTTGAGGTTCTGACACGTGAGCGAGTGTCTTTTGACAATTCGCCAAAAAGAATGTTTCTACCAGCTCTTCGACAAGACATATCCGATGTATGACGTTAAAGTCGTTTTAAGCAATTTTAGTGCCATGGAAAGGAGAACATCTTTGGTGGGACAGTCGGTAAGCACAGCCTTTATGCCACCACGTCTGGTAATCACCTTAGGCTTATTGACGGGATGGGACAAAACGTCATAAGCAAACGTAAGCACACGGTTTCCTCATCTCAATTTGCACAATGTGACATGGTGGTCTCCGAAACATCAAACGCTAAATCAAATTGATCACATTGCGAATGACGTAAGACATGCCTTCAGTATTCTGAATGTCAGAATTTTCCTGGCAGCCAATATTGACTCGGATCAGCCGCTTGTTACAGTCAAGCGCCACAACAAAGCAGAGCTACTGTGAGACATAACTTGGAGATATAAAGTTGCAACCGGAAGAATACTTCCCAAATGTGTATCCCGAAATCTTTCGAATCAAGTAGCGAAGACCAGTGGCAACGCTACCAAGGTGCCATCAAAAACGCTGCAAATGATGTACTGGGTTTCATCCAACTACCGCCAAGAAAGTCCTCGTTTGATGAAGAATGTCGGCAAGAACATGCACATAAGGAAGAAGCGTGCAATTAGATATATTGAGAGTTTGTGCTGCGGGAATAACAAACGGAAGTTTTGCTAACATGTAAAGGGAACGTTACAAGACCCGTACAGAAGCCTGTAGAGATTAATATGGAAACCTTTTAATAGAGGCACAATCGGTGCGGAAAATATGGAAAAACTTCTTCTGCAGACTGTAAAATAGCAATGAAGGCAGAACACAACATTCAATTTAGATGATTGCAGTTAAGCTTTTCGCCAACTGTACTACAGCAAAGTAAGGATACCAATATTCAAACTTGAATCCAACAAAGTTTCTGTTCCTGACGGCTCACTGGCCGAGGAGCTGCTGGAAGTGACTTTGTGTAGAGAATACACCAACTTATTTCTCAGATCTGGTCAGAAGAGTGTATGCCTAATGAATGGAGTCTCAGTATCGCTTGCTCAATCCACGAAAAAGCAGACCCCCTAAACGACCCTAACTTTAGAGGTACAAGCCTTCTTAACATGGCGCACAAGATCTTATAAGGCACATTGTGTGAACTTCTGAGACCCTTCGTTAACAACTTGGTTGACCCCTATCAGTGCGGCTTCAGACCAGGAAAGTGGACAATCGACTTAATATTCACACTGCGGTAGATGCTGGAAAAAGTCCGAATCCATGGCAACCACATTTTTATCGATTTTAAGGCCGTACTTGACAGCATTTATAGAGACGAGTTATCTAGACACATGTCTTGTTTTGACATTCCTGTCAAGCGCGTCCGCCTATGCAGAATAAAGATGAAAAGCGTTTGCTGTACCGTCAAAACCGGTAACGACTTAACCGAGATCTTCGATGTCGAAAAAGGTTTAAGACCAAATGATGAGTGTATAATCAAGTATATGCCGTCAACAAGAAGGGACACACAATATCGAACACAATTGAACAGAATGTCGGAATTGAGAGTTATAACTTCGAGGTAGTAAGCGACTTTGTCTACTTTGACTCTGCTTTAAATTCTGGCAGCAACACCTCAATAAAATGATGAATTACTCTTGTCAATTTCTCTTTATTTGGGTCTAAAAGGCAACTGAGTAGTAAGACCCTATCCCGAAAAATTAAGCACAATCCATCCCGTCTCTAGTTTATGACACTGAAGTTCTCTATGCATGAAGATACTATTTGAGGTGAAAAGTAACCTCATTGGGAATGAAAAACATTTTTTTTTTATTTTATTCAATACAGTCCCCTTTTAGTTTGATACACTTATTCCAGCGATTTTCCAACTTCTTGATCCCGTCCGAAAAGTAATTTTCCGGAAGGTCTGCAAAATACTCCTCCGTGGCGTCGATGATTTCCTCGCGTGAGCTGAATTTTTTTGATGAGCCATCTTTTGCGGTTTGGGAAGAGATATTAGTCCGGGGGAGTCAAATCGGGCGAATACGGTGGATGCGACAGCAATTGGAGCCGTAAGTCATTGATTTTAGCCATTGTTGCGATGCTCTTGTACGCCGGTGCATTGTCTTGCAAAAACAAAAAATTTTTTCCCTTCATGTGAGGTCGTTTTGCAGCGATTTCGGCCTTCAATCGCTTTTTCGAGGTAGTCCACAAAGAGTATGCCA
This sequence comes from Volucella inanis, assembly GCA_907269105.1. NCBI lineage: Eukaryota > Metazoa > Arthropoda > Insecta > Diptera > Syrphidae > Volucella > Volucella inanis. The sequence goes on along the minus strand of OU026153.1, from coordinate 275,299,907 downwards.
TGACAATCTCAGAAAATCGACGCCATAACCTTTCCGACCCATCGAGCCTCCCTCGGCCGGCTTCAGTTTATTGCTGGGCACTCATTCTGTTCTCTGGTGTGTAATAGTGGATCCAAGTTTCATCAACAGTTACCAATCGACACCAAAGGTCCGCCCAATTCCCCATCAGCAAATCCAAACACTCTTTCGAAGTGCTCACGCGTTCGTGTTTTTTTTCAGGAGTGAGTATGCGAGGCACCCAGCGTCAGAATAACTTTTTCATATGCAGAATATTGCCAAAAATATGGCATGTGCGCTCAGTATTGATCTTTGTGGTATCTGCTAGCTCACGCACTTTCACTTTCCGGTCAGTCAACACCATTTCATGTATTTTTTTGATATTGTCCTCTGTAACCGCCTCGGAGTGCCTGCCGCTGCGGACTTGATCGGTAGTGGAGTTGCGGCCAACACGAAACTCTTGACGGAGCATTAGCGCCATAATATTTATCCAACTTTTCTTTTGTTTCCTTCGCCGTTTTGCCTCTCAAAAAATAGTGTTTTATGAGAGAATGAAAATCGTTTTCGGCCATACTCAACATGATGCCAAACACGTTAACAACAATCAGCTGTCAAAACAAAACAAAAGACAGTATCGCACTGAAATTTGGCATGTCTGCTTAAATATGAACGGACTTCAAGGCACCATAATCTTTTTTGCAGTAATAGCATTCTGGCGGTCAAGGAGGTTACTCGGTAAGTTCGAGAGAAAAATCGTTAAAAAAATATTCGGTTTTGTTTGCGTTGATAGGCTTTGGACATACCATATATGCTGGGACATATGCTAAGACACGTAGAGCGATTGGACACTAATATTACGGCTCACAAAGTTTTCGAGTCTAACTCTGAGGGACAACGTAGTAGAGGAAGACCAAACCTTAGGTGGCGCGCAAAGTTAAAGGGGCTCTAAATCGACTTGCAACGTGCATCTGGAGGGAGTTACATTTAAATGGAATTAACACGGGGAAGCTTGTAAGTTGAGGCCCAGGTTCACCTCGAAGTATAACTCCACCTAAGTAAGTAACTAAGTATAGATAAGTAAGTGTATGACTAAGAGACTGTGATAAGGGCGGCTTTTCTCATTCTTAATTGGACACAGAACTGCCTAAACCAATACATTGAAATGTGAACACACTTTCTCAGTTCCTTATCATTTGCTGCCGCTAAAATCTTTCCTAATGAATAGGACTCGTCATCATCATCTGAGGTGACTGCAGATCTAACAACTTTAAGTAGAAGCTAATACATTGAAACTGTCCGAACTTATTGTAAGAGGACCACCAGGGTATGGGTTTCCTACTTCATGGTATCGACAGGTTTTTTTTTTTTCACATAATTCAACACTAATTGAGAATTCCTATCAAAAAAAAAAAAAAAAAAAAAAAAATAAAAAATTGCCAAAAATCAAAGCGCGTTTGTGGGTATAATAACACCAGAGTCCGGTTAGAGATACCTTCATCTCCATTCCAAAACAGTCTTATTTGAATCTATCCACAGTTTACCCATTCACTTAGTATCCTCGTCATAATTTCAAACAGTTTAAATAGTTATTAAATTATTTCTATCACGTCCTTAGAAAGTTGAAGTGCCTTTCTTCCCTACAGGAGCGAGTCAGGCACACTGAAAATACCGAAACACCAAAAACCACTTCCACATCTCCAACGGCAATCGCAAAAGTTTTAATAAAAGAAAAAGACAAAAAGAAAGAAAGGAGAAAACAAAAACCAAGAAGAAACACCGACACCAATTAAAAGCTTCTTTCATGCTTCCGTTATCTAAAAGTTCTAAGGTAATAGACGGTATTCGGGTGTGTGTAGAACAAAGCTAATAATTTCCTTTTGTTCATGAATTTGCCCTGTAGTTAGTCTAGAGAGTTGCCCCCACTATCATCAGCACCACAACCACTTCCGATATATTGACTACCTCAACTTAAACCGTGCTTTCACGTTTAAGGTCATTTCCTGAAGCAAAAATAAATAAATTTACAAGTACCAGTAGCTGGTTCATTCTCAAATCGATAGTTTCTTCCCTCATTACTTTCCATCCAACAAAACAAAAGCAGAAAATATAAAAATACCTGAGTAAGCAGAAATCCGGCCGGCAACACTTCGCATTTTAGTTATTTTCGTCCACGCGTTCATCCAACCCCAGTACCCTGTTGTGTTTGATATGACACAAACTGCTCCTTAATGGTCTGTGAAACAATACAGAAAGAGGACGACGAAAAAAAGAAGGCCAAATCCATTTTCCTAGTTCAAGGACTTGTAATAGATTTTCATTGAAGAATTGTATGGCAACGTTAATTTTTTTTTTGGCAACATACCAGCACTGCTGGGGAATTCACGAAGTGATAATTTGCACTTTGATAACCATTTCGATATAATTTTGGGAAAAATTTAATTAAACATGATTGATGGCATCAAATCTATCTTCTTAATGTCAATGGCACAAGCCACAGCCACAAATTAAAATGTGCAAAATGCATATCCTTGAGCGATAAATTTATCTCTAGAGAGATACTATTATAGATATGGTTGGTATGACTACACAAATAAAAATAAATAAGAGTACTGCCACCGGCATTGATATCGAGGACGAAGCAAACCTATACATATGTAGGTATATTTGTACGATGGAACACAAAGGACGAACTGTGAGCATTGGGTATCTAACTGAACCCACCCGCTGGGATTTGAATCCTTTTAAAATATAATAAATGGGATCACCAGTCATGAAAATAATATGATATTACAGAGGGTGATTTCGGAGCTTGGGCTTAGTAGTCCTGTTGTTCTGGCAGGGGAAAATGCTTCGGAAACGAATTTCTTACCGGAAATTTGATGATAATCCACCTTTTGGGGCAAGTCGTCACATTATTCAGTATGAATCGATTTTTTACTTTTTCATGGTCAATACCATAAAAGAGTGATGCTCTCAAAACTCTTGACTGTAGGACCTTTGGGGAGCTCCAACACACCAAAAGTTTCACAGACACAGACACCGAGGAAGATGAAAAAAAAAAAAAAAAGAAAAAAGAAAGCCCCACGGTAAATTAAGCCATTAAAGATTAGAAGCCAAAGAAGGAATTTTACCCGAAAAGAACATCACAAAAAAAAAAGATAGGATATCCTTACAACCCCAAATTTTACTCTTCTTTGGGCTTTGACCTCTTCCAACTTAGTTTTACTTTCACTTACCTTAATTTCCGATTGCGTTGAACCGATATAATGACGAGGGCATTTCCCAGAACCGCAGCGATTATGATTGTTGAAAAGATGAAGCCTTTAATTATAATCAAGGAGAATTCGATCCAATTCTCGTCAACGATAATTCCAACTCCAGCAGCTCCATTGGGACCAACAACACTATTTACTTCGCCGGTTGCAGTTAGTGTAGTAGTCCCACTACCATTGCCACTATCATCTGTATCCTGTACAATGCTAGTAACATTTGCCAGAAAGATACTCTGCGTTGTGCTGGGGTTTAATGAAAATTCCGATCCTGTTGTCGACAAGGTGGTGCTTGTGGAGCTAGCGGTAACAGTTGTGGTGGTACTATTGAGGGCAGCTAAAGTATTTGCTTCGGCGAAGGCGGCAGCAAAGGCGACTGTCTGCATGAAGGACATATCTGGTGTCATACCGATGATGGCAGAGCCTTTACATAAAAATAGGCATCCGGCATCACAATCATCAGTGCATGGAGTATTGTTGTCGGTTCACTTTTGTACATTTTCTTGTTGCCGTCCTTATCGTTGTTGTCGCACTTGTTGTCACCACAATTGAACACATAATACAGATACAAATACGAATATGAATATGACTACACGTACAAAGTTGATGAACTCTTCCTTTTAGTTTAATTTCCTAATTAGCGTTGATTATTCTTGGTGTTGTTGTTGAAGTTGGTTTTTTCTAGTTTTGATTTTGTTCTTTTCAGAAAACTTTACCAAGCTGATTGAGATACGACAGCTCACTTTGTATCATCATCACACTGCAAAAGATATAGAAAAACAGAGAGATAGTTAGTTAAATCACTCGACTAGGGGCTAAATGAGAATAAATATAGAAAGAAAAAAGAAGTTCTTCAGCGATGGTGAGGAGTCTGTTTGAATAGCAATTTGCATACGTTTATTTATTTATTTATTTTTTTTTTGGTGAGCCAACTCAAAGGATGAATAACCTACTTCAGTTAACTTCGATTGAAATAAGTTATCCTTTGGACTTAGAGCTATTTATTATATACCACCGTCACACAGCATCTTGAATATGCTTATCTATTCGTACCTGTTTGGGTTGCTTTCCATCTTCATCCATAGATGTGGAGATGTGGAGAGCAGAGTTTGAATTTGAATTGAAAGTCATGAACTGTAACAAAAAATCTATTAGAAGTTAGTCTTTTAGAACCCTCGTAGGCTTAAGTTGTCTCAGCGAGACGCAGAACTTTAGTAAATCAGTCATTCCTACTGAGACAGGGTATACGTTACTTATTTTTCTTTTTTTTCCCTAAACAAAAGATACGAATACGAGTACACAGTTTTATGCAAATTGATTTAGGAATTTCTCATCCATCAAAGTAAGCTTATATAATGGTGTTTTAAGTACAATATTGTCTATTCCCCATCGTAGGTAAGGTAGATGGATACTTACCTTTAACATCAGTGAAGCTTAAACACTTTTTTTCAATTACTAAAAACCTATGTGCAGGTGGATGTGTATCTTTGTGATGTATCTAGCGAGCGAGCTGATATTACCGTCATTTATAATTTTAATGGGGAGACCTATTTTTCCCTTCAGTTCAAATATAAGGCCTATACAAACAGCTAAAGGCAAAGAAATGTGTGTGCCTTGGAATGGTAGGTAATTGAAGTTCTTTGACTTTTTGTTCTTTTTGATTTTATAAAATGCCTCATTAATATTCGTTGGTTTTTGCTTTCAAAAGTCGGTTGTTTAATGCTTTGTTTTTGTGAATTTCCCATTGCCTTTTACAACTACAACAACTACAATACAATATTTAATAAAGTTCTTCAAACCTGGCCGGACTTTCGAGTTTTGCTTTTGTTAATTTGAACTGGAAACTTTGGAAACTGTTTCCTGGCTACAAAAACACCTTTTTTTTTAGTCATTTTTCAGTCCTCAGAAATGCTTTCTTTACGACTGGGAGCTCTTTATGAAAATTCAATTTTGACTTTATTCGTTGCTTTACTTTGACGGCAACTGATATTGTATAGAGGCTGTAGTATCTGTAGTCACTAGACAGCAGATACCTAACTAGAGTTACCCAACATATTTGGAGATCACACATAGAGCGCTTGAAAAATTTATGGTGTAGTTATAGCCCCTTAAAGACCGACGAGCGATTTCATATCCCCGCTTATCCGATGACAAGTTTCGTATCTTCATATGGAATGGTAGGATCCTATAGACCATGAACAGCTGCGGCTCTGGACTACTTTATTTTATTTCATTTATTTATCTCATTGAAGCATACTAATTAAGATAAATAGATATTTTATAAGGTAGTGAAGTTTGAAGTTGCTAGTTACAATATTGAAAACGGCTACTTAGTAAACGTAATAAAATAGCAACACAAATCTAAGACGGGTGGAAATACATAAAAAGCAGATTGCACCATAAAAGCAGGTGGTGTACGGAAATCTTAACTTTTGTCTATGAAAACCTCTCTCCTTTCAACAATTCTCGAAGTTTAATAAGAGCCGCAGGGACTCTGTGTACCATACTAACTAACAAAAGGAACAACAGACTAAGTGCGGAAGCTACGTCTTGGTACACATCGTACTCTCACTCACTCACTCACCTACTTGTCAACTCTCCGTTTGGATTCGAAAAACCGTATAGCTCTATCGAGCAAGCGCTTCCCTCCGACAGCCTGGTGGTCACCAACCTATAGCCTCGTGCTCCGCGCTCAGCCCTGTTGATGACCTGGACAGCATAGTTTGGCTCTGCAGGATTTCGCCGTCTACCTGGTGTTTCTCTTCCAGTCGGTTTTGAATCCTCAAAGAAGAAACTGCTGCTCCAAAATGACTGCGACTTACGCGCGTTAGATATCGTTCACTTCAGTTTCTTATATCGGATTATCGACAGGGTGGAGTCGTTCACAACGCACCACACATCTCGCTCGCTAAACATGGCTAGGATGATGTATTCAGGCTTCTCTTTGACAGGCTTCCCGTTTATCACTATTTCCACTACTAGTGCTACATGGAAAAAGCCTTCATTCTGCTCCTTCAAACTTTTAACCGTAACACCCGTCTCATAACACCTTCAAGCCCACTTTTGGACGTACTTTCGTCCAAAGCCGCACAATTCGCTTATGGCATGCCCTGCCCAGCTCTTTATTTCCAAGTCATTATAACCTTCAAACATTTAAAACCAACGTTCGACGGCACCTCTTTTTCCATCCTTCGTGATTTTCTTCGCCCACGCTGTGTACAAGCATTTTAAGGGAACTTAAATCCTTTGAGCGCGCGCAAATTATAAAAAAAATCCAGCCACGGGATTAGCACTGGTATGAGTCGATTCCTCAACTTGCAAAACAGAGTTACTGCTGCTGTTTCTGCTATGCAAGTTCGTGAAACCACGATATTCACTTCAAACCAGCGCAGTCTAGTCAGGGGGACCATCTTCGTTATCAGAGCAGCGAACTCAAATCCGACCGACTCCCCACCGTCCTGACCACCTCTAAAACCTGTGATATTCCTCTTTTCAGGACTAACGCGAGAGCATTTTCGAAGCCGTTAAGCTTTAATTTTGGGCCACAGGAGTTCGTCACGAGATTACAGATATCTGGGCTAAGTGTGTGAATACTGAACCTCTCCAGACGTCACTATTGAGCTTCTTCGGTGGTATTGTGCCGGAATGTGTGAATGGATAGTTATGAGTGCACTGGTTGTCAGGCAGCGTCTTAGGTATGAAGACTATTGCTCCTACACGGTGTGATGAGGCATTGCATCTTTCAACTCTTACTGAATATGCCTGCGTACAATCACGCTTAAAGATGCCTAGTACAACGTATGGTTTCTCGGCTGACGTTATCCCATTGACCTCGTTGTGTATCTCGTTCAGTCTTGTGCAGTCTTCGTAGGGTAGTTGTGGTAACTTAGACAGGTGCTCTTGGCTATGAGCCAACAGCGTGCTGTGTTTTACTTGCCCACCTCAACTTTTTCTCCTTAGATCCTAGCTGAATGCTCAGTGGAAGTGTCTCCTATATTTCCTACATTTCAACATTCAGCTGTGGAATTTGCGACAAATGTACAAAATGGTACTTTTTCCGTTGTTCCGCGATTTCCTCCATCCAACCTTTGGACTAGTGACCTTTTGAATGCATACGCCTTACATCAATTCTGGATACGAAACACGAAGCAATTGCATTACACAAGTAGCTCAGCTTCCTCAGGTACTACACCTGTTACATTTGGCATAAGCAAGGCTCTGGTGGCAATCGTCCTGAAGGACGCTCAACTAATATCTTAATGTCCTTATGTCGATGTCCTTAATGTCCTTATATCTTAATGCTATCGTTTTCATCGACTTGTGACACGGTGCACACTTTCTTTTTCTTCAAATGCGGCCGTTTTTCTGCGATTTCGTCATTCAAACGCTCCAAAAATGCAATGTAATAGTCGCTGTTGATAGTCTGCCCCTTTTGGAGATAGTCGATGAAAATTATTCCATGTGTATCCCAAAATACGGATGCCATAACCTTGTCAGCCGACTGTTGAGTTTTTGGTCGTTTTGGACGAGGTTCGTCGCCTGTTCGCCACTCAGCTGATTGCCGACTTGACTCTGGTGTGAAGTGATGGAGCCAAGTTTCATCTATTGTCAGATACCGACGGAAATATTCGAGTTTATTGCGGTTGAACAGTTTTAAACACTCTTCTGAATCATCAACACGTTGTTTTTGATCGACTGTGAGCATTATAGTGAGTGTACCCCATCATTTAGTATAACCTCTTTCAGCCCGCCTAGTTTTGCTTTGACACCTATTTAGAAACATCGTGTTGGTGTTTTTTGCGATCCTGGAGAAAGAGCATCATCGCTCCGTGAACCAATTCTTGTTTTTGAGTGACAAGACCTGCGAGGAAATCAAGCCCATTCTCGATGGTGTGTATGGGACACATTCACCTTCCCGTACAACTATTTACCATTGGTTTGTAGAGTTTCGCCGTGGCCGAACGTCGGCTTTTGATGAACCGCGCCCAAAAACGGTAACAACAGAGGAAACCGTAGACAAAATCTATGATCTCGTATTGGCGAACTGTTGAGTGAAAATTCGCGAGCTGGCTTAACAGGCATCTCAATTGAACGCGTTAGCCATATCCTGCATGAGATTTTGAGAATGAGAAAGTTGTCCGCACGATGGGTGTCGCGTTTGCTCACATCGGAGAACAAGCGCAATCGTGAGACCACTTAACATAATAAATGTGCTTGGCCCTGTTTAATCAAAATTCGGAGGATTTTTTGCGTCGTTTCGTGACTGTCAAAGAACGATCGAAAAATGGGTTTTACCCGGCGAACTTGCTCCAAAGTAGGCAAAGACTGTGCCTTCGGCCGGAAAGGTGATGGGCACCGTTTTTTTGGGACACGCAAGGAGTGATCCACGTTGACCATTTAGAGAAGGGAAAAACAATTACAGGAGCATACTACGTCGAAAAAAAAGACCATATTTGGCGAAGAGAAATGTGCTCTTCCACCACGATAACGCACCGGGTTACACCTCCGCAGTTGTCACAGCCAAATTGGTCGAATTGGATTTAGTTCCGTGCGACTTCTTTTTGTTCTCAAACCTTAAAAGATCGCTCGCCGGAAAGTATTTTGCAGGTCAACAAAAGTCGTACTAGACAGAGGGGTTAAAAAAGTTGCAACACCTCTGGGAAAAGTGTATCGAGTTGAATGGAGATTATATTGAAAAATAAATTGTCAAAACCAAAAAAAAGTTGCGTTGTCATTTCTAATCCGAGGAATGTTCATCTGGAGCGATAAAGCTTCATGGAATGCTCTATTGAATCCTATTATCACTTCTAAATTGATCCGAGATTTCTAACTCATTGGGAAATGCACATAAAAAGTCAACACAGGACCTAAAACGGGATTTCTTGATAAATTACTCAAGATCAGTTATCTTTGTAGTTCACGGATCATATAGATCTCGGAAATGGTATCTGTTGAGAGATTGTCCACAGATTTTCTTCCCCTTTGCCCTTGCAGCTTCTGGAGAAATCGTTGTCCATCACAATGTCACGTGATTGTATTTATGAGCTTGGTGATAAGATTTTCTTAAAGTAAGCCAGCACTCTTGATCATTTAGAGTAGATGTCTCAAAGTTCTCCATCTACAGCTGGTTACAGACATCTATAACTTGACGTTGTCCATCTGGCTCTGGGACATTCCAGTGTATCGGATTCCAATAGAGTTTAAATCTAAGCTTCTTAGAGAACTCTCTATTATTTTATGCATTATGTGCTAAGATTCACAGAGGAGTTCCCTTTCGGATTTCTTAGAATTTTACCGAGAAGAAGGTCGCGTTGTCTTGTTTCATTCCTTTCTGAGACCAGGCAATTGAAATCAACGTCATTTTTAGCTACCTGAAAGCCGGCTGAATGTGGGAGACCGCCTTATGAGATGCCTTGACTGGAATCTTTCCGTTGCTGAGATCCGCCGTTGGAAAGGTTGTTTACGCTCCAGCGATGCTTTTGTAGGCAGCTCGTTGGTTCTTTCTAACACAGGTTGATATACCATAAGTCCACCTTTCTAGTGCAGGCCATCAAATGGCATCTTGATTTTTCTTGTGAAGATAACTATCTCCGTTTTGAACAGAATTTCACCAGAGTGTATGTATGTGTCCAGGAAGAGAAAAGGATTCTATTATTGAGAATTGTAGCGAGCTACAGACAGAGTCGTTCATCCTTCTGTTCAATTCAAAATTTCAAAAAACGCTGCAAAGATATCTAAGTCTAACCTTTGAACAAAGTGGCAAAGAAGTGGTAGGTATCTTCGTTTTCCCTTCTGTTGTAAAGCCCACAAATATTTTGCAGATCGTTTCGGTGAAGTATAAAGTTCAAGTTCAAAATTTCGACTTTGGTTTTAAAGACAGTACTAATTGCTTTGGATGAGAACTCTTTGCTAAAATAGCTAGCATCAAATAGCTGGTGTTTTAAGTGTTTGTAAACATTTCTGGATGTAGACGAAGTTGCTCTGGAGAGATTTTGAGTATAAAGTTTTTCGTCGACCATTGGTCAAATCTGAAAACATGTCTAGCTCAACATTAGACTTCTGCAAAGACAAAACTGTGTCGTGGGATGTTTCTATCTGTTTCCATTCTTTGAATGGCGTGGTATTTGTCCGAAGAAGTTTCAGCAAGATGGATTTATAAAGGACACTATTTTTCCTTTTCATTATTCTTGTTATAATCGTATAGTTCGCGTTTGCTTTCAAATTTTGTATATAAATGGGCGCAATACCTGACTCGACGTAAATAGCGTATTTCGGTGTTGAGTTTGGGAGACAGAAAAAACGCTTGAGAAACTGCCTGTAGACTATTTCGTAGGCTTTGAGGACTATAAATCCGAATACTTGGATTCCATTAACAGTCGCATTGAAGACTCGATATTTAGAGGCCGGACTAATATTTTGATTTGCGAAAAACTTAGGCCACATCATATTCAGAGAGAGTTTAGCCTCATTACATTTATTAATGGAATGCTTAAGAAAATTAAGGTTGTGTGTCAATAAGACTCCCAGATACTTAAACTCCTGAACAAGTCTTCATCTTTTGGGCGTTAATATGAAGGCTCCAAGTTTTACAAAAAGACAGGAGTCTGTTAATTTGCAGTTGCAAAGTGAATGGGTTTTCAGCATATAGCAAAACTTTCAACAATATATTGGCAAAAAGAACTCCGCCGAGAAGTAGGTGACTGATTTCATTGATAAACAGGGCAAAAATGAGGGGACATAGAATACACCCTTGAGGAACACCAGCTGTTGTTACAAATCAGTTAGAGAACTCGGAACCATCCCAAACAGTTGCTTCGATAGGGAAAGAAAATTTAAATACTTCAGCAGAAATTTATGAGACAAACCTAGACATGATAGTTTGTAAATTAAAGCCTGTCTATTCACTCTGTCAAAAGCAGCCCTAAAATCTACGAAACATATATATAGTTTGCCTTTCTTCTCTATATATTTTTTGGCTATGCTTGAAAGAGCGAAAATGTGATCGATTGTCGAAAAGCCTGGTCGAAAACCGGTTTGGAAACTGCTAAAACGACTGTTCACGACTGTTCAAGCGTAGTCAAAGGTAAGAGGGTTTGCATCCGTCAGCAAAAGAGTTTTAAAACGTGCTGCTAGTGTTTCAGCATCGAGAGCGTTCTTCGTTCTTTGACAAAGTACACCTAGTTCACGAGCATGCGTCCAAAATGATTTTGAATTTTACACTTACCTAATTTCGCTGCTAGATCTTTGAGGTAAAAAAATTGTTAAAAGTCCTAAATATCAAGCAACGTTACCATTCTTTGGGTTAGGTTGGGTCGTAAGAAAGCATGTAGTGTGGTCTCGACCGATTTTCATTTTTAGCAGATATGCTGGCAATCCGACAGTCTTCTGCTGAGGAGAATTTTTCGAGGGTATTTAGCAAAAAGAATGTTAGACCGATGGGTCTGGGATTCTTTGGGAGTACATGGGTCATTATTCCTATTTTGGGTATGAGAACTATGGTCACCTCAGTTAAAGTACTGCGATCTACAACACACTTTAGGAATCCATAACATGTCTCTTGCTATACTGGCTATACATTTGCAGTCTGATGATTCGAGAGGGTGGTGTAGTTTGTGTTGATAATGAAGCCACTTTAACATTCAAGTGAATATTTATCTTTAAACGAAAGATATAATACTCTGTGCAAACTCTCTATTCCGACAGAAAATAGACTTATATATGGAGCACCTGCTCGCTAAGACTCTGCTAAATTTTCTCAAATGTAAAGGAATGGATTCGCCCTTTACTAATGTCTGCAGAACCTGGCGGAACATACTTTAATCTGAATTGTTTACGTATCTGCCAAACAACCACAGAGTGCAAATACTATTGAAAGAATCAGTTATTCATCATATGGCTTTCCTTGGATATTGCATATAATATTTGCCATCATACAACCCTCATTTAGGTGAGTAAACTTACAAAAGTCCTTTATGAAATGTTATAACAAATATAACCGATAGAAAAAATGCACAAGAACCTTGAGGGCAACTTTCTTATTTCGTGCTACCATAAGTGTTCAATAATAAATCAATTTATGATGAAAGGTTAGAGGTTAGAGGTTGTAATTGGAAAAATGCGTTATATATGGATTATATATGTATATCCGTTAACAAGACACTTCTTCAATAAATACACAATTTTTCAAAATGTTAACTGATTATATAGGAGCTGTAAGAGGAGACCTTCTTTCATCGATTACTATAAATGAATGCCCTTTCATTAGGATATCCATATTCTTGCTCCTGTTACATCGGTTTATGTGCATTTTCTATTAAGGACAATGACAACAATGGGTTGCTTTGGGCTGAAGAATTTCTCGTTTAAACTGGCAAAGGATAGTCTATGTACATTACTTTCATAGAAGCACATTATGTCCATATGAGCTTTAACCCTTATTACAGCCGGTTTGAAAGAAATTGAATTCAATGCTTGCTTCCAGATTAACCTATCAATTTTCTACAATTGGATACAATAAAGAATGAACTCAAAGAGTATTGGGTTTTTGGATAGACATTTAGAAAAATATTTTTTCTCAAAACCAGTAACAGACTTACTGATGTAAGTGCATGTGATACCACTGATACTCTTATTTTGCTATAATTCGGCATTGGATTGAATTGAAAAACAAAACACTCGAGGGAAAATAAAAAGAGTAAATATTGCTTTCATTGTTAAAAGCTATTACCTTTATGAATCGGTTTAAATCTAGAGACAGTTTAAGTCTCGCCACACAATGGAGTAAGAAATGAGGACTCTGGCCAACTCTACATTAAAGCCACACATTATGTCCTTTTTAGATTTCATGGTGCAGATTTTTTGTTGCATTCTCCTTGATCATTAGTACAACCAACTTCAGTCTTGACCATCTCCAAAAACCTGCGCCATTCGTCTCTTTTATGTACGTTTTAACGGCAACTACGTTGAAGTTTTCGATAACAGTCGAACGTTTTACGAAGACACAAATGCCGACACTAAGGCCCTTGCTCATCAACTTTTACTCTAATTAGGAAGGAGGTGAAGCCAATGGGGGAGCGTTTTCATGCTAGTACACATCTTTTTTATCAGAACCGAGTCGGAGGAATCCCAATTATGGATCGGCGGCGGCATCCAGGGCTCTAGCCATCTAGGTGGTCCATTCAGAAGGTCCAATTTTGGGCGAATCGTTCGAGCATAGCGTCTGGTATCTCGCGGATAACACGAGTAATGTTGGCTTTCAAAGCGTGAATCGTAGCTAGCTTATTCTTGAAGATCTGAGACTTTATATATCCCCAGAGAAAATAGTCCAAAGGTGTGATATCGCACCGTAGCAAAAAGTGAAATTAAGTGCTCATCAAAATGATTACTCAACAAGTCCATTGTTTCACTCGCTGTGTGCTTCGTAGCGCCGTCTTGTTGAAACCAGAGCTCACCGAGACCATGTACTTGAATTTCAGGAAGCACATAGTCCATTAACATGGCGCGATAACGGTTACCATTGACGATAACATTCTGATTTGACTCATTTTTAAAGAAATATGGACCAATGACTATACTAACCCTTAAACCACACCATACCGTTGTTTTTAATAAATGTAATGGTAGTTCTTGGTACTCTTCGGGTTGCTCATCAGCCCAAATACGGTAATTTTGTTTTTTAACGTATCCATTGAGCCAGAAATGGGCTTCATCACTGAACAAAATTTCACGATAAAACACCGTATTTTCACTGAGTTTTTTCAGAGCCCATTCACTGAAAAGTTGAATTTTTCACGCTTTTAGGCTGAGATCCTTACGTTAAATACGCCAAGTTGTCGAATAAGCCAAGCCAAGCTGCTGAGAACGACGACGAATCGATTTCACCATATTTGGACACCATATTCTCACATTTGAAGAGTACACGACAGTACACAAATTCAAGGCCACTTTGTCTAGTTAGTGAAGACCCAGAGGTTTTGTCAATACACAAGGAAATTTCCTGAAAGAAATTTTGACAACATCAAGGTATATCATTAAGACAGATGGAAACTGCAGGAAACACAACTAGACTTCTGGAAGAAATGGAAATCAGAGTATCTAGTCCGATTGCAACAGCGTTCAAAATGGCTCATTTCAAATCCAAATCTTAAAAGTGAACAACACGTCCTACGCTTTGGCATTTTGGCAGAATTCTGACAATTGATCCTGAATCAGATGGAAAAATTAGCGTCATCACGATCGAAATATGCATATCTGGAATTTAAAAAAAAAAAAAAAACTAATCATGCGTATGAGCGATGTTGGAAACAGAAGTGAAGAGAGTTTGTAAATTAGGCCATCGTGCCAGATCGAGTCAAATGCCGCTTTCAAGTCGATGTTCAATACTAACGGTAATTTTTTTTTGTCTTAAGTTCTGGGTGATTACTATATATTAACTAGAAAAAGTTAAGCATGTTCCGTTGGGTGCTCTCTCTTAAATTCAAATTGGTTGTTTGGGATTAAATTTAAATCTTCTCAGAAACTATCCAACGTTTCGGAAAGCATCCGCCCGTATAGCTTCCCTATATTAGATAACAATGTTATCGGGCGGAAATCCTTAATATCATGCGCTCCTTTTTTTTCGCCATAGGCAATAAAATAGATTTTTTCCATATTGCAGGAAAATAGCCATTATTCAGTCAAATGGCTTCACAAAAAACATTTGTGAAGAATTAAGTTTGAGATCTGATCAGGGCCTTGTGATATTTTTCTATTAAAATTGTATACAGGTATATCGTCGCCTTTAAGAACCTATCCAGTGAAGTGTGTGAACGTTTGAAGACGTACTGCATGGCACAAATCGGCCAAAACCAGTACGGCTTCCGACAAATCGACATCAGACCAAATTTTCACATTAAGACAGATCCTGGAAAGTACCAACGAATTCCAAGTCGACACACACATCTCTTCATCGATTTCAAAGCCGCATGTGACAGCATCCATCGCGCTGAAGATGTGTTCCACAACACTGGAAAACTCGCGATGCGCCGTGCAGTGTGGAGATAGAACCTCCAAATTATATTAAACCTGCACCGGATTTCAGCAGGAGACGCACTGTTGTGTGAATTCTTCAATTAAATACTTGAGTAGATAGTACAACGGGTAAAAGTCAACACGGAAGGTACTATTTTCCCCAAGTTCATACAGCTTCTAGGATACACGGTTGATATTGATATAATCGCACATTTCCAGCATGCCATAATTGAAGCCTTTACGGCAATTGAAGATGAGGCTAAACGAGTTGGTCTTTAAATGTATGAGGAAAAAACGAAATATATGCTGTCGACTAAAAACCTTTTCGGCGCAATTCATCTAGGACAAAATGTCGCTATCGATAGCTACAACTTTGAGGTAGTCAAGGATTTCCTACAATGGTGGAGATTCGACAAAGGATAACCCAAGGCAACCACAGCTGCTTCAGTCTGTCGAAGTAGCTTGTCTCAAAACTCCCAATGCAAAGAGTCAAAATCGTGCTCTACAAAGCATGTCCTGTTTTGCCAGTTGGATGATAAGTAAGACATTGGAATAAGTTTAAGGTTTTTTTGAAAGAAAAACCTTTCGTCAAATATATAGTTCGGTCACAACCGCGAACTCTATGAGCTGTACAAAGATATGGACATATTACGAAAGGCAAAAATCCGTCGACTTCAATGGCTCGGCCACATCGAACGTATGGACGATAATGCTCCAGCTAAAAGGGTCTTTGAATCCAAGGCACCAGGTTCAAAATAAGAACATTTTGACACATTAATACCTGGTCTTTTGTTGTACTAAATAGTAACTCATACTACAACTATCATTTGTTATTACTTATACGTTACATTAAATTTAAGAGAAAGAAATTATAGAAAATTGCGATAGATTAGGAAAAGGTTAAAAAGGCAGTTAAAAGAGGACAACTATTAATGTGAAGCGAAGTACGAGCATTTTAAAATTGTAGACCTAAAAGTTGTGACTTTGTTGATACATTTGACGTTTGAAGTTAACGAGTTCCGTAGCTTGACTGTGTGAATGAATAATAACAGGGAGTTGTCAGGATATTCGAAGGAAAACAAATTTATGTTCATCGTTGTACGGGAACGAGAAAAATTAAGTTTTTCATACAAGTACGATGGTGAAACCGGATCATATCATTAAAAGCTGCCTGTAGTTTGTGCATGAAAAGTGAATCAGGGTTAGGAAAGACAGCTTCGGAATATGTGACCAAGGGCATAATAAGAGTGAGAGCAAGGCTTTTGCCTAGTTTCAAGGGGAATGAAACTGGCGGTTTGCCAAAGCTTTCTTAAGAACCCGTAAATACGTCCAACTATGGAGTAGATATGGCTATAGCAAGATAGTTTGCGGTTTATAACGAAACTAAGGCAGGTCACCGATTCCACTACTTTAAGTTTGCAGTTTGCAAACCATATATCAGGGATCCAGTCGAGTTCGAAGAACCAGTTTGATATAGGCAATGTCAAGCATTTGCTTGCATTAAGATGTAGGGCACTTTTTTACGCACCAATCATTGATTGCAGATATGTCATTATTCAAAAGTAAAACGGATTGACCAATCCTTTTTAGAGAAAGGGAAAGACGGATTTGAGCATCGTCAGCAACAACTCGCCAACTACAACTCCTTGCAGCCTGTTAGCAAGATAGTTACGCAAGAGTGCAATAGCCCTATCGCTGAAACCAAATAGATGTTTTAGCTTTCAGCAAAGAATGTTATGATTAACCCAATTGAATGCTTTCGAAGAATTAAGAAAACGAAGTAAAAACACAGAACCCTTTAAGAAATCCCACCTAACATCTTTTAGTATGTTAACCATTGCAGAGGGACAGCTATTGCCCTTCCGAAACCCTGATGGAAGAGGGTAAAGCAAATTTCTAACAGCTATGTGGTCTTTAATCTGTCGAGTACGCACCTTTGACAAGCACGCCAAGATACTTATTGCTCTAAAATTGGAAGGAGTAGCGATTGGAAAAAGTCTTGCGTGCTTCCAGGCATCAGGTAAAGTTGACGTGATAATGCATGGGTTGATAACATGCATCAGATGTCTAACAATAACAGGTAGAATAAACTAAATAAAACGAAGCGATATACCATCTTTGCCGATAGAACTGGATTTGATTGAAGTTAGTGCCGAGAGTATTTCGTTCTCAGTCACAATTTCAAAATTAGGTTTCAGGTCTACGAAGTTTGATCTTAGATGGTGAGGTGAAGGGAGCATCTTGATCAAGTAAGCTATTTTGATGTGAAAAGGTTGTGAGACAACTATGTTCTTGCGAATCTCGAAAATCTTCGACGGTTTTTACAACTTGGTTGGTCAAGTTTTGGTCGAAATTGGGAATTTTTTTTGGCAAAGGCTTCTGTAAATATTTCTTTGAATGAGGTGAGTTTCGTTTTCATGTCGAATAATTGTATCCCATTGCAGTTAAGAATAAAATTTTTACTATCGGTTAAAACAACAATTCATGGCATTTACCTTTTGAAAATCATATCATGTAAATGTTGGAAACGACTACGTCTCAGGTGGTCCATTCAGAAGGCCCAATTTTGGGCGACTCGTTCGAGCATAGCGTCTGGTATCTACCAGACAACACGAGTAATGTTGGCTTTCAAAGCGTCAATCGTAGCTGGCTTAATATTGATGACCTGAGACTCTATATATCCCCAGAGAAAATAGTTCAAAGCTGTGATATCGCACGATCTAGCCGGCCTAGTACCGTAGAAAAACATGAAATTAAGTGTTCACCAATGAGTCCATTGTTTCACGCGCTGTATGGCTCGTAGCGCTTCTGCTTGAATTTCAGGAAGCACATAGTCCGTTAACATGACGGTTACCATTGACGGTAACATTCTGATTTGACTCATTTTTGAAGAAATATGGGCCATTGATTCCACCAGCCCAAAGACCACACCATACCGTTGTTTCTAATGGATATAATGGTAGCTCTTGGTACTCTTTGCGTTGCTCATCAGCCCAAATACGGCAATTTTGTTTATTAACGTATTTATAGAGCCAGAAAAGGACTTCATCACTGAACAAAATTTCACGATAAAACACCGGAATTTCACTGAGTTTTTCCAGAGCCCATTCACTGAAAATATGACGCAAATTCAAGTCGCCTGGTTTCAATTCTTACACAAGTTGAATTTTGTACGCTTTTAGGCCGAGATCCTCACGTAAAATACGCCAAGTTGTCGAATACGCTGAGCCAAGCTGCTGAGAACGACGACGAATCGATTCGTCACAGTCTTCGCGTACACTCTCAGCTACAGCTGCTATAGTCTCTTCACTACTAGTTGGATGTGGTCTAACCGGTTGAGTATCATCCACTTACGTAAATTGGGACTCAAATTTGCGAATGGCATTGGTAACAGTGGTTTCAGTAGGTCGATTATGCGCACCGAAAGTTCTTCGAATCGCACGAAAAACAATTCTCACAGAATGCTGATTTTAGTAATACAGCTGAACAATTTGGAGACGCTTTTGTGGTGTGAGTCTTTCCATGATGACTTGCCAGATGATATTGAACAAAAATGACAAAAATGTTTTTAAGAGATCATCGAGTAAGTTAGCAATGGAACCATTTCTATTCTAAATCCCTGAAATTTCGACATCAAAATATCCCTTTTAATGATCTCAAAAGCCCTTTTAAAGTCCAAGATTACCACCTTGATCAAAAAATCAACCACCGTGTTGTGAATTGTGGGCAAGAAAATCGTGGATTTTGCACCATGATAACGCACCGTCGCACTGTGCCATCATTATTAGTAATTTTTTGACGAAAAATGCAACAAATACCATCCAACAACCACCGAGTTTACCTGATTTGGCTCGCAGTGACTTATTTCTGTTCAATCGAGTTAAAAGACTACTAAGGGGAACGCGTTTCAGCAGCTGAGAGGAAGTATGTTAATGAAAAAATCGCAGGAAGCACTGATGGATATACCGAAAACTGAATATAAAAAATGTTTCGAGGATTGGATCAAGTGCTGGCATAAGTGTGTTGCAGTCGATGAAGTTTATTTTAAAGAGGATAATATAGTCTTAGATGAATAAACTTGTATTTTTAATTTTCACGAAGGTGAGTGCGTATCTCACACTAAATGCTGACGTCGTAGCGTCATATGCAACGTTACGAGAAAAAATGAGTGTAGATATGTTGAATAGTCTAGAGATGAGTATTTATGAGGCTGCTTGGTATCTGCTCAGAGTGCAAATATCAAAGAGCTCAGTTGCTGTCATTTATATAAACACCGTGTGGCCAAAGGATTCGAAAGACCCAAAAACAATTCAGTGAACTTGATGAAAATTCCACAGATATTTGGAATAAAAATTGGCTTGATAAATATCAAAATTGAGTAACATTACTCCAGTACAATTCGTTTCTAAATATTATAAAAAAAGGTGGTGTTTACGCTGAGAGAATAGTGTCCAAAGTTATTCGATTTCGAAATTATGATATTGCAATGAATAGAGACGAGAAATGGTTACGTTACAAATTCCATTTAGAAATGAAGATGCTGAACATTTTGCTGACATGAAATTTATCAATATCTACGATGACAATGAAGCACTAATTTTGGAAAGAAGAAAAGAACTTGAATCAAATTTAGACATCGAGAAAACGATTGAAATCTGTCGAAAATTGTGTCGTGAGGACGGTAATTCAGACGATGATGAAACTGAAATTTAAGATGTTGCCAATCGCTTACTAAAGCCGAATTCTTTCTTACAATTGTATCGCAATCCAAATGTAGACGTTAACATGGATCTTCACTTAGCAACATTGAGTAAGTTAGGTGTTATTGCGAATGTCAACTAATGAGATTTGGAAATGAAAAACAAAAAGAATTCCTTCGTCATGTCATCGACCACGAGCTGTCTTTAAATTCATCACCACTACAAATATTCTTTACTGGCCCTGCAGGATGTGGAAAAACTTTCACCATAAAACTTGTAATGGAAATATAACACATGGACTGAAAAGTCAGTGCCGTTTTAGAGTAAAACACAGAATTTTTGCAAAATTCAACTTTATTCATCAATATAGTTGCCTTCGAGGGGGATACACTGATTGAAACGATTTTTCAATATTTCGATACCAGTTTTGTAGTACGATTTCGGTTAAGCCTCAAAATAGGCCTCTGTTTCGGCGATTACTTCTTCATCGGTCTTAAATCTCTTTCCGGCGAGCAATCTTTTGAGGTCTGCGAACAGGAAATAGTCGCTAGGGGCCAAATCTGAAGAATACGGTGGGTGGGGAAGCAATTTGTAGCCGAATTTATTCAATTTTGTAATCGTTTTCATCGACTTGTAACATGGTGCATTGTCTTGATGAAACAGCACTTTCTTTTTCTTCAAATGCGGCGGTTTTTCTGCGATTTCGTCCTTGAAACGCTCCAACAACACAACGTAATAGTCGCTGTTGATAGTCTGCCCCTTTTGGAGATAGTCGATGAAAATTATTCCATGTGTATCCCAAAATACGAATGCCATAACCTTGCCAGCTGACTGCCGACTTAACTCTGGTGTGAAGTGATGGAGCCAAGTTTCATCCATTGTCACATACCGACGCAAAAATTCGGCTTTATTGCGGTTGAACAGTTTTAAACACTCCTCTGAATCATCAACACGTTGTTGTTTTTGGTCGACTTTGAGCAAACGCGGCACCCATTTTGAGCAGAGCTTTCGCATGTCCAAATATATCCAACACGCTCTTTTGATATCTTCAGAGCCTCAGCTATCTCAATCAACTTCACCTTACGGTCATTCGTAATCATTTTGTGGACTTTCTTGATGTTTTCATCTGAAACAGCCTCTTTTGGACGTAAACTGCGTGCATCATCGTCCGACAGCTGTCAAATTTATACACGTATCTTTTGAAGGTTGGTACTAACTGAAAATGGAATGGATTTAATTCAAGTGGTGCCCTCTCTCAGAAACATGTGCATCCACTGGCAAGGCTGTAGTTGCTATAGACGGATTTACCGTACACACTGCGTTGAAAATATGGCTATCCAAACTTCTCCCATTATCAACTGACACAGCAAATCAATATCGTACACTGTTCAGATATGTAAAAGTCTTAATCATATATGAAGTGAGCATGGTTGGTGCACAATTATTAGCTCAAATTGATGTTAGGCTAAAACAAATAACAGAGAATTTTGAAACGAAAAATGATTTTCATCGGTGATTTACGCCAACTGCCACCTGTTCGCGCAACACCGATATATTAACAACCAAAACAGCGTATGGCAGGACCAGTACTATAGCGAAGATTACAATTTTACCAATTTATGCACAATATTAGCAGATAACGAATTAGCAATTATTGAATCGCGATTCTTTACAAAGGAACAGGCTGGTCAATCATGTCCACATGGAATTCGTTTCTTTCTTACTAATAATTCCGTCAATAAATACAATAATACGATACTGCAACGTGCAAATAATAAACTACTCGTAGCATCAATAGCAACAGATTTATTTTTTGGATGTCAAAATACTGAACAGGAAGCTTTCGTCAAATAGAAATTACACAAAATGACAGTTATCGATACTGGCGGTGCTACCGTACGAAATTGTATTCGTTTTGTACAAATCGTACATTATCACCACAAACATTGATGTATCAGATGGATTGGCAAAGGGTGCAATTGGTAAATTTGTACATATTGAACAAAACTAACAAAATTAAATTACACGAGTATGGTTAATTTTTAAGAATTCACGAGAAGTTGGTGATAAACTTCGACGAAAAGCTTCCGGTTACGTTGCGACACATAATATTGATTAGCATGCCGGCCAATAGAACGCAGAACATCTACCATTTTCATGAATAATAACAAAACAATAAACGCAAAACGAAATCATTTTCCTTTAGTATCAGGATGTACCTTGACAATTCATAAATCTCAAGGTGGAACATTAAATATTATGAATATCAAAGAACTCATTCTCTACCATTGCAAAAGACAATGATAATAGATTTTATCATGGATGAAAAAATGATACATCCATCATATATTCACAAGATGAATTTCGCCGATTATCGTTGAACACATTGTCAACAATAGGAAGAACGATTATTGATTTCATAAATGACAGAAAAAATTTATCCATGGTTACTTTCAATTGCCAAAGTCTCAGAAAACACGTGTCGGACTTGAGCGATCCCGTAATTGATTTAAGCAATATTTTGTATCTATCAGAAAAGCCTGGTCAAATGACAATGAAAATGTTGACATCCCCATTTTTGATTGTATTGCTAAATTTTAGCGTAAAAATGTTAGATCAGCAGAAGTTTCAATTTATCAGAACTTAAATGATGCCTCGAACATAGACATTTTATTACGACATACCACCTTGTTCAAAAAAATTTCGGAATTTATTTAGAAAATTACTAGGTGGGGTGAAAGGTAACCTCCTTGGGAATGAAAAAAAAAAGAAATTTAGAACGTGTTTTCTATTTCCCGAAGAATTTATTTCAAATGAAATAACCAGTCGGCCGCATTTAGCTTTTGACACAACGCATGGGAAAGAAAGTGATGTCAGAAGCCACTCCTTATTATGTTTATTAAATATTTTTTCTATTATCCTCGCTTTTATCCATCTTGAAACTACACAATTTCTGTTTGAGATTCTTGGCCTGGCAATTTGTTCGTTTTTCTAGCTCTTTAATCAAATATATATATTGTTGCTCGAAACTACTCTAATTTAATTCGTGCGGTTTTTTTTTTTTCAAAATTTGATCGTTTATTTAAGAAAAACATGTACAATAGTATTATTCAAAGTATTGCCCATCTGAAGCTATGATTTTTTCCTATCTTTCAGGCAATTTTCGGATCCCATCCCAAAAGAACTGCGCCGGCTTAGCAGCCAAGAATGAATTAAGCCAATTTTTGATATTCTACTTTGATGTGAACCGTATTTCAGTGAGAGCGTTCTGCATTGACCGGAACAAATGGTAGTCAGAAGGGGCACGGTCTGGGCTATAAAGCGGGTGGGGTAACACTTCCCATTCACTGTGTTCTAAGTTCTTATCGGAATAGCAACGTGAGATCGAGCGTTGTCATGATGGAAAATTATTACCTCGTGTTTGGTCGCATATTCTGGGCGTTTTTCGGCTACTGCTCTCTTCAAACGGATTAATTGTGTTCGGTAGCTTTGTCTATTGATGGTTTCACCCGGTTTTAGCAGCTCATAGTACAGCACAACCAGCTGATCCCACCAAATACAGAGCATTACCTTTGCGCCATGGATATTCGGCTTTGCCGTTGATTTGGCTGGTTGGCCGGGTTTGACATATGATTTTTTGCACTTGGAGTTATCGTAATGGATCCATTTTTCATCACCAGTAACAATCCGATGCAAAAATGGCTTCCTTTTGTGGCGTTCCAGCAACATTTCGGACAAGCAAAACCGCATTTCGACGTCTATCGGCTTGAGTTCATCCGGAACCCAATTTTATTGCTTTTGAATATATTCAGCTGCTCTTAAACATTTGAAAATGGCTGCTTGAGTGACACCCAAAGATTCTGCGAGCTATTCTTGTGTTTGGCAACAATCTTCATAGAGTAATGCTTCCAGTTCTTCATTTTTAAACTTTTTTGGCTGCCCAGGACCTTCATCGTCTTCCAAGCCAAAATCACCACTTTTAAATCGTGCAAACCACTTTTGGCACGTTCGCTCAGCCAGCGCATGTTCACCATAAACTTCCACCAAAATACGATGACTTTCGGCAGCAGTTTTCTTCATATTAAAGTAATGAAGGAGAACTCCCCGCAAAAACACTTTTTCAGGCATAAAGTTCGACACATTTTAGTGAAAAAAAATTATTGTTGTTTACGCTTCAAATGAATGACATATACTGAAATGACGTACAATGACAGTAGCTTTCCAACGCATGTTCCAATGGAATAATAACAATCAAATAATACAAGTTACGCCATCTCTTAGCAAACCGCACGAAGTAAGTTATAGACCCAATATTTAAAAGTTCTTGCCTTGTAATAAATAACAGTGTATGAGAAGTTCCTGAAGCGAAATAACTTATTTTGAATAATAATAACATATTCGAATACAAATAATTTCTTTAAGTCAAGCGATTTAAACTGATCATTATCGTAAAGTAGCAAAAAGTAGCAAAAAAAAGAATTTGTTTCACCGAGCATATTTAATAAAGATTTTTTCTATATAACAACCATAGCTTAATATTTTTTAGAACCTAAACAAAATGTCTTTTTTATATTAATTTCATATTATTTAATTGCAAATATTAATTTATCTTTGCCGCATTGAATTATGATGATAATGAGAAAAAAAAACTTTTCTAAAATATAGTAACATACCTGAGGTTGAAGCCTCCATCGCTATATTATACCAACAAAAAATGTATTTGACCTATCACTACTGCATAGGTCAACCACAAAACGCAAACTACGCTTCACTCTAATAACGAACCAGTTTTGTAACGGGTCATTTACTATAAGTATTGCAAAAAAGTGCAGTATCCTAATTAAGTCATGTAATAGGGTTTTCCCAGTAGCACTTTTTTATGGCTTTTTGCCCCAGTGTGAGCCATCTCAGACAGCAAAACACGAAAAAGACACTTTGAAATCGCTTGGATTTGTCATCCTTCTGCACCCGCCATACTCCCCAGACTTGGCGTCATCTGACTATCACCTCTTCGCACCAATAGGGCACGGGCTCTCAGAGCTGCACTTCAGCGATTTCGAATTGAAAAATGGCTAGACGAAGGTCTTGCCGCAAAAGACAAGCGCTTTTTCTGGCATACTAATGGCCAATATTTTGAATAAGGAAAAAACAAATTTCCCTAGAAAATTACGTATTTTTTCTTTTTTTTTACTAAAAATACCGGAAAAAACTTATGCATACACCTGGCACAATTGTATTTTTTGCTTTTTTCTTCATCTGTTCCCTTTCTTTCTCGTTTATATCTTCCATTCTTCTTCTTGTTGACTATATACTTATATCTGCTTCGTCTTTACAGCCTGAGTCGTACCATGCCTTTTCTTTGGTTTGATACTCTTTTTCCGATGAAGGATAAAGGATCCCATTCATAAGAGAATAGTGTCTATGATCATATCAGCAGTGGCTTCTGCATCGTTATCGAGAAAACATAACAACCAGTTAAAATTCCTTATAAAGCTGTTAAGTCCGCTTCAGTTGGCTTTCTCCTATTGCCATACAGTTTTTTTTAGCAATTTTTTCTCTAACTGTGTGGTCGATTTACGAGAAAATAGCTGATATCACACACTGGTCCTAGAGCCTAGAGGGGATAGAACATCAGGTTGAGAAGTTAAAAACAAGTCCAGGCTGTAGGCAGTATGACAATCAATGTTTGGTATACGTGTGGACTTATTTACAGGCTGGGTCAAGTTGTTTTCGGTGTCGAGAATGTCGAAGACACCCAGAATTGAACAAATTAAGATCGCCCGTAATGACGATTTCAGTATCAGGATACAGGGATACAATTTTTCAGTTTTTGACCAAGATCTTTGCCTAAAATCTTCCACATAGTCGAGTAAGACAATCCCAATTGCTGCGAACTTCGACGACTGGATAAATCACGATCTTCATTAACATTGGCGAATAGAGCAGCAATATTTTCCTCTGTATGCACTTTAGGCATACGGGTAGGTGACTTGACGTCCACTAGCGTGAAATTGGTGCGAAATTTGGTCACTATGTCTTAAATTTCTTGTGCAGTAGGTCAATTATGACGACCATAAAATGGTCGAAGTGCACTAGAATCGTGCTCCTCTTCTCGATTATTTTGTGGGACAGTCGCCGCTAATGTCTCGGGTATCAGTAAAGGTGGCAAAGTTGAATTTGCTGATGACCAATCTTCTCGCTGGCGATCTTTGATGTCTTCATTTCTTGAGGGAATACCACAGAGATGTCTTTGCTTCCGGTTAGACGGCATTTTATTTGATCGACGTGACGGCGACCTATTTTATTGTTAATTGATTGTACTACATACGACACGGGGATGGTCACTTAACAATCCCGGAAATAAATGGCTTCCCTGATTTTGAAACTTCTTAGTTGACCCGTTAAGTCAGGGTTAATGGATCATCGGGATGCACAGAATCCAAAATTGTCAGAAGCCGATGGCCTATCAGCAGCTCCGCTAAAGTTTTACCAGTTGCCTCATAAGGTGTAGTGCGTTGTTTTAACAGAATTTGTTTCAATTTGGTGTGCATGTGTCCCTCTGCCATGGTGTTAAGGGAAATATTGGACCATACGTTCTGCTTGGTCATTACTAGATGGGTGGTATGGAGCCAAAAGGTGATACAAAAGCTGTCCCATTGGTCGTGTGTGGCGAAAATTTCACGCAGCTTGCTTTTCACTTCGGCTGATGATACGCTGCGAACTACTCTTACCTCTAGTCATTTAAACATCGAGTCCACGGCTACCAAAAATGTATATCCTTGTTCGATGATTCCTCTGGAGGTGAAATGACCTGACGTGGAGCCGCTGAAGGGCTCGTTTGCTTTGATTGACATCGGGCACAATGTTGAACTTTTAATTTTAATTTTCATGGGCCACCACACAAAGCTGGGGGAGTAGGCTTTCATAAGCTTGATTCCGGGATGATATCCATGAAGTAGTTCCGAAATTTGAGTTTGATAATTGGATGGCACCACTACTCTACTACCTCACAATATGCAGCCCTTGTGCGTGGATAATTCTATTTTTCTTTGGAGATATGGTATGAGCTCCTCGGAATTCTCAACAACTTGCGGCCAGTCATGCAAAAGCATTCGTAAAACAGTTGACATCACAGAATTTTTCGCCGTTTCAGTGGCGATTTGAGCCGCTGTCACGGGGGGATTACTTCGTATTTCAAGCATCAAGATATCCGCCAGCCCATGTATTAAGGCGTCGATTTCCGATGGTAGTGACAATTTGCTCAGACAATCATCATTCATATTCTTTGCTCCCTGTCTACACTCTATCTCATAGTCATATGCGGACAGCAACAAACACCAATGCAACATCCGGGGCGATACCATTTGGGGTATTTGTTTTTTTTTTTTTTTTATTAAAAATTTCTAGTAATGGTTTATGATCAGTGACAATAAATATCTTTCTTCCCGCTACATATTGATGAAAATGTTTCATTCCAAAGATAATTGCCTAGCTTCCTTGTCAATATAGGCATAGTTCCGCTCATGGATTCCCAGAGTGCGAGAGGCGATGGGCCGCTCAACACCATAAAGGGTAATCTGCATACCTTATACAATCTCTTCTGTGTATTCAGCGTTAACAATTCAGCCGAGGCATCATCCACCACCAACTGCTGGTATGCCTGTTGCAAATATAGCTTAGTGAAAAACTTACCACCTGAAATGGCCGCCATTACCTCCGTAAAGATCGGCAGAGGATAAGAATTAACAGTTTTACGATAATCGCCACAGATCCTCACCGATCCATCAGACTTCGGCACAGGTATTTTTTTTCCAATAAGGACTTGACAACTTTGAATTTAATTTGTAAACGCACTCTTTCACTAACCATCAAACTGTCACTGTCAATTTATTCAGTAAGCTCAACATTTTCATCATGGTAAAGTACACTAACGAGATACGTTCTCCGATTGGGTTCTGGAGAAGATGCGCCAAGATGATGAATTTCATCGCAAAATCATCTTCAGTGACGAAGCTCATTTTTGGCTCAATGTGTTCGTCAATAAGCAAAATATGCGTTATTGGTCGGGTGAAAGCCCACATGTGCTTCATGAATCACCACTTCATCCACAAAAAATAACTGTTTGCTGCGGTTTGCATACCGGCGGCATTATTGGGCCATATTTTTTCCTCGACGATAACGATCGTCACGTTACTGTGAATGGCCAGCGTTATCGCGCCATGATCACCGATTATTTTTGGCCCGAATTGGATGCTATGGACTTGGACGACATGTGGTTTCAACAGGATGGTGCCACAAGCCACACAGCACACGCTACAATCGATTTATTGAAGAGTAAGTATGGTGAGTGTGTTATCTCAAGACCTGGGCCAGTCAATTTTGATTGTACTTCAAGCCAATAATAAAGTTTTTGAAATATCTCAAATGATTTGCCTTTTATTTAAAAAAAAGTGGTCAAGTTGTTATTAGAAAACCCTATACAATATACACGACCGGTTCCAAAATCTTTTGTTGGACAAGTTTTTGAATCTCTTTTCCAACTGCCTGCTTCCATGCGATAGGACCCTGACAGTGTTTTAAAAAAGTGGGAGTCGATCTTGGACATATCTCTTAGGAAACGGGACATGATAAACACCCAGTTCCTCACTGAAATTCTTTTCGTATCATCGTTGCAAATTCGTCACATTTCCTGTCAATGTGGCAGGGAATTCCCATCACTGAAAACCAATCTCTGCCTAGCAAACTCCTCCCCCTACCTGCAACAACAAACACCGGCAATTTACACCATGTCTGCAGCATGATCGACGACGGAATTAGCTACCCCTTATTGTGATTGATACGATCCCATGTCGTTTCCGATATCACGATGTAAGCTGCATCCGTATCAACCTCAAATGAGGTTGCGTGCCGATGATTTCTGAATATGGTTTAATTCAAAAAAATAGTTCGAAGCTCACTTTTACAGCCAGCTCTCATCTGGGGTTCCCTTTACGCTCTATTTTCTTCGCCTACATGTACTGGTACTGATTGTTGTTGACGGCTGACTGCTCTCCTCTTAACACACGCCTTGCTTGCGTGACCTTTGATGTTGCAAAAGTCACAGTTCTTCTCCGTGAAAAAAGTGGATGGCCCTGATTGTTGTGGTCGTTGAGCTTTCTTCTTTGATGACATCACCATTACGTCATTGTTGCCTAGCACGTTTATTACGTTTCTCGAAGCTGTCTCATGTGCCACTGATATGTCATACGCCTTGAACAGCTATTTCTGTAATGCTTCATGTGCCACTCCGCAAGCAATCTGATCTCTTAACATCTTATCTATGTAGTTCTTAGAAATTGCAGTATTTAGACAAATTTCTTAAATCTCTTACAAAATCGGCTATCGATTCCCCAATTTACTGACAACGCTTGTGGAAAGTATTTCTCCACGATTTCATGGAAAGACACGTCTTTTGCGGTCAGCGGCGTAAGTATATAGCGTCGTCGACTACCCCACACATGATAGAAAAATGGCTCGCATGAATACCTTGTTCGTTATTCCATTTGCCTCAAAATAAAACTCCATACGTTCCTTGTAGTTATTTCATGCCATTGTTGGTTGAAACTGCTCTAACTTCCCGAAAGTCTGCGCTGACGGTTAGTTGACGTTCGCCATATTTTTGCTCGTTGCCAAAATGTTGTAGATTAGTATTTAATGATTATTAATTAATAAATCAAATTTGGTCTTTCGAATTTGTCTCTATTCTCTTAACTTCAATCTACACTCCATTCCTTTTCTTTTTGTCCGCTTTTTTTACGTGTCTTGACAGATGTCACACCTGTTTTTTCATCTCCTGTCTCTCTCTTTTAACAGAATGACTTTAAGATACCACAATTTGTAAGCATTGTTCGGGTGTAAGCCTTTCCATGATTAAATAACAGCTGAGTATGTTTGACTTTGACACATGTCACGAACAACGCGTGAGCTGTCAAAAGTAGAACACTGGAAAACTGTGGTTGTTTGTTCCACAAAATAATGAAATAATTCACTTTATTTCTACTTAAATTCCAAATCTCTTAATTCTTAATGGAGCTTGCTGCCCAGCACAAAGGAAGCCAAAATTCTAATGCAAAACTCAAAGGTGATTAGATTGGGGGAAACTGCGCGCGACGACAAGAAAAACTCGATTACCGAACTGAACGAATCAGGGTGGCAATTGTCAACGATGAATTTTATGGTGGTTGCGTTCCGCGCGCGAAAAATAATGAACGCGTTCATGTTATCAAATTCTAGAAATTTTCGCTTAGTTTCGATTTTACCTCTAATTCGAGTCCCCTGGGTGAATTTGTTTGCATCACGACTAACCTGGTCATGGCACAAGATACCGTAGACAGGCAATTGAAATTGAAACATTTTTGTTGTTTACTGCGACGATGAAACATTTCCTCATACGTCGGACGACTTTATATGGGCTTTCGTAAGGCGACGCGAGATCGACTTTGACTCTGTCCACTCGGACAAAAACATTCTGGCAATCATGTAGATTTTTGGGTACGAAAATGTCTTGCTCACTTCTTCGCGTTTGTTTGGGTATGAGATTACTCATGATGTTGCGACATCAGGCGTCATGCCTGGTGTGGAGTCATCTACAAAAATCTCTCCTGGTAGGCTGAGGTTTTGCACATAAATCAACTCTGCAGCAAAGCAGTTTAGGTCTTCTTCGATCGCACGTCGAATGCCCAAGAGGATGATCAGAAATTCTGAGCTCCAATGTACAGTGTTACATATCGCTTTGAGGGAACTTTTAAGCTGACGGTGAAACCTATCTATTAAACCGTTAGCTTGCGGGTCTTGTTGTCGCTTAACAATTTTGATTCAAATTGTCTGCCCTGATCGGTGGTGATCTTCAAGGGTGTACCAACTCTTAAAACAAAGTTTTCGACATCGCTGAAATGTATCTGAGAGGTAAGCTTCTGGCCAACGAGTAAATCTGACAATTCTTGGTTTGGCTTCTTCCACTACAAAACCAAACAGCAAAAAAGAAGAAAACGAAGTTTTTTTTTTTTTTTTTAAATCACAAAGGCTGTGATTGTGTGACAGGTACAGCTGGCACTACTGTCAAAACGAACTCACATCTGGGATAGTTGGATCGCAGCATCATTTGATAGGTGCCGGGGGTCAATCATAACAAAATAAGATTGTTGCTTCGATATTTCTGCAAAGAAGGTTCGATTTCCATCATCTTGTTAAAGCTATCCATACCACAACCGGTTTAGCTATGGTTTGATTTGCATTCACGTTTTTAATTGAATCGCTCATTTTCAGAAGCAAACAAACCTACAAATACACGAAGGGAAAGCAAAATATTTGTTCACTTTGCCTGCAAACGAATTCCCCTTAAATAATTTATTTACTCCTGCAGTCTTTGGATGAAACATTTTCTAAATTTCATTTCAATATTCACAAAACATCGAATAATCGGATAAGCCTCCTGTTCTGGTTTACCCAATCGATTTTTCTGTTTCTGTTTCTGTTTCTGTCGTTATTTTGATTTCATTTCCAAGTTTATTCTATTTCCGATAAATTATTGCTCAATACGTACGAGTATGTATGTATGTAAATTTATCAAAGCAAATAGAAATGAAAAAGCGAAATGATAATGGAAATGCAAATGAAAATATTTTTGTCGAATATAATCACCTACGGATGTCATAAAAATTATTTCGGGGCAATAAATTAGTCAATCGTAATGCTTGTCATTGGATTTGTTTTTTAATTAAGAAGACTTGTATCCATGAGAATGACACGCAATCCCTAGAATCGATGACAAGTTTTATAGGAGAGAGAGGTATGGTATAGGGTGATTCATCGTATGGTTTGTTTTTCAATAAGCTCTTTTTTGACAGATCACGCATGACTAATATCAAACTGCTTTCTCATTTTTGTTCAGTATTGTTTGGCAAGTCATCATGGAAAGACTGACACTACAACAGCGTATCCAAATTGTTCAGCTGTATTACGAAAATCAGCGTTCTGTGAGAAATGTTTTTCGTGCGATTCGAGGAACTTATGGTGCGCATAATCGACCTACTCAAACCACTATTGCTAGGACCATTCGCAAATTTGAGTCCCAGTTTACATTAGTGAATTATACTCGATCGATTAGACCACATCCAGCACGTAAAGAAGAGACTACAGCAGCTGTAGGTGAGAGTGTACGCGAAGACCGTGACGAATCGATTCGTCGTCGTTCTCAGCAGCTTGGCTTAGAGTATTCGACAACTTGGCGTATATTAAGTGATAATCTCGGGCTAAAAGCGTACAGAATTCAACTTTTGCAAGAATTGAAGCCAGGCGACTTGAATTTCCGTCATATTTTCAGTTAATGGGCTCTGGAAAAACTCAAGGAAAACCCGGTGCTTTATCGTGAAATTTTGTTCAGCGATGAAGCCCATTTCTGGCTCAATGGATACGTTAATAAACAAAATTGCCATATTTGGGCTGATGAGTAACCCGAAGAGTACCAAGAGCTCCCATTACATTCATTAAAAACAACGGTATGGTGTGGTTAATGGGCTGGTGGAATCATTGGTCCATATTTCTTCAAAAATGAGGCAAATCAGAATGTAACCGTCAATGCTAACCGTTATCGCGCCATGTAAACGGTTTATGTGCTTCCTGAAATTCAAGCACATGATCTCGGTGAGCTCTGGTTTCAACAAGACAGCGCTGCGAGCTATACAGCGCGTGAAACTATGGACTTGTTGAGAAATCATTTTGGTGAGCACTTAATTTTACGTTTTGCTACGGTAAATTAGATCGTGCGATATCACACCTTTGGACTATTTTCTCTGGAGATATGTAAAGTCTCAGGTCTTCAGGAATAAGCCAGCTACGATTGACGCTTTGAAAACCAACACAACTCGTGTTATGCGCAAGATACTAGTCGCTATGCTCGAACGAGTCGCCCAAAATTGGACGTAGTCGTGGTCAATATTTACATGATATCATTTTCAAGAATAAATGCCATAAAATGTTCCTTTAAATGATAATAAAAATTTTAAGTTCACTTTCAAATTTATGTGTTTTATTTTACATTATAAATCAAACATCACGATGAATCGCCCTGTATATTGAAAATGTTGGAGGAAGACTCCATGCTGATTTAAAAAATCACTTTGTGACTCTGGCAATCAAAATTATATAAAAAAAGTCCTTATGAGGAGAAACGGATACGGATATGGAAATAAAAAACTACTCACGTCACTACCAAATAGCAACCACAAGACGTAAATAGTTTTTTTGCGGCCTGGATTACATGAAACGACCATAAAAGCAAGATGACACAGGCACGGTTATAGCAGAGTGTTGTGACACATGCCATTCAGGCCAAACAGGTAGCAGAGGGGCTTTTATGGATCAACATTTAAGGGGGTTAACTACAGAAGTTACATTTGGAAACTGTGTGTAACATATTGAAACTATGTTCGTATCCAGGATTCTCAAGTATGACAGGGAATACGAAATCCTCAAATTTTCAACTAAGCTCACGAAAATATGTGATATCAACATACATATGAGTACCCGTAGATTTTTTGAAATCATTTGCAATTTGATTATGCTACCAGGAAGGGATTTTTTACAAGTATGTATGTAGTATGTATGTACTTTGTTAACCCCGCATAGAGAAATTCCTTTAAGGAAAACGATGGCGAGGGTGGCGAGATATTTATAACATGGTGGGTTACGGCACACTTAGATACCCAGTAGCCTTGCGAAAATGATAAGCAAGCAATGGCCTTTCCCCTTGGGTTGGAAAACTACGACGACCGTAGAGCAGTTTATTTTTTTATTCAGTCCCTAAGACCACTGTTCTATTTGGTTTGTATATTAATGAGACATTTCGAATATGCGATATCTTTCAACTTTAATGTCGAGAAAGGACCACATAGGCAAAGAATCTCTTACTCATTAAATTGTATATTTATTAGATTCATTTCATGATTCGATGTAGAATTCCACTAGATTATCGTACAGTATCAGAGGTCTATGCATCTGCCAAAATAGAGATGGCCCCTACCGACCGAACGATGATACACATATCTCATTGCTGGGCTACTGGCACTATCTTTTCATGAATCTAGCCCTTCAGGTTGTGGGTTGTGCCGCTGAAGTAACAGTTACATCATGTAACTTTATAGTAGCGAATACAAAAAAGTATAAAGATTTATAGTGTGTAGCGACATCTAAGCCTTATGTGTGCTAAAACCTCGACAGAGAAAAATCGAGACATTGCCAAAGATGGTTCTTTATAATTTTTATGGCGACCTGCCGATAACAGCAAGTAAGAATGCAGATATAATCTCTTGTTAGGTGTGTCCAGAAAGTAATGTGACTTTTGAAATTTCGCAGGAGACGTACATTCGATTATCGAATTTTGTTCCTGTTATGTTAACAATTTCAAGTATATAGCAAACGTAGTTTGTTTTTGACAGATAGAAAGGTAAGACGTGTTTGGTATGCTCGAAGTAAAGAATTTTGCATCAAATTTTGTGTAAAAAATGGAATCAAGTGCTCTAAAACATTGAAATGTGTACGGTGGCATACGGCGAGTCTGTTCTAAGTAAAAGAAATGATTACAAGTGGTACAAGCTCTTCCAAGATGGCCGAGAAAATGCCACTGACGAACATCGTTCTGAACGCCCCAGCACATCAACAAAAGATCATAACGTCGAAGCTGTAAAGAAAATTGTTTTGGAAAATCGTCGAATTACCATGATAGAAGTTGCTGAAGCTCGTGTCATGCAAATTTTTCACATGTTTTGGGCATGAGACGTGTGTCAGCGAAATTTGCTCCGAAACTTTGTAATTTTGATCAGAAGAACCGTCGCACGAGCATCGCTTAAGAGCTTTTGAATGACATCAATGATGACCCCGATTTGTTCAAAATGGTCATAACTGGTGACGAATCATGGGTATATGGTTATGACTTGGAAACCAAAGTATAGTCGTCAAAATATCAGGAGTTTTTACCTTAAGGTCGTACGGTCAATAAAGCGTATAATTTTGAAGTTATGCGCCGTTTGCGAGAAGCAATACGAAAACAACGTCTGGAATTGTAGAAAAACAATTCATGGCGTTCGCATTACGCTAATACACCTGCTTATTCATGGTTGTTTGTGAGAGATTTTTTGGCCAAAACTATACGACAACCTTACCTCAGCCATCATATTCACTGGATTTGGCCCCATGCGACTTTTTTCTGTTCCCAAAACTGAAGAGACCTATGAAAGGATGGAGATTTGCAACGAATGAGGAAATTAAAACGGCATAGCTGGAAGAGCTCAGAGGTATACCAACAAGTAGTTATGAGAATGATTTAAGATATTTCAAAAACTTTATTATTGGCTTGAAGTACAATCAAAACATTTATGAATGGAACTCAACTTCATTCATATGGCCACCGCGACCACGTTTGCAGCGGTCGATTCGTTGGACCCAATTTTCAACGACTCGGCCAAACATTTCGGCCGAAACGACCGCTATTTCGCGTTCAATGTTGGCTCTGAGCTCTTCTAACGTCGTCGGCGTGTTAGCATAAACCAATGAATTCACGTAGCCCCACGGAAAATAATCAACCGGCGTTAAATCGCACAAACGAGGCGGCCAATCGACTGGCCCATGTCTTGAGATAACACGCTCACCATACTTTCTCTTCAATAAATCGATTTTAGCGTGTGCTGTGTGGCTTGTGGCACCATCCTGTTGAAACCAAATGTCGTCCAAGTCCATAACTTCCAATTCGGGCCAAAAATAATCAGTGATCATGGCGCGATAACGCTGACCATTCACAGTAACGTGACGATCGTTATCGTCGACGAAAAAATATGGCCCAATAACGCCGCCGGCATGCAAACCGCACCAAACAGTTATTTTTTGTGGATGAAGTGGTGATTCATGAAGCACATGTGGGTTTTCACCTGACCAATAACGCATATTTTGCTTATTGACGAACCCATTGAGCCAAAAACGAGCTTCGTCACTGAAGATGATTTTGCGATGAAATTCATCATCTTGGCGTATCTTCTCCAGAACACAATCGGAGAACGTACGTCGCTTCAAATAGTCCATCGGCTTCAATTCTTGAGTCATTGTTGAGAACGCCGTGGATTTGACTGATTTGGATCTTTTGCCACGGACCTTCGACCAACCCGTTGTCTCACTGAAGCGGCAACATCACACAACGAATATGTAGACTCAAATTTTTGCACTAAACTTGTTATTGCCTGTCTACTAGGGCGAGAATTACGACCGAAAATTGGAGTTAACGCTCTTAAAGTTGCAGTCACCGACTCCGAATATCTGTAGAAAATTTTTATAATTTGCAGACGTTGCTCGTTAGTTTCCTTTACCATGATGAAAATGTTGAGTTTACTGAATAAATTGACAGTGACAGTTTGATGATTAGTGAAAGAGTGAGTTCACAAATTAAATTCAAAGCTGTCAAGTCCCCATTGGAAAACCCTTTATATTTTAGAGATTAGATGAAGCGGTGATAAGTGTTGATAGGATTGTCGACATGATTTCTTTATTTAATTTGTTGCGAAACTAACAGTTGTCGCTGTTTTTCTTTTTCTTTTTGTGAAAATGCAACTCTTTGGTGAAAAAACAGTTACAGATAAATCATTTAAAGTATTGCCGATCGCTAGCTTAGCTACCACTTTTACCATCTCTCCGGCAGAGCTCGAATACCGTTACGGTAAAATTGTTTATCTTTTGAGGCTATCCACGAATCAAGGAATTTTTTGATGTCTTCATATGAGCGGAACTGCTTATCGCCCAAACCATGTGCCATCGAACGGAACAAGTAGTAATCGGACGGCATGAAGAAATGAAGAAATTTCTCAAATTCAGCGTGTTCCTTCACGTGGAGTGTAATCAACATCGAAATCACCATCTTTAAGGCGACAGAGCCAATCACGGTACGTTATTTCATTTAGAGTGGCATCTTTTGGAGCTCTCGATGGGCTTCAGCTGCCGTTTTCTTCGAATGTTAGAAGAAGATCAACACCTCCTTCAAATGTTGATTAATTGACACAAAATCGGATATTTTCAAACAACCAAAACTATATGAGGCCAAAACAAAATCATTTATGTGCCAAACATATGACGATGTCTAAGCTTGGTTCGACAGCACTTACTGCTGCAGCCATCTATCGACAAACAGTGAGAACTTAGTTGTGCAACTAATATGTTGTAGAAAATGATAGACAATCATTCTTAGATAAGGATACTGCTATTGGAATTAATGTTTTGAAGTTAGGGTTTCATGAAAACCAAGTCCTAAATCTTCACGCATTTCCCAAGATAAGGATCGCACAATCTCATTAACTATTGCTGATTCTGTGAAGCCAGTACAGCAGCCTTTGTGACAAAGTTGAGGCTAAGTTAAATGAGCATAAATATGAGACGGGCTAGCGCTGCAATAATGAGCGAAAACTATGCGCTGCCGACGTTTGACTCAGTTAAGACAAAACAAAAAGGAGGCAAGTTCTTTTCCTGATTGGATTTAAAAAATTCTTGCTATCAACTAGAATTGGATGAGGTTAGTCAACAAATTGGAACTTTCATTAATTTGACGAAGTTAATAGATACAAGCGATTATTGTTTGGTGTTAATACGGTACAAGAGAAATTCCAGAGGACGATGGAGAACATTTTAGTCTCATGCAAAAATGATCTGAATTACATGGATGATGTACTCGTAGTTGTGTGTGCAAGGACGGAAAATCAACATGATCGAAATTGAAGTCGGTATTGACGGTCTGCAAAGACAATAATGTGATGCTAAATGACGGAAAATATCTTTCGAAAGTTCAGAATTTTGAAGTTCCTAGGACATATTCTGTAGTCACAGGAAATACGCCCAGATCCAGAGAAGTTAAAAACAGAGAGTTTTGGTCTCAAATCAACAAAAAAGTAATAAAGAGTTTTTTGGGCATATATGGGTGATGAAAAGGAATCACTGAGGAGTCTGACGTTGAAGCCAGATGCTTGTCCACTAGGAATGGGTGCTGTCCTTCTGCAGTGTTACAATTGTGTTCTTTAAGTATCATCATTTAGTAGTACGTTAAAGGAGATTCTTGCATAGGTATGGACTGTCGAATGATTTTGCTATTACTTGGCTGGTGTCCATTTCGAGCCAGTAAGAGACCATAAGCCTTGGAATCGTTTAAATTTAAAAGAAAGCACCATGAGCACTACGGAAATTCAGAACTTATGGAAGTGTTTAAAAGCATAAGAAATAATAACTTTATGAAATACAAATATGTTGCACGAACCAATTTGTTCCCTTCCGATTAGAACTGTGTACATAAGGGAATATCCAGCTACGAAGAACCGAAATTGTAATACTCAATTGGTTAAGGGCATGGGTTCTTGGACTGACATATGACAGTCACCCAAGCGAAACGGTGTTGAAATGTAGGGTTCGGTCGAAATTATGGTGACTCCTTATTTCGTTCTGGAAATACAGACTTTGCTGATGGTGTTCGCTCTGGACGTCCACTCACCACAGACTACAATCAAATCTTGGCTGCAGCCCATACAACCGATTCGCAGAGACTGAAAAGGCTTGAAATTTCGAAAAAGCTGGATGTTTTTTATGAAAGAAACATTATGGATCGCATAATGGTCTTAGAGTCTTTGTTGAGATGGAACTCGCTTCAAGCTTTCCTTAAAAGAGTGGTCATGGGTGGTTTATAATAACATTCGGCGTAAGAGGTCAGGTCATGGAGTGCTCCTGGTGAAACACCGCAATCGGCCGGTAAACAAGATTTTTATACCAAAAAGGTCATGTTGAGCATTTCGTGGGGCTGGCGAGATGTCCTCTATTTCGAGTTGCTCAAAAGAGTACCTGAAAAACTTTTTTCAGATATTCAGAATAAAGTGAAGGGAAAGCAGAAAACGGACGGAGAACATAGAGAAAAAAACTTTGAGATAGAGGTCTAGGTTTGATACCAACAAACAAGCAACCACATTTAATTCAGTCGATTTTGGAGTGTCGGAATGAAGGGGAAGAAGTGATGTTATAGTGTGCGGAAGTGGCAAATGTTTTAGGTGGTAAATCAAACACCTTAGGAAAATACAAAAGGCCTTGGAATTTATTTCCCCACCAGGAAAGATTCGATTTCTCATACAAATCATTTGGTTTTATCTCCTACTGTTCCAGGTAAAATTACGAATAATTCACGAAACGATGACCAGTACTGCAATTCTTTATCTGACCTATGGTGCATGTTGGTCGACTCACTGCTCAACGCAATCAATGATTCTAACGTCTACGCACAAGCATACGCGAATGATGTAGCTGCACTGTCTATTGGATCGTGTCTGCTTCAAAGCGCATGCAGCCCAAGACGTGATCGACGATTGGTGCACTAGTAATGGACATTCAGTCAATCCTCTCAAAACCAAGGTTGTTCACTTTATGAGAAGGAGGAAGCTGCCTGGTCTGACCCATCTAGTGCTTAAAGGCATCATCATCCAATTCTCCTGGATAATAAACTTTTCTGGACTAAACATGTTACGATGAAAGCAGTCAAGGCGCTGTCGGCCTTCTCTCAGTGCAGAGGAGCTATCGGCAAGACATGGGGTCTGTCACCGAAAAGGGTCCTTTGGATCTACACGGCTATGATAAGGCCAATTATATCCTATGCGTCGGTTATCTGGTGGAATAAGCTCTCGCGAAAATACGTAATTGCTGCTTTCACCAGACTCCAAAAAACGATTTATCTCGGATGCATGGGGACTTTCCCTAGCATACCTGGTTCTGCTCTAAATGCATTGATGTATATATACTGCACCATCAAAACCATCGTCCGGTTAAAAAGAAGTGGTCTTTGGTACGAAACGCACTGGAACTTCGATGACAGGTGAAACTCAGAGCGTACACCTCAACGAAAGCCAACCAACTAGCAACTAGCTAGAAACTTAAAACAAATATTCAATGGATGAAGAGATGACGATCTCTTTGATAGTTACACCCCAACGAGGAAGCTATGGAGGAGCAACAGTGGTATGCAGACGGACGGTCAACGACGAATCTACTTTAAAAGTTCTGTTCGATGGGTGAAGGGAGGACGGCCCCTTTGAAGCCAGCACTCCACCGAAGAAGCACTAAAGGAGTAGCAGAGGCATGTAGGCGGACGGCCAAGTAACAAAACAGCCTCCAACGTGGGAACGTAGAAACATAAAACAAGAAAAACAATGATCTTTAACAATAAACAAATAAATAATTGTAAGGAGTTACACGCTATAGTATTGCTCAGTCTCCACCTCCCACCCCCAAATCTGGACGCCGATCCACCGGAGTATTTAGAGAACGCGATAAAAATATAAAAATTTGCACAGGCACTGTACCTAGCTTTTGTCAGAGGCGGCGATCCAGCGGCTCAATCTAGAAGGGATTGTATCTACACTCTTTACCTTTCGTCCCACCATTCCAGCTACCTATACTTCGAGTTTCTTTTCTTCTTTCGCATTTTTTTTAGTTTGCAAAAGATTTTTAATAAAGTACCCGGGCATCAGAAAAGAAACAAACATTGCTTTTCACAATTTCATAGATAGGTTCCACAGCTTCCATAAATTCTCTCAACTCCGAGACTGAGGAGTTTAGTGTGAATGCGTGAAGTGGTATGAATAAGAGGACTAGTTGGACACGGGTGCACACATTAGCAAAGCTAGGAAAACTTGCAAAGTCAATAGCAGGGTTTCGAAGCTGGATTCTTTTACAGTTGCTACTCTTTGTTTTGATCAACGATATGCTTCGTTGAGCCATTGTTTGAAGTATGCATGAAGTTCAGTTGAGCTGAGATGAGATCATATCTTTACCACGGAGGTGATGTCTTTTTGCTCTCCATAACATGGGGGTAGAAGCTTAGAAAGAAGAGCTCAACACAAATACTGAAAAGGGCCTAAATATTTCTCGGCATGACACCAATGCTTAACTTAATAGTGCCTTGCAGGGAAAAAACCTTTTTTTATTTAGAAAGAACTGACTAGGATTAGGTGGCAATGAACTTAATGTGGATTGCATTGCTCAACAGTAATCAATCGAACAAATAGAACAATAGAATAGAACAACATATAACGAAGTTTCCACACTTGGAGGTGAGAGTGGCAGTGGATTGCAATTTTTTTTTTTCCAAAAAAAAAAAAAAAAAAACACGATTGTACGAAAGTAATAAATTATTGATTATCCTGTCTTGTGAACATAGTCTGACACATGACATCAAAGTCTGTTCAGAGTGACACAGCGATTAGAGATCGAAAGTTGAAACAGATTTTTGTTGGTCGTCGTGAGTCCTGATTTCTAGTAGAAATAGTGATTAACGGAATACCGCTTATAAAACAGCCTCCTGGGGTCAGGTTTTTAATTGCACTTAGTGCAAAAAGTTGCTATAAAACGATACGAATAAGTTATTTGCTACATTGTCATATTGAGATTGAAAACCATTTTGTATCTAAAGACATTCGAGTTTATGTGGCGACAAAAAGATTTGAAAATCTATAGAGATCTTGACGCCAAAGTGAAGCGTGTCAGTATTTCACAATATTTTGTTCAGTTAAAAATTTATAGCTCAACATCTTGACCTTGATTTTGCATCTCCCCTTACTACGTTTTGCTTAATTTTTGTGCACAAGAGGATGCTTCTAATGAAGTCATTTATTGACTCGAAATGCCGGGGGAATGACAGCCTTTCAAAGGTTTTCATTGCCTACCATTATTAATTATTACATTTTTTTTTGTTTTTCGGTATACAGCTCAGGAATCGAACCCGAAACTCTGGCGCAGTACTAATAAAACTTAACCACACTCGCAACGTTGACCACGGAATATTGTAATTCATATAATGGTTATATTTTTCCTCGATATTCATATGTACAAGCTCTTATACATGTATTACCGTAATAGACATTGGGATGTTACAAAACTTTGGTGTATCAATATTCATATAGTATTCTGAGAGTGTAAGGGTCTAAGGCGACAAATATCGACTGACAATATCGACTTCTTTCATACGAATACTCAAAACGAATTAAGAACAACGAAATACTTTGCGGGAGTGTACCACCGGGATGTCAAGGTTTTGACCGTCATAAATATCTCAAGTTTTCTTTCGGAGTACCAAAGTCGTAGAAAAAAAGAGGGAAAAAAACCATAGAAAAAATGTAGGCATTTCCTAAAGAAGAAGAAAAAGCACGTCACAACGAAATATTTCGGAAAATATTGCTACAACAAAGAAAATGTAGAAATGGAAATAGTTTTGTACAAAACTGGGAATATAGAATATATGTCTAATTTTGGCATCCCTGCCAAGCTCGTCCATTTGTACAGGATGACGATGGAGAATTTATCCTGTTCCAAGGTTGGTAAAGAACTCGCCAAGACCCCTGATGTCAAAAAAGTATTTAGAAAAGATGATGCGCTGTCATGTGATTCCTGAAAAAAAAAGTGCAAAACTCAAGCGCCATCACAAGATACGCATACATGGATGATATTGACATAATCAGAAGAAAGCAGCGTGATGTCAGTGGCGCTTTTGCGCATATTGAGACAAAAGCGGCGAAGGTGGGTACAATGGTTAACGAGGGCAAGACCAAGAATATGCTGTCAACCAGAACGGATATCCAACACCGAAACTTCGAATAGAACATAATTCTCGACAGATATAAATTTGAGATAGTAAAGGGCTTTATCTACAAAGAATAACTCTTACTTTTGAGCTAAGAAGACAATTGACTAGTTAAGCCCTTTCTGGAACAATAAAGGCGATCCTATGTAAAACCTTAATAATCCCATTCCTGCTCTATGAGACAGATTCATGTACTTTATCAAAAATGGATGAGGGTATTATTGGTGATACAATAACTTAACGGGCTGTAAAGCGACATCAACTTAGCCCGAAGGGTGAAAATTCAACGACTGAAATGTCATGTAGAGCCGTTGAACATGTTCCGGTTCGAAAAGTCTTCGAATCCGCCCCCGAGGGACAGAGCAGTAGACCGCGACTAGGAATGAATTCGGCACAATAAGACCAGTTCTCGGTTTTTTAGATTGCTCGTTATATATTGTTTTATGTCCGGCCAACAGAGAAAGTCTGCTAGTAGATTTCGAATGTTGAAGAATGTTCATTCCCTTCACCAGAAGAGGAAATTCAAGACTCCAAATGGAATGATAGACCAGGCGGATTCAAGCCTATACCTACTTCGTCCTTAAAAAGATGTCAAAACTTGCCTGCGTAAGCATTAAGGCAGCAAAGCGCATCTTTCCAGCCCCTAGTCTGAAAGAACTGCTTGACCTGCCATTCCTGCATATAAATGTTATGTCTCGATGTGATGAGTCTCGAAGATGTGAAGTAAAGTAGTTGATCTTGTTTTCAGTTCTGACTACCATTTCTGACTCTTTCAAATAATGTCAGAAGGCCTTCAAAAGTCTCTAGTCTTTTAATTTTGTATCAAGTGGTCTGGAACTGTTAAGTAACCCTCTTCCACTTTTAGCACACAATATATGTAGTTACAGTGGGTCCCTGAACACAGATGCATCACAGGTAATGGAAGCTGCAGACGATATTTCCAGAGAACGTGCTCAGTTTTCTTAATTTTCCTTTTTGCGGCATACCTCTCAAACAATAAATTTGATGGAAGATGCTACTTTGTTGAAACACCAAAGCATGCTTAATGACCTTAAATAACACTGAATTATTACTACTCACTCAAATATCCCGAAATGGGGTCTTGTTTAAACGGACACATGCCAGCTTTGAAACAATGACATCGAAACAGTCCAACATATGCTGTGCGAATGCCTTATTATTGCCTGGCTCAGGCAACTGTCTGAAGTTTCAACTATGAACTTGATTTCGGCTAGTAGACAGCACAATCTGACAAATGCATTAGGGGGTGGCACAAGTGATCCTAAGAGGTGGAAGAGGTTCTTAATCGATCACTTATGGCCTTATTTCCTACAAATGGTTGGATACCATTCTCTGTATAAAGAAAAGCTCATATGCACTTATGTAGTAAGAATCCTTGTCAAATGATTCTGATTCCATTTTTTGCTTCGGTTGGCATCTGCAATCTCTGCTTGTGTAGACCTTTTTGTTTGTTCAAAGCAAATAAATATTATTTCCAAGAAAATATCTTCTTTTTCGAAAATGCTCGTTATTTTCTCCCCAATAAGTTGTGGAAAAAGTCTATAGTACTCTTGGAAATGAGAACAATTGCAAGGATTATACAAAGACCTTTTTCTT
Organism: Volucella inanis; assembly: GCA_907269105.1. Taxonomy (NCBI): domain Eukaryota; kingdom Metazoa; phylum Arthropoda; class Insecta; order Diptera; family Syrphidae; genus Volucella; species Volucella inanis. The sequence goes on along the minus strand of OU026153.1, from coordinate 275,255,640 downwards.
GCCTGCATTTGAACTCTATTGGTTGCATGTCAGAGACAGCGGACAACTTAATTGGTATTTCATCTTGTCTTTACCCTTTCGGCTCATTGAAAATACATTCACAGGAAAATGCCAAATGAACTTTATTTGATATCCTTCAAAAGGATTTTATAACAATATTTCTAGAGTCTGTTTTTAGAAGTCAAATATTTATGAACGTATGTAGGAAAAAAAAACGGACGAACAAGAACATTTCTTATTTCAAAGAACATTTTACTACGAACATTTAAACTTAAAGTTTTAACTTTGTTCTCAAACTTTCCTTTCATATGTATTTGAAATTTTTTTACAAACAAGCATACGTAAACAAATTTCTCCTCGTTTTCCATCATAAGCCCTAAGTAGCTTTAAAGTTCGCTTGCAAGGGGAGTTTTGCTCAGATATTCACAAACTGTATATTAAAAGTTGAAAAAGTTGTGGAAGAAAAGAAGTTTGCTTGTTGGTATTGGAGCTTACCAGGCATGTGAAATTGACATTTGGAACAAAACAGACGAAAAGCAGTGAAAACAAAGAATGGTGAGTCCGGTGCGTTTTAAAAGACCCCGAGAAGACGTCCGCCGACAAGATGTCTTTGATGGATTTGCATCTGGCCAAATTCTCAACTTATCACTAGCGAATGATATTTTAAAGAAAGTATGGGTTCTAATGGTGCACATATTTTGACATTGAAGCTAGTATGAATCTGCGGATGTAAAGGGAGTACGAAATCTGTGAGCAACTGATATTAATTACTAGGATAAGCACTGACTATGACAACAGCTATGTTTATTTTATCTCCAACTGGTGGTCATAAGATACTGGTCTTACCCAAAATGGCTTGATTTGCTAGAGTGTTAACTAGGAAGGAAGTAGAAGAAGATTGAAATAAATGGTAATCTGATGGAGCAAGATAAGAGCTATATGGTGGACGTAACATCAATTCCCAACCAAGCTTCAATAATTTTTAGCGAGTGACCAAAGATGTATGTGGTCTAAATTGATCGTTTAATTTCTTGAAAGCTGCTCAAAATATACCACACCTTGCTAATCCCGAAAAATTGAGAGCAAAGTCTTCTTTTGGTGGTACTATGATCGTTTTCGATAGTCAGTGATGGTTCGTTTCAAAAAATGGATCGTATTCTTTGCGTCTAAGATGCAAATTGCAAGTATTGATGATTTTCGTTTAATGAAATTCTTCCAAATCATGTTAAACCCAAATATCAAGCTTTTTAATGAGTTTACGTTTAAGATTAAGCTCATCTGTTCGACCTGATCGTTGTTCAACTTTCAGTGAAAAATCACCGGAACAAAATTTGTCAAACCAATTCCGGCACTGTCTTCACCATACACACCACGTAACTTTCTCTCTTTACGAAAACAAAAAAAGGAAAATATGACGAAAATTCTCGTGTTTGCACTCCATATTAAAACTGACGCCAAACTAACACCTTTTCACCATAATACGTGCAACTTTGCTTCTAAAGCAAAGTAAGACTGACAGCTTACAAATGTCAAAAGGAAGAAAATATGTCGATGACAGAAGTCATTCAAAAATATGGCGACACCTATGTGTGAAATCGGCAATTACTTAATTGTCAACCCAGTATATACAGAATAAGCCTACCAAATACGGAATAAATATCGTTCTAGTGTGCGATGTTAAAAGTAAATACACCATATGTCCCGATTTTTATGAGAGAACAGCGAAACATCTACATACTGGCGAATCTCTTGGGAGTAACTATTGTAAACTGCTTACAAGACTATTCAGGGGACCAACCGTTATTTGACAGCTGGTAACTGGTTTATATCTGCATCTATATTGGGACAATTAAAAATAAAAAAAACAGAAGATCCTGCACAGTTTAAGCATAATGTCGGGTTTTCCAATATAGACTTGACAACTTTTTTTTTAAATAAAAGGCAAACCATTTGAGATATTTTAAAAACTTTATTATTGGCTTGAAGTACAATCAAAACATTTATGAATGGAAGTCGATTTCGTTCATCTGGCCATCGCGGGCACGTTTGCAGCGGTCGATTTTCAACGACTCGGACACACATTTCGGCCGAAACGGCCATTATTTCGCGTTCAATGTTGGCTCTGAGCTCTTCCAACGTCGTCGGCTTGTTGGCATAAAATAATGACTTACCGTAGCCCCCCAGAAAATAGTACAGCGGCGTTAAATCGCTAGAACGAGGCGGCCAATCGACTGGCCCATGTCTTGAGGTACTAACACGCTCACCATACTTACTCTTCAATAAATCGATCGTAGCGTGTGCTGTGTGGATTGTAGCACCATCCTGTTGAAACCACATGTCGTCCAAGTCCATATCTACCAATTTTGGCCAAAAATAATCGGTGATCATGGCGCGATAACGCTGACTATTCACAGTAACGTGACGATCGTTATCGTCGACGAAAAAATATGGCCCAATAAGGCCGCCGGCATGCAAACCGCACCAAACAGTTATTTCTTGTGGATGAAGTGGTGATTCATGAAGCACATGTGGGTTTTCACCCGACAAATAACGCATATTTTGCTTATTGATGAACCCATTGAGCCAAAAATGAGCTTCGTCACTGAAGATGATTTTGCGATGAAATTCATCATCTTGGCGCATCTTCTCCAGAACCCAATCGGAGAACGTACGTCGCTTTAAATGGTCCATCGGCCTCAATTCTTGAGTCAGCTTGATCTTGTATGGGTGTAAACCAAGATCCTTTCTTGAGAACGCCGTGGAATTGACTGATTTGGATCGTTTGCTACGGACGTCTGAACGGCAGCGATATTTTCGACACGTCGACCAACCCGTTGTCTCACTGACACGGCAGCATCACGCAAAGAATATGTAGACTCAAATTTTTGCACTAAACTTGTTATTGCCTGTCTACGAGGGCTAGAATTACGACCGAAAATTGGAGTTGCTCTTAAAGTTGCAGTCACCGATTCCGAATATATGTAGAAAATTTTTATAATTTGCAGACGTTGCTCGTTAGTGTATTTTACCATGATGAAAATGTTGAGTTTACTGAAATAGTTGATTGATTAGTGAAAGAGTGCGTTCACAAATTAAATTCAAAGTTGTCAAGTCCCTATTGGAAAACCCTATACATCCCGTGGCAATAGAACGGGAACGTTACTCTCCACTATGCACTATGAACCTTTCATTGATATTTTCGATCCTCTTTACATATTCAAAGAAACGATCGAGCGTAACGAAGATATAAAAATAGGGCTCAAGCCTGTGCAGCTAATTTTCGTACGCGTATAAATCGAACTCAATTCCTTTACCATTTCAGCCATTTACTTCCCTCCGCCATCCGAGGTCACAAAATATATCATCAAGAATATATAGTATATATTTCGCTTGGATCTGCTTTTTTAATTGGCGGTGACTTTAATTCGAAACACACTTTTTGGGGTTCAAGATGTGTTTGCCAAAAAGGTAAATTGTGTCTTCCATTCGACGGGTAAGCTGACTTATTGGCCGACAGACACAATGAAAATACCCGATCTTGTCGATTTTTTCTTTTTTAAAGGAATTTATAATAATTATATAAAAGTTGATGAAAGCTTCGATCTTTCCTGCGACCATTCTCCAGTCATAATGACAATGAGTGAAACGCTCATTAAAAACAAGAACCACTTGGACTAACTGGAAAAAATACCAATTGGGAAGGATTTAGAAAAGAAATCGAAGATAACGTGGAGTTAAACGTCTCAATGAGATCACCACTTGAACTTGAAATCGAAGTTGACTCCTTCGTGGAAATCGTTCAATGTGTTTCGTGGAACAACACACCTCATCAACGACAAAAAAACGGCGAAAAATAGCACAAATTACCCGCCAGAGATAAAAGAAATGGTAAGGAAAAAGAGAAAGAAATTACTTGAGCTCCGCAGGATAAAAGACGTCTAAATAAACTTAGTAATCTGCTCTCAAGGAGACTCTAAAAAACCACAAAATTGCGTAGTATAGTAAATACATATGGCGAAAACTTGGCGGCAGGAAAAGAAACCAATTACTCGCTTTAGAAAGAATTTAAAGGCTTCAAAAGGCCCAAAACCCCAGCGCCACCAATTAAAATCGATAACAATGAATGGGCAGTAGGAGGATAAGGAGAAAGCAGAGCTCTTCGCGGATTATCTAGGCAAACACTAGTACACTGTACTAGTATATCAGAAAGAGTGTCTGAAACTTAACAATAGCAAGCGCAACTTTTGCTGAATTAAGGAATATTATGATGAACTTTAAGCCGACCTCAAAAGATGGCTCATCAATAAAAAATTCAGCTCACGCGAGGAAATCATCGACGTCACGGAGGAGTATTTTGCAGACCTTCCGGAAAATTACTTTTCGGACGGGATCAAGAAGTTTTTTTTTCACCCAACCTCGTATTGCAGTCCTAGAAATTCTGGACGAACAAAATTTATTGCGCCGTCATCAAACAACTAAACCTCTAGACCTGGAACGATAACTTGAAACCGCGTTAAAAAAGCGGAATATGAAGGATCTTTCAATGGAAAGTCACCTACCAAACGAGCTTATATGGTGATGAGAAAGCTACTTGATAAGCTTTACTTAGTTGCAGTATTGAACATTATTATCCAAGTCTTGGAACCAATTTGAGCTTAGAATGAAGTGTAGGAGACTGTTAACGTCTTTACTCTATATATCGCTTAAGTCATTGGAAGTTTCACTTAAGAGCTTTTTTCTTTCAGAGAGATGGGCATGTACAGATAAGGTGGAGCATTCTTTCTTCCTTTTCCTCTTTCATGCAGCTATTAGCAAAGATGCTTTCTTGCATCTTCTAAGATAAGGCTAATGACTAAAAGAGATTTTACAAAAGACTTGAGCAATGATTTGTGTAAGGATTGGCGCCCTATCAGTTCAGAGGGGACACCTCAAATGCGAAAAAGAGTTTGTGAGATACGAAATGACGAGCTCGCTACACCTGTAAATGAACAGGGAAATATTGTCGAACCAGCAATAAAGAAAGGTAAAAGACCAGTATGTAACTTTCGTCCACCGAAGAAGAAGCGTATGATTACTATATTTACTGATTAGAAACTATTGCAACATAATAAATGTACAACAACAGACCAAAATAAACAAGTAACATGCTAATATACCTATGAACAACAGGAAGAAACTGCGCACATGTAGATTCAGGTGTCATTTTCGGTGTTAACTTTGGGTGTCATTTCACATAAGTATCACACGAAAATACTTTTGTATTTTGTAAGAATAGGATACTTTATACCATGTAACACATGGGCTGAAAAGTCAGGTCTGCGAACAGGAAATAGTCGCTGGGGGCCAAATCTGGTGAATACGGTGGGTGGGGAAGCAATTCGTAGCCGAATTTATTCAATTTTGCCATCGTTTTCATCGACTCGTGACACGAAGATGAAACAGCATTTTCTTTTTCTTCAAATGCGGCCGTTTTTCTGCGATTTCGTTCTTCAAACGCTCCAACTCAATATAATAGTCGCTGTTAATAGACTGCCCCTTTTGGAGATGAAAATTGTTCCATGTGTATCCCAAAATACGGATGCCATAACCTTGCCAGCCGACTGTTGAGTTTTCGGTCGTTTTGGACGAGATTCGTCGTCTGTTCGCCACTCAGCTGACTGCCGACTTGACTCTGGTGTGAAGTGATGGAGCCAAGTTTCATTCAACACTACTCTGAATCATCAACACGTTGTTGTTTTTGGTCGACTGTGAGCAAACGCGGCACCCACTTTGAACAGAGCTTTCGCATGTCCAAATATTCGTGTGTGATATATCCAACACGCTCTTTTGCTATCTTCAGAGCCTCAGCTATCTCAATCAACTCAACCTTACGGTCATTCGTAATCATTTTGTGGACTTTCTTGATGTTTTCATCTGAAACAGCCTCTTTTGGACGTCCACTGCGTGCATCATCTTCGGTGCTTGTATGACCACTTTAAAATTGTTCAATCCACTTGCGAATGGTTCGTTTGACTGGTGCAGAGTCCGGGTAACACTTATTAAGCCATTTCTTTGCATCGGCTGCATTTTTTCCCATCAAAAAGCAATGATAGATCAACACATGAAATTGCTTTGAATCCATTTTTTTTTCACAATAACAAAAGTTGCTTCACTCACAACGCTATATCTCGAGAACTAATCCTCTGACAGCTGTCAAATTTTTACACGTATCTTTTGAAGGTTGATACTAACTGAAAATGGTATGGATTTAATTCAAGTGGTGCCCCCTCTTAGAAACGGCACGGTACTAAGATTGAGTGATTAGTAATTTATTCAGAAAATAAAAAATATAAGTTTATTCATCTAAACCTATATTGTCTCCTCTTAAGTAATCCAATCCTCGAAACATTTTTTATATTTGGTTTTCGGTATTTCCATCAGTGCTTCCTGCTTCCTCTCGGCTGCTAAAACGCATTCCCCGTAGTGGTCTTTTAACTCGATTGAACAGAAAGAAGTCATGGGGAGCCAAATCAGGTGAATTCGGTGGCTCATGAATGGTATTTATTGCATTTTTCGTCAAAAAATTACGAATAATAATGGCACTGTTGCATTACCATGGTGCAAAATCCACGAGTTTTCTTCCCACAATTCTGGTCTCTTTTGGCGAATTACTTTACGCAAACGCCCAAATAATACTCTTTGTTTACTGTCTGGCTTCCTGGCAAAAATTCATGATGCACTACACCGTTGTAGTCCATGAAAACCGTGAGCATTACCTTCTTTTTTGACTGAAAACGACGTGGTTTTTTTGGTCTCGGCTCATTTGGTAAACGCCATTCACTTGCCTGATGTCTGGATTGCGTGTCGTACTCATAAACCCACGTCTCGTCGTAATGATCTTTTTGATGAATGTGGAATCGGATTCAGCCTCACAAATCATCTCTTTTGCGACATCAACACGGTCTATTTTTTGCATGAAATTGAGGTCTTTTGGCATCAATTTTGCTGCTACACGACGAAAACCCAAATCATTAACCAAAATGCCTTGGGCGGATCAATAGGCACTATTGATTCACTATTTCTCTGATGGTTAATTTGCGGTTATTGACCAACATTTCTTTTACTTTATCAATATTTTCGTTGGTTTTCGATGTCGATGGTCTGCCACTGCGTTCATCACCTTCGATTGTCTCACAATCACTTTTGAACCATTCGTGCCACTGGTAAATGACCGTTTTCTTTAGAGAATCGTTGCCAAAAAACACTTTTCCAACATTTCCGACGTTCGCGCACCATTAAATTGGTTTTTTTTACGCAAAATTTAATCCATTTCTAAAATTGTAAAAAATCGCCAACACACACAGAGATAGATGTACTCTTGGCTACGTAACTTTTGCAAATATCAAGCTATGACGCTAAGATTTAGAGGGAAAGTCAATAACAGATGTACCAACTTAACAAAAAAAAAAAAAAAAACCGAATTCACATCGGAACAATGGGAGCGCCATACGGTGCCGCCATCGGAAACTTTTTGAACTTTTGGTATATATAGGGTTTTCCAATAACGACTTGACAACTTTTTTTTTTAAATAAAAAGCAAACCATTTGAGATATTTCATTATTATTGGCTTGAAGTACAATCAAAACATTTATGAATAGAGCTCGACTTCTTTCATATGGCTACCACGGGCACGTTCGCAGCGGTCGATTCCTTGGACCCAATTTTCAACGACTGGGTCACACATTTCGGCCGTAACGGCCGCTATTTCGCGTTTAATTTTGTCTCTGAGCTCTTACAATGTCGTCGGCGTGTTGGCATAAATCAATGACTTAACTTAGCCCCACAGAAAATAGTCAAGCGGCGTTAAATCGCATGAACGAGGCTTCCAATCGACTGGCCAATGTCTTGAGATAACACCCAATCGGAGAATGTACGTCGCTTCAAATGGTCCATCGGCTTCAATTCTTGAGTCAGCTTGATCTTGTATGGGTGTAAACCAAGATTCTTACGCAAAATTCGCCATAATGTGGTCTAATTCTTGAGAACGCCATGGGATTGATTAATTTGGATCGTTTGCTACGGACATCTAAACGGCAGCGATATTTTCGACACTTCGACCAACCCGTTGTCTTACTGACACGGCCACAACACACAACGAATATATAGACTCAAATTTTTGCACTAAACTTGTCTACTAGGGCGCGAATTACGACCGAAAATTGGAGTTAACGCTTTTAAAGTTGCAGTCACCAATTCCGAATTATTGTAGACGTTGCTCGTTGGTGTACTTTACCATGATGAAAATGTTGAGTTTACTGAATAAATTGGCAGTGACGGTTTGATGATTAGTGAAAGAGTGCGTTCACAAATTAAATTCAAAGTTGTCAAGTCCCTATTGGAAAACCCTATACATAAAGCATTTGTAGAATAAAGACAAATTCAAGTTAAAACCGTCAACTACAGAACTTTTATTTCGTGTGATCCCCCCACCAGAAGTAAGCCTCACTCGTAATAACTTACAAAGTGATAAAAGAAATCAGAAAATACAAAGTTTAATTGCATTAATCTGTGAAAGCCATATTTTAAGGAGTTAACCGCTCTAGAGGCCGTAAAAATAGGTTTTAGTGATTTTTTTCAGGAAAATATAACATTAATCGAGTTTACAAAGGTAGAAGTTTATTGTACATATAATTGACTGTAAAACATAATTTTTAGAAAATAATTCGTTTAAAAATGGTGGCTACGCAGCCAGATGACCTCTCTTTTTTCGAAGGGTTTACGGCTGTACCAACAGCTCATATTAATTTTGAATTATGATGGGTCATGGAATTTCTTCCCATGTAACACCGCTGAGTCATGCACTATATGATTTTGTACTAGAATTATCTCAATGGCCTTAGATCAAAACGTTCGTTTTTCTTTCTGGGCAAAGTCTATTACTCGATCCAAACAATAAAAGAGGCCGGTATCGGCAAAATTTTAGATATGATTGACACTTTTATTCGAATTAAAAAAATCTTAGAAATAATATAAATTCTAAAAAAAAAAAATTAATATTAATGCTTTTTTTCCATCGCATTTATTGTGATTTTTGGCTCTTTTCCCGCTTCGTTCCATTCCATGACTTTTAATAAGTCCTCGTAGCAGTTCCTGTAACATTTTCTTATTGTTTGCTCACATAGTGCCTCGCATATTGATTTGCGAAACTTGACGATTTGTATGTTCTTTTCAATTTTTTCTTTGCAAAGTAACAATACATTGACCACAGATGTCGATAGCAAGTACTCGAAAGCAAGTTTGTTCTGAAACGTCAATGCCTTGTTTAGCGTGGCTATAACTAAAGTACCATTTTTAGCTTCTTTATACCTTCAATATTCCGGGTCCTTTTTCCATTTTCTGCCACCTCAAGGTCATGTTTTGTGCTTAGCATAAGAACTTCCCGCTTGTCTTTTCATTTTACTACTAAAACAGCCGAATTCTCCTTTTTTAGCTTTGCGTTGGTAACGTCCATATCAATTGCGTCTTACGGCGTGTAAAAATTCTCATAGTTCTACCTTTGTCGAGATAGAACACCCCTTAGTCTAGAATTATTTGTATACAGTGTGACGCTGAGTCCGTTGCTATACCTCTTTGATTGAAACCGCTGTTTTTTCCGGCATAAACAGAACTCGTAATAGTAAAACAATTAGGGTTACATAGTTTTGACGTTTACGCAGTATTTGAGGGACTTTCTAGGGTTAATTGGCGGAACTGTAGTCTCCCGCGCCAGGGAATCATTGATTCATCCACAGATAGATTCTCACCAAGAGTTTAAGAATTCATAGTAATTCTTTCAAAAATTTCCAAAAGGCCGCTGACCTTACCTGGACGATTGTTTCTATTCCCTGTATTGTCGTTAAAATGTATGAACCTCAAAATCAGTTCAAAACGGTTTCGGGACATAACTTGTGGGACAAATGAATTCTTGAAGAATGAATCGGTGCTCCAGTAATCATTTATAGATGGGTATTTGACAATATCCATATACATAACAAGCTCAGAAGCTTTTTTATTTCGCAAACGTCCGTAATAACCCGGGAAATTGTTCTGCTAGACAAAGTGTTTTCAGCGTTCAGATTTGTTTAACGTTCATAAATTTCTTGGGTCACCATTAGCGAAAAAAAATCATGAGTATCTTTTGTAGCACTGAAATCGATACCAGATTCAACAGTTTCCTCGAAATTAAATTTTTTCTAAGATCTTCCATCAACATATGTCCACATATCAGCAAAAGAAACCTCTGCATCCGAATCATCCTCAAATGGTTCCGTTGCGTTGGAATCATTGGATTGTTCATCAGAATTAGAAGTCAGCACAAAATAAAAGAGTATGACCACCGGTGGGTCATGTGGCACCTTGATAACACATGGATTTGCCTGGTCATGCCTCAAAAACACTGAAAACGGCACAATTTTACTAAACAACGTTTATAAAAATTAACTAAAACATGCTTTACCACAAAAAAAAAGCACACTTGGCATTTTGGTATTTTGCACGTGGGTAGTCAACGTGTTAATAACAAACGAGCTATCCTACCTATTTTCAAAGACTCAGTTAAAATTTGAAGTAAATTGATTAAAATTTTTTCAAGTAACGAGTGGGGCTAATCGTAGCTTGGAAAATGCACTTTTGGGATAATCGTGTTTAATATTTTAAAATTCGCGATGCCTACACCATATTATTGGCCTGCAAGATGAGTGTCCTGCTCTGCACTCTTTTGCAACTTCAGACAGCGATCTTTCTGTAAGTTTTAAACCCTCTTTGTCAACCTCTAAGCGGATTTCGTGGCTGTTGTAAAATTTGTAAAATTGAAGCAAAGCGGTCATCGGAAACTCCAATATACATAGCTATACCCAACACAGTTTTATCACTAGAAATGGATTTTGAGGCCAATGCCAACACAGTCGAATTACAATTCATTACAATTTTGAGTATAACCGCCGATGCATCGAGTAAGAAGATCGCCTCTGGTCAGTTCTTTGTAGACTGGTTTGATAGCTTCACGCACTATAATTGGAAGAGCTGGGTTATGTTTGCACTCAGCCAAAATATTTGTTACTTTAAACATTTGCCATGAGCACCACGAATCCTCTCCGATAGCACATTTATTTTGCTGTGGTTTTGCATCAGTAGATAATTAATGATCGAGTATAACCCATAAACTCTTTCTCATGTTTTCGGCTGAATTAAAGTTTCTACGAATGGCTTATGTACGAATATAATAAATAGAGAGTTCGTCTATAAGTTTTTCCATCAATTTTTCCCTCCACCGAGACTTTTTGTTCGGTTTTGAATGTGATCTATACAATCTTTCTTGAGTACTGTGGCATTCTAATAGGGCTTAGCATCAGTAAAGCCTTTAAAAGTCTGAGAATCATGAGAATCACCGTGATCTATGTAATTCGTGTTCTTTATCTTGTGCGAAGCTTCGGATCGCTAAGACATCTCCACAACTGCATCGACCTCCACTTTTTCTGCTGATCCATCGTGATTCACATTGCATATTTATGATTATGATGTGGGTGGCCGTGGTGTAGTGGTATATGCATAGACTCCTCAAGCAGAGGGTCGCGGGTTCGAATCCCATGCGAGGCAATTCTGTGAAAAAGTCTTTTCATAGAATTTGTATGTAGTTACATGAAAATCCCGTCGGCGTCAACTCTGACATGAAGGCATAACACTGATGTTGGAGTGGTTGCTGACTACAGACTATCTCAGTCTGTACACATTTTTCACAGGACACTACTATTTTGAATCCCAAACTGCGCTTACTATTTTTCGTTAATTTCACTTGCGATTTGCACACTTTACAAACGATAACGTTTGAAAAAGCTGTAGAAACTGCAATAACGTTTATCATACGACAACCAAAACCTGGATTCACTTCGATATCGTACATATCTTCCGATTGCTTCAATTTTTTCTACGGATGTACTAGCATTCATTTCACTTCTAACTTGTGTCAATTCAGAGGTCTTCTTCCAGGTACTTTCAGTCTCTTGTTGTGCCTCTTTTGCACCTTTTTGACCACAACACACTTTGTCACTCATTGTAAAAATGAACCAATAACACTCACAAAACAAAAAACAAAATTAGCACAATTATCGATAAAAAACAAACGTTCCTCAAGTAGCGTCCTTCTTGAGTGTTTCACTGTACGAAACTGACTGAAACGGACGTTCCTAAGGACGAAACAAGTATTAGTCTGAACACGTGGCAAATAGTTTCAAAAACATCTGCCCGATACCTTCTCTAGTTCTCTAAAATACAGTTTCTTGCTTCGGTCATAAAAGGACACAATGGTGTGAGATATAAAATTGATTCTAGCTTTGCTTTGAAGCTACGTTTTTGTCATTACGTGTGGAATACTACATTATTCAAATGACCGCCTCGGCTTTGCTGGCAGTGCTTCAAGCGATCGGTCCAATTTTTGATGACTCCGGTGTTATTCCGGCAATAGCATGTCGAATGTTTTCCTTGAGATTGTCGAAAGTGTTTGGCTTGTTAGCGTAGATTAAGGACTTGATGTAGACTCAGCGAAAATAATCGAGTGGTGTCAATTGCATGATCATAGCGGCCAATTGATGAACTCTCCCCGTGAGATGACCTAGTCGTCAAGTTTCTCCTTTAGAACTTTGAGCGTTGCGTTGCTTGTTGGAACCGTCTTGTTGGAACTACAGCTGAAATATATCGATGTTGTCGAGCTCCGATCACAACAAGTCAGTTGTATACTCTCTCTATACCTGAGACTATTCATGGTTACTGTGTCTCCTTCCTCATTTCGAAATAAATAAGGCCCGATGATGTCATAAACCGCACCAAACAGTCAATCTTTACGGATGCATTGATGCTTGGCCGAACACTTGTGAATTGAGTTCGCTCTAATAATGGCAGTTTTTTTTTTTTTTTTGTTGACATAGCCGCTGAGCCAAAGTAGGGCTTCGTCCGAGAAGGTAATTTTTTGGTCAAAACCCGAATCTCCGGCCAAGATTTCTAGCACCAAATTAGCACCAAATTAATTCTTACGTCAGTACAATTTTATACAGATGCAGGCCCAAATCCAAATCCAACCAAATGAGCCGGGTTGACTCTATGCCGATGCCCAGTTCAGCTGATCAGTGCCGAATCGACATTTCTGTGTGTTCTTCGATACTGGCTGCTACGGCGGTTTTATTTTTTTAATTTCGCACCAATCTCTATCTGGTTGGTGTCTTAAGATCCAGAAGAGTGCACTCATGCTTAAACCTTCACACGGTGCGACGAATTCCCTACACACTGAAGCCATGAAGAATTTTATAATACGAGTATATCGTTATATAAAAAGTATTCGCGGTTTTTTTTGTACATTTTTGAAAAAAATTTTTCTTTATTCAAAATCAATTTCAATCAAGTTTTTATTAGATATTAGACCTTTTGCAATTTTCCGGGTAGCTTCATAATTCCATCGGTGTAGAACTTCTGTGGTTTATCAGCGGAAAACTTGGCCAAGTGATTTTCAGTGGCTCTTCGGTCGGCCAATTTTTTACAAGACCGAAACAAATGGTAACCAGAGGGTGCAAGGTTCGGGATCTATGGTGGATGCATCAAATCTTCCCAACCAAGCTCCGTCAATTTTTTTCCGGGTCATCAAAGATGCATTGTCATGATGAAAAACAATTTCTTTTCTGTTGGCCAATTCCAGTCACTTTTTCTTGATAGCTTCATTTAAACGGTCAAGTTGTGCACAGCAGAGGATCAAATTTATCGTTTCCCTACGTTAAAACAGCTCATAAAAGACAATTCCCTTCCAATCCCACCAAACACTCAACCTTACCTTGTTTGCCGTCCATCCAGGCTTTAAAGTCGTTTGTGGTCGGTCACCGGCCTTTGACCATAATCGTTTGCATTGGATATTCTCGTATTTAATCCATTTTTCATGGCCCGTAATGAATCGCTTCAAAAATGGTTCCATTTCTTTACGTTTCAGCACTTATTTGGTCACTTAAATTTCTTTGCTTTAATTCATGTGGCACCCAAACATTGAGCTTCTTTGAGTAGCCTGCTCGTTTTCGATGATTCCAAACTGTCATACGGTTGATGTTTAGTGCCTCTGCTATCTCCACACAGCTTCCGTGCCGGTCTTGCCCAATCAGTTGTAAAATTTCATCGGCCGACCAGTGCGAGGTGCATCTTTTACATCGAAATTTCCAGAATGAAATCGGACAAATCACTCCTGGGTACGGCGTTCACTCACAGCATTCTCACTGTAAATTGCATAAATTTGTCGGCATGTTTTTGCAGCGTCTTTTCCTTTTTTATAAAAAGCATCGCGTAGTGTATTTCTTCAGATATTTCACTCATATTCAATTCAGTATAACTTTTAACACGAGCAACGAATTACACAGCTGTCTTCACAAAAAATTTAGCCTGACATGTCACAAACACAAACACGTGTTCATTTGACACAATCAGATTACTGTTTCCAGATAAATGGACACCAACACCGTCTAGTGACAAAAAACCGCGGAGACTTTTAATATTTTTTAATAATTTCCTCCCGTTCTTCATGTGTAAAACGATGCATGACCTTACTGAGTATTTTGACAGCTTAATGTCATTGGTAACTTTGACAGCTGTTGAAACATAACAATTGGAAAAAACTATCATTGCTATCTGATCACTTATAACCTAACATATTAAGTGAAAACGATAAAAGCTAAATAAAATATGAAGTACTCGTAACTTTACCACATGTGAAATAATGAGTTCATTTATCCAAGTCCTTTTCACAGCTACTTATATTTAATTTACGAGTACTCCTACATAAAAATATAAGGATGTGCGATTTGTTTCTATATATGCATACACACATATGTATATCAGTATTAAGTGAGCTAATTAGCCGCATAATTTTGTTAACTCAATAATAATTTGAATGGCTCTTCTGATTACTATACCTTTCTCCCTATCTATTGTCCTAATGAATTGCCTCTCTCTTATATGTATAAATTTTTGTAGCACTCAGTTGACTATAGCAATCGAAGAAATTAAGTGCTGAATAGTTTTCCAATTTCTTCGGTATGAATTGAATTGAATATAACAGTGGAGCTGCTGGCAACTCTCATCAACTGTGAGCGGGCTAAGAAAAAGAAGCAGCGGAAGTTAATCGGCAAACCGCTAGCGTGCCATACCCCTGCTATAAAACGGAACTCATAACTTAACTCTTCATTAGTTTTGTTACACTGGAAACACCACGAAAGTTGAAAACCACCTTAATCTTACCTCTTATAACTTACGGTAAGGCAATACATAAGTAGTAGTCTAGATTCGTTATCCCAGCGGAAATTACAACCAACTTTATTGGTGCAGTGCGTTACGGTGCATTCGAGGATATGAGCATATCTATGCCAGAAGATATATCAAGGCTAGGAACTGCATTATCTTTAAAACCGAAATCCTTTACCCTTTAACCACGCTTACATCCTTATAAAAGGCGATTTTTTTGCTTTTTAGTTCTTCAGTGTTCTGTTTTTGACAATTAACGCATAATTCCTGACAAGTGTCAAAGTTAAACATACTCAGTTGGCATTGCCATTTGATCATGGAAAGACTTCTATCCGCAATTCAATTCAATTCATACCAAAGAAATTGGAAAACTACTCAGCATTTAATTTCTTCGATTGCTATAATCGACTTATTGAGCAATACCCGTATGCGTAGAGTGCGTACAAAGGAAAATATTGCTGTTCCATCCACCAGTTGCTATTTGCAGTAATTAGGATTGTGCTACTCGACTTCATGGAAGTCGATCCATACAGAAACCATGGGTGTGGAATAAGCGCATCTGTGGTTTTAGATGTTTAAGGGGCTTCAAACCGATAGCTTGTCTTTATGTGCCGAACTCACTCTCACAACTAGTTCCTATCAACGAACCTGGTAGTAAGATGAACAATACAACACGCTGTATCAAGTATATCTTATCGATTGTGGTGACCGATGAGGTCATCAAACATGCTGTTTCGTCCTTTGATGGCATCAAGTCGCCTGGCACCGATGGTATTTACCCAGTTATGCTACAAAAAGATATAGATCAGCTGCTGGCAGCTCTGAAGAGAATTTTCACTGCTAGCCTGGCACGACATACAAACAGTGAGAGTGGCTTTTATACCGAAAATTGGAAAGGAGGACTTCTTGGTCGCAAAGAGTTTCAGACCTATAATTCTGACCTTCTTCAAACTGAAAAGCATTTAAATAAGGGTCGAGATCCATGTGCGCAAAACTGCCTTTTGAATGCATTCTCTGTCGGCAATGCATCACGCCTCTTGCGAGAGTGCACTTCAAATCTTGGCCATTTTCATCGACATTGAGGGTGCTGTTGACAACGCAACTTTTGATGGCATGTGCAACTTGGCCTGACAACCCGGCGTAGATGAGTCACTGGTCTGCTAGTGAATACATCATTGATTGCGGATGCTGGCCTTGGCCAATATGTGATGGCGGATAAAAACAGGGGCTGCACGCAAAGCGGCGTTCTGTCTCCACTGCTATGATGGATGTCGGTCGACTCACAGCTCAACTCACTTAATAGTTCTAACATCAACGCACAAGCGTACGTTGATGATGAAGCTGTACTGTCTGTTGGATCGTGTCTAGCGATTGTCTGATCCAAAGCGCAGGTAGCCCAAGACGTTACCGACGACTGGTGCACTAGTGATGGGCTTTTAGTCAATCCTCTCAAAACTGAGGTTTTTCTCTTTACGAGAAGGAGGAAGCTGCCTGGTCTGTCCCGTCTTGTGCTTAAAGGCATCATCATCCAATTTTCCTGGATAACACACTTTTCTGGACTAAACATGTTACGACGAAAGCAGCCAAGGCGCTGTCGGCCTTCTCGCAGTGCAGAGGAGCTATCGGCAAGACATGGGGTCTGTCACCGAAAAGGCTCCTTTGGATCTACACGATGCAATTATATTTTATGCATCGGTTGTCTGGTGTCCAAAGAACGGTTTGTCTCGGATGACTTTTCTTAGCGCTCCTGGCTCCGCTCTAGACGCATTAATGAATCTTTATCCCTTCGATATTCATATCATGGGCTGCACCCTCAAAGCCGTCTTCCAATTAAAAAAAATTGGTCTTTGGTACAACACGCAATGTAGCTTCGATGACCTTGCGTCCCGGCTGTCTTCTGACTCCTGTCTTATGAACATTCCTTCCGATGCATTGACATCAGAACTCCTGTTGCGGAAAAAATACGAAATCGAATTTCCTTGTACCCAGGACTGGCTCCGGTCATTATCTGAGCCAGGAAAGGAATGCATTCGGGTCTTCGCGGACGGCTCCAAAACCAATATAGGATATGGCGCTGGTGTCTTTCTGGAGGACGATAACGTTAAATTTCACTCCAAATGAGGAAAGCTTGCATCTGTCTTCTAAGCAGAAATTTACGCAATCCTGATGACAGCGAACTATATTGTGGAGAACTGGTGGAGGAGGCGAAGCATTTGCATCTGCAGCGACAGCTAAGCTGCGTTTAGAGCCTTGCTGAAACCTCTTACGACGTCCGAGCTAGTTCAAGAATGCAAGAGATCATCGAACGCAGTCGGAAGTCTAAATTCAGTGACCCTTGTCTACATTCCAGTTCACAATGGGATCACGGGAAATCAAATCGCCACCGAACTTCCCAGGTACGGCTTAGAGTAGAGTTTTTCAGGACCTGAACCTACGTTGGGTCTGCTTGCGAACTTGGTTAAGGCTTCCATTGACAGTTGGGTCTCAAACGAGCACAACTGCAGATGCCACAACTTCTTCTTTTTCTTAGTTTTCTATTCCGACCTCAAAAAAAAAAAAAAAAAAAAAAAATATTACAACTAAACGTTAAGTACTAAGCACTAAAAAAATTACATCTTAATGTACAATAGAATAGATACATCTAGATAGAGTCTTAGGATACAATTGATTTCTTTGAATCACAAATCAATCAAGGAATAGACACATTGACGTCTTGTATAACTTTGGCGGCGAAACATTTTCAAGCTGATGGAACGAGAAGATCAACAAAAAATAGCCATGGTATGACGCAGATTGCCTTAGTGCGAAAAAAAAATCTTTTGCTTGCTTCCATCTGGCAAAAAAAATACAAACCTTTGCTACCAAACTAGCTTATCAAAGAGCAAATAGCGAGTATGAAAGTATTTGCAAAGAAAAACAAAGGCAGTACTGGCAACATTTTACACAGGAGTTAAATGAAGTTAGAGACTAGAACTAACTAGAAGATTGAATAACAAAGAAGTCAATAATCGCTCTCCAATACAAGTAAAAGCAGAGGTCTTAACAGTCTTCCTTAGTGAATTCCAAGCAAGGTTTCGCATTGAATATACAACTATAGATAAAATATTCACGTTACTAAGCGTAGCTAAGACATACCTTGATAATAGAAAGAAACTATGTGCTTTCTTCTGGGATTTTAAGGCTGCTTTGGATTCCACAGATAGAAATGCTCTCTTCCTTAAACTAAGCACTGTAGAAGTTTCAACGAAGTTCTTTAAAGTATAACAAAGTATATGTGAGCAAAATCAAGTGGCTGTGTGGGATGGGGACCAATTGTTCTACTGATTTGATACAAAAATGGGTATCAAACAAGGATGCTTACTGATCCCTTTGCTTGATTTTAATATTCCTTGATGATATTACTGCCTTTCTTCTAGAAGAAATTGTTTTCAATGGAATACTCTGCATACTGGCAGAAAAGCCAACAGTAGGTACGCTAGGGATGAGAAATGACATGGGAAAGTGAGGAACTAGAAAAAGTCAAAGAGTGCAAGTATCTAGGAGTAATACTGACTCTCAAACTTTCTCTTGAAAAGCACTTCAGATCCGAACTACATGATGCTTAAATGGCCATTAACTGCAACTGGAAAGGACTCCTTGGTAAAAGTAACGTCGCAACAAGTATGAAGCACAAAATGTTTGAAGCGGTAGTAAGAACCATAATGTGTTACGCTGTACAGGTCTGGGGATTTTTAAAGTACGAGTATGATGAAAAATTGTAAAGAAAATGAAAAGAAAGTGTACATGTTTCATTTGGAGACTGGACTTCTTCCTCTCTACTTATAAACGAGGGCTGTTTCATGAATACCCGGATTAGAAATCGCAACGCAATTTTTTTAAGTTTTGACAATTTATTTTTCACAATAATCCCCTTTCAACTCGATATACTTTTCCCAGCGGTGTTGCAACTTTTTTAACCAATACGGAGAATAGTACGACTTTTGTTGGCCAATAAAATACTCCGTCGCGGCGGCGATGACTTCCTCGTTCGATCCGTACTTCTTTCTGGCGAGCGGTCTTTTAAGGTTTGGGAACAAGAAGAAGTCACAGGGGGTAAAGTCCGGAGAATATGGTGGGTGGGGGAGCAATTCGTAATGCAATTCGACCAATTTGTGGCAACTGCGGAGATGTGAGCCGGTGCGTTATCGTATTGTAAGAGCACTTTTTTCTTCGCCAAATGTGGTTGTTTTTTCTTTAAATTGGCGTTGAATAGGCCCAATAAATCGACATTGGGATTGTTTTTCCCTTCTTTAAATTTTCAACGTGGATCACACCTCGCGCGTCCCAAGTAAAACGGTGGCCTTAGCCTTTCTGACAGTCCTCGCCTTTTTGGAGTGAGTTCGTGAGGTAAAATCCATTGTTCTTTGGTCTCTGGTATGTACCAATGAATCCATGTCTCAACGACGGTCACAAAACGACGCAGAAATTCCTCTGGATTTCTATTAGACAGGGCCAAGCACATCTTTGAAGTGGTCTCACGATTGCGCTTGCTCTTCAGTGCGAGCAAACGCGGCAATCATCACGCGGACAGCTTTCTCATGCATAAAATCTCGTACAGGATATGGCTTACGTGTTCAGTTGTTATGCCTGCTATCTCATCCAACTCGTATTGGTGGTCCGCCAATTCGAGATCATGTATTTTGTCAACGGTTTACTCAGCCCTCGTACTTTAAAATTTCACTTCAACAACATTAGAAAGCCTTCCTAAAATAGTGGCATCCCATATCGTGCAACGCAAATCTCAATTCTCTGGCGAGTGGTCAAGATTGTGTTTGGAACATAACGTGCAACTAGACAACCACAACCTGGAAATATGGGAAAAACAAACAAAAAAACAAAAACAAACAAAAAAAGGCAAAGTGAATCCAGGAAACTATACCAAACGCTGGTATAACAACAACAGCACTGATAGTGTGTCCACAATCTTCAAAGCGAAGGGAGATCTTTTGTACTTAAACTACTGAATGTAAACTGAATGACAACTCGTTCTAAAAGTGACGAATAGTCCGTCGTTTTCCAGACACGGCTCCTATCAGGCCTTGCTGCTGTTGGATATACATAAGTCACAGGCACAAGCCAACAAACTGTAAGCTGTCTAGAAACTTTCGTGTATGACAGAGACTATTGCGGCCTCAGTGATGAAATAACTGTCCTCAACTTCCTACAATTATAGTAGGATATTATACGTTGGGCAAATTTCTCAGGACATTGATGAGAGCACTCTTCTCGAACTCGCTCTACCCACCGTCTAATAGGAATCTGTCAAACGGGGAGATTAACAGGTCCCTTTAACAATTGAACGAGACCATAAAAGGAATGATGGACGGTATAATACTTCAGTGTAAACACAAAAACAACGAAGACACATTCAGCAACGTAACTATTGACGCACTGAACCAACACAAAAGTATGGTAGACTTCTGTTGAGACTAAAATCCTTGTACACACGGTTAACTGATCATGACATTGAAGTTGTCAATCGAAAACCTCCAAACAATAATAAAAGAAAATTACAGAGCTTCTGTAAGCTTGTATTGGAACAACAAAATTCGGGCTGTAAACACTAGCAGCGCGAATATGTTCCCGCAAACAAATAAAATATTTCAGAGCAAAGATAAAAATGACCTTCCGTGTCTAAGAATCGCCCGAACAACGAACAATAAACAGTTACTGTTAACAGCAGGTACAGGAGAAACTATATGGTGATTGATGATAACTTCCTTGTGATTGAAGACCCGCAGTAGAAGATAGAGTCCATAGGAGCGGTTTCCAGGAAGTATACCATTTAAGGCGAATGCTGTCGTTGGCTGAAACCATGATCTGAATAATCGGATCCTTTCGCCTTCTAAATGAAATACCTATCTGGAGATTCAAGGACTCAAGTTTCACTGAATTTAGTAATAAAAGTATGGCAAACAATATCATCGCCGACGAGGCGGAACTGTGGGAATCAGTGGGAACCGATCGCATACTTAATACTGTGCTTCGACATCTGACACAAGAAGCAGTGAACATCAGCATTGTAAGACAACGGTGGTGTATTCGATTCCGAAAAGGGATAAAGACACGTCCAATCCGGCGAATCTTCGGTCGATAAGTCTCCTTCCGAATATGAACAAGGTTTTCGAGAGTCCTGAGGACAAGAATATACTTCCTCATAATTAATTCTGTTTTAAGGCGGAAACATAATATCTCACATGCTGGTTAAAAGGCCTCTTCTTCAAGTTGAACCGGCTGGGCATAAGTAAATCACTGCTGTATATTCTTGCTTGTCCTCGCTAATATAGAACACCAGAGTCTGAGTACATATCGTCGAACAAATCAAATACAGGGCAGCTTTATTAGAAGGAAAATTCGAGCAACTGGCGCACAGGATAAAACTGGCCTTATCAAAGCCGTGTGGATTCAAGGGATTCATTATACTGCTAGAAGCCCGACGACACATTATTTAGACCAAAGAAGTTTATTATCCCGAATTACACCCAAATACTGTTGGAAACATACGATGATGCGGTTCAGTACTAGAGATTTTAGACCAGTCGGCTTCCTGCGCCTTAGAGAAGACGGTCGCTTGGCATAACTCATTAGGTAACCTCTGTTTACCTCCGCCACTACATATTTTCCGCAGTCGGCATCGGTAATCAGGGTCAAATTTACGAGCATGGCTCTTATCCACAAAATTGGTTAATTTCGTAGTTGCATATAAAGTCACAAGTCGCGTTGTCGAAAGCCCCTTCAATGTAATGAAAAGTACGCGCTGGGAAGTATTCTCTATTATCAAGGCTTTGCCCAATCAATGACTATGTCTAATAAAAATCAGAGATAGAGCGGTTTTCTGAATTTAACGCCTCTGAAGATTGCTAGGTTTTGACCGGCTACAAAGTGCCGGTCATAAGCCCTATTGGCGGCAGGACCACCAGTAGATCCTACCAGAACTTAAATCACAGTACCATGGGAGTCAGGTGGATCTGTTGAGGCAGGTAGGTCCTCCTGTTGGTTGAGACCCAATATAGAGTTGCAATAAATACTGGTTGGTGTGACCCTAAGATAAGGCCTCGACTCATACCAAGGGTGGAACTTGTGCCTTCAAAACAGTTCTAATTTGGTACTCAGGAAGGCGGCAGGCGATGGTAAGACAAATCCTTGCTACCATGGATGTATGATTATCCCGTGAAATCAAGTTTAAACAGACAAGTGTTCACGTTAAACACATGAGACAATCTATAGAGCGTCCTTTTAGTTCTGCCCACCAGATTTTGAGGTGCAGTCTCGGAATCTTCGATGTACCGTGGACAGAGGATGCATTCTCAAAGTAGTTTTGCTCACAGAAGCTCGATCATTCCCTCTATGCCCACCAACATGAAGGAAGTCAGACTGATAGGCCTGAAGATCGTGTAACAAGGCTGTAGCTATTTTTTTTTTCGTTTTTTCGGTTTAAGGAATGCTTTTTCTGATTGCAAAAGGTTCGGAATGTGTATCAGTGAAAGACTAGCTTTAAAGGGTCTCTTATGAGTTTCCAGGAACTGGTCTTCACCTTTTTGTGTTGTGTTACTCATCTCATTTGCATGTTATAATCACGTAACTTATGAAAAGAATCCATAGCATGGGACAGATTGAGTCCGTAAGGGCAATCCGATTTTCAGAGTGCTGCCGGCTGACTGATTGTGCCTTACTTTATACGAGGACTTTGACCAGTTTTCCTTTAGTTTGTCATAGATTGCTTCTGTTCAGCTAGGCCAAGATTGGACATCCGATTTTGAAACCGGTATACTTTTCTGTCTGACATGGCAGGACTTTCCGGCTGGTAGTCGTAAAGTAGGATATTTGTGGTTTTATATTCGTAACTAATGACTGAGGGCTTAGTGAGTTAAGAATGTTTGATACTGTTCAGTTAATGTACCAAATCTCTTTGACTATATAGTATAGAAGCCCTGACGGTAAAAAATGCCCAAAAAAGGTTTCTGAATTTAAAGATAGGTGTCAATTGATTTAAATTACAAAAGAAAGTTCTTGGTGAACATTGACGCAAAGAAAAAATTCAAAACAATCGTCGCAATATTCTGTAGACCGATAAATGCGACTCATAGTTGGTGTGTATTCCTATACCTGGCATGAAAACAATGACTATGTATTTACACACAAGATTTGAGCTCATTGTTCAAAGTATTCCATACAAATACTACAATGGGATAATATAAAGCAGTTCACGCTGTTTCTTCGTTCTTTTGTCTACCAAATTGCGTGGGTTATAACTCTACAACGTTCGTCCTTACAAGATAGAACCATTCTATAAGAATTGCTTTCATGTAAGTCTTCCTAAGACACATCTGCTCCTAGTTACCTATTTAATAGACAACCATCTCTTCTCCAACTCCCAAGACACCTGTGTACTGTGAAACTATCACTTAATGGAGCCGGCAATATCCTAGTATCTCCTTCGGATGCTTATCCAGAGTATCAATGTGCCATCTGATAGATATCTAGGTGTTTTATAAGCTCATCTAAAAAGGAAAACCTTAAGTAGTACCTTCAAAGTCTTGTACAAGCACCCTCCATTCCTTTACATTTAATAATAAGAGAGGACATGCTCAACATCACCTCCAGCCACCCATGTTGTCGGTGGAAAATTCTACTTTTCCTGAGATTCGCCGTCGTCGCGTAATCTTCCATTGATTCGACGTCGTCTTTGGAATGGCATACCGTACGGTAGTCAGTATTCGATGTTCGGTAGTCAAGCGCGTAATGTCAAATGTGTTATGTTTCCGGTGATAATGAAATCACATGGCACGATTATGTTCACTCAGACGGGCGCGCTATTATTGTGCTACCCTTGTTCCGTATCCCTGGTCGTACACAAACTAATTCGAATCCTTGTTAACATCTCGCTTTATGTCTTGTTATTTCCATCATCAATTTTGTTTTTCCATTTTCTTTTAACGTACTCTTATGTGTGCTTGGTAAGCTAGTTTTATATATTTTTGGCGCCTAGCTTGTAAAGTGCTTTTCCATGGTTTATGGTGCACCTTCAAAATCTAGTCGATTGGTTGGGATTCGCAGGAGTTAAAGAATTTTATTGCCGCCACAATAATGGTCACACATGAGGTCGAAACCACCTCAGAAATTCATTAACGTTAAATGAGAATCAGTAACCAGATCATAAAATGAAGTGGTGTTCTCACTCTTATGAGTGCGGATGGTTGTACGTTGTACTTTCACTTCACAAATGGAAGAGTTCAATGATTCGTATCGGAGATGAATTTTTCAATCTTTTTCTGTTCTGTTCTATCTCAAAATTGGTGTATGAGGAAGAGGAGCGAGGAAAACTCCTTTACTGGGTATGCTTAGAGCATTTTGCAGGTCTACAAGACACCTTTCTTATTTATTAACTGAATAATCCATAAGGCTTGCCAACGAGGAGCTCTTTGTTTACAAAAGTAACTGACTAGTGAACGTAGTTGGTGAACGTCGTGGGCGCCAGTCGAAAATGACTAATCGAAATCTGTTGGATTTTGTCAGTCAAGACTTAAATGTTCTCAGTCCTGAGACTCAGCTATGGTCGTTAAAAGGGTGAAAATAGATTCACTGGGATTGTAAGAATGGAAACTTTGCCGAAACATGGAAGGTTGGGGTTTAACTCACTGCGAACGATGCCACCCTCTAAATGTCTGTGGAGGTTCGCAATAAATGATAGATACAGGCTGTGATTCCGGACATATCTTGTACTCGAATTCAAACAAACATGTGTTGCTGTCATTACAGTCCTGTATTCTTAGTCTGGACGTTTAAAAAGAGTTTGTACCTTAGAAATAAGACGAAAAAGCTGGGACGCTCCTCGCTAAAAAATTACATGGCAAGAAAAATCTGTATAAACAGGTTAAACTCTAGTTTGCTCGACCTGACGCTTCTTTTTTTTAAAGGGCACTCATAACCCTCGTTTGTTTAAACAACCGCCGGCCAGTTGGTCTTTTGCCCATCAGGATAAACTAGTAAAAACCATTCGCTTTATTCACCGCAACATATGTTGTCGAAGGAAATAAGTGGGCAGCTTTTCAGTGTGAAGAGAATTGGTCATTTACTCCTTACTCTGCGATGGATACACACAGCAATTGTGAGAACAATGATCCCAAATGGTGCAGTAGCATGGGCAAAATGAACTACTCTGGTCACGATGCGAAAATCTGTCAACAAGTAGTAAGGACTGGCGTGTCTATGCATCACGAGCGAAATGCGTATATGTCCAACTGCTGCAATGGAGGTGCTATTGGAATTAACTCCCCTACACCTCCTTGTCACGGAGGCGGCGGACAAAACTATTCTTAGAATAGCAAAAGAAGGAACTGGAAAGGGGAAATGCATTAGTTCGAGCTAATGCTGATAGCTGACAACTGACAACAGAGCTGACAACATTAGGAAATACAACTTTGAAAAGAATTTCTTAACGAAGCTCAGCAACAAGAAAGAATGGAGCGATGAATCCACAATCTATGGACTGAGCAACCACACGATAAAGTGGCATACAGACGGTTAGAGAACTAATGAAGGAACTGGTGCAGGAGTATTTGGGCCAAGAACGAAACACCATGAATCCATAAGCAGGAGTACCAGAATCTTTCAAGCAGAAAATAATTACAGGAACTGTAACATAGTAATAATGTCAGTTAGTCAAGCAGCTATCAAAGCACTGGGCTTCTTTGTCATTACATCCAAACTTGTATGGGAATGCCTACAAAGTCTCAACAAACTGAGCAAGAAAAATAGATTATCTCTCTGCTGGATACCAGGCCATGTGGGCATTATTGGTAACGAGGCGGCGGACTCTCTAGCGAGAAAAGGCGCAACAGAACCTTTCATAGGACCTGAACCATTCTGCGGAATAGGGGTACACACCCCACGCGAAGAATTCAGGAAATCCGAAAAGGAAAAAAGGGCTAGAAACTTTCGGGATCACCAAGGTCAAAGATAAGCCAAGAAACTCTTAGGAGATTTTTATCTCAAAAGATTTAAAGCATGTATCAGTCTTAGCACAAATAACCTACGCATCCAAACTGGTTTCCTAACGTGGTATTGCAAACTCAGGGAACACTTAAGGAAGATAGGAATATCAGATGAAAGTCTCTGCAGATTCTGCAATAAGTCCACAGAAACTCCAGAGCACATACTGAAATCCTGGAAAACACCAATTTCAAGAAAAGAATCTACCAATCATGGATCCACTACTCATTCTCAGATTCATAAAAAAAAAAAAAAACTGAACTGGATGATGTGCTCTGAGTAGGTTTTCCTTGACAAGGCCAAAGCCAGATCATAAATACTCTAACATAATTCCTGGTGAATTAAGCTGTGAGGGGGCTCAGCAATACTTAAAGCTGATACACCGAAAAACGTCAAGCAAGTTCAGGCAGTTTTTGGTCTTCTGAATTCTTGCAACAATATACAATCTGTTGGAGTAGGGCGATAAGTTCCGCATTTGAACCGATCAAAAACATAATTGCATCCAATAAGGTATTGGTGCATCACCATCCAAAGTGAGATGTCATGCTCGAGTGTGATCCATCTGATGAGGGGATCGCGGCAGCCACTGGCCACGCTAGGGCCACAGAGCCTCAGTTGCCTAGAATATGCCTTATCATACCGGGATTAAACACTTTAACTTTTAAGCCAAATGCTATTTGAGACTGCCAGAGATTCGCACCTTATGAGTGTGGAGACAATCGTCAGTCCATCAAGCAACGGGAGCACTGAGACCAGCGCCACGACTTCTAACCAGCTAAAAACACAAAATCAACAGTAGAAAAGAGACAAGCCACCAATCATATTAAAATTCAGCAGCCCACAAGAGAGAAACACTGTGCTTGCTTCCGCTGCAAACTACCGCAAACAAAGTGCATCACATTTGGATCTCCACGATCTTGGCATCGATTCCGAAGCTAGGTGTTACCTGAACGAAAGCTTTACTAGCAAAGACGCGCTCTATTACGCAGTGCTCTGGTACTCAGGCACACAAATCAATTGTTCGCTGCACACACAAAGCATGGGTTTCTCTACGTCAAGAAATCGAAGAACACAAAAATTTAGGAAGTAGTGATTACACCTTCTTGGCGTTTTGCCTTTTTTGAGTAAGGTATCCGAAAAAGTAATTTTAAAAAAAAATTCAAACGTATTTGACATCGAAAAAAACTTCTTAGCAGTTGTAAGCGGGATTTCGTCCTAAACACAGCAGCAAAACTGCCTTGTTGTCCGTAGTTGACGACATAAGGAAGTTGCTGGATAAAAAATTTGTAGCGTTTTTGATACTTTCAGACTTTTCCAAAGATTTCGATATGGTGAATCACGTTCTTCTATGTCAAAAACTTCAGAGCATGTACAAATTTTCAAAAGAGTCCGCAACGCTAATGTACTCCTACTTAGTAAAGAGATCGCAATGTGTTGTGGTTAACGCAAAGTCTTCCAGTTTTCTTTAAGTTTCTTGCGGCGTTCCACAAGGATCAATACTTGGGCCAATTTTATTTTCAATGTACATCAACGATTTGTCTCTTATTTCTCGACGTTCCCTGATCTATATGTATGCCGATGATGTCCAATTGTCTAAAAGCTGCTAAAAACCTTGGACTTATCTTTAATAACACCCTTACCAGGGATCACCATATTAATGCTGTTATCGGAAAGTTTTGAGGAGGTCTTTGTTTGCTCTGGTCAATGAAATTGTATTCACCATCCACAATAAGGAAAGTGCTAGCAAAAACGCTCTTACTGTCAATTTTACTATATGGGTGTGACATTTATGGTAGCGTTGATTGTGGAAGTAAAAGAAAACTCAATGTTATCTACAACAATATCATTCGCTATGTGTATGGACTTCGAAGATTTGATCACGTTTCAGCTAATTCAAAAGGTCTCTTTGGCTGCTCATTCGACAACCTCTTACTTTTCCGCTCTCTATCTTGTTTTCATGTAATACAGACACATCAACCTGATTACCTATATTGAAGATTGTTTTTTCCGCACTCGCAAAGGACTTTCACTTTGATTCTAACAACATACTTATGCCTAAACTCGGAACGCCAGTTCTTTGTTCATGCTGTCCGCCTGTGGAACTCCAACTACGTCGTCGGCCAGTATTGTCCAAAGTGCTCAAAGATAACCTCTAGGTCGTAGTAGTGGACGAGTTCTTCACGAGAGAAAGAGCCATAGTCAATGCGTAGCGAAGAACTGAGGGTAACCCCTCCGACATGGTGATGGATGACCTCATCAACAAAAAAGGGGGACCTCTGCCTAGTTTTAACTTCGCCGAAATATTTAGGGAATATCGGATGACCAAATGCGAGAACAAATTCTCCAAATTCAATCCACGGATTTGGTGAAGACAGACGGGGAAAGGCACCTCCAATGTCTTAAACTCCACAAACCGGGGATTCCAATGGATGACTAAAAAGTCATTAAGGCGGATGAACACCATAAGAACAGTATGTCCTTCCTGCTCCTCCAAAATAATGAGTGCCTAGCAGTACTAGGGAAATCAGACCACAAACTTAAGTTTGTCATTAAGCACGCCAAGCTTAAGGTTTTCCTGTCACTGGGTCCTGAGGATGATCTCGATATCATTGATCGATGATCGCTGACAAAACGTATAATGCTTAAGGTCATACAAACTAATCTGAGGTTGAAAACTGCTAGTTTTCGCAAACGAGGAAACTATTGACATCGGCTTTATCCAGGAGCCCTGGGTAAGAGACTTGACCATAAAGAGGCTTCAAGACGAACAATGCATACAGGACATGCATACTCCCAAAGAAACACATTAAACTTTTTTATGTCACAATCTTAGCTCAAATTATGTAAAAGTTGCAAAACTGGAGTCAGCGAACCAAACAACATACCTCTCACCAGTAAACTTGGCTCATGAAAAACCAGCACCGAGAGAGGAAGAAGGACAACCTACTGATGGGCGCAGAAGATAATGCAAAACCATAAACCTATCTGCTTGCAATAAGGGCACTAATCCAACCTTTTTCTTTCCCAGTACGGAAACATTTAGGAGTCGGAAGACAACTAAAGGCAACTTTAGGGTAGGAAATTGGAGTGTTTCCAATTAGAATTCACTCTAAGATCACAGATGGATTCTACACGATTTGGTCTTAAGGCTGAAATCACTTAACTGTTTTGAAACTCTAAGAGAGATAATTGAAGCAAATTTGGTCAAGTCCTAAGAACAAATCTCAAAAACATACTAGAAACAAACACCGTAGCAATCAAAGAACTTGTGTCAAAAGAGCGATTTTCAGTA
Organism: Volucella inanis; assembly: GCA_907269105.1. Classification (NCBI taxonomy): domain Eukaryota; kingdom Metazoa; phylum Arthropoda; class Insecta; order Diptera; family Syrphidae; genus Volucella; species Volucella inanis. Next base: position 275,226,034 of record OU026153.1, on the reverse strand, counting down.
TCTGATACAAACACAACTTCTGGCAGCCTTACAAGGACTGTAGTTCTGTATGAAATTGTTATAAAAAACATCCAAGAAGGTGGCCTGAGTGGGCTATAGCTACTCAATAGAAATCTTTAAGGACTCTGCTTAAGCTTAGCAAAATTCTCTTTAAAGAACACTCCAACGCTTTCTTTCTCAGAAAATCAGATGGAGGATGGACAAAATCCTCTGCCCACAGTGTGTGATATTAGTACGGAAAAAGGAAGGTCTCGGAGAGTATAACGTGCGTCTCACAGCAATATCAACTCAATCATTTTCGAGGAAAAGATTTTATAACAGCTTCTCTCTGTTCAAGCCTCTGTGCGCTGACGGCATACACCAAGTCATGCTGTAGAGAACGCAAGGCCTAGCAATGTCTTGGTTAGCATCAATCTTCAGTATTTATACCAAGCCCTCGTGTGTGAGCGTATCTTCGACATCCACATGTGAAGCATTCTAAAAGAATCATCATTATCCAAATCACAACACGCCTACCCCAAGGGTAGGTCCTTGGAAACGAAACAACTGAAAAATCCATACACTACAAAGAATACTATATACCCTAGCTTCATTCCTAGGCATAGATAGAGCCTTTAATATCGCACAATGTGAAGCTATTAACAAATCTCTGGGCATAGAGAAATTTATTAACCAATGACTGGTCTCTATCCTCAAAACAAGAATTATTCTAACAAAACTAGTTGACAGTTACGTAACCAAATTCGACCGTAGAGGAACGCCACAGGGCGGGGTTATTTCGCCTCTACTTTTGCTAATGATCATACACAAACTACTTGTAAAACTAGACAGAGAAGGAGTCAAAGTGGTGGCGTATACAGTTATACTAGTGTTAGTGAAGTTTCTTTCCGTGGTAAATGAAACCATGGAGAAGGCTCTAGATAAGACATGGGCCGCCAGTTTTGGCCATGGTTTCAACCCGAGCATAACTGATGCTTTTCTGCCTAAATAGTCAATGGCCCACACTATTCTACAGCGCTATCTATCTGAACATCATGTTTGATCCAAAACATAACTGGAAGGAAAACATCGAACACAGAGTAAGGAAGGCAAGTGTCGCCTTCTATGTCTGCAACGAAACCTTTGAAAAGAAGTGAGCACTTCAGAAAAAGATGAACTCGCGAATATACACAACGTTGTGGGTCCAATTCTCACCTGCGTGTCCCGCGTTAAGTAAAGACTATATCCTCACTTACTTTGCTCCTGAATCTATTGTCCCTCGAAAATAGACTCGAAAAATCCTAATGCTTGACTGCACGGCTAATACTTACGGCCATAGAAACATCCTGGATTCGTTACCAAACGACATGGTCATGTTTTCAACCGACTGCATCACACCCTAACCAAGCTTCCAGGTAGGATTTCCCACAAGAGCTCAGTGAAAGAAAGACAAGGTAATAAAGGACTTCGACACGAAGGACATTTACACCGATGGATCAATGATGAGCTTTAGTGTGGAGGTCTGTGTCTACTCAGAATCACTGAAAACATCATTATCATACCGTTTGCTGGATTTTGCCAACGTCTTTCAGGCGGAACTACTGACAATCCGAGAGGCTTGCACGCAACTCGGGCATGACACAACGCGCAAACAAAACATTGCTATCCTCCTAGAAAGCCAAGCCGCTATAAAAGCTATTTACTCGGCTATCATATTATCCACATTAGTGCAGGAGTGGCGATACGATATTGCCCGCTTGGCGAACACTTCAGGGTCACACTATTCTGAGTTCTAGTGCTCAATAACATAAAAGGAAACGAGCGTGCAGATGAACTGGCCAAGCAGTGCTAACTCTCGGCAAGAGTCTATATTTTTCTAGAAGCGGTTAAAGGACAAATCCACTACTACTTCCTGCAGAAAGCCAACCTCCAATGGAGAGTGTTATCAAACAGCGCCATATCAAGAATGATATGGCCTACCTACAATAAAAGTAGAGCAGAAAACCTAGTAAACAGAACCCGTCCAGATATCGCCAATGTGACTGCCTTGTGGAACACCGTAAATGGTTCAGTTAAACGAGAATAGAAATGGAGCAGGTAGTAGAATTTTTTTAATTATTCCGATTTAATTCAAAAGATTCAGGTTCAGAGATAGTTCAGATTGAAAACCAAATGCTTTGAGTTTAAAACGAAATAAATTGTCTGAGCGGTTCTATCAAAGTCTTTGCTGAAGTCTGCAGCAATCACATCCACTTTTGTGGTTCAGAGCACACAGGACAATAGAGCTCGCAGTTGTTGTTCTGTTTTTAAGAAATCCATGTTGAGATAGATCTGCAATGAAACAATAAGTTGGTAAGCGTTTTTCCAGAAATTGGGAAAAAGCCTCCGTGAGATTGAAAGTCTGGCGGGGGAAAAAAATAAATAAGGAGTGTACAAAAGCATAAGTAACGAAACAACTTGAAAGGCGATTGTGCCCTATAAGCAAAAAAAAGGAAAATATCATACAGGATGTGTTCAAAAAGGTGACTTACATTCGATTATCGATTTTTTTTTTGCTGTGTTGGTGCACCTGTCCCGAACATACATATGTTAATAGGTTCAAGTCTATAGCATACGTAGTTTGTTTTTGACAGATAGAGAGGTTTGACTTTCTTTTTTCTTTTGTGTGCTCGGCGATCTTCGATTATCATAAGAAATGAAGCAAAGAATTTGCATCAAATTTTGTGTAAAAAATGGAATCAAGTACTCTAAAATACTTGAAATGTTGACAGGGGGAAACAGGGAGTCTGTTCTAAGGAAAAAAAAGTATTTACAAGTGGTACAAGCTCTTCTAAAATGGCCGAGAAGAGACCAAGGACAAACCTCGCTTTGGACACCCCAGAACATCGACAAAAGACGATAACGTTGAAACTGTTTTGGAAGATCGTCGAATTACTATAAGAGAGGTTGCTGAGGATGTTAGCATATCGGTTGGCTTGTTTTTTCCGGGTGTTTTGGGCATGTGACGGCTGTCAGCGAAGTTTGTTCCGAAACTTCTAATTTTGATCAGAAGAACCGTCGCATGAGCATCGCTCAGGAGCTCTTGAATGACGTCAGTGATGATCTTGCCGTGCTCAAAAGAATCATAACCGGTGATGGGTATACGAGTATGGTTATGACATCGAAACCAAAGTCCAATCATCCCAATAGAAAGACCAAAAAAACCACGGAAAGTTCGATCAAATGTCAAAGTTGTGATCACTAGCTTTTTCGATTATCGTGGCGTAGTGCATCAGGAGTTGCCTCAGCCACCATATTCACTGGATTTGGTACCATGAGACTTTTTCTGTTCCCAAAACTGAAGAGACCTATGAAAGGACGGATACTTGCAACGATTGAGGAAATAGAAACGGCATTGCTGGAAGAGCTCAAAGCTATACCAAAAAGTGCTTATGACATGTGCTTCGGGGATTAGAAAAAAGCATCGGTACAAGTATATTATATCTGATGGGGATTACTTTGAAGTTGACAAAATTAATGTTGATGAAGAAATAAATATATTTTTTCACCTTAGTTTTTGAACAGTGCATGAAGATGATCAGAGTTTGTAACTCCATTCAGGATGTACAGGTTTAAAAGAATGCCTTTTGGACTAAGCAATGCTCCTGTAACTTTTCAAAGATAAGAAAGATAAGATATTGTAGATAAGTTCCGTGCAGGACTTGCAGATATACTCATTGTGGCTTTTCTACATGAAATAATAAAATGCCCTCCAACGTTTGATCAGCATTTGGTAGCCCTCGAAAAAGTCTTGGAAAGACTGGAAAAATTCAAGCTGCATATAAACAGCGACATATGTCGATTTTGCTGCGAAAAATTTAAGTATTTAGGTTATGTCCTCAATTTTAAAGGTATAAGTTTGGATCCACAAAAGACAGTCTTTGTTTTTCTTCAGACCTCTTCCTGGTATTGAAGGTTTATGCCGAAATTGACAGCATTTCGAGACTATTAACTCAACTGACAAACAACAAAGTTACTTTGTCATGGATCGCGGAAAATCGGAAGGCTTTTGGAGCTCTTAAGGAATTCGTAACTACAGCTCCAGTTCTTAAGCAAGTAGAACCCAATAAGAAATTTTTGCTTAAAACTGGTGACAGTTTATACGCACCAAAGGCAGTTTCACTCCAGGGGAAGAGACAGGAGAAGCACCCCATAGAATATGCAAGTAGACTGTTAACAGATGTGGAAACAAATTATTCGACGTCAGAGAGAGGAGCTTCAGCGATTGTGTGAAGTGATTTTCATTACAAACCATCAGCCCTTAAAATGACTTATGACATTGAAGTCACCAACCAAGGTTATTTCCGACACGCTTTCGAGATCACCATGCGCAGAAGAACATGCTGATGACTGCGGAACTTGTTAAGTTCAAGTCCATTTGCCACAAAGAGTTTTGAAAGAGTTACGAGGATGTCAACTACAAGATCCAAATCTCAAAATTATAATTGACTCCTTGAAGAAAGTTGATGAGGATTTTATCCGGTGGACAAGACGAGGCTATCTTATCAATGACGGCGTTTTGTATTGTTACAATGACAGCGACTCAGCTTGTGACGAAGCTCAACATGTAATTCCAGAAAGGGAACGACCATATATTCTAAAGGCTGATACTTCTGGCCTAGTTTACGGTCAGATATTGCTAGCCAATTGAAACCTGCAGGACTTCTCCAAAAAGTAGCTCTAGAAGGGATTGTCAAATGTGTGCAGATGAAGGAGGAGAAATTGGCAGCACTAAAGAAAATTGGCAATTGCAATCTTTTATTATCTCCCAGATGAACGTACAAATGGTATCCTTGGACACAGGTTAATAAAAACATGAAAATGAAAATCTCATGTCGTACATAACGATGCGACACGTTTACGATTACGATTCCGATTAAGAGTACAATGAGTGTGATTGTGTGGAAAAGCATCGATGAGTCTTTTGTCTGTTAGTGAATCAGACATGGACGCCATAAAAGCCAACGAATATGAAACTCTTCGTATTTCTTTCAATTTCATTCTCAATTCCAAAACCATCAAGTATTCTGAAACGATTTCAATTGAATACGAAAAAGAATGTGAATGCGAGTATGTAAGTACGAGTATCAGCCCCTTAAAGCGATTATCCTTTACCAGAATCTAAATACAAATGAATACACTTTTATATGCATCTATTCATACTCGAGTGTATCCAAGGCTACATATTACCCCTCAAAATTCATTCGTATTTTGAATATTTAAAAAAATAAGTAAGCCTGCTACCCAACATTCACCACCCACCATACTCCAACAACCAAATCTAGATGAAGTTTGTGGGATTTAACCTTCAACTGTTGTAAAAACAGTTGGATCCTTGTTTTATTTTCAGTTGAAGGAGCATCCTAGAGATAGATTAGCGTTTAACTACTGCTGACGAAGAACTTCTCAAACAAATGCACATCATTAGGATACGAGAGTAGATTTTGTATTCTCTTTGAAACTGACAGAACTTTATTCATTCTACGGATTCATTTGATTCAAAGAGTTGAGTTGCATTGCCATGGGTCGTAAAACGTTTCTCGAATAGAGATACTTTATGAACTATGTTGTGTCTGAGGAAGAAACTTTGTAGACTTGTACAAAAACATTTCGTTTAGGATTGATTCTCTGCAAATTTGCCGATCAATAGTTCGGATTACGGTGGACAATTTCAAATTAACGAATACGTATCTGCATCTGTAACAAAAGGACTATATCATAGTAACTTATGATACTGCATGGCTGAAAGAACAGTCGCATTTGAGAATGAACAATTAGTTTTGGGATTGAAATTCTCTGGAAGTTTGTCAAGATGATATGGATATTGTGGATTACATCCAAGCGGGTAGCTATTGAAGCTAGAGTTGTTTTATTTATTGGAGGAACAGATAATTATTATATAGGGTGATTCATCGTGAGGTTTGATTTTTAATAGACTTTTTTGACAGATCACGCGCGACTCCTATGATGTGACTCATTTTTGTTCAGTATCGTTTGGCAAGTCATCATAGAAAGACTCACACCACAACAGTGTCTCCAAATTGTTCAACTGTATTACGAAAATCAGCGTTCCGTGAGAAATGTACTGAAACCACTATTGCAAATACCATTCGCAAATTTGAGTCCCAGTTTAAATAATTGGATGATTCTCGACCGGTTAGACCACATCCAGCACGTAGTGAAGAGATTATAGCAGCTGAAGCTGAGAGTGTACGCGAAGACCGTGACGAATCGATTCGTCGTCGTTCTCAGGAGCTTGGCTTGGCGTATTCGACAACTTGGCTTATTTTACGTGATGATCTCGGCCTAAAAGCGTACACAATTTAACTTGTGCAATAATTGAAGCCAGTCGACTTGAATTTACGTAATACGTCTGGGAAAACTCAAATCCTATGTCTTATCGTGAAATTTTGTTCAGTGTTGAACCCCATTTCTGGCACAATGGATACGATAATAAACAAAATTGCCATACTTGGGCTGATGAGCAACCCGAAGAGTACCAAGAGCTATCATTACATCCATTAATAACAACATTATGGTGTGGTTTATGGGTTGGTGGAATCACTGGTCCATATTTCTTCAAAAATGAGGCAAATCAGAATGTTACCGTCAATGGTAGCCGTTATCGGCGCTATGATCCATACAGCGCGTGAAACAGTGGACTTGGTGAAAAATCATTTTGGTGAGCACTTAATTTCACATTTTGCTACGGTAAATTGGCCGCCTAGATCATGCTATATCAAACCTTTGGACTATTTTCTCTTTGGACATGTAAAGTCTCAGGTCTTTAGGAATAAGTCAGCTACGAGTGACGCTTTTGAAGCTAACATTACTCGTGTTATCCGCGAGATACCAGTCGCTATGCTCGAACGAGTCGCCCAAAATTGGACCTTCCGAATGCACCACCACAGACGTAGTCGTGGCCAACATCTACATGACATCAATTTTAAGTTCACTTTTAAATTTATGTATTTTAATTTACATTATAAATCAAACATTCCGATGAATCACCCTATAAATTCGTATAGTTCAAAGCCTCTTGCTATCAAAACTAATGATATATCCTGATAAGCGCTCGAATGATGACTACCACAAACTGATTACTGTGTCAGTACGAAAAAAGAGTTCTTGAAATCCAGTGCAGATTCGGGTAGTGAAGAGAACTCTTACACGGGCTTAACTATATAAACAAACGAATGCGAATGCACGCTCGATTCAAAAAAGCTTCCCACCAGGATTCATCAATTGAAATGGGTTTGACGCTGTTGAAAAAGTTCTGCAGAAGCCTATTAGTTTGACAACATCATAGAATCAAAAATGGGCTTTTTTTTTTTTAATAAGATTTACGACTAGAGTAAAAAACATCACGAAAAAGTGTAACGCCTCAGGAAATATTAACGTTAAGAATAAGAATCATGAATAAATTAGCGCGATTTGCAATACAATCCCAAGCGAAGATATCGCCATGCTCAAGTAGATATCTGGGAATTCAAATACTCAAATATACACGGGATAAATAAGACTTTCAGAAGAGTAACGACCATATGAAACGAAATGTAAGCTTCTGCAATATCAGTTGTTTTGTGAGAGTAGAAAAATGTTTACGGGCATAGCTTACAGCATAAAAATTTATTCGATTATTTGATGATTGTTCGTCGGTATGAAGCTGCCTTATGAACACGTTGCCATACCCAGGCTTTGAAAGCCACTTTTAAATTACGAATTGAGTCTATCACAATGTGCGATATTTACTAAAAATTTAAAACGATGATTTGTTTTTCATGAGGTAAGGTAAGGTCAGAAAATAAAAAGTGAGGGCCCGGAGCTTATGAGGAGTTTAAACCATCAAAACCATACTTAGAGGTTGAACTATAGTATTGTGTTTGCTGATTTTATTAATACTGAAGACTCCGTTGACCTTCATTTCAGACAGATCGGATTAGAGCTGGTGTTTTACTATTCATAACTACAGCTCATGTAAAAATCGATGAAAAGAATGACTACCTTTTGTTGGCCTCTAAGATGTTAAGAAGTGACCGTCTCATAGACATAAGACTCTTTTCGATCTATTGCTGCTTGTGAGTTCTTACCACAGGTAGGCCCATTATCTATTATCTATCGCATCCAGTTTATTCATAAGCTTACATGTAGCAAGTCCCTGTTATTCTATAATCGTGAGAGATTGACTTGAATTGAATTGTCTTGGACAAAATACCTTGAAGTTGGGTACATGGAAATGTTTGTTCTGTTCTGGGCTATAAGGCGAGTGGGGTAAGACTTCAAATCCACTGTTTTCCAAATAGTTCTTAACCGGAATGGCAACGTGGGGCCAAGCGTTGTCATGATGGAAAATTATTGCCTCTTGTCTGGTCTCATATTCCTGGCGGTTTTCGGCTACTGCTCTTTTCAAACGGTTTAATTGTGTTCGGTAGCGTTGTCCATTGACGGTTTCACCCGGTTTTAGTAGCTCATAATACACTACACCCATCTGATCCCACCAAATATAGAGCATTACCTTCGCGCCATGGATATTTGGCTTTGCCGTTGATTTGGCTGTTTGGCCGGGTTTCACATATGATTTTTTGCGCTTGGGGTTGTCGTAATGGATCCATTTTTTACCACCAGTAACAATCCGATGCAAAAATGATTTTCTTTTGTGGCGTTCCAGCAGCATTTCGGACATGCAAAACCGCCTTTCGACGTCTCTCGGCTTGAGTTCATGTGGAACCCAATTTCCTTGCTTTTGAATATATCCAGCTGCTTTTAAACGTTTTGAAATGGCTGCTTGAGTGACACCCAAAGATTCAGCTAGATCTTCTTGTCTTTGGCAACAATCTTCATAGAGTAATGCTTCCAGTTCTTTATCTTCAAATTTTTTGGCTGCTCAGAACGTTCATCGTCTTCCAAGCCAAAAGCACCACTTTTAAATCGTGCAAACCACTTTTGGCACGTTCGCTCAACTCGAAATCGACAGATATCGGGTACTCGTGATTCAGGAACTTTTTCATAAGGCCGAAGTGAATTTGATGGACCATTACTTGCAAATTCCACTCGAACAATTGTTCGAGTACCAGCGACTTCCTTTCAAGTTCAACATGTATATGAAGCAACATACATTGGACTTAATTTTCTAACGTTTCTAAGCTGGTTAATTACCGAGATGACTTACCAATAACCTTGGCGACAAACGCCTCATGTCATGGGATTGGAGCTGTAATCTCTAGCATTTACCCTGATTGAACTGAAAGGCCCATTGCGTTCGCTGTGTAGTCAGATAGACAAGGAGGCATTATCGATCATATATGGCGTGAAGTTCCATGAGTACCTATAACGTCGATAGTTCGAGCTGATAACAGATCATCTACTATGTGTCGATATTTCGACCTTATAAAAAGTTGCCGCAAATAACAATTCGGCGTCTGCAGCGTTAGTCTATCGACTAACTAAATAGCAAGGAAATGCAGGTTACCTCTTCTGCGTATCTCCAGGACCAGACGAGAATGTTAATGAATCCAAAGAATCTCGCCATCATCTTGAGCATGATACTTTGTCCATACGCATTTCCGACGTATCCAAGCAGGATAAGGCATCCAAAAGGGTATATAAGTATGTGAACGATGAATGGCCAGAGCAGTTACCTCCAAGTTTATTGCCTAATTTTCAAAGGAGACTTAGCCTATGTACGACTGCTGGAGTTTTGATTTACTAAAGTAAAATTCCAAGAGTAGTGGCACCAGCAAATCTACAGGATAAGGTGTTAAAGCTTTTTCATGAGCGATACTGGCCCGCGGTTACTGTTGGTGGTCAAGTGTCGATGAAGCTCTAAGTAAGTGCAGTACATGCCAGTTAAGTGTCAGTAGTTCTCCGAAGGAATACACAAGTTACTGAAGTTACGTTTGCACGGAAAATACGCGGGCCATTTGAAGAGATTTCAAAAATCAAACTTTTGTCCAGAGAAACCTGTCTTCGTAAGGTAGAATCTTTAGAAAAGCAACATCATAAAGCCATCCATGGGATGAAGCATGTTCTTAGCAGAAACACGCGAAGGTATATGGCGTCGGCATCAGAACCAAATATGGAATCCAATACCCAACAACACTAAGCCCTCGCTTAGCAACAAGGATTCTGAGCAGGTTAACGGTTTGAGTCTTTCCGAATCAATACTCAATACTTGCGAAAGCGCCACAGACATAACGATTATGTCAGTATCATCGGCGTATGCGAGTAGTTTGACGGACTTTTGAAAGATTGTACTATTCTCTCAAGAATGATGATAATAAAATCGCATGACAGCCATCGCCTTGTTTTAATCCTTTTTCGACTTCCAGGGTCTCGGTGAGATGATCTTGATGAGCAGCATTTCTCCATCGTCATCTTGTAAAAAACGGAAGGGTTTAACAGGGTTGTCAAAACAAGACATTGCTTTGTATAGCTTGTCTCTATAGACGCTGTCATACGCGGCCTTAAAATCGATGAATAGGTGTTGTGTATCGATTTGGAGCTCATGGCTTTTTCCAAGATCTGATTTGTGAATATTTGGTCGATGGTGCACTTTCCTGAAGTAAAGTCACATTGAGATGGGACAATAAGGTAGTTGACGAACAGCTTTTGGCGTTCACCCAATACGGTAGGGAGGCACTTGTAGGCGGTGCTAAGAAGACTAATGCCTCTGTAGTTGGCGTAGTTCGGAGGATCTTCTTTCTTGAGGATCGGACAAACAATGCAGAGGTTCCATTCATACGGTGTATTTTCGTTTGACCATATATTACAGATGAGTTGGTGTATGTTCCTTACTAAGTCATCGCCTGCCTCTTTAAAAAGCTCGTCAGTCGGGTTGTCCACTCCAGCAGCTTTCGCTTATATATGGCTATCTTTACTTTATCTGAGTCGGAGGGATAGAATTGTAAATCTACAGCGGTATTTGGTTCGTCATCATCGTTATATGGTCTACAAAAATACTTTTTCTAAATCCTCAGAATCAACTGCGGATCTACTACTATGTTCCCGGTTTGGGTGCCCGTTTTTTTTTCTTTACCTTTTGGTAAAATATTCGAATCTCATCCTTGGAGTAGCATCTCTCAATTTCCTTGACCTCGTGCTTCTCATGCTCTTATTTTTTCCTCCTAAGAAGCCCATGTGCGTCTCTGATCTTCTACTCGTAGACCTCGTCAGCAGCGCTAGTCCTTTTATGCAGCACCTTTATGCATTTTGCCTAGCTGCACGTACTTCCTGGCACTCGTCGTCAAATCAGGTGAGGACGGGTAAAATCCAGCACATCAGAAGCGGCATCTTTGCGCTCTTTGGCAATTTTGCCATGGGTCCTTAATACTTGATGCTAGCTTATCTTATCTTATCTTAGGAGATTAAGGGAGATTCGATCGGAAAACGATTTGGCGATCTCTTGCGATTGCAGCCGTCCGATGTCAAACAGTATTCACATGGCTTTGCGATGTTCATGATAGTCACAATCGTACAGTGAAAGAGTGCGTTGCGTCGATCACAAATAGCCACCAATATTTGTTCGACTGCACGTGGCAAATTAAGGGACCTTTCTACTTCACACGTAGATCCAATTAGGAAATTGGTTTGAAAGGCCATGACCTAGCCAATGTTCAATTGCATTTAAAGAAATTTCACGGTCGGAAGAGTCCAATACCAAGAGAGCCGCGAAGACCAAATATCGTTAAATTTTGCGAAAGTCATAAAGAAAGGTTTAAGAATCTCCGAAAGGGCTATACTACAGCTGGTACCGTCTGGTTTTTGTTCCAGAAGCTATGAAGTAGTCTCTGTGTATTAGAAAGGAGATCGGCAACAGCAAGATTCTTGATCTCTTCAAGGTTTGGGACTGACTTCATTTCATGTGCAAGAAATTCGTTTGAGAATTCGTCAAGATTGGTGTGAAAGGATTCTTTAATGTGATAAATGAGCTACAGGAAAGCAAGCAGATGCGTCTATTTTACGGATCTTGAGATTCTCCTCTCAAACTTTATGCTGGTTATGGAGATAGAATCTGCGACAACAGCTTATGGTTGTGCAAATAAACCTACAAAAGACTGCAGTCATCTTCGACAATCGAAGAGTTTGCACTGATTGAGGAATTGTTAATTTATAACATTCGTGTACTTGAATTAGGGAAATTTATTACAAAACAGACGAATGAGAGGTTAGATCTATTATTGCAAAGGGGTGCCAACACGTACTAGAGGGTGTCATTTCAGAATCCGCGTATATTATTCCACCACAATTCCAACCACTCTGTGAAGATTCTCCGAGTCCAGATAAATGGGTGCTGCAATCTCTGTGATAGCCAGTTCAGCGATTGTCGCTCGACATGTACTGCGGTTGCCCAAGTTTTTAGGGAGCATGAAACAAGTTTGGTAGGACAAGAAGTGCCGACGTCCTGGTCACACTCCACGTCAAGAATGCCTTCAATTTAGCAAGATGGACCGATATCCAAGAGGCCCTGAGACGCCAAACTGTATCGACCTACATTAAAAAGTGGTCTACAAATGTCAGAGGTAGGCTAAACGGATTTGCGAAAAAGTTCGTACTGGTCGTGGTGGAGAGATGACGTGAGTAAGCCTAGCGCATGATATGAAGGGCTGTCGCAATAGTGGCAGACTACATGGAGCGACACGCCTTTGAGTTGGCGGACCAGAAAATATAGTAGAGATGGTTTCACACACTCAATACCTTACGAGGTGAAAGTATTATCTAGATGCGACTATTTTCTGCGGAAGACCATGCCGCCGACCTCACATTCCTTGTTTGCGCAAGGTGGCATCAGTTCCGACAGTTATTAGAGGAACAGCTGGGCCTAGTTCTCACGCCAATAAAGATCGTTGTGGCAGATCAATCATGATCTGTAGTTTGTATGTCTGTATGCCATGGCCCAGAGCAATCATCATAAAAACGATATCGCTTGAAGATCTTTTTGCTATATTCTCAGACAGATAGGATGTTGTTAATGCGTGACTGCAAAAATTCGACTGAATCTCTGGAATGACATATTGAGTGCCAGCACGGCGATTCTATGTTGTTAATATGGGAGCTGATAAGTTTGTGAAAAAAGAACCAGTACTGCATTATTTACAGGAGATTCCTTTTGTCAAAATTCCTTGAAGCACGGCTGATAGATACAACGAGGATGACTCTATTAAGTAAATCGATTCAAACCAATTAAGTTTAACAAATTTGTAACAACAAAATGCTACATTTTGCTACAGAATTTTCACTGAGGACAGTAGTTAAGTAAACCAGATACCCTATATAGGTAGGGGTATGCCAATGAGTTCAACATTTCTTTTTAGGGCAGCAGCCTGCAATTGCCAGTTTGATTACCAGCTGTGTTCATTCAAGGACATATGAATATAATGGAGAAACCCTTATAAATTTAAGACTGGTTACAACCCCTAACTATCGACGATTTTTTCACATTTATTTGTGAAAGATACCTAAGCATGTTTAGAGAACCGATGGATATATGTATATATGAAGTTACAAAACAGCTTTCTGTGTATAGATAGTTAGTTGTAGAAACTCGAAGTTTGATGTACGATATAAACATTTTTTTCGTTTTCTTTTTCTTTGATTTACCCAATAACCCATGGGCTCTTGGGTTCTAGACTAATTTTATTGTAAAAAGATTTCTCTGAACAAATTTCTCTGAAATGTGTCATTTGCCTGCCTGTCTATCTGTCTGGTAGTTTGCAATAACTTTCATTGAATGGAGCCAACTGCGAGTGACTAAGACGAAATCTTCCATAACAATGTACAAGGTTAACACAATATTGTACTTCAATTTGACATACATATTTGTATGATACGTACGAATACATTTCGCTATGTGTAATGTGTAATGTGTATTCATATTTCAAGACGATAAATTTAAAAAAAAAAAAATCCCATAAAGCGAGTTTATGTCAACTGACAAACTCACCCTAAAGTATATTTAAACTTAAACCTTGCTAATGTGTTGACATAACTTAGATACTTAGATACTCCAACTCCAACTCATACTCTTACTCAAATTAGAATTTATTAAATTTAATCGGAAATTGAAACTTTTATTTTAGCCCGGCTAATGTGTGGGGATACTGGGAACATCCGTGCGTACTCGTATGTAGATAGGTAAAAAAGTTATGATGCTCATACTCGTGTGTATTCGTATTCGTATTCCTCAGATACCATATTGAATACTAATAGTACCAAAAGTAAATTGTGTTGAAGCAGATTGTAGTCATAAATCATGAGGTTGAAAAATTGTACAAAAACAAAAAAAAAGGCAAAAAGACATTCAAGGCCATACGAGTGGAGGGTAATTCGTTGGGGGTGGCACACAAACATGGATTCGAATATGGCGGTTGTACATAAGTGATGGCTGGGAATGATACGTAGATGGGATTACTTGATGCTTTTGCACTTAGCTAAGGTCAGGGAAAGTGAGATAATATCATTATGAAACTTATTTTTATATTTCGCTTCACCTTCATGACATGATACTTATGCTTTTCCAACAATTTTTGGTTTCGTTTTTTTGTTACGAGAACCCAAATTTAAGTAATGGTATTACGTAGGCCGCACAATACACGTTATTCGTTTTAGAAGTGATAACATATGTATGATGTATTTTACTTTAGATGGAAATCACTTTACTGTTGCTGAAGGGGATGGTGATGATGATGATGGTGATGATACACCTGAGACGGTGATGATACGAGAGACGTCTTTTTGCAACATTTAGTAACATGTTACACGTTTTTTGTAATGAAAATCAAAACAATTCCGGATAGTAGTAAACCATAGGCAACCCATGAAAGAGATACCATTCTTTACATTCTGTATCTTTGGTTAATGATGAAAACAAATAGATATTCGACATCTTACACAACCTGATAGCCAATGTGACTGTAAGAGACTTAGATGTAACACGGATCATTACGTCTAATCTTCAAAGTTTGGACCTGGCCTAGGGTTTCCGACAGGGATATCTGTCAAACTAGCTGTCACTCATTCAGGTGTCAATGTGTTTTCGTTTTCAGTAAAATCTAACAAATCATCGTGGATTTATATTCGAATATACCTCTGACATCAGTGTTTAGTTATGAGATTGAATCAGTAAGCATCAATGTTAGGAAAGAAAATGCAAGATTTCCACATTTCTTTTTATTTTTCAACGATTGGTCTCCTTAAAGCCATCTAAAATATGTGTATGATTCATCAAACTCTTTAAAAAGGGTTTTGTCTCTCCGCGATTGATCGGGAAACTACTGAGTGTAATGTCGTCACGCCCCTACGGAAGACAATGAAGACTCCAGTAAAGAATATTTCCACGAGCTCTTGGGCAAGACATGAGCATTGTCCGAAGTAAAGTATGACGATAAAATCATATTGGGCGATTTAAACGCAAGGATAGGTAAGGACATACAGAATATGGTAAAACTTTATCTGCAGACTGCATAATGGCGAAGAAACCCAACATTCCTCAAATTTGACGATGATAGGCAAATTTTCCTTCCAACTGACTAAAATGAAGCAAGAATAGCAATATCCAGTCTGGCGGCAGTCTGCTGTATAGGTAACCCTATATGTGATCAACAATTGGTACACTGAACTTGTTCTCTTTACGAGGAAGGAGGAAGCTGAGTAGTCTGACTCATCTAGTGTTTAAAGGCATCATGATCCAATTATCCAAAGAAGTATTTGGATGCCATTCTGGATAGAAAACTTCTATGGACTAAACATGTCATGTCGAAAGCACCTAAGATGCTGTTGGCCTTCTGGCAGTGCGAAGAAGCTGTACGGCATGATGAAGCCAATTACATTCTATGCGTTGGTTGTTTGGTGGAATAAACTCTCACAAAAGTACGTCGTTGCTGCCTTTGCCAGACTCTAAAGAATGGTCTGTAGGCCTTAAGATGCATTGGTGAATCTCCCTCTACTTGATTTTCATGTCATGGGCTACACTCTCAAAGCCATCTTCTGTTTAAAAAGAAGCAGTTTTTGGTACAACACGCACTAGAGCTTTGATGACGTCGTGCAGGCTATTTTTTGACTCTGGATACGTCGTCTGATGCAGTGGCACCAGAACTTCTTTTGTGGAAAAAATAAAAATTGGAATTTGATTTTCCCTTTTCCTTTGGAAACTTTGACTTTGGATGCGGCGCCGATGTCTTTCTGAAGAACAACAACGTTAGAGATCACTTTTCTTTGAAAAAACTTGCGCCCGTCTTAAAAGCGGAATCTAGATTGTGCAATCCAGATGTCAATGAACTATAATGTGAAAAACCGGTACATTTGGATCTGAAGCGAAAGCCAAGCTGAGCTTAGAGTCTTGATAAAACCTCTTATGACTTTCAAGTTAGTTCGAGAATGTATCAGAATAAATCACTGAAAGCAGTCGGAAAGCTGAATCCACTGAGTCTTTTTGGGTTCCAGGTCACAACAAATTTTTCTACTTTTTACAGATAGCATGACTCTGCGGGTTGCAGACAGACCACGACGTCTCTAAGAAGTTCGTGGCCTTTCTGCTCTTCCTTAGTAGGAAAGACTGTATATTACTTACTGATGTCATGATGATCCTACGATGCTTGCTGTGCAAGTAATGACTACACCGCGGAGCACTACCTCTGTGAAAATCCGGCTTACGCTCGCATCAGGCTGCTGGTACTCAGCGGGTACTCTAGGCACTTTAACACTGAAGCGATTCCATTAAAGGGAACTTACAAGGAATGTAATGGACTCATAGGACTCTTAATGTGCTTCAAAGCTTCAATGTATTTGCTGCTGGACCTGAAGGCTTATTGGACGAGGTATTCAAAGCTGTTGGAAGTGCCTTTGTGGAAAGCATACACCAACCCATTTCTCAGATCTGTTCAGTAGAGTGTATGCCTGATAAGTGAAATTTCAGCAACGTATATCCGATCTACAAAAAAGGATATTCCTTCCACTGAGCTAACTATAGAAGTGTACATTCAGATCAAGATCTTGGCAGGTCCTATAAAGTAAATGGCCTCAACAGGAAAGGACACGCGACATTAATAAATTGGATATAATTCCGGAGTCGACAGCTATAACTTTGAGGGAGTAAGGAACATTGCCTACCTTGGCTCTGTTATCATTTTGCTCTTTCTTCGGGTTAAGAAGGCAGCTCAGTAGTAAGACCCTATGCCGAATAACCAAGGAATCTATATAAGACCTTGATCATCCGTGTTCTGTTTTATGACTCTGAAGGATGGTTTCTATTGAAAACGGATGAATACATTCGGTCCCACTTGCGTTGATGGATTTTGAGGGAGAAGATTCAACGCTACAGTTACCTCAGATAGCTATAACATAAAGAGTAAATTGACAGTGCAAGGATTTGGCCCTCAGTGTGTTCAGGGTAGAGGAAGATCACAACTTAGGTGAAGGGGACTGACTTGGAGTGCGCAACTGGAAAGAGTTGGTAAAGAATGGAGTTAATTGGAGTGGCTTGTTAGTTGACGCCCAGGTTCATTACGAACTTTAGCGCCACCTAAGTCAGTAAGTAAGAGCCTCGTTTTCATGTTTGGGCTGGTAAAAATTGTTAGCCAACAATTTGTGAAGCCGGGTGACTTCAATTTTTTATTAAGTCAGTCCAATAACCCTCTGAAGTACTGCGTACTGCCATGTAATCGCGCTTCCTTTCTTAAAAAGGTTCATGCGGATTATTTACTTTGAATCCCAAAAATTTGAAGCCATGAGAATTTCAGACAATGAGACTGTCTTTGCCTCCTTTGAAGCCGGTTCGTGTGGAAAAGTCCACTGTTTGATTGTCGTTAGGCCCCTGGTGGGTGGTAATGGTGAAGGTTCGATGAAAACTGCTTCAGAGAGACCGTAGACAATAGACAACGCCTATCTTAAAGTAGTTAGGGATTTTGCCTAAATCAGCTCCCAGATTAGTCCTAAAAATGATACCTCGTCAGAAATCGAGTGAAGAGTTACACGTGCTTAGTTTTCTAAAGACAAAACTACCCAATGATGGCAAAAGAGTCAAGGAAGTTGCAAATGGTGCGCATTAACTTAAATTGCTGTAAGGCAGCAACTTTGGATATGATGCCCTTCATGTGAGACGCGAACATTGAAATGGCTTTAATCCAAGAACCTTGGATTCTTGGAAACAATGTACAAAGAATACGATTTTTTCTATGGAAAACATTTAGGTAAAATCAGCAGATGGATTGCTTAAAGAACAAGGTGATACACACGCAGACAGCAACCCTTCATCAACAGCCCTTCGTAAGCTGGTGACAAATGCCGAATCAAGAAAGTCTGGTCTGGTAATCAGCTGCGATCCAAATGCATACCACAATCAATAGGGAAGCACAGGCATATGTAATATTCTCATACAAAAAAACAGAGAAGAAATCCTGACCATTACAATCACTTATGTATGCTCAAACATATCTCAATAAATAGAGAGTATCCACAAACAATCCTTCTCGAATCAGCTTAGAGTTTTATTCGCTATAGACATTAGCCCGACCATACAAAACAAATTCCGATATCCTACACTTACTGGACAGCGTACTTCAATTGAGAAAGCGAAAACATGGAAACAGCCGCGAAGGTGTACCCTCCTGACCGCTTTTCCATTGATTCTAGCGTAAGGCACGTAACTTATAACTTTAGGAAAGCTTTCATTAAAAACTGTCTCACCTCTAGCCATCGCAAGCCCTCCAAACCCTCTTGTTGGACAATTGAACTTAAAAGACGCAGAACAGAGGTCAGAAAACTTCAGAGAGAAATCAAATACACTAGAAGTGAGGAGAATTGGATTAAATATTGATCCGAACTCTACTCCAACAATAGAAACGAAAGAATGGCCAGGAAATAACCTTGGGCTCTTTTTTTGCGAGAAGAGATAGAAGGTACCAGCGAATCAGCTGGGTTAAAGAAAGTCCTATCAAAAGAGTTAATAGCTGCGGGAGTGAAAGACTCCAATGGAATCTGGACAGAGAATATTCGGGAATCCTTCTTCCATACATCATATGTATTTTGGCTTTAAATTATCTTAATCGGTTGTCTAAAGCTGTGCCGCGTCTCAAACGAACTCTCGAACGATCCTCTCCTAAGGATTTCATGCCTTGGACAAATTCCATGTAGGAGTAACGATAGCACAATGGATTGTGTAAATACTAAAGAGCAGAATTATCACCTCAGAACGGACGCAGGAGGAACTCCACATGTAGGACCGATTTCTCCCCTTCTGTGGTTTCCCACAATGACATAGTTATTCTGGAGGGCGGAAAACATCTTCCAACGATCAGCGAACTAATGAAGTCAGTCTAGAACACGCTCGCAGAATAGACAACACAAAACAGTTTAGGGATGTTCACAAGAAAAAGAGAGCAAGAAAAGTTTAATCTTCCCAGAATCAACGGTATTAGGACACAATTTTCATCCAGAGCTAAATATCTAAGAATTTTTCTAGACAGTAAGCTCAATTATAAGCGTAACATCGAAGAAAGAATCAAAAAAGTGTTAGGAGCATTCCATACATGCCAGAGGACTTTTGGGTATGTCGCAGTTACAAAGGCCTACTTCTCAAGCTGCATTAGAGATAATGATCATCCTCATTCTTTCTGACGAATTCCTTAAATGCATGGGTTCCAAGAACTCGATCAGACTTAAAGAATAAGGTGTATGGACGCACAGCAATTTAGGACACGAGTCTATAATACAGGACTACGAAAGTAGTTGTGCCTACATCGTGCCAAGCGTGGCATTTCCTAGCAGGCACGACTGGTTATCTAATAATGCCATCAACAATGAAAAACTTCTCCTCTACAACTCAGAGAATATAGCAGATCGCTGCTGCCACGAATATGGAACTCCTGGACGTATCCAGACGAATCGATGATAATAAGTCACCTGCACTATTTGTGTGAAGGGATTTTTCTGGTGATGCTGCCTAAAGGAAAAAAAAAAAAAAAAACCAACAGATGAGCCCTTATCATACCGTCCCATATGCCTGTTGAGTACAGTGGGTAAAATACTGGAGCGAATCATACCATATACAACCGACTGGAGGTGGTAATAAATGAAGTTGGAGGACTCTCAAACCAACAGAATGGATGTAGAAGAGCTCGTTTTACAAAGATGCTATACGAAGTGTAACTACAATATTGGAAGAAGCTATTCATGCCAAGAGATGGAGAGGAGGTGCAAAGAAATACGGTGTTCTGATAACACTGGACGTCAACAATACGTTCAACTCTGTAAGCTGGGGACGTATAGGTCGCTCCTTTAGAGCAATGATTTTGCCAGGGTTTACCACGTTATTTTGAGAAACGGTTCCTGCTTTCCGATACCGACGATGGAGTAAGGCAGTACTACATATCTAGTGGAGTACAATAAAAGGATCGCCACTAGGTTCCATCCTGTTAAACATTATGTATGACAGGGTACTAAGGTTTGAAATCCCAAACCAGGCAAAAATCACATTGCAATAGTTGTAGCGGCAATACATTGGGAACAAATGTATTCGAAAAGTGTGATGGAGAAAGCGGGTTCGAGCTCGCCAAACATAAAAGGGAAGCTTACTAGTAGCAGTCTCTAGAAAAGAGATCATCCTCAGGATAGGTAAAGATAGGTAGAATGTGCGACAAAGCTGCTTAGGTGAGTTCTGCTTTATCCAGAATAATGGCGAACATAAGAGTTCCCATACAACAAAGGAGACTTATTCTGTCAAGGGTGCTGTAGTCCATATTAATGTATGCGGCATCAATATGAGCTGAAGCAGTGAAAATTAAGTCTTACACAAGAAGTTTTATTTCGGAAATACTACCATCGGATATCTTGGCTAGAGAACTACAAAAGATCTATGATGCCAGGGTCCAGGAAGCTCTGGATATCAGACGAAAATATCAAGCTTCAAAAGAAAGATGGAGCCACCGACATCCAGAGAGGATGCACAACATGTATTTCACAAGCAAACGTTTACTTGAACAAACAAGGCCTTGATTTCTAGCTTAAAGCTGTTTCCGTATCCCATGAAGTTATGCCTCACGGTATTAAGTTGGTGTTGTAGGTCCAGATGTAATATAACTGGTGAGCATCGGTCCGACTTTGGTACAAGACCTCGTAACGGATCGCGTCAGCGGATTGGACTTATTGCCCGCAAAGATAACCATGGGATCCTTAGCTTTAAAATAGAAATGAAAACCAAAATAAACAAAACCACTGGAGAACTAGTAAAGTAGAGCATTGAAAATCCCTTTCAGGGAAGATCGCAGCACTGAACGATGCGAGTCACTCGCAATACGAATAGTTGTGGTCGAATTAACTTTTCAGCAATCTGACTTCTATAAGCTAGGTGGAGGTGGTTCCCACGCTGGAAGATGAAGACGCTTGATCTATCAAGCTCTTAACGAATTCTAGGCGATTCAGTTGCTTGGCGAGAAAGCAACGCAAACTTCGCCATGACTAAGGGCAACATCAGAGCCCAAGTGAAGACAGGTTGCAGATGACGAACCACCAAACGGAAGCAGCAGTACCAATCAAATGGTGTTGCAGACAACGTACAACCGGAACCAAAATGGAGATAAGATAATAATTCTGCAAAAAATGTTACAAACAAAAGACCCGAAGCAAAAACGTTAACAAAAACTCCTACCTATGCAAATCACCAGAGAGAAGTATGGGAAAATCGGCGTTAAGACTCCAGTGTCCAGGACAGTCCAATATGAAGCAGGCGTGAGGAGAAGAAGAATGGCGACATACATCCAAAAAGAAGCAGCTAAAAGTCAAAAGACCTAGACCTGATACTATCGGAGATACTACGGAAGGTAAAGGCAGACCCCAAACCGGAAACAGTGGAAAAGGCGGTATCAAAAGTTAGGAGGACAGAAAAAAGAGACCTGAAGGAGACGGGTATCAAGACCAACGAGTTCAAAGGGTTATTTGTGAAACGTTAACGCATCAAGCAAACGTATGATCACCTAAGCACTACACTATAGATGATATAATCTATGACATCAAAGCTGATGAAACGCATCACAGACATTTTGTCCTTGCAAAAGTATCACGGATAAACTAGCCTCCCCGCAGAAGACGCAGGAAAACTTTAAGAAGCTAGCAAAGTTTAAATCGGCAAGGTTGACTGTCGCATGTACGAATGGGCCCTGCTAAAATATGTTTTAAATGCTTAGAAGATGTAGGACAGGGAATAATCCTGTATGTTCTGCAAGAAAGGCCATTCAGATAACGTGAAGAAGCTTGCAGAAGCAAATGCCCAGTTTTTCGGAGAGCTATCACTGGCAAAAGACCTTAAAGGTACTACAAATAAATCTTTATCACTGTTGAATGGCCAAGGACATCCAAGTACAAACGGTCAAGGACGAAAGGGCTGGCATTATCATGATAATGCCATAAATATCCCGACAGAACCCTAACCAGAACTTCGATTAGGCAAAACAAGATGGATATGCTTTCCAAGATACAAGCTTTAGGCCAAGAAGGCTTTGTGCGGGCGAAAAAAATGGCCCAGCCCAGCTTACCGTCCAAAGAATGCCAACAAATATTTGACAATCTAACCGTGGACGTTCTTCAGAGAACATCAGTGATTATAGGTGACGAATTTATTATGTGGGGCACGGAATGGGGTAGCAGACTTACTTACACCAGAAGACAGGCCCTACTGGAAACATTCGTTCTCCTATCGACCAACAATGGTCGTGAAAGTAGATTTTATTCTCGAGATCATCCTGGTGAGCAGTTTTATGGTATTCTAAAAACCGTAAAGTGGAGGGCCAGTGAGGAATACTCACACAGTGACCACCAAATTATAATATTTGAAATAAATGGAAAAAAAACCAGACATGCCCCCAAAACGTACGGATATTGAACGATAATCTAACACTAGGTGGAACGGCGGAGACCCTCGGACATTACCTCACAAAAACAAGCTGGTGGAACGAGGAGATAAAGACACTTCGGCAAGACGCAAGTTCCAGCGCTTCTTGAACGCGCAAGACCGTGTGCTTTAAATGGCTCTGTGAGGAGGCCGACATTATTCCATGCGATTCGGCATACATACGGTTGATATCCATAGTAGAACAAATACCGGCTACTATGTGCAATATTGTAGTGCAGTGGACATTCTATTAATTACCCAGGAGGAACTGCTCTGGGCGTGCAACAAGATTAGCGACAATAACGCTCTCGGACCCGGCGGCATCCCGAACAAGGCAATAAAAGCGGCAGATTTCCCGAAAAGTGGAAAATGCAAAATTTGGTCCTGCTACTTAAAAGAAACAAGTGTTCAGGGAAACCATCATTCTAACGCCCAATATGCCTATTTCTGGAGAAGGTAGTCTACAATTGATTATTCGTAGTGGCATACGAAAAGGGAGTCCCCTCAGACTACATATTTGATGACATAAGAGCAAGCCATTAAAGGAGAAAGATGGCTCTACGCTTTCGTTAGAAAATCGCTCACCCAGGATGGATACACCATATTACCATATAGTGACGAGCTATTTCAACAACAGGAAGTTGAGATATAATACAGATGAAGATGAAAAATACTACAGTCATTGTCGGCGTTCCGCAGGGAACGGTATTAGGGCTCTTATTGTGAAGCATCATGTACGACGGAGTTCTACGAATGACGTAGCCTGTGGGGGTGATGATAATTGGATTCGCCGATGAGATTGCCATTGCCGTCATAAGAGTAAGTAAACAGATTTGCATAGTTAAATCAGGTACAAATCAAGTAAGTGTAGGAGAAGTAGCCGACCATAAAACAAAAGCTGTCCTCATAATCAGTCGAAAAACATCCAAAGAAGCGGTAAATAACTTGGAGTAAGACTGGACAAAAGTTTACGGCTTAAAACACACTTGGACTATTGAATCAAGGAAACATCGCAAATGCAGAGAGTTCTCTCACCCTCTCCAGAGTTGTCACACCTTTTGTGTTGTATGCCGCCATAGTCTGAGGCACTGGGGACGATGGAGACCAAAAGGAAACTATGGTCAACATATAGACTCTCAGTTACGGAAAATCAGCGGCCTTCAAACGAGGCTGTTTTTGTTTTAGCTTGAACAGATCTCGTAGACATTCTTGCAAGTGAAATGTTAAGGATATATAACAGAAGAGCCTTAAGCCAACACGAACCAATAGAATCAAGAGGATTAAATTTAAAGAAAAGGCAGCGTCAGTAGCTATGTGGCAGACTCACTGGCATAATGAAACGAAAGGATTGAACGTAAACTTGGAGACTGCAACTACAAACTTACGCAGTTCCCGTCTGGCCAACAGCTCACCATCTTACCCCGAAAGCCCAAATGAAAATAAAAATACGGATCACGCATGCGAACGCTTCATGGCATATAGAACTTCTCTGCCCAGCCCGTCGTAAATCCTCGACATATGCCAGCATCTGCTTCCAAGAAAGAAATTGAATAATATTACCTTGTCAAGAGACATTTAATAGACTCTAATACGACTATTAGAATCCTAGTTCTTTCGTCGTTAATAGTTCTCTCCTAAGTCGTTTTGAAAGCAAGATTCTTCGAGTAATTTTTGATTCCATTTTTATTGACAGACCCTATAGAAGGGCATGTAACAGTGAACCTGGAAGGACTAGGGTATGAAGGCCGAATTGATCAGAACGCTCCGGCCCGAAGAGATTTTGATTTCTATTTGGATGGATAGTTTTGTCCATTTTGGCAGGCTCAGATTCATTCTAGGATATAACGCCATAAGAAGGCTATCATAACAGTGGACCAAAGACCTAAGGCAGATTACTTCTTCCCTTACAATTTCAAGTTTCGTCACAGCTCCCTAAATGGCATATATAACTTTATCCCTTGGTAATAACCAAGTCAAAAACAGCAATAAAATGTTGAAATTTAACTTCTTTCCACCCTCACTTTTACATTGTTTCAGAACTCAATAAAAATTGGAAAAAAATTAATTCCAACTCCCCGCATTGTTAACACGAAAACGAGTGTTCAAATAAAAACAATCAACTCAAAAACTTGCTAATCAAAAAATATCGATTTCCTAAATTGCATGTTAAACGAGTTCTACCAGAATGCCATGTGTTACTTCTTCGCATAGCAAACGAAACCTGCCATCCTTCTGCCAGTTGTCATAACATAACTTATTCAGCCTTATGATGTTGGCACATTGTCACGTCTAACTAACTTTTTACCAAGTAACTTAATAAAATAATCTCTCCCCCACAAAACTGCACGACAAGAACCCTTTTCTTTCGAAAAAAAAAAAAAGGAAAATAAAGGAAAAGATTACTCAAGCCGAACAACAGAAACACGAAAAACGGATTGAAGATTTCAAGGAGTTCTTCAGAATGTACTCGTATAGGCTACCTACCTCCTACCAGGTGTGTCCTCAAATATACTCCCAGAAGCAAATTTTACTATTAAACCAGTCGCTCTTGCAAAAGAACAACTTTACTGTTTTCCTTTTTAAATGTTTTCGAGATATTACACTTTTGGAATTTAATTAAAAACGGTACGAACCCTATTCGTTGTTATTGTAGTAGTCCTTGTCATATATGAACATACCATACATTGGTTGGTAAAATTTTTGGGATACAGGTTCTAAGAACCTCGTTCATCCTTACCCGAATGAAGTAGTGTAGCAGTTAAGGAGAGAAAATGTAGACCTTTCCCGCACAGTTAAATTTGTTTAAAAGGCGTGTTATCCACATGGGATCACATTACTGGTACACCAGGGTGCCCAACCCTAAATGAGGCAATTTCAGATTAATACACACTGAATCTGATACCCCCAACATACAATGGTTGGATGGGGGTTGATTTTCAGATCCCAATTCACCAATTCACCCAGCTTTATTTAGCCTTATTTATGCAAACGGATTTGCTAATTTATCTAAAGTGGATTACTCTGCTTCGAAATCATTAACGGATGATAAATTGTCACTAGAGGATAGACACCAACACGAACACGGGAGTGAAGGCAATACCAGTTTCAGGCTGTACGAGTAGCTTCAACTTCAGCACCTTACACGTCTTTGTCAACCACCATTCGACCCCTAGAGTCTATTTAATCAGTTGGATGGCAAACAAAAACAAGGATCACGAGTTGAAGAATGGAAATCAGTCAAAGAATGCAAATAGAACCGAAGTATCCCAGGATTATAGAATCCCAAGGATCCCATCCCTTTTTGGAATTGGAAGTAGTCATCGTCAGTACGAGTACAACAATACGAGTAACAACAACAATGCTATTTACTCATGCCACCTACATACTCATTGCATAGTAAATAACACCACCCACCCCAATTGCTGGTTATTTCCGACATCTGTCTGACTTGGTAGCATGTGATTGTGATTTGCTACTCTGACTCTGTTCGAGAATTTAATGAGGATTGATTGTGTCCAGTTTGTAAGCAGCATTGTTAGGAACCATCTCACAGCAGGTGATGAAAGGAAAATTCCTATAAAAATCACATCCTCTGGCTGTAGAAAGTCAGTATCTAGAATCAATTCACTGCATTTACAACGCTTAAAAGACAACTATTCCAGAGAAGCAACAGCTTGAAGAATATAGTTCTTATCATCACCTCCCCGTTTAGATTCCGAAAGATGTTTTTCCCACTAGTGCTCTTGTTGTTAACGTGCCTTGCTAACAGCGGTTATTCAGAGGTAAGTTCAAATAAAAGATAAAAAATATGAGCACAGTCTCAATCTGTTTTTGTGAAGGTTTCCGAGTCAAATCAACCCCTCAACTCGCAGCAAGGTAACCCTTTGTCATCATCCTCGTCATCACAGACTCTGGACTATGATACCAGGCAGAGACGGCTTCGACGCGATTTGAATGATCTGAGGGACAGTAATGATATTTTCGAAGACAATTCAGGCATGAGGCCAATGGAATTGGAAGTTGAAGGTGTACCACAGCCTTTGTTGCTGTTCCTACAGAAAATGTGCCAATGTGGGTATTTTGTCAATCCGAAATGTTATCTAGAATCTATTTGAACTATGTTAACTTCCAGTGCAAACAGCTAAGCCCCTCCGACTAAAGACTCCACGACTTGGACGCACTCTGGACTTTGATGCGGACGAAGATCGTATGCGAATTCCATTACAACTTGGAGCTAGACTCAACAAGAAGAATGTGCCCTTCAAGCCCAGATTGGGTAAACGAACGTGCTTATGTGATGCCAATTAAGTTGATAAATTCGACCAAGAATAACTTTTCAAGAGATCTATATGTTAACTGTCAAATTTAAATTTAAATCCATTAAAGCAACCAACTGAGAGGATGTGAGAGAGTGTTACTTTTTATTATCCTTTCCTTTGCTTTTTTTTTTTTTGCGGGTTTTTCCACTTTTCCATCATCCATGGGGGCAAGCAAAATTTTTATGATGGTTTTTGCTCGGTTGCTCGAATCAGTGTTGCCACTATTTGGGAATAAGCTTGGGACAAAAAGTTGAAGAAACTAGTCGAGAGTAAGTGCAGTTCCGGTTAAAAGTGTTTCGGTTTTAGTTAGAATTTTTGTAGTGTATAGATTAAGTTGGTTCAGTCTACCTTAAGTCTATAATTTTTAAGTATGTCCTTACTACTAGGTAAATAAGACTGCATGATAAAGAAGCTGGCCGGGTTTTAGTATTGCAACTCTTTATAGAAGGCCAACTTTGGTTTCAGCAATCAACTGTTGGTGAAATAAAGAAGTGTAATGGCAACTAACTTATAGTAGCACAACCTAATGATAAACACAAAGAGAATAGGTTCGAGTCTGAGTGGTTGTTCTTAACAGAGATGATGTCCTCCGGAGCACTATGCAAAGAATAGCAATCACAATATCGGCTTATAAATTTGCCATGATATCCATACAAGCACCTTGGCTGTGGGATCAACGCATCTGTGTTCTTGGATGGTTAAGGGGTTACGAGCTTATATCCTTATGTGGGGTCACTTTAAATCTAAATTTTTGCAATTGTGCAACGAAGATTTACGTTTGATGCGGTTCAACTGACTGTAGCTGAAATCACTGAATACGTGACTACATGACGATAGCGATGGTAATGTAGGATCATTTATTTTTGGAAAAATGCTACATGGGAAGCAATGTTCTTTTGGATTTCATACTATCGTCTGATCTGGTTGACAATAATATTGACTGCCAGCTAGCTAGAAACACAATATTTTAAAAATAATAATTATATAAAAGATATTTATATAATGCCAATATCATAGCGAGCTGTCAGCTCTATACGACTATTCAAGCAGAAGCAGCAAAAATGAGTTTAGCGGTCAATGAGGGGAAAACAAAGACTCGCGTCTTCCTTCAAGGACTATACATTTTTCATTTTTAATAAGACACAAACTATTTAGGATATCGAAAACACTTTTATTTTCCATTGAAGTACATCTCATACCATTATGTATGGCACTTGACTTTGTTCATATGTCCACCAGCAACCCGCTTGTAGCAATTGATTCATTGAAGCCAATTTTCGCCCACTCTTCCACGCTGTCTAACATCTCCGGCTTGTTGATATAGACCAATGACTTCACGTAGGGCCAACAAAAAAAAATATATATATATATTTAGAGGTGTTAAATCGCACTAGGGAAGCGGCCATTTCTTTAGATAACACGCTCACCAAACGTTGACTTCTATAGCTTGATTGTTTGGCCCGCTGTATGGCACATTTCACCAATGTTGAGTGCACCACACTACGGCTCAAAATGACTTTCAAACATGTCCCGATACAGTTTTCCATTGACTGTAAGGTGGTGGCCATACTCATAAACGGAAAAATACGGCCCAATAACGCAGCCGACATTAAAATTACACAAAATAGTCATTTTTGTGATTGAAGAGGCATCTCATGAAGCACATGTGGGTTTGTACCTGTCCAATAGCACATATTCTGATTGTTGACAAAGCTATTTAGACAGAAATGGTTTTGCGATGAAATTCCAAATCGATTGGTCACCAATCTTCAGTTCCTGGGCCAGTTTGATCTTATATGAGTGTAGGCCGAAGTCCTTTCGCAAAATTTGCAATAATGTCTTTTGGGCAATGTCCAATTCCTGCGAACGGGTTGGAATGATTGATGTGGGTCGCTATAAATAAATGCACTTACGGTCTCAATATTTTCAGCACAATGTAGACACAAGTTTTTGTGCCAAATTTTAGACTGTGAGTTGGGCGAGGCGACTAAATCGACCGAAAATAGGCATTCGCGCTCTTAAAGTTGATGCCATGGACTTCGAATTCCGGTAATAATTTGTAAACGTTGCTGCACCATAACTAAAGGTCTATTACCAGATCAGCGAATGGCGTAGTAAGAGACTTTATCTACCTTGGTTCCACGAAGCTCTGTTCCTTTGGCCTTCGAAAGGAATTAAGTAGTACAGCCCTCTTTCGACTGCAAGACACTAATCATTCCAGTCTCGCTTTATAGCACAGAAGCTTGGACACTGACAAAAGCGGCCGAAAAAGCAGTCGGGTGCGTCGAGAGAAAAGTTTTTTAGCTAATTTTTGGTTCCATTTGTATCCATGGATAATGGAAGAGGCCAACTCTACGGGCTATACCATGATGCCGATCTCGTCAGGAAAGTGCGAATAACCGGGCTTACCAGCATCGCGACCCTAAAAGTATTCGACTCCAACTCAGAAGGAACACGAGGTAGAGGACTGCAGGCAGATAGCAAAAGGCCGCGCTAGCTTGAGAAGGATATTGCTGCATGCTGGAGGTATGATCCATCCCGGACTGCATCGCCATCTAAAGTAACTAGGTAAGGAGTTCCTTTCTTGGCTTGCAGTTACCTGGCATCTTTGGCATGCATACAGTTTTACAACAATTAGTTATACAACCAATTGCTAGTAGCTTCGAAGAGTATACTTACTGATAGCCTAACAATGGCACAATCACGGAACTCCTGGCGAACAGTAGAGAATCCGAAAAGATCTCTCTAAATTCACCAATAGCTTTACATAGATTAACCAGTCTAATTTCCTTACCGTTGAAGAGCATGGAGGGATTAGTAGAGCGTCATGTGCGTAAAAATATTACAAACGCATCTTTTATTTGGTATGTAATTTAATTCGTGCGGTTTTTTTTTTTCAAAATTTGAACGTTTATTTAAGAAAAACCTGCACAATAGTATTATTCAAAGTATAGCCCATCTGAAGCTATGACTTTTTCCTATCTTTCTGGAAATTTTTGGATCCCATCCCAAAAGAACTGCGCCGGCTTGGCAGCCAAGAATGAATCAAGCCAATTTTTGATATTCTGCTCTGATGTGAACCGTATTTCAGTGAGGGCGTTCTGCATCGACCGGAACAAATGGTAGTCGGAAGGGGCAAGGTCTGGGCTATAAGGCGGATGGTGTAAGACTTCCCATCCACTGTTTTCCAAATAGTTCTTAACCGGAATAGCAACGTGGGGCCGAGCGTTGTCATGATGGAAAATTATTGCCTTGTGTCTGGTCGCGTATTCCGGGCGTTTTTCGGCTACTGCTCCCTTCAAACGGATTAATTGTGTTCGGCAGCGTTGTCCATTGGTGGTTTCAACCGGTTTTAGCAGCTCATAATACAGCACACCCATCTGATCCCACCAAATACAAAGCATTATCTTCGCGCTATGGTTGATTTCGTTTGCCTTCGCCTTGCCGTTGATTTGGCTGGTTGGCCGGGTTTCACATATGATTTTTTGCGCTTGGGGTTGTCGTAATGGATCCATTTTTCATCGTCAGTAACACTTTGATGCAAAAATGACTTCCTTTTGTGGCGTTCCAGCAGCATTTCGGACATGCAAAACCGCCTTTCGACGTCTCTCGGCTTGAGTTCATGTGGAACCCAATTTCCTTGCTTTTGAATATATTCAGCTGCTTTTAAACGTTTCGAAATGGCTGTTTGAGTGACACCCAAAGATTCTGCGAGCTCTTCTTGTGTTTGGCAATAATCTTCATAGAGTAATGCTTCCAGTTCTTCATCTTCAAACTTTTTTGGCTGACCAGGACGTTCATCGTCTTCCAAGCCAAAATCACCACTTTTAAATCGTGCAAACCACTTTTGGCATGTTCGCTCAGCTAGCGCATGTTCACCATAAGCTTCCACCAAAATACAATGACTTTCGGAAGCAGTTTTCTTCAGGCACAAAGTTCGACATATTTGAGTGAAAAAAAAAGATTGTTGTTTACGCTTCAAATGAATGATATATATTGAAATGACGTACAATGATAGTAGCTTTTCAACGCATGTTTGAAATGGAATAATAACAATGGAATAATACAAGTTCCCTTAACAAAGTTATATACCCAATATTTGCCTAACTACAAGGAAGATCATCTGAGAACGTGCTTCAAAATCCGGTGGTTAGGGCTTTTCATCGTATAGAGTGCATACGAAAAGCCATTTTCTAAAAATAAGTGGTCTTTATGCACTGAATGTCTTTTGAATTTGCTCTTAAGAAGGTTACATCTAATACAATGACACCAGAACTGTGGCTGCTGTGCAAATACAAAATTTATTTTCTGTATTCCAGTGGCTTTGGCCAGAAACTGAATAAGAAAAGGAATAAAGTCGGACCTTTCCGGATAGGATCGAGAATTCGATTTCACCCCTCATTAGATAAAGTTGTCTCTGTCTTTCAAGCGAAGATGTACGCAATACTGATCGTAATGAACTGAAGATTCTGTAGAAGGGGTGAAGCATCAGCCTCTGTAGCTGTACCCAAGATGCATTTAAACCCGTACTGTACCCTTTTATTATTTGAAAAATACAATTCGCTAAGGTCTCATCCCAGGTCACATTGGAACCATGAAATAGCCTTTAAAATTGCTAGGCGAGGCTGAGAAAAGAGTTTCTTATGATCAGTATCTACTTAAGGAATTCCACGTCTGTTTGCGGATGACATGACTGGCCAAATTAAAGGCATATCAAAGGAATCAAACTCTGGTGGAATGACTGTGCAGTGCATACTATACTATACTTCTACTAAGCACTTAAGTTTGCGGGGCAGAAACATCCCCCGCCCCCGTTGCTGTGCGAATGTTGATGGCTCTGTAGATTAGTTTTTCTATGAATGTAGGGCAACGTTTTAAGTATAAACTAACTAAAGGTGTTTATACTCAAGGTCTTGAGGCCAACTGGCTGGTCTATTCGCTCAAAATTGCCTCATTACCAAATTGATTTTAACTAGTCGATCGTGTTGGCCATCATATGAAACTTGTCCGCATTAAAAAAAAAAAAACGGTGGCCCATCCTGTTGTTCTTCAAAGTGCTCTTTCATATACTACGCTGGCACTGGTTCTTTCTGATTGACGGGATATATATTTAGCTCGACGATGTAGCCATACTTGCAGCAGGTTAATTTCCCTAAGTTCTAAGCAAAAGGCTTATTGGTTGCCAAAAATTGAGGTAACTGCTGAGGGCAAGAAATTCATTTATTAAAAGCATTGGTTTTTCTGTCCATCAATAAGTAGTCAATACTCACCTTTAAGCCTTTAGAGATGGAGCAACATCAAGAAGACAGATGTGGATTTCGGCTTTTGCAAAAAAGTGATCAGTTTTTTCTATTGGGCCACACATCAGGTTGTGAGAGAGAGAGAGACCTTTACAAGCGGTTTGCAATCCTGGTGGAAGGTGTATTAGAAGCCCTATAAGCTTTCAGACTCACCAAAATTCAGAAGATTGCATCGGAGTTCTGCCATCAATTAGTCTATGACACACAGAACTATGCTGTTGGAAACTATTCTGTTGGAAACTGTGTGGCACGTCCAATGCCTCTCTTGACCTACGGTCATCTCTTCTTTCTTCAAGACTACAGACAATTTATCAAAAAACTGATCATATGATTCCACGGGTGTTCTTTGACAGGAGATTGTGTTTCACTATTTCTGGAGAAACTTCTTTGATGGTTTTAAAGGGATATTGTTACGAGTTTTGCATCCACTGCGAAACCCAAGAGTAAGACAAGATAGAGAATGGGTGCAGTGTCTCTCAAGCCAAGATTACTGCTATTATCAACGTCGCAACAGGCAGCTTTTAAAGCTCTGATCTTTATAACAATCAGAACAAAATATTTAAGAAATCTGCAGGTATTCCTTGAATGAGATATTGAATACTAATTCGGTGAGTACCGGAACACACGTATATTTCAATACGTGAGCTGATAAGCAGGAGTGGAAACGATTCTGGTCAATGTACAGATCACACTATCTAAGATCTCAGACTTACCAACTACGATGCACGAAACGTCTCTTGTATTATCACAGGGTACTGCCTATTCAGTATCCATAATGATATCTTGGTCCTTTAATGACTTCTTTAGAAGCAATTACTTTTTGTTACAAGGCATCACTCAATCTCAGAGGCTACGAACATTTGTCACTGTGTTACTACTTCTACTACATCTCTTTATTATTTATAAGTCAGTCCATCATCCTACCTTTGACAGTCAAATCCATTAATTTGGTCACACTAAGCGAATTCACAATTAACTTCAGAACTATAGTGATGAGTCTACTCAATAAAACAAGGATCCTGTGGCTGATACTTTGTATCCACACTCTTAGGCTACCCCATCGGAGAATGAAAAGGCACCTCTTCTCTCTCCTCAAATTGCCACCATCGTCTTGGTATAATAATCACCTTGCATTAATCTAAAGGCAGTATAAATTAATCTCTAATTAACCTTTTACCTCATCATTCGCCTCGCTGGGGGCAACGAGCACATTACCTTTCTCCGGA
Organism: Volucella inanis; assembly: GCA_907269105.1. Taxonomy (NCBI): domain Eukaryota; kingdom Metazoa; phylum Arthropoda; class Insecta; order Diptera; family Syrphidae; genus Volucella; species Volucella inanis. Next base: position 275,192,295 of record OU026153.1, on the reverse strand, counting down.
AGTGATAGCAACATTTTTTGCAAATATATAGTAGGTACATCCAAAGGTGGTATTCGTGTCAAATCCGAACTTAATCTCATTTTATTTCTTTAATTCAGTAAATTCAACTTTACAACAGTACTTACAAAGATCTGATTAACATGCGGGTACCCATGAAACCATGAATTTGCACCGTCCAGAGACTTTAAGTTGATAACGTCACCTGTTATTAGGAGAAAATCATGCTGAGCTTTGATGTGAACGCAAACCACGACCAAGTGTAAGCCAATATTTGATCTTCGGTCTGGACCACAAATCCTACTTTTATTGTTAAAAAGACGCCAATAAGCGTCTTGTAGCCTGTATCTAGTAACAGATACTTGTAGCTCGCCATATTTTAGAAACAATTGCTGCCCGCATCTCTCGTTTCTTACCGAACTTTTTGACATCACATTTTAAAATCGCAATAACTTAATCATTTGTTTGCCCATCCTGTCCTACAATAAGAAGAGCGGAGAATAGGCGTTCGTAGTGGTAATCCAAGGAGCTTCAAGAACTCTATTTAACTTCGTTATCTTCTTAATCAGAATAGGAGTGGATAAAGGATGACTAGTACAAGCGAGTTCTCGACAGAATGGCAGATTCTGTCCAAAACACTATGAATCTTGAGAGTACATTACAGACATCCGCATAAAAAGATAGTTTTTTCTTTAAACTTTTCACTTCCAAATCAATCTAGATACGATTTTTGATCTTAAACAGCTAAAATTGGCAGTTTGCGGCTTCGAATCATAAATGGCATCAGGATTTGATGGTATTTTGACGTACAATTGCAGTATATTTTCCAGAAAGCCAAAGACATCCCACAGTGTATTACTAAAACGTCTTTAATTCATTCTACAATACTCAGCCTGCACTAAGGTAGACATAGTTATCACATCAAAGTTGCTGAAACTTCTCATATTCTCCTCAAGTATCTCACATCTATCAGTATGTCATCCTTCCTGCCCGAGAGAATTCTTGATCTCGAGCAGTTTCAATCACAGATGACTTTTGTACAGTCAGCATGCTCACTTAACTTTAAATTCGGTTGAGACCGCACTGCACTCTCTCGCACTACCGATTGAAAGTTTACCCTCCCTCACGTAGTATGAAATTAGAGCGTTCCATAGTATGAAAGGTGTTTTCAGCTACTTTGGCACTTATTTGACTATCACCTCTCATCAAGGATTAGATATAAAAGGCTCTGATCAACTTAGTTCTCAACAGTAAAATCATAACTGCAACCTTTAGTCGCTGCTGTTTTGAGAAAGAAAGGGTGTACTCTCACCTCTTCTCTAGAATCTAGCTCTCAATGGCCTTCTTTAGAAATAAGGATGCGGGATGTGGTTTGGCTAACGTAGCATATTTTAGCTAAAAGCAGAGCAGATTGTTCACAAGAACAATCAAGAAAGCATGTATCAAGATAAGTTACATTAAAGTAGTGTCTATGACTACATACTGTCATGCACTGAATTTACACTACGGTCTAGCATCAACTAGATACTAAAATAAAGGCAAAGGTGTACGGAGAACTTCTCCAACGGCGGCCCTGTTAACTCTGTTACCTTTTTAAGCTGACTATTGCTTTGATCACGCTGCATCCCTTATTGACGACTCAATAGCTTCAAAGGGAAGCAAGAAACAAATTTTATCTGGGCTACTTCGACATTTTGGAGCCCAAGTCGATAGAAGAATAAGTCGGTGGCGTATGAGTCCTAAATGGTCCAAGGGCAGCGCTTACATCCCATAAGTGGGTTACTGACATCAGTTCACATGGCCCCTCGTTTAAAGAGTTTTCACAATGGAACTGACCCTACAGATTGAGAGTTGTGGCGTCTCGGATGCCAACGGTCCACATTAGTTTAAATCACAACCCGAGAGGTTCACGGCCTATAAAACTGAGATTATGCACCTCGAACGTACGTACGCTGTACGAATACACCCTTGATGCCGCTCAAAAGATTGAACCTATCCTCACGCAGTACAAAGTAGGAGATACGACGATATTAAGATTCGTCGCAGGGGATCGGCTACGGTCAATTGTAAGTGACTTCAAACCAATAAGCGATCACCCGACTGTGATCCGCATCAAGGGATCACTGAAGACTCTATCAAGGAGGATTTCTATGACCTCCCAGATGAAGTGTAATGTGAAAACTGTACGGGGGACTTCGAGCAAAAATCGTAAGGAAAATATCTGCGGGGAATAAATTGAAAAGCACAGCCTCCACGATACGACAACAGACAACGGCTTTCGTCTAATTGACTTTGCAGAAGACCACCAAATTTCAAAGACTACGAATCCAAACAGCATGCTCGAACCTCTTACCAAATCGACCATGTTCTAAGAGATGCGAGGCACGTATCAGATATTCTCAAAGTGCAAACTTTCAGAAGATTTAGAGTCGACTCTGATCACATTCTTGTAGCAGACAAAGAAAAAAGAAACTCAACATCGCCAGAGCTTACAGACAGTGTCTGAACGAGTATTGCAACACCATCAAAGAGGTAACCAAGACCACCGCAGGCTACCAGACACTACCGAAAAGGAGCCGTTGGTATGATGATGAGTACCTATGCCAGAAAAAGGTGAATGAAAATGTACACCTGCAAACGCTGCAGCACAAAACTAGGGAAGAATATCGAGTCAGAAGAAGAAAGAAGAAGATCTTGGGTAAAAAGAAAAGGGCCTACGGAGTCTTCCAACTCAAGATATGCAAGAATCCCGATATAGAAACAACATCCGAATGTTTTTCAGAATAGCTAAACGACTGGCAGTTCTCTTCAAGTCCGGAATGCTGGGTGAAATAGTGAAAGAAATCTATTTACAAAAGCGCAGGGAATTGTAGATGAGTTTTAGCAGCACTTTTAGCAGCTATTTAATGGGCATCACGTAGAAAGAGTAATAGAGCAAGCGGGGAACTAACACCCAGTAAATGAAGAAGGCAGAAGGTTGACTCAGCTATCAAAAGGCTGAAGAATAACAAGGCCGCCGGCTCTGATTGTCTACCAGTGGAGCTTTTCAAACATGTAGGAGATGTTTTGCATGGGTGAATAAAGCCCTGCCCGATGACTATCAGCTCTATATGTTCTATCTTCAAGAAAGGCGATTCTATGTCTTGTAGAAACTTTAGAGGCATATCCCTGCTAAATGCAGCATAAATGTACTCAATGTACTATGTGAATATCTCTAGCCTTTCTGCAACATAGGTCGGCACGTAACAGTATGGCTTCCGGCCCTGCAGATCGACAATCGACAAAATGTTCATACTAAAGCAAATCCTGGAAAATACGAAAGAATTTCAAGTCGAGACTCACTATCTTTTCATCGAATTCAAAGCCGCATATGACAACATCGTCTTGAGCTCTATACGCCGATCCTCGGATTCGAGATCTCGGCCAAACTGATCCAGTTGCGTCGCATGATGCTGGAAAATACGCCGCAATATGCAAATTGGAAACAGTTCTTCCGAACTATTCCAAACCTTTACCTTATTTCCCTTAAGATGTAAATCTTCAACAAATCTGGATAGCTGCTGGGATACGCAGCCAATATCTACATCATTGGTCACTCCCAACGCGTTCATAGAAGCTTTTACAATAATCGAGGACAGACGAAATGAGTTGGCCTTAAAGGAGGAAATCAAGAAAATGTTGCCAACAAACAAAAGAGCATATATCCATCGCCTAGAACAAAACGTCACTGTTGTCAGCAGTAGCTTCGAGAGGGCTAAGAAGTTTACTTACCTCAGAGTAAACATCAACTCTACAACTGACAACCTAGCTTAGATTTGGCGACGACTTACCCCAGAAAACTTCTGCTACTTCGAGTTGTATCAAGTTATGGATTTAGTGGAAAAATCTATACTGGCTTGGCCACATTGAGCGATTGGAAAATAATGTTCCAGCAAAGAGGATCTTCAAATCACAGTCTTCAGACCACAGACAACAGGAAAGATGGAACCTCCGTTTTAAGGACCAAGCTATCGCGGATGCTAAAGTGCTTGTTCTAGACAAATCGAAGCAGAGCGCATGGGATTAAAGAAAGGCTGCTGTGTCTCAGGCAGAGACGACGAAGGTACGAAGAGGAGAAGGGCTCTGATGTGCAAATACTCTATACAATGCCTAGATAATTAACATTTCTGCGATATTAATAGTTTTTAAAGTAATCTCTAAAATTTCAGGAGTAACTAGGTACCGCACATGTATCTTAAACAGACTTAGTAAGTGTAAGTAACATAACTTCTATTAGAGCTTCACTCTGAAACAAGTTTGTTTTGGTACAACTCGACCATCCGATGACCATCTATTGATCGTAGTTTTTAGAACATGTTGCTAGCGGAACCCCTTTTGCAGCTAAAAATACTGAATCGAAATCGAAGAAGCCACGAATACGAGTACGAGTACCAGAAAAGAAAAGTAGAGCGATCTTCAAGGAATATGGCAATATTCTATCTAAGACGCAGCATTAGCGTCTTTGTGAATGAGAACGACCTAGAACTTCACCACTCTAAGGAAAGTTTGCACCTGATGATGAACAATATTGTGAACAACAAATGGAGACAGGGAAGTACTCGTATTTGCATTTGTGGTGAGAGGCAAGTTGTGTTTAAGACCCTCCAGATCCCTCTTAACACTTCCAAATTAGTTCGAGAATTAAAGGTGATTCATCGTTAGGTTTAATTTATGATGTAAAATAAAATACAATTGTTAAAAAAACAATTCATGGTATTTACTTTTTGAAAATGATATCATGTAAATGTTGGCCATTACTACGTCCATTCAGAAAATCCAATTTTGGGCGACTCGTTCGAGCATAGCGACTTGGATCTCGCGGATAATACGAGTAATGTTGGTTTCAAAAGCGTCAATCGTAGCTGGCTTATTCCTAAAAGCATGAGACTTTACATATCTCAGAGAAAATAGTCCAAAGGTGTGATATCACACGATCTAGGCGGCCAATTTACCGTGGCAAAACGTGAAATTAAGTGCTCACCAAAATGATTTCTCAACAAGTCCATTGTTTCATGCGCTGTATGGCTCGTAGCGCCGTCTTCTTGAAACCAGAACTCACCGAGACCATTTGCTTGAATTTTAGCAAGCACATAGTCCGCTAACATGGCGCGATAACGGTTACCATTGACGGTAACGAAAATATGGACTAATGAATCTACCAGTCTATAAGCCACACTATACCGTTGTTTTTAATGGATGTAATGTTAGCTCTTGGTACTCTTCGGGTTGCCCATCAACCCAAAAATGGCAATTTTGTTTGTTAACGTATCCATTGAGCCAGAAAAAGGCTTCATTACTGAACAAAATTTCACGATAAAACACCGGATTTTCATTTCCAGAGCACATTCACTGAAAATATGACGCAAATTCAAGTTACCTGGCTTCAATTCTGGCACAAGTTGAATTTTTCACGCTTTTAGGCCGAGATACTCACGTAAAATACGCCAAGTTGTCGAATAAGCCAAGTTGTCGAATACGCCAAGCCAAGCTGTTGAGAACGGCGACAGATTGATTCGTCACAGTCTTTGCGTACACTCTCAGCTACAGCTGCTGTAGTCTCCTCACTACGTACTGGATGTGGTCTCACCCGTCGAGTATCATCCACTAATGTAAACTGGGACTCAAATTTGCGAATGATATTGGCAATAGTGGTTCCAGTAGGTCGATTATGCGCACCGTAAGTTCATCGAATCGCACGAAAAATATTTCTCACAGAACGCTGATATTCGTAATACAGCTGAACAATTTGGTGACTCTCTTGTGGTGTGAGTCTTTCCACGATGACTTGCCAAACGATACAGAACAAAAATGACAAAGCAATTTGATAGGAGTCTCGCATGATCTGTCAAAGAAAGCCTATTGAAAATTAAACCTCACGATGAATCACCCCTTATAAGTATCTTTTGAACGCAATGGTAAGACTGGTTTTAATGAAAAATGAATGAAATGGCTTATGAACTTGCTAGCGAAGGCTGAAAAGAAGATTTTCCTGGAACTAAGTTTAGGACTTTTGCTGACTTGTGTAGGTACAACAGCAAGTGATGTGAATTTCCGACAGCAAGCGTTTTAAAAACGATCATCACTTTGGTGATTTTGTAAATATCAGGGTATTTGATGCGAGGTGTCGTTGTTTAGCTACTTTCTCACCATTTCACGCCGAATTCTTTCCATGCCAAGAGACTTTTAGAGGTTTAATGGCCGGGATCAAAACTCCTTTCGTGGAATTACTTCCGCCCTACTCAAGACCATATGTCTGCCATCTATTTCAGCAGAGTGCTGGAAAAAAGAGCCACAATTGTGAACTTACAATATCCAATGATGTTCAACTCCTCTCCGTAAATTTCTTCCAAGTGTGCTGCTTTAATTAGAAAATTAGGGCATCGTTAGCAACCTTATAGTGGAAATTCTGTGCGATCTTCATGTATCAGAGTGTTTACGTCTTGCGATTAGTGCCACCCGACTAGAGAGACTTGTAGAGTTGCGTTTGCTCTGTGATGAAGTATATTAAGTTTTGGACTAAGAATGGTGACCTTACCTGGAATGGTCCGAATAGTATGACGCAATTGATATCACTGCAAGATCACAACATTCCTACGCAGAAGTACACTTTCAAAACTGCATTGGAACAAATCTTCTTAGCTCATTGAGAATGAATTAATCAACTTATTTCAGTAATTTCCTATTTCAAGGATCTGTAAATTGTGTGTATTCACACTTAGCACAGAGCAGAACAGAATTCATCCACCCAAATGAATTCAAGTTGGCAACACTTTTTATGATTGCACTTTGTATCTTTTTTTTACTTTTCGTTGTGCGTCTATATTTGAGTACGAGGTACGAATACGAGTATCTCTTTAGTCGGATTGTATCGCTTCGAGGACTTGTGTTTAGGGTACTCAGTGAGTTCAGTGAATGTGACTTTTATTGATTGAAAATTCATTGTGTATGCTAAGGCCATACGGCTTATGGAAAAACTGCAGAGACTATAATATCTGATCCGTTCAAATGCTGCTGATGACACATGCTTCTACCACTGCTATCACCATCATCACCACCAACGCCATTACCTCCAACACCATAAGCTTTTGGAGTGTTCTAATATTTACAAAAGATTCGTGGCACGCTGTAGTGGTAGTGAGTGGAGTAAAAACGTCCTTTTCGTCAATATTTCGTCACTGTGAGCTTTAAAAGATTATTTCGAAATTGATTTTCATTTCCACGACACTTGTGATGGATGTGAAAATGTATAAATGGGGAGTGAGTGCCTATATTAACTATTCTGCTATCCTATCTCGAATTCACTAGATACTATCCACTACCCAGTCTTCTATTGCCATTCTCGATATCCCCATAAATTTGTGGTATGTTCTTGAGGGGAAATGACATATTAATTTGATGGTGGATTACCATGTGGCTATTAACTAATAGAATGTGATTTAATTCCAAGAATTCACCACCACCCTATCCATCCCTATCTTTAACAATTAATCACGGGAAAAACTATCTGCACGTTTTGTCCATTTTCGAGTGACCAAAGGACATTGGCTCCAAGGAGCAGAGCGCCAATGGAAGGAGCACATTTAAGGGTGGATCACGTTGTGGTCGTTGTCGTTATTTATTTGCTCTTTTCATGAATCAAGGAGCAAATATTTGGACTTTGCGGTAGACAGTCAATATTATGGTTTAAGGTGTTGACGACTTCAGCTTTGAGTAGTACGGATATGAGATTGCTGCTTTTGCTGTTATTGCTGGGATTGCCGAGATTGCCGAGATTGCTGGGCTTGGTGTCGAACGCGAATACGTGGCTGGCCGTAGATATATTTTTGTGTATGTTAAGGTTTAATGTCGAATTGGTTTTTTGGTAAATAGGAAAGAAGAACTGTTCTCATTTGTTTTGTTTATGTTATTGAGTGGTTTACGGATTGAGATAGTTTCCTGAAAGAAGATGGAGGAATTACATCTGCTCAAACTGATTCCGCCTGCTTTGAGAAGATTTAGAGTCAAAATGACCGAAAAGAGATCAGAGATTAGAGTAATTCTGATGATCTCCTTGTAGGACATATTCCTGCTGTTTGCTTTCTCATAGAATTGTCTGAGAAATAAGAAAATTTTGGGCCGTTTTGTAGTGTTTGGAGCTCTGAGAGAACTCAACGATGGGAGGGTTATGGACAACATCTGATGCAGTAGTCGGAAGTTGGGTATTCAAGAGCATTTAAGAAGCCAACATAGGCTTCGAGCTATCTTCGGTAGGGGCAATTGAAGATATGCGAGGACACCAGTAACATATGCGAAAGCTCTGAGAAGGTTTGTCATAGTAGCTACAATATTAAGTGAGTGTCAGAAACGTTTCTTTCTGCATATTTTGTTGATTTCTTTATTGTTTTGATATTTTGGCACGAGATAAGAGGGTAAGTTGGATTGAGATGTACGGAGTGGTGGAAAGAATTAACCCATTCCTTCGAGTTAGAGTCGAGCTATTGTCGAGCAACCGCGAACGTGCCACTGTTGCCTACTTCTGCATCATGGAAAGCTCCATTGCTGATATAATTCCTAACAATGGTGCTGTTATTGTTAGAATCTACCAAAATAGATAGATTGGTGATCAGATTAGTCTTTTTGATAGCTTGTCCCGGGAAACCGAAAGGGTCGATCGGGTCCGAGAAGAGGTATATTCTAAAAAACTTCCCAGGTGGTTGGACCGGGCAAGGACATGTGAAGCAAAAGTACTACGCTAAGAGCACGTAAGTGTTTGAAGAAGGCGCGAGTCTTTAAAGTCATATTCCTCCAACCGCTACAGAGAAGAGAAAAAGGTTGGCTAAAGTGACACCCACTAAAATCAATCAAACTCTGAGACTGCAAAATCTTCTTCCGTCCCGAACAGAACCAAGGGGAAAAATGTTTCCGGCACTTTCTCTGCGATGGATATGTTCACATATGATGCCCGTTTCAAAAAAAAGTTCGAATAAGTCGACAGACATCAGTTAATGCGGTCAAATTCACCATGAGAAAGAATTCTGGTGACGACTTTCTTCGCGCTAAAGATCCGGCTAAATCCGGTTCGGCAACTTGCAAAATTTTGTTGTCGCAGGAAGACCCACCAAGAAATACCCAAGTGGAGAAGACCGGGGCACCTAATGTACATATAAGGTTGCAGTTGCTCCCCCTCTGGCGCTTCGAGCTGGAAAACACTGTGTTGAATAGCTGTGGGAGAAAGCTAAAGTAGAGTATATTTCCACACAGGATAATATGTCAGCAAAATGTGGCTAAAACTGTTTCCTCAGTATTTATACAAACATGCTTCACCAGTTGGGAAAGAACTCTGGTGATGACTTTCTTCGCGCTAAAGATCCGGCTAAATCCGGTTCGGCAACTTGCAAAATTTTGTTGTCGCAGAAAGACCCACCAAGAAATACCCAAGTGGACAAGACCGGGGCACCTAATGTACATATAAGGTTGCAGTTGCTCCCTCTCTGGCGCTTCGAGCTGGAAAACACTGTGTTGAATAACCGTGGGAGGTAGCTAAAGTAGAGTATATTTTCACACAGGGTAATATTTTAGCAAAATGTGGCTAAAACTGTTTCGTCAGTATTTATGCAAACATGCTTCACCAGTTGGGAAAGAACTCTGGTGATGACTTTCTTCGGGCTAAAGATCCGGCTAAATCCGGTTCGGCAACTTGCAAAATTTTGTTGTCGCAGAAAGACCCACCAAGAAATACCCAAGTGGACAAGACCGGTGCACCTAATGTACATATAAGGTTGCAGTTGCTCCTTCTCTGACGCTTCGAGCTGGAAAACACTGTGTTGAATAACCGTGGGAGGTAGCTAAAGTAGAGTATATTTCCACACAGGATAATATGTCAGCAAAATGTGGCTAAAACTGTTTACTCAGTATTTATACAAACATGCTTCACCAGTTGGGAAAGAACTCTGGTGATGACTTTCTTCGGGCTAAAGATCCGGCTAAATCCGGTTCGGCAACTTGCAAAATTTTGTTGTCGCAGAAAGACCCACCAAGAAATACCCAAGTGGACAAGACCGGTGCACCTAATGTACATATAAGGTTGCAGTTGCTCCTTCTCTGACGCTTCGAGCTGGAAAACACTGTGTTGAATAACCGTGGGAGGTAGCTAAAGTAGAGTATATTTCCACACAGGATAATATGTCAGCAAAATGTGGCTAAAACTGTTTACTCAGTATTTATACAAACATGCTTCACCAGTTGGGAAAGAACTCTGGTGATGACTTTCTTCGGGCTAAAGATCCGGCTAAATCCGGTTCGGCAACTTGCAAAATTTTGTTGTCGCAGAAAGACCCACCAAGAAATACCCAAGTGGACAAGACCGGTGCACCTAATGTACATATAAGGTTGCAGTTGCTCCCTCTCTGGCGCTTCGAGCTGGAAAACACTGTGTTGAATAACCGTGGGAGGTAGCTAAAGTAGAGTATATTTCCACACAGGATAATATGTCAGCAAAATGTGGCTAAAACTGTTTCGTCAGTATTTATGCAAACATGCTTCACCAGTTGGGAAAGAACTCTGGTTATGACTTTCTTCGCGCTAAAGATCCGGCTAAATCCGGTTCGGCAACTTGCAAAATTTTGTTGTCGCAGAAAGACCCACCAAGAAATACCCAAGTGGACAAGACCGGGGCACCTAATGTACATATAAGGTTGCAGTTGGTCCCTCTCTGGCGCTTCGAGCTGGAAAACACTGTGTTGAATAACCGTTTGAGGTAGCTAAAGTAGAGTATATTTCCACACAGGATAATATGTCAGCAAAATGTGGCTAAAACTGTTTCCTCAGTATTTATACAAACATGCTTCACCAGTTGGGAAAGAACTCTGGTGATGACTTTCTTCGCAAAATTTTGTTGTCGCAGAAAGACCCACCAAGAAATACCCAACTGGACAACACCGGGGCACCTAATGTACATATAAGGTTGCAGTTGGTCCCTCTCTGGCGCTTCGAGCTGGAAAACACTGTGTTGAATAACCGTTTGAGGTAGCTAAAGTAGAGTATATTTCCACACAGGATAATATGTCAGCAAAATGTGGCTAAAACTGTTTACTCAGTATTTATACAAACATGCTTCACCAGTTGGGAAAGAACTCTGGTGATGACTTTCTTCGGGCTAAAGATCCGGCTAAATCCGGTTCGGCAACTTGCAAAATTTTGTTGTCGCAGAAAGACCCACCAAGAAATACCCAAGTGGACAAGACCGGTGCACCTAATGTACATATAAGGTTGCAGTTGCTCCTTCTCTGACGCTTCGAGCTGGAAAACACTGTGTTGAATAACCGTGGGAGGTAGCTAAAGTAGAGTATATTTCCACACAGGATAATATGTCAGCAAAATGTGGCTAAAACTGTTTACTCAGTATTTATACAAACATGCTTCACCAGTTGGGAAAGAACTCTGGTGATGACTTTCTTCGGGCTAAAGATCCGGCTAAATCCGGTTCGGCAACTTGCAAAATTTTGTTGTCGCAGAAAGACCCACCAAGAAATACCCAAGTGGACAAGACCGGTGCACCTAATGTACATATAAGGTTGCAGTTGGTCCCTCTCTGGCGCTTCGAGCTGGAAAACACTGTGTTGAATAACCGTGGGAGGTAGCTAAAGTAGAGTATATTTCCACACAGGGTAATATTTTAGCAAAATGTGGCTAAAACTGTTTCGTCAGTATTTATACAAACATGCTTCACCAGTTGGGAAAGAACTCTGGTGATGACTTTCTTCGCGCTAAAGATCCGGCTAAATCCGGTTCGGCAACTTGCAAAATTTTGTTGTCGCAGAAAGACCCACCAAGAAATACTCAAGTGGACAAGACCGGGGCACCTAATGTACATATAAGGTTGCAGTTGCTCCTTCTCTGACGCTTCGAGCTGGAAAACACTGTGTTGAATAACCGTGGGAGGTAGCTAAAGTAGAGTATATTTCCACACAGGATAATATGTCAGCAAAATGTGGCTAAAACTGTTTCCTCAGTATTTATACAAACATGCTTCACCAGTTGGGAAAGAACTCTGGTTATGACTTTCTTCGCGCTAAAGATCCGGCTAAATCCGGTTCGGCAACTTGCAAAATGTTGCTGTCGCAGGAAGACCCACCAAGAAATACCCAACTGGACAACACCGGGGCACCTAATGTACATATAAGGTTGCAGTTGGTCCCTCTCTGGCGCTTCGAGCTGGAAAACACTGTGTTGAATAACCGTGGGAGGTAGCTAAAGTAGAGTATATTTCCACACAGGGTAATATTTTAGCAAAATGTGGCTAAAACTGTTTCGTCAGTATTTATACAAACATGCTTCACCAGTTGGGAAAGAACTCTGGTGATGACTTTCTTCGCGCTAAAGATCCGGCTAAATCCGGTTCGGCAACTTGCAAAATTTTGTTGTCGCAGAAAGACCTACCAAGAAATACTCAAGTGGACAAGACCGGGGCACCTAATGTACATATAAGGTTGCAGTTGCTCCTTCTCTGACGCTTCGAGCTGGAAAACACTGTGTTGAATAACCGTGGGAGGTAGCTAAAGTAGAGTATATTTCCACACAGGATAATATGTCAGCAAAATGTGGCTAAAACTGTTTCCTCAGTATTTATACAAACATGCTTCACCAGTTGGGAAAGAACTCTGGTGATGACTTTCTTCGGGCTAAAGATCCGGCTAAATCCGGTTCGGCAACTTGCAAAATTTTGTTGTCGCAGAAAGACCCACCAAGAAATACCCAAGTGGACAAGACCGGTGCACCTAATGTACATATAAGGTTGCAGTTGCTCCCTCTCTGGCGCTTCGAGCTGGAAAACACTGTGTTGAATAACCGTGGGAGGTAGCTAAAGTAGAGTATATTTCCACACAGGATAATATGTCAGCAAAATGTGGCTAAAACTGTTTCGTCAGTATTTATGCAAACATGCTTCACCAGTTGGGAAAGAACTCTGGTTATGACTTTCTTCGCGCTAAAGATCCGGCTAAATCCGGTTCGGCAACTTGCAAAATTTTGTTGTCGCAGAAAGACCCACCAAGAAATACCCAAGTGGACAAGACCGGGGCACCTAATGTACATATAAGGTTGCAGTTGCTCCCTCTCTGGCGCTTCGAGCTGGAAAACACTGTGTTGAATAACCGTGGGAGGTAGCTAAAGTAGAGTATATTTCCACACAGGATAATATGTCAGCAAAATGTGGCTAAAACTGTTTCGTCAGTATTTACACAAACATGCTTCACCAGTTGGGAAAGAACTCTGGTGATGACTTTCTTCGCGCTAAAGATCCGGCTAAATCCGGTTCGGCAACTTGCAAAATTTTGTTGTCGCAGAAAGACCCACCAAGAAATACTCAAGTGGACAAGACCGGGGCACCTAATGTACATATAAGGTTGCAGTTGCTCCTTCTCTGACGCTTCGAGCTGGAAAACACTGTGTTGAATAACCGTGGGAGGTAGCTAAAGTAGAGTATATTTCCACACAGGATAATATGTCAGAAAAATGTGGCTAAAACTGTTTCGTCAGTATTTATGCAAACATGCTTCACCAGTTGGGAAAGAACTCTGGTTATGACTTTCTTCGCGCTAAAGATCCGGCTAAATCCGGTTCGGCAACTTGCAAAATGTTGCTGTCGCAGGAAGACCCACCAAGAAATACCCAACTGGACAACACCGGGGCACCTAATGTACATATAAGGTTGCAGTTGGTCCCTCTCTGGCGCTTCGAGCTGGAAAACACTGTGTTGAATAACCGTGGGAGGTAGCTAAAGTAGAGTATATTTCCACACAGGGTAATATTTTAGCAAAATGTGGCTAAAACTGTTTCGTCAGTATTTATACAAACATGCTTCACCAGTTGGGAAAGAACTCTGGTGATGACTTTCTTCGCGCTAAAGATCCGGCTAAATCCGGTTCGGCAACTTGCAAAATTTTGTTGTCGCAGAAAGACCCACCAAGAAATACTCAAGTGGACAAGACCGGGGCACCTAATGTACATATAAGGTTGCAGTTGCTCCTTCTCTGGCGCTTCGAGCTGGAAAACACTGTGTTGAATAACCGTGGGAGGTAGCTAAAGTAGAGTATATTTCCACACAGGATAATATGTCAGCAAAATGTGGCTAAAACTGTTTCGTCAGTATTTATGCAAACATGCTTCACCAGTTGGGAAAGAACTCTGGTTATGACTTTCTTCGCGCTAAAGATCCGGCTAAATCCGGTTCGGCAACTTGCAAAATGTTGCTGTCGCAGGAAGACCCACCAAGAAATACCCAACTGGACAACACCGGGGCACCTAATGTACATATAAGGTTGCAGTTGGTCCCTCTCTGGCGCTTCGAGCTGGAAAACACTGTGTTGAATAACCGTGGGAGGTAGCTAAAGTAGAGTATATTTCCACACAGGGTAATATTTTAGCAAAATGTGGCTAAAACTGTTTCGTCAGTATTTATACAAACATGCTTCACCAGTTGGGAAAGAACTCTGGTGATGACTTTCTTCGCGCTAAAGATCCGGCTAAATCCGGTTCGGCAACTTGCAAAATTTTGTTGTCGCAGAAAGACCCACCAAGAAATACTCAAGTGGACAAGACCGGGGCACCTAATGTACATATAAGGTTGCAGTTGCTCCTTCTCTGGCGCTTCGAGCTGGAAAACACTGTGTTGAATAACCGTGGGAGGTAGCTAAAGTAGAGTATATTTCCACACAGGATAATATGTCAGCAAAATGTGGCTAAAACTGTTTCGTCAGTATTTATGCAAACATGCTTCACCAGTTGGGAAAGAACTCTGGTTATGACTTTCTTCGCGCTAAAGATCCGGCTAAATCCGGTTCGGCAACTTGCAAAATTTTGTTGTCGCAGAAAGACCCACCAAGAAATACCCAAGTGGAGAAGACCGGGGCACCTAATGTACATATAAGGTTGCAGTTGCTCCCCCTCTGGCGCTTCGAGCTGGAAAACACTGTGTTGAATAGCCGTGGGAGAAAGCTAAAGTAGAGTATATTTCCACACAGGATAATATGTCAGCAAAATGTGGCTAAAACTGTTTCCTCAGTATTTATACAAACATGCTTCACCAGTTGGGAAAGAACTCTGGTTATGACTTTCTTCGCGCTAAAGATCCGGCTAAATCCGGTTCGGCAACTTGCAAAATGTTGCTGTCGCAGGAAGACCCACCAAGAAATACCCAACTGGACAACACCGGGGCACCTAATGTACATATAAGGTTGCAGTTGGTCCCTCTCTGGCGCTTCGAGCTGGAAAACACTGTGTTGAATAACCGTGGGAGGTAGCTAAAGTAGAGTATATTTCCACACAGGGTAATATTTTAGCAAAATGTGGCTAAAACTGTTTCGTCAGTATTTATACAAACATGCTTCACCAGTTGGGAAAGAACTCTGGTTATGACTTTCTTCGCGCTAAAGATCCGGCTAAATCCGGTTCGGCAACTTGCAAAATGTTGCTGTCGCAGGAAGACCCACCAAGAAATACCCAACTGGACAACACCGGGGCACCTAATGTACATATAAGGTTGCAGTTGGTCCCTCTCTGGCGCTTCGAGCTGGAAAACACTGTGTTGAATAACCGTGGGAGGTAGCTAAAGTAGAGTATATTTCCACACAGGATAATATGTCAGCAAAATGTGGCTAAAACTGTTTCCTCAGTATTTATACAAACATGCTTCACCAGTTGGGAAAGAACTCTGGTGATGACTTTCTTCGGGCTAAAGATCCGGCTAAATCCGGTTCGGCAACTTGCAAAATTTTGTTGTCGCAGAAAGACCCACCAAGAAATACCCAAGTGGACAAGACCGGGGCACCTAATGTACATATAAGGTTGCAGTTGCTCCCTCTCTGGCGCTTCGAGCTGGAAAACACTGTGTTGAATAACCGTGGGAGGTAGCTAAAGTAGAGTATATTTCCACACAGGATAATATGTCAGCAAAATGTGGCTAAAACTGTTTCGTCAGTATTTATACAAACATGCTTCACCAGTTGGGAAAGAACTCTGGTGATGACTTTCTTCGCGCTAAAGATCCGGCTAAATCCGGTTCGGCAACTTGCAAAATTTTGTTGTCGCAGAAAGACCCACCAAGAAATACTCAAGTGGACAAGACCGGGGCACCTAATGTACATATAAGGTTGCAGTTGCTCCTTCTCTGACGCTTCGAGCTGGAAAACACTGTGTTGAATAACCGTGGGAGGTAGCTAAAGTAGAGTATATTTCCACACAGGATAATATGTCAGAAAAATGTGGCTAAAACTGTTTCGTCAGTATTTATGCAAACATGCTTCACCAGTTGGGAAAGAACTCTGGTTATGACTTTCTTCGCGCTAAAGATCCGGCTAAATCCGGTTCGGCAACTTGCAAAATGTTGCTGTCGCAGGAAGACCCACCAAGAAATACCCAACTGGACAACACCGGGGCACCTAATGTACATATAAGGTTGCAGTTGGTCCCTCTCTGGCGCTTCGAGCTGGAAAACACTGTGTTGAATAACCGTGGGAGGTAGCTAAAGAAGAGGATATTTCCACACAGGATAATATGTCAGGAAAATGTGGCTAAAAATGTTTCGTCAGTATTTATACGAACATGCTTCACCAGTTAGTTTCTGACCATTTTGTCTCATCAAGGATCAAAGGCCAAGGTCTCAGCTTCCATTGCTTAAAAATCAATTGAGGACGCAGTTGTCCTTTATAGACCCGAAACCAAATACCAATTACTGTCCACAAGCCATTGAAAAGTTGGTGTTTAGTTCTAATTGTAAAACATATCCGTGTTTGGCCTCCATTTAAATGAACACTACCTTTGATGGTATCTGTCAGCCACCGGTGGTGGTTATGCACAATTACTCGTGTTACACCGAGCACCCTCACCTGAACCATATATCCGTATCTCACTTCATAAAATTCATACTACGAGTGGCATTCGCACTCGTCTCTGGTATTCAACATTCTACATTCTGTATTCTATGATGTATTCCGTATTTCGTATCTAAATAGTGTTCCGCCGCCTAATGTGGTGAATCATAGCAAAGCGTGTAAAATGTTAATTAAAGCCTTAGGAAGTCGGAGTCTCATTCTGTGGTCAAAGCACCATGTCATTGAATGCCTGTATTGAGGTTAATACCAGACTATGACACCACACTTGGTACAATTTTCGATTTTGCGTACTACCATACAATTTTTCGCATGATTTCATTCTCCAGTTTCCGATTTTTTTTTTTTGGTTTATGTTCCTTAAAAAAAAAAAAAAATTATAATGATGAGCTGTGAATGATTAAGTGCTAGATACAGTGATTGAATAATAAATAATCAATAAGAAGCGAAGAGCTGTAGAAGAACAATAACTTTAAGGCGGTAACAAAATTATCAACAACTGATGACAAGCCCCGTAATTTGATATCATATTTCAAAGACGGTAAAAAGTACGACATTGTCGTCTCTGTCCTGTGATTCCGTCAGTGTTATCACATTTCGTACCAGCAGCTACATGGTGGTAGTAGCGCTTCAGTCTCAGAGACCACTTAAGGAAAAATGTCAATGTCGATTGGTACAACAATGTAAGGCTCTGTAAATAACACTCTACTGCCCTAGTTACGGTTGCTTAAGAAGAGTTTTTGAAAAAGAAATCAGAGAAAAGAAATTTGTCGGTTGACCCACGGATAATATTGTAAATGAAATGTTGTCATGCCTAAGGACAGGAAATGAAACGAATTCCCAGTGATTTATTGTACCTCTGACGGAAAGGACTTCGTGATTTCGTTGAATGGAGATAATTATGAGTATAAATCTCGTGTTGTAATCGCAATTGGTTTTTATGAAGTGAATATCTGAAGGTCTCTAAGAATTATCTCAGAATTAGGGACTTTCTTAAGAGGATTCCTACTAGGTTTCCTTTTCAAATACAAATTACTCACTCCACATACGTTCAAAGGTGTACAAATTGACACTTCTGTCTTGGTGGCATCTAATGGCTTTTAACATTTTTCCCGTTATCCAGAAATATAGTATCTTTAAGCTATCTGGGTGACATAAAAATATAGAAATAATAGGAAGGTCACATAAAATGAAGGCATATACTGCAGCTTTATAAAGGCGATTCATCGTGAAGTTTGTGTTTCAATAGGCTTTTTTTGACAGATCATGCGAGACTCATATCAAATTGCTTTTTTAGTTTGGAAAGTCATCGTGCAAAGATTCACACCACAACAGCGTTTCCAAATTGTTCAGCTGTATTACGAAAATCAGCGTTCTGTGAGAAATGTTTTTCGTGCGAATCAAAGAACTTACGGTGCGCATAATCAACCTACTGGAACCACTATTGCCAATACCATTCGCAAATTTGAGTCCCAGTTTACATTAGTGAATGACTTTAGCAGCTGTAGCTGATAGTGTACGCGAAGACCGTGACGAAGTGATTCGTCGTCGTTCTCAGCAGCTTGGCTTGGCGTATTCGACAACTTGGTGTATTTTACGCGAGGATACTTGAATTTGCATCATATTTTCAGTGAATGGGCTCTGGAAAAACTTAACGAAAATCCGGTGTTTTATTGTGAAATTTTGTTCAGTGATGAAGCCCATTTCTGGCTCAATGGATACGTTAATAAACAAAATTGCCGTATTCCGGCTGATGAGCAACTCGAAGAGTACCAAGAGCTACCATTACATCCATTAAAAACAACGGTATGTTAACGGACTATATGCTTCCTGAAATTCAAGCACATGGTTTCCGTGAGTTCTGGTTTCAACAAGACAGCGCTACGAGCCATACAGCGCGTGAAGCAATGGACTTGTTGAGAAATCATTTTCGTGAGCACTTAATTTCACGTTTTGCTACGGTAAATTGGCCTAGATCGTGCGATATCACACCTTTGAACTATTTTCTCTGGGGATATGTAAAGTTTCAGGTCTTCAGGAATCAGCCAACTGCGATTGATGCTTTGAAAGCCAACATTACTCGTGTTATCTGCGAGATACCAGCCGCTATGCTCGAACGAGTCGCCCAAAATTAGACCTTGCGAATGGACCACCTCATACGTAGTCGTGGCCAACATTTACATGATATCGTTTTTAAGAAAAAAATGCAATGAATTGTTTTTTTAACTGATAATAAAAATTTTTAGTTCACTTTCAAATTAATGTATTTTATTTTACATTATAAATCAAACCTTACGATGAATCATCCTCTATAAACTCGCATTAGTTACTCGTTGTCCTATGACATTGTCTTATATCGAACTCGCATATTGTCATAACACTCTTCCACGTATGATGAGGAGTTGCTAAAAAATAAAGTTGTGTCTCAGTTACTGAATAGCCCTCAATTCTGCAATACTTTGTTAACTCCACTGATCCAGCCAAAAGTGACCTTAAATCTCTTTGTTTGTGAAAAAATATCGAATTTTAGGGAAAAAGCCAGTTCTATTCAAGTTGAACAAAAATTCAGCCCTCCAAAGATGGGCATCTTGCGAATGAGTAATGTGAGATATGCATTGTGGTGCCAATGACAACCTATGTTCTTTACTCTGGCAAAATATTTGATCTTAAATTTCTATTAGCACTTGGGAAACATTATACGAATCAGAGTAGAATAGACAACATGATCTCGTCATGTCCTAAATAATAGAAATTGCTACTGGGAACATGGATTACAACTTCATCGACTGGATGCTATTGTCTGCAAGTTCTCAATTATGAAACGTATATGAGATTATGTGATTTTTGGCTCTATAATCGACCAACTGAACTCGCCAGCTGTCGTGTTGTGTATTAATGTGGATCGCCGTGCTCTATATATGCCACATACGGTAGAATATTTCGGAAATGAATTTGCCAATATCGTGAGCGAGTTTAGAGGAAAACTAAAATCCAATATGGTCACGTGCTCCACTAATCAAAAGAGATCCTAAAGTGCAGATCACACACGATGAAGTTTTTGTTAAAAGCGAAATTCCGGCCAAGAAAATCAAACATCCGACCGTCACCAAATCGATGTATTCTTTCCGGTGATCGACTGACTAAAATGCATGTACTTACCAAGTATCAGTTTCGTTTTCTTTGTCGTCGAAGATCTAAGAAAAGAGGAGTGAAGTTAAGCAATCAAAGTCTCGGACCCAAGTCCCGTTTTAACCTCGTCAACCAAAATTCATTGTAGATCGAAAGTTTTAAGTCTGGTGGTCAGGCCTGGGCTTGTAGGGTGAGGTTGCAGAACGATCCCTAAAAATTATCGACCCATTGCGTCCACGGGTCGAAATATTCTACCGCCGGGCAACGGTGGTTATTTAACGGCTAATGAACTCCCTTTGATATTGATAACATTGAAGAATTTTCTCGGTGCCAACGAAGAGAAGCAGACTTCTTTTAAACAACTTTAACTCCAAGGTGGAACATCAAGCGCCGAGGGATGCATGGCTTAAAGTGCTTAGTCTCTCATTTGCGAACTTCGGATACCGCTCGATTTAAATCTCCAGATTACTCGTGGGAATCAAAATTAATTCAATAAAAAACATAGTCATAGAGACATCATCAACCTCTAGTTACTTGCGCTGCTGTTGAACTGCGAAGCAGGGAAAGGAATACGTTCATTCTGAGCGACTCAGACTCAGACACATTGTGTGAAGACACAACAGTAAGCTATCGGATGAGTTATGAGTAAATTGTATGAACATGTCACAGAAATCTACTGGCTACATCAGGCTAAGACCTGGCTGAAGCAAGGTAAACCTAGAGAATGTGCTCTTCAGATTACCACTGCCAAAATCAACAAAAACGACAAAGGGGCTAATTGAACCCGATAGGATGACTCTATTCCCCCAACGATGGAAGCTAAGAAAGTCCGAAAAAAAAAATTCTACAGTGGATAAGGTTCCCTTTAGTAAGTTAGTAGGCCGCCTCAAGCAATGAAAACATCGATTTCGACACCCTTAGTGTTGAGCAAATGGCTATAATACCGCAGGGAGTTATCAATGTTTCGGTTGAGCTATAAGATGAAAAGAGAAAGTCGTTTTTTGACAGCTTTACAATTAAGGTTGGCTGGGTCTGTTTGTTTGCCCCAATGAAGCCACTGTGAAATGAATGAGGAGGAATTTTTCAAATATCAAAAAGAAATGCAGTTTGAACCTGATGTGGGGTGGTTGGCAGAAGCAGAATTGGTAGTGTGTTGACTTCCCAATCGAATGGTTCGGGGTTCAATACCATCTCGTGATGGTATGAGACTATTCTGTCTCCCCATTAAATGTTGGATGATACCTATTTAACGAAATAGTTACTGAGCCCAAAAATTTTTCTTTCTTTCTATGTCCCATTTTCCTAAAAACTTAACACGTGCTCAGGTACTCTCAGGTACTTTAAGTGTAGTCATCCCCCCCCCCCCAAAAAAAAAAAAAAAATAGTTTAGGAGGATTCATTTTCAAAACCACATACGAGTATCACAGGAGGTGTACTTTCCTCAAAGTATCGGCCCAGCTAGCGAGGAAATCGTCGCATCTTTAGATGCATAGATTTCCGGACTACAAATAAACACCGTTAATATGGCTGCAGTTGATGGAGATAGAGCACGTGAGGTCCACTGAACTAGCAATCAGACGTATCGCCAATTAACGCGGAAAACAACTGCTACAGATAGACCCAGAAGTAGATTTCATGTTCCCTTACCATAGAGTAAGGCTGCAGATAATGCCGCTCGTACTACGATAATAAGACCACAGGGCCCCTCTTTTTGTGAGGTTTCCAAGAAGTGACAATAAACCTAGCTGCATACGCGTATAGCCGCAAACGTTGATGACTGTACTCAAGATATATATGTATATATATACTACACGCTTGAACTTATTCAAGAACTAATCCTAATCCTAGAACCAAAGCTACTGAGGACTTACCCTTCTTTGGTCTCATTAATAGTAAACGAAGAAGACAGAAGACAAGAATGCAGACTGAGCGCTGCATTAGTGATCAGTTTTAGAACCAAATATCTTCTCATTCCAGGATTTAACATCAGAGACCTAGTTAGAGAGATAATCGATATATTTTAGAGGAACAGATTGGAAGTGTTCTTGTGCGACTCCGCCTATTACCGCGGAGATATACATAGACTCGATGCCTGTTATTTAATTTTGGTGGGCGGTTCACACCTCCATTTATTTCACTTTATACAAGCTTTAACTAATTTAAAAACTATTACTGAAAAACTAAGTAAGGGAATGATGGAGGAAGTGGAGGTGAGTTGACCTTACGGAACATACGGGAGATTGGTTTATTGGAACCATATGAGGTGCGATGGGTTGGAATAGAAAAGAGACGAGGGCAGCGTAAATTACGGGGGTTAGTGTTGAAGAAATTAGAATTGTAAAGGGTAGCGCAAGCTACAGAACCAGATATATGAACGCGCTGACTGTCACACTTCGCTGGCAAATTCAAAAAGGGGCCTGATAAAGGTAACGTAAGGTGACCTTGTCACATAAGGGTTGCAAGATTCTTTAGACAATTGTTTGATAAAACCAAGTGATACGTTGGTCTTAAGGACCAACCAATCAATTGATTGATTGAACCTGGGGTACAGGATGAAGAAATTATTTTTGCAGAATTTAGTGTCGTCGGCGTAAATGGATAGAGTGGAAGATCGTTTATATTGGGTTTTCTAATAACGACTTGACCACTTTTTTTTTAAATAAAAGGCAAACTATTTGAGATATTTCAAAAACTTTATTATTGGCTTGAAGTACAATCAAAACATTTATGAATGAAACTCGACTTTGTTTATATGGCTACCGCGGGCACGTTTGCAGCGGTCGATTCGTTGGACCCAATTTTCAACGACTCGACCACACATTTCGGCCGAAACGGCCGCTATTTCGCGTTCAATGTTGGCTCTGAGCTCTTCCAACATTGTCGGCGTGTTGGCATAAGCCAATGACTTAACGTAGCCCCACAGAAAATAGTCAAACGGCGTTAAATCGCACGAATGAGGCGGCCAATCGACTGGCCCATGTCCTGAGATAACACGCTCACCATACTTACTCTTCAGTAAATCGATTGTAGCGTGTGCTATGTGGCTTTTGGCACCATCCTGTTGAAACCACATGTCGTCCAAGTCTATATCTATATCGTCAATTCGGGCCAAAAATAATCGGTGATCATGGCGCAATAACGCTGACCATTCACAGTAACGTGACGATCTCTATCGTCGACGAAAAAATATGGCCTAATATTTTTTGTGGATGAAGTGGTGATTCATGAAGCACATGTGGGTTTTCACCTGACCAATAACGCATATTTTGCTTATGGACGAACCCATTCAGCCAAAAATAAGCTTCATCACTTAAAGTGATCTTGCGATGAAATTCATCATCTTTGCGCATCTTCTGGAAAACCCAATCGGAGAACGTACTTCGCTTGAAATGGTCCATCGGCTTCAATTCTTGAGTCAGCTTGATCTTGTTAGGGTATAAACCAAGATCCTTACGCAAAATAAGCCATAATGTGGTCTGAGCGATGCCCAATTCTTGAGAGCGCGGTGGAATTGACTGATTTGGATCGTGTGCTACGGACGTCTGAACGGCAGCGATATTTTCGACACTTCGACTAATCCGTTGTCTCACTGACACGGCAACATCACACAACGAATACGTAGACTCAAATTTTTGCATTAAACTTGTTATTGAATGTCTACTAGGGCGAGAATTACGACCGAAAATTGAAGTTAACGCTCTTAAAGTTGCAGTCACCGACTCCGAATATCTGTAGAAAATTTTTTATAATTTGCAGACGTTGCTCGTTTGTGTACTTTAAAATGATGAAAATGTTGAGTTTACTGAATAAATTCACAGTGACAGTTTGATGATTAGTTAAAGTGTGCGTTCACAAATTAAATTCAAAGTTGTTAAGTCCCTATTGGAAAATCCTTTAGTTAAAATGAAGAAGAGGGGACTTAGATAGCTACCTTGTGGGACACCAGAAGTGGCTAAAAACGGAGTTGAGAAGGCTGGCCTATAATGAACGCTATATTGTAATAACGGTTCTCCAGATAAGAAGACATCAATTTCAACAATATGGGGTCAAAACCGAAGGAGGACACTTTGAAAAGTATCACCTGATGAGATATTTTAACAAAGGCCTTAGCGAAATCTGTAGCAATAACATTGATTTCGCAAAATATACGCATTCAACTAAGTTTGTAGTAGCTGATGTACCTTTCGAAAATCCATGCAAACTGGGTGATACTAATATTCCTGTACATGTGTTGATTGAACAGTGCCAAGACTTTTTGTTCCTAAGGTTTCGACGAATGCAGCACGATAACACCAAACGCAGGAAAATGGCTAACTATGCTGTCCAAATGACATTGCGAGCTGCCAAAAAAAAAAAAAAAAAAAAAATTAGAGGCGGAGGTGATTAAAAAATTTTCAGAATCACTACTAAAAAGTAGTCCCAACGAGAGGCGCTTTCTTTGATAATAGAAGCCGTTAGGCTTCAGTATTTAATCCTAAGGAACTACTTGTCTTTTAAATGTTGTCTTCCCTTTGTTAATGTAATGTTGTTGTCAGCGATTCTGTGGCCGAAGTACCCCTTCAATCGTTTCCTGACCATACAGTGAATTGCTTATTAAATGCGCAACAAAGCGTAATTTAATCGCGGTCTATGAGTTCATCTCATGAGGTAGTTTTAATATCTACCAGGGCTGTTTAATGAATACCCGTAACAGAAATGACAACGTAACTGTTTTAGGTTTTGACAATTTATTTTTCAATATAATCCCCTCTCCACATTTTTTACCTATACGGAGGATAGTACGACTTTTGTTGGCCTACAAAATACTGCTCCGCGGCGGCGATAACTGCCTCGTTTGACCCGTACTTCTTCCCGGCGAACGATCTTTTAAGGTTTGGAAACGAAAAGAAGTCGCATGGTGGTACGGAGGATGGGGGAGCAATTCGTAGTGCAATTCGACTAATTTGGCTATCGCAACTGCGGAGGTGTGAGCCAGCGCGTTATTCTGGTGGAAGAGTACTTTTTTCATGACCAAATGTCGTCGTGTTTTCTTTAAATTGGCATAATAAATTGACGTAGTAAGCTCCTGAGATTGTTTTTTCCTTCTCCACATAGTCAACGTGGATCACACTTCGAGCCTCCCAAAAACCGGTGGCCATCACTTTTCTGGCCGAAGGCACGGTCTTCGCCTTCTTTGAAGCAAGTTCTCTGGTATATACCAATGAATCCATGTCTCATCGACGGTCACGAAACGACCCAGGATCTCTTCCGGATTTAGATTAAATATGGCCAAGAACGTCTTTGAATTGGTCTCATGATTGCGATTGTTCTCCGGTGTGAGAAAACTCGGCACCCATCGCGCGGACAGTTTTCTCAAGTCAAAAATCTCGTGCAGGATATGACTAACGCGTTCAGTTGAGATGCCTGCTATCTCAACCAACTCGCGAATTTTCACTCAGCGGTCACGCTCGCCAATACGAGATCATGGATTTTGTACACGGTTTCTTTTGTGGTGACCGCTTTGGGCCACCTGAGCGCGGTTCATCAGAAACCGATGTGCGACCACGGCGAAACTCTGCGAACTAATGGTAAATGGTTGTACGGGAAGGCGAATGGGTCCCATACACACCATTGAGAATGGGATTGATCGCAGGTTTTGTCACTCAAAAACAAGAAGCGGATCACGGAGTGATACTGGTCTTTTTCCATGGTCGCAAAAAACACTAAAACGATATTTTGAAATGGGTGTCAAACCAAAAGTAAGCATCGGATTGTCACAGGCGGGCTAAAAGAGGTTATACTTAATGACGGTATACTTATTTGGGCTCAGTAGCGCCACCTATCTTCCAATCCCGGTACTTATCAAGCAGCCCCCGTAATTGGCGGTTTGACGGAAGTTCGAACCATAGGAAGTAAAAACAAAATTTCATTTCAGAATCTTCTAATGAAAAGTACGAGTACCTAGTCCTGCCATAAGTTCTGTTATACAATTTTTAGCGCTTATCGTTCAAAACGTCTAAAACCTGCTGAAATCAGTAAAAACATCGAGAATATTTGTTTATCGGGCTTCAGCGAATTGTCTGGTGTAGGAGTCGCCCGAGTGTCATCCGTACGAATGCGGTTGTAAAGGCAGTGCGTGCACGTATTCGGAGGAGTCCCCTTAGGATGCAGAAGATCATATCTAAGGAATTGGATATATAAATCAGATCCATGTCTAGGTTGATTCGGGATGATCTGCATATGAAAGTCTATTGTTGGTCCACGGGTCATCTTCTAACTTCTCAACATAAAAAAAATTAGGCTGAAAAGATGCAAGCGACTTTTACAGTGGCAAGCGGACTGTCGCTATAAAAATATTCAGTTTACGGAGGAGAAAATTCTTACTTTGTAAGAAGTTTTCAACAAACAAAATGACAAAATTTATGCCACTCCATTGAGAGCGAAAAAAGTTATTTCAACGGTTCAACGTAGATATCATCCCGCGTCCGTAATGATTTGGTGGGGGGTGTCACATCCCTTCATCCCTAGCGAAAAGCTTTACCAAGAAGATGTGCTAGAGGGTCTTATGGAGGGTTTGACCAATACCCTTTCCAATGGATTTAGATGGATCTTCAAACAGGTCTCTGCTCCAGCGCAATAAAGCCAAAACCACGCAGGAGTGGCTCAGAGCCAATATTCCTGGCTTTAAAGTAGCAGAAATCTCAGTTTATCATTTTTTTGCGTGACCTAACCATCTTGTTTCCTTCTGCCATGTGTCAGATGAAGCACATAAGTTAAAATGAGGCGGCGGATCAACTAAATGCAGCCATTATCTCATCATTTAAATTCAGTTGCAGTTTTGAAATGCAATATGGTTAAGATGTGTGTACAAAATGATGAGAACATTTTTTGAGACTATGCAAGATAGTTAAACATTAATAACGAACTGAAGAACAAGAGAACTCCCTGCAGAAACAATTGCGAATGCCTGGAAAAACTGCTAGAGGTAGCATGTCTTCGAAAAGTTATCTCAAAAGACTCTTTTAATAGCTAAGGTCTGTACAAAACTTAGGTAATTTCACAGATAGTCGAGAGGAAACTCTTAATATTTTACTTAAGGTTCATTTCTCCGACCCGGCTTTATTAAACAACTCACGATTATGTCAAAAAGAGAATTAACAGCCTATCGGGAAATATGTTCAGCATAGATAAATTTGAATGGGCCACAGACTCATTTAAGGCGGAATCTTCCCAGCACTAATTCCTAAATGTCTGTTTCATATTCTTTCCACTTTAGTCGTCTTATTCAGTTCTATCTTCAACCTGACGTAGAGAGGGGTAAACGTAGTCTTTATCTCCAGACCAAACAAACCCTGTGAACTACCTAAATCTTATCGACATACAAGCCTTACATCTGAAAGCCATGGAAAGACTTATCGATTTACACATCAGATTTACCTTTACACCCTCATCAATACGCATGTAGGAAAGGAAGATACACGGAAACACCCAGAATCTAAAGTCTAAATTGGATGGATTCAATTACTGGTTTAGTGATGCTCAAGTTGATATTGTGCGTGGAAGTGAAACATGCTACCAAACAAGCGTGAGAGATGAAGCGTATAGATTAAATGGCTTTAGTGTGGAGGCTCTGAAATCTACGTACGTGACAGATTGAAGTACCATCTGATTTGCTCAATTAAGGATGTCTTTAATAATATTACCTGTGACACCAACAACCTTATGCCCTTGACTAAGACGTTAGAGCAAATCTCATATCACTCTACGTACGTTATACTATGTGGTGAACTTAGCTGCTATCTTCTGGACTATCAGAGTTTTTCTAATTTCCAAAACAGTTTCTTGTCACTTGGCTTATATCCAGTACATTCTTCGTACCCCAACCACATCACAGAAGACTCCAATATCCTTCTCAACGTAATTTTAGTTAATGATGCAAACGAAATTCTTCACTTCTGGTCTTTTATTTCAGTGAACCGAAGTATAGGTGTACTGATTCTCGAAATATTTATTTTCCGCCTCTGCTGTGATTGGAACAGATTGTATCTTCTGTAATCCATTAAGGATCGGGCTAAATTCTTAGAAGATAACGTGTATACAATCATCAAGAACAAGGTCCCATTTAAGATACCCTGTACTGTTTTCCTGTTTTAATCATGATATTAGCAAGCTCATAGAACTACGAGATATTGCATCCTGCCGTTGGAAACGATTCAAACTCAATGTTTCTTCCTTTCTTACACTCGAGTTAGAAATGCAGTTGAGTTCCAAATTAGAGTCTCCAAATCGGCATACTATATAAACAAGTTGGTTCAATCCTCTTCGACTCGTCATAAGTATTTGGAAAACGATGAGAGAACTTAGTATCGGTAAAGCCACCTCAGTGATTCCCAAGTCAATTTCTACCCTTGGGCATCTCTTCACACACTGAGTTTGGGTTTATAGACGTAGCTGAATCACTGCTGTCAATAAAAGTAAACGTCACGGGTGCTAACAAAATGTAT
The DNA here is from genome assembly GCA_907269105.1 of Volucella inanis. NCBI lineage: Eukaryota > Metazoa > Arthropoda > Insecta > Diptera > Syrphidae > Volucella > Volucella inanis. The sequence goes on along the minus strand of OU026153.1, from coordinate 275,163,782 downwards.
CTAATTTTCGTTAAGCTTCTATTGCTTTATACGAGGTGTGTTCAAAAAGTAAGATGACTTTTGAAATTTCACGGGCAACGTACATCCGACTATCGATTTTCGCTGTGTCGATGCACATGTTCCGAACATATTTTTGTTTGTTTTTGACAGTTTTGTTTTGGAGAATTGTCGAATGACCATAAGAGAAGTTGTTGGCATATCGGTCGGCTCATGTCATATAATTTTTTCGGATGTTTTCGGCATTGGACCTGTGTCAGCAAAGTTTGTTCCGAAACTTCTTAATTTTGATGAAAAGAACCTTCGCATGAGCATCGCTTAGGAGTTCCCTGACTTGCTCAAAAGGGTCATAATTGGTGACAATCGTCCCAATGGAAGCACCCAGGAGAGTTAAGACTTTAAAAAGTAAGCCAAGTTCAATCAAATGTCAAAGTTTTGATACCGGCGGGAGGAGTAGTTGAAAATGATGGCATGGCATCCATGTCTACTAATTCATTGTGAATTGAGACATTGTACGGGGAACTAACTTTAAATTGAATTTGGTCCTGGTATTTCATCAATTTTGTGGGAAGTCAATCTCACTTCATTACCGATTACGGCAACGGTCAACCGAATCGCTATGAGTTCCTTGCTGTCGTCAAACATTTTAAGTCATCGAATGTAAGATCTGATGGATCAGGGGTGGGATATGTTGTTTTGTAGGACAATTGAAGAAGGAAATCGAGGTCTGTAGAGAAGATTGATTGCATCGTTTATGTGAGTAAGCACGTAAGATTTATGGAGGATGGCGACGTTTGTTTTAAGGAATGTTTTTAATCCATCGAAGTGATATTTTATTACTTCACTCTCCTTGTCGTGATTAGTTTGCTTTTTGGACAGATTTTGGATTGCTGCCAGTTGCTTTTCGATGTTTCTTCCTGTAAACTTGTAAGTCTACTGTACAGTACATCTTCAATCTTCAGTCTTCAATCTTTTTTATTCTTTCCAGAATTGTTCTGCTAATATGACCGTTCTCCGTCAGAATTGCATTAATGGATCGTTGTTAGATTTATTTGCCAGCAAAATGTGAGCCAGACTCCCCTGTTTGCACTCGTGGCAGTAAAAATTGAAGAGACCGCAATACTCCTTGAGGTAGGTAGTGAATCTCCGGGTAAGTCTGATGCATATGGCGTCTGAAGATTTTTCGCAGAGACCATGGCAGACTACCTATTCTGCGAAGGGCCAACAATTGAGCACAGAATACTGGCACAGCTAGTTTGTTTGTTCATTTAAGTCAACTGGTACAGGTGAACTTGTAAAATTGGTAGACAAAACTAGAACAACGACGGGAAAAATACAGGGTCAACAGTTTACGGGGCTTTAAAGGAAAGAAGAAAACTAAATATATTCGGTGTATGAGAGAAAAAGAAAAACAAGTCCGTACAGATAGACAGTCAGATGAAGGAAGATGAGTTGGCTTAATATGCCACAAGACATATCTACTTATTTAAATCTTTTTGTTCTAAAGATATGACAGACTATGGCATAGTTTGCTGGTGTAGCATACACAATAGCAAAATGTATCCTCTTCTACTATCAAAGAAAAATGTTATTCGTTTAATTTGAAATAAAGGTCATCGGGATAGTAGTTTTATTATTATTTTTTTAAGCTTAAATATATTACCACTAAAACATTTATAATTTTTTAAAGTCTTAAAAGTATGGTAACCGGTAATAATTAAAAAACATAACTCTTTGTCACTCCGTGATCTTTATTCCTTGGTTTACAATCGTAAGCTGCTCTCTCAATCATTGCTCTAACTATACTGTTGATGACAGCTTTGCTCATAGCATGATGTAGTAGGTCGCCACATCCCTCTTACATTTTCCAGCTTCAGCTTGAAAGATGATCTTGTTTTTGAATCACTTGAGGTCTCACAACTAGTTGCTGGATCTTGGTAAATAGTACTTCCCGATGTCTCGACTTCTTGTTCCAGTACGCTTGGTATTTTTTTTTTACATGTCTCAAATTTCACCTAAAAGTTTTCCATTCTTCTTACACCGTAATTTCATTCCGATGCCGTTAAATTACTTTGAATTTAGTTGGAAGAAACGTCGGTGTCAACCTGTTTTGAGGCCTACTGTCATAAACCAATACTTTATCACCCACAACCAACTTCCTTTTCTGTTTAGCTATTGCATCTAAATCTCATGCTTCCGCATCTAAGATCTTTTCTTCAATGTCATAAACAGAAGGTATCTTACCATGAATCCTCCTGTTAAATACGTTTTCTTGACAAAATGTTTTAAATTCCTGGCTTATGAATTGGCGAACATTGTCGTCTCTGTTCGATTTTGGTTATCCTAATCCGCTGAAAATTTCCGACAATGTATCGACTATTACTTTTGATGAAATTTTCCTTAAAGATTTAGATTCTTAGTACCTGGAATAATATTCAATTATGACGAACATAAAATCGTTATTCGGCAAAGGTCCAAGCAGATCTATCGCCATGCATTCCCAAGGTCCATTTGGCAACGTATGTCGCATCATTGGTGGCGGGGAATTTGGCTTAGAAACTTAAAGACATTGCCAGCAATTTTTTACATATTGGTCTGCTATCTATCAATGGACACCAAATTTTAGAGCGCACCTTTCTATTCATAACAGTTTCTCCCGGGTGGCCCTCCTATGCCAATTCTAGAACCTGTGATCGTAATCCCACCAATTTGCTGCGACGTAAAAGAATGTTCCCCGAAATGGGAAGTATTCACTTATGTCACTGTCTTATTACTCTTAACGATCTCTCTCATTGTTGTCGCTTGTTGGGGTCATTTTTTCAATTATGCTACAAATATTGTACTCACATTGACTATCAAATGATTCCACGACCTCTATTTTCTCCCACCTCCAGATCTGTATATGATTTCTACTTTGAAAGCTTAAAGACGCAATACCCACCTTTCGAGTTGCTCGGGAGATTTAGAGGTTAGTTTGTTTAGTTTAGTTTTATCTAAACCATCAAACGTTGGTAGTGGATAATTCTCTCCAAAAATTGCCTTATTCCCAAGTCACCTATCAATACATAAGCGAATATCACCCGTTTCCTTGAAGAATACCACTGTCGGTGAGATCCAGCACGTCTTTCCAATTTTCTCCTCAAGCGCTGATGGAACACGTTCTAACGGTATACATTGATGTCTTTTTGGAATATCTTTTCCTTTTCAACGTTATTAAGATCTAAGCCTAGTCTAAGTACGCCCAATGTCATTGCGGTCTCACGATTCAATAAAGACTGCCTTCCGTTCTTAATCACACAAAATGTAGCTATCATTGCCTTACGCAAATTCAAAAACGCATTCAATTTGAAGAAGCTCATTGCCTGCATACGTTCTCAGTTGGTTCTGTGAATTTCTCCGGATATTCCATAACTTCAACGAATTTTCTTGCAGCTTTTTCCAGACTCTTTCTCCCGTCCATGTTTCCTTCAATACCGTCATCCACTCGATAAAGATCATGTTCTCTGTACAAAATCGAACACTCGATTATCTAAACATTCGCCGTTTAGTCACAGAACTCATGTTTTTTGGGGATGACTTCGCTTAGCTCGTTTTGTCTTGCATTAATTTGCAAAGTGCTTAAGAAACCCAAACATGCTTCACTATTTCCCATGTGGCTCATCCGCCCGCATCTAACGCATTCTCTCTCAGTGCCTTCTTTATTGCGATTCTTATGCTGCTCTAAGTGAAATAATGTGCCGTGATTTTGATGATGAAGACCGTTTGGCCAAAACCCTTCGCTGAATTGGATGCATTGCTCGATGAGGATCCATGCAAAACGCAAGAAGAGCTTGCTTCAGCATTAAGAGTTATCCGCGAAAACAGTTCCAAGCGATTGCATGCGTTGGGAATAATTCAAAAACAAGGAACTTGCGTTCCTTATGATTTAAAACCAAGAGACGTTGATCGTCACTTTTTCGCTTATGAAGAACTGCTCCAGCAGTAAAAATGGAAGGCTTTTCTTCATCGCATCGTTACGAGTGATGAAAAATGTATTCATTACAGAAACTCAAAGAGAACAAAGCATGGGGATTACTGGGCCGAATATTCACGTTGCGAAGGTTATGCTGTTATTTATGATGAACTGTTGAAACCCAACGAAACCATCACTGAGGAACGGTATCGACTTCAATTGATGCGATTCAGCCGAGCACTGCGCGAAAAACAACCACAATATGAGTAGAGGCACGAAAAAGTGATTCTACAGCATGAAAACACTCGGCCTCATGTTGCCAAACCCATTAAAATCTACCTGGAAACCCTTAAATGGGAAGTTCTACCCTACCCATCATCTTCCCCAGATATTGCACCGTCCGATTATTACTTCTTTCGTCCGATTGCACATGGTCTGGCTGATCAGCAATTCCTCTCATATGAAGACATCAAAAAATGGTTTTACTTGTGGATAGCCTCAAAAGATAAAACCCTTTCCATAACGGTTTTCGAGCTCTGCCAGAAAGGTGGGAAAAAGTTGTAGCTAGCAATGGATAATCTTTTAAACGATTCACTTGTAACCATTTTTCCACAGTAAAGTTGCACTTTCATCAAAAAAAAAAAAAGCCAGCAGCAATAACTTAACATAGTTGCGCATTGAATATAATACTGTGGTGTCTGTATCAGGTTTCATGTTCGTATATCATGTTGTGGATGAGCATAAGCGTAGTGTGAGTTGTTAGTGCACAGATCCGTGAATTGCAGTTCATCTGCAATGACTGACTCCTTTTGGAATACAAGAAAGCAGAGTAAAGAAGCGTTCCTACTGATATCTGATAGTACAACCAGTGCTCTGCTGCGACCAACCGACTGGCCCACGTCTTGAGATAACACGCTCACCATACTTAATCTTCAATAAATCGATTGTAGCGTGTGCTGTGTGGCTTATAGCACCATCCTGTTGAAACCACATGTCGTCCAAGTCCATATCTTCCAATTCGAGCCAAAAATAATCGGTGATCATGGCGCGATAACGCTGACCATTCACAGTAACGTGAGGATCGTTATCGTCGACGAAAAAATATGGCCCAATAAGGTCGCCGGCATGCAAACCGCACCAAACAGTTATTTTTTGTGGATGAAGTGGTGACTCATGAAGCACATGTGGGTTTCTACCCGACCAATAACGCATATTTTGCTTATTGACGAGCCCATTGACCCAAAAATGAGCTTCGTCACTGAAGATGATTTTGCGATGAAATTCATCATCTTGGCGCATCTTCTTCAGAACCCAATCGGAGACCGTACGTCGCTTCAAATGTAAACCAAGATCCTTACGCAAAATACGCCATAGGGTGGTCTGAGCGATGCCCAATTCTTGAGAACGTTGTGGAATTGACTGATTTGGATCGTTTTCTACGGAAGTCTGAATAGCAGCGATATTTTTGACACTTCGACCAACCCGTTATCTCAGTGACACGGCAACATCACACAACGAATATGTAGACTCAAATTTTTGCACTAAACTTGTTATTGCCTGTCTACTAGGGCGAGAGTTACGACCGAAAATTGGAGTTAACACTCTTAAAGTTGAAGTCACCGACTAGGAATATCTGTAGAAAATTTTTATAATTTTCAGACGTTGTTCGTTAGTGTACTTTACCGTAATGAAAATGTTGAGTTTACTGAATAAATTGACAGTGACAGTTTGATGATTAGTGAAAGAGTGCGTTCACAAATTGAATTCAAAGTTGTCAAGTCCCTATTGGAAAGATGAAGATTAAACAAGATCCTTGCGCAAATACGCCATAATGTGGTTTGAGCGATGCCCAATTCTTGAGAACGCCTTGGAATTGACTCATTATCTCACTGACACGACAACATCACACAACGAATATGTAGACTCAAACTTTTGCACAAAACTTGTTATTACGTGTCTACTAAGGCGAGAATTACGACCGATAATTGGAGTTAACACTCTTAAAGTTGTAGTCATCGACTCCGAATATCTGTAGAAAATTTTTATAATTTTCAGACATTGCTCGTTAGTGTACTTTACCATGATGAAAATGTTGAGCTTACTTATTAAATTGACAGTGACAGTTTGATGATTAGTGAAAGAGTGCGTTCACAAATTGAATTCAAAGTTGTCGAGTCCCTATTGGAAAACCCTATATGAAAAGATGAAGATTAAACAAAGGTATACAATAAATACATGTATCTTATTACATATGTATGGATACGTATTTCCGTTTAAATACGGTTTTATATTTTGTTCTGAGGGAACTTTTAAAAGATCGGCGAAATGGTTTTTGGCAAATAGTTGCATGACAGTTGAATTTATTTTTTTCGCATTCAGATGTTAACACATGGGCTGAAGAGTCCGTTTTATAGTAAAAAACACAATTTTTGCAAAATTCAACTTTATTTATCATTATAGTTGCTTTCGAGGGCGATACACTGATTGAAACGATTTTTCAATCTTTCGATACCAGTTTTGTAGTACGATTTCGGTTTTACCTCAAAATAGGCCTCTGTTTCGGCGATTACTTCTTCATAGGTCTTAAATCTCTTTCCGGCGAGCATTCTTTTGAGGTCGGCGAACAGGAAGTAGTCGCTGGGGGCCAAATCTGGAGAATACGGTGGGTGAGGAAGCAATTCGTAGCCGAATTCATTCAATTTTGCCATCGTTTTCATCGACTTGTGACACGGTGCATTGTCTTGATGAAACAGCACTTTCTTTTTCTTCAAATGCGGCCGTTTTTCTGCGATTTCGTCTTTCAAACGCTCCAACAATGCAATGTAATAGTCGCTGTTGATAGTCTGCCCCTTTTGAAGATAGTTGATGAAAATTATTAAATGTGTATCCCAAAATACGGATGTCATATTCTTGCCAGCCGACTGTTTAGTTTTTGGTCGTTTTGGACGAGGTTCGTCGCCGACTTGACTCTGGTGTGAAGTGATTGAGCCAAGTTTCATCCATTATCACATACCGACGAAAATATTCGGTTTTATTGCGGTTGAACAGCTTTAAACACTCCTCTGAATCAACACGTTGTTGTTTTTGGTCGACTGTGAGCAAACGCGGCACCCACTTTTAACAGAGCTTTCGCATGTCCAAATATTCGTGTATGATATATCTAACACGCTCTTTTGATATTTTCAGAGCCTCAGCTATCTCGATTAACTTCACTTTACGGTCATTCGTAATCATTTTGTGGACTTTTTTGATGTTTTCATCTGAAACAGCCTCTTTTGGACGTTCACTGCGTGCATCATCTTCGGTGCTTGTATGACACTTTTAAATCTTTCAATCCACTTGCGAATGGTTCGTTCGGCTGGTGCAGAGTCCGGGTAACACTTATCAAGCCATTTCTTTGCATTGACTGCATTTTTTCCCATCAAAAAGCAATGATAAATCAACACACGAAATTGCTTTGAATCCATTTTTTTTTTCACAATAACAAAAGTTGCTTCACTCACAACGCTATATCTCGTTGTCCGACAGCTGTCAAATTTATACACGTATCTTTTGAAGGTTGGTACTAACTGAAAAGGGTGCCCCATTTTAGAAACGGCGCGGTGTTTTTTAGTTAAATGTGCGTCTTTGTGGCAAGAGGTACATGCTGGTTGTTGATTTTTTGTGATGATATGGCTGTGAGTGGTGATTGTGTGTTCCAACCGGAGTCGTATGAAGATCCTTAACATGTTTAATGGAATATGCACTGGATAGAGTGCTTTTGCAGCTTGTGGATTAATTATCGAGTAGTGGTGAATGTAATCCTTCCACTTATTTATTCCTTCCCTTTCAAAGTTTCAAATCAGCTTAATTTTAAGGTCTTGCTTGCTGTAGGTATGGAACTGAAGGGCTGGATCACTTAAAGCTGATTTTGCAGCTGTGTCTGCTGCTTTGTTGCCCTTAATGCCGGCATGTTCGGGTATCCAAACAAGTCTTAGCCTGTTCTTGTGCGCAATTAATCTGTCCCTGATTTTTTCTATAATATTGGTTCTGTTGTTAACATTTTTTAGTGCTGTGACTGTTGATAGGCTCTCTGTTAAAATAACAGTCTTCTTGTTATTCGCCAGCAAGATGGCTTTTAAAATGGCAAACGCTTCAACGGAAAAGATGGAACAAAAGTCAGGTAGCAGGCCTTTTGAAATTGTTGTCCCTTCCTCGTTTACTACTGCAAAAGATGTCCCAAGTGCAGTTTTTGAACCATCTGTAAAGAGGAAATTCCAATTAAGCGCTTTGTATTTCGCTGCTATTTCTCTGAACATTATTTTATATTTCTCGCTATTTGTGTACGTTTTGGCGTATTTTTGAAGATCGGCGCAAATGGTATCTTTAAGGAGGTTCCAGGGTGGATGGAGTGTTCCTCTTTTTGGTTGAATATATGTTATAATTGGATGTTAAAGGATCCTGCATACGAAAGCGATTTTGAAAGAGAATTCGAGTATTTTTTAGTCCTCTTGGAGCGTATGATTTTTTTTAGCTAAGCTGTGTATTGGTGATTTTTTTATGACTACAAAAAATTGATTTTTTTTATGTAAAAAAAAAGAGACAATAGCCCATTGTCTGTGGTACAGTTAAGACCGGCTAATGCGGTATAGTGTACTACACTAACCGATACTATTTTATTGCGTAATTTTTGAAATTAGTACTTTTGCTCATCCTAGATAACCATGCCTAAAACAGGAGAAATCAGGAAATGGGACAAAGCTGATATGGAGAAAGCCATTAAAACAGTCAGAGACGGGCAAATGGGCATATTGCTTGTATATAAAACATTCTTAGTTTCACACACGACGCTGCAAAAAATGGCAAGAAGTGAAAAATCCAATGATCATCTAGTATAAGCTAGTATTTAATGAAGCTTTGAAAATCAGCTTGTAGACTATGCACTGGAAATGGAAGCCCGTTTCTGGGGGCTTACAAGCCGTGACATAAAATCACTAGGATTTCAAATAGCGAAAATGAATAAAATACCCAACATGTTCTCAGTTTTGAAGGAGTGTGCTGTGAAAGACTGGTTTTATGGATTTTGCTGAAGACATAAGGGGAGGTTAAGTTTGCGAACGCCAACAGGTAAGTCTTTTCATCGAGCTAAAGGGTTTAGTCGCAAAAACGTGGAAATATTTTATAACTTGCTCGAACAAGAATATGAAAAATGTAATTATCCGGCTGGTCGCATTTGGAACGTCGATGAAACTGGGCTAAGCATTGTTCAAACCAAACAACCAGGGTCGCTTATCTTTCCGAGGAAAAACAACATTCTTTTCTAATGAAAGAAGCAACTCCTGGCGCGAAGTCTTCATGTCACATATCTGGAAACCCTCAAAAGAGGACCCAGTTCTCCTTATATTGGATAGGCACTATAGTCAAACAAGAAATATTCAGGTGTTGGATCTTGGAGTGGCTATAATATCATTGCCACCGTACTCAATCCATAAAATGCAGTCGTTGGATAAAACATATATGGGACCTTTAAAAGTTTTTTCATAACGACGAAATTAGACGTTTTACACGTGAAATGGGTCGAAAAGTAACCCAATTGAAGGTACAATCTGGTAAAATTGCTATCAACGGCTTTAAGTGCACTGGAATTTATCCATTTGACAAAAACGTTTTTTCGGAAGCAGACTTTATTACTGCTGGAATTGAAGGAGAAGAAGACGGCGCAAAAAAAAAAAAAAAACTACATATAGCACTGAACTCATGGCGCAATTCGAAATAAGCCCGTTTCCAGTGTTCAGATACCAGAAGTTTTACCTCAACCGGTTGACAATTCGATCGCTAGAACTAGTAAAGGCCTATCTCCTTACCAACATGTCAATACTGAACCGCAAGGTTTCGAATCTTCCGTACAACTTAATCGGCAACCCAATGCCTCCGCAAGGTTAGATTATGTGACACCGTAGGAAATATCTTTACCACCAAAAATTAAACGACCTCTAAATAGCCGCAGAGGAGGAAAAACGACAGCGACTATTTTGACCACCTTGCCATACAAAAATGAATTGATGGAAAGTATTGCAACAATAAACAAGCGAAAAGAGACTGCTGAGAAGAAAACAAAACCGTCGAAATCAGAATTGCCAAAACGAGTCCGTGTACCAAAAAAAGCTAATCGTTCAGTTATTCTGAAAAAAGTACCCAGCCCAGTAAATCGGAATACATCGCCCAATAGTGACTCAAACCAAAGCCTAGTTATTCAAGAAGCCGACTATGAGATGGAAATTTTCGATGATGTTCCACTGACAGAGAATACAATGTGTTATTTTTGTAATAATCGTCTGATTGATGACAAATCATTAAAAAAATGGACCACATGTCTACAATGCGACATGGTTTGGGCTCACGAATCTTGCCTGACAGGAAGGAAAGCTATATTTCTTTGCCATTCGTGTGATGAATAAGATAGGCAAAATTAAGTAAGTACTCATCATATTCCCTTATTTCTTTACGACTTACGCCTAGAGGTAAATTCTGTTGTAGATTTTGTTTTGTTATATTATAAAAAAAATACATATATGTGCAATAGGTATATATATAGCATAACATATGTTATACAACAATAAAAGTATGTTGCTTGATTTAATGGTTTAAAGATTTTAGTGCAAAAGAAATCTGCTGGAAGAAACACGCATAAGAAACACGTATACCACATTTGACTACGAGTGTATACCACATTACCCATCATCTTCTTAGGATGGTACTTTTCGGAACGTGCCACTTTTATAGCAATATTTTTTTATTGAAAACGTGAATGTTAAAACTTAAGCAGGATATGGTAAGTAACACTTAATTTTTAATGTATGCAAACTTTCTTTGAAATCAACAGAATTGTTTGCTCGTTATAGTCACAAAAGTAACATGTATACCACAATGCCCGATTCTACTCTACACACAATGATTCTTAAAGCTAAATTTACAGTCAAAGATGACCCCAAGAATTCTTAAACAATTAACACTTTCAATGAGTTTATTATTTACATGGACTGTTATTGATTTGGTGCAACTGGTTTTTTTTACAAATATGCAAAATTTAACTCTTATCTGGGGAAATAATAGATCCAGAGTGGAACCCCTCAACTTAATAGGTCTTAAATAATGTTTGAAAAATCAGTTGTTATTGGTCTTTAAGTTTAGAGAATAGGATAAGACCATCTGCGTACAATGAGTAGCCAATTCGTTTGTATTTTTTTATTATACGGCTTAGTTGGTTAAACGCAATAATGAAGAGCATAACTGAAAGAGGCGATCCTTGGAGGATACCATTCCTAAGGTCATGCATTTTAAAATATATTGGAGATGGCGTAACTTGTATTATTCCATTGGAACATGAATTAAAAAGCTACTGTCATTGTACGTCATTTCAGTATGTCATTCATTTGAAGCGTAAACAACAATAATTTTTTTTTTACTCAAATATGTCGAACTTTGTGCCTTAAAAAGTGTTTTTGCGGGGAGTTCTTCTTCCTTACTTTAATATGAAGAAAACTGCTGCCGGAAGTCATCGTATTTTGGTGGAAGTTTATGGTGAAGATGCGCTAGCTGAGCGAACGTGCCAAAAGTGGTTTGCACGATTTGGTGATTTTGGCTTGAAAGATGATGAACGTCCTGAGCAGCCAAAAAAGTTTGAAGATGAACTACTGGAAGCATTACTCTATGAAGATTGTTGCCAATCACAAGAAAAGCTCGGAGAATCTTTGGGTGTCACGCAAGCAGCTGGATATATTCAAAAGCAAGGAAATTGGGTTCCACATGAACTCCAGCCGAGAGACGTCGAAAGGCGGTTTTGCATGTCCGAAATGCTGCTGGAACGCCACAAAAGGAAGTCATTTTTGCATCGGATCCATTACGACAACCCCAACATATGTGAAACCCGGTCAACCAGCCAAATCAACGGCAAAGCCGAATATCCATGGCGCGAAGGTAATGTTCTGTATTTGGTGGGATCAGATGAATGTGCTGTATTATGAGCTGCTAAAACCGGGTGAAACCATCAATGGACAACGCTACCGAACACAATTAATCCGTTTAAAGGGAGCATTAGCCGAAAAACGTCCGGAATATGCGACCAGACACGAGGCAATAAATTTCCATCACGACTATTCCGTTTAAGAACTATTTGGAAAACAGTGGATGGGAAGTCTTACCCCATCCGTCTTATAGCCCAGACCTTGTCCCTTCCGACTACAATTTGTTCCGGTCGATGCAGAACGACTTCACTGAAATACGGTTCACATCAGAGCAGAATATCAAAAATTGGCTTGATTCATTCTTGGCTGTCAAGCCGGCGCAGTTCTTTTGGGATGGGATCCACAAATTGCCAAAAAGATGGGAAAAAGTCATAGCTTCAGATGGGCAATCTTTGAATAATACTATTGTACATGTTTTTCTTAAATAAACGTTCAAATTTTGAAAAAAAAGCCGCACGAAAATAATTATGTACCCAATATGTTGTTAAGTTCAAAGCGGAATTTTCTATTTGAGAGGAACGATTTTACGTTTTTGAGCATTTTTGGACCGATCTGCCAATCCATTAGTTGTTTCATGACTATATGGATTCCGGTACGGTCGAAAGCTCTTTCGAAATCAATTGACAGAATTGATACGTGATTTTTTTGCAGATATAGCTGAGGAGATAAAATCATTAAGGTGTAAAATTGCATCCATGGTACATCGGCTATGTTTGAAAGCCACTTGATTTTCGTTGATAAGATTATTTTTTTCTAAAAGCCAATATAATCGTCTGGCTATGATTTTTTCTAAAAGTTTTCCTACGCATGGTAGGAGAGATATTGTGAGATATCCGGCTGTTTTGGTGAGATTCTTATTTGGTTTAGGTAGAGGGACTATGCTTGCCGTCTTTCACATCTTTGGGATGGTTCCATGTTCAAAAATTTGGTTGTATAGGTTAAAAGGACGTGCTCTTAATAAAGGTGGGGTTTTTTGAAGCATGGTGTAGGATATGCGGTCAAATTTTGGTGTGTTCCCCATGATCGAATTGAGACAGCTTTCAAACTCGATTATACTAATAGGAGTTTCAATTGACTCAGCCGATCGATCAGTGGTGTAGGATGGAGATACTGTTTCGAGTTTACTTTTTTCGAGAAGGAATTTGAAATGAAAGTTGGAGTCGTCTGATAGGTTTGACCATGTACTAGTAAAGTATTCTGCTTTTTCAAGTGGGGGTAATAAATCTTGAGATGATGTTTTGATCATTTTTATTACAGGGGCGTATAACTGCCAGTAAGGCTCTTAATAGCAGCCCGTAATTTCTTCGAAGATTAGGGTTAATATTAGAGGTAAATTTTTTGGAGCTTTCAATTTTAGCTTTTTCGGCTTCTTTTCGATATGCAATCAGGGTAAGGTCATTAGGGTATTTCTTAAACATTTTCCAAGCGGTTTGTTTGGATTGCCTTAGCTCTTTGATGTCTTTGTTCCACCAAGGAACAATGGGTTTTATTTGCTTATCATTCGATTGTTCCTTAGATTGAGGAATCGCAATATTTGCAGCAAATCTAATAGATTTTTGTATTGTACAATGGCGGCTTCTTTGCTAATGTTGCTTGCCATTTCCCTATCCAATAGAACTTGAAATTTCAGTTTGGAATAAGTCCTAGTTTGCATTATCTAATTGAAACCTTCATGAGGACAATTTTTATCTTTCCTGATTGCCAAGACTGATTTCAGTCCTTATGGGGTAATGGTCGCTGCCGTGAAGAGCCAAATCAATTGTCCATGAGGTATTTGGGAGTAGAGCTAGGGATATTTGTGATAAATCGACATGGGTGAACGTGTTATGCGTCGAAAAGTGAGTGGGGGAAGTAGCCTTTGATGTTCCATTGTACTGTTTTTAACATTATACCAGGTGGGGTGAAAAGTAACCTCCTTGGGAATGAAGGTTTGATACACTTATTCCAGCGATTTTCCAACTTCTTGATCCCGTCCGAAAAGTAATTTTCCGGAAGGTCTGCAAAATATTCATCCGATGATTTCCACGCTTGAGCTGATTTTTTTATTGATGAGCCATCTTTTGATGTTTGGGAAGAGATAATAGTCCAAGGAGCCAAATAGGGGGAATACGGTAGATGTGACAGCAATTGCAAAAAAAAATTTTTTTTCGCTTCATGTGAGGCCGTTTCGCAGCGATTTCGGCCTTCAATCGCTCCAATAATGCACAGTAATACTCGCTGTTGATGGTTTTTCCTTTTTCGAGGTAGTCCACGAAGAGTATGCCATGGCAATCCCAGAAAACCGACGCCATAACCTTTCCGACCCATCGAGCCTTCCTCGGCCGCTTCGGAGCACTCGTGCCGGCTTCAGTCCATTGCAGGGCACTAATTCTGTTCTCTAGTGTGTAATAGTGGATCCAAGTTTCATCAACAGTTACCAACCGACGCCAAAAGTCCGCCCGATTCCGCATCAGAAAGTTTAAACACTCTTTCCAAGTACTCTCGCGTTCGTGTTTTTGGTCAGGCACCCAGCGGCAGGATAATTTTTTCATATGCAGAATATTGCCCAAAATATGGCATGTGCGCTCAGTACTAATCTTTGTGGTATCTGCTAGCTCGCGCACCTTCACTTTCCGGTCAGCCAACACCATATCATGTATTTTTTTGACATGACTGCCGCTGCGGACTTGATCGGCAGTGGAGTTGCGGCCACCACGAAAGTCTTGAAACCAATATTTGACGGTGTAATCTAATGGAGCATTCATTCATTCTTACTTTTCTTTTGTTTCCTTCGCCGTCTTGCCTCTCAAAAAATAATGTTTTATGAGAGAAAGAAAATCATTTTTGTCCATACTTAACATGATGCCAAACACGTCAACAACAATCAGCTGTCAAAACAAAACTAAAAACAGTATCGCACTGAAATTTGGCATGTCGGCCTAAATATGAATGGACTTCAAGGCACAATAACCTTTTTTGCAGTATCAGCGCATTCTGGCGGTCAAGGAGGTTACTTTTCATTCCACGTAGTAGCGGCAGTAGAGTTAATCTTACGAGTAATATAATTAAATATAAGTTAAGTTATAGAACTCTTAAAAGGCATTGTTTACACTTACTTTATAGTTTATAGCGGAACCCATCCCTCGGACAAGGGAAGGACAATAGATGAAATCACAGTTTTAAGCATAGTAATAATAGTGTGTGTGTGTTTTAAAGTGTGTAAGTTGATCAGCATGAGTTGCCGGTGATTGCACTTGCCGATAGAAGACCAAAGCCATTTCTGAATGGATGGCACCGTTCTCATTCGTGCCAGTTTTGAATTAGTGTTCAAATTAAAAATTGTCATCTCAGTCAGTATTGCCCATCTGAAGCTATGACTTTTTCCCATCTTTCTGGCAATTTGTGGATCCCATCCCAAAAGAACTGCGCCGGCTTGGCAGCCAAGAATGAATCAAGCCAATTTTTGATATTCTGCTCTGATGTGAACCATATTTCAGTGAGGGCGTTCTGCATCGACCGGAACAAAAGGTAGTCAGAAGGGGCAAGGTCTGGACTATAAGGCGCGTGGGGTAAGACTACAAATCCACTGTTTTCCAAATAGTTCTTAACTGGAAAAGCAACGTTGGGCCGAGCGTTGTCATGATCGAAAGTTATTGCCTCATGTCTGGTCGCATATTCTGGGCGTTTTTCGGCTACTGCTCTCTTCAAACGGATTAATTGTGTTCGGTAGCGTTGTCCATTGATGGTTTCACCCGGTTTTAGCAGCTCATAATACAGCACACCCATCTGATCCCACCAAATACCGAGCATTACCTTCGCGAAATGGATATTCGGCTTTGCCGTTGATTTGGCTGGTTGGCCGGGTTTCACATATGATTTTTTCCACTTAGGGTTATCGTAATGGATCCATTTTCCATCATCATTAACAATCCGATGCAAAAATGACTTCCTTTTGTGGCGTTCCAGCAGCATTTCGAATATGCAAAACCGCCTTTCGACGTCTCTCGGCTTGAGTTCATGTGGAACCCAATTTCCTTGCTTTTGAATATATCCAGGTGCTTGCGTGACACCCAAAGATTCTGCGAGCTTTTCTTGTGATTGGCAACAATCTTCATAGAGTAATGCTTCCAGTAGTTCATCTTCAAACTTTTTTAGCTGCTCAGGACGTTCATCATCTTTGAAGCCAAAATCACCAAATCGTGCAAACCACTTTTGGCACGTTCGCTCAGCTAGCGCATCTTCACCATAAACTTCCACCAAAATACGATGACTTTCGGAAGCAGTTTTCTACATATTAAAGTAATGAAGAAGAACTCCCCGCAAAAACACTTTTTCAGGCATAAAGTTCGACATATTTGAGTGAAAAAAAAAAATATATTGTTGTTTACGCTTCAAATGAGTGACATATACTGAAATGACGTACAATGACAGACGCACGTTCCAATAGAATAATACAAGTTACGCCATCTCTTAGCATATTTGAAGTTTCAGTTGAAAGGAAATTTGCGGTGGATGGTGAAGTGTGGGGGAGAGAAACTATTTTGGTTGATATTGTATTCTGGATAACTTGTTCATTTTGTGCTGGCTTTTCGCGGGAAATGTAAATATCAGAACATATTGTGGCGGTTTTTACAGCTGATCTCTGCGTACGGTATTCTGATGGATTGTGATTGGGGGGGTTTTGTAGATTGTAAGTGCGCTTGGCTTCAGCCATACTGCACTTGTTCCTTGTTTTTATTGTTAGGATTTCTTTATTTTGTTTATATTTCGGACAGTTAGTGGAAGATTAGACGTTTCGCTTGCAGGATTCTTATTGCCCGAGTAGCTGGCAGCTTTTGCATCGGATTGGATTAGGAATGTATTCGTTCACTTTCGTTTTGCACCATTCTATTTCCACCGAATTTGGAGGTTGATATAAATCGAATGTGAAAAGAATCAGGCCCTCAAATTGCTTTGCAAATTTGTAGACTTCGATAACACTTTGTGAGCTCATTTCAGAGACGATTTCGACTTCGGGAACTTTGATTAGGCATGGTGCATAAACTATGCCTTTGCAAGAGTTGAGACTGAACTGTAACTGGGCATTGGTTTGCAAGGTTGGAAACAGCAATAAACTTTTCAGCAATTTTTTTATTTTTTCTTAGGATAAGTATATTACCATCTCGAAGTTGGGTAACACTTTCGTCCTCTTTACTAATTGCGTCTATTGTTTTCCTTAAAACAAAAATACTCACACTTGCAAGGGGTTTAGTTTCATCTTTTGGTGGAATCAATATAAATTTGGGATTTTTTAAATTTACATTAGTGGGTAAGCTTGGATATTCCTGCAGATTCATGGTTTTTAAACGTTTCGCTGGGGGAGAAGGAGTGTTAAGGGCAGTCTCGGGAGACAGCCCGCTGAATTGGTTCCATTTCATATCTGGCCGCAAGTCCATGTAGATACAGAGAAAAAACACTATACATGAGACAAACTTCTTAGAGTAAACGAGCTAGCACTTAGAAATCGAGCCGCTGTGAAAGTCACCACTATGTGTACTCGATGAGAGCGAGACGGAGACTGAAAGGATTTCTCAATAAACATTTCCGTTAATTGTAATGAGAGGAAAATGCAATTAAATTAAGTCATCAGCAGTTGAACTCAACGAATTCGATTTGAAATGCGATGCACGCAAAGAAAAACCATTTCAGTGAATTGCAATTGAAATTTAGGAGTTCAGCACACCAGCATAGCAGCACAGCTGCACAGTTGTATTCCAAAAATTCCAACACCAACTGAATTTCCTGTTAATGTAATTAGAAAAAAATCCTCCAAACCATTCGGATTAGACTTTATTGCATTCGCAGTGTCACTTGTCAAAGGATATCGAAAAGCACTTTTCCGTAAAATTCAATTTTACTGCACTTTCTGGGAAAGCCATTAAACTCTTCATCTACCCTGTTTATGGCAGTTTTTAATTGCAAATCTTTGGTAAGAGCATGGAAGGACTACAAAATCGCAATAAAACATGTAATGAGGATTTGAGTAAGCCATAAATGACAAATTAGAATTGAAAAAAACTTTCCTAGCTGAATAATTCCTTTTTAAATGCTGACAGAAAAAAAAAATGAATAAAAGTTGGATGAAAGCGAGTGTAAGCTCCTTAGCGTCTTTTTACGACCCTGTTACGGAGACTTTTGACATTTATTTTTGAACATTTTGTCGGTTTTTGTATTGTATCCTTTTTATGGAGGGTGCTTCCGTTTTGCTTGTTATACTATAGAGAGTGGAATCACTTGGATTAATTAAATCTTTCTTCATATCCGTATTGAGGTATTTTTTTGTGGCAAATCCTTTGAAATGACTCTGTTGTTGTGCTTTTGCGACAGATGAGCCCCTACGAAGATATCAACAGAAGGTTGATGGGAAGATTTTCATACATTAACTTCCGGAGTATTCCGAAATTCCATTGTTAGGTTGATAATAAACATAAAAATGGAAAACGAAAGGCATGAAAGACTCTGCCAATGAAGCATTGTTAATGTAGATACCATAAACACTGTCAAAGAGTCTAAAATATTTCTCACTGAGGATACTTAGTGATCACCTTTATGTGCTTTGCAAACCATTTGGATGTCGATTTGCACATTGAATAAGTTAAATGATTCGAAACTATGTTTGTACAAGGCCCGTTTAGTGAGTTCTTTGTCCTCAGATGCCTGTAGAATATGACTTAGGTCCACTGACCCAAGTTTAAGCTAAGTCTAAGTCCTCTTAAATTTTCGGTTAAAATCTTAAAGATGAACCTTCGATTCGCATCTTTATATCTAGTGTGTGGAATGACAGTGCTTTTGAGGAGATACTTTTCGTCAGAATCATCTTTTTTAACAGTAAGACCACATTACCAAAGAGATTTTAAAGGAATTGGGCTCTAAACGGTGCAGGGAAAGATTACAAACTGGTGGAGTGAGTAAGGAATTTTACAAATAAGGCCAATTTGCAGAAACTAAAGTAACGTAGCGCATAAAACTTCAACCCACAGATTGCACTCCAAGTTGGTTTAGGCCCCTTTATCGAGCTATCCCCCTAGGGATTGATTGTAAGGCATTTCGGGCCAGAGCGTCGTGTTCATTTACTCGATTTGTCCTAGTAATAGGAACCAATTCTAGCCATTTTAATTAGGTCAAGGTTGATGTGTAGCCTATGCAGTTCTTTGTTATTGTATACCAGTATCTTCTGTTTCAAATTTGGTGTGTGCAGACCTAGATGTCATCTATTTTTCACTTGAAGAAGTTTTTTCCCAAAACAACCAAGGTCATTCCCGTCCACTTTAGACAAATTCCATACTTCCTTGTTGTTAATCAAGACTTGGATGATAGGGGTTTCATACGGAACCTTTTTTTGAGGTCAATGTTGTCAGGGTATACCAGCAGTAGCACAGAGTTCTGAATATTGTGCTTCTGGTATTGGATTATGACTTTCGCACACTTTTTTTTATTTTTTTTTTTATTTTTTATAACTAGGGATTCGAGTACCCTTAAAATGTTTGTAGCCAGCGCTGGCGAGGGAAACTCAGGGAGGAACAAAAGAGAAATACCGATGTACATTGGTCCTAAATGTTTGCAAATTACAATGATTAGGAAATAGGGAGGCCGGCAGGGTATTCCATAAGCGAGTTGTACGGCTTAAGAACCAATCACGATATTTTAGAGTACGTCCGAAGGTGGGCTTGAGGGTATACTGATGAGCATTCATAGCGAGACAAGTCTTACGGTAGATGGGTGGAAGGGGTGGAATGCTATTGGTGAGGTCTATCAAGCATTGGTAGTGGAATTCTATCTACAATTACAAAGATGTTTTATGAGCGCCTGGCCAGATGTGGGCATTGTATTCCAATTTTGGGCGGTTGAATGCCTAATGCCAAACTCAGTCAAATGTCATAGAAATATCATGTGCAACTATCTTGCTTTCACTAGATTAATGTATGCTTTGGTTCCACTTTTCGGTGCGACATGCTATCAAATCACCAATGCACTTGTTGCTACGAAAATCATACCGCCGGTCATTGAGAAGTTTTCATGTTTCGAGATACTTCTTGAGCTGATGGTTTATCAGCGTTTACATGACCTTGGAAAGAAGGGACCTAAGTGCAATGGTTCCGTAGGAAGAGAGAGATAGAGAGCTTTTTTTAGGGACAGGCTGGACAAATGCTGTTTTCCACCTGCTCGGAAACAGTCCTTAGGAGAAGGTTTTATAAAAAAAAACTTACGCAGTGGTTTTGCCAGCAAGGAACATCACCTCTTCAGAAGAAGGGAAGGTTTACCGTCTGGATCAGCGGGTTTTTGAATACTTAGATCTTTAAGTAATCTTGTTAGCACTTCGGCGTCTTTAAACTTTTTTGGTGGTCTTCCACGTTCTTCATTTCTCACATCAAAATCGTTATCTCTGAACCGTTGTAACCATCTTTTGCATGTTGCTTCTGATAGAGCATGATCACCATATGCCTCAACAAGTATTCGATGAGACTCTGCAGTACTTTTCTTCAAATGAAAACAAAAATTTAATGCTTTCTGCAAGTCATCATTTTCGACATTTTTAACATGTTGAAAATATATGATGTTGTTTGCACAATGACTTGATGTATACTTAATATGTTTGACAGGTGTCATAGCAACCAAACAAAGAAGTTGTGTATATTGAAATCGCCCGTAGTAACGACTTCATTATGAGGATACAGGGATGAATAAATCGAATAGATACAGACAGCGCATCGGTGAGAGAAGAACAATGGCATTAGTTCGTAGCCAAGTAGCTTCAGATCAGAGTAATCTGAGAGAGAGTAATCTGAGAAGTAAACACAGAAAACACAAACACCGATGATGCTAAGCAAGGCCGCCAAGTGAAAATTTTGACATTGGTTTACAGAATTAAATTTTTGTAGCTGTTATGCCCTTACAACAAAATGTAACAATAAATTTACAAAATTCACACTTGCAACAAGCTATCCATCGGCTGTTACATTCACGCAGCCATTGCCGTCCCGTATGTCACCAAGTGCAAGCAACAGTACTATGACCGGGGGCGGGAGAGTTTGGATACCTTTAGTTTGACACTGGAAGCGGTAAGCCAGATATAGAGAGGGGCAATTCTACTCCGCGTAATTTTGCCATTTAAATTAGTAAGACCATGACTCTACTATTACGTTTCCATCTATATCCCTGCATACTCTTGTTTGGTATCTGCGTCCCTGACAAATTCTCTTCATATTTTGTCATTCCTCCAGAAGCATCTCTACACGGCTTCGAACGAGCGTTCTGTGGAGCCCATGTTCCTCACATCGTCGCTATCATCCTTCTTTGTAGCACCAAAACTCTTCGTAAAGCAGACAATTCGTTATTCTGGTCAAGTGAAATCTACCACTTCGCATGCGGTGTCTGCGTTTGGTGCTGTCAGCATTGGACTTCTTAAGAAGTCAAAAAGATCAGAAACCGTTTTAGCAGTTTCTTCGCGGCAACGGCTACAACGTTAAACGTTAAATTTCTTCGCAATACTTCTTTGGTTAATCTTCTCTCCGATATATTCGAATGTGCATTTAAGTAGAAGTTAGTTGTCTGCATGCGTATCTCCGAAAGGCAGATGCGTTCGGAATAATTTCGGAAAGAATAACAGAATTCGAAAGATAGCAATAATGTCAGACACTCAAACGGTCATGCAGGTACCCTACGCCTGTACTATTAAGACTAAGCCTTGCCGGAACTCCTACGATCTTAACAAAGTAAATGAAGCTTTTGAAATTTTCTAGGTAGAGCGTAGGCTAGCAAATTTTAAGGAATCTGTAACCTACGAAGATTCAAGGATTGCGAATCAGTCTAAGCATTAACAAGTTACGAATCGTAATTGCTTCAAAACCTCTGCAGATTCTGCGACGGGGCCGCTGAATCCTGTCATCACGTTCTTAACAGATCACGAGATCACGAGTAAACAGATCTTGAACCCACTCCTTATATTTAGATTCACAAAAAAGTCTGACTTTGAGAATATTTCTGAGGTGGATATTCTTCCGAGGTGGTAGCGAATGCGTGATGGTTTACTCACTGGCTGTCACGCCACATATCTGGGTTCGAATCCCGGTTAGGAGCACAACACCAAATTTTTCGAAGTCGTCATCACTCTTTCGGTGGGCAATGGCAAACCTCCTAAAGTTAAATTCTCAGGATAGCCGTTCTGAGGCCCTGCTCAGGAGTGTAAAAATTCACAAAGTGAGAAACACAAATGAGTGCGAGAAGTTAGGCCTTGGTCCAAACCGGGCTTTTTACTTTTGTTGATATTCTTGTGAAGAGTAAAGATTCGCAAAAAAATGTTCGGTAGAAAGTTTTGAAAAAGAGAATGCCGCTTATAAGTATAAGAGGGAAATAGGAAACACAACATACCATAAAATCGCAATGCGCTATCTATCTATCTAAGTTTGAAATATATCACCAAATTAAGGAATAATTTGCTTCCCAGCAAGTGGCTATAGTTTCAAAGTACGATTTACAATGGGCTGTGCAATGGGCTGTAAAGTCATGAGATCATTTTACATATATGACGAAAAAAGCCGAGCTAACATCCGTCATAGTGACGAATGAGGCCATTAAACATACTGCTCTCTTCTTTGATGACTTGAAGCTGCCTCCATATACTCGCACCCAGACCAGATATGCCTCCAAAAGATATAGCCGAGTTGCTGGAAACTCTGAAGAGGATCTTCGCAGTCAGTTTGGCACTTCACGTTCAAGAGTATGTAGAAAATGGCAAAACTGCTTGCGAATGCATACTCTGTACTAGATTTAACCTAACAACCAACATGGAAGTTCCAGTGACACTGTACTTCAAAATCTGGGGGGCAGAATTGAAAGCACCCACCAAGTTTTTGGATGCCATCCTGTATAACAAACTTCTCGTGGTTAAATATGTTACGCTGAAAGCATCTAACGCGCTTTCAGTCTTCTGGCAAGTATCCATATGCTGCAATGATCAAAACCAAAATTTTAATGATTTTGGCCGCGTCATTAAGTCATTTCCATAGTGCTTGCCAGTCAAATCAGACACTAGATAATCTTATGCCTAAAATACAATGGAGGTTTTGCTTCGGTCGAAGTGCCATTGTGTTTTTGGCATTACTGACAGGCTAGTCCTAAAAGAGGCATAGTGATGATATAGATGATGATGGTGGATGAGCCCTTAATAGACCAACAGCAGCGCTCACATCTCCGAACGAGTTACTTGATTCGGTCTTACCGACCTCTCGTTTTAGGGGTATCTATAATCGAACTTGGCTCATCAGGATGGGAGTTGTACTGCCAGGGTAACTACCTGGCCATGAACAAAACAAAAAAAAAATAAAAAATACTAAGTAACGAAGCATCAACAAGCTTTGAATATTGACGGATGACAATCCCTGGAAACAAAACAAGGACAACGAACTACGGATCTGCACGTGGAATGTTAGGTTCCTTAATAGACCACGTACCACCGAGTAACTAGCGGAGACTCAGGACTGCTGCAAAGCAGATATTACCGACATCCAAGAAATGCTATAAGGTGGGCCGTATAAAAAGGGGATGGAAAACTGTAACATCTAACACGGCGATTGTTATCGATTGAATGGATGTGGATTTGTTGTCTTGAGTTTCCGGCATGTGAACGAGTGCTTAGTAAAAATCCGTATCAAGACTCAACTTGCTAACATTGCTCTTATATGCGCTTGCACTTCCACATAGGAGAAAGATTACGACACCAATGATTCCTTCTAGGAGCTCTTTGACAAGACCTACGCGATTGTACTTGGCATTTTTAATGCAATGCCAATGGACTACTAGGAAGAGCGGGAATCTTTGGTAGTATTGTTGGAAGGTATAGTCTGCACAACACCACAACAAGGGGTTCAGGTTAATCGACTTTGGCGCAGGGCGAAACATTGTCGTAAATAGCACGCGGTCCCCATATTTTGATATTCAGAAGGGAATTTAAAGAAAAATAAATAAATAGGTAGAGCGACAGCCCGGTGTGGGCCAAGGCTTCTAGCTTCTCGCACTCATTTGTTTTTCTCTTTTTGTGAATTTTTACACTTCTGAGCAGGGCCTATTGCTTATTGCCAGTTCCGAACGGCTATCCTGAGAATTTGACTTTCGGAGGTTTGCCATTGCCCGCCGAAAGGGTGATGACGATTTCGAAAAATTTGCTGTTGTGCTCCTACCGGGATTTGAACCCAGGTAGGTGGCGTGACAGCCAGTGAGTCAACCATCACGCCATCGTCACCAACTTGCACTTGAAGAACTTTTAATTAATCACCAGTGAACCAGATTGACTACATTGCGATCGTCGCAAAGCACTTCTGTAGTATTATGGATATCCGAATGTTCCGAGGGGCCAACATCGATTGGGACCACATTACGTTGCTGTAGCCACGGTATGTCAACGGAAATCCCGAGCATTGATAATACTGTGAGGAAGTTCAAACGTCGGTAGTCTACAAACACAAGAGGTCCTATGTCGCCTAGCATTAAGTTTTAAAGATCAGTGGCAACATTGCCAGAAATCTATCAGACATGCAACCTTTGATGTGCTGAGTTTTACTCGGCCACCACATTGAAACCCCTCGTTTGATGACGAGTGCCAGCAGGCACATGGCTTAGTAACAGAGAGTCATAAAAAGCGGCGCTGCATAGAAGGACTAGAGCTGATCACGGGCTCTACGAGGAGAAGAGGAGAGATGAACATCTTATTCTCAGGGGAAAAAAGAAGGAGCATGAGAAAGGCCCGGTCGAGGAAATTGAAAGATTATCCCAGGGATAAGATTCGAAAATATTACCAACAGATGAAAAAAAAAAAAACATGCCACAGACATAAAACTCCGAACCAAACATAGGAACATCGTGGTAGAGTCACAGGCGATGCTGATAATATGGAAACAGCATTCCTGTAGACTGTATAACGGCGGTGACGAACCAAATACAGCTGTCAGGCAGAACGAACCTTTCAACCTGGATAATGTAGATCAATAATTTCGTTCCGCTGACCTGCATGAAATGAAGATAGCCATATCTAAGTTTAAGTCTAACAAAGCTGCTGGCGCTGACGGCCTAAATGCCGAGCTCTTCAAAACGCAAGCTCATGACTTGGTAAGAGGCATATACCAACTCATCTGTAACGTGGGCTGCAC
Organism: Volucella inanis; assembly: GCA_907269105.1. NCBI lineage: Eukaryota > Metazoa > Arthropoda > Insecta > Diptera > Syrphidae > Volucella > Volucella inanis. Next base: position 275,138,670 of record OU026153.1, on the reverse strand, counting down.
TCTCAAAGCCACCTTCCAAAAAAGTGGTCTTTGGTAAAACATGCTTTGGACTTTTGTCTCTTATCGAATGGACATGCCAATAACACTAGAACTTCTGTTCCTGAAGAAATAAGGAGTCGACTTTCCCTTTGCTCAGGAATGGTTAGGGCTAGATGCCAAGAAGGAATGGAGTGGAGTCTCCATTAAAGGCTCCGAAACTGAGTTACGATATGGCACTGGTGGCTTTCTGGAGGACGAAAACGGTAGATTTCACTTCTCGCAGGAAAAACTTATATTTATCTTCCAAGCGGAAATAAACGCAATCCTGACAGCATTGCACTATATTGTGAAAAATCAATGGAGGGCGAAGCATCTGCATCCGTACCGAAAGCTAAGTTTCGCATTACAATGTGGTCAAGGAAAATGGAATAGCCAATGGACTTGCTTTTCAAGGTTCATACGAGAAATTTTCAGGACAACTATCTACGTAAGGTCTATCTCCGTCCTCGGTTAGTGCTTTCCTTGATAATTTGGTTTCATATGAACATTACTGCAGATGGCATAGCTCTCCAGATTGACGATTGATTTTAATTTAATGTTGCTGGCTTAATATAAGCTTATTCGGACCTAAAAACTAACAGAAAGGCTGAAGAGGTAGAAGAAAAGGTAATGGTGGAGGAGATCTTTTTTGAGACGAGCAGAGCTCAGGTTGAATTCAAAAACGGAGAGGTTTGAGTTGGCCTTGGAAAGAGTGACTAAGCTTGACGCGCATACTCAACGTAATATAGAGATATATGGTTACAAACGAGTTGAAAAATTCCTTAGACCGCCGTTTAATAAAGCCAAGTGAAGATTTGGCTTAAAGGATCATCTTTTCGATATGCGAACGGAAAGTAAACTTACAGTCAAATAATATGCCAACGCTTTGAAAAGACTGAGCCATAGGAATTGGTTGACCATAGAGAAAATAAAGTCGGGGAGGAGGCGGGTTGCATTTATGTGAAAAGGTTATAGATTGGCATTTGGCTATGTTAAGTTCTAGCCAGTTTTTAAGGCACCAGATTGAAAACCGTTCAAGGTCTTTTTGAAGAAGTGCAGAGTCATGGGTGAAAGAGAAGTATTTAATGATCCTCTAAAGATCGATAATAGTAAGAATGAAGAGAAGACGACCAAAATGGCTACCTTGTGGAACTCCAGATGAGGCCAGTAATGAAAGAGAAAAGGCGTAAGAAAAAATCCATTTTAATAAAGGAATTTCAAAGCCAACGCTCTAGTGAAATCGGTTGCGATTAAATCAAATTCTTTGTCATTTTCTAAGGCTACGATAGTAAAAGATTTGAATTCAACTAGGTTTGTGGTATTTGATCTGCCTTTTAGAAAACCATGTTTTGGTGATGCTCACATCAGGCATCCATTACTCGGCGCTGATGTGGTGAGTGATAATACTGTGGGCACTTTACCACTGAAGTGCTTATTCACCTGCCTTTAAAAGTAAAAAAGACATGCAAGGGGTACAGTGAGTTAGTTGTTTTATCTGACTTCTCTGTTCCGGCAGAAAAAAATTAAATTAAACATCACATTCTGTTAGTTGTGGGGGAGGAAGGGGGAATTTTTGTCGCACTTCCATTGAAACTATCCTGCTTTAATACGAAACAGATTGTTGTTCCCAAGTAGTTGATACTTTCGAGGTTTAATTGGTCTTTACTCAATGAAGATCACCAAAGTTGATAGATTTTTAAAAAGTCCTCCCTGGTTTCAGGAGTCTTCTTTCAGGTCATCATGCTAAACCAAAAAGTCGTCAGGATGACAATAGAAAATGCTTCTTTCTCTGCAAGATCAGTAGCTTGGAAACAGATTCCCTTGCTGTTGTCAACGAAAAAGAAAATCCTTCAAAGTTATCTGTTCGTAGAGTATTTATTGATTCGTATGCATATACTCATAGACACGATGGGCAGATAGCTCGAGGAAGTAGCTGAATTCCTCAATTTATATGAATGTCGTTTGGACGTGATGATTTAAAGAATAGAGACTCATCCCTATAACCGCATCAGTGCTGCTTTCTTAAAAGGAATGAGCTTCTATAAGGTTCCAACATAGAACTTCTTTTTGTAATTTCAACTGAAAGTAACCCCACATCTTTCCTACTGGAACTCCAACTCAAAACAAAATAGTCACTTAAGGATTCTACTTTACCTACAACATTAGCAACAATCAAGAAATGGAAGTAGACAGCTGCCACAAACAATCGTGTTGTGTTGAAAAAATCTTAATTTAGCAGACTAACATCAATTTAATCAAGATACACACCAGCCCATCTGTTGTTCTGATGAATTTCATTTCAAAGCAAAAAATAATCCATTCCCCCCAGGTGGACTGATAAAGCATAACTAAGAAGCAACAACTTATACTTTTCAAGAGTCCCCATAGCGGATGGCATTCTAACTTCGGCCAATTACGTATATAGGTATACGAGAGTATACATTCTAATATTGTCCCTTGACTGTGGATTTTCCTTAAAAAATAAGAAGAGTAGATACAGAGCGAGAGTTGAATTATATAACAATTCCCAGGTAAACCAATAAATTCGACAGGGAAATATACACATTGTATCACAGTACTAAGTAACCGAAACCCATTAATTAATTAATTACTCAACCTGCCTATTTTTTTTATCACTGGGAAGTGGTAGGCATTTTCGGTTATGGATCGTGAAGAAGCAGGCAGTGGCAAGACATTAATGTGATTAACAATTTGGTTTATTACAAACATTAATTTGGGTGGTGTTTTCTTTCAAACTCACCCAAACCACCTATCTATCCCATCTCATCCCAAGTAATGACAACATTTTCTTTCCTTCCTAGAATTAAAAAAAGGAAGTCTAATGACATTCCTTATGCCAGACACAATATTCAAATCCTAATAAAGAGAACAACGAATCACAATTCAATTATGATACAGGCTACGGATTGCTGGAGGGAAGCATTGTGCTGTGGGGTTATAATCGCTTTTTTCGTCTTTCCAATTCTATGTGCTGTTTAAGAGATTCACTGAAAGTGGTACTGATCCTGTAGACGGTGTTTGGATAAGAGATGAAGTTAAATCATAGCTTCCGTCTTCCTTGACGTGATGATTAATTTAGATAAGATACTCGTACTTGCAGGAGTATCTATCATATTAACTCACCAAGTATGTTCAATAACATTTTGGGGAGATTTTATTTATTATTCTTCGAATTGAAATGCTCTCCCCAACCCATCTGGTATAAGTAATCTCCTATTAGTCATCATTTTCGTCATCACATTTTGACAATTGTTATTCGTGTGCTGTGTTATTGTGCTTGGTGTAATCCTTAAAGGAGTGCCAACGCATGCTCTAACATTAATTTGGGCGAATTTTTATTTTTTTTTTATTGATTGAGAACGAGATAATTCTCATATTAAGCGTTTTAAGATACTTTAGGCTACAATCTGATACGATTGTCTTCTTTGAAGAGGTGTTGGGGTTCTTAGTTAGAAGGATCTCAATTTATATCAACTCATGCCATCCATGTGTTTGGTTCCCAGGCTCCTTTAAAAAAAAAGACACTCGATGGATGGAGGGTTAAATTAATTCATCCCACTTGGTCGGAAGACTGCCAATATTGAAAGAACTCAAGTAGGGGATCACGCCATCAACAACAACAACCAACCAAAAGGGAAATATAACTTTTCAAAGAGAGCCGAGGACTTTCGAACTTGAGGGTTCTTAAGCAGAACGCAACGGTTTTTTGACTTTGTGATTGGGAGTGAATAATAAAATTTGCATATCAAAATAAAATTGTTTTTATAATTTTTTTGGATTTTTTTTTTTTTTTCGAAAGAGTGACTCACATGTCTATGGTAAGTAGCTGAAACAGATTGCAAGGTTGATCTTTTATTCAGAAATACGTGTAGATACATTTTTGTATACGAATATGGTTGCGGCTACAGTTATGGTTACAACAGAAAGACCATTCGTATACTTATCTAGGATGGCTGCACACATAAGAGGTTCATAACTTTGCTTTATAAAAAAAAAAAAGAGTAAAATTCTAAGGAAAAAACTTCTCAACCTAGCTCATATGGAGGGTAAGATTGGATTAGTTTCAGAGATGGCCGAGCATCCGTGTGTGGATTTTATTTTTATTATTTATTTCTGCAAAGAGTTGACGCAAAATTATACGACATTTGACTTTTATACGATGACTGTGACCTTTTTCGAGAGAGAAAAACGGGATAAAATTAAGATTCCATTTGTCAGATGAATAAGTCTGCTAGCTGATTGTAGCAAAGAATCTTTGAGTACCTAATTCTAGATACGATGCGAATATGTGTGTAGAAGTAGAAGGTCTTTTTCATGAAGTTAAAATTGTCAATTTGATTACCACAATCTTGAGATACGAATACTCAAATCGATAACTGATTTGATTATACTCTAATTGACACAAGGTTTGTGGTGAAGTGGAAGGTGGCATGTGATTTTGTCACTGTATTCAAGAATCAGGCATTTGACACGAACCCCTAGAGCAAATCGGCAACTGACCAATAGTGTTAATTAGCTGTAAAACATTTAGAGTTCATTCAGTGTGCAATCACTTAAGGGAGTTGGATTGGATGCACTATCATCGTGTCACTAGGAGAACATGGATGGATGCTGTAATTGGTGTTCGAAAATGAAGCCTATTGCCATTTCGATGAAACAATCTGGACATCTGACTGTGACCGTACAATGAGGAATACCACTCGGGTTTATGGGGATTCATTTTTAGAATTTCGGAAGAATTCAAATCAAATTATCTGCAGTCAGTAGGAGATGAAACAATGTGAATAGAAATTTTTAACTGAATCGGTTTGCACTAAGAAGGCATTCATACTTTCCCAATTCCGTGTGGACGGAATTTCCTCTCGAAATATACATTTTTTTTTTTACCTTTGTTTGGGAAATGAGATAAAAACAATATTTCAAATGTGCGATTGAAAAATAACGTACGTAACGTGTTTTGTTTCGATTTATGGATTTTCATTACCAGCCTACAAAAAAAAAGTCAGAGAAAAGATAACGAAACGGTACCGTTTTCTGGGTATTGCCGATTTTGGTTATTTTGCATTAAATTGCGAAAAGTCACTAATGAAATATAGAACGAAAGTTTAAGGTAAGACATCTGATTGTCATGCATTAAATTGCGGAAAAGAACTGAAAGATAAAACATGAAATTGTTGACGAATTATAAGGAAAATGAGTAGATCACGAATACCACCGCGAGGTCATTGAAAAAGCCTTAATCAGGTCGGAGTGAGAGAAGTGGCTTCAAGCGTTTACCCTATATCTTGAGGCAGAGGAGATCACGGAAGCGACGAAAACGGAGAATAAGCTGGTACACTTAGGAGGTACATAATTACAGGAGGTAATTTAATATTCCAGGAATGTAGATGTTTTCAAAATTCTTGTTGAGAAGCTAAACGAATATTTCTTTGAAAAACGGAACTCCACATTGAAGAGGGGGAAAGTGTAAGTAAATTCGTTTTGAAATGAAGAAACCAGGCAGCCAAATGCCAATTTGATGAGACAAAGGAAGCTATTCTGGAAATCAACTTGAAAGACAAACTCATTGAGGCATCCACAGATCACAGAAAGCCCCTTTTGGAGAAAGAGCACTCATTAAAAGATATCATCGAGATGTACCAGGTATACGAGCAAATCAACAACGAGTCGGAAGCCATGGTTTTGCCAACTATATCCGGGTTGTGTCTAGGGGCGAGATGAAGTTTATAAACGTCGAATGCAGCTGATGTGATCCAATATGGCCGGTGAAAAACGCCAGATGTAACAAGTGTAGCATAACAATATCTTTATCAATCGATAAGCCCGTGACAGGTTCGATAGTCACTGCCTAGAAGAGAAAGTGGAGGCCAAGTTAAGAGAAGTCTTAGCTCAAGGCATCATAGAACCAGTAACTGAACCAAGCGCCTGAATATCACCAATTGTGGTGGTTTTTTAAGAAAAATTGGGACATCCAACTATGTATCGTCATATTAAGAGAGAACCATCCAATGCCAACCTTTGAATCATTTATGACAAAATTAACGGGGGCAAACTTTTTCTCGAGGTTGGATTTGGAGATGGCCTACCATCCGTTTGAGTTGGATGAGAGCAGTCGAAAAAATTGTAAAAATGCCCTAGACTTCATAGACAACATTGTTGTTTTCGGACTCACAGAATAAAAGCACGACGATAACCTGGAGAAGATTCTGGAAGTCTTAAAAACATACAGCGTAGAGTTGAATGAACAAAAATTCATCTGGAAGGTCAAAACCATAAAGTTCCTTGGACATATTTCATCCTCAGAGATAAAAAACCGGATCCAATTAAAGTCAAAATCGTGCTAGAGTTGTGACAACCGAACAACAAGGAAAAAATAGGAAGTTTCTTGGGCCTGAAATGAAATCTTCTGAAGTTTATCTCTGATTTTGGTGAAGTGACAGAACCACTTCGGATGTTGACAAAGAAGGATGTTGACAAAGAACGATGTTGAATTTAACTGGACACGGATCCAGGATGTTTCTTTTCGTCCCGAAAGAATGGATTCGATTGATTGCCGATGTGAGTCCAGTCACTTTGCGAGCAGTTCTCCTCCAATTCGAAAATGACGCTCCTCATGTCATTCCATTTGCTAGCAAGAGCTTGTCAGAGGTTGAAAGGAAATATTCTCAAACAGAAAAAGGGAGCATGGCGCTGGTTTGGTCGGTAGAACGATTCTTTTATTACTTGGCTGGAATTTAAGTTGGTAACTGACCACAAGTCGCTGGAGGCAACCTTTAAAACAACGTTAAAACTGCTAGCCAGGATTAAGCGATGGGTCTTAAGTTTACAGTCATTAAAGTTCCAAGGTCATATACCAAGCAAGGAAATTCAATATCGCAGATTCCTTCTCAAGGCTTAGCAAACAAGAATACGCTGAGACCTTTGATGACCCATGTGGGCAGCATGTTTGTGCAAAAATCCGGAAAGCTATACTGAAAGCGCACATCTTACGGAGCAGACTTAGAACTGATGGAGGCTGTTAACAGTGTGAAAACCAATACATAGACTTGGGAAGACTCGAATCGGCTTCTTCCATTCCGCCTAGAACTATGTACTCTGGAAAATATCCTTCTAGAGCTCGCCACGAAAGACGCCTGGGGGAAACCATAATGAGTTCGTTCAAGGCATGTTCGTTGTCATGACTTCTACTCGAGGTACCAGGAAGTACGATTCCTAAGAAAATAACATCAAGCTGCATTATAGACAATCTGAAGGAGATGTTTTGCAGACTGGGCTACCCGACGCGGAGCCAGTGATTCCGAGATAGAAGTCGGAGAAAAATTAACACCCAACTTTGATATAATGAAGATTGTTAATCGGGAGGGGAATGAAGTCATAGTACACAGTCACAGAGTTCAAGTAAACGGAATACTAGTCATATCAAAAAGATACCCATCTCAGGAGAACCAAGTTTCAACCGATTTATTGAACTTTACATAAATCCTTCCAATTCCACAGATATTTGGTTATCAACAATTCCAGATGGGCATAATCAAGAAGCAACAACATCCCAGAAGTGAAGAGAGCCCATAGCGTGAGAGCTGTTGTTTTGTTTGGTACAGAGCTTGAGTGTGTAAGGTGATCAGTCTGGTGCTGGCTGCACTCTACAGGCAGTGCACAGATAATAAATAAGCTATCTGGTGATAGTAAAGTGTTTCAATGATTACAGGTTTCGACAAATTTACACATATATCAAGAATAGTCAATGCGAAAATGGTGGTCGCGATGGCGTGATGGTGGACTCAATGGCTGTTACGCCACCTTACTGGGTTCAAATCCCGGGCAATGGCAAACTCCCGAAAGTCAAATTCTGCCTTTGAAAAAGCTTCTCAGGAAAGCCGTTCGGAACCGGCAATAAACAGTAGGCCCTTGCTCAGGATTGTAAAAATTCACAAAGTGAGAAACGCAAAATGAGTGCGACCGGGTGACCGGCATGTCGCGCCATTTATTTATTTTTTATTTTAGTCAATGCGAAAATCATAAGCATAGGTGTTGAACTGGACATCTATTTTCAGGTATTTCTTCTTTAAAGCATTCTCGAGCGATTTCGAGTTTGGACATGTTTTGCAAAAAAGGAGTTTTATGGAAAAAAGAAGCTAGCGAAAGGTCCTTGAACTGCCCAAGCGAGTAGAATTGAAAAATTTTCCGTACTCTAACCTCGAATTAAATATTCCGTAGTACACGGTTTTTTCTCAAATTGTACAAACATCGAATTGTTGATAGAAAATGCTGTTTTAAATTCGAAACATGGTCGGTACATTTAAGATGTTGCTCTATTGTGACTCATAAATACTAGGTGGAGTGGAATATAACCTCCTTGACCGCCAGAATGCGTTTTATATTTAGGCAGACATGGCAAATTTCATCGCGATACTGTCTTAAGGTTTGTTTTGACAGCTGATTGTTGTTGACGTATTTGGCATCATGTTGCGTATAGACACATACGATTTTCGTTCTCTCATAAAACATTATTTTTTGAGAGGCAAGACGGCGAAGGATACAAAATAAAAGTTGGATAAATATTATGGGGCTAATGCTCCGTCAGATTACATTGTCAAATATTGGTTTCGGCAATTTCGTGGTGGCGCAACTCCATGGCCATTACCCCCCGATGCGGTTACAGAGGACAATGCCAAAAAAATACATGAAATGGTGTTGGCTGACCGGAAAGTGAAGGTGCGCGAGTTAGCAGATTAGTACTGAATGCACACGCCATATTTTGGGCAATATTCTGCATATGAAAAAGCTATCCTGCCGCATACTCACTCCTGACCAAAAACACGAACGCGAGAGCACTTCGAAAGAGTGTCTGGACTTGTTGATGCGGAATCTGGCGGACTTTTGGCGTCAATTGGTAACTGTTGAACACAAGAGAACAGAATGAGTGCCCGGCAATGAACTGAAGCCGGCACGAGTGCTCCGAAGCGGCCGAGGGAGGCTCGATGGGTCGGAAAGGTTATTGCGTCGGTTTTCTGGGATTGTCATGGCACACTCTTCGTGGACTACCTCGAAAAAGGAGGTAGTCCTCCTCGCCCGATTTGGCTCCCTCGGAATATTATTTCTTCCCAAACCTCAAAAGATGGCTCATCAATAAGAAATTCAGCTCACGCGAGGAAATAATTGACGCCACGGATGAGTATTTCTGGAAAATTACTTTTCAGACGGGATCAAGAAGTGGGAAAATCGCTGGAATAAGTGTGTCAAACTGAGAGGGGACTATATTGAATAAAATAAAAAAAATTTAAAAAAATTTTTTTTTTCATTCTCAAGGAGGTTACTTTTCACCCCACCTAGTATCTGAAGTGTTTTACAATGTTAATTTGAAAGCAGTTATTAGTACAAGTGATATTAGGGTCAAAAAGAAACTGAGAGCTAAGTACTGTGCAATTTTTGTTAAATAATTTGAATCTTAAACAACCAGTCGGATGAGAAAACATTAGTTTAGTTTTATCGCTGACTATAAGTTTATGTTTCGCAAACCATGACCTTAGTATGTGGACATCATAATTGATGTCGCAGATTAAATTTAGAGAACTAACTGCATCATACCCAATCGCAAGATTATCCGCGAAGGCTTTAACTTTCCCAACAAAAGGTTGCTCAAAAAAAGAATTTACATAAATTAAAAAGAGAATCGGACCAAGGACAGATACTTGAGGTATAGGGTTTTCTAATAACGAATGGACAACTTTTTTTTGAATTAAAGGCAAACCATTTGAGATATTTCAAAAACTTTATTATTGTCTTGAAGTACAATCAAAACATTTATAAATGGAAGTCGATTTCGTTCATATGGCCATCGCGGGCATGTTTGCAGCGTTCGATTCGTTGGACCCAATTTTCAACGCCTCAGCCACACATTTCGGCCGAAACGGCCGCTATTTCGCGTTCAATGTTGGCTCTGAACTCTTTCAACGTCGTCGGCGTGTTGGCATAAGCCAATGACTAAACGTAGCCCCACAGAAAATAGTCAAGCGGCGTTAAATCGCACGAACGAGGCGGCCAATCGACTGGCCCATGTCTTGAGATACTAACACGCTCACCATACTTACTCTTCAATAAATCGATTGCAGCGTGTGTTGTGTGGCTTGTGACACCATTCTGTTGAAACCACATGTCGTCCAAGTCCATATCTTCCAATTCGGGCCAAAAATAACCGGTGATCATGGCGAGATAACGCTGACCATTCACAATAACGTGACGATCGTAAACATAATGGGTATGCAAACCGCACCAAACAGTTATTTTTTTTGGATGAAGTGGTGATTCATGAAGCACATGTGGATTTTCACCCGACCAATAACGCATATTTTGCTTATTGACGAATCAGTTGAGCCAAAAATGAGCTTCGTCACTGAAGATGATTTTGCGATGAAATTCATCATCTTGGCGCATCTTCTCCACAACCCGATCGGAGAACGTACGTCGCTTCAAATGGTCCATCGGCTTCAATTCTTGAGTCAGCTTGATCTTGTATGTGTGTAAACCAAGATTCTTACGCAAAATACGCCATAATGTGGTCTAAGCGATACATAATTCTTAAGAACGCCGTGGAATTGACTGATTTGGATCGTTTGCTACGGACGTCTGAACGGCAGCGATATTTGCAACACTTCGACCAACTCGTTGTCTCACTGACACAGCAACATCACACAACGAATATGTAGACTCAAATTTTTGCACTAAACTTGTTATTGCCTGTGTACTAGAGCGGGAATTACGACCAAAAGTTGGAGTTAACGCTCTTAAAGTTGCAGTCACCGACTACGAATACCTGTAGAAAATTTTTATAATTTGCAGACGTTGCTCGTTAGTGTACTTTAGAATGATGAAAATGTTGAGTTTACTGAATAAATTGACAGTTGTCAAGTCCCTATTGGAAAACCCTACACAACCAAATTAATATCTTTCGAGTCACTTAGAACAATTTTAATATTCACTTTCTGACTTCGATTACCTTAATAAGATTCGAACGATTTGTAAATACAACCACGAAAACCAGCATTGTATAGTTTCTTTAAAAGAATATTAAAATTAACCATATCAAAAGCTTTGGTTATATCCACAAAAAGTGCACCACAGTATTTCCTGCTATCCAAACCTTTTTGAATGAAGGAGCAAAAGTCTAACAAAGCATCTTCTGTTGAGAATCCTGTTCTGAAACCGTATTGTAGAAAACAAAAAAAAAAATAAAAAATTTGTATTTGAAAGAAATCGCAAAACCCTATTTTATTTATTTTTTTCAGATATTTTTGATATGGACGGTAATTAATGAGATTGGCCTATAGTTCCTGACATCTATTTTTAACCTTTTTTAAAAAGAGGTATCACAAGAACACATTAAATATGTGTGCTAAAATATCAGCTATATTAAATGCAGTTTTCTTCAACACCAAATTTAAAATACCATCTCTACCACATGAGTTGGAATTTTTGAGAGATCTTATTGTTTTCAAAATTTCAAGACCAAGAATCGTTTCGAAATAAAAACTGTTCCTGCCTACAGACTCTATTAGAAACGAAAACATCAGTGCAGTAGCTGCAAGGCAAAGAAAAATCACAAGAGGATGAATGTTGACCAACTGTTACAAAGTAGTCATTGAATAATTTAGCTACTTCTGCAGGATCTGTAACATACATATTATCTTTTTCAATTATTTACGTTTTAGAGTGTTTTTTTTTTGCGTTTCTATTTAAAATTTCCTTAATAGCCCTCAACCGATTCTTGGGTTTTTCCGCCGCACTGCTAATTTTATTGTGGTAATAAAAATCGCGTGTTAATCTTATTTCTTTGTTAACTTCTTTACACTGCACAGTTTGCACACAGTGTAAACTACTTTTTTTTTTAAAAAAAAGGTGGCTTATCCACGGTTTTTTGTGCTAGTATATGTTGAATTTTTTTTTATATAACTTATTAGTCTCTCAGAGAATAAGTTAAATGCTCTGGAGGGATTTTCCTCACCATATACTTCGTCCCAATCAGCATAAAGAAGTTCATTATTAAGTTTGCTATAAACAATTTTGGTCATTTGAAGTTCTAATATTGATTTATAGCGAACTGCATTTTTCAAAGTCTTGAAAACAACACTTGTCATGCAATGATCTGTAATACTCAGATCAAAGACAATGACTAACCAATCGTTTTGCGATACCTTCGAGAGAAGACCAAAAACGTGATCAAGACAAGTCCCTGCAACAGGTCTTGTGGGTTCATTAAAAAAAGTTGTTCGACCATTTTCTGAAAACAGAACGTTATATGAGTCCAGAGTACTATTCGAAGATATGAGATCTAAATTCATGTCACCAAAAACAAAAAGATAAGTACAGCAAGTACGCTCGTTATTTAAAAACACAGAAAGTTCATCAATGAACAGTTGAATTGGTTCTGAGTGAAATCTATACACAAAAATAAAACTAAATTTTTCTTCACGTAAACAAACGGACTGCTTAATAACATCTGCACTTGTCAAATTATAAGATTTGTCTTCGCACTCATATTGATCATGCACACAGTCCCCAACACCACCTGATGAGTATGATTCATTTGCGGCAACCTATACTCGTATAATCTTCAACTTCATAAGGAAAAATCCATACATGTAAAAGTTTCAAGATTAAAAGACAAAATATGATAAATTCGTCGCAAACTACGAATATTTTGATGTACATAATAAATAAATAAATAGATTTGAGATTATCAGATTCAGTTTCAAAAATTATATCTGTATTACTTCGAAGAGTTGATAAGTTGAGATCGTTATTTACAAAACCAAGATTGTTGATTGAATTAAATATAAAAAAACTAATTGAATATGTCTTCTAATAAATAAGTCTTCGAAAGATCTTTTAACGACAGTCTCACTGTTTTCAACTCTTCGTAGTAATATTTTAGAATTTCTGTATCATAAGTATTTATGGAGGTTGATTCATCGTAAACTTTGATTTATGATGTAAAATAAAATACACAAATTTGAAAGTGCACTTAAAAGATTTATCATCAGTTAAAAGAACAATTTATGGCATTTATTTTTTAAAAATAATATTATACAAACGTTGGCCGCGACTACGTCTGAGGTTGTCCACTCGGAAGGTCTAATTTTCGGCGACTCGTTCAAGCATAGCGACTAGTATCTAGTGGAAAACACGAGTAATGTTGGCTTCTAAAGCGTCAATCGTAGCTGGCTTATTCCTGAAGACCTAAGACTGTACATATTCCAGAGAAAATAGTCCAAAGGTGTGACATCGTACGATCTAGGCGGCCAATTTACTGTAGAAAAAAGTTAAATTAGGTACTCACCAAAATGATTTCTCAACAAGTCTATTGTTTCTCGCTCTGTATGGCTCGTATCGCCGCCTTGTTGAAACCAGAGCTCACCGAGACCATGTGCTTGAATTTCAAGAAGCACATAGTCCGTTAACATGGCACGATAACGGTTACCATTGACGGTCACATTCTGATTTGCCTCATTTTTGAAGAAATATGGACCAATAATTCCAACAGCCCTTAAACCACACCATACCGTTGTTTTAAATGGATATAATGGTAGCTCTTGGTACTCTTCGGGTTGTTCATCAGATCAAATGCGGCAATTTTGTTTATTAATGTATCCACTGAGCCAGAAATGGGCTTCATCACTGAACAAAATTTCACGATAAAACACCGGATTTTCATTGAGTTTTTCCAGAGCCCATTCACTGAAATTATGATGCAAGTTCAAGTCGCCTGGCTTCAATTCTGGCACAAGTTGAATTTTGTACGCTTCTAGGCTGAGATCTTCAAGTAAAATACGCCAAGTTGTCGAGTACAACAAGTCAAGCTGCTGAGAACGCCAACGAATCGATTCGTCACGGTCTTTGCGTACACTCTCAGCTACAACTGCTATAATCATCCGGTCGAGTATCATCCACTTATGTAAACTGGGACTCAAATTTACGAATGGAATTGGCAATAGCAGTTTCAGTAGGTCGATTATGCGCACCGTAAGTTCCTCGAATCGCATGAAAAACATTCATGTCACGCGTGATCTCTCAAAGGAAGCCAATTAAAAACCAAACCTCACGATGAATCACCCTATATAAAAAGTTTCCTCGGTTTTTTGTCACTAGATAGTGTTGGTGTCCATTAATCTGAAAACCCTAATCTGATTATGTCAAGCGAACACGTTTGAAAGGTGACATGTAAGGCTACATTTTTTGTGAAGACAGTTGTGTAAGTTATACTGATTTGAATATGAGTGAAATATTTGAAGAAATACACTATAAGATGCTTTTTTACTATAAAAAAGGGAAAAACACTGCAAAAGCATGCCGAAAAATTTGTGCAGTTTACAGTGTGAAAGCTGTTAGTGAACGCCTCACCCGGGAGTGGTTTGTTCGATTCCGTTCCGGAAATTTTGACTTAAAAAATGCAACACGCACTGGTCGGCCTGTCAAAGTCGATGAAATTTTTTATTTGATGGAGCAACACCGACACGGAAGCTGTCTGGAGATAGCGGAGGTACCAAACATCAACCGTATGGCAGTTTGGATTTATCTAAAATGAGCAGGCCACTCAAATAAGCTCGACGTTTGGGTGAATTAACGCAAAGAAATTTAATTGGCCGAATAACCATCAGTGAAACGCTGCTGAAACGTAACGAAATGGAACCATTTTTGAAGCGATTCGTTACGGGCAATGAAAAATGGATTTAATACGAGAATATCCAATGCTAGCCTGGATTGACGGCAAAAAAAGTTATGTTGAGTGTTTGGTGGGATTGGAGGGAATTGTTTATTATGAATTGCTTGATCCTCTACTGTGCACAATTCGACCGTTTGAATGAAGCCTTCCATCATAACAATCATAACAATCCTCAGCCACACACATCAAAGCCTGGCTTGACGGCAAACAAAGTTATGTTGAGTATTTGGTGGTGAATTGCTTGATCCTCTACTGTTTGAATGAAGCTCTCAAGAAAGAGCAACCAAAATTGGCCAACAAAATGGGAGTTGTCTTCAATCATGACAATCCTAGGCCACACACATTTTTGATGACCGGGACTAAATTGACGGAGTTTGGTTGGAAAGTTTTAATGCATCCACCGTATAGGACGGACCTTGCATCATTTGTTTCGGTTTTTGTAAGACTCTCTTGATGGTAAAAAATTAACCGACTGGAGAGCCGCTGAAAATCACTTGGCCAAGTTTTTCGCTGATAAACCACAGAAGCTCCTGGAATCGATTCGTCGTCGTTCTCAGAAGCTTAGCTTGGCGTATTCGACAACTTGACATATTTTACGTAAGAATCTCGGCCTAAAAGCTTACAAATTTCAACTTGTGCTAGAATTGAAGAAAGGCGACTTGAATTTGCGTCATATTTTCAGTGAATTCGCTCTGGAAAAACCAATAAAAATCCGGTGTTTCATCGTGATATTTTGTTCAGGGATGAAGCCCATTTCAAATCAGAATGTTACTGTCAACGGTAATCGTTATCGTGCCATGTTAGCGGATCATGTGCTTAATGAAATTCAAGCACATGGTCTTGGTGAGCTCTGGTTTCAACAAGACGCCGCTACGAGCCATACAGCGCGTGAAACAATGGACTTGTTGAGAAATCATTTTGGTGAGCAGTTAATTTTACGTTTTGCTACGGTAAATTGGCCGCCTAGATCGTGCGATATCAGATCTTTGGACTATTTTCTCTGATAATATGTAAAGTCTAAGGCCTTTAGGAATAAGCCAGCTACGATTGACGTTTTGGAAGCCAACATTACTGGTGTTATCCGCGAGATCCCAGTCGGTACGCTCGAACGAGTCGCCCAAAATAAGACCTTACAAATGGTTCACCTTACACTTAGTCATGGCCAATATTTACATAACATAATTTTTTAAAAATAAATGCCATGAACTGTTCTTTTTACTGATAGTAAAAACTTAAAGTTCACTTTCAAATTAATGTGTTTTTTTTTACATTATAAATCAAACTTTACCATGAATCACCTTTTATTTTGTAGTGTATGTAACCTACTTACTTAGATTAACATTTATTTTTAGATAATTTGTAAGTTTTAGTTTTAAGTTTTATAATATAACAAAAGGGTCCATGTACTAAGTTTTACACTTAAAATTTATTTTCTTAGTTTTAATTAATTTACCATAGATATAAAAATAAAAATAGACTGTGAGATACATACGTCGAAAGACATAGTTTAAGTACAGATTAGGTTTAACTTAGGAAATATTTTGAAGGAACAAAGTATTTACGATCAAAACAACATCCAACTGCTTTTCAGGAGAGTAAAGTCTTTTCCAGTAAATGTCAGGATTGCAGGAATTTCATAATGGTTAAGCACACAAATATAAACCGGTAAATTTTAGACGTTTATAAGGTGCATTTCTTGTAACTATTTAATAAACATCTCTTACTGGTGCTTTTGATTAAAAAAGAAGAGTATTTGGGTCTGGAATAATATCATACCTCCTGCCAAATATAGGTACAAAACTCAACTAAAATTCCAGCTGCTTCTGGAGGCTTTCAGACAATCATTTGGCAATGTGAACAGGTTTTTTTTTCTCATACGATTATAACTGATGTTTGGGCTGCCAGTCATATTGACTTGAAATACTTGAAGTACTCTGCTCTCGAAAAATCTACATCAAAAATTGGTAAACTAATGGTGGTTATCAGACTGAAATCTTCGTCCAAGGATCTTTTTTTAATTCACATGTTAAACTCCAAATATCCAAAGAAATAATTTCATTCATTCATTTGGGATTAGCAAAAAACTGTGGATTTTTCTCTCTGCAGACCATACAAGACCATACAAACATCACAGATAGCCGAGAGACTGAACTTTGCTCCACACTGACTATAGCACCATTAACATATTATTTATTTGCTTGTTTGGCTCTAAGCAAATAACTGTTAAAAAATTGTGACAGTGAGTTTTGGATTTCGAAGCGCCTCTTAAATATTTCAAAGGCATGTGGATTGTATCTGACTACGACCCGGCGCATATGAATAACATCTACAAAACAGCATAGGAAAATACTCATCAACGTCAAGGAGCTATAATTCATTTCCCATTTAAAAACATTATCAAGGATGATGGAAGTGATAAATATCTTCAACTGCCCAAGTAATGATATTAACTTATACCACATCTTATTGAGCCCTAAGATCTGCTTGAAATATTAATAAAAAGGCTGGTTGAGCGACTGAACCAATGCAAGACTTACGGTTAGCGTCGAAAACAGACATATCTCTGCATCTCCTTTGTAATGGATGCAGCACTCAACTATTTTGAAAGAAAATCTTGATTCTTTCTTTGCGACACCTGGCTCTAAAGATTCAATAATCCAGCGTAAATTGCACCAAGAAAATAGTAATTAGTTAATGTTGATCTTACTTGGACTGTCATGGACGGTACATTTTTATTTTTATTTTTTTTGTATAATTTGCGCAGCTCAAGGGATTAAAGTTCTTTTAAAAAGCTTGCACACATGGAAAGACAGGTACCGATGAACGTTGGTTTTAAATGTTTGAAGGTTACAAAGACTGGAAATAAGAAGCTTTGCAGGTCATTCTATAAGCGAGTTGTACAGCTTAGGAACGAATCATGATATTTTAGAGTACGTCTAAAAGTGGACTTGAAGGTATACTGATGAGCATCCATAGCGAGACGGATGTTACGGTTAAAAGTTTGAAGGGGCGGAATACTACTGGCGATTTCTATGGAGCACTGGTGATAAGAGTTGTGATAAAACAGAGTGAGGCACAAGACATTACGCCGGTGTTAGAGGGTGTCTATTGTCTGAGAGATATAAGTATCACCTATGATTTTAATTGCACGGTCTTGAGTCCTATCTCACAGGTGCAGCGACGTTTTGGGCGCATCAGAATAAGGCATTGCACTCTAATTTTGGGCAGATAAATAAGTTATACGAATATATTGAGGCCAGATCAGAGGGGGTGAAATATTTCCTACATCATTTGAGGAAACCTAGACATTTCGCAGCATTTTTGGTGACATCGAATATGTAAGGTAATTGTGTGTCACTCACACACATACCGAGAATGAAAAGTTTTTTGGTTTCGACGATGGAAGTTCCATTCATGTACTATGGCTGGGTGTTTAAATTTCGCTTTAACGACAGCAGACAGTAATGTGTTTTGGAAGCATTATATTCTACTCTGTTAGTAGTTCCTCAATAAGTTATGCTGTTTAATATACACTGCCGTTCCCGTTCTACACTCAAAGTGCAGGGACATGAGTCCGGGAACGAACATAAAAAGCAGAAAGTACTGTTGTCAACCAAGGAATATATTGGATTAGAAGTAGAAAACATGAAATCATGGATGAAAATTAAAAAGAGTGTTAGAGACAGAATGGAGCCCTGGGGCACACCAGCATTTATTTTGTGAATATCAGACTTGAAACCATCCATGACAACTTGAATTGAACGTTCCGAAAGATAATTTTTAATCCATTTAAGCACTCATTTTCAACAAAAGACCCTGATGCTAAATTCTGTCCAATGACTTAGAAATATAAAGTGCAACTATCTTGGATTCGCCAGATTGATGTACGTTTTGGTTCCACTTTTCATTGAGAAAGTGTTATCAAGTCACCAGTAAACCTGTTGCTACTGCCGGTCAGTGAGAAGTTTTCGCGTTTCGAGATTTTTCAAGTTTCCATCACCTTGAAAAGTAGGGACATAAGTGCAATAGTTCTGTAGGAATGGAGAGAGAAGAAGATTCGCTTTTTTTAGGGACAAGTGCTGTAGTCCACATGCACGGAAAGAGTCCTAAGGAGTAGGATAGATGGAAAAGCTTAAGCAGTGGCTTTGCCAGCAAGAAAGAACACCTCTTCAGAACAAGAGGAGATATACCATCTAGATCAGTGGATTTGTGTATACTGAGATACACGAATGCGAAAGTGAATTCATCCCATTGAAGATTCAACGCACTCAAGTATAGGTGGGGACAAAGCACATTCTTGAAGTGTTAGGCTGGCCGCAGTGATTATAGGAAGCAAATTGGCATTGTCCAAAGAGATGACAGCTGGAATGTCATTTTAAGTGAGCGTTGGTAAGGAGGATAAGGCAGATTTTCTAATGCTTGTGACGATTGACCAAAAAACTTTACTACCATTGGGACATTGTAGTATTTTTTGCCTCAGTTTTTGGTCGTATTGGAAAGAAAGAAACGCTTAAGAAAGGCGTGGGCACATTTACAAGCTGGGTCAAGTTGTTTTCCACGTCTTTTGGGTGTTGTTTATCCAGAATGTGGAAGCCACCCAGAAATCGGACGAAATGACAATTTAACTATGAGGATACAGGGATAAAGGTCGAAGTTGAAGAAAGAAGTTGAATTTTGGATTGGAACACGGATCACATTGTGGTGGAGTTTGGTAAGCTACATCACTACGCACATAAATATCGAGACCGCGGTGAGAGAAGAATAATGGTACTAGTACATGGACAGGTAGATTCAGAGCAGAGTGATCTGAGAGGTGTGGGCGAGGGTCTACCCGTGCCAAGTGCAAACGTAGACGTACGCAGGAAAGTGATTAACTTATAGCAAGCGAATATTTGCTATGCCAAATTCCCGAGTTGTTATAAAAGAATAAACACATACGTGTGACGTGGTTTTGTTGTTTGTTTTGTCTTAGCTGGTCAACGGGACGCAGTTTTATTTTTTATTTTTAGGTTAACTTGGTTGACTCGGAACTTCAAGTTACTTAGCAAAATTTAAGCACTCCGCTTCGTGAGCATTCTTTTGGTCTACCGGCATCTCAGAGTATGATAACGTCTGCAATTGTGCTCACATGGAACTCTACTGTCAACTGAAACTCTAACCGCGTGCAGACGAATGTAGCGAAACTATTCCCTTTGCATAAAAAATTTATCGACCGTCTTGTTTCCTGGAATCACCGGATCCAGACAAGACTTAGTAAATTCATCCTTCCGACTGCGTTCAAGAAAGCCTTGCATTCTCGAACTAGATTGGTGAAAGAGTTCTATTGTATATGGCCAAAAGCGTAAACCATCTGTCAGTATAGGCGCACATATTTTGGCCTCTCCTCCAAACCTTTTCATCAAAGTTCATTGCCACTAAGATTATGTATATATCCGCTTAAATGATAGGATAAGAAGTGAGGAGGAATTATTTCTGGTTCCTGCCGATTTTGTATCTTTGCAACAACAGGAGTTCTGGTGTTATTCCATCAGATGACTTTGCATCATAAGACTGTGAGTATGGAAGGCTATAAAGGCGGAAGATATGTTTGAAATGGCAGCCCATTATATGAATAAGAAATGGACTGAATTTCATCAGTCTGCTTAGTGGAGCGTTAGTCGCACTGGGGAAATTATCCTTGAAGATCCAAATAAACCTCCTTGGTGACAAGATTCAAATTTTACATAGGAGCTTGTTATCCAGGATGATACACAAATACTTTGTTGAAGATTTGTAATACCTTTAAGCACCATTTAATCGTCAATCGCTATTCCATATGGTCCAAAGCCGTTTCTGCGGATATATCCAACAGAAGGTACAAACTCTTGCACCCGACTTCTTATTATCCCCAATTTAAGGTTGTTCAAAGTTACCGTATATTAAGGGCAGTTAACTAGAGTTAAATTCCTTCCTTAGGGAACTTGTTCTGACAAACAAGAAGGGTATTAGCTTGGTCCTTCTATTCAAGATAAAAATCTCAGTCTTCAGAGGACTAATTCGAAGCTTGCTACTTGTGCAGAGTTTGTCTATTACTCGTACGCTTAGGGCTGTCTGTACTCTTATAGATAGTACTGTGATATCATCTAAACAAACATGAGCTTCGAGGTTAAAAAAGGACGCTAACCTGCAGACAGAAGGTGTATTGAGTTGCCACGCACTCTAAGAGAATCGATAAACACGTGCATCCCACATCTTACATTCTTCCTTCTATATATCCAATTAGGGGTGACAATGAATGGTCCTAATAGGGTTTCAACATTCTACTTGCTTGGCTCTTATTTCACCAACGAAAGCAAAAAGTCCGATTTTTGAACAATTTCAAATTCCAATGATAACTTTTCCGATAGGTACATGAATCCATAATACGGCCATTTTAAAGGGACTACACAAGACTTCCTCAAGGATATTCATTACTTGTGAAAGGAAATATCTTCTCGTTTCTTTGTTCGTAATCATCTGCCCCAGACACCAGGCAAGATTACATATGTACAACATTAAACAACATCATGTCCAACAACAGCTTTAGTCACTACAGTTTCTAAAACAATTTGAACATGTCCCGTAAGTCAATAAGCTCGTCACCTCAAACCTTTCCCATCAAAATACTTAAATTGAAAATTAGAAGAAATTAAAGGCTCTAACGAAATTACAACGCAAACATAATTAACTTTCCGACATAAACAATGATTTTGAAATGCGCTTCCTTAACTTCAATTTTAAAGTACGAGTACAGCATGTGTGTAACGTCTATCAGAACTTACGTATACCTATATCCGCTCCAGTAGATCGTAGTATCTTAGTTTTCCATATCCTTTTGGTTGAGAGAAACTAAACCCTTTTGGAAGGAAAGCTGTTACCATGATAAAATATTCCGTCGGATGTCATATCATATATGTCTATATTTGTAGCTTATTTCCCTGTTTCTGGCACTCTTGGAAGTACATTTTGCACCCAAAGGGGTTAAACATTTCTCATATGTCACTAGCATACAAACTCTCATGGATGTACTACAAGTAGATAACGAACAGAAATTAATCATGTATACCCAAGCCACAAGGATTAAGTGTTTCAAAAATTCAAAAATTCTCTCTAAATACAAAAAAATTACAAACTAACCTGGAGTAAGTAGTGATACGCTTGGCTTTTCTTTTCAAAAGAAATAGGAAGAGAAGAACTACCTTCTTATGTAGAGTTTGCGGTCAGATTAAACGGGTTTCGAATTGCTCCTTTCAAAGAAAGGATCATTTTAGAAAGAGAATTCCATTAAAAATTGGATAAACCAAATTGAATAGTGTATCTACTCGTTCAGTGGTGTGATAGTATTTTCGAGCGTGTTTTACTATCGACACCTGACATTATCTAGAAGATTTGGGTTCAATATCAAATAATTGAGTTTCTAGTCATCTTTCAAGTACAGTAGCCATTATTTAGTGTCGGTGGAGGAGGATTTTTTGAAAGCTGTCGGTTTTAATTGGGGATATCTAACCATGCGCAATAGCATAACGCTGTATCTTTAAAAAAAAAAAGATACACAACTTTCACAAACGTTCATCTCGTTGTCTACAGAAATAGACTATGTTTCTTGTTCATGCATAGTAACGAAGCAAAATATAAATTTTCAATACTCCATCCAAGAGTTTTTCGTCAGACATGATTACATTTCAAATCACAATCGTTCGCATCAATAAAAGATGCGAGACAGAGACCAGATTGTGGGAATAGAAACTGAATATGTATTCCAGGATAATCCAATAGTTTGCAAAAAGGCACATCGCCGTACAATATTCGAGGTAGGACATCAATTAGTCGGAAGGAAGACATGGTCGAAGCTATTAGACTGAGAAAGCAAGCAATTCTACACCATGAAAGGGAAGCAATATTTTCCGATAGATACAACCTCCGAATAACATCTTCAAGAGAACACTTTCAAACTTTCGGACAGAAAGTCATTTCTTAAAAAAATTCATCTAGCAGAAAAGGCGACGGAAAATTCGGGGTAAAACCCCCTAAGGCACCGGTCTAGTAAACCTGGTGAAACCTTACAACAGAGATAGATAAACAACATTAGATCCTCAACGAACTGAAAATAAAAATCCGCATCGAAATCAACATTGCAGCGAAGAGAATAGTAACAATCTTTACTCATTCCATACGTTGGTGAACCAAAGAGCTACAAACTAGGTGGAGGGAAAAGTAACCCCCTTGGCGAAAAAGGTTATGGTGCCTTGAAGTCCGTTCATATTTAGGCAGACATGCCAAATTTCAGTGCTATACTGTCTTTAATTTTGTTTTGACAGCTGATTGTTGGCATCATGTTGAGTATGGACAAAACTATTTTCGTTCTCTCATAAAACATTATTTTTTGATAGGCAAAACGGCGAAGGAAACAAAAGAAAAGTTGGATAAATATTATGGGGCTAATGCTCCGTCAGATAACACCGTCAAATATTGGTTTAAAGAGTTTCGTGGTGGCCGCAACTCCACTACCGATCAAGTCCGCAGCGGCTGGTCCTCCGATGCGGTTGCAGAGAATACAATGTTAAAAAAATACATGAAATGGTGTTGGCTGATCGGAAAGTGAAGGTGCGCGAGCTAGCATATACCAAAAGGATTAGTACTGAGCACACACGCCATAATTTGGGCAATATTCTGTATATGAAAAAGTTATCCTGCCACTGGGTCCCGCGCATACTCACTCCTGATCAAAAACACGAATGCGAGAGCCTTTCGAAAAAGTGTTTGGACTTGCTGATGCGGAATCGGGTGGACTTTTGGCGTGCACGAGTGCACGAAACTCGATAGGTCAGAAAAGTTATGGCGTCATTTTTACTGGGATTGTCATGGCATTCGTGGAATACCTCGTAAAAAGAAAAACCATCAACGCGAGTACTACTGTGCATTATTGGAGCGAATGAAGGTTGAGTTCGCTGTAAAACGGCCTCACATGAATCGAAAAAAAATTTGGTTTTTACAAGACAATGCACCGGCGCACAAGAGCATCGCAATCATGGCTAAAATCAATGACTTACGGCTCCATTTGCTGTCGCATCCACCGTATTCGTCCGATTTGGCTCCCTCAGACTATTATCTCTTCCCAAACCTCAGAAGAAGGCTCATCAACAAAAAATTCAGCTCACGCGAGGAAATCATCGACGCCACGGAGGAGTATTTTGCAGACCTTCCGGAAAATTACTTTTCGGACGGGATCAAGAAGTTGAAAAATCGCTAGAATAAGTGTATCAAACTAAAAGGGGACTATATTGAATAAAATAAAAAAAACATTTAAAAAAATTTTTTTTTTCATTCCCAAGGTGGATACTTTTCACTAGTACAATGCATTGGGAAAGAGGCGAACAAATTTGTCAATGCAGTCCAAAGTTTCAGTCTCTGTTCTGACTGGGATGAATACAAAGCCAGTCAGAGAAAATACAAGAGCTCCCCCGGATGCACTCCGACTCCAGCAACAGTATTCGACAGTTACATACTATACATCACCCTAGCCAACTTGAAATTCTAGAGGGGATACTAGAAGAAAGCAAGTCAATAATTTATTGTAAAAGAAACTTTAGAAAAACTAGTTGACACTCATAATTTAAAAATGTTATCGTTCCTAATTTTATTTATTTGTAATGCTTATACACTTAAAGATACAATATCTTATAAGATAGTGAAAATCTAATTAAGAACAATAAAAGTTAGAAACCAAGTAGAGTAGTTGTACCACATTAAAACTTACGAAAAATTTTATTTAGGTATAGATTAAAATTTATATTAAATATATGTGAATTGCTTCGAAGAAATTATTTATAGATTTGTAGAGAAAAGACTGCGTAATTCCTTTTCAAGCCTTGTTGTGCTTAAATCGAGTCTTGGTTGACGTGTTACGATAATATCCGATAGCAGGGTTAGAGTGCGGAACTTTAGATAGTTCTCAAAAGGCATGTCGAGCAAACGAGAAGAGTAACTACTTACTCTGTCATATTTACGTAACCCAAAAACATAACGTACTGTGCTTTGAAAAGTCACATTGAGATTTCTTCTACTGATCGAGTCACAGCTACAAAAGATTTCACATCCGTAAAGTAAAATAGGAATAATCAACGATTTAGCTAACATTAAGCGCGTTTTAGTTGCAATAAAAGACTGTGATATCCATAAATTACGTAACAACCCTTTCCAACGGCAGCTCTGATGTGATTTTCCCAAGTTAACTTGCGAATAAAAGTGACCCCGAGATACTTTGCAGTCTCAACATAGTCTTTGAACATCATCAGCATGCTTATGTGATGAACAATTGTTTATGATGGATGGAAGCTAATTTACATACAATGAGAACAATAAGGGACCAAGTATCCAACCTTGAGGGACACAACTAACGGTTGGAAGAAAATCGGATATATTGTCATTGTGCTGAACTGATTGCATTCTGTTCTAATACAGCTGTGTTTGGCACGAAACTCAAATTGCTTTGGTCTGAGCATGTTATTATTTTTAAGATATGTGCTCATCTGTTTTTGTAAAATACGTTAAAAATCCTTGAACAGAAAGGGCAGAAATGAAATTAATCTAAATTCATGAGCTTTAGAACTTTTGGGAACAGGTATAATTTTCGCCAACTTCCACTGAGTAGGGTACTCGAAATAGTGTTAAAAATGAAAGTGATAAAATGCAGTGATAAGAGTAGCTTTAGAAATTTAGGGTGCATTTTGTCTAACATAATGGCATTTGTCTTTATCAAGAGCATACTTTCTACCATATCAGCAGTATCGACCGATCTAGAGCTAAAACTATTAACACTTTGGTATTTGCCAATACCTATGCCGACTAAATTGTTCCACAGCTGTCGAACACTTAAGCAGGTATTCAGTGTGTGTAAAGACTTAGAAAACCGTCAGAATAGAATCTCATAACCTGAATCTGAATGGAATATTAATGCAAGATTTCCTTGAAAGATTTCTCTCAAGAAAAGCCTTGAGTTAAGGTACGCCTGCCGTAAGAGCCGAATAAAATCCGCGGGAAAAAGTTGGGTTCAGTACCTGTATAGCTCACTGGTCAGCATTTGACCTTAAAACAGCGGCTGAACTTCAAATGTGAATGGGATTAACTCACCTATTTTCATAATAACAATAAGTTAAAAAACAAAAAATAAACAAATAAAATGTAATGAACAAAACAAACAGATTTACTATTGCAGGTGGCAGTCCAGCTTTGCTGCAAAATCCACCCACTTCATAGAGTCTCCCCAACGGATTCTGAGGAGTGCCTTTCGATGATATTTAAGGAATCAGTGAAAATGAAATGCTTCAAAAATAAGAACAGCGAACCCTGAGCTAAACTTAATGACATAGAGCATCTCCAGTACCAAATATTTTACGGATGGGGCAAAACTTGCAAGTTAAACCAATCCGGCCTCTGAGAAAAGACCTAGTAAGAAGCGTAAGGAGAGTTCTGCACCCAAAGCCATACAACAAAAAGAAGTTAAACCTATCGTTTTAGACAAAGCAAAATCCCGAGGCAAGCCTCTCCCTACATCCGCAATAAACGG